>OZ014519.1:678784975-680099975 GCA_963966055.1 Lathyrus aphaca | reverse complement strand
CCTTATTCTGTACCTCTTCTGACTTAAGCATTGGAGCACCTTGCAGGTACACCCCCTCACTCACCTTACTCTCTGGCCCAGTCTTCAAATCCTTGGAAGGCCCTCCTGATCAGGTAAGATCAGTGGCGCCGTCTGTGGGAAATAGCTATCCCCGTCTTCATCAACAGAAGATCAAAGCTCATCCATTCCTGTCCTTCCAACATGGCTGGAGAACAATCTAGCGAGCGCAGCCGTCCCCTTGTCGACTACACTATGGACGATGGCCCGCAGCCCCATGAAGCAGACGCTCGAGACGGTCGCCCATCTACCCCGTCTCCAGAACCTCAAAACAACGGGGATGTCTCTCACACCCAAAACCAAGGGGCAGAGACATTTCATCCCATCCCCGTTCCCGTTGAAGGAGACGCCACAATGATTGCCATGGTGAATGCCCTCAACCAGGCCGGTTCTATGCTCTACCAGCAGCACGAAAGAATCATGGCCCTCGAAGCCAAGCGACAAGAGGCCCGACCCCAGCAGGAGAGGAGGACACAACAACGTCCAGAGCCAACAAAGAAGCGCGGGCGTCGCTCTCCTGAACCTCACGTCAGCAGGGCACGCGCCCGTCGTGACAACGATCGAGCAGGAACATCACCAAGGCGCGGGCACAACCCCGACAACAATGAATTATCTCCATTAAGGAGCGACGAGGAAGACTTGCACTGCCCCCTGTCTCGGGCAATAATGGAAGCCCCGCTCCCCAAAGGCATGGAGAAACCGCCCAATCTAGCTGTGTACGACGGGACTACAGATCCCGACGACCACGTTGACAACGTCAACGCAATGCTCGACTACCGCAATGATATCACCGGTCATCTCAAATGCCGACTGTTTTCAACAACCCTAAGGAAAAGGGCCATGGCTTGGTACAAAAGCTTGGCTCCCGAATCCATCACATCTTGGAGAGTCATGAGGTCCATGTTCACCAGGCACTTCACAGTTTCCCGTCGTCATCCCAAGACTGAGGCGACCCTTGAAGCCATAGTGCAGAAGAAGAATGAAACACTGCGCTCGTACATCGAGCGATTCAACCAAGAAGCTGTCGAGGTGGATACCACCGAGCACATGAAGAAGTACCTCCTCGAGAGAGGACTCTTGCCCGGCAGTGAACTTAGCAGAGCCGTCGGGATCGAGCCTCCCCGCACCTTGAACGAACTTCTGCACAAAGCCCAGGCCTACATCAGATATGAGGAAAAACAGGTGGCACATAACGCCCGCAGCGGCCGTAATGTTGGGGATACCGAGCATTCCAAACGCGAGGACCCAAACATCCCCCGTCACAACGGGGACAAGCGAAGGGAAGAAAGACCTCGCGAGCTCCGAGAGGGAAGAGGCCCCGCAGGCCGATACAGCGAGTACACCTTACTGACAGCTCCTCGAGAGCGCATCCTCGCGGAGTGCGTCAACTCTGAATTTAAACAGGGCAGAGTCAGGTTCCCAAAACCATCTGCGCCAAAGCCTCACACCGACAAATCTAAGTACTGCCGGTTCCACAGGAGCCACGGGCACGTGACCGAAGACTGCGTCCACCTGAAGGATGCAATAGAGATTTTAATCCAAGAAGGGCACTTAAAACAGTATACGAGGAAGAACGAAACCCCCAGACACGACGAGGCAGAGAAGAAGAGACCCCGGGAAGAAACACCCCCCGACAACTCTCCTTACCAAGTGGCCATCTGCGTGTCACGCCCGGAAGATTTCTTCCTCCCCGAGCCATTGCCCGAAGGTAGAATCACTGCACTCATCCCCTGGGAAGATTTCCCAACCGCACTGGTGATATCAGGTGGAGGAATTAACGGTGAAGCCGCTGCCCTCTCGGTCAAACGCAAGTTCGACGAGCTCCTACTGACTGCCCCCGAGCAAAAGGCAACACTGACAAAATATCGGGGTAAATCCAACCCAATATCCTTCTTCCTGGAGGAACTTCCGGGCGGATCCCCGAATTCGGGCATCCCACTGTTGATCAGAGCAAAGATGGCCCAGTTCGACGTCAGACGCATCCTGGTCAATCAGGGCAGCTTGGTGGATATCATGTATGTCCACCTCTTCAAGACTCTGAAATTAGACAAGACCAACCTGGCCCCCTACGTCGGATCCGACCTCCATGGATTCAACGGAGCAACAACGAGACCGTGGGGATATGTCGAGCTCCTCGTCACCTTCGGGGAGCAGGAAACGGCCAGGGAAATCAAGATCCAATTCCTGGTCGTGGACTGTCCATCCCTTTACAATTGCATCTTTGGACGCCCGACACTGGCCGAACTCACCGCGGTCCCATCCACCGTCCACCTGAAGATGAAATACTACACCAAATTGGGTCGCGTGGTCACCATCCACGGTGACATCGAAGCTGCCCGACGGTGCTACGACGCTGCGGTAAAAGGACAGGGCATGGTCAACACAAAGAATAGCAGCAACAACAAAAAACTCAGGACCGAGGATCCTGCCCGGGGAGTTAACTCCATCGACCTCGACTGTCGCATTGGGATAGATGAAACCGAAGAAGGTAAACCCACCGAGGAACGATCTCTCGAACACCCGGTCCGACCAATACCCGGCGGAGAGTTCGAACTCATTCCTCTCGGGGACGATCCAGACAGGACAGTGAAGATAGGCAAGGGACTGCCCGAGGGAACAAGGGAGAAGCTCGTGGCATGCCTCAAAGAGAATTCTGACCTCTTCGCCTGGAATGCCGCAGAAATGCCCGGGCTGGATCCTGAGATCGCGTGTCACCAGCTAGCTTTAGATCGGGCAGTCAAACCCGTAGCACAGCGTAGGCGCAAACAGTCCCCCGAGAAGGCGGAGGCCGCCGAACGAGCTGTAAAAGACCTCTTAGAGGCAAATTTTATTTCTGAAGCCCAGTACACAACCTGGCTCTCTAATGTAGTCCTCGTTAAGAAAAATAATGGAAAATGGCGTATGTGTGTTGATTATACTGATCTTAATAGGGCTTGCCCGAAAGATGCTTTTCCCCTCCCTAATATAGATATGCTCGTAGACAATTCTGCAGGTTTTAAACTCTTGTCCTTCATGGACGCATATAGTGGATACAACCAAAACCCTATATCGCCCACAGACAAGAGACACACAGCATTCATGACCCCAACGGGCAATTACTATTACAACGTAATGCCGTTCGGGCTCAAGAACGCCGGTGCCACGTACCAACGCATGATGAACAAAGTCTTCAAGGAAGAAATAGGGGACATGCTCGAAGTATACATGGACGACATGATCGTCAAGTCACACGAGGAGGTTACGCATGCTCGACACCTAACCAAAGTTTTCGAGCTGGCAAGGCAATGCAAAATGAGGTTCAATCCTGAAAAATGCACGTTCGGGGTACGGGCAGGAAAATTCTTGGGTTTCTACCTCACCGAAAGGGGGATCGAAGCCAACCCCGACAAATGCCGGGCGTTCTCAGAATTTCCGACCCCGAGGACCAAGAAATCAATCCAATCCCTCAATGGAGTGCTCGCCTCACTCTCCCGTTTCATCGCCAAATCCGCCCAACACGCACTGCCATTCTTCAGACTCCTTCGCAAAGAGGCCAACTTCGACTGGACCGATGAATGCGAGCAAGCATTACTCCATTTGAAAAAGGTTCTCTCCGAACCCCCAGTTTTATCACGACCATTGGAAAAGGAAACTCTATACCTATGTCTATCCGTGGCGACCGAGGCCGTCAGCGCCGTTCTAATAAGGGAGACCGACGAGGGACAAAAACCCATCTATTTTACGAGCAAAGCACTCCAAGGCCCTGAGCTCTGATATCAGCAAATCGAAAAGGTCGCCCTGGCCCTCATAAATGCGGCGAGGAGGCTACGTCATTACTTCCTCGCACATACGATAAGAGTAAGGACCGACCAGCCGATCAAACAGTTACTCGGGCGACTAGATATGGCCGGCAGAATGCTCAAATGGTCACTGGAACTCTCCGAATTCGACATACAATACGAAAATAGAAAGGCCTTGAAAGCCCAAGCACTGGCCGACTTCGTCGCGGAAATGACCCACTGCCCAACACCGGCGGACGGCGCCCACAAGTGGACGATCTTCGTCGACGGCGCCTCCAGCATATCGGGCAGCGGAGCCGGGATCATCCTCGAGAATGAGGATGGGATCCTGATCGAGGTCTCATTAGCACTGGCTTTCCCGACGTCGAACAACCAGGCCGAATACAAGGCT
The DNA here is from genome assembly GCA_963966055.1 of Lathyrus aphaca. Taxonomy (NCBI): domain Eukaryota; kingdom Viridiplantae; phylum Streptophyta; class Magnoliopsida; order Fabales; family Fabaceae; genus Lathyrus; species Lathyrus aphaca. Next base: position 680,095,748 of record OZ014519.1, on the reverse strand, counting down.
TTTATCGCCGGTCTGAGATTAGCCGAGGACCTAGGAGCAAAAGAAGTGAAAATATCCACAGACTCCCAACTCGTGGCATCACAAGTACGAGGAGAATACCAAACCAAAAAAGACAACCTCGTCGAATACTTGTCCCTTGTCAAAGAAAAACTTGACAAATTCGAGAAGTGGGAGGTTTAACACGTACCTCGCGAGCACAATACACGGGCAGATATCCTCTCAAAACTAGCCAGCACGAGGAAAAAGGGCGGAAACAAATCTGTAATTCAAGAAATCCTTCCTCGACCTAGCATCGAGAAACTACCTCCTCCATTCGAGATCAACGCGATCGGGGATGCTCACTGTTGGATGACGCCCATCTACAATTACATAACAAAAGATGAACTCCCAGTGGACCCAAAGGAGGCGGCCACCACCAAACGACGGGCATGCTCATACGTACTCCTCGAAGGTAAACTCTACCGTAGAGGGTTCTCCATCCCGTTACTCAAGTGCATCGAGGAAGAGAAAGTTCCCGACATACTCGGAGAAATACACCGGGGGATTAACGCTCAACACCTCGGCGGGCGATCGCTCGCACGAAAAGCCCTCCGAGCAGGCTACTACTGGCCGACCATGCAAAACGACTCAAAGGAACACGTAAAAAAATGCGACAAATGCCAGCGACACGCCGACATGCACCTCGCACCCCCGAATGACCTAAAATCACTGTCTTCCCCGTGGCCCTTCGCATGGTGGGGCATGGACATCCTCGGACCTTTTGTCACCGGATCGTACCAGAATAAATACCTCATCGTCGGGGTGGATTATTTTACGAAATGGATTGAAGCAGAAGCATTAGCTAAAATAACTGCACAGAACATTCTCCGGTTTTTTAAACGCAACATCCTCGCTCGGTTCGGCGTACCTCAGGCCCTCGTCACGGACAATAGGACGCAATTCACGGACGGAGGATTCCAGGACTTCGTCGCCAACCTAGGTACTAAACAGCATTTCACGTCTGTCGAACACCCACAGACGAACGGGCAAGCGGAGGCGGCCAACAGGGTAATCTTACGTGGCCTTAAACGAAGACTCGGCGAGGCGAAAAGGGCATGGGTCGAGGAACTACATAGCGTCCTATGGGCTTACCGCACGACACCACACTCCACCACCGGGGAGACCCCATTCCGACTGACTTACGGCACCGAAGTAGTCATCCCGGTGGAAATATGGGAACCAACGAGGAGGATAGAAGAGCCCCTAGACGAGGAAATGAACGACGAGACCCTTAGAGCCGAGCTCGACCTAGTCGAAGAGATCCGTTCCGAAGCAGCCCTAAGGGAAATGTCCCTCAAACAAAAAATAGCACTACGCCACGACGCGAAGGTCATTATAAGAGAGTTCCAAGTCGGCACCCTGGTCCTCAGAAGAAATCAGAAAAACCCAAAAGAGGGCAAACTGGCCGCCAACTGGGAAGGCCCCTACCACGTCCGCGACAAGACGAGCAACGGGGCCTATTACCTAGAAAACCTACAAGGGGAAGAACTCGCTCGACCATGGAACGCAGAAAAACTTAGACAATATTACAGTTAGATGTATTACGGGGAGACGTGGGAGGTACGACCACGCTTTTCGTCTCCAAAATCCCAAAGAGGAACCGCAAGACCCGGGGACGAACCGGGCCACACAGCGAACACAACCCTCCCCGACGATTGGGATCTCATCGAGACCTAACGTCGAAGTACCACGGCAGGCAGGGCACCCAGCTCGCGATGGGAGAGCCCAAGCCTCGAGGCCAAAGTCCGAACAACGAACCCGGGCTTCGATCCCAACGGACACAAAGTCCGACACTTCGTCGGTTCCCTAAACCGAGGAAACTAACGAGGTCGAGCAGAGTATAAATTAATAAAAAACAAATATAACGCATACACGAGCACAATGATTGACAACAGAAAACATTCATATATTTAAAATAATATAACAACGGCCGAGGCCAAGTACGCCCGAAGGCCATATTACATATGCCCGCAGGCCAAATACATGAAGGGCACGCAGGCCACACAACAAGGCACGCAGGCCATAACAAAAACAACAAATAAAAAGAAAAATAATCAAGTCTCCGCCCGGAGCACATCCTCAACATCCTCCGCCTCCTCCTCGTCATCCTCCAGCTCCTCCTCAGCTTCAAACGGGCAGACGATCTCTCCCTCCCTGACACAATAATTATGGGCCGACCCCTCAGTCACCAACTCAGGATTCAGAAGCCTCAGTTGTTCGATGGCATTGTCGAAACCCTCCTTGAAAACGGCCACGAGGTCCTGGTTGAGAGAGCGTATGTGCCCCAGCAGCTCACCACGGGAACCAAGGGCGAGCTCCTCCTCGGTCTCATCAGCCAAAGGGCGGACCTTTTCCTCGAGAGACTCAAGTTGAGCCCGCAGTCCAGCATTGTCCTCGATCAGCTTCTGATGCCCGGCCACCTGCTCCTCCAAGCTCACCTTGGCTGCCTTCAGCTGGTCCCGCTCTTGTTCTGCCTCTTCCAATTTCTTTTCCAGCCCCTCCTGCAGCTGATGCTCCTCCTTGTAGTCCGACAGGTCTTTGGACAGCTTGTCCTTCTCCGACCGAACCTGCACGATAGCATCCTCCAGGGAGGCAGTGGAGACCGAGGTATCAGTCAAGACCATGGCCGTCTCCATCACCCGGATAACAGCTGCCAGGTCCCGAGCCAGCTCCTTACGTCGGGCACCAGCATCTTGGTCCAGGATAGCCTTGGCCTCAGACGCCGGCACAGCGATCGCATCCTCGGCTTTGAAGAACGCCCGCTCCACATAGCAGAGAGGTAACAAATAGCTGCCCGGTCCACCCGGACTTCCCAAGGATGACCTCGAAAGAGTCCCCGCCAGACGTTTCCGTTTGTGGAGAGGAGAGGCCTATGGCGACGGACTATCAGGAATGTCTATCTGAGACACCCGAGGAGGAGAGGAAGGGGTCGAGCTTGCCGTGTTCGAAGTCCTGATCCCAGCATCAGCAGCGGTCACCAGAACACGAGCCACGGTTTTCTTTTTCTTCTTCGGCACTCGATCAGCCGTACCGGCCTGGTTGGCCAGCTTCAGGACTCGATCACGCGTACTGGGCATGGCACCTGCGAAACATTACACACAAACATTAGCGAGCGAAAACATAGACAAAAATAAAAGATAAAGAAAAATCTGCCTACTCAATAATGCTAGAGCCTTCTCCTCGGTCCCACACTCGATCAAGGCCTTTGTATTAATATAGCGTGTCTCAGTAATTGGCGCTCCGGCCTCGTCAAGATAGGGCACGCCCTGTCGATTCGCCCAGACCCCCAAACTATAACTCTGCACGTAATCAATCAGCTTCTTGTACGCGAGCCTATCCTCGACACCGAGCATCGCATACTTGATCCTATAGTGGGCGGTGGAGAGGTCGAAATGATCACGCTGCCACCTCAGCGGTATCTTTGACATCAATTTCTCCTCCCCGTTTGATGCTCGTTGATAATAGTACAGAGAGTGAAGGGCGGCACGGGTGATCGGTCTCACCACATACCAACGACCCTTGAAGTGACGGGCAGATTCCTCGTACGTCTTGAACAGGCGCACGGGCTGTTTAAAAGAAACCCAACTATGGCGCCCGCGGAGGCCGGACCGCTGGAGGTGGAAGACGTGGAAGAAGAGGGCTCGAGTACACCCGATGCCGAGGAAGCGGCATACCAACTCGAATGCCCGCATGAAGGCGAGAGCGTTGGGATGCAGTTGGGACGGCGCCAGCCGAAGCCATTTGAAAATCGACATTTGGAAGGAATTGAAGGGCAGTCTGATCCCCGCCTCCCGGAAAGCGAACTCGTACATAGTGAACTGCTTCCCTAGGAAATGATGGCATATACGGTCCTCCTCCTTGGGGGCACAGCAATACCAATTCGGCGGATCTTCCCGACTTATGTTTTCGACCATGGCGTAAGCAGGGATAGCCTCGTCACAGAAATATGATTCCTCCTCCAAAGGTTCATCCGCAACCCATGAGAGGTCGACCTGCCCGGAAGATGAGGCGTGCTCGGTACCATCCCTGACACTCCCATCCCCTACAGGTAGGCGAGCGATGGCCGCATCTTCAGTCGAGGACCCGGAATCTTCTCCCCTCGGTCGTAAACGCCCGGTAGCACCTGAAACGCAGACAGAAAGAGTGAATTCGACGTCATATCAAATCCACCCTTCCACCGCAGGTCAAGTGAAAAGGCGTAGCAGCAAGAGACACTAACTGTGCTCAACGCGAAGAACACGCACGTTCTTAAGAGACCGGGCAGAAAATTCATACAGCTTATGCAAATATTGCCCGGCATATGTAATTTCTGCCCGGGACAGCATAACCCTAATCCTATTTTCTACCATTTATAGTCCATCTACAATCCAGTTTACTATTCCTAAGTCAAATCTAACCACATACTACGAATATGACATACATTTGTAGACATTTGACATAAAACAGAAAGGAAAATGATGGATTACGGAAACAAAGTGGTACCTGACATATTGAAGTTGAAAAATAGACGGTGGCGCACGGGCAGGGACGGTGTTTCAGGCAACAAGACGGGCGGAGGCGGCAGTTCAGACGGCCAGGCGAGCAGACACAGGAGAAATCTTCAGAACTTCCGGTGAACGTAGGAGCGAAAAAGTGAAAATGAAGTTACTCAACTTCCTTTTATAATCCCTGGCGCGTGGGCCAACGCGCTAGGTCATCATTGCCTACTGCCTACGCCGTCTTTGCACACGAAACGAAGCGACGCCATTAAGTCTGAGACACGTCTACCCAAAAAAGAAACTGAAACGACACCAGGCAACTGTCCATCTCCCCTACTCATCAAGACGCCATATCCCCGCGTCGAGCCCTCGGCCGTTACGAGGAAAATGCATACCCACCGATCACTTTCCATCCCCGACACTACCGTGGAAAGAGGAGCCCCGCGAGCAAATCTATTATAACCTCCCATGCCGAACGACCGCATCTCTCCCTCAACACGGGGAACCCCAGCTGCAATATAAGTCATCACTCTGACTCAGAGACTCGACTTGGGGGGCTCCTGTTCTGGACTGGGCCATGACGATATGCACAGCATGGCCCAATGCTCGTCGGGTACAGGCCCAAACGTCCGGGCACACGAATGCGTCGGGCAAAGGTCCTTCCACCCACGTCGAAGGGACATATCCTCGACAACTCTACTGTATGTCGGGCAAGGAGCACGTCCCCCATCCATTGGTCTTCATCCACATATCACCTGCCTGTATCCCGGGCACATGAACCATGCCGGGCAGAACCACGTCTGCCACCTCATCTGGCACGTCACCCAACTCCCCTATACTATCTCCGTAGGGATAGGGGTAGTTGGACCAGGGGATAGACCTTTGGTCTAGGTCTTCATGCTTCTTACGCGTCCCCTGGCAGCTCCTCCTTGGGCTTAGCTAAATCTAGCCCCTTTGGAGCCTTGGCCCAGCGCTGGGGGCTCAATATAAATACCCTTTCATAGCAAAGGGTCAGGTATACTAACTTACTCAAAAAATAACCTTATTCTGTACCTCTTCTGACTTAAGCATTGGAGCACCTTGCAGGTACACCCCCTCACTCACCTTACTCTCTGGCCCAGTCTTCAAATCCTTGGAAGGCCCTCCTGATCAGGTAAGATCATATATATATATATATATATATATATATATATATATGAATAACACAAAAATATAAAAAACCTTAAATCCAAAAATTAAAAAAAAAACACATACACATGCATCAATCCATTTGGCGAATTGGTACATGAAAGTACACTCATTCGCCAAATGGTATGGCGAATCCATGAAAAACATTTCATTCTAGCCAATCCATTTGGCGAATTGATCCTGAATTCCACTAGTTCTTCAATCCATTTGGCGAATGCATTACCAAACTATGTTAGTTTGGTAATTTTTTTTAAAGTTATGTTATTTTGGAAAATTATTTAATAAAGTATGTTATATTAAAAAAAAATTCAATGCATGTTACTATTGAATGTGATATCTCATCCTTTATATATATATATATATATATATATATATATATATATATATATATATATATATATATATATATATATATATATATATATATATAAACAGTTTTATGTAAGTAATTTATAATACTATTTATAAATAAGTATAAAATATATAAAAGAAATATTGTTTATAAAAAAGAAATAATAATGACAATATAAAAGAGATGGTAAATATAACGTGAGTGGATGATGGAGAAAAATAAAACAAAATTACATAAAGGCAACAAAGAAAAGTAAAGACCACCTAACTTACTTTCCATTGGTTGGTTATAGGAGACGCGGATCGCCAGGTAAGTGACAGTGAGCCACAGATAAGTTGAAATCCAACGGTGGATTTGTTTTCAAAGCAAGATCTTCAAAATGACCGCGAAAGTATAAAACCCTGCCAACGCCTATCGCAAATATATATAATTCATTATCTCCAATTCTCTGAATTCTTTCTCAAATTCTTAGAACACAGGGAATTAATTGGAATCAGAAAATGGACGCAAGCACAAAGTTGAAGAAAGGAGCAGGAGGAAGGAAAGGAGGACCAAGGAAGAAATCGGTGACAAGATCTGTCAGAGCCGGACTTCAATTTCCCGTCGGAAGAATCGGCCGTTTTTTGAAGAAAGGAAGATACGCTCAGCGTGTTGGTACTGGTGCTCCTGTTTACTTGGCCGCTGTTCTTGAATATCTCGCCGCTGAGGTAAATTACTTTCCCTTTTTCTGTTTATATTTTGATGACTGGTATTAGTTCTGAACTCTGATGAATTGTTTTTGTATAATATGTTCAGGTTCTTGAGTTGGCTGGAAATGCAGCACGTGACAACAAGAAGAATAGAATTAGTCCAAGACATTTGTTGTTGGCTATTGGGAATGATGAAGAACTTGGAAAATTACTTGCTGGTGTAACCATTGCTCATGGTGGAGTTCTTCCTAATATCAACCCTGTTCTTTTGCCCAAGAGGACTGACAATGCTTCTGCAAAGGAACCTAAATCTCCTTCAAAGGCCAAGAAAACTCCAAAGAAAGCAGCAGCTTAGATTCACTGATTTTAAGTTTTTTTTTTCTTCCTTGCATGTTGATAATCTCCTGATCTTAGTTTTTAGGCGTCTCTCTTTCTTTTTAATGTATACCATCCAATGAATGTAATTCCAATCTCATGAGTTAATTAAATCCTCTTATATTTAATTCACTGTTTTGAAGTTTAAATTCATTTACCAATATGTTTATTTATGCTATTATGGATGTTACCTTTATATTAGAGTAACTTAAAATTTAGCTTTAGTCAAATTTAATTGATTTTATAGATTATTCACTTCTTCTTTCATCACATATATCCAGTCAGGGTATTTTGGGTCCAAAATTACAACCCATTAATAACCCAAGTATTTTGACCCGCAAAGCATTTGGTAAACTTGCATACAGGATGTTGAGTTTGTATTCTATTGTGTTCAGTAAACCTTTTAAGATGTACAGTTAGAGCTTGTCTTCCTTTTACAATATCATTTTAACCTTTAATGCTTTATGATAGATCTTCAAATATGGGATCATCGTCATTCTCGTTATTGTCATATCATCTGTTTGTTGTAAGATCTTTACAAGGCATCGTCACATCTGTTGAAACTGCTTATGTCTAACTTAACCTGAGATGCGATTAACCTTTCGATCACTAAAGATACAAATTCACGGTCCATATTATGCTCGCTAACCATTCGGTGAAATAACAAAATCAAGACCCATATCTAACTCTATATTAAGATGTAGAGTTAAAGCTCTCTTCTCTATTCTACTTCTCTGCTATATCATTATATGTTAAACATCTTAACAATACATCATTGAATATGGCATCATCTTCGTTCTACCTATTGTCATCTTCACCTAGTTGTTGCTTCTATCTTAAAGGTGCATCATCGAATCTGACACCCGCCTCTTCTGGTTGAAGCCCTATAAAACAACCTGATCAATCCCTTAAAATGACATGTACTTTCAGGCGTAGGCTGCAAATGAGATCATAGGTAGGGGGGTGTTTAAATCCAAATCAATTCAAATAAAAATCGCAAACAGTTAAAAAAAATCGAAAACCACAAAAATAAAAAAATTATTAGATGTGTTTGAATGCTATTTTGTAAAAACGATTCGATTCAGATTGAATTTCGAATTAATTTTTTAAAATCGATTCAAACCAATTTTTACGGTATGTATAAATTTTTATACTTATTTAATTTTTCTTAGTATAAAATGTTTTGTTAATTTATTATTAGATGCTGTTTTTAAAAATACTATTTATTAGTTTGATTTAATCTATTAATTTTTATTATTTAAATTGTTTTAATCATTATCATTTTATAATAATAACTTTTAATATAAGATATGATATATATTATATCAAATTTATTATTTATTAGTGTTTTTATAATATTCATAAAATTATATTTTGTAGTTTGGATATCCAAAAACCGATCCAAATCAAACCACATGGAATTGGATCAGATCAGAAGATTTTTTAACCAATAATTCAAAACCGAACCAAATCTCAAGTAAATTTATTTTTGGATCAGATAATATTTTGCTTCAAAACCGATCCAAATCGAATCACAAACACTCATAGTAACAGGATGTTGAAACAATGCCATGACAATAAGAAAAAGTAACATAAAATAACAAATAAGCAAAAATCAACAACAAATAATTATTCTAGTCGTGGATGTGACACATAATATTCATTTCCTCAACCCAAAAATGCTATGAAAGATTCTTGGCATGAAACATAACTCTAGCAATCTCTTGTAATATGCGTTTCTTATGCTCAACAACTCCATTTTGTTGGGGTGTGTTTGGAGCCGAAAATTCATGAACTATACCTTCAAAAGTACACATTTTGAGAAGTTTGAGTTCTCAAATCCTCTTCCATGATCACTACGAATACGAATAATCCTACCAATTTCTTTTCCATTCTCTCGACACAAATGTTGGCATAAACTTTCAAAGATAGTAAAAGTATCAGACTTTTCATGAATGAATTTAATCCATGTGTTCCTTGAGAAATCATTAACGCAAACAAAGACATACTTCCTTAGGTTTTTAACATTCAACACAAATTTTGTCCTCTTCAATCTTGAGATCAAGAAGAGCAATAATAGCCTTTCCAGAGACGATTTTTCTCATGCTTACGATATTTAAGTGGCCAATTTTTCATTGCCATAACTTAGTAATTTTACTGGTCTTGGATACACAATTAAGATTGATTTTTCTCGTGAGAAATTCATATATAACAATTGTCTGTTGATCTGGATCCCTTTATTAATTGAACATGATTTTTTTCTCCAATGATTGTACATTTAGATCGATTGAAGTTAACACAAATCTTGAACACAAAGTTAACTAATACTGATGAGATTAGCAATAAGTCCATTAACTAGAAACACATCATTCATACATGTGAGACATGATAGTCTAACTTACCTTTCCCCTACAATTTTATCTTTTGCTCAATCACTAAATGTGACATAGATGTTATAATATGTTTTAATGTCCTTCAAGTACTTATTTTCTCCATTCATGTGTCTAGAGCACTCGCTGTCGAAATACCAATCATCACAAGATGAAACCCTCAGAGATGTATAGGCAAAATGACTTAGAGTGCAAGCATTGGTTCACAAAACTTGTTAATGCCACACTTCATCTCTTACCTTCCATTAAGGATGAGGATGATAATGATAAAATGGTCTACTTTGCAGTTTGTAGCAATAAGGTTGTATATGAACTTGACGAACACAATAGTATATCACATCATTACTGTACAATATATCCTATTAGAATGGTTTTCAAATGGATAATAACAACAATTTAAAAAAGAAGTAATAAATTCAACGCCCATATTTTGAATATTAGTTCATTTGATTTCTTCAAATATGGTTTTGTAAGGGCCTATCCGTTTTAGTGGTTTGATTCATATCTTATCCCTTTTTTTGTTGAGCTATTTTTTTCTCCATTTTTCTCATTTCCTAGCTCTATACCCATGCTATTACTACATTTTATGTTACAAGGTGTGTCGCGTCCGGCTTAAAAAATTCTAAAGTCGCCATCCTAATTTTTTAAGGGAAATAAGAATAAACCTAAATCCTAAGGTCCGAAAGTCAGTTAAGTGGGTGGAAGGCGTTAGACACCCCTTACTTTTATTATATTTAATATGATCCCTTCTAATATTTCTAGGGTAGGTCTTGTTTGTAAAAATCCCACAATTTATATCCAACTTTCCTTATTATCCCAAAATCCTAATTTTCTTAATTATACTCGCTAGGATTTATGTACAAAAATCCTATGCCTACATAACTTCTAAAGAAGGATCAAAGTGTCGTAGTTCAATTCCCTCTACCCCTAAACCCTAATCCTAATCCCTTTATTACCCATTAACATAATTTTTAAACCCTTATTTTTACTTTTTTCAATTATTATTGTTCTAAAATAGTAATTACTTTTATAAAATCCCAATATAAATATCCCTTAAATAAAATCCCATAATTATTATAAAACCTTAAAACAAAATCTCAAATTGAAACCCCACAATTCTTAATAAAACCCCATTGTTATTAGAATAAAGGCCCATATAAATATTTAATAAAATACAATTCCATATCTAAATATTTTTATTCCCTGGGTTCCAAGATTTAAAATCCCATAAAAAAAATTAACTCCCAAAAATTTCAAGATAAGTTCAACCCTAGATTTAGTTTATTTAAAAAACTATAAAATAAGTTTAATCTCAAATATATTTCAAACCCAAATTTTTTATTTTTAAAATTCCCCAAAATAACATTTCCATCCCAATATATTTCAAAAGAACATAAATTATGTTTCTAAAATGAAATCCAAATTTAATTTGCATAAACCCCATAAAAAAATCATGTTAAATAATAATAATTGAAAACATCCAAGAATATTTTTATTCCCAAAAGAAGAAAAAAATCCATCATTTTCTAAACTTTACTTATCCAAAATATTTCCAATTAAAAAAATAAAATAAACCCAATAAAATAAATTGATTAACTATCAAATAATATAATAATAATTATTATATTTTTTAATCCCTAACAATAATTTCCAAAACCATAATCCCTAATCCCACTTAACTCCCTAATTAAAACCCTAAACTTTAATTAATTAATTAAATTAAGAAGTTAATTTAAATAATTAATTAATAAAATTCCAGGAGTGTAATTTAAACCTAATTAGCAAATGAGCCCAATAGAAATGGTGTAATTAGCAGTTTGGATACAAGGCCCATTAAACACATAAAAAACCCTAAGAACTTATAAAAACCCTAAAATCAAAAAGAGGGGCGGCGCCCCTCTACCTTATATATTTTATTATTATTTTATATTATTTAATTAAATAAATAGATTAAAGAAAAACTGAATTATTTTCTTTTCCTCTTCACGTGTATTCTTCTTCTTCCTTTCACCGTACTCTTTATGCTTATTCAATTCCTCTTAATCAATTATAACCTCATAAATTTTTTACCCATTTTTTCAAATCACCAATCTTTTACTAAACAAACAACATCAATCCCAGAAGTGTAAAACAACTGCGAATATGGTAGATCCGATGCGATAAGGACGGCGGCGCGATGGATCGGAGTGCGGCTTGCGGCTAGCGGCGGACCGCGGTGATCGCGAATTGTGCGAAAAGAGATGGCCAATCGCGGTGTTTGCCACCGTGATGGCGGTTTCTGCAGTGTCCTCGGGAGGTGGCCGGATTCGACACCGGCGAAGGAGGTGGCTTTCGAAAAGGGTTTCGCGGCGACGTGGTGGTGTTCTTCGGAGATGTCCGATCTCGGTGGTTGACACCGTGACGGCGGTTTTGCGACGATGGAGTAATCGTGGTTTCTTGTTGTTATTCCGTTCATCTACTTTGTCCATTTTTATAATTATTTTCTACTGTTGTATTTGTTGTTACCGGTTTGGATACATTAGATTTGTGTTGTATTTTCTGGAGAAGATTATTGATACTGAAAAAACGTATGTTGTTGTTGATGTTGTTTTATATAATTATTAGTGAAAATTTGTGATTATTGAATATTGGGAACCAATATTAACTAAAATTTATCCAGATTTTTACTTGCTTCGTTTGTGATTTGCGTCGTTGAGGTATTGTGAGATTATATGGTTTTTGGGTTTCAGTTTTAGAATTTTTTTTTAATATAACATACTTTATTAATTTAATTTCCAAAATAACATAACTTTGAAAAAAATTACCAAACTAACATAGTTTGGATGCATGTTCGTCAAACCATGTGATGAACAAGTACAAAAAATGATCAATTCGCCATTTGGATTGGCTAGAATGAAATTTTTTTCATGGATTCGCAATACCATTTGGCAAATGAGTGTACTTTCATGACATTCGCCACATGGATTGATGCATGTGTATGTGTTTTTTTTTTTTAATTTTTGGATTTAAGGTTTTTGTTATTTTTGTGTTATATATATATATATATATATATATATATATATATATATATATATATATATATATATATATATATATATATATATATATATATATATAAGTATATATATATATATAAGTATATATATATATAAGTATATATATATATATATATAAGTATATATATACTTATACTTATATATATATATATATATTTTTTCTTTTATAAATATATATATATAAAAGAAAATTATAATATGAAATAAAATTATATTTAAAGAAAAGTATTGATATAAAAGAAAATTAGAGAATATGAGAAAGAGAAATATAAATTAAAAGAAATTTATTATTAATAATTCAAGAACGACATTACAAAAACTAATTTCCCGCCCGATCTAACTGCCCCCTAGTACCACATCCACGGGGATGACCCCGTCTTCGAACTCTACCACCAGGTGGTCGAGGTTCCGCTTGTATTTGTGTGTTTGGTGGAGGCGGTTGTTGTTGAGTCCATGATTCAGCTTGTCCCCAATTACGTGGAAGGTTGCTGCCAAAGGCGCTGCCGTAACTGAGTTGTGTGCCCATGTTTTCAAAGCTGGGTCGGATAGGTTGGGCTGGGTTGGATTGGGTTGGGTGAGGACGATAGGCTTGACCAAATGAGGATATTGCCTCGTTTTGAGAACGAAACAAAGGTGGGGGGCTATAGGTTGGTGTGGACATGAAGGGGTTGTCGGGGGTATATTGGTGTTGGTAAGGCTCTTGTTGTTGTGATTGAGTTTGTGGCATGAAGGGGTTATGTGTTTGGATGAATGGCCTATGGGTGTTTGAAGTCGATGGCTGGAATTGGGTGGGGTAGTCATGTTGTGGAGTTGGTGGTTGGGCGTATGCTGCGGCCTGCGAGCGGGGGTCAATCAAGTATGGGTTATCAGACACCCATTGTTGCATAGTAACTGACCTAAACCAAACTAAATATTCTCTAGTTGGTTTGACATTTTGCAGCACTTGGTCAGTTAAGACATGTTGGCGTCGATCCCTCCATTGTTGACGTAATTCCCTTGCAAAGTCTCTCCAATCTTCCATGTTCCACATGTCACTTACTCTTTTCAAATGCCAATTTGCCAAACATGTCGGAGGGCCCGGAATATCCTGTTGCATTCCGAACTGCATTTTCACCCGATCTGTTTGGTGCATTTCAATTGTAGTGAAGCGGATGACTGGAGTTTTTGCCGTCCAAATTTCAGCATCTTCCGGGTTAGGCTCATGGTCGAGTGCTAAATATGGGCGCCATATGAACTACGGAAAAAAAAAATTCGTTTAGTATAAAATTATTTTAGTTAATAAAATGCATTAAAACGGATTTTTTTTTTTTATATATGACAATACCTGATCGATCCCCACGTGGTCTAACAATTGGCGATATAAAACTATAGAACTTCTTGGGTTTCTACTATAATCCATGCCAAGATCGGACCAGCTAAGCACAACAGATTTAAACGCATTTAGATACAATAACAATTTAAATATTTAAAATTTAATATGTTTGGAAATAAAAATTAACAGTGGACTTACTGGTTTGCGTAGGGGAACGGGCATGGATTCATGTTGCGTGGGGCAAGCATCGGCAGTCTGGAATACCCCCAAGCTTGTAACAAAAATGCACACCAAAAAAAGGTACAAGTATCCTTTGCGGCATTTTTACAAAGGCTACTGTACAAGTGTGCCAAAACAGTCGAACCCCAACTGTATGTATTTACATTGTTGATGTTTCGCAACAATGGTAAATACATCATATTTATTGTGTTCCCGGTACCGTCGGGAAATAAAAAATGACCAAATAAAAGCATAATATAACACCGAGTTTTTTGCATTTTTTCTAACTCGGTTGAATCTTCGGTTAAAATAAAACTAGAATAGTGCGCTCTAAGGACTCCTAGATTTATACCTGAACCCCGGCTACGAGTATTTGATGGCTGCTCCTCGTCAATGAGAGGGGCACCCAGCAAATCCGCAACTATAGAAACTTCCTGGTTCACCTTACCAAAGACGGCTCTGCCGGATACACGTAACTCCAAAAGCATGTATACGTCTTCCAAGGTGACAGTGCATTCACCGAAGGGCAGGTGAAAGATGTGTGTCTCTGGCCTCCACCTCTCTTGTAGTGCCAAGATGAATTTTGAGTCTATAGAGTTGTTGTGCACCTTAATGACTTCCCCAAATCCGCATAACCGTAGATACGGTTCAATGATCGGATCAAACTCAATGTAGTCGTGCACCCGACACCGAAATCTTCTTACATTCTGTAAAAATATTCATCGAAATAAGTACGCAATAATATATATATGTATGTATAAAAATAAAATATATATATATATATATGTATATATATATATATATATATATATATGTATATATATATATATATTTATATATATATATATATATATATATATATATATATATATATATATATATATATATTATACATATATATATAAAACTTAGGGTTTATATATATTAGTATGAAATATATATAAAAAGTATGCGTAACAAAATTTACGAATATTAAACTTACAAATGCCGCGATATTTTCGACTGTGCGTCGGTGTTGATCTCCCATCGTTAGTAAAGCCATTTTCGATTTCGAACTGATACTTGAGATTTGATATTTGATATTAGATGTTGAACTTGTTTGAATTTTGATTGTGTGATATTTTAGGTTAGATAGTATGGTATATATAACTAGTTTCATTTACATGGTGCAGATTGAACAAAAACAATGACACGCATTCGCCAATCCTTGTGGCGAATTGAAGAAAAACAAGTAGACTGATTCGCCAAACCATGTGGCGAATAAGAACAAGAGTTTTTTGCATGTTCTGTGATTGGTTCATCTGCGTGTTTGTGGATTCCTCATCTTCAATCTGATTGGCGAATGCACCAGTCATGTGGATCACCAGCTCATTACACAAGGATCCAAGGGAATCTCTGCATGGTCAAGGGTTCAGAGCATTGGAAACCTTCACGAATCTCTTCTGCGTTTTCCAGCTTTGCAGGTCTCATAAATAGCAAGTGGATTCGCCAATCCATTTGGCGAAAAGGACTGAACTTACCTTGGTTCGCCAATCCATTTGGCGAACGTGTTATGCATGTTAGGTCTATTAGTTTAGTTACTTAGTTTGGTTAGTTAGGAGTTAAGTTAGTTTAGTTACTTAAGTTAGTTTTGGTTAGTTTATAATTAGGTTATTTAGTTAGTTTAATTTGGGTTTAGTTAAGTTAGTTTAGTTAGTTTATAATTAGGTTAGCTTAGTTAGCTTAATTAAGGTTTAGTTAATTAAGTTAAGTTAGGGTTTCATTTAATTACTTTAGTTAGGGTTTTATTTAATTAGTTTAATTAGGGTTTAGTTAAGTTAGTTTAGTTAGTTTATAATTAGGTTAGCTTAGTTAGCTTGATTAGGGTTTAGTTAATTAAGTTAAGTTAGGGTTTTGTTTAATTACTTTAGTTAGGGTTTTATTTAATTAGTTTAATTAGGGTTTAGTTAAGTTAGTTTAGTTAGTTTATAATTAGGTTAGCTTAGTTAGCTTGATTAGGGTTTAGTTAATTAAGTTAAGTTAGGGTTTCGTTTAATAACTTTAGTTAGGGTTTTATTTAATTAGTTTAATTAGGGTTTAGTTAAGTTAGTTTAGTTAGTTTATAATTAGGTTAACTTAGTTAGTTTAATTAGGGTTTAGTTAATTAAGTTAAGTTAGGGTTTCATTAATGTCTATATATATGTCTATATATATATATATATACTTATATATATATATATATATATATATATATATATATATATATATATATATACTTATACATATATATATTTATACATATATATATATATATATTTATATATATGTATATATATATATAAATATATATATATATATATATATATATATATATATATATATATATATATATAAGTATATATATATATATACATATATATATATATATATATATTTATACATATATATATACTTATATGTGCAGATGATAGACCTATATGTGCAGATGCTAGACCTATATGTGCAGAAGATAGCCCTATATGTGCAGATGCTAGACCTATATGTGCAGAAGATAGCCCTATATGTGCAGAAGATAAGACATATGTGGAGAAGATAACCCTATATGGTGCAGGAGATAAGCCTATGAGACATTAATTCACATTAATTCAGAACAGTAAATATAACCATAAAATATATTTTTGCCTTTACTATTTATAGATTATTTTCATATCTTCATTGTACCATAAACTGCAAAACATTTTCGTATCTAAAAGAGTCTTTGAATACGAACTATGTCTCAATTACCTCAGTATATGATCAACGCCCATATAAATGGCGAAATATTTGAATGTAACCATTCTGGTTTCAACTTTCGAAACACCGAGGTTACTCGGTTCTCAATCGTCCGACAATCCAATTTCGCTCATCTAAAAAAGAGATTGGAAAACAAAATGCAGCGTGGTCCAGTGGACGTCATTATTTACAAAAATCCAGTATTCTATGAGGATAACCAGGTCATGTATTTCCAATTAACTATATCTGATGACGAAAGTGTTCGTACTATGTTTCTAAGCCATGAGTATTCTGGTTTCAATGATATCGAGTTGTATGTTACGCTTCACCAACAACAAATGTCTCAGCCCATTGATCATTCGCAAGTCTTTTTCGAATCTGACAATGATTTGGCTGAAGTCGATGTTGTAGATGAGGACGAGGAACAAGAGGAGGCAGTAGTTGATGAAATGGTCAATGAAGACGAGGTCCCGGCCAGTCATGTATATCGTCCTCCTCCACACATGACAAACTTGAACTTGGGAAGTGAAGACCCATCTTCAGACATATTTTATGATCCGTATCCACAAAGGCATGGTTCATTAAAGGAGGGCGACCATTTTCGAACAAAAGAAGAATGCGTTCGAGCTATAAAATTTTACCACATGGATTTATCGGCTGATTATAAGGTCGACCGAACGAATCCTACACTATATATGATACGTTGTCGTAACGTGGCGTGCCCGTTTCGATTGACAGCATCATACAGAAAGAGAAGTGAAGATTGGAAGGTTGCTTCAATGGGACCGGAGCATACATGTGTCATAACCAACTCACTGCAGGATCATCGGCAACTGAGCTCTCAGCTAATATGCAACGATATCCTATCAATCGTCGCTGACGATCCTTCTGTCAAGGTCAGCACGATAATTAAGCACATAGTTCAGAAGCACAATTATACTCCATCATACAGGAAAGCATGGATTGCTAGAACTAAGGCTGTTGCCGTTGTATTTGGAAATTGGGAGGACTCGTACAAAGAACTCCCAAAGTTTTTGCTGGCACTGAAGCACTATGCACCTGGGACCGTTGTCATCCTAGAGACCTTGCCGGCGTATACTTCGGAAAGTCATTGTGTTAGTGGAAATGACATATTCCACCGGCTCTTTTGGGCTTTTGACCCATGTATAAAGGGTTTTTCCTTCTGCAAGCTTATAATCCAAATTGATGGAACATGGCTCTACGGGAAATACAAAGGAACTCTATTGATGGCGGTGGCACAGGACGGCAACAGCAATATCTTCCCAATTGCATTCGCTATCGTCGAGGGAGAGACTGCCGAGGGATGGAGTTTTTTCCTTAAAAATCTTCGCTTGCATGTGGCACCCCAGTCTAACTTATGTTTGATTTCGGACAGACATGCATCAATTGAGAGTGCATGGAAGAATGTTGATAACGGCTGGCAGGAACCGCCTTCAACACATGTCTATTGTATTAGACACATAGCGCAAAACTTCATGAGAGAGATCAAAGACAAGACACTGCGGAAGAAGGTCGTGAACGCAGGGTACTCATTAACCGAACCGTCATTCAAACATTATCGTGACGAAATCAGACTGGCAAATAAAGATGCGTTCAGATGGATAAACCAGATTCCTTTGGATAAGTGGACCAGGGCCTACGACAAAGGACAACGCTGGGGTCACATGACAACAAACCTCGTGGAATCAATGAACTCTGTTTTCAAAGGAATCCGCAACCTACCGATAACCGCTTTGGTGAGGTCAACCTACTTTAGGCTCAGAGCACTTTTTGACACCAGGCGTTCAAAGTGGAGTTCAATCCTACAGTCTGGTCAAGTGTTCAGCGATAGTTCTATGACATTCATCAAAGACGAAGCATCCAAGTCTAACACACATGTGGTCACCGTGTTTAACCGCAATAAGGGACATTTCAATGTTGATGAGATCATGGATCACAACGAAGGGAGACCGAGGGGATCCTATCGGGTAGAACTTGATAACAATTGGTGCGACTGTGGAAAATTTCAAGCCTTTCGCATGCCTTGCTCCCATGTCATAGCGGCATGTTCGAAGGTTCGGCTGGACCCTTCAGGCTTACTATCCCCTGTTTACCAAGTGCACAATCTTTGCAACGTCTACAACAAAAGCTTTCCGGTTGTTGCAAATGAGGACTACTGGCCCTCCTACAACGGGGAAATAGTCTGGCACAATGAGAACATGCGAAGAAAGAAAAAAGGCCGTCCAAACAGCACGCGTATTCGCACCGAAATGGATACGGCGAATAAGATGGTGAGACTGTGTAGTTCATGTCGTCAGCCCGGTCACAATCGTAAGAAATGTCCCAACGTTGGACCAAGCTCAACATCGTAAATTAAATCATTGTAACCGTATTTATTTTAAATGGAAGCCTAGTTCGTTTAATTCATATCAGTAAAATCATACAACCACAAACACGAACATACATAAATAAAACAAGGAAATACGTGATTCAGAAAATGACCGTACATAAATAAAACGGAAAAATACATAAATTCAAACATGACCATACATAAATAGAACAACTGCAACATTCAACAAATCTAGCCTATCAGAACCATCAGGACAACTTCACCTCCGCCTAGCATCATCGAAAGAACACCTGCATCATTGACAATTTTTCTCCATTTCGTCACACCAGACTCCACAACACGCTTCTCAATTTTAATTATCTTTTCTTTGTGGCCGATCTCTCCTTCTAACCAGCAGGTTAATTCTCTGTGCAAGTGTTCCAAAGTTTGGGGGTTCCACAACAGCATCTTCAGAGGAGGCTTTGTTGCCGAGAAAAACACTAAAGCATTTTTCTTCAAGATATCAAATTTTGGAAGTGGTTCTTCTGATGTTGAGGAAGACGATGTCGATGCATAACTAGATGGACGGGGAGAAGCCATATTGTGAGAGAGGGAGACTGAAAGGAATGAATTTTTAGGGTTTCTAAGGAAGGAGTGAGATAAATCTGATGTTTATGAGTGAGGCATACATGTTTATGAGTGACGCATATATATAGTAAAAAAATTGCTAACCCTAAATAACCTAAACACATGCAACATTCCATTTGGCGAATGCATGCATGATATTACAACACATTCGCCAAATGGTGTGGCGAATTAGGCAATTTTTTTTAAGGCTAGCCATTCCATTTGTCGAATTCAACTAGGTTTGCACTAGTTCTTCAATCCAAATGGCGAATGCATTACCAAACTATGTTAGTTTGGTAATTTTTTTCAAAGATATGTTATTTTGGAAATTTATTTAACAAAGTATGTTATATTAAAAAAAAATTCTCAGTTTTATGGGTTTTTAATTGCCATCATTTTTTTATTAAATTTTGGACGATGAATATAGCAGTAATAATTATTACTGCTAAAATTTACCAAATAGAATATTCTCTCTTCGCCTTATCAAAAAGTAACTCAATATGTTCTCTCCTTTTCTTTTTTAAAATAATAAATTTAATTTATAATATTGGTTAAAATAAAAGTTGGTTTTGAATATTAGTTCATAATATTGGTAAATAGAATGATTTAAGATATTATTTTCTTTATATTAATTGGTTTAATATTTGTCAAAAAGTAACTCAATATGTTCTCTCCTTTTCTTTTTTAAAATAATAAATTTAATTTATAATATTGGTTAAAATAAAAGTTGGTTTTGAATATTAGTTCATAATATTGGTAAATAGAATGATTTAAGATATTATTTTCTTTATATTAATTGGTTTAATATTTGATTAAAATTGCAAACACCTGATCAAATAATTATTTACGAGAGTTCAAACCAAATATATATATATATATATATATATATATATATATATATATATATATATATATATATATATATATATATATATATATATATATATATATAAATCCAAGGCAAATAAACACATGCAAATTATACAAACATAAGCCTACAAAACAAATTGATCCGTTTCGGGCTTACCAACCTGAAGTGCTGTGATCCTCTTAAACTACTTTCTTTAACCGTGGATCGAAAAATAGGAGAGATAGCTGTCTTATTTATAATCTAAAATTAGGATTATAAATTTAGATTTGATCCAAAATAATATTATAATAATATTAATAAAAAATAATAATGATAAAATATGATATTAATAAAATATAATAAAATCCAAAAAAAATCCTCCTAACTTATTATTTAATAAAAACTAACATAATAATTAATAAAATAGTAATAATATTATTATCATCAAACCCAAAAATATTTACTATTAATAATAATTATCTATTTATTTTTATTAAAACCAAATAATAATATTAGTAATAATATTATTATTATTAATAAACCCCACTATTAATATAACAATAGTAATTAATAATAATAATAATTTTTTTTTTACCAAAATACTCCTACCGATAATAGTATTTTAAAATCCAAAATAACTTTTTTTTATAATAATATTAGTAATAATATTATTAAACCCAAAAATATTTATCCAACAATTAATAATAATATTAATTATTAATTAGTCTAATATAACCCTTTTTGTTTTAAAGATAAAAAATTATAATTTAGTACCCCTTTAATAAATGTCAGATTTAAAAATAAATCCCATAAAAATTTCATAAGTCAATCTAAAAGGTTAAAAGAGTCTCTCTCTTTGACTTTTTTTAGACCGACAAAAATTCTGGGTCAAAATTTAGGGTACAACAAGATGAAACAAGAAATACATAATGACAAGATAATAAGTTAGTCTAGTTTGATGGTGAGAAATAGTTTTAGAGTGAGAATGAGATCATAATGAAAACCCCCTTGAAATTATGTTCCTCAGAGAATAAATGTCGAACTCGATACTTCAACAACAAATTCGACAAGATACACCAGAACTACTATACTAACAAGGAAAATATGATGGAGCAGAAAAACAATAAAGAACATAATCAATAATTTACCAAATTCGGTGATACTACACCTACGTATGGGGGACTGAGTCCAACACCCAAGAAAGAAAATTCACTATTAGTAGTGTAATACATTTATACTTACAAGCAACAAAAAACCTTATGTTTTTCAATTACAACTAACTATATAAGTTCTGCATATTATAATGAGTTGATAATTTCTTGATCTTGTTACTCCTTCACGTCAAGAACCCCTGATAGAAATTCAAACTTGAATCTTCAGCTATATTTATAGCCACTACAAAAATTAGCTGTTGAGAAGGTAACTAGATCAAGTGTCTTTGCCTTTGCTCCATAGTACAAGAGACATTGAAGATGTATACTTAGTAGATTCTGAATCCAGTGTGTAAAATGTTTAACCTTAGAGTCTTCAATAGGTTTTGTACTGATAGAGCCGTTGGGAGCAGACATCTGTAAAACATACAAGTTTTTCTTGAGCCTTGCACTGATGTAGAATCTAACTGACAGACTGACAAGACAATACAACTTGTTTCTTGTAGTATGGATAACTACAACCTTACCACCAACTCTGAAATGTATCAGAAGCTGATATAGTAACTCATCTGGATGCTGAGACCTTTAGCACAAAGTCTGCGCTAGTCCACACTAGTAAAAGTTCTCTAGATTCTCCCACTAGAAACAAGCAATGAAGTAACTCCCAAGCGTATTCATGTAAAACATATTCTGATTATTTATGTACATGTAGAACTTGCATAAATAAAACACACACCAGTTGGAGGATTGGTTTTTGAGGCAACATTAAAATGAGAGATTTCGCTTTCTTTGGAAAACATAGGCTCAGAGTAAAATTCTAAATTTTGGTTGGAGGTTAATTTATAAGAACTTTCTGTGACAGATGGAATTGAGTAAACATTGAGTAATCGATGGAAGTCATAACACTTATTGTCCGCTTTGTTTTGACGGAGAAGAAGATTTGGATCACCTCTTTTTTCTTGTGCGGTTACTTCTTTGTGTTGGAAGAAGTTTTCCAATTGGCTTGAAGTGGTTTGAATTCCCATGCTGGTTTTCTTTTGCTACATTTTAGTGAGCTTAAGTGGAGTTTGAATTTAAAGCTTCATGTCGATTTTCATTGGTTTTTTGGGCTTGCTTTTTGTTGAGAAATATGAATTTGTAGGAATTCTATTGTGTTGAAGTGGAAGATTCTTTATAATATTGATGTCTTAGGGATGATTCAATTCCTTCTCTGAGAGTGGTTGTTAGTGTATAATAGTTTTAAAAGGTTTATTGTTTGGTCGGATTGGTGTGATAATCCTGCCACTTGCCTAGTGTTGTTTATTGGCGGTGTGTTTTTTCCACTTATTTGTTGTTCGTTATGCTGGGTTTAGCACCCCTGATAATTTTTTAATTTGATATTTATTTTCCTATAAAAAAGAAAATAACCTAAAAAAATTGATATTCCTGCATAACCAATGTAGAAAAAAGGCCAATGTGAAATTATATCTCTTATGTACCCTTTTTTAATTTTTTATTCTTTATGTTATATCACTTTACGTTTTCCATATATAATACAATTTAAGATGTTGCCTCAACCCTCTACAATAGAGTTAACTTAAGTGTAATAAAATACAGACTAACGTGAAGTCATGTCTCTGCTAGGGAATGAATCAACAATCATCGGCAGTAACAAGGATGAAGAGAATACAAAGGAACTTGATGCAAAAAACGCGAATGGACAAGGAAGCAATGGAAACAAATCATACAAGGAAATGGTGTTGGGTGAAACACATACTGATGCTGGAGAAGACAGTAATGGAGGTGATACGGGTATGCCAATTCTAGACCTGGAAAACATGAAGGTTGAGGAGCACGTGGATGGTTTATATGCTTGTCCTAAATTCGTGTTCTCCAAGTATGAGGAAAGCAGGATTCGCCGGTCTTGGAAACAGGGAGTCATAATCAAATTTCTTGGAAGAAGAATCAGTTATAAGGCGTGGAAGACAAGATTGAATCAGATGCAGGTACGGAAAGGAGTAATCAACATTATTGACCTGAGTAATGATTACCTTTTAGTAATCTTTTCTCATGATGAGGATCACAATTTTGCTCTTGCAAATGACCCTTGATTTATATATGATCATTACCTGACAGTGAAGGCGTGTATGTCCCGACTTTCATCCAGTGAGTGACACCATTGAACAAGTAATAATTTGTGTAAGGATAGCTGGTTTACCCATAGAGTATTATGACACTAAAATTCTATCCTTCATTAGCAATAGAATTGGAAAAATGGTGAAGGTGGACAAGAATATGTTGACACACGAGCGAGGGAAATATGCTAGGCTCTATGTTGAAGTGAACCTGACCAAACCTTTGCTTTCTATGTTTACGATCAAAGAACGGAAGTATAAGGTGCAAGTATGATGGCTGCTGACGTGGATCCCAAAGTTTGCTCGAATGCTGAGAACAGGGGGTATACCTGCAAGGTACTCCGATGCCTAAGTCAGAACATGCAAGAGGAATAACAAGTGCAAGTAAGAGTGTTAAGGATGAAAATTTGATATCTGCCCCCCCTCAAATGAGAAGGTTTATATAGAGAGCCCTCATCGCGTGGCCAAAGGTTCCTATTTTTGGGCCTGGATCGCAGATCCCCCAAAAATAGGTAACTGCCAAGAACTGGTCGTCAAACGAGCATCATGGTCAGGGGGTGCTGTGTCGAGCACGAGATCCTCCAAGCAAGAACTGTCCATGTCGATCCTGGGCAGGCTCTACCGTTTATCGAGCAGAGACCAGGAACGAGGAGGGAGGGACGACCACTAAGGTAATGGGTCCCCTGGATCTTGGGTTATTAGGCCGTTTCATGGGCCATAAAGGATTGGGCCATACCTAGTCGTTGGTCTAGTCCAAAACCAAACTATTGTAGGCATTGAACTCCAAAATCCTACGAGACCACCAGATAAGTATCAGATTCCTCAACTTGACAATATAACTCTCAACTTGGAAGGAATCACAAGGAGTGAAATACATGAAGAAGGAAAAGAAGGCATCAATCACAATGTTGATGAAGGGAATATGGAGGTTGTGGCAGAAAACATGCTATAACTTGTAGGTTGAGTAGCCGCAATGTCTGTTTTGTTCTTTCCATCTGTTAAGTATAATCATGATTAAGTCAAACCAATACATTTTTATTTGGAACCGTCGAGGTGCTTCCAGCACTAGTTTCTTTCGCAATTGCAATCGATATGTAACAATGAATAGACCAAATACTTTAGTAATTCTTGAGACTCGCTGTGATCCAACGAAACTTAAGAGGAGTTTTGAAAGAATGGGATTTGATGGTTTTCTATCTTCTGAGAATAGAGGTTTTTCAGGTGGGATTATTATTGGTTGGAAAAAAGACTTGGTGGAGGTAACTCAAATTTAGTCTCATTTCCAATACATTCACACTTTGGTGAAACCCACCCAAGGCCAAGATTGGTGGTTCACCGCTGTATACGCCAGTCCTGTAGCTGATAATAGAAAACGTTTATGGGAAAACCTGAAAAGAATTAGTGGCATAACAAATGGTCCTCTACTTGTGATGGGAGATTTCAATGATATTGCCTTTGCTCATGAAAAGAAAGAGGGAGCTATAGTTTCTCAAAGAAGATGCAACAAGTTCATAAAAATAATTGAGAAATATGGTTTTATGGATTTGGGAGCTGTGGTTGCCAAATTCACTTGGAGATAACCAATTTTCAACGGGGAACAACGCATTTACAAAAGACTTGATAGGGTTTGTATAATGATGAATGGAGGTTGCAATTCCCTGAAGGGTTTGTAAAGGTCCTGCCAAGACTTGAATTCCCTGACCATCATCCCATCTTTGTCTCTCTCTATCAATTATGCACTACAACACTTGAAAAAAAGAGAATAATACTCCTGTAAACTTAGAGAACATTAAGGAAGGAGAAAAAACATGGAAACTCAACACCCTCAATCAATCAAGTAACCAGACAAAAGAATGCTATTATTCAGAGAATAGGTGGCATTCAACAAAAATCTCAAAACAGAAGGAATGCTGGTGAATTGTGAAAATTAGAGCAGGAGCTGCAACATGAGCTCAATGACATTCTGAAAAAGGAGGAGAAAATGTGGTTTCAAAGGTCAAAAGTAAAATGGTTGATAGATGGTGACAGAAATACGAGGTATTATCACCTTAAAATTGTCCAAAGAAGAAGACGAAACAAAATCATTATGATTAAAAAGAAGATGGCTTGTGGGAGGAAGATGAGAAGTGTATAAGACTCATGTTCACTGATCATTACAATTAGTTGTTTACTCTAAACGACACCAAGCTTCAATGGGAGCAAACTCCATACTCTTTCCCGCATCTTGATACAATGTTACTGTCTGGACTCGAGAAGCAACTTACAGATGATGAGATTAGGAATGCCATTTTCTACATGAACCCCTGGTAAGCACCAGGACTTGATGGTTTTCATTCATGATTTTTCCAAATATCTTGGTCCACAGTAGGAGAAATTGTATGCGAATATATCCATAAAATCTGGAAGAACCCAAGTGAATTGTCAACCATCAATCAAACCGATATATGCTTGATTCCGAAAGTTAAGGATCCAGACTTGGTCACTCATTATAGACCGATCTCTCTGTGCAATGTGTTGTATAAGTTGGTGAGCAAGATTGTTGTTGAAAGACTCAAGATCTGTATACCAATTCTGGTTTCGCCTTTCCAATCAGGATTTGTGTCGGGTCGAAGTATCCATGAGAACATAATTGTTGCTCAAGAGACGATTCATAGTATGAATAAAATGAGAGAGGGAAAAGGTTGTTTTTCCATTAAGGCCGACTTATTTAAGGCTTATGACAAACTAAGTTGGAAATTTGTGTGGAGGATCTTGGAAGAAATCAAAATACCAACTCATTTGACCAACGTTTTAATGCATGGAGTGACAAGCGTTGAAGCAAATATTAAAATGAATGGTCTGCAGTCGGAGTTCTTTCGACCGAGCAGAGGTATATGACAAGGGGACCCGATATCTCCGTATTTTTTTGTCTTGTGTATTGACGAGTTATCTCACCTTATAGAAGAAAGGAAATGTTTTTGGTATCGATTATGATTTTTTTTTGCACTCTTTTTTGGTAAAAAGTGCATAAAATCAAATAAATAATTTTTTTTCAAAAAATATTAACTAAAAAAAATGAAAATGAAAATAAAAAAGATATGATTTTGTGATTTTGAAAATAGAAATAAGGTTAGTAAAAAAAAATCATAAATAGTATATGCAAGATTCAAACCCGTGACCTTATATTTGCAAAGCTTACCTCCTTACCAATTGTGATAATACATCTATTCAAAATAAAAATGTACTTGAAAGGGTATGAAGGTCAAACAACTATTGGTTATTTAAAAATACAAATAGTTTAAAATAAACTATTGCATATTTTTAAATAAGCAAAATTAACTAATGTTAAATATTTGAACCAAAAAACATATAATATCAAAATTAAATATAATTTAAAATGTTAGAAATAGGGTGGGAACATTTTGGGGTACAACAACTGCCCATGTTCAATCTTCTTAAACCTAAGGAGTTAGATTGACATGTCTGCCATTCGTGATCTGCAGGTGGAAGAGGATTGACCACTTAAGTGCCTCGAAATTTGCACTCATGGGTGCACGAAGTAACACTGTTGGTTGGTTGTATTGCTTGGACGAACTTAAAGATGCCATCTGATGAGCTGACTAAAGGTTGTCGAAGATGAGCTTAAAGATGCCATCCAGTAAGTTGACGGAGTATTTGTCGGAGGTGGGCTTAAAGATGCTATCCGTAGTAATGGATATCCAGGGGGTTTATAACAACCCAAGATAAAGGTAGATATAATCCTGGGGGTTTATAGCAACCCAAGATGGAGATAAATGTAATCCCGGGGGTTTATAGCAGCCCAAGAAATTGGTAAATGTAATCTTGGGGGTTTATAGCAGCCTAAGGTGGAGGTAGATATAATCCTGGGGGTTTATAAAAACATAAGATGGAGATAGATGTAATCCCGGGGGTTTATAGCAGCCCAAGATATTGGTAAATGTAATCCTGGGGGTTTATAGCAACCCAAGATATCGGTAAGTGTAATCCTTGGGGTTTATAGCAGCCCAAGATATTGATAAATGTAATCCTGGGGGTTTATAGCAGCCCAAGATATTGGTAAATGTAATCCTAAGGGTTTATAGCAACCCAAGATATTGTTAAATGTAATCCTAGGGGTTTATAGCAGCCCACGATATTGGTAAATGTAATCCTGGGGGTTTATAACAACCCAAGATATTGGTAAATATAATCCTGGGGGTTTATAGCAGCCCAAGATGGAGATAAATGTAATCCTGGAGGTTTATAGCAGCCCAAGATAAGTTGTTGATAACATTCGTCTGCTGGGGAATTAACATGAAAAATAAGGTTAGTTCTATGCAGTGTCATGATGTATGTAATTCATTGCAAGACGATGTTCTTAACATAAATGAGAATGTTGTAAGTGTTGTGGATGCGTATGTCATGATATGCTGTAGACGATGTATTGAAAAATTATGTAGTTGAAGCACATCAATAGCTTCATGTAACATCTGCTAGCTGGGGAAAATAGATCCATGTTTATTGCTAGGGATGATGAAAACATTACTTCAAATCCCAGTCGAGGAGAGTCGATTGTTCGTCATTCTTTTTATTGAAGGATTAAGTTCCTAAATGCCCTGACTGGGGATAAAAGAGATGGACATTCCTCTGATGTACTATTTGACCAGGTGTCAACCCTTCTGGGGGATATCAGGCTTAATTGAATTCTGTTGGAGAAGAGAATCTTCCCGGGGCTTTGTAGTGTTGGAAATACAATCTCTGTCGGGGAAGAGACTGCTTGGAATGATTTGCTGGAACAACTCTATAGAGATTACTCTGTAGGGATGAGCCTGTGGAGATTTGTTGGACATGATCTCTGCTGGGGATTCCAACCTCCAAGTGTCCTTAGTAAATGCTATTACTGTAATTTTATATGTATATATTTTTTTGGTAAACATCAATCATATTCAAAAGCACACATTCATTCAAAATAACCAATGGATTCAGAACTTCTGATATTCTCGACTTCCCCGAGTAATTTTCTAGGAATTATCATGACTAAATCCGAAGACATGATACTGACACCATCTGATACTATTGGCACAAATAATTAATTTCCACAATGGCTTTTGCTTTAATCCAGTATCAAGGCAATGTAATGAGAGAAATGTGCTTTCAGACTACGGTGGATCGTGTACGTCTTGGGTAATGGTTAAGGAGCTTGCAACTGAATTTGATCTGATTAGATTTGAAAAGAGAGAGTTGCCCTAGTTGAGGATGATTTGTCCCAAAATGGAAGTATTTAAAAGGAGCTACCTCAAGAGAAATAAACGAGATGCCCCATAATAACATGCCCCTGGCATCGTGAACTCAGTAATGTTACTTTGGGCAATTCAGATGACGAGACCTGCCCTTGGCTATTAAGCATTGTTGAATCTTGACCTGACTGCCCCAAATGAATTGGAAAATAACATGGCATGCCCCCTTGATTGAAAGATAGTGACCATGCCCCTATTATACATTGGCTTTGATCCAACTGAGTAAGACCCAAGAAGCAACTTTGTCTGTCGGGAGGACTTTGGTTCATTGAATGTTCATCACGTAAGCTTCTCTACTGTCAAACACTTAGTTATATGCAAACAATGATATTCAAAATGTAACACTTATGTCTGACTTGAAGTTTTGAAAAAGAATTATTTTAGAAAAACAATGTTTGTAAAAACTCTGATATTAACTCAAGATTTATAATAATCCCTAAAGGAGTCAGGATACCTTTTTGTAGTAGTACGCTTTCGAACTAACCATGCTTCAGTTAGGAATTTTAAAGTTTTGTAATATGGCCTGGTTCACGGTTTAAGAAACAAAGGATAAAGTCTCAAATTTTATTTGTACCCAACCCATCCTTCGTGATGTTCTTCAGTCCTATGTTCAGTTAACTTATGCATTGAGGCTCCAAAGGAGTTTTGGAATTGTAACACTGACATCTGTGATGGTTCAGGAACCAAAAGTTTATTTGAAAAGCCAGTCATCTTTTTTGTTGTTGAGGATTTGTAGTGACCTCTTTTTCTTTTGACTTTGTTATCCATTCCTTTTGCCTGAACTGTTTGTTTCAAGATTACAGCCAGCGGGATGTCTTAATTTTTACTAAGTTTCCTTCATAGTTTTTTGACTTAGTGAGCTTTACTTTTGCTAGATATTTACTGACGGACTTAGTGATTACAGGGAACCATCATTAGTTGTGTACAAAAAGGACAATTGGTATAATTGAGTTAAACGAGGAACTACCCTGTCCCAATTTATGATTAAGGGTTTTAATTTGTGTGAGAATGAAAACTCCTACTTCATAGGCTCAAAAGACTTGATTAAGGATTAACTTCCTTATATCTCCACTGTTTAGGAATCAAAACAATGCCTGCATATCGTCAGCATAGTCTGTTCAAAAGCATACTGTATGAAATTATGGTATCGTCTTCGTCATCCTCCCTATAAAGGCTTACAGTTTTAACAAGAGTTAAATATCACAAAAGAGAAGTAAGAAGCATAGTTTAAATATAGTGAAGCAAATGGATTAATTTAAAAAAAACATATGCAACACATTAACGTGAAAACAAAAGTTTGACATAATAGTAAGTGCTTAAGCCAACAAAAGAAATTACAAATGAAAATTAAAATGTTCTCAAAGCCTCATCCTCTAAACTTGTCACTCCGGATGTCTGGTAGCTTTGATGTTTGATGGACGATAGAAGAATTCAATCTGGTCTTCTGGCGTAACCTCGAGGACTCCTTTGTCAATCAGGTCTTGAATCTTATTCTTCAATGCCCAACAATTATTAGTGTCATGTCCAGGACTATTGGAATGGTATGCACACCTTGCATTAGGATTGTAGCAAGGAGAGGAAGTAACGGGTCTTCGAGGAGGTTCCCTTAACGCAACCAGATTCATTTCCAATAGGAATTGCAAAGTTTGCGACATTGGCGTGTTGATTTTGGTAAACTGTCATTTATATTCCTTGTGTTGAGGCGAATTAACCCTATAAGACCTTTTTCCTTTAATTTAAAGACTATCAGAGTAACCTGTCTCTTTCTTTCTCTTATCCTCATCTTCTTTTCAACCAAGTCAGCTTGTTTCACCGGATGTTGACTGATGATTAGATCCCCGACTCTGTTGTCTTTGAAGTTTATTGACGAAGACTCTCAGCTCTTCTTGCCCCTGGGCTAAGTTTTGGATAAGATCCACCTGACCATTCATCTGGATTCTCATCTCTACCATATCGGCTTGCAGTTGTTCCAATAGATCATCCTTGTTGTCTTCATGATTCTTCTTTTTCATGTCCTTATTGAGGAGGGCTTTCAACTCTTCTTGCCCCTTGGAAAAATTTAGGATCACTTCTTGAAATTGAGCATTCTGGGTTTGGAGATCTTTCATAGTCTGCTCGAGATTCATTTCTTCACTGAAATAAACAGCGAGAAAGTAAGAATTTTGTCTTGACAACCTATTATGCAATGATATGGTATGTAAATGCATATGAAATGTTTTCAAGGACCTTATAGGATTTAAATTTGTCAAAAGAGGAAACAAAAACAAAACATTCTTATTAGTAAGTTTAAATTATAATTGCCTCTTGGGCTTACAATAAAGGGAAAAACAAGAAGTAAATTGCAAAACTAAGATTCTAAGGACTCAAGTCTCCCATGGACGCTTCCTCTTTGTGTTGAGATAGGCGTTAAGATTCCGTTCTTCATGAAGTTGCTTTGTTAGTTCCAAAACCTTCTTTTCACTAGCATAATATTTAGTCTCAAAAGTAACCCTTTCTTCCTTCAATTAGATCCAGGATTTCTGCAGCTCTTCGAGATTGATAGGCATGTCTGGATGGAGAATGGTACAAGGAACATCTTCCTCATTACCAGGCTCTACAATCACTAGGAGAATGGAAGGATATGGCATCATAAGACTTTGAGCACGAGATCACACCCACCTGAGATAAGGCTCCAAAGGATATATAGTTCTTTGGTCCCATTGTTTGAGTTTCAATTTTATACACCTTTTCCCATGCACGTATAAACTTTTGACGGTAACCCCGAGAATCATCTTTATAGTTGAACACAATACCCTGAATAATCATATCATGATGAACTTTCCTTCAAGCGAAACTAAACTGGCGCAAAGCTAATGAAGGATTGTAAGTGATGCCTCCCCTAATTCCAAGGCGTGGTACATTAGGGAATTCCCCATAATGATCAATAATAGTAAAGTCATCCTGAGATCGGGCACACCGGTAAATGTTTGTATGAGAAAGTGACATTATCCTTTGAGACCAAGGCATCCTTTGCTCATTCTTCAACACTGATCTGGGAAGATGAGTACTAAACCATCTGAATAGTAGAGGCATGCAACACATGAGAGTTCATAATTTTTTAGCAGTGCGAGTATGAAGTGAGTGAAATATATCTCCTAATAAAGTGGGCACCAGATTGTGAGACAAAAATATTTTGATTGCATGCACATCTATTAATTGATCTAGGTTAGGGAATAACACCAATCCATATATCAATAGAGCCACTATCTCCTCAAAAGCATGGTAACTCATATCATTAAGGAACAGGTGAGCCTTTTCAATTAAGAACTTAGCAAGAAGACCTTTGACCCCACTCTTTGTTACCCAATTAGACACAATATATGACTTCTTCATATGTAAGGCTGCTGCAATAACTTCAGGCTTTGGAACATTCTCTAAACCTGTGAAGGGTAGCTCATTAAGGACAGGTAGATCAAGTATCTTAGAAAATTCCTCTAGTGTAGGTACCAACTGATAATCTGGGAAAGTGAAGCAATGATGCTTAGGATCAAAGAATTAGAACATGACTCTCATCATATCTTCTTCAAAACCTATGGTAACCAATCTGAGTAGATAACCATGCCTTTTGGTGAATTCAGAATTTTCGGGAATCATTGAGACCAAATCTTTGAGCTGGGAAGGAATCTTCACAAAGTTGATGCAAATGAAATCTCTGGTTGCCATGACCTGCAACAAAGAACAAAGATAAATCCCTTAGGTACTTGAAATGGTTAGTGAGAGGATATGATGTTGTGATGTCATGATGCCATGTTCATGTTTAAAGCAAGCAAGTGGCAAACACAAACAAGTTACACAAGAGTCTTATGTTTAAAGGCTTGAATGAAGTCCATAGGTAAGTAACCGGGTTCATCTTGTCCTAGAATAATAACCGGGTTCTAGGGATATCAATATCAAAGATATTTCTTGAAGGCTTTATTTTGGTGTGACACTCAAGTGGCCAACCAAAACATCCATAAAGTCAAATCTCAATGAGCGTAGCTTCGAGTATCAACCAGTCTTCGGTCAAATCCAAAGCCAGTTATCTCACTACTTTACTAATGGCCAAAGATGAGTCAATTAGGGTTCAAAAGATTTTGAACATCATTTCAACTAGTTTGGTACATGCCAAACAGTTTCCATGATCTATAGTCACCTACCTAAGGTATCACTAGATCCGGGTGTAGGATCTTTCACACAGTAGCCCCAAGACAAAACCCTTAAAAGTAAAGCATACAAGTCAAACAAACAAATAATAAAGTGAGCTAAAACTCTAAGGTAACCCCTCTTTAAATAGTTACTCCCCAACAGAGTCGTCAGTTCGGTAATACGGTGGGAGAACTGACTTTGTCGTTTTTGTTTTCACAAAAGCAATGTTGCAGATAGCAAGAGTCGCCACCGATTTTTCTTTTAACCAAATAGGAAAGGTGGAAAAGAATAAGAAATACCTTGGTTTAGATTTTGAGTTCGGGGGGTAGGTTATACAAAGGGAAGGTGTTAGCACCCTTTGTATCCATGGTTATCCATGGGCTCTTAACCGCTTAGCTCACTTTGTTTTTTTTTTTGAAAATAGTGGTGGTGTGTTTTAAGAAAAAGGCCCAACTTTGTAATGATTCTCGTATGAATGTATACAAAGTGGTTTTTCGAAAGATGTTTTGAAAGTGTGAGGTGTAAAGAGTGTTTGTTTTGAAATTGTGAGCAAGCAGTTAAGGAATCCTACCTACTCAAGGTCATTCATGTTATTCTCCTTTTTTCTTAGAGATAAGACTGTCCTTACTATTAGTTAGTAAGTAGTCTTATCTTTAGATGTAAGGGATGGGCGTAGGGTCATCGTATGTTCATAGAAGACAACCTTGTAAAGGTATCTTAGCAACTTGAAGGGACTATCATCATTTTTTGTAGGATCGTCGGGGGACTAGATCACTTATTCGTAGGCAACTCGAAGGGTCATCGAGGGATTGTGATCTTTATATCAAAGGGACTATGATGATATTTATTTAAGCAACTTTGCTAAGACACATCTACGTTCGAGGGACTTGATCATTATTTGTAAGGCAACATGAGAGGTTACCCTAGAGGTGTAGGTGTGAAGAGTGAGTTGTTTTCAGTTATTTTATCTTGAATTAAGGTTATCTAGCGTTTGCTTTTAGTCTTGCCATACAATCCTATTAGTATACATCTAACAGTTATATACATACATGCATACAAGTATAAGTGCGAGTAAATAAAGTGCAAGAGAATAAATCCTACAACTATTACAATGCTTTGGGAGAGTTACATAATTATAATCAAGCGAGAATGTAAGCTAGACTATTACATAACTTGTGTGCAGTTATATTATAAGCTCGTGCGAGAAGATAAACTACGCAATTACATTGTTTATGTACAACCTATACATTTTAGCTAGGAATACAAATAAGAGAATAATAAAATGCAATTATATATTAAGAATGAATTTAAATGTCCTAAGCATCCGAGTTAGTATTTTTTTGAATTCTAGAAATAGTTCAAATGTTAATATAAATTAATCCCTAGTCTAATTTATTTTACAAAATTAAATTAGTATGCGGAATCTAAGTCTGAATTAATTTAATTAAGAAAAAAATTAATTGGTAAAATTGTTTTTGTTCTTATGTGTTTTCATTAGTCCTAATTTTTGAATTAATTTCAAGAATTAATTAATTGAAAAAACTTTGGTCTGATTAATTAAAAAAACAAAAATTTATGTCAAAATTAATTAATTAAAAAGAAATCCTAATACTATTCTTTTTTGTGATTTGATTTGTTTTTGATGTTTTGTGGTCTAGCGGTTATTTTTATCTTTTTTTTAGCGCATATATATCAGGCATACAATCAAGCAAGAAAATAAAGCGGGAAATAAAGTCCTACGCTATTACAATAAAAGGGATGGAGGGAGACATTTTCTGAGGGATGTTTTGAAAATAAAGAATGAACCATGAATGTTCAAATGGATGAACAAAGTTAGCATAACGTCGTGTTCCTCAGAAAACATAGTAAAGTGATTAGTACAATCGTGATATGAAATCACGAGATGTGTAATGTGAAAATTAAGCATGTAATGTTAAAATAAATCACCATGGTCAAAATAAATAAAGTACACACAAGGATGAAATCTTAAACATAAATAGTTAGAAAAAAATTCAAATTGACTTGATTAAAAGAAATGTATATAATTTATCTTGATTTTTTTAATTTAAAAAAGAAGAAAATATTTAATTTAAATCTAAATATTCAAAATATTTTTATTTTATTTTAAAATAGATGTTCATCATTTGGTAAATTGAATCTAAAAGTTTATTTTTTAAATTAGTTATAAAACATGACCATCAGAATTACCATCATTTGGTAAACACTGACTTTAAAAGTTTATTTAAAAAAAGAAGAAGTTTATAGTTAAAAAAAAATCGACAACCATTAGATGTTCATCATTTGGTTGAATAAATGAACAAACTAACCTTAAAAGGGAGGCCTCATATTGAAATCATCAGCCAAAATTATCTTTGTAAAAAATGTTTGAAAATCGTTGATAGGGAAAATGTGTTTGTGAAAGAGTGGAATATTAAAATTGTTGTTGATAATTGTGGTGTGAGAGTGAAGAACTCTTATGTGTAAAACAACATGTATTTATAGATTTAGAAAATTAGGTTAAAAAACTTAAAAGAAAAAAAAACCCAGTCTTAATTCATATTGATCAAAAAATATTTGAATAAAATCAAACAATATTTTAGGTTAGTAACAACAACAAAAAAATCATAAATAGTATATGCAAGATTTGAAAGTGTGACCTTATATTTGTAAAGCTTACCTACTTACCAATTGTGACAATACATCTATTTAAAATAAAAATGTACTTGAAAGGATATGAAGGTCAAACAACTATTGGTTATTTAAAAATACAAATAGTTTAAAATAAACTATTGCATATTTTTAAATAAACAAAATTAACTACTGTTAAAATATTTCAACCAAAAAACATATAACATCAGAACTAAATATAATCTAAAATGTTAGAAATAGGGTGGACAAATTTTGGGGTACAATAGTATGGATCGAGATTCACAACCCAACATTTTAACCTCAACCTCCTTGGGTTTTTGTTGTTGTTTAATTATGTATTAGTTTTTTTTTTCTGGTTTAGAAGTTCGGTTTATGGCAAATTTATTTTTTATTTTTTTAAATGATTTTTATGGTGTTACATAATTTTATGTAAACAAAATTACAAAGATTTTTTTTATAAAAGTTTCAAATAAAAAATTTGATTTAAATTGTTATTCTTAAAATGTAATTTTAGATATTTTATCATTTTATTAAAAAATAGTTTGGATATCAAAATTTCAAAAAAATCACTTCATTTTGAAGTTCTTTCAAATAAATTTTCATAAAAATCATTTTTGAGATACAATTTTTGATTTTTGATTTATTTAAACTCTGTTTTGATTTTCAATAATGTATGTTTATGTTATAAAAGGTCAAAATTAGTCTTTTAATATAGAAAAATGAATATATAAAAACTCTTAATATTTTGAAAAATGATTTTATAAAATCTATTTTTAAAAACACAAAAAAATCTATTTTTTAAAGCTAAAATAAATAGACGTTTATTGTATCACAAATCGATATTATTTTTCAATCATCTAATCTAATATATTTAATGAAGAGGTTTATGCAGAATGAATTAAACATGTTAGCCCAAACTCGATTGCCATCTCTAGTCAACCACACTTAAATTTAGAGAACTTCTTTTTCCACCCTATAGAGTATAGACTTCTTTCACACCATGTGAATTTCCACATATGCACCTTGATTCTGGAGATATATCTCCGGACGCACCAAAACTTAATTGAAAGTTAAAATATTCCGAAGATATATCTCCAGAACATTTTGGAGGTTAATACCCTGTCAAACTCTTCTCCTCCCACACTTTTCATTTTCATTTAAACACAACTCTTCCACTCTGTCATTCTCAATATTATCCAACTTCATCAATTCATATTTCATCAATAGGACGCTCGAGGAAACATCAAGTATCATCCATTTCATCATCCAAATAATAAATTTCCGGTAAGCTTTTTGAGTTTTCGGTTAATATTTGAGTTTTATTGTAAATGAGTTAGAATCAATTGTTAGGTGTATAAATGTTTAGAAATTATATGAAACATAATTTAGAATAATTGTATGCATTATTTGTTGGATGAAATGGATGATCAGATTGTTATTTTTCACAATCCAAGTAGCAGAGGACACCATTGTCACGACCTCTGATTTTCTGAACATTCGAAAGATACATCTCTGGAAAAGTTCAACGTTTCACGTGCTTTGGGAAATCTCGGATATGTATCTCCGAGATAATGTAAGAGATATTTCAGGAGATGTATCCCCGTGCCTGTGCTTTTATCCCGCTGAGAGGGAATTAGGCGGCCAAGCCTTTCAAAGTCTATCTTGATCGCTTGGTTGCTTAGGACATCCACTTCAACGGCTACGTGGATCACCGTCAGACACGACCTGAAAGCTCAAGAGATTTAACTTAAATTTTAGTAAAACTTATGTGATGAGTGTGATGTTGAACAAGATGTCCTAATAGGAGGATACAACATCTTTGTATGTTACAAATAGAATTTTTAGAAGATCTATTTTGAAGATTTGAAGAGATTTTATCTGCAGCAATCAACACACGGATCAAGGAATAATTGGTTGGATTATTCGAACCCTGTGGATTAGCAGAAGATTATAAATAGAAGTACTTAGTGAAATTCTGGTATTAGATATAAGATGTCGAATAAGATGTCACGACATTAATATATGAACATTGACAAGGTAAATAAAGTGTAAAGTAAAATAGCAAAGACACAAGAGATTATTAACCCAGTTCGATGCAAACTCACATACATTAGGGGCTACCAAGTTAGAAAGGAAATATACTATCAGTAGTATCATTTCAGAGTTAAAAAATCCCAGTTTACACTATTCACTTAATCACTATCCAATGCAATTTCTATCTAAGAACACTTAGATAAGAGAATCCCTCTCACTCCCCCTTAACCACACACTGTGATAATCAATCAACACCTTACAAATAAAATAGAAGAACACTCTTCCAAGATGAACAACTTGATCTTGCTTAAAATCTTCAATCAATTACAAATACTCATGCTTAAAATCTTAGAGTGGACATAATTACAACTCAATACAAATAGTCCAATTCAAACATCTAGGTGATGTTAGAATGACTCACAATCAATAATACAAAACAAAATCCTAACTCAGAATGCACAAATTTTTCAATCTTTAATATCTGTATATTTCAATTAGGGTTGCACCACTTTTAAGTAGAGAACAGTCTTCATGAATATGAATAATGAAAGCAGTCAAAATTGATCTTCAAATCTCTTTTGAACAAATTGTACACAAATAGAAACATCAGATATTTCCAAAAATAACAACCTAAAAGATATGAAAATATCTTCAAATATATGAAACATAACAACTTCTGTTAATC
Source organism: Lathyrus aphaca (assembly GCA_963966055.1). Lineage (NCBI taxonomy): Eukaryota > Viridiplantae > Streptophyta > Magnoliopsida > Fabales > Fabaceae > Lathyrus > Lathyrus aphaca. The sequence continues at coordinate 680,057,020 of OZ014519.1, read as the reverse complement.
ATAAAATTCCTCCTTAATTTTCGCCACCAATCAGACTAATCACAAAAACAAACACTTGCTAAAAATCCTCCAGAATCAAATCACAACTTTCTGCAAAATTTCCTAGAACTGACAGACAGATGTTAAGACATCTGCTCTGACAACACAAAATAACAATACTATCATGACAATTGAAGATGTTTCAGCATTTGGCTCAACATCTGCCAAGTATTATAACCACATATGTACTGATGTCTGAGTAGCCATGTCAGGACTTCTTATTTGACAACTTGCTAAACCTACTATAGAACTTGTTCTTCAGCATGTTAGAACATCTTGTCCAACATGTTGCTGTCAGGTTAGTTTTACCAAAATTAATGTCAACACCCACAACAACAAAACTAACAATCTCCCCTTTGGCATATTTTGGATAAAACTAACTAAATAACCCTTCTTCCAGATTAGAGGCTAACATCAGGTCAGCAACAAAAAATATGACAACCTTTTCACAAAGATCTTATTCTACATCAAAAGATTACAAATAAATAACTCCCCTTAATAGCAGAATCTCTCCCCCTCAAGGAAACGACCAAAGAACATTACTACTACTACTTACTTCTCCCCCCATTTTAGCCATAATATAAAAAGTCAAGCAACTATGCATTAAGGGTAATCAACCAAAAGTAAGTAAATCTGCAACATGACATATCCAATCACCAAGAGCAGAAAAGGCACTAAAAGAAGCAAAAATTTGTTTCCCAACTTCATCTTGCTTCTTTACTAGAGGCATAAAATCCTGGACATTATTTTCAACATCATACTCTAAATCACTTGAGAATGTTTCCTTACTTTTCTTAGTAAAAGAAACCACATCATCAGTATTCAGATCATCAACATTGACCATCTTTGTAGATTGATGGTTATTTTCATCAACACTTTCCTCTTTGTCTTCATACAAATCTTTCTTACTTTCAACAACCTTAGGTCTCTACACCTTTCTAGTTTTAATCATACCATGATTATTCATAGGTTATGTTGACTGTTTTGGATAACCATACAGTTTGGGGAGAGTGGTTCAAGCTTTGAAAGAAAAAAAAGGAATGGACAAAGCAATGCATTCTAAAAAGAAAAGAAAATGAGAAAAAGAAAAAGAAATCAAAATACAAAGAAAAATAAATCAAAGAAAAAGAAAAAAAGGAAAAATCAAAAGAAAGAGAATGCATTGTGAAAATAAGAACCTTGGTTGAACAAGATTGGATTATTGAAATAGAAAAATGCTCTTCATAACTCTAACCTTTCTTGATTCAATGGCCGTGTATATAAAATCCTTTGTTTTTAGACCAAGCCAAGCTATAACCTATGAAATTCCTTTTGATCTTTTTTTTCCACTTTTTGCTATAACTTGTGAGATGAATGCATAACTTGTTTGGATGTGGCACAACTACTTGTGAGTGTGTTTCATCCCGATCTTTTTGCTTTGTGCATATTGTGTTAATTATGATAGGTGATTCAATTTGAGCATGAGGGTACTTAGTGTTGCATTGTGTAGTTTTTCATATTGAACTCTATTCATATTCATTTTTGGATGCTATGTGGTGTTAGATAATTCTTTGTGAGTGTTCAATTGCTGAATTTGAACCATTTATGTTATCAACTGATTTAGTGTTTGCATGCTCTTCTTGAGAATTTTTGAAAATTTCTTTGATTGAGGGCAAACAAAGATGCAAGTTGGGGAGAGTTTGTTAGGTGTCAAGAAGTGTCATTTTCATAAGATATTTCGATGCCTTTAAACCCCTTTTAATCGCTTTAATTTGGAAACAACTTATAAATTAAGCGTTTCTTGCATTTGTGTAGTTAGTGGATGTTTTTGAATGTTTGTTGCAAATTAGCTGGAATTGCATTGCTAAGTTGGATTTTGGATCAATCATGCTTGGATTCCTAAATTTTCTAAAAAAGACTGCACCGCCCGATCGTAAAAGTGTTGCCCGACGGTGAGTGTGTTTTTTCTCCATTTCAGCCAACAATTTTCCAGAGATTTGTGACTATGCGCCTCTTGATGACCACCCGACGGTGGAGCAGGTGGTGGAAATGATTTTCCACCCACAAAGTTCCAAGGATTTTGGCCTCTGTGCTTCTTGAAGTGTCACTCGGCCGTGTGTCACCGCCCGACAGTTGAATCCTGTCGCCCGAGGTTGAAGCTATTTTATGAAGATCCGAGGGTTCAGAATTCGTCACGTGCTTCAATTTTTGTTTGGCCGCCCGACCGTATGCTTACCGCCCGACGGTGGTGTGTATTTTTTTGCAAATTGTACTTAGGTACATTTGGAGATATTTTGAGACACACTTCACTTTTGCTACTTCTACACTTCATCTTGCAACTTAGAAAGTGGTTTTACAGAGAAATCTCCATTGTTATTACTTTTTCTTAGTTTCAAAGCATTTATGCTTCAATCCTTGAATCTTTGAATATTGATGCTCCAAAAGCTTTGTAACTTACTTGTCAAGCAAGCTACCATGTCTAAGGATAGCTAATTTCTCTTGTGTCAAAATTAGAAGGTAGACATTCATTCTCTTGTATGTATGGATATTGATGTAACCTCTTGAAACTACCATGTTATCTAAATTTGACATAAAACTAACATCACATTTAATTTAAGTGTTTGATTCATTTTAGAAATTAGAAATTAGAGAGACCAGAATTTTAAAATTATATATTTGATGATATAATTTCAAATATGGATAAAAGAAGAGTGACACAAATCAATTAAATAGATATTGAATAATTGTGATAAGAAAAGTGTAATACAAAATAATTAAATAAATATCAAACTAAAGATAGAAGAAGAGTGCGTTTGAATACTCTAAATCATACCATTATTAAAGAGGAAAAAAATACAGCTAATTAACCAAAATCCTAAAAATATCTAAGAAGCACAAAAATAAATCCATAATCAGAGTAATACTGGTCAATCCATCCTTGAATGATTTTAACCTCCTTTTTTCGTTGCTCTACCAGCCCTTCTGGATCACTTTCTAGTGAAGTTTCAAGATGAAGGCAGTGAAATCCTAATAAAAATCATCAAGATAATCTCTAAAATATTTATTTTTTTCAGTTTACTTTTAAATTATATAACATAATAATAAGTAGTATCTTAAGTTTCATTAAAATAAAAATATATAAAGAGAAAGGCAATACCATTGACCGTATGAACCGCAACAACACTCTCATATGATCATCCAAAATTCTGAAATATGTAAAAAAATATTTAATTTTATCTATTTTATTTAAAAGTGATTTCAACTCAATTTAAATTTTATAATCCTTACCTGCTACTACTATATGGATCTTTCAATCCATTCGAAAATATTATGTTGCCACCCAATCTTTTTAGAGTCAGTTTTATATTCTGTCAGCACAACAAATTAATTTATAGTTGTTATTTTATTTATATTAAAATTGAAATGTTATTTTATCAAGATAAGTAAAAATAATTTGGTTGAGAAGAAAGGTACAAACTTGACCTCCATGAGAAGAAATCCATCGAGGACGAGGTGAAACACCATATTCATTCTTGCACTCAAGGAGTGTGGATATTCATGCATAAGAATTTAGAAGGAATTCATACAGTGTATGAATGAGTTTAGGAAGATATGGATCAATGGCGATTTTGATCTCATTCCATGAGTTTGTTGGCTATAAAATGATGTTTCTAATGTGATCTCAAAACAAGCATGACCGTGGAGAAATGGTACAATGGATTATTATGTTCATCAAGAGAGTTGAACAAATAGTGAGCTCTTGAAGACATGAAGATGTGTCTTATGTGTTCCATTCATCATCATAAGTGTCCATTAAAGATAACACTGGTTATCTTAGACAGGGGGAGATGATACTGTGTCTAAGATGTGTTGCTACAAGAGGACATATTGTCTGAGAGTCAAGCTAGCTGGAACTAGTATCATCTCGAGGAGATGAGATGTCAGGAAATATGCTTTGACATTATGCCGTTGATACAAGTCATGGGAGACTTGGCAGTCATATCGTGGGTCTGTCTTCATGGAATCAATGAATCAAAGTTCTCAGGAGTGATGAAAATCATAAGAATTGAACCTCTGTCATCAAACAACATCTTTTGGAAGTCGAGCAAATTAGTGTGCATCCAAGAGGGTAATCTTGGAAACTCTTTGCTGCTTATTGGAAAAACATCATGCTTGAGAATATGGTTATGGTTCAAGAAAAGAAAAAGTAAGAAGACAATGTCTGACAAGATGTCAGGACATTGCTCAGAACCTGATTCTCCTATCTAGAGTGGTTGAAATATTACGCAAAGACCAGAAAGACAAGTGACATGTGATGGTTGTCCTTGCATGTGCATTCATGGACCTCTAAAATTAAAGGCGAATCAGTCTAAAGTAAATTAATGCAGAGAATCAACGCGAATTAAATAATAATCTTTCGATGCTCACTTGGACTCTGCACAATCGGTTGCTGAAGATGTCCTCTTTGTATAAATGTCCTCGTTTGGGCCAAAATTATTACTGATAATTCTGAGTTGAAAGTTCCAAAGGTGTTGTTGGGCTATAGGTAAAGGATATCTTTTCTTCATCTTACCTTCAAGATAAGTTCTTGCATATGGCCTTTGTTCGTGTCTGGGCATGTTCTTCATGGGTGTGGGTATTCTTTGGTTTATGTTGCCAATTTTTGGCTAAAAAGGGGGAGAATAATCTGCTGAGTCCTTTAGTGCGGTCATATATTATTTTTCTATATGGCTTTACAAAGATGTTTGATTAGAAGTTCTAACATCTTTGTCTCAGGCTATCTTTTGTGTCTTGTGATCTGAGTATTGAATACAGTTTTGTCTTGTGTTCTGAGTTACCCATGTTGACTCGGGGCTGCTGTTGAAAGCACAAATGAGTAAAGGTTTTGATTGTCGATCCACAAAGACTGTCTTATGATATTTATGCCGTTCTACAATTGCTTAAGTTTAGACTTAATGGTAACAAAAGGGTTTTAGTGTTTGTATCTAAAATGGACTTTTTCATTCAAATAAATGCTAAGAAGTAAAAGTATTGATTTGTAAAAGATTCTTAAAAGCATATGTCAAAGTTAGGGTTTGATAGGTTTATTTTGCATATATAGTTTTGATCAAAAGATAAACTCATTTCAACAATGAACACATTCACTATATCCTCTCATAATGTTTATTTCTAACACAAAATGTGAGTTTTACCATTTTGATCCATTGATGATTTCTCACTCAATCTATCAAAATGGTAACATTTAGGTTCAATACAAAGTGAACTCCAAAGCCCATAACTATCTCTAGCTTATGGTATTTGAGTGATGAAAACCTAGGTCAAATGTTGGCCATATCTCTCAATCATGAAACAACACAAAAAGGTTTGTCATAAAAATCAAAGCTTTCATCATATATTCATCATCAAGAGTTTATACAAGAGGATCAAGGCCTATACATACAAAAATAGAACCTATCTACCTTCTAACCTTGACATACTACGGGTTTAGCTTTCCATTTCCATGGAAGCTTCCAACAAAAGATGAAGATGAAGAAGATGGAGCATTAATGACAATGTCTTGACTTTAAATGCACCCAATCTTCTTAGAACAAAGTGAAAAAGTGTTTAAGGAATATTTAGGTTAAGTCTCCAAAGTTACATTCCTAGAAAATAGTGAAACAAATGCTTATAAAGAAGCTGAATTCGCAGGTCTCGCTGAGCGAGATCTGCTCGCTGAGCGAAAGTTCATTAAATGTACCAGCTCGCTGAGCGACAAAGGTCCTCGCTGAGCGAAAATATCTCTGGAAAACTCGCTTGGAGCTCGCTGAGCGACCTTGAAGCGAGCAAGATTTCTTCAAAAACTTCCAAAACATCCCAAAGAAGGTCTTGATGAAATTTGCTCCATATTTCCACAGTGTAACCTAAAATTACAAAAACTAAAGTTAAATAAACAATGCTTTGAAAATGCTAAAACTAAACTATGAATAAGTATAAGAAACAAAGGGGAAAAAGCATTAGAGATCAAAATAACCCTTGAAAAGTGCCAAAAAATCTACTAAATAATAACACTAATATGCACTTATCAACTCCCCAACTTGTTTCTTTGTTTGTCCTCAAACAAAGGTGAATTATTTTTAAATAAGCGAGCACAAACTAAACAAGTGAAACACACCAAACAAAATGGTTCAAACCGAAGGTCTTGCTTACGAGTAACAACCGACTCTCAAAGAACTACACCATAATCATGAACTAATTTCTAAACACAAATGACAAGCTACTAACAAATGCAATGGAATGTTCATAAGAGAATCACCTAAATACTTAACTAAGTCAAGCATCAATATCAAAAAGGGACAAATCACTCTCATTTGTAATATTTCTAACATCCGGAACAATTCATGCAAGTATCTTCAAATTCACAAGGAAACATAGAGGAAACCAAGATCAAAAGGGCTTTTCAATGTTATAATAAGGCAAGGGTTACAAAGAAAGGGATAAATTTATAAGGCCAATGATTCAAAAAGGGGTTCAAAGGTTTTTGAAAAACAAAGAACACGCCAAAATCATAACAACCAAAAATTTTTGGTTCCCCCAAACTTCTCATATACACAATTTTTTTCTCTTTTTCTCTTTTGCTTTTTCCTCAATTTTTTGTGTGGTGCCCCTATTCAAGAGTTTTCCTCTTAATCGAATGAATATTTTCTTTCATTTTCACGCAACTCTAACAATGAGTGCAATTCATTCATTCATCAATTTTTTTTCTATCTTTTCACAAGAGGCACCAATATCATCCATCCTTTTTTCCACCAACAACTCTCCCCAACTTTAAAAGACACTATAAAATTAGACAATGCTCTTCTCAAAAGGTGTTCAAGCAATGGTGTGAAAGTGTAAACAAAAATACAACAAACTAGAATGAATCACAATGAATTTTTTTTTCAATTTCACGATAATGATTACCAAAAGATGATAATTCGACATTTTTACTGACAATTGTGATTCATTCTAGTTGTGTGAAGGCTCAAAGTCGGCTAACAAATTCTCGCACTACTCACCGGTAACTAAAGCCTAAAGAAATGGATGGTTTTTCTCAAATTCAAGCAATGCCTAGATCATTTCTAAGTTTCCAAAATTAACCAAAGAATACACGATACAAGCATGAATCGAGCGAGTTCGCAATAATTACAATCACACTAAAATTTGTGAACAATGGAAATCGCTCACTATGTGGTTTTGTCCTAATTGATTCTCAAATGAACATTTATGCAAAGTGAGGTAAACTATAAATTTGTGAAAAACAACTAGTTCATAAACATGCTATTTTCTAAAAGGTGCAAACGGAGTACCTTTCTCGCGCAACTTACGAAATTTTATCATCACCATCCAAGAAGGTGAAGCTACACACTTAGATCACAAAAATGAGTTCTCATCCTTTAATAGCTCTTAAGTAGTTTATCAAGCAGTCAACAACATATAAAAATCATACACTAAGTAATTAAGTTGATGCAAATAAGTGAATGATCTCGTGCTTAATAAGAAATTCGAATAGGAATCCGCCTTTTAAGTTAGGTGACCCTCACCCGGTCATTTAGCCTAACAGATGCGAAACCTTCAAAAAAATTGTTGTTGCTAAAGTAACTTTAAAATATTGACAAGATATGGATCATAGTCACTAAACAAACTTATTTACCATGTGTATGAATAGATAACGGGCTTAATGTGATTGCGCTAGAATGAAAGAGAGAAAAAGGAGGATGAGTAAGTTAGGATTAGGAATAATTACATGATTCAGATTGGTTTGTATAACAGGGAGTCTTATGACCGTACAATTGTGGATTTGTGTTCTTACGATATCCTTAGTGTGCAAGATTAGTACCTACCAATGCTATCTTAACCGAAGAAGAGTTTGTAGCCGAGAATGAGCATCTAAATATAGTTGTGTTTCTTGAGTTTTGATTTCTATTTTGCTCGGAGTGCAAAAGTTCAAGTGTGGGGGAATTTGATCAGTGCATTTTGGTGCACATTCCTTTATGTTTACACTTATGCATTTTCATACTTTACTTTGGTTATTTTTCTATTTTAATGTGTTTTTATAAATTAGTTTATTTATGCACTTATTTGATTTTCGCACTTTATTTTCAGCCTTAGCAGTCTGCACTAAAATAATCATAACTGGAGCTACAGGAATCAGCTTGAGACATTCTACCAGTCGATGGAAAGATAAGACAGAGAGCTACGCCTTTCATAAAGAAGTCAGAAGCTGAATCGGACTGTAGGAGACCTGAAAAAGTCGTTGAACTTGCAGCATTAGATATAATTTGTTTGGGACATTTGTTTTGGGCATGGGTTATGTATTTGATCTAGTTGGGTTGTGACCCGAATTTCTTGTTTTCACATATATCTAAAGCAGCCATGTTACTGTTTGGGGACGTTCTTTTCACTTCTACTTTTCACAATTTTATTTTAGGTTTTTTTATGCTTGAGGAAACCGGAATGGAGAACTAATTTCCCAAGGATCAATCTACTGTATTCGAATTCCACTTTGAGGTTCTTTTATAAATTTCATATTAATTTGTTTCCTTTGAATTCTTCCTATAATCTCCATTACTTGCTTAATTTAATTGTTGTTATAGGATAGGATTCTTAAATTCATTTGTTTGTATGATCTTGAATCATTTTCGCGCGTTAACGTAGCTTTTACATTATCACATTCAATCAAGTTGTGTTTGCTTAATTCACAACAGTTTATATCCGTTTACTTAACTCGGAATCTAGGAACATACATCATATATTTGCTATTTCGCTTGTCAGTGGTTATTATAATCAAATAGGATCAGACCCTTTTAGGGAATTTGAATTTTATAGGAATCAATGGTAAGTCGGAAGTTGATTCAGTAGGTTGATTCGTTTAGCTTATTTGATAATCACTTTTTATTTTAATTTCTTTTTCTTTAAATCAAAATATAAACCCCATAAATCATTACCTTCGATTAGTAATAATCAAGAATCCTTGAGAGACGATATTCGAGTCATTGTCACTATACTACATTTTAAAGAAAATTACTCTATTTTGATCCGTGCGCGACACGCGGATCACAAGGGTATTCATAGAAGCAAATAAAGCCAGCAATATTCAAATACTCTCAGTGATGGCAATTGTGTGTTTGTCTTTCTTCAATGCATTTTCATCCCTATTGAGGGGAACTACGTCGCTCTGATTCTTCATTGGTCATGGTTCAATAGAGATACGTAGGCAGAAGATCGTCAGGTCTTTCTGAGCAACCTTGTGGGGCAACTTTATTCCCCCACATTTACTCTTTCTTCTAGACGTCTCTTGTCAGAACGCTAAGGTCAGAATAACTGAATGAAGAGATATGATTACCATGTTGGGCATGCGGCCATTTACTTGAAGATTACAAGTCCGTGAAAAAGCTATTGATCACTGAAAGTATCCAAGACTGATAGGTCCAGATGGAGTCAAACCTCATCAACTACGTCAATATTCAGTGTCTTTACTGCATTTCCATTTGTAGCTTCTTTTATTTGCTAAAAATTTATCTACATGTATGAAATTGGTTTGCTTTTGAATGTTAGCAATAATAAAACTCACATGTTTTTATTGAAGTAATTCATTCGCATTCACTTATAATTTTGCATGTGTACATCACAATACCAATTGTCATGCTTAAACTCTATGAAGGAGAATGACGAAACAAAAACGCAGGAACCTCTAATTGTGTGCTCTCGAATAAGATCCTGTTGACGATGTACATGATTTGTTTCAAATCCCTAAACATCGGAGATATAAGGGAGATAGACCATCGCTAACCCCCTTGAGCCTTGAAGTAGGAGTTTATTTTTGCACGAAAAAACTCTCACATGTAACCCAGGGGCAACGTAGGTGTCAGCTAATGGGACCAAGCGTTCAAAATTTCATAAAGGAGTGTATTTGAGGATCCATTACATTACATTATGCTAATCAAGAGGTCCAAAGACCGGAAACCATAATGGTTATCCTAATCAAGAGGTCCAAAGACCAAAAACCACAATGGTTATACTAATCAAGAGGTGCAAAGACTGGAAGCCACAATGGTTATCCTTCATCGACCAAAGAATGAGGCAGTCACAACCCTCGCAAAGCAATCAAGACAAACAGTGTCACACGATTTGTTCAAAAAGAAAAAAGAATCGAAAAAATAAATGAAAAGCCCGCTAAGTTAAACTTGAAAACAAGCGACTTAGGCAAAAATTAGGGCATCCCACTGGACTTCACAATCAAAGATTCACAAGAATCAGTCCAGGCGAAAGTTAGGGATAAGCAAAAGAATGAAAGGCGAAAGACAAAAAGGATTACACAAGAAAGATCCTTAAGCAAGAACAAAGTCGTATGGCACAGGCATAAAAGACAAAGGGGTGACTGACTCCAAACAACAACCTGATTGGTGCTAGAACCGTTAGCAGCAATGGTTCCTCAACCAACACGAAACCCTTATGAAAGGTGAACGCTTGTGAAGATTAGCTGAACATAGGAATTGAGGACATCACGAAGAGGGGTGGGCACATATAAATTTCGAGCCTATATCCTTTGTTTCTATAACCGTGAACCAGACCACAATACAACCCTTAAAAGTCCTAACTGAAATAGGGTAATTTTGAGAGCGTACTACCACGAGACCGCGTTCCTGACTCCTATGAGTTATGCTAAAAGATCCTTGTTGGTATTGCATGTGCATGCTTTCTTTTATTAAAAATAATGTCGTATCTTAACCAGTGATTCGCTTACAAAGTTTTGCGACACCTTTTCAATAAATACTTCAAGATTAACATGTGTGTTACATTAGAATAATCATTCTCAGAATAAACATTTTCTGCTTGCATACATCTGTTTGGCAACATAGAAGTTCACATATGAAAATTCAGTCCAGAAGCTTAATCTTGCCAAGTTGAGAAGTATGGAACTTCTGGAAGACAATCAGGTCGAGGTGCTCTTTTCCAAGAAGCTCCATCGAGTAAGGGCTTTCCCAACCAGTCGTGGTAAGAGCCAACCAATTTGGGGCAGTTACGTCGAGCAATCTCTTCAAAAATTCAGCCAAACTGGGGCAATTACTTCGAGATTCAAATCTCTCCAAGAGCAAAGATTAGTCAGTCAAGTGCAAAACTATTCAAATACTCGTACCGGGGAAGGCTACCCCAATATCACGAGAACTCATTCTTTCCTGAAGACAGACAATCAGAAGCATGTATCCAGAGTTCAGAGTACCAAGACATCTATACTCCTGAAGAGTTTCTGTGTCACATTTTGTCACAACTTTTACTGATGAGTCCATTACCCAACTAATGGTCACTCGCCAAGCCAATTCTCTCATTCAACGCTTCCAACAGCCACAATCTCATTTGTGTTGACAATGACTACCTCCTTAACAAGGTCATTACGCCAATTCATATAGTCCCTGCGATACTTAAGAGTTTAAAGACACTAAGTATTTTGTAAAATCCACTTAAGGTAAAGTCCGGACAAAAGCAAATGATCCCCAACATGAAACTACTTGAAACCCTTCCTCCCCAAAAGGATATGTTTCAGGCTTGTTATTCCCAACAGATGGATGGAAGTTATGTCCACCAGAAGGCATCACATAATTTTTCTCTTCAACGGGTTTCCTTGATTCTATTCCTCAGCAGATCTAGGGTGGCTTTTATTTCTCCAGCAGATCTCAGAAAAATTATTCTCTTCCCTAAGAGATCTCAAAAGATTTCCTTGCTCCAGCAGAGCAATAAGGATTATTAGTCCCCAAATAGAGAGTCGTCTTCCCATAGTGAAGTATTTCTTACAAGAGTTCACGTATTCCCGACAACCAGCTGAACGATTCCCTTCCCCACATAAGTTTGGAAAATTTAGGTAGACAAGAGAGTTATCCTCAACAGAGCCTTGACAAGACCTTTCCCCAACTAAGTCGGAAAGTTATCGATCCCCCAGCGGAGTTATGGGTAAGATTCAATCCCCAGTAGTTGAAGTATCCCCTAGCAGGGCCTTTAAATCTAAAGTCCAATTTATTTTTGGAAAAGTTGATAATTCGAGACAACTGAATTATTCACGCTCTTCTCTAGCAGAGATGTTATCCCCGTAGGGCTTCTCGAGATTGAAATAACGATCATTTCATTGTCAGTAGAGTCAACAAGGACTTATTACTTCCGCATTAGGAATTCCCTTTGCACTTGCATCAGTTCATTGACATATTCAAAACCTAACATCCCCAGTGTCATGGGGCATAATGCCATGCAATTCAACATATGCGTACCCAGCATAATCCAAGTTTGATATCTTGAAAAGTCTAGCCGCAGACTAGCCAAAGTCCATCCCGAGGGTGGCAAGCTCTTAAAGTCCAACCGCAGACTGGCCAAAGTCCATCCCAAGGGTGGAAAATTCCAGAAGTCCACGTGTAGTGTGGCAAATTTCAAGAGTCTCCTGCAGTGAGAAAAAGTCCCCCGCAGTGGGAAGAAGTCCACCCGCAGTGTGACAAATCTCAAAAGTCCACTCGCAGTGTGGCACAAAAGTCCCCCGCAGTGGGCAAAAGTCTCCTGTAGTGAGCAAACTTCCACCCGCAATCTGGCAATCTAAAGTCCAATCACAGATTGGAAAAAGTCCCCCGTAGTGGGCAAAAGTCCTCCGCAGTGAGCAGAAGTCCATCCGCAGATTGGCAAATGTCCCCCACAGTGGGCAAAAGTCCCCTGCCGTGGGCAAAAGTCCCCCGCAGTGGGAAAAAGTCTCCCGCATTGAGCAGAAGTCCAACCGCAGATTGGAGAAAGTCCATCCGCAGTGTGGCAATCTAAAGTCCAACCACAAATTGTCAAAAGTCCCCCGCAGTGGGCAGAAGTCTCCCATAGTGAGCAAAAGTCCACCCGTAGTGTGGCAAAGTATCAAAAGTCTCCCGCAATGAGATGAAGTCCACCCGCAATGTGGCAAAATATCTAAAGTCCAACCACAAATTGGCGAAAGTCCACCCGCAATGTGGCAAATTATATCTTGAAGTCCAACCGCAGATTGGCGAAAGTCCGTCCTCATGGTGGAAAAGTATCTTGAAGTCCGACCATAGATTGACGAAGGTCCACCCGTAGCGTGGCAAGTCGATAGTTGTTCGACTCCATCCAAAAGACAAGACATCATTAAGGCATTGTCGTAGCCTATCAAAGGTCCACTCGCAGTGTGGCAAGCCAATAGTCTTCTGGCGTGTTTCAAAAAGAAAGACTTTCAAATTCCGCCCGCAGCGTGGCAAGCTAGTAGTCTTCTGGCATTACTCAGAAGGCTTTCCTCATTTACTATTCTTTCCATCAGAATTATCCGAGCAAAGTTCATATGGTTGGGTTTATTTCTCTGTTCTTCTTATACAGAGTGCAAATTTTCTGGTTATTTATGGTATTCAATCCCTTGCATACCTCAAACGTCTAAAAGCAACCGCTATCATCCATTCAGGTCTACAATGATTGAATAGGAGCAGCTGTAACACCCCAAAATTTTCCCTCATATTTATTACCATCTAACTGGCTTATGCTTCACATTTCTCATTAGGTCATATCATTCACAATCATGCATTTCATTGAGCTCCTAAGGCATAGGATCAAGTATTCTCTCGTGACTTGAATTTTCCTAGTCATAGGTGATCTATCTGGCCGTTACATTCAAGATTGAGACAAAGGTTGGGCTCACATCATCGTGAGTATATTCCTAGTTGAAGTTCATCAAGTATCAAGGTTGTCTTCTTTAAGATTTCTCAAAAAGTGTCGGATGCTTAAGGATTTATTTACCTCCGACGTCTCAAGCTACTTCCTCTATTAGGGTACATCTTAAGAAGATTAAAAGTTTCTGGTTAGGATTGAGCATGTGAATATCATGGTCATTACATATTTCCATATCTCTAGACCTATCATTATCAAAGGATTCACTCTGATTGAGGCACTTTATTTGTTGCTTATAACGAAAAAGTTGTTCGAGTTTAATACTCAATTTTACAGTTCACCCGATTCAAGCCCATATCCTTTTTCTAAACCACTTCTTAATTCATTTTTTTGAATTCATATATTGTCCCAATATCCGTTTTAATCCATTCTCCACACTTTTTCTTTCTCACATACCATGAAACTAATAAAGCTCATTGTTTAAGTTCCAATTTCAAAAGTCAACATTTCCATTTCTATTAAAATCCATTCATGTCCAAAAAGAAATTCAATACAAATGTCCATTCATAACACATTCAGTAAATCATTCCAATATAACTCCTTACAAGGCCTTGACAGAAAAGAAATTACAAATATTATTGTCATTGACTTTTGGTCAATATACTTGACCCTTGACAAAAAATCCTTTAATGCACACAGTAAGGAAAAATTCTCACAAAAAAATTCTCATAAAAAATCTCTTCAATTGATACGTACAACAGAGATAACACAAAAAAGTTCATGAGAAAAAAGTTCCTTGTACCATGGTGTCGCTCCCTGGATTTCCATCCTGGTACAAACGTGAAAGTGGCGCGGAAGAGGGTAGAGTCTCCAGCCAGACATTTTTTTCCCGAAGAAACGGGAATGGTAATACTGCACAAACTGAAGAAAATAAAAGGAAGGACACAGGTCCGGCGAACCAAAGAATCTGGGTTCGGGAGTCGGTTACGACCTGGGATGGTATTAGCACCCCAGATCTTTCGTCGTACCCGATGGGATCCACGCTTGCAAAGAAACGGTTTCAAAGGGTGAAAGAATAAAAGCTACTGCAAAGAAAAGGAACTGAACAGGAGAAAAGAAAAGAAGGAGGGAAATGTAGGGAAAATAAAAGAGTGTGCTCGAACGGGCCCTACCCTGCTGCCTACATACCTCATCTGGACAATGAGGATCAGATACGTCGTAGTTCCCCTAACTAGGGGTGGAAAGGATTGCTTGTGAATTAAGGCTTGAACTGCCTATGTCAATGCTCAGGTGTTACAGGCTCGTCTGGAATGAGTGCGTTACTGTCTTGCAAAGTGACAAGTAGGAGCAAGTTTGCACATAAAGAGTAAAGGTGATGAGAAGAGAAGTCTTGAAGGAGAGACGTTTATTGTTTGTCCAGTGTTTTTTAGAAGTTTTCTGCTTTGAGGTTTGCATAGGTGAGTGTACCTAAGTCTTACTCAATGGGATGTGTACTTCTAACATTATCCCTAAATGGAATGCACAAGAGGAACACCTAGCTATGGAGGAAATCCCCAAATCTAGTCCCACAAGTGAAGGCTCAGACACACCGACCTACTGACATTTATTAAGTGTTTTTGTGGTTTTTGGTTAAGAAGTGTTTTTTATGTTTTCTTTGTGAAGTAATCTCATGCTAAGACCTATCCATCACGAGGGATATCCTACACCTCTCCCCGAAACGGAATGCATGCAAGTATCTCATAGCAAAGTCTCGTGTCACATGAGAAGACTCGTCATTTATTAAAGTTACTTGAAGTTAAGTTTGAAGATGAGAAGAGAGAGCACCAAAAGGATCTCAAAGGTAAAATCTAGTGGGGAAGACTAATCCTAATGTTATCATGCATGGGAGTCCTAGGTTAATGTGGTTTGAATTCTATCCTAAGAAGAAGAAGGAAAGAAAAGAAAGAAGAAGAAGGAAAGAGCAGAAAACGCTAGAAGACAGCTTACTTCTCTAAAGAAGTTAAGTTGTTTCTAAAAGGGGAGTGATGAAGTTAGACAAGCATAACATAAGGCTAAGAAAATCAAAAATTTAAAGCATAAAGAGATGAAGGAAATAATTGTATGCGGGATGCCTTCCCACACACATGACTTACCAAAACCCTACAAAATAAATATTAGTGAATCGCATAAGCATAAGATGAAAATAAGGATATTCAAACAATGCACAAACCAAAAACGAAGGTTACAAACCAAACCAATCAAAAAGTGAATACCTAAACCCTATAGGTGACCTAAAACATAGACCAATCAAACCTAATAGGATGGCATAAATGCCTTCCTCAAACTATGTTAGAAAGAGGGAAGAAAGAGGCACGGAAAGCTACCTAAGAAGCAAGGCGCCAAACAAATACCAAAGGTCATGAGAAAATTATAAAATTAAATCTCTAAAGTCAACAACCAGTAGCAAACAATGTGCCAAAATATTTCTCCAAAATTCACAACCAAAGTCCATCAAAAGGTCGCACAAAGCCGCTTAAGAACGATTAACGCAAACACACAAACAAACTTACAAAACTATGGATAAAAAGAAATTAAAAATATGAAAATAATATTTTTTTTGAGCTTTTTTAAATCTTTAAAATAATGCAAAAAGAACGGAGTCAAAATATTAATCGAGGTGGAAGAAAGAAAATGTACAAGTTAATGTGTTAATATGGAAATTAAATGAGAAAGAAAATAAATGGAAATTCGAAATAAAAATGGGAAATTAATAAAATCAAAAAATAAAAGTGTGGAAAAAAAATAAAATGAGTTAAGATTCTAAAATATATTTTTATGGAATTTTCTAAAATGTTTTGATATTGTTAAAGAAATAAAATGAAAGGTATGTGCAAAAAGAAATAAAAACAAATAAAGGATGAGGGGGTGCGACTATTAAAACAAAATAGTTAAAAACACCAATGGGCCTAAGAGAGAGGGGTGCGGATAGCAAGGCCTGAAGGCCCAATGCGTAGGAAAGAAAGAGGGAGCATGATAGGCATGCAGTCAACCGGTTGACTCAATGAGGACCGTGTGATCAAGAGACTATCAAAGGTATGATCATCATGCGGTTAGAAAACGCAAGGAGTATGGTTGTATGGTGCACTATCGAACAAGGAAGAAAAATGGAGGGGTCCTACCGGACGGTGACAAGTGTCACCGCTGGTTTGGATGAGAATCCAAAAAGTCAGCCATCCTTATCTTATCAACACACCATCTTTATCTCATATGAATCTTCTTAATAACTCTTTCTTATAACAAATAAAAAAAAATGAAAAAACACATAAGAATAAAATTAAAACAAAAACTCTCTTCTCTCTCTACGCGCCGTTCCTCTTCATCTTCTACTCACCCTCGACCTAGCGCCGGCGCCGTCCTCCTTCTTCCCCGATCAACAAAAACACAACGCAACACCTCACTAAACCTTAACCTCAATCTGAATCCAACATCAATCTCATGAAATTGCAAAGCTCTAAACAACGACAAAAATAACAACAAACAACAATCGAACACACAATCAACGGACAACGATCTCAATAACATTTACCTACCGGAGATAGTCTGGTGCTTCTTCGAATCAATGGCGACGAAAAGAAAATAACGGCTAGGAACGTTGGAGATATGTGATGATGACGCTGACTCTATGCGATGGAGAGAGACGAACTCAGATTCGTTGCGATTAAAGAGAGATGATTCTGTTTGTTGATGAAGAAAAGTGAATTCGACTTTGATGATGCAAGGCGTTAAAATCTGTTCTTGTTATTTGTGTGGTGATGAAGAGTTGGATATAGTTTTGTTTTTGATGAAGGGGGATTCTGAGAGTTTTTGCGATCTTGATGAAGAAGAGTGTTCATCTTTTTTTGATTTTTTCTTTGAGGGTGAAGAATTCCCTTCTATTTTGTTATTGATGATCAAGAATGAAACTCGGTTTTTGGTGGTGAAGAAAAATGAAATAGTTTTTTTTGTAACAAAATTTTTGTTATTTTTCTCTTATTCTTCTGTTAGTTTTTTATTTCGATATCTTTTTTTGTCTGAATTTCCTTCTGTTACCAATTTCACTATGTTTTGTGCGTGATTGCTTGCGTTTGAGGTTGTGATAAACGCGTGTGTTTGCTATGTTTTATCCTTGACTTCTTGCGTTTTCGATGGTGTAAGGAAAGTGTGATGGCCTTGCTGCGTTGGTTTTGCATTACATTTTGAGGTGTTATCCGCGTGAATACGGCTGAAGCTCAATGAGGCTAGCTCTGAAGCTTGTATGGTGTCGTGTGTTGGTTTTAACGCGTCTGGACCTATTTGCGTTTTGTGGGTCATGGCTGACTTCCTCTCTTCATCTTTTTTCTTTCAAAAAAACTATCATAGGCCCTCTTCAGGGGTGAAGTGGTAAAGTGGCTCAAATGAATTTGTGGTTGGAACTGATTTGTGACGTGTTGTATCAAAGTTACCACCTGATTCTTTTTCTTTTCCTTTTTTTCACAATTTCTATTTTCTTTTCAATTTATTGGCAAAAATATGGTATGGGTTTTATAGTAATGGGCCATAAGAAAATGGGTTAAGAAAAATAAAAAGATAATGAAAATAATAAAAATAAAAAATGAGTTTTGAGATAAAATGGATAGTGGATAATATGGATATTTTTATTTGGGAATATTTGGTAATGAAAAAAAATGAATTTAGAAAGGAAATTGATCATGAATTGGAAAATCAGATATGGATTAAGAATAAATGAATTAAAAAAAGATATTTATGTAGATATTAAAGACGAATATAGTAAAAAATGAATAATGGCCTAAAATTGGATATTTGAATAGAATTTGGATAATGATGAATGAAATTGGATAAATGGTTTAGAAAGAGAAATGGTTTATGAAATGGCTATAAACTGGTTTTTATGAAATGAACCAGCTATCATCAACACACACAATCATGAACCAACTTGCATTATTTCCACACGCCTCTGATAAAAGCATGAAGTGCCACTACCACTGAACAACCCACAACTAAAACAACAACCATCTGAATAAACCATCCTCTGAGTCTCTGAACAAATGAACCTTGAATCACTTCAAATTCGTCTGAATCATTCTCTGAGAAAATAAATCCACAGGTGAACTACTGCTGAACTAATGATCACTCAATCAAGATAAATTGGACGGAGATTCTCACAAACCATTGTTCGATAAACCAAAGAACTTTCACAAATAACCCAACTTGACATTGAAAACGCATCGCCTGAGAAATAACCATCAACACAAATAACTCGCAGTTGAAACAATCTCCTGATAGTTTGACCAAGAATAGGTCAAATGTCTATCTGGATCGGGTCATGACTGAACAATCGCCTTTGAAGGGAAATCACTGCCAACTTATGCTATGTTATGGATGTTATGCTTCATTTTTCTATGCAGATGATACAGTGACACGTATGCAAATGATATGCTAAATGCGATGAAAAAGAGAGGGCAAATTTGGGGTGTTACAGCTGCCCTTATTCAAGCATCTGTTAATCTGAAAAGGACAAGAGCTCCTGTTGTCGGCCGTTCGAGATGAATTGTGGTTGAATACCAAAAAGACCCTGAAATTTGCACTCTGCTGAAGAATAAAGAAAAGTGAAAGAAACCCATCCAAAGAAGAACTACACAAACCCTGGCAAGGTGGCACGTAAACAATAACCAAGAAATATCTTTTAAACGACGCCATGAGACTACTGGCTTGCCACAACAACGGTGGACTTTAAAACTGTCTTTTGAACGACGCTAGACGACTACTGGCTTGTCACAACGATGATGGACTTTAATGGCATTGCACTATCGAGAAATTTGCAACCCAAACAAGATTCGGAGATCAGATACGGGAATGGTATCAAGTGATCCATCCACAATAGGTCCGTTGACACGGGACAGAGCGATTGAACCAAGCTTCAATTTGAGAAAAGAGTAACAACTCTGCAGGGGAATATCATCTAGTGACATCTTGCATTTTCTAGACTAGTTGACTGCTTGAAGATCAATCCAAGAGGATTTTACAGAAGACATGACATCCAAAATGCCCAAGTGTCTTCAAACTCTTGGAGAGATTCGCCGAATCATGACATAACTACCTCATATTGCCCGGACTATGGAAGAATTTGTCTCGTGAGGGTTCCTGAAAAACCTCATATCACTTTGAAATACTATGCTTAGGTATTCTGAACCCTGGATAGGTCTACCAATTGTCAAGAAGGAGGAACATCCCATACTCTTGAAGAAACATCAATTTCGCTTTTGAGCTCAGCGTGAGACTGTCACCTGTAAGCAAAAGGATATGCACATATGCCCCAGGTAGAAATGAACCAAGTATGGTTGAACCTTGGTGATATGATTTTTTTTGTATATATTGTTTTTATGATAGACTCACTGGGTATCAACTCAATGGTTGAAGAAGTGAAGACTATGATATCGACTCAAGGGTCGTAAGAAATGGCAATATCAACTCAAGGGACGAGGTAAAAAAGGTGACGACATCGAATCGAGGTTCGAGGAAAATAAGGAAGCAACATCGACTCGAGGGTCGAGGAAATAAGGAAATATCGTCTCGAGGGTCGAGGCGAACAAAGCAACATCAACTCGAGGGTTGAGGGAACAAAGGCAGCAATATCGACTCGAGGGTCGAGAGAAAAAGGAAACAACATCGACTTGAGGGTTGAGGAAATAAAACAACAACATCGACTCGAGGGTCGAGGAAATAAAGGCAACAATATCGACTCGAGGGTCGAGGTAATAAAGGAAACAATATTGACTCGAGGGTCAAGGTAATAAAAGAAACATAGACTCGAGGGTCGAGGACATGGGCAGCAACATCGACTCGAAGGTCGAGGAAATATAGCAACATCAACTCAAGGGTTGAGGAAAATAAGGCAACAACATCGTCTCAAGGGTCGAGGAAACAATAATGACAACATCGAATCAAGGGTCGAGAAAACGAAGGCAATGATATCGACTCAAGGGCCGAGGAAACGAAAGCAACAATATCGACTCGAGGGCCGAGGCAATGCAAGCAATGACATCGACTCAAAGGTCGAGAAACAAGGGTGATGGTATCGACTCAAGGGTCGAGAAACTGATGATATCGACTCAAGGGCGGAAGAAAACACCAATATCGACACAAAGGTCGAAGAAAACCAAAGCGAAGACTGCCACACTCAACTGAAGTAAGAGGCTGGACGCATATAGATGCCAACTGGTCATGGTTGAGGAGATGCCAACAGAGATTGGACTTTAACCTTGAAGATGCCAATGACTACTGGACTTTAGCCATGTATGATAATCAGATGAAGAAACCATGATGACTGAGGAGAAATTCTCTGATCATGGAAACATGCTTCCTGCGCCTGTAACACGGTGGGAGAACTGACTTTAGTTAAATATTGCGGATAGCAAGACTCGCCACTGACTTTTATTTTATCCAAAAGGAAAGGGCATAAAAGAACAGGAAAGACCTTAAAAATATTTTGAGTTCGGGGGGTAGGTTATACAAAGGGAAGGTGTTAGCACCCTTTATATCCATGGTTATCCATGGGCTCTTAGTTACTTAGATCACTTTAAACTGTTTTGAGAAGTGTAGTGTGTGATTAAAAATTTTCTAAGTACTTTATAATGATCCTTGTATGGATGTATATAAAGACTTTGTTTTGAAAATTTGTTTGAAAATGTGAAGTGTAATGAAATAATTTGATGAAAAGTGAGCAAGTACTTAAGAGGAACCTACCCTAAATTAAATATTTTATGTTCTTAAATGTTCTTTCAATGGTAAGACTATCCCTATTATTAAGGAATAGGTAGTCATTACCTTGGATGTAGTAAGGGACATGTGAAGGGTCATCTGTGTTTAGGCAACTGTAAGGTGTCTTAGCAATACGAAGAGACTTATCATCTTTTATTCGAAAGGGACAAGATCAATTACATAGGCAACATCGAAGGGACTTGATCTTATAATATTGGAGGGACTAGATGATTTGTTTATGAGAAGGGACCTTGCTTTTAGACACCTTACTTGACCTTATAGTTAGGCAACATGAGGGATAACCTTAGAAAGTGAGATGGCGATCAAAGATCGACTTACGTGTGTGAGTGTCCATATTCATATATTTATCTTATTAAATTAGTGATTCTAAATTAATTTTAAAATACAAACATGTTATCACTCCCTATATTTACTAACCATGGCAAGAATATTTAATAAAATAAAGACGAAAATAAAACCTACAATTATTACAAGGCTTTCGCATTTACATAAATATAGAAACGATCGAATAATAAATAAATAAATAATAAAGAGGGTTAGTAATAAAATAATTATAAGAAAAAGAGGTTAGCATGAATACAAAAATATATACAAGTTAATTAATTATTTTTAAATTAAATAAACATTTTTAAAAGAATTTTTGAAAGAAAATATAATGAGAATAATAATATGAAGTCATAGAATAAATATTTACAAAGACAACATTATTAATTACTTAATTAGATATTTAGAAAAAATTTAATAAATTTTAATATTTAAAATTGAATAAGAACTAGGGTTAGAGATTTAAAAATAAAATTAGGGTTTTAGAAATTAGGGTTATGAATTTTAGAAAATAGAATTAGGGTTTATAATTCAAATTACAATATTTATTTAATTATTTACAAAAATAAACTATATGATAATAATATATACATATTTTAATTTAAATAAAAAAACTAAGATTAAAATTTTTAGAAAATAAATTAGAGATCTTTTAGAAAATATGAAGTTAATATATATATATATATATATATATATATATATGATTATTTAAATATATTTTTAATTATAAGACATGTAATTAAAATTAATTATAAAACAATGATAATAAAACAAAATAATTAAATAAAAAATGAAACAAAAAACTTACCTGGGGCAGGGATTGAACCCACGCCCTAGGCCTTTCCACCATTGGACCAGCATGGCTGCCACTAGGCCAGATGCGTGCTGGTGATAATGTTTGGGTAGTGATCCTTTTATTTTTTAACCTGCGAAAACATTGAAAATAAAAACAAAACCAAAATGACCTGGGGGAGGTTTGAACCCAGGACCATTCATTTACAAGCCAGACATACAAACCAACTGAGCCAAGCGCGTTAGTTGTAATATAACGTAAACTAATTCAAAAAATATTAAATTTCAAATTTGAATTCTTCAGATGGCGCCAAAGATCATCTTCTACCTCTGGAATTCGCAGGTTTTCCTGGGAATTCTCCTGCGAATTTATTTACGATTTTTCTTGCGTGTTAAAACCTGCGAATTCTCAAACATCAAGTAAACAGTGAAATTTCCTTAAATTGATGAATGCAATGTGATTCTTGCATTTCATACAGGCTAACCATGTCTTTTAAACTTATTTATATTCAGTGAATCACAAAACCCTAAATTAGGTTCACAAACCCTAGCTATGGCTTCTCACGATTCCTGCGGCTAAACTCAACAAGAATTGTCCAGAAAGCTTCTATATCATCACACAAACAAGATTAGCTAACCAAAAACAATCAAAACCTCATGAATAATCGCAATCGAAAATTTAAAAATTCAAACAAATATTGATTCGGTTTGAGCAGTTTGTGATGTTAGCGATGCAAATGATTATTGTTACATGATCAGTGATGATCAGAGAAGCTAATGCCACCTTCAAACAGCATTGAAATTGCTTCTAGGTGGTAAACCGAATTTGAGTTTTTTGCTTGGATTTTTGAAATTCAATTTGGTGTTCTTGAGGCTCTGAATCCGTGTCCTTGTGCTTGCAATGTGTTTATGTATATATATGGATTGAATTAGGTCAAAAAGAACGGGCTTTCTTCATGGATTTGGAGTTGCTTGATGTGGAAGAAATATCATCACCATAATTGTCCAAAAATCAAATATTCTTTTTCTATTTTTGCCTTATACGAATTTGGACAGCATCTAATCATGTTAAATGGCTTTGATGATTTTCTAGAAGAAGAATCATGTCTAAATATTGATTTTTTGATTTTATTTTGATTTAATATGTATTTTAATGAATAAAATTCAAATAAATATTAAATAAAATATAAAAAAATCATAAAAGGTGTGGGTTGGGTCGTGCTTGGTGATTTTGTAAAGATTGGATGGCAATTTGGTGGGCTCATTTAGCAAAAATTGGTTTTAAGGCCTTATTTGCTTCATAAATTCCCAAATATTTCCCAACTTTGCAAGGGCACAAATCCTTCAATTTTAATGCTATTAAGGTGTTCTTGGACATTTTGGAAATCTTAAAGAGTCCTCTAACTAACCTCTTTGGTATCATGTCTATATCTTTTACCATTATCAAGTTATGCCCTTTGGAAGTTATTGACTTTTTGTTGACTTTTAAAAGGACCTATAATGTCTTAGCTCATACCTTCCAAATGAAGCATTTTTGGGCTTGGCTTGTGAGACACAAAGTTGTAGAGAATTCAATTTCATTCAAAATTAGCTTTGGATGGAAAATTTTTGATGAAGCATGTGAAAGTTATGGCTGGTCAAAGTTCAGTTGACTTTTCCTGTGAAAACCCTAATTTAGAAACTCCTGATTCTTGATGATCTGAAATCTCCTTGATGAATCATGATCAACCCTTGATCAAATGATGAATTTTACTTCATATACTTGATGTTGACAAAAAATCATGAAGTTTGACTTTGGTTTGACCACAGTTGACCTCAGTTTGACTTTTTGACTGCCTTGACTGATTTTAACCTATCTGATCATCTGACTGAGCAAACCTTTGGGAAAAGTCTTGAAACTTGACATGGGGATTCTTGAACTCATATAGGATGTTATGAAGCTCACTTGAAGCCTTGGAAGTCCATTTAGCCTGATGAAAGTCAAAACCCTAGTTTAAGATGCATTGCTTAGGGGGATGCATTGTCTGAGGGAATTGTCAAATTTTCTGACTAATTGTGAACTTTGTGAACCTCATGATATGTCTTGTGAACCTTGTGGACTTTGTGAACCTCTTAGTACACAATGTCTTGTCTTGTGGAGAGCAAATTTTGGGGTGCAACAGCTGCCCCTGTTCAATTTTCTGAAACCTGAGGGGTTAGATTGGTATATGGGCCAGTCGTGACCTGGAAGGTTGAATGGGATTGAACACAAAAGCCCAAAAATTTGCGCTTGCCGGTGCGTAAAGTAACACTGATGATTAATCGTATATGCTTGAGTGGGCTTGAAGATTCCACTTGGAAGAAATGGAGATGGGCTTATAGATGCCATCCAAAATATCAGGAGGTGATGATATCTTTATGTTGATACTGGATATCAGTACTAGGTCTTCGTATAGGCCGTCTCTGAATCATTTATGCAACATGATTTGAATTGTTGAATAGACCAGTAGAAATAAATCTTCGTGACGATTATCTCTTCTGGCAATATCTTGGATTAGGGAATGGGTCTTTGTACAGACCGTTTGCCTACTCTCCAAGGACAAAAGAATATCAGGATTAATTCTTCTGAAAAATATCTTGAACTAGGGAATGGATCTTTATACAGACCGTTTACCTACTATTCAAGAGCAAATAGATTAAATCTTCTGAATATATCTTGGATTAGGGAATGGATCTTTGTATAGACCGTTTGCCTACTCTCCAAGACCAGATAGATGAAATCTTCTGGAAATATCCTGGATTAGGGAATGGATCTTCGTACAGACCGTTTGCCTACTCTCCGAGGACAAAAGAGTGTCAGGATTAAATCTCCTGAAAATATCCTGGATTAGGGAATGGATCTTTGGACAGACCGTTTGCCTACTCTCTGAGGACAAAAGAATGTCAGGATTAAATCTCCTGAAAATATCCTGGATTAGGGAATGAATCTTTGTACAGACCGTTTGCCTACTCTCCGAGGACATCTTGAATAATGTATAGATCTTTTCTGACCTGTTGTGGATTGTTGATAGTGTTTTATCTGCATATAACCATCCTGCAAGAAAAATGTTAGCTTATGCAATGTGCATGCATGTGTGGCATGGTGCATCTAAGTAAATTTTATAATGTATTATGGATATATTATGGTATGATGTAAATGATGTATGTATGAATCATGCAGCCTGAAGCGTCTGGATATCTCTATATAACAACTGCTGGCTAGGGAAAATAAATCCCGATTCGTTGCTGAAGACTATGAGGAACTTGTTCCAGTCTTGTTTGATAGTATTTCTATTGAAGGAATAAATTTCTGAGTATCCTGACCGAGGATAAAAGAGATGGACATAAATTCAAAGGAAGATGTAACTTGAAGTATCTATAATGATAGATTTGTCCTACTGGGGATTTGTAGTTGAGGATGAACCGGCGAAGCTTCATTGAATTCTTACCTTCGTTCGTCCTTAGTAAATACTATTACTGCATTTTATGCGTTTCTGGTAAACATCAATCATATTCAAAAGCATACATACATTCAAACACAACCAATGGACGTTTTCGCTTATGTAAATAGGGTAAAAGGTAAATCTTGATTCAAAGATGAAATTTTATTTATATCACAAAGTGACCTATACATAGGCAAGTTTGTACAAGGAGACAGAAATCCTAGTAAGAGGAATTCGTCGTAAAATTTTTACAAAACAAAGAAAACAACTATGTGAGAAATAATCCTATTGAGTTTCAATTCTACTATTGCCATTATCTTCAAGTATCTCATCTTCTGCTGTTGAGACGGAAACGATTGGATTGATCTTTATCTGTTCGAGCTTGAGTTAAGTAGCACCACTGGTTGGAGTTACATGGGTGATCCAAACGAGACATAGTCATACGCTTTAATCCCTAACTTTTGCCTGGATTGCCCTTTCAGGTTTTCAATCCACCGAGATACCCTTTTTTGCCCAAGCCGCCTTTTCAGGTTTTCGACTTGCCGGGTGTACATTTTTTATATATATCCCTAATTTTTGCCCGAACCCTTTTGGTTCGCCGGGATGCCCTTATTTTTGCCTAGGCTAGTCAACCTAGCGGGTCTCTTTTTATGCGTAGTATTTTTTAACTATGTCTGCGTTTACAGGCTGTGGGAAGTCTTCACCATCCATAGTAGTAAGCATCATGGCACCTCCTGAGAATACTGTTTTGACTATAAATGGTCCTTCATATGTAGGAGTCCATTTGCCCCTAGGATCACCCTGTGGTAGTATGATATGCTTGATTACCAAGTCACCAACCTGATATACCTTTTGCTTAACCTTCTTATTAAAATCTTTGATCACCCGTTTCTGTTACATCTGGCCATGACAAACATCTGGCCATGACAAACAGCTGCCAACCTCTTCTCATCAATCAAATTTATCTGGTCAAGTCGAGTCTGAATCCACTCATCTTCATCCAAGCCTGCATCCTTCATGATTCTTAAGGAGGGTATCTGAACTTCAATGGGCAGAACTGCTTCGATACCATAGACTAAGGAGAACGGGGTTGCCCTTGTTGAAGTACGTATTGTAGTACGATAACCATGAAGAGCAAATGGTAATATCTCATGCCAATCCTTGTAAGTAACAATCATCTTATGTAGAATCTTCTTAATGTTCTTATTAGCAGCTTCTACTGCCCCATTCATCTTCGGACGATACGGAGAAGAGTTGTGATGCTTAATCTTGAACTGCGTGCAGAGATCAGTAATCATGGTGTTGTTCAGATTAGAGCCATTGTCTGTGATGATCCTTTCAGGGATGCCATACCTACATATGAGATTATTCTTAATGAAACGAGCCACCACATTCTTAGTAACAGATGCAAATGAAGCTGCCTCCACCCACTTTGTAAAGTAATCAATAGCAACCAGGATGAAACGATGCCCATTAGAAGCAGTAGGCTTGATCTCACCAATCATATCAATGCCCCACATGGCAAAAGGCCAAGGAGCAGTCAACACATTCAATGGTGATGGAGGTATATGTACTTTATCAGCATAGATTTGACACTTGTGACATGTTCTGGAGTGTTGATAGCAGTCAGCTTCCATGGTAGACCAATAATAACCTGCTCTCAATATCTTCTTTGCCATGGTATGACCACTAGAATGAGTGCCAAAGATCCCATCATGCATGTCTTCCATAATTTCTGTTGCTTCTTTCTTATCCACACAACGAAGCAAAGTTGAATCATGATTGCGCTTGTACAAAATTCCATTACTCAGGAAGAACTTAGAAGAAAACCTCCTCAGAAACTTCTTATCCTTGACAGATGCCCCTTTAGGGAATTCCTGAGCTTCAAGATATCTTTTCACTTCATATAACCAAGGCCTCCCCTCTGCTTCTTCAGTGTCAATCTCATTATAGTATGCAGGCTTCTTAAATCTGTCAATAGTAATCTTGGGAGCTTCATCATCCCAGCTAATCTCAAACATGGATGCCATGGTGGCTAGTGCATCTGCCAACTGATTTTCTCTTCGTGGAATATGTCCAAATGTAATCTCTTCAAAATATGGGATCAAGGACAACACAAGCTCTCTGTAGTGGATGAGATTTTCATGCTTGGTATCCCAATCTCCTTTAATCTGACTTACTACCAGGGCTGAATCTCCATATACATCCAGGAACTGAATCTTCATATCAATGGCAGCTTTGATACCCAGGATACATGCCTCATACTCAACCATGTTATTGGTACAATAGAAACAAAGTCTTGCAGTAATCAGGGTATGACAACCTTCAGGGGAAATGATCACAACACCAACACCATTACCAAGTGCATTAGAAGCTCCATCAAAAACCATAGTCCATCGGGATCCTTGTTCAGGTCCGTCATATTGTCCAGGTTCTTTGGTAATAATCATAATGTCTTCATCGGGGAACTCAAAACTCATTGACTGATAATCATCCACTGCTTGATGAGCCAAATGATCAGCTACAACACTTCCTTTAATGGCCTTCTGAGTAGTATACTGTATATCATATTCTGTCAAGATCATTTGCCATCTTGCTATTCGTCCGGAGAGAGCAGGTTTCTCAAATATGTACTTGATTGGATCCATCTTTGAGATCAACAAAGTAGTATGAGTCAACATATACTGTCTTAGTCGG
This sequence comes from Lathyrus aphaca, assembly GCA_963966055.1. Taxonomy (NCBI): domain Eukaryota; kingdom Viridiplantae; phylum Streptophyta; class Magnoliopsida; order Fabales; family Fabaceae; genus Lathyrus; species Lathyrus aphaca. The sequence continues at coordinate 680,028,281 of OZ014519.1, read as the reverse complement.
CGAGCAGCCCATGCCAAAGCGCAGCAAGTTTTCTCGAGCAGTGAGTATCTTGTTTCACAGTCGGTAAACTTTTTGCTAAGGTAGTATATTGCCTGCTCTTTTCGACCAGACTCGTCATGTTGCCCCAACACACACCCCATTGAGTTGTCTAATACTGTTAAGTACATAATCAAGGGTCTTCCATCAACTGGTGGCATCAAAATTGGAGGTTCTAGAAGATATCTCTTGATTTCATCAAAGGCTGTTTGACACTCATCATTCCATTCCATTACCTGATCTTTCTTCAACAACTTAAAGATTGGCTCACAGGTAGCAGTTAATTGGGAAATAAATCTTGCAATGTAATTCAATCGTCCCAAGAAACCTCTAACTTCCTTCTCAGTACGGGGAGCTGGCATCTCTTGTATAGCTTTCACTTTTGCAGGATCCACTTCAATACCTTTTCCACTGACAATGAAACCCAGGAGTTTACCAGATCTAACTCCAAAAGTACACTTGTTTGGGTTCAATATCAACTTGTATTTCTTCAACCTCTCAAACAACTTATGCAGATGATCAAGATGTTGCTCTTCATTCTGGGACCTGGCTATCATATCATCCACATATACCTCTATCTCATGATGAATCATATCGTGAAACAAAGCCACCATAGCACGCTGATATGTTGCCCCGACATTCTTCAAACCAAATGGCATCACTTTATAACAAAAAGTGCCCCACTGTGTAACAAATGTAGTCTTCTCCATATCTTCAGGTGCCATCTTGATTTGATTGTAACCAGAGAAACCATCCATGAAAGAGAATACCTTGTGCTGAGCAGTGTTGTCTACCAAAACATCAATATGTGGAAGTGGAAAGTCATCTTTGGGGCTGACCTTATTCAAATCCCTGTAGTCTACACACGTACGTACCTTACCATCTTTCTTAGGTACCGGTACCACATTTGCAACCCATTGAGGATAAGAAGTCACATCTAAGAACCCTGCATCAAACTGTTTCATCACCTCTGCTTTAATCTTTTCTGACATTTCAGGATGCATGCGACGAACCTTCTGCTTCTTTGGATGACAATCTTATTTTACCGGTAGGCGGGGAACCACAATGTTTGTATCCAACCCTGGCATATCTTCATAGGACCAAGCAAAGATCTCCACATAATCATGTAACATCTGAATTAATCTGCTCTTAATACCATCCTCTAGTTCAGCTCCTATCTTGACCTCTTTCCTGTTCTCTTCAGTTCCCAGATTTACAACTTCGATTGGCTCTTCATGTGGCTGTATAGCTTTCTCTTCTTGTTGTAACAACCTAGCAAGCTCTACAGGTACTTCACAATCTTCCTCCTTTCTATATTCAGCTTGATAGATCGGATTCTCGAAATTATAATTGGCAATAGTAGAACTGTTATCAACAGGATCCAGAGCGGATGAGGATCTGCATTTTAGTGATGTGGGTGTGTGTAAGAACACATAGCTGATAAAACAAAAATAAAAATAAAAGAAAGACAAGGAGCACAATATTTACGAAAACGAAACGTCCATTGATTTTTATTGAATGAAGTATGCAAATGAAATGACATCCCGTAACAAGCATACCATTATGCCCCGGGTAAAGCACAAGGCTTAAAAGTTTAATTGTTCAAAAATTACAAACTTAAAAATAACAACACAGTAATAGTATTTACTCCTGACTAAAGGAGATAGGAATAACGTCTTCGGTCTTCCAGTTGTTGAGCCCATCACCCACAGTAGGAAAGATCCAGTCATCCAGGTTGTAATCTTCATTATAGTCACCCACAACATTGATTTGATCTTTCATGATCCCTTAATTGGTGATACGAACAACACGAGCACGACGAACAACCTTTTGGGACTCTGCAGTGAAACCCAAACCAAACTTGTCAGACTTGTAAGGAATGTCAGGAAGATGACCCCAAATAGTACAACCACCTTCTTCAACCACATCTCTAGCATCTTTGAGGGAGGCCATTGTAGGAGGTACTCTGGTAACCAAATGAACTCTTTTGACAACAGGAGGAGCTTCAGTAGCAGGAACGACCCAAGGAACTACTTCAAATGTTTGGCACAGAGTCTCAACATATTCACCTTCCACTTCAACATACTTAAACGTATTCACATGACTGATCATATATTCTTCCTCTCCGTAAACAGTGACAACCTTTCCTTTCACTGGATATCTCAACTTCTGGTGTAAAGTGGAGGTCACAACACATGCCCCATGGATCCATGGGCGCCCAAGCAAACAGGAGTACGCAGGACGAATATCCATTACATAAAAGGTAGAATTGAAGACTTGAGAGCCTACTTTGATCGGGAGATCTATTTCTCCATGCACCACCCTTCTTGAACCATCAAAGGCCCTCACCACTATATTACTTGGTCTCAACACAGCATCTTCAGGACTGAGCTTGTTTAGAACCTCTTTGGGAAGTGCATTCAGTGAAGAACCATTGTCTATCAACACATGAGACAAGGTAGTGCCCCTGCATTCAATAGAGATATGTAAAGCTCTGTTATGGTTCCTTTTGGCAGGAGTCAAGTCAGCATCAGAAAAGCCTAAACCATTATCATAAGTCAAATGTGCAACACAATTTTCAAATTGATCCATAGAAATTTCATTTGGTACATGAGCAGTCTTCAAGAACTTAATCAAGGCTTTAGCATGAGCCTCAGAACACAACAACAAAGACAACATGGAAATTTTGGAGGGAGTATGCCCCAATTGGTCAACAATATCATAATCACTCTTGCGAATGATCTTCAGCACTTCTTCCATCTGTTTAGAAAGATTCTCAGCAGTTGGCGCCTCAGCTTGCACAGGTTCAATCACAAGACCTTTGCCCCGAGCATCAGCACTTGGCTCAGAAGTGGAGGTAGTAGTTGGAGTAACTGCACTTTTTGAGGTAGCCAGAGGAGAGAAAATTCTTCCACTTCTGGTGATCTTACTAGATCCAACAATATTATCAACATCAAGGTTATCATTGGTAGAAGGTGTATCAGTCAGAGGTTCCTGTTTAACGCCGTGGATATAAACATCAGAACCGTAATTCTAGGGTATAGCTTTATCAGAAGTATACAGAATAGGACCAGGAGTGGTAATAATCATGGGAGCCACTCTAGCTTCAGCAACAGTCTTTACCAGACCTTCAACAATAATCTTGATAGGTCCCTTGGAAGTGATCTTGACAGGGCCTTTGGAGGTAATCCTCACTGGCACTTTATCAACCATATCCACATCTTCAACTTTCTTACCCTGAGTCAGATGTTCACACATACTCTCCACAGAAGGTGTCCTCTCAAACAATATAGTGTAATTGTCCATGAGGCGTTGAATACCATCCTTCAACTTCCAACATCTATCAGGTTTATAAGCACAATAAAAAAAAATCTTCATTACAACCTGGAAAGAACCCAGCTTGTATCAACTTCTTCTTGATAACGGATAATGGAGTAGTCACATCTGCAACTGAGGAAATATATGAAACTTCATCAATGGCATTAACAGTCTTCTCATGATTGGGCATGGGAGCAGTGATCACATTTGGAGTCCCAGGAGGGTCAAATTCAATCTCTCCAGCATCAATCATATCTTGAATCTTGTTTTTCAATATCCAGCAATTGTTGGTGTCATGTCCCGGACAATTAGAATGATAGGCACATCGTACATTAGAGTTGTACCGAGGAGAGGAAGTATTAGGATTATGAGGAGGGTCCTTCAGAGTGATGAGTTCCCCTTTCAACAAGTGTTGCAAGGCTTGGGCCAGTGACATGTTGATCTTGGTGAACTGTCTTCTAGGTTTCTGCTGATTGCTCTGTGGTGGTTCTGGTGTTGCAGGAGTAGGATTAGAGATGTGAACTGCTCCCACAGATTGGTGATTCCTGCTACGACTGGGTTGACCGTACACAACATTAGACTCCTTCTTTCCACTAGGGGGCTTCTTTGCAGTGCTTGATGAAGAGGCACCCACTTGTATCTTACCACTTCTTATACCACTCTCCACACGCTCTCCAGTCATTATCAGCTCAGTGAAGCCAGATGATGAGCTTCCAATGAGGTGACTATAGAAAGGACTATTCAGCGTACTCATAAACATATCCACTAGCTCCCTGTCAGTCAGAGGAGGTTGAACCCTACCAGCCAGGTCTCTCCATTTCTGGGCATACTCCTTGAAATTCTCCTTAGCACCCATAGACATGCTTTGGAGTTGCATGCGAGTAGGTGCTAAATCAGCATTGTATTGGTATTGCCTGTAGAAGGCCTCAGCAAGATCATTCCAATCACGAATGTTGGCACTCTCCAATTGATAGTACCATTCCAATTGAGCTCCAGACAAGCTCTCTTGGAAGAAATGCATCCACAATTTCTTGTCAGCAGTATGTGGTTGAATCCTCCGGACATAGGACCTTAGATGCAGCTTGGGACATGATACACCATCATACACCACAAAAGTAGGAACCTTGAAACCAATGGGTATAACCACTCCAGATATTAAGCTCAAATCTTCAAAATCCAGCCCAGAAGATTTTTGCAACTCCATGGCATTCATTCTATCCACCAGCATCTTGAACTTATCTTCATTAGGATCATGATAATAATTTGCTTCAGAATCAGAATCTCCCACAGTATCATGGAGACTGCCTCCCTCTTTCTCAGAATTTTCAGACTCATAATCATCAACCTGTTCCTTGGTCTTGATAGGACCTCTGAACCTTCTTCCCATATTGATAAGGCCTCCTGATCTTCTAGTCTTCTTATTCTTCTTAGCCAGCAGTGTCTTCAACTCATCTTGTCCCTTGGACAAGTTCAGAATCAACTCTTGGAATTGTGCATTTTGAGCCTGGAGATCTTTGACAGTCTGTTCAAGAGCCATTTCTGCTTAAATAAACAGCGAGAAGATAAGATACCTGTTCATAAGAAACCTGTGATGCAATGATATGGTGTATAAATGTATATGCAATGTTTTCAAGGACCGCAGGATTTAAATTTGTTTAAACAACCAAAAAGTAAACTTTTATTAGTATTAAACTTGTTTTCCCTTTGGGCTTACAATAAAATGAAATGAATACAAAAAATGGGGTTTTAAGTCTCCCATGGACGTTTCCTCTTTGTGTTGAGGTATGAGTTGAGATTCCGCTCCTCGTGATGTTGTTTGGTTAGCTCCAGGATTCTTTCTTGACTTGCTTTGTAATGAGTCTCAAAAGTATCCCTTTGCTCCTTCAACTGGATCCAGGACCTCTGTAACTCTTCCATGTTAGTGGGCATGTCTGGATGAAGAATGATATAAGGAGTGTCTCTTTCAGCAACAGGCTCCATGGTAACTGGCAGGATGGCAGGATATGGCATCATAAGAGTCTGAGCACGAGATCGTACCCATCTGAGATAAGCTTCCATAGGAATAGTGTACTTTGGTTCCAGAGTCTCGCTGTCAACCTTGTTCACTTTACCCCATGCTCGTATGAACCTTTGACGGTAACCTTGCAGATCGTTGTTGTAGTCAAATACAATACCCTGAATCAACATGTCATGAGGACCATCACTCTGAGCGTAACTGAAATTCTGTGATCAGGTATGAGATATCCTATGAGATGTCCCAACACTTGACAGATTTAACCAAAACTTAAAGTGCAAGAAAATTAAACAACACAGTAGTTTGTTAACCCAGTTCAGTGTATAACCACACTTACATCTGGAGGCTACCAAGCCAGGAGGAAATCCACTATAAGTAATATTAATTCTAGATTTAAACAACCCAGTTTAATCTTTCACTTAATATCTACCCAATGCAATTTCTACCTAAGTCACTACTTAGATATGAGTACCAACTCACTCCCCCTCAATCACACAGTGATCTTGTTTACAAGTTTAATAAAATTGAAGACATTCTTCAAACAAAACAGCTTGATCTTACTTCACAGTTTCAATCAAGTCACAAATGCACTTTTGCTTAAAAGCTCATAAAGTGGTACAATAAAAACAACCTGCTATTAAAAACACAACACCCTATTTTTGTCTTCTGGAATTCGTACTCAATTCTGTGAGTTTCTATTGATTAAATAGGTGTTTGTAATTTGGGCTTTCTGTAGGTTAATCCAGTCCTAAAACACATGCAGCTTCCACCTTGAATTAGGGTTTGTTACTTCCTAGATTCTAGGTGATTTAGTTCTTCTGATTAATCTGAATCCTCATAATAAAACTCCCTACAGATGCGCCTTGTTCTGTTTTTATCCATCCATAATTAATTCCAGATAACTCTCCTTAAATATCTCAGATCAGTTAGTCATTAATTAATTCTGGTAGCAGGTTTGAGATGTCTCAACATCTGATGGGACATCCTGAAAAACTGAACTTAAGTCATTTACACAATGTCCCAACATCTGGTGTGACATCCTGAAATAAGTTCTTATACTGTGTTTGATAATGTCCCAACATCTGATAGGACATTCTAAACTGAATTCAATATTTCTTGTTGGTCAAAAATTCTGCCAATTCTAAACATCTACAAACTCCCCCTTTGGCTAATTTTTGGCTAACATCTTTTCTGGTTATCAGAGTGCAGCAGAAGTTCTTTTATCAGAGTATAACATTACTTTTCTGTTGAATCATATTTGAGAGTACTCCCCCTCAAACATACATGTATCCAGGTTGCAACAGAAATATTTTATTAACACACAATGATTCAGTTCAGAAACAAACAGTCAGAAACAAACAGAAGTTTTTCATTCATAGCTAAACAACATCATACATTGTTGTTGTTCTCCCCCTTGTTAGACACAAATTTGGGGCCAAAGTCACTAATTCTGAATTACAATGCAGCTGTCATACAATTTTCCTCACATACAATTATTCACTCAGACTCCTCACATTCAGTTTCTTCATCATCCTCAGTTTCTTCATCAGAAGCAGCCTTTTGATCACCTTCACTCTCCAGCCTTTGGATAATCTCCTCAAGCTTCTGCTTTCTTGCTTCAAGTTCTTTGCAAGTGCTCTTCAGTTCAGCAATCAATGCAACCTTGGAGATTGGAGTCTTTGCATTTGAAGGACCTGCAGATGTCCCAGAGGGTGCTTCAACATCTGCTGCATGATGACTCAGGAACAGTTTGTAGTGAAAGGCCAGAGGGCTTTCTCTTTTGCAAACTGTGTCCTTCTCAGTGAGGATCCCAGGGTACTGACTTAGCACTATACCACACAGCAAGGAAGGAAAAGCTATTGGCAGCTTTGTTGCAGATGAGCTAGCATGCTTCAAAGTCTGATCAAAGATGTAGGCTCCATAATCCAGCTTAGTCTGAGTGCCCACAGCATAAATAAACCTGCCCAAGCCAGTGGATATTGAAGATGTGTGATTGGTAGGCACCCAGTTTGCTGTACCAATCCTGTTCAGCATGGCATATTTTCTTGTCAGCATGCTCACTGAGAGCTTTCCTTTAACTGGCCAAGCCTTGACCTGGTTTGCAGTGATAACCTTGCAGACCTGGTTATCAGTCTTCCCTAGTTCATTTGGACCATCAGATTCTCTTCCAAGGAATTGGTTGATGATCTGAGGAGAGAACTCTACACACCTGCCTCTAACAAAAACTTTTCTAAATTCAACAGACTTACCATTGGCACAATCTTCCTGAAGATTGACTATGAATTCTTTGACAAGTAGCTCATAGCAGGGAGAGAGGTTTGAGACTGTTTTGAAGAGGCCAGCAGCAGATATGAGATCAATTAACTCTGTGCACTCAAGTGCATTACTGCTCAGCTCTCTTTCAAGTGCTACCCTTCTTTGGTACACAAACTTCCATCTGTTTACACTTGAAACATGATGAAATGAAATGTTGTCCAAGGGAGCTTCTGGAACAGCAGTTGATGCCCTAGATGGTGCTGGTTTCTTCTTTGGAGGAGATGTTGGGACATCTGCTTCAACATCTGAGTCTGAAGGAGTGACAACTTTCCTCTTTTGTGGTTGGACTTTGCTCCATTGTTTTGTAGGACCAAAGACAGTTTTGGCTATGTCTTTCTTTGGGGTAGCTTGCTTCTTCTCAGGAATTGTATGTCCTGCTTGCATCTTTTCTTTCCTAGTCCTGAGCCTTTTGGCTATGCTAGGTCTTACAGAGGCAATGATCTCTGTATCTGAGTCCTGCTCTAGGTTCACAACAGGAGGAGATTGAGCAGTCTCCTCTTCAGCTGGTTGATCAGCAGAGATATGCTCTTCAGTTGAGGCTTTGGTCTGATCCTCAGATTCTTCTTCATCACTTTCATTTGAGGCCTTTTTCTGGTCCTCAGATTCTTCTACAGCAGCATCAGATGAGGCCTTTTGCTCATCCTCAGATGTTTCAACATCTATTGGGACATCCTGTTGAGCAGGAGTGTCCTTTGCAGCTTGAGTTTGTTGATCTTCTTGTGGAGTTGGCATGGTGTTCAGAGGGATAGATATGCCACTAACCACTCTTTGTTCAAAAAGAATCTTGTTTACTAACTCCTTTATGGAAGCATCCACATATTCAGAAGATTTTGGAGGCATGTTTGCTGGTGAAGGAATGCCTTTGGATTTGCTGCAGACTTGATCTTTTGCTCTTTTTGGAGTTCTTGGCTTTTTAGCATGAGGAACACTTCCTCGGATTTCGTCCAATGGGGTTGACTCTATGGGTACCACAGAAATGGGGGTTGCATGAACCACATCTTCTTTGTTGAGAGTTTCTTCAGGAATGTTAGGGTTTTGAGACATTTTCAAAGAAGATGGATGAAGAGTTTTAGGGTTGATGATTTCTGAAGAACAGCTAGATAATGCAATTCGCTTTTGATAGTATGATGAGAATATGGATAGCTGAATGCAAGCTGTTATTATATAAGTAGCCGTTACATTGAAAATGATTAGGAATGGAATACCCAAGGTTCTTGACCAGACTGGTGTTGCCATCTGGTGCTTATGCCACACAATGTCATATGACATGTTGGCACATCTCCATAACTGCTAAATCTCACATAAGCAGATTCCCAATTTGCCCCTTAAGTTCTCAAATTGTGTAGCATCCAATGCTTTGGTAAAGATATCAGCCAACTGCAGATTTGTAGCTACATGTTCCAATGAAATCACTTTTTCTTCTACAAGATCTCTGATGAAATGATGTCTGATATCAATATGCTTGGTCCTGCTATGTTGGATAGGATTCTTTGATATGTTAATTGCACTTAAGTTGTCACAGTACAATGTCATGACATCTTGTGGGACATTGTACTCAGTGAGCATTTGCTTCATCCAAACCAACTGAGAACAACTGCTTCCAGCTGCTATATATTCAGCTTCAGCTGTAGATAAGGATACACAATTTTGTTTCTTACTGAACCAAGAAATCAAATTGTTTCCTAGAAAGAAGCATCCTCCTGAAGTGCTTTTTCTGTCATCAGCACTTCCAGCCCAATCAGCATCACAAAAGCCAGTGAGAATTGGTTTACATCCATGAAAGTACATTATGCCATAGTCACAAGTACCATTAACATATTTCAGAATTCTCTTGACTTGATTAAGATGACTGACTTTTGGATCAGCTTGATATCTTGCACATACACCTACTGCAAATGCTATGTCTGGTCTGCTAGCAGTCAGATATAACAAGCTTCCAATCATACTTCTGTACATGCTTTGATCTACATTCTCACCCTTTTCATCTTTAGTCAGCTTTAAATGTGTGGGGGCAAGAGTTCTCTTATGAGTAGCACTGTCCATTCCAAATTTATTGACTATGTTCTTAGCATACTTGCTTTGGGAAATGAACATGGAGTCCTCCATTTGTTTTATTTGCAGTCCAAGAAAGTAGGTTAGTTCTCCTACTAGGCTCATTTCAAATTCAGATTCCATTTGGTTGACAAAATGTTTGACCATCCTATCAGACATCCCACCAAAGACAATGTCATCTACATATATTTGAGCAATCATGAAATTTCCTTCTTCATCTTTAACAAACAAGGTTTTGTCAATTCCTCCTTTCCTGTACCCTTGCTTGACAAGAAAAGTAGTCAGCCTTTCATACCATGCTCTTGGAGCTTGCTTCAGACCATAAAGAGCCTTCTTTAGTTTGTATACATGATTTGGACAGCTTGGATCAACAAATCCTTTAGGCTGTTCTACATATACCTCTTCATTAAGATAACCATTTAAAAAGGCACTTTTCACATCCATTTGAAATAGCTTGAACTTTAAGATACAAGCAATTCCCAAAAGTAGTCTGATTGATTCAAGCCTTGCTACTGGTGCAAAGGTTTCATCAAAGTCTATTCCTTCAATTTGTGTGTATCCTTGAGCTACAAGTCTAGCTTTGTTCTTTCTAACAACTCCTTGTTCATTTGATTTGTTCTTATACACCCATTTTGTTCCAATCACATTTATGTCATCAGGTCTAGGAACAAGATTCCACACTTCATTCCTTGTGAATTGACCTAATTCCTCTTGCATAGCACAAATCCAGTATTCATCAGTAAGAGCTTCCTTGATGTTTTTAGGTTCTATTTTAGAAACAAAACAGGAACCTGAAATCACTTCTCTTGATCTAGTGCTTACACCTCTGTTGGGATCACCAATTATCAAATCTTTGGGATGATCCTTCTGTATTCTGATAGAGGGAGGTTTGCTGGATTGTTCTGTCCTTGCATCAGTTTGAGTGAAGTCATAATGATCATTCTTTTCTTCAGCTTCAATCTTGATATCAGCAGATGTTCCAACATCTTCTGGGACATCTGTAGGAGCATCATCAATTATCACATTTATGGACTCCATGATAACCTTGGTTCTAGAATTAAATACTCTATATGCTCTGCTGTTTATAGAGTATCCAAGAAAAATCCCTTCATCACTTTTAGGATCCATTTTTCTTCTTTGCTCCCTATCTGCCAGAATATAACAGTTACTTCCAAACACATGGAAGTACTTAACTGTGGGTTTTCTGCCCTTCCAGACTTCATATATTGTGGATAAAGTTCCTTTCCTTAGAGTAACTCTGTTATGGATGTAACAAGCTGTGTTCATAGCTTCAGCCCAGAAGTACAAAGGTAACTTTTTAGCATGGATCATAGCTCTTGCTGATTCTTGAATAGTTCTATTCTTCCTCTCAACAATCCCATTCTGTTGAGGAGTGATTGGTGAAGAATATTCATGATTGATTCCTTCTGAAGAACAGAAATCTAAGAACTTTTGATTCTCAAATTCTTTTCCATGATCACTTCTTATTCTGATCACACAGCTGGCTTTTTCCCTTTGTATTCTTTGGCATAAGTCTTTGAATACATCAAATACATCAGACTTTTCTTTGATGAAATTTATCCATGTATACCTTGAAAAATCATCAACTACCACATAGGCATACCTCTTTCCACCAAGGCTTTCAACCTGCATAGGTCCCATAAGATCCATATGCAATAGTTCCAAAACTTTGGAAGTTGTCAGATGTTGGAGCTTTGGATGGGACATCTTGGTTTGCTTGCCTATTTGACATTCACCACATAGTTTGCCATCATCAATCTTCAGTTTAGGAATACCTCTTACAGCATCCATAGATATTATCTTCTTTATGCCTCTGAAATGAAGATGACCTAGTCTTTGGTGCCATAGTTTCACTTCTTCTTCTTTAGCTAAAGAGCAAGTTGAAGTGAGACTGAGGTCCTGAGATTCCCACATGTAACAGTTGTCTTTAGATCTGGCTCCTCTCATGACAACCTCTTGTTCTTTGTTAGTCACTATGCATTCAGTTTTGGTAAAGTTTACACTGTACCCTTGATCACATAATTGACTTATGCTGATCAGGTTAGCAGTTAAACCTTTAACTAGAAGCACATCATCTAGTCTTGGAACATATTGACAGTCCAAGGTCCCAACTCCCTTGATTTCTCCTTTAGCTCCATCTCCAAAGGTTACATATCTGGATGAATGTGACTTTAAGTCTACTAGCAGATTCTTCAATCCAGTCATGTGTCTTGAACATCCACTGTCAAAGTACCAGTCTTCTTTAGCTGATACTCTTAGTGATGTATGTGCTATATATGCAACACCTTTCTTTGACCATTTGAGTTGAGATTTCTTTTGATGCCTCTGCCCTGTGTATTGTTCATCAGTAGATCTCCAAGATTGATTGTTGATCTTGTTCTTGGGTATGTAGCTTTGATCAGCCTGAATGCTAGCTTTTGGTCTCCATACCTTCTTGATGACCTCTGTCTTCTGCTTAGGAGGTTGCTGATTTCTTTGATGTCTATGCAGCACTTCTATTTTCTGCTTAGAAGGTTGCTGATACATCTGATTTGGATATCCATGCAGCTTATAACAATGAGGTTTGATATGTCTAAATCTTCCACAATGATGACATCTCCATCTTTGATACTTCTTCTTCATTTTGTTCTTTTCAGAATGTTGAGACATCTGTTGGAACATTATGTTTGACTTTGTGTTCTTTTCCTGATGTTGAAGCATCTGTTGGGACATCTTGTTTGACTGTATGGATTTTGAAGTAGTTTTGCTAGAGCTAGCTTCATCTTTATGAACTCTGTTAAATCCCAGTCCACTTTTATCCCCTGAATGCTTATTGTTGTTGAGAATAACATCCAGTGTACTTGAGCTGCTGTTCAGCATTCTAACAGATTTGGACATGTGTTCCAACTTGGAGTTGAGAAGACTTACTTCACTTTTCAAGGTGTCAATGATCTCTTGATCACTTGCTTTTTCTTCTTCTAGTGCCTCATTCTGCTTCTTTAGCTTTATAACTTCACTGCAAACTTCAGTGCTTCTTTTGTATAGATCTTTGTAGGCTTGCTCAAGTTCTTCAAAAGTAAGCTCCCCATCACTGGAATCACTTTCAGATTCACATAATCCAGCTAAAGCAGTGATATGCTTAGCTGATTCTTCTTCTGAATCACCTCCCGAGTCTTAATCAGACCAGGTTACAGATAGTCCTTTCTTTTGCCTTTTTAAGTAGGTAGGACATTCATTCCTGATGTGTCCATATCCTTCACATCCATGGCATTTGATTCCTTTTTCTTGACTGGTCTTTTCATCATAATTTGACCTTCTGTTAGCATCATAAGGTCTCTTGTTCTCAGAAGAGTTTGTGTATCTTCCACTGGGTTTGGATTTGCCTTCCATCCCTCTGAGAATCTTTTTGAATTGTCTTTCAAGCATAGCAATGTTGTCTGATAAGCTTTTACCAGTTTCTGATTCATCATCTTCTTCTTCATCAGTATTTGTCACCAAGGCTATGCTTTTGTTCTTCTTAACATTTGTGTCATTCATTCCCATCTCAAATGTTTGAAGGGAACCAATGAGCTCTTCAACTTTCATAGTGCATATGTCTTGAGCTTCTTCTATTGCTGTGACTTTCATGTCAAATCTTTTTGGCAAAGATCTGAGGATCTTTCTTACAAGTTTTTCATCAGTCATCTTTTCTCCCAAAGCTCCAGAAGTATTAGCTACTTCTAAGATGTTCATGTAGAATTCATGAACTGTCTCATCTTCCTTCATTCTCAAGTTTTCAAACTTGGTGGTGAGAAGTTGAAGTCTTGACATTTTTACCTTTGATGTTCCTTCATGAGTTGTTTTGAGAGTATCCCAAACATCTTTGGCCAGCTCACAGTGATGCACAAGTCTAAAGATGTTTCTATCAATGCCATTGAATAAAGCATTTAAGGCCTTGGAGTTGCCTAGTGCTGAATCTTCTTCCTCCTTACTCCATTCTTCTTCAGGTTTCAACACTTTTGATCCATCTTTGGTGTCTTGAACAGGATGTTCCCATCCAGTGTTGACTGCTCTCCAGGCCCTGTTGTCAAGTGATCTTAAGAATGCAATCATTCTTGGCTTCCAGTAGTCATAATTAGAACCATCCAGTATAGGTGGTCTATTTACTGATCCTATATCTCTGTCCATGTTTCCAGAATTTGTATTCCCTAGATCTCACCCAGTATAAACAGGCAGGGTGCCTGCTCTGATGCCAATTGAAATTCTGTGATCAGGTATGAGATGTCCTATGAGATGTCCCAACACTTGACAGATTTAACCAAAACTTAAAGTGCAAGAAAATTAAACAACACAGTAGTTTGTTAACCCAGTTCAGTGTATAACCACACTTACATCTGGAGGCTACCAAGCCAGGAGGAAATCCACTATAAGTAATATTAATTCTAGATTTAAACAACCCAGTTTAATCTTTCACTTAATATCTACCCAATGCAATTTCTACCTAAGTCACTACTTAGATATGAGTACCAACTCACTCCCCCTCAATCACACAGTGATCTTGTTTACAAGTTTAATAAAATTGAAGACATTCTTCAAACAAAACAGCTTGATCTTACTTCACAGTTTCAATCAAGTCACAAATGCACTTTTGCTTAAAAGCTCATAAAGTGGTACAATAAAAACAACCTGCTATTAAAAACACAACACCCTATTTTTGTCTTCTGGAATTCGTACTCAATTCTGTGAGTTTTTGTTGATTAAATAGGTGTTTGTAATTTGGGCTTTCTGTAGGTTAATCCAATCCTAAAACACATGCAGCTTCCACCTTGAATTAGGGTTTGTTACTTCCTAGATTCTAGGTGATTTAGTTCTTCTGATTAATCTGAATCCTCATAATAAAACTCCCTACAGATGCGCCTTGTTCTGTTTTTATCCATCCATAATTAATTCCAGATAACTCTCCTTAAATATCTCAGATCAGTTAGTCATTAATTAATTCTGGTAGCAGGTTTGAGATGTCTCAACATCTGATGGGACATCCTGAAAAACTGAACTTAAGTCATTTACACAATGTCCCAACATCTGGTGTGACATCCTGAAATAAGTTCTTATACTCTGTTTGATAATGTCCCAACATCTGATAGGACATTCTGAACTGAATTCAATATTTCTTGTTGGTCAAAAATTCTGCCAATTCTAAACATCTACAGTAACCAAACTGACGTAGAGCTAAAGAAGGGTTGTAAGTAATGCCCCCTCTTATGCCAAGGAGTGGCACATTAGGGAACTCCCCACAACGGTCAATGATAGTAACATTCTCCATAGATCTAGAGCACCAATGAATGTCTGAATGAGAAAGTGACATGATCCTCTTGGACCACCTGAACCCTTGTTCATTCTTCATCACTGATCGAGGAAGGTGAGAAATAAACCACCTAGACAATAGAGGTATACAACACATCAGAGTTCCCCGTGCCTTCGTAGTATGGGTATGGAGAGAGTGTAAGATGTCTCCAAGTAATGTAGGCACTGGATTATGGGTCAGAAATATGTTGATGGCGTGCACATCTATGAACTGGTCTGGATTGGGGAATAATACTAAGCCATAGATCAATAGGGCTAAGATCTCCTCAAAAGCATCATAACTCATAGCCTTCAGGAACACTTGAGCATTCTCCATCAACCTTAGCAAGAATACCCTTAACTCCACTCCTTGTTTCTAGGACAATGTCTGATTTCTTTAGATGTAGGGCTGCAGCAATGACTTCAGGTTTAGGCTCATTCTCTAAGCCTGTGAAGGGTTTCTGATCAAGAATAGGTATACCCAGAAGCTTGGAGAACTCCTCCATGGTAGGAACCAGCTGATAGTCGGGGAATGTGAAGCAATGATGCTTAGGATCAAAGAACTGAAACATAACACTCATCATGTCTTCATTGAACCCTGAAGTGACTAGATCCAATAGGTGACCATGCCTCTTGATGAATTGGGAGTTTTCAGAAACTTGAGATACCAATTCCTTAAGCTTAGGAGGTATCCCTACAAAGTTGATCCGGATAGTATTCCTACGAGCAGAAGCCATGACCTGCGACAAAGAACAAAGATAAATCCTTTGGTCCTTGAAATGGTTAGTGAAAATGCTATACTTATGATGCATGATGATTCTATGATGTTGTGCTCAATCACAGACATGTGGCACACACAAACAAGTCACACAATAGCCCTAGGTTTAAAGGCTTGAATGAGGTTTAAAGGTAAATACCCTCCCCTGAAGCTTAGTTGGTTCATCCTGTCCTATAAAGTAACTAGGTTCTAAGGGATCTCAATATCATTGATCCTTCACAAAGGTGGTTGTTCAGTAGGCAACTTACCTGCCAACCAAAACCCTCCAAGTTTAGGATCTCAATGAGCGTAGTATCGAGTATCAACCAACTTCAGTCTTCACCAAAGCCGGTTATCTCACTACATTTCTAAAGGCCAAGATGGGATAACTAGGGTTCTAAAAGTCAGTTAGTGTATTGACAACATATGGCAACCTCATATTATCCTCAACTTTACTTAAGGAACATAAGCACCAACCAAGAAGTCACACTAACTATGGCCACCAGATCAACCATATCGGTATACGCCGTACAGTTTCCTTGGTCTATTGCCATTTACCTAAGGTACACTAGATCCGGGTTAGGATCTTTCACACATAAGAGCACCCAACAGATAAGTATAAAGCAAACAAGGCAAACAATTTTAAAGTGATCTAATTCCTAAGGGCACCCCTCTTTTATTTTCCCCAGCAGAGTCGCCAGTTCTGTAACACGGTGGGAGAACTGACTTTAGTTAAATGTTGCGGATAGAAAGAGTCGCCACCGACTTTTATTTTATCCAAAAGGAAAGGGCATAAAAGAACAGGAAAGACCTTAAAAAGATTTTGAGTTCGGGGGGTAGGTTATACAAAGGGAAGGTGTTAGCACCCTTTATATCCATGGTTATCCATGGGCTCTTAGTTACTTAGCTCACTTTAAACTGTTTTGAGAAGTGTAGTGTGTGATTAAAATTTTTCTAAGTACTTTATAATGATCCTTGTATGGATGTATATAAAGACTTTGTTTTGAAAATTTGTTTGAAAATGTGAAGGGTCATCTGTGTTTAGGCAACTATAAGGTGTCTTAGCAATACGAAGAGACTTATCATCTTTTATTCGAAAGGGACAAGATCATTTACGTAGGCAACACCGAAGGGACTTGATCTTATAATATTGGAGGGACTAGATGATTTGTTTATGAGAAGGTACCTTGCTTTTAGACACCTTACTTGACCTTATAGTTAGGCAACATGAGGGATAACCTTAGGAAGTGAGATGACGATCAAAGATCGACTTACGAGTGTGAGTGTCCATATTCATATATTTATCTTATTAAATTAGTGATTCTAAATTAATTTTAAAATACAAACATGTTATCACTCCCTATATTTACTAACCATGGCAAGAATATTTAATAAAATAAAGACGAAAATAAAACCTACAATTATTACAAGGCTTTCGCATTTACATAAATATAGAAACGATCGAGTAATAAATAAATAAATAATAAAGAGGGTTAGTAATAAAATAATTATAAGAAAAAGAGGTTAGCATGAATACAAAAATATATACAAGTTAATTAATTATTTTTAAATTAAATAAACATTTTTAAAAGAATTTTTGAAAGAAAATATAATGAGAACAATAATATGAAGTCATAGAATAAATATTTACAAAGACAACATTATTAATTATTTAATTAGATATTTAGAAAAAATTTAATAAATTTTAATATTTAAAATTGAATAAGAACTAGGGTTAGAGATTTAAAAATAAAATTAGGGTTTTAGAAATTAGGGTTATGAATTTTAGAAAATAGAATTAGGGTTTATAATTCAAATTACAATATTTATTTAATTATTTACAAAAATAAACTATATGATAATAATATATACATATTTTAATTTAAATAAAAAAACTAAGATTAAAATTTTTAGAAAATAAATTAGAGATCTTTTAGAAAATATGAAGTTAATATATATATATATATATATATATATATATATATATATATATATATATATATATATATGATTATTTAAATATATTTTTAATTATAAGACATGTAATTAAAATTAATTATAAAACAATGATAATAAAACAAAATAATTAAAAAAAAATGAAACTAAAAACTTACCTGGGGCAGGGATTGAACCCACGCCCTAGGCCTTTCCACCCTTGGACCAGCATGGCTGCCACCAGGCCAGATGCGTGCTGGTGATAATGTTTGGGTAGTGATCCTTTTATATTTTTAACCTGCGAAAACATTGAAAATAAAAACAACCAAAATGGCCTGGGGGAGGTTTGAACCCAGGACCATTCATTTACAAGCCAGACATACAAACCAACTGAGCCAAGCGCGTTAGTTGTAATATAACGTAAACTAATTCAAAAAATATTAAATTTCAAATTTGAATTCTTCAGATGGCGCCAAAGATCATCTTCTACCTCTGGAATTCGCAGGTTTTTCTGCGAATTCTCCTACGAATTTATTTACGATTTTTCTTGTGCGTTAAAACCTGCGAATTCTTAAACATCAAGCAAACAGTGAAATTTCCTTAAATTGATGAATGCAATGTGATTCTTGCAGTTCATACAGGCTAACCATGTCTTTTAAACTTATTTATATTTAGTGAATCACAAAACCCTAAATTAGGTTCACAAACCCTAGCTATGGCTTCTCACGATTCCTGCGGCTAAACTCAACAAGAATTGTCCAGAAAGCATCTATATCATCACACAAACAAGATTAGCAAACCAAAAACAATCAAAACCTCATGAATAATCGCAATCGAAAATTTAAAAATTCAAACAAATATTGATTCGGTTTGAGCAGTTTATGATGTTAGCGATGCAAATGATTATTGTTACATGATCAGTGATGATCAGAGAAGCTAATGCCACCTTCAAACAGCTTTGAAATTGCTTCTAGGTGGTAAACCGAATTTGATTTTTTTGCTTGGATTTTTGAAATTCAATTTGGTGTTCTTGAGGCTCTGAATCCGTGTCCTTGTGCTTGCAATGTGTTTATGTATATATATGGATTGAATTAGGTCAAAAAGAATGAGCTTTCTTCATGGATTTGGAGTTGCTTGATGTGGAAGAAATCTCATCACCATAATTGTCCAAAAATCAAATATTCTTTTGCTATTTTTGCCTTACACGAATTTGGACAGCATCTAATCATGTTAAATGGCTTTGATGATTTTCTAGAAGAAGAATCATGTCTAAATATTGATTTTTTGATTTTATTTTGATTTAATATGTATTTTAATGAATAAAATTCAAATAAATATTAAATAAAATATAAAAAAAATCAGAAAAGGTGTGGGTTGGGTCGTGCTTGGTGATTTTGTAAAGATTGGATGGCAATTTGGTGGGCTCATTTAGCAAAAATTGGTTTTAAGGCCTTATTTGCTTCATAAACTTCCCAAAAATTTCCCAACTTTGCAAGGGCACAAATCCTTAAATTTTAATGCTATGAAGGTGTTCTTGGACATTTTGGAAAGCTTAAAGAGTCCTCTAACCAACCTCTTTGGTCTCATGTCCATATCTTTTACCATTCTCAAGTTATGCTCTTTGGAAGTTGTTGACTTTTATGAAGTTTGACTTTGGTTTGACCACAGTTGACCTCAGTTTGACTTTTTGACTGCCTTGACTAATTTTAACCTATCTGATCATCTGACTGAGCAAACCTTTGGGAAAAGTCTTGAAACTTGACATGGGGATTCTTGAACTCATATAGGATGTTATGAAGCTCACATGAAGCCTTGGAAGTCCATTTATCCTGATGAAAGTCAAAACCCTAGTTTAATATGCATTGCTTAGGGGGATGCATTGTCTGAGGGAATTGTCAAATTTTCTGACTAATTGTGAACTTTGTGAACCTCATGAGATGTCTTGTGAACCTTGTGGACTTTGTGAACCTCTTAGTACACAATGTCTTGTCTTGTGGAGGGCAAATTTTGGGGTGCAACAGCGCCCTACTGGGATCAATCATCAGACGTTCATTCTGGGAACTGCCTTGCATACTGTAAGATTGTCTCAAGAGGATTTTACAGAAAACCTGACATCTGAAATGCTTCAATGTTTCCAAACTCTTGAATATTTCGAAGTAACCACCTCAAATTGTATGGTCCATTTAGGAATTTTCCCCAAGATCTTGCATCATCATGAGGTGTTCTGCCCCAGTATTCTGAACCTTGGGTGGGTGCATCTGATTAACCGTCTTCTGGAGAGAGTAACTTCTAGTGCTTCTAGGGTAACCTGCCCCGGTACGTGCCTTGCTTTGGAGAAAATGCCCTGGCTAACTACTATGTGAGAGATTTAAATCTCAAAGTGATTGCCGCAGTCTGGCTGAAATTTGAAGAGATTAATCGACGTTATTTCCCCAGATTGGCTACATTTAACCCAACTGGTTGGAAAAGTCCCTATTCAACAAAGTTTCTTGAAAAAAGCCCCTTGACATGAATGTCCTTCAAAAGTTTTGGCCTTTTCAAGTTGGCAAGATTAAGCTTCTGGACTGAGGTTCCATATGTGAACTTCTTTGATGCTAAACAAATGTATGCAAGCAGAAAATGTTTTATTCTGAGAATGATTATTCTAATGCAATACACATGTTAATCTTGCAGTTTTTTATTGAAAAGATGTCACAAACCTTTGTGAGCGACTCACTGGTTAAGATACGACATGGATTTTTTTGAAAGAAAACATGCACATGCAATACCAACAAAGATCTTTTAGCACAACTCGTAGGAGTCAGGAATGTTATCTTATGGTAGTACACTCTCGAATTAACCCTGTTTCAGTTAGGACTTTTAAAGGTTGTATCGTGGCCTCGTTCACGGTTATAGAAACAAAGGACATAGGCTCAAAATTTATTTGTACCCACCCCTCTTCGTGATGTCCTTCCAGTCCTATGTTCAACTAGCTTTCACAAGTGCTCACCTTTTCTAAGGGTTCTGTGTTGGTTGAGGAGCCCATTACTGCTAATAGTTCAAGAACCAATGCGGTTGTTGGAGTAACAATCACCCCTATTGTCTTTGTCTTTTGTGTCTGTATCACACGACTTTGTTTTTTGCTTAAGGATTTTTCTTGTGCAATCCTTTTATTTTTTTTTCTTTTGTTTCATTTTTTGTTTATCCTTAACTTTTGCCTGGACTGATTCTTTTTGATTTTTTTTTTACTTTGAAGTCCAGAGGGATGCCCTAACTTTTGCCTAAGTCGCTTGTTTTCAAGTTTTGACTTAGCGGGCTTTTATTCCTTTTTTTTCTTTTTTTTGTTTGAACAAATCGTGTGACACTGCTTGTCTTGATTGTTTTGTAAAGGGTCGTGAATGTCTCACTTTTGAGTTGATGAGGGATGACCATTGTGGTTTTCGATCTTTGGACCCCTT
The DNA here is from genome assembly GCA_963966055.1 of Lathyrus aphaca. Classification (NCBI taxonomy): domain Eukaryota; kingdom Viridiplantae; phylum Streptophyta; class Magnoliopsida; order Fabales; family Fabaceae; genus Lathyrus; species Lathyrus aphaca. The sequence continues at coordinate 680,007,094 of OZ014519.1, read as the reverse complement.
GATTTGGTACAATGAAGTGTTAAGGATCCTCAGATACACTCCTTTATGAAAGTCTGAACGTCCGGTCCAACTAGCTGATGTCTACCCTGCCCAGAGTTAAATGTTAGGGTTTTTTCATGTGAAAAGAAACTCCTACTTCAAGGCTCAAAGGGGTTAGCGAAGGTTTATCTCCCTTATATCTCCGGTGTTTGGGATTTGAAACAAAGCATGTACATCGTTAACAGGGTCTTATCCAAGAGCACACAAATGGAGATTTTTGTGTTTTCATTTCGTCATCCTCCATCACAAAGTTTAAGAAAGATAGTTGGTATTGCAATGCACATTCACAAAATTAAAAGTAAAAATACGAATTAATTACTTCAAGAAAAACATGTGCATTTCATTAATTAACATTCAAGAACAAACAAAATTCATGCATGCATACAAATTCAAACAAACATATAAAATCTACACATGAAAATGCAGTAAAGAAAACTGAGCAATACCATTGTTGAGGAGACTTGACTCCGTCTGGACCTGTTGATCTTGAATACTTTCAGTAGTTAGCAGCCTTTTCCTGATGGGATTTACAGTCTTCAATCAAATGGCCACATATCTAGAACCATGCTTCATTCCCAATTATTTTGACCTGAAGCTTTCGGCATTCAAACATTGACACGAGACGTCTGAAGAAAAGAGTGACACATAAATGAAATTGTTACATGAGGTTGCTCGCAAAGACCTGACGATCTTCTGCCTACGTGTCTCCATTGACCCAATGTCTCTCCCACCAAAATGACACCTCAAAGGTCAGAAGGGGTACAGACGCGAACGGTCGGTGAAAAGAGGAATGAGAACACACAGGGGTGAACTCAGAAAAGACAAGAGTCGCCAGCTAGGCATTTTTATCCCGGGGGAAAGGTAATGCTGCATAAACCTGGGAAAAGATATGGATAAGACGGTCGCGAACCAGAGAGACTGAGAAAGGGGGTTGGTTACAACCTGGGAAGGTATTAGCACCCAGATTGTCCGTCGTACTCGACGGGATCCACGCTTAAAAGATTTGTGTTTTAAAGGGGTAGTGTCAGTGCAATCTGTGTATAAAAGAGCTGGAAAAGGATGTACAGGTGTCAGTGTAAGAGAAGTGAAGTGTATAAGTGAAGTGTCAGTGTAAGAACAAGAATGAAATGCTCAAGATCAGGAGGCTAAAAGAATAAAGCTGGAAAAAGGGGGAATATACAGAGACTTTTGTTCGATAACTGTTAAGTTATGCCTACGTATCCTCTCGTGCAATGAGGAAGTCAGAACACCGTAGTTCGACCCAAAGAGACTGAAAGAAATAAGTTGACTTGTGAACTGCTTACTTGTCCATGCTCAAGTGTATGACCTGTCTGGCTCAGGTGCTAACTGTCTTGAATTAGACGGAAGAAGCGAGTTCTCGTTTGTGAGTGAATGAGGTGAGAAAAGAATCCCGGAGGAGATGATTATTGTTTGTTTTTGTGTTTTCAGTCTTTTATTGCTTTTGAAGTTTGTCATAAGTTAATGAGCTTAAGCCTAAACCAATGGGTTAGTAAACTCATCACATCCTCCCTCTGATTAGGGGTAATGAGAATACCTTAAGTGTGAAGTCAGCATCTCACACTTAATCACCATGATGTAGGATTAAGATCACTAACCTACTTGTGATTAGTTAAATGTTTTTGTTGTTTTTGTTTAGTGTTAAGTAATGAGCTTAAGCCATAATCAGGGATTAAACAGACTCATTACACCATCCTAATAGAAGGATAATAGATGAGAATGTTTAAGCTGAGGAAAGCTCCTCAACTTAATCCATGATTAGGGATTAACCTCATGACAAAACAAAGCCTTTATTAAATGGATTTTAGTTAATGATAAGATGAAGAAATGATTTTTATGGTTTGTAAGACAACTTGAGGGGGACTTGTCCATTAACACTAGGGTTAGTCCTTCTTGACCAATTAAGGAAGAATTAGAACCCTAATGCAAGGCCCAAGTTACAAGCTTGATGTCTTAGTGATTATTAAGTGAATTGATTAAAGGATTTAAACACATTAAGGGTTTAACACTTAGGATTAAAGTTATACACTCCATCCTAATAGAAGGATGCAGGCATAAGCTTAATCACAAAGCCTTAAAGCCTTTAGGGTTTAGTCCCTGATTATGAGATGAGAAGAGAAGACTCAAAGATGACACAAAGGTAAAACTAAATGGGGGGGACTGATCAAACCCTAATTGTTATCATGCTTGGATATCCTAGGGTTTGTGAGGTTTAAGAAAGAAATCTTCAGAGAAACCACCAAGAAGGAAGCAGATGAGAGGAGCAAGAAGCAAAACAACTTGCTTCACTTAAGAAGACAAGTTGCTTGAAGAAAGAAGGTAAGATGAACAAGAATGAGCAAGCTCAATCCAATACACATACAAAAATGCAGCAATGAAAGTTGTGAAAGAGAGATGAAAAGAGATTGTGAGAAGTGAAGGCAAATTCACTTCTCAAAACAACTTACCACCTGAAAAGTTAGCAAAAGATATGAAATGCAATGCAAATGAGATGAAATGTGATGATGCAAACCAAAACCAGAAGCATAAGTATGATTTTAATGATGCTAAGAGATGATGCAAACATGAGGCAAGGCATTAGAATGATCATACAAACATATGGATGCAAGAGAAGAATGCTTTGAACCATGAATGTTCATGAAAAGTTATGGAATGCAAAAGACATATAACATGGCAAATGAAAGATGCAATGATCAAACATGATTCTAATATGTCTTAAGATGTATTATGAATCAAATGGATGCATAAAATGTCATGGCAAGTCATGGTATGCGAGCAAATGGAAGATGGATGCAAAGGAAAGCATGAGTTAGGGTTATATGCAACATACAAAGCAAAAATCCAAAACCAGAAGCAAATGACATGATAAAAATTTGAAAATGCAATAAAAGGAACCCTAAACCTACACAAACTCACTACCCAAAGGAGGGGATCCAACTCTTAACCTATTGAAAGTTATGAATTTTCTAAGATTGCTAGGGTTTTAAGGTACCTTGCCAAGAAAAATGCAAAACAAATTGAAAATGCAAGATCAATTCAAGCCAATTTTATCCTATGAACTACATGCCATACAAGATGCAATGCAAAAAGAATCATGATCCAACTCTCAAAGGTTAGACAGAAATGAATTTTTGAAGTTTGAAACAAAGTATTGCCTCAAAATGGAATTAATTCCAAAGAAAAATATCAAAAGGCATCAAGAACAAAAAATAAATTTGGTTTGAGAGTTGGACAATGTTTCTAAATGTTTTTAAAGGTTACCTGAATTTTTTTTGTGATTTTTAAATACCTAAAAGTATTTTTAATTAATTAATTTTCATTAATTAATTAAAAATAAACTTTTAAATGATTTAAAAATAATTTTTAATGCAAAAAATAAAAATAAAAATATTTTTGTGTTCTGAAAAATAATGAAAACCTTGACAAAAATTTTCATAATTTTTAAACATTTTTTGCTATTTTAAATTAAATGTACAAAAGAAATGAAATTAAATGAAATAAAAATTAAAATAATGAGAAGTATGCACAATGGACGCACCAGATTGATTCTGGGCAAGGAAAGGTTGACTTGGCGCCACATCCAATGGCCCAAGTTCAAACCTGGTTAAATCTGATTTTAAAATTAATTAATCTGGATTAATTAAGTCAAATGAGGATTAGGGCAAAATGGTGGAATCCTGACCATCCAAACACGCGCGGGTCAACGCATCTAAGGGCCATAATTCAAAGTTCATTAATTACACAGATTAGGGCTGATGACTTTCAGGTGACAGGAGGGAAGCTCCGGTCATCTTCTCCGGCGGGTCAAAAACCCTAAATCATGCTATAGGCCACCCCACCTCAAATTAAACACAGGGAAATGATCCTCTACCCAAACCCCATTCAAATCACCCCTCAAACATCATTTCTAACCCAAAAACAGAGGGAATCGAAGCAAACAAATTTTACGGGTGAAATTTCAGAGAGCCATGAAATGGTCATTTCTTCACCATTTTCAATTCCAAAGATATCAACATGACCAGCACAACATACACTTTCATTTTATAACAAGAAAAACAAGCTCTGAAAAGTTGGAATTTTGAAGCTACCTGAGAAGAAGAACTGTGAAGATGAGCTTTTCTGGCCTTTCTCTTATGCAAACTGCCTCTCCTGAACCTCCTGAGCTCAATGGAATGCTTCAAAACTTTTGTTGATGGCTGATTTGTGAAGATGAGTTCTGGTGTAGCAGTTTTTTACAGTTGTGTTCTAGGGGGTTTCAGGCTGTTTTAATGGTGGGTTTTTGTTCCATGGAGGATTTGTGGTTCATTGGTGAAGAAAGAACTGAGGTTTCATGGCTGTGTAAGGAAATTCGAAGGGGAAGAGTTTTTGACAGAATTTTGTGGATGCAAGAAAGTGGGAGGATTCAGCTTGTGTGTGGTGTGCTTTTGGATAGCTTGAGGTCCACATATCATGCTCTGGTTGGGCAGAGAGTTGGTGTGTCACTGTGGGATTGGTATGGGCATTTGTGCAAAAAGTCAAGATATGGTGTACCTTAGGCATGGCTCGGGTCAGAGACAATCTAGAGGCTTGTCCTGCCTCAGCTTGAGTCAAGGATGACCCTTGGATGGTTCATGAGAGGCTGCTGCATTTGGATCATGAGTTGGAAGGGTTTTTGCAACTTGACAACTTGTTACTTCTTATGACTTTTGGCTATGTACATGTGAGAAAACCTTGCTGAATTTTGGTGTGTGATGCCTCATGAAGTCATGGCAATGCTTTAAAACCAGCTAGGGGTCAAACAAAACCTTTGAGAATCAATTTGCAAGCAATCCCTCTTTGCACTTTCATGAAAAATGACTTATGGTTATGTGACAATCAAGGCATAGAAATGGAAAATTCTTTGGGCCAAACTGATTTCTAGACATTGGTTTATGTTGGTATGAAGATTATAAGTCCATTGATAGCACAATTTGCTTGGGCAAGTGGTTTTGCAACTTTGCCTCTTTGGTAGAAAACTTGAAATTATGTGATTTTTCCCAACTTTGACAAGCCATAACTTTTGATCCAAAATGAATTAGGACAAGTTCTTGTACTTTTTGAAAAGGGAATGATCCATTCTACAACTTTCATGACCAAAGTTTTTCCATTTGAAGCATTTTTGAATCAAAAAGCAAGGGTTGAAAAAGTTTCCCAAAATGGCAAGTTTCCATTACAAGTCATTTTCCCCAAAAGTCAACTTTGCAAATGGCTTGAAATTATTCAATTTTATGAACTTCTAACATCTTCTATGATCAAATAAAGATCATACATAATCAAAATGATGATGAACAACCTTTGGTTGGGTCATTGGGGGCCTCAGATGCCCTGATTTTGCACTGACTTGCTCAAAAAGTCAACTCTTGATCAGATGACTTCCCCATTGAATTTCTTCATGAAAATTGATATGCATGATCCCTATACCATATAGAGACCAATAGAAACGAGAATGACCAAAAAATTTGGAGTTATGGCCTTTGAAACTAAAACCCTAATTCTAGGTCATCTGTGCAGTCAAACCTGACTCTGCTTCCATGCCAATCTCAGTTCTTGTGATTTTTTGACATTCTTGACTTTGAGAGGGTATGATATGATGCTTGAACACACATGGACCCCTTTGAAGTGATTGATGACCTTTGGAGTGGCTCAAGTGGCTCAGGGAGGACTCAGATCACAAACCCTAGATGCAGATGACTTAGAAGCAATGCAGTGAATCAAAAATGTGGTATGAGATGCTATGGTTGAGCTTATGCATATGAAAAGATCACAAGCCATGGTGTGAATGGTTGAGGGCAAATTTGGGGTGTTTACAGCTGCCCCTATTCAAGCACGAGTTAGCTGTGCAGGATGTAAGCAACGACTTAACAGGCAAACAAGATAACTTGTGGTTGAATACCAAAGACAGTCCGAAATTTGCACTCACAGAATGAAGAAGAAAAGGGATATAGATTGTAAAAGGAAAATAAAGTATATTATAAAGTGCGGGCGACGGAGGACGACCGTCGAGCAGAGGACGACTGCTGGGGAAAGAACAATGACGGGGACGACCGACATGCTGGGGAAGAATGCAGGAAACAAAGCAATGACGGGGACGGCCGACAAGCTGGGGATATAAGATTCTCTGGGGATCAGAGGCAAGAATAAATGATGAGGTACGGTCATCAAAGGTGAAGGACGATCACTTAGCAGGGGACGGCTGCTCTGTTGGGGAATAAGATGAGGGACGGTCATCTAAGGTGAAGGACGATCACCTGGCAAGGTACGGTTGCCAATAATATCGCGACATAGGACGAATGCCGGATAAAAGGTCGACGATGGGGACGGCCATCGGATAAGCATGATGAAGGACGATCATCAAGAGGTGAAGGACGATCACCTAGCAGGGTACGACTGCTCTGAAGGTATCATGACATAGGACGAATGTCAGATAACAAAGATCAACGATGGGGACGGCCATCGGATAAAATGATGAAGGACGATCATCAGGAGGTGAAGGACGATCACCTAGCAGGGGACGACTGCTAAAAATATCACGACATAGGACGAATGTCGGATAGAAAAGGGGTTCTAATGAAATAGAGGCTCCGCTGGGGAAAGGATGAGGGACGGTCATCCAAAGGTGAAGGACGATCACCTGGCAGGGTACGGCTGCCGGAAAGGTATCATGACATAGGACGAATGTCGGATAGAAAAAGGTTGCTTTGCTGGCGACCTACTGGGGAATAGTAAACACGGACGAGTGTTTACATCCGAGAAATAAAAGGTATAAGTGTTTTGACGTTGTGTATAGATTAAAGATGCGGACGAGCATCCCTAAGACCGTGATACAGACGGGTATCAGTAGAAACAAACGCTGACGCATGTTCAGAGATGATGATACAGACGAGTACCAACTGGTTAACAAAGAACACGGACGAGTGTCGAATCTGAGGGGACTCTTCTGGGGAATAGTAGACACAGACGAGTGTCTAAATTCAAGAAGACATGAGTGTTTGACACGTGTATGGATTAAAGATGCGGACGAGCATCCCTAAGACTATGATACGGACGAGTATCAGGTAGAAACAAATGCTTGACGCATGTTCTGAGATGATGATACGGACGAGTATCAGCTGGTTAACAAAGAACACGGACGAGTGTTGATTCTGAGGGGATGTAAGTGGTGTATACAAGATACGGACGAGTATCTGTATGAGTAAAACAGGAGCAACAAGTATGAGTGGTACACCGACAAGTTTTTAACTTGCTGGGGGGGTGACACAGACGAGTGTCAAAAGGTATATAATAAACAAGTATATGCTTTACAAAGCGTTCAGGTATCTATGCTGGGGAAGGTGACACGGACGGGTGTCAGGGAATATGTATGGATATATGTATCTGTGAGTGCAAAAGGGACGCTTTGGCTTTCTACTGGGGATATTGACACGGGCGGGTACCAGGAAGTATCTGTAATATATAAGTGTCTGCTTGTAAAGAAGGCTCGGGCGACTTTACTGGGGAATGATGACACGGACGAGTGCCAGAAGGAGTGCATTTGTATTTATGAGTGTAAGGCAAATGCCTCAGCTTTCTGCCGGGGAGTTCGGGGGGCTTCTCTGTGACTTGTTGACGGATTGTCGGTATTTACAAGTGTTTGATTCAGACCATGACTTATGATCATGCAATATGTTTGATTTTTGCCGTAATGCTCCGTATTAGACGGAATGCTACGCTCTGTGGGGAATATGATGTGAATGCTATGATTATGCAAAGATACTGATCCGGGATCCGGGTCCCGTTGCTACGAAGATCTCTGGCTGATCCGCTTGCAGTAGACATCTGTAAACACACCAAATTTTCCCACACCCATTCACACCATGGCTTGTGATCTTTTCATATGCATAAGTTCAATCATAGCATCCCATATTACATTTTTGATTCACTGCATTGATTCAAAGTCATCTGCATCTAGGGTTTGTGATCTGAGTAATCCCTGAGCCACTTGAGCCACTCCAAAGGTCATCAATCATCTCAAAGGGGTCCATGTATGTTCAAGCATCATATTATATCCTCTCAAAGTCAAAAATGTCAAAAAAATCACAAGAACTGAGAATGGCATGGAGGCAGAGCCAGGTTTAACTGCACAGATGACCTAGAATTAGGGTTTTGGTTTCAAAGGCCTTAACTCCAAATTTTTTGGTCATTTTTGTTTCTATTGGTCTCTATATGGTATAGGGATCATGCATATATATTTTCATGAAGAAATTCAATGGGGAAGGCATCTGATCAAGAGTTGACTTTTTGAGCAAGTCAGTGCAAAATCAGGACATCTGAGGCCCCCAATGACCCAACCAAAGGGTGTTCTTCATTATTTTGATTATGTATGATCTTTATTTGATCATAGAAGATGTTGGAAGTTCACAAAATTGAAGAATTTCAAGCCATTTGCAAAGATGACTTTTTGGGAAAGTGACTTGTAATGGAAACTTGCCATTTTGGGAAACTTTTTCAACCCTTGCTTTTTGATTCAAAAATGCTTCAAATGGGAAAACTTTGGTCATGAAAGTTGTAGAATGGATCATTCCCTTTTCAAAAAGTACAAGAACTCATTCTAATTCATTTTAGATCAAACGTTATGGCTTGTCAAAGTTGGCCAAAATCACATAATTTCAAGTTTTCCACAAAAGAGGCAAAGTTGCAAAACCACTTGCCAAGACAAATTGTGCTATCAAATGGACTTCTAATCTTCATACAAACATGAACCAAGGCCTAAAAGTCATATTGCATCAAAAGATCATTCATTTTCATGACTTGTGGATCAAGAAACTTCAAAAGGGCCAAAGTTGATCAAAGTTGCAAAACCTCACTCAAACCCTAATCCACTTGCTTGCTGACTTCAGAATTGATCCTAGGGCTCTCCACACTTCTTGCTGCGCAGGACACCCCTCTTGTCCTTGGCTAGCTATGAGCCCATACTTCTCTTACACCAAGCTTGACTTTTTTGGCAAAAGACCCATACCAATCACAATAGGGCACACCAACTCCACAGACCTATCCATGAGTGATAAGTGGACCAAAGGCAAGCCATAACACACAACAATTCATGCTGAAGCTCTCTCATAGCCATAGTTCCAAGTTTATGCCTCATATGCAAAATCTTTCGAAACACACAACACAAGCTTCAAACACACAAACAAACTTCACAAAACATCTCAGCACATCCTCCTGATCATTTCCCTGCCCTCATTCATCCCTGAAACCTCCTCAATCAGAAACACGATCCTCACCCCTCACTGAAAAGAACTTCTGCAAACTCACAAACCAACCATTATAAACTCCAACCAAGCTTCATAACTTCATCAAGAGGACCATTGGGATCATTTTGAGGCAAAGAGGCAGACAGAAAGCTCTTGGGTTGAAAGCTTCGATTCAGGTAGCCATGGAAATTCATTTTTCCAGAACTCTTATTTCTTGTTTCTAAGATGATCTACATGCTTCCCTGAGTTCACTGAGCCTTTTATTTTTGAAAATGATTGAGTTTTGAGGTTGTATGCTTGCTCTGAAACTTTGCCCGTGAAATACCTTTTGCTTTGATTCTTATGATTCAGTGAAAATAAATGGATTTTGGGGTGGGGTTTAGGTTTAATGATGTTTAAGGAGTGAATCTGGAGATTTTGGTGAAGTTTTGATGCATAGGGAGTGAGATAGCATGAACACCCTGCCGGAGAAGATGACCGGAACACTGTTCCGGTCACCTGAAAATGTTTAGGGTTCAGATTAGGGTTAATGACTTAATTAGCGTAGTTTGAATGTGAGCCGTCCAGATGCGCGCTAAGTCAATTCCCGCGCGTCCCAGTTTGAACCACAACCCTTGGATTTGCATACTTTCTCATTTTTCAGTTAAAACTCATTTTATTTTCATTTTATTTGATTTATTTTGCACGAATTTTTAAAAATAGTAAAAAACATCAAAAAAATTCTGAAATTTTTTATCAAACCTTTTATTAATTTTCAGAACCCAAAAATATTTTTATTTTTATTTTTTGCATTAAATATTATTTTTAAATCATTTAAAAGTTTATTTTTAATTAGTTAATGAAAATTAATTAATTAAAAATACTTTTAGGTATTTAAAAATCACAAAAAAATTCACATAGCATTCAAAAACATTTAGAAAAATTGTCTAACTCTCAAACCAAATTTATTTTTTGTTCTTGATGCCTTTTGATCATTTTCAATGGAATTAATTTCATTTCAAGGCATTATTTTGATTCAAACTTCAAAAATTCATTTCTGCCTAACCATTGAGAGTTGGACAATGATTCTTTTTGCATTGCATCTTGCATAACATGTAGTTTATAGGATTAAATTGGCATGAATTGATCTTGCATTTCCTATTTGTTTGGCATTTTTCTTGACAAGGTACCTTAAAACCCTAGCAATCTTAGAAAATTCATAACTCTCATTAGGTTAAGAGTTGGATCCCCTCCTTTGGGCAGTGAGTTTGTATAGGTTTAGGTTTCCTTTGATTGCATTTTCAAATTTTTATCATGTCATATGCTTCTGGTTTTGGATTTTGCTTTGTATGTTGCATATAAACCCTAATTCATGCCTTCCTTTGCATCCATCTTCCATTTGCTTGCATACCATGACTTGCCATGACATTTTGTGCATCCATTTGATTCATAATACATCTTAGGACATATTAGAATCATGTTTGATCATTGCATCTTTCATTTGCCATGTTGTATGTCATTTACATTCCATAACTTTTCATGAACATCCATGGTTCATAACATGCTTCTCTTGCATCCATATGTTTGTATGATCATTCCTATGCCTTGCCTCATGTTTGCATAATCTCATAGCATCATTAACATCATACTTATGCTTCTGGTTTTGGTTTGCATCATTGCATTGCATCTCATTTTGCATTGCATTTCATTTCTTTACTAACTTTTCAGGTGGCAAGTTGTATTGAGAAGTGAATTTGCCTTCACTTCTCACAATCTCTTTTCATCTCTCTTATGCATCATTGCTGCATTTTTGGATGTGTATTGGATTGAGCTTGCTCATTCTTGTTCATCTCACTTTATTTCTTCAAGCAACTTGACTTCTTAAGTGAAGCAAGTTGTTTTGCTTCTCTTTGCCCCTTTCATCTGCTTCCTTCCTGGTGGTTTCTCTGAAGATCTTCTTGTAAACCTCATAAACCCTAGGACTTCCCAGCATGATAACTTTTTTAGGATTTTTTAGTCCCCTCTTAGCTTTTACCTTTGTGTCTCTTTGAGTCTTCTCTTCTCATCTCATAATCAGGGACTAAACCCTAAAGGCTTTAAGGCTTTGTGATTAAGCTTATGCCTGCATCCTTCTATTAGGATGGAGTGTATAACTTTAATCCTAAGTGTTAAACCCTTAATGTGTTTAAATCCTTTAATCAATTCACTTAATAATCATCAAGACATCAAGCTTGTAACTTGGGCCTTGCATTAGGGTTCTAATTCTTCCTTAACTGGTTAAGAAGGACTAACCCTAGTGTTAATGGACAAGTCCCCCTCAAGTTGTCTTACAAACCATAAAATCCACTTCTTAATCATATCATTAACTAAAATCCATCTAATAAAGGCTTTGTTTTGTCATGAGGTTAATCCCTAATCATGGATTAAGTTGAGGAGTCTTCCTCAGCTTAAACATTCTCATCTATTATCCTTCTATTAGGATGGTGTAATGAGTCTGTTTAATCCCTGATTATGGCTTAGTCTCATTACTTAACACTAAACAAAAACAAAAAAAACATTTAAATAATCACAATAGGTTAATGATCTTAATCCTACATCATGGTGATTAAGTGTGAGATGCTGACTTCACACTTAAGGTATTCTCATTACCCCTAATCAGAGGGAGGATGCGATGAGTTTACTAACCCATTGGTTTAGGCTTAAGCTCATTTTCTTATGACAAACTTCCAAAAGCAATAAAAGACTGAAAACACAAAAACAAACAATAATCGTCTCCTTCGGGATTCTTTTCTCATCTTATTCACTCATAAACGAGAACTTGCTTCTTCCGTCTAATGCAAGACAGTTAGCACCTGAGCCAGACAGGTCATACACTTGAGCATAGACAAGTAAGTAGTTCATCAGTCAATTCATCTTTCAGTCTCTTTGGGTCGAACTACGGTGTTCTGACTTCCTCATTGCACGAGAGGATACGTAGGCATAACTTAACAGTTATCGAGCAAAATTCTTTGTATATTCCCCCTCTTCCAGCATTATTCTTTAAGCCTCATTGTCTTGAGCATTGTATTCTTTCCTTACACCGACACTTCTCTTATACACTTCACATTTCTTTTAGCACTGACACTTGCATTCTTTCCAGTTTTGATACACAGATTGCAATGACACTACCCCTTTAAAACACAAATCTTTCAAGCGTGGATCCCGTCGAGTACGGCGGACAATCTGGGTGCTAATACCTTCCCAGGTTGTAACCAACCCCCTTTCTCAGTCTCTCTGGTTCGCAACCGTCTTATCCATATCTTTCTAGGTCTATGCAACATTGCCTTTCCTCCGGGATAAAAATGCCTAGCTGGCGACTCTTGTCTTTCTGAGTTCACTTCTGTGTGTTCTCATTCCTTTCGCCGACCGTTCGCGTCTGTACCCCTCTTGGCCCTGGGTGTCATTTGGCGGGAGCGACAACTTGGCGACTCTGCTGGGGACCCTTATACTGCAACCATGGCTTCTGGTTCTTTTTGTGGGTTCCTCCTAGCGCTTGATTGATTTGTGTTTACTGGGGGTGTTATGTGCTAATTGTGTTTATATAGTTGCTTTTATTTATTGCTTTATGTACAGTTATTTATTGCTTTCTTTATAGCTTTATATACATCATACTGTCATACTGTTATCTGGCTGGATCTATTTTCTGTCTTGGTGGGTGGGGTTCTATTGAGAGTTTAAGGTCCTATACCTGGGACCTGAGTGACACCTAGGCTAGAGTGGTTCATGTTCTTTCCCATTCCATTTCGGTCTAGTGCGGGAATATGAAACACGGTTCAGATATGGGTTTCTTCTTGAGAACTCTGTGCTACAGATCTCCTGTAGTGCTAGGGCTATCTGGGAAGCCTGCTAAGTCTGGATGACCTTTATTATGACCTTCAGAAACTGAGGTGAATTAGAGGAGGATCTTTTATGGTTATTGTAAACACTGTACCTCCGGGTTAGAAGTGTTTACACTTCTCATAACCGATCCAAGTCTGAGGATCCTTGTTTTAGAACACCACCAGTGAGGGGGTTGGGCTGTTTACAGGTTTGCAGGAACCCTTGGCCACATCATACCCTGATACTTGTTTTGTTTAAGAATGCCTCAATTTGGACAGTTCTTGTGATTTAACCCTGGACATGTGACTCTTTATTTGAGTCCCCTACCTTGGTTACTGGACTTTTGAACCTCCATCTGGACTTCCTAGACATACATGGACTTATATCAAGGCAGTAATCAGATCCAGCTTGATCACAAACCCTTGCATATCATTTGCATACATCATCATTGCATCATTTAACATTTACTTATTTGTTTTTCAGGGTATCCATATTACATTTGGCTTGGTTTTGACCCCTTTATCTGCATAGACCCCTGTTCACCAGTTATCTGCTTCAGCTCTCTTCATCAGTTGCCTGCTTCAGCCACTTACATCATCATCCTCATCCTATCAGTGGTTCATCTCCAGCATCAGTCTTCATCATCAGCATCTGTTCTCAGCTCTTCCTCAGCAGTCATGGCACCCAAGAAGAGCAACATTTCATATCATTTCTTTGAGCCTGTACTGGCTAGCATCAGACAGGTTCAGGCACTTATCACTCCAGACCATATCCCATTATTCAGAGAGCATTATGGAGGTATTCTTAATATGGTTATGGACTTAGACCCTTCTCAGAGGAGTTTGATCCACACTTGCCTACAGTTCTATGACCCTCCTTTGAGATGCTTCACTTTCCAGAACTTTCAGCTATGACCTTAGCTGGAGGAGTTCTCATCTTTGATTGGAGTACCTGTCAGGGGTGGTATCCCCTTCAACCTAGAGATGGCTTCTCCCAGCAATGAAGAAGTGGCAAAGGCACTGTATTTGGAACCTATATTGATTGAGCAGAACATGTCAACAAAGGCTGGAATTCCTGGCCTACACTTAGATTTTCTGACTTCTCAGGCCATCCTGAAGGCCTCCTTAGGAGAATGGAAGGAAGTTTGTGCATTGTTAGCCCTCAGTATATATGGGGTTATACTTTTTGCAGATGAGCCCAAGTTTATCAGAAAGAATGCTATTCATCTCTTCCTTTTGAGGAACCCAGTGCCCACCTTGCTGGGAGATTTCTATTATTGTTCACCAAAGGAATGAGAAGCAGAGAGGGAGGTTGGTGAGATGTTGTGCTCCCCTGTTTCATACCTGGCTGCTTAAACACTTACCCAAAACTGATGCCTTCCTGAACCCTCACCAACAGAAGAATTGGGCTAGGAGACTTACTACTTTAACCTCAGATGACATCAGGTGGTGCACCCAGAGCACCAAAGGCAGGGACATAATTACTAGCTGTGGGCAGTTCCCCAATGTACCTCTGGTAGGAGTGAAGGGTTGCATCAACTACAATCCTTTGCTGTTCAAGAGACAGTTAGGCTATGCTTTGGTTCACCCTCCTAGAGTGCAAGACTTGGCTGAAACCCTGTATTGTGAGATAAAACCTAATCTAGCTGTTGTCAGACAAGCATCCTGGGCTTGGGACAACATCCAAACCAAAGGGATGGCCATTCTTGGGAGATGCAATAATGTGGCTTCAGCTCAGTATTATGAATGGTCTCATGCTAGGGCTCAGATTTCTGGGATGCCCTTCACCATTGAGGATACACCTGGACCATCCACAGCACCACCTCCAGCCACTGTCAGCCTGGAGGAATTTGAGAAACTGAAGGAGAGGAATGAGAATCTGTCTCAAGCTCTGAAGAAGACCCTCTGGGAGAGGAGTGATGGTCGTCTAGACATTGAGAGGTTAGAAAAGCTTAAGGTGGAGCATCTAGCTAGGATTGAGAAAGCAGAAGACTACATCAAGAAATCAAGAGCAGGAGAGCAAATTTTGAAGAATGCCTGTAAAGAGGCCCAGTTTCAGAAGGCTAGGACTGATCTCTATCTGAAAGAAAGTCAAGCTAGGTGGGTCAGAATCACTGAAGCTCGCATTCAAGAGGATAAGAGAACTCAGGCCAGGATTGAGCAATTAGAGGCCATTGAGAAGAAGCAACAGGAGGCTTTGCTGGCAGCCCAGAAGGAAATTTCAGAATTGAAGCTTAGGGCTGGTGTGAAGAGGTCAAAGGACCAAGACAGACACAAGAAGCTGACCACTGCTATTACCACCAGAAACCTTCTTATCAGAAACATTACAGAGCATCCGGCTGGTCCTGTAACTGAATCACTTCTGAAGGAAGTTAAGGAGGATGAGTTTGGCTTAGGTGTTTGATCACTTTGCTTATTGCTATTTCCATTTGATGTACTTTTCTTTCATATTGTATTTTGACCCCACAGGGGCATGTGTTGTAAAAACAAACTATATATGATCCACCTTTTGTAATGTATTCGTCAGTTTGTTTCATTAAGTCTCTCTCTCAAGCAACATCAAAGCATCTTCCTCCGGGTCTGGAAAGGTCAAAACCAAGTGCCAAGCCGGATACCTTGGAAACAAATAAGCATACTGCATTGCATACTGACTGTTGTTTTGTTTTGTAGGTTTGTCTTCACTTTATTTTGTTTCTAACTCTGTTGTGGTTCAGGAATTATTGCTTGCCGTCGGGTGTTCCCTCTCAATCGTCCACACAGATATCCTACTCGCAATAACCTTCCTGGTATCCAGATGGATCAAGTACAGCAAGAGCTGACAGAGGTCAGGACCCAGATGGTTAACGAAAGGCTGGATATGAGAAACCAAATGACCCAGTTCATGGAAGTAATGAATGGCTTGGCTCAAAGTCAAGAAAGGTTGAGGGCATTGGTAGAAAGACAGACCCCAGAAGAGCCTCCTCTGGGAACTGGAGGAACCAGTAACAATGAGAGGGGTCAGCCTCATGTTAATCCACCAGTATATGGGCCTCATCTGCATCCGGAAGTTAACATCCCGGGTATTGTGCAAGGAAATACTACTGGAGGAAGAATCTTACAAGAAGACCCCCAAGAAGAGCAGTTTACTGTGATGGGAGCTGGGGATGAAGTCTATGATAGGAGGCTTAAAGAAATTGATGAGAAGTTGAGATCTCTGGAGTCTCAGAATTCCCTGGGTTTTGATGTCATGGATATGGGGTTAGTGGATGGGGTAAGGATTCCCCACAAGTTTAAACCCCCGTGCTTCGAGAAGTACAACGGAACTTCCTGTCCACGAACTCACTTGCAGTCTTTTCTGGGAAGACTTAAGGCATACACCATGGATGAGAAACTGTGGATGTTTTATTTTGAAGATAGTTTGACTGGGGCCTCAAGGGAGTGGTACTCTCACTTGACCAGAGCTACTATCAGGTGCTGGAAGGACCTAGCAGAAGCTTTCATCAGACAGTACCAATACAATCTGGATATGGCTCCTAATAGGACCCTCTTGATGGGAATGTCTCAATCCTCCAGGGAAAGCTTCAGGGAGTATGCCCAGAGGTGGAGACAGCTTGCTGCTGCTGTCCAGCCACCCATGTCGGAAAGACAAATGGCCGACATGTTCATGAACACTCTACAGGGAACATATATTGATAGGCTAGCTGCCTTTTCTTCCACCAGCTTCACTAACGTAGTCATAGCTGGAGAAAGAATTGAAAGCCTTCTGAAGATGGGTAAAATTTCTGATAATGGTGCAAGTTCATCCAGTAATCCCAGAAAGCCTTTTGTGGGACCTAGAAGAACCGGTGAGACTAATGCTATTCATGCCAGCAGGGGCAGGCCTCAGTATGTTCATAGGTCAGTGGCAGCTGTCACTATTCCAGCTCCGATTCCTCAGCAACCAGCATATCAACCACCACAACAACCACACTATCAACAACAAGTTCAGTATCCGCCACGGAGAAACTACAACAACAACAACAGCAATCAACAACAAAGACCCTTTCAGCAAAGACCATCACAGGCAAATAGGGTGATTGATCCTATCCCTATGCCTTATGCCGCTTTATTGCCACAACTCCTGAAACTCAACTTGGTTGAACTAAGGACATTGGCACCACCAGATCCCTCCAGTCTTCCAAGAAACTATGATGTCAACGCAAGATGTGCTTTTCACTCCAATGCACCTGGCCACAGTACAGAGAAATGCAGGGCTTTACAAATGAAGGTACAGGATCTAGTGGATTCTAAAGCCCTCAACTTTGCACCCCCTCCAAATGTCAACAAGAATCCCATGCCCAATCATGGAGGACCAAGAATTAATGCCATTGAGGAAGACAAGCCATCTTTCTTAATCACCAGTGTTGGGCAGATTCGGACACCTCTGGTAGAAATTAAAGCTCAGCTTCTAGAGTGCTAGATGTTTCCCGGGTGTGAGCTCGGTTGTGATTATTGCAACATTTTGGTCAACGAGTGTGATAACTTGAGAAGCGGCATAGATGGTCTTATCAAAAGTGGTATACTTCAGATCACAACAACAGCTCCTACAAATCCAGCAATCCCTCTGACAACAATTCCTGACTCTTCTACAACTGCAACAACAATCATTCCGACCAATTCATCAATATCATCAACAATGGCTCCGTCCATCACTTCAACAAATCAGATATCAACAACTATTTCTTCTACAACATCAGCACCCCTTTATTCAGCAGAATCTTCTACAACGCCAACAGAAATTGATGAAGATATCTCAGCAGTCACCATTTACTATGATCCATCATATGTTCCTCCAAACAACAATTTTCAACAACAAACAGTGGCACCTCCTGCCAGGTCACCAGTCACCATCTATTACGATCCGCACACCATTTCAGTACCCTCCTCTGCTGCAGTCAGTCCAGTTACCATCACGGTGCCTGGACCCGTACCATATGAAAGCAGTAATGCCATCCCTTGGCATTATGGCTCCGACCTCTACTGCAACGGGGAGAAAATCACTTTGGATTCTTCAACCTCTTCTCCACATATTGATAATGTTGGGGGAGGCGGAGGCTTCACCAGAAGCGGATGCCTTTTTGCCTCACAAGTGCAGAGACCTAATGCTGAAGCAGAAGCTGCTGCCAAAGCAAAAGGAAAGAGTGTGGTATTTGAAGAGCCGGCTGTCAAAGAAACTCAGAAGACATCTTTCGAGCAAGATGTAGACGAGTTTATGAGAATTATAAAGAGAAGTGATTACAAGGTGGTGGATCAGCTTCACCAAACTCCCTCAAAGATCTCCATATTATCCCTGCTGATGCGTTCTGAAGCTCACAGGAATGCATTACTGAAAGTCTTGCACGCAGCATACGTGCCAGAAGAGATCACTGTTAATCAGCTAGAAACTGTGGTGGCAAATGTCAACACCAGTCATGGACTGGGTTTTACCAATGCTGACTTAACAACTGAGGGACGTAACCACAACAAGGCTTTACACATCACTCTAGAATGCAATGGTGATGTTCTATCCCATGTACTGGTGGACACTGGCTCTTCACTCAATGTTCTACCAAAGAAAGCCTTAGTGAAGCTGAAGTATGATGGCTTGGCCTTGCGTCCGAGTAATCTGGTGGTGAGAGCATTTGATGGCTCTAAAAGATCAGTGCTAGGGGAGATTGATCTGCCTGTGATGATTGGCCCACAGACTTTTAAGATTACCTTCTATGTGATGGACATTCAGCCGGCCTACAGCTGTTTGTTGGGTAGACCTTGGATCCATGCCGCTGGCGTAGTTACGTCTACCCTTCACCAGAAGCTGAAATTCGAGTGGGAAGGACAGATCATCACCATCTGTGGTGAAGAGGACATCTTTGTTAGCCATCTGGCTACGTACAAGTATATTGAGATGGATGGAGAAATCCATGAAACTATGAGCCAGGGGTTTGAGGCCCTGAACATAAATGAAGCATCTGCTGTACTAGGGACCTCCATGACATCTTATCAGCAAGCCAGGAAGGTTGTTGAAGAGGGGACTGCCCAAGGCTGGGGCAAGCTGCTACCTGTGGAGAAGAAGGAGGACAGATTTGGGTTGGGTTACAAACCAACTCAATAAGATCAATCAGAGGCTGCCAAGAAGCCCAACTTTGTCAACGGGGGAATGCTCACCCCGGATGCAGTGAACAACTTGGAAGATGAGTCGGAAGATGAACGCAACCTGGAGAGCTGGATACGTCCAAGGATCCCGGGGAGCCGTATCTCAAACTGGTCTTCCCAGGAAATTATAAGGGTTACTCCTGCAGAGTAATTATTATTTCCTGTATATTTTAAGCATGCATCAAGTCTTGCATCTTGCCCAAGATGACAAGACTCATTTTGTAATCGGGCCATCTTGTAGTTTTGTGCAAACAGATCAATCAATGAATATCGGACATCTTTTGCAAATGAGTCTTTTTCTTTTCCGCTCACTGTTTTTCATTTTTCTTTTTGTACAAAAATAAAAATGGCGATGTTTTCAAAATGATAACTTTATTTCACTTTTCTAAACAAGATTAAAATCAATCACTAAAATGAACAATCTAAACCCTTGCAGAGAGTGCCTTTCAGACCGCACCGACAACAACACAGCTATGGCTTCGTATGACTTTGACAATCCAATCAATCAAGCTGATGAAGGGGTTGAAGAAGATTATGAGCTTCCTGAAGAGCTAGCCAGGTTGTTAAGGCAAGAGGAGAAGGTTATCACTCCTCATCAGGAGGAGGTCGAAACGATTAATCTTGGTACGGATGAAGATGTGAAAGAGGTTAAGATCGGGGCCTGCTTACAAGACTCAGTGAAAAAGCAACTGATTGACTTGCTTCGTGAATATGTGGATGTGTTTGCTTGGTCTTACCAGGATATGCCAGGGTTGGACACCGATATTGTTATGCACAAGCTGCCTTTAAGAGAAGATTGCCCACCGGTTAAACAAAAACTACGCCGCACTCGCCCAGACATGGCAATGAAGATTAAAGAAGAGGTACAAAAACAGTGGGACGCCGGTTTCCTTGCTGTAACTAGCTATCCGCCGTGGGTTGCTAATATTGTACCTGTGCCTAAGAAAGATGGCAAGGTAAGGATGTGTGTGGATTACCGGGATCTGAACAGAGCCAGCCCGAAGGATGATTTCCCTTTACCTCACATTGATGTATTGGTTGATAATACGGCTCAGTTCTCGGTGTTCTCCTTCATGGACGGATTTTCAGGATACAATCAGATCAAGATGTCACCTGAAGACATGGAGAAGACAACTTTCATCACACCCTGGGGCACGTTCTGTTACAAGGTGATGCCTTTCGGACTGAAGAATGCTGGTGCAACGTATCAACGGGCTATGGTAACATTATTCCACGACATGATCCATAAAGAAATTGAATGTTATGTGGATGACATGATTGCCAAGTCCCTCACAGAAGAAGACCACCTGGTAAATCTGTTGAAGTTATTCAAGCGTCTGAGGAAGTACCAACTGAAGCTGAACCCCAACAAGTGCACATTCGGGGTGCGTTCTGGTAAGCTGTTGGGATTTATTGTGAGAAAGGGATTGAAGTTGACCCTGATAAAGTCAAAGCCATTCAAGAAATGCCTGCACCTAAGACAGAAAAAGAAGTTCGGGGGTTCTTAGGTAGATTGAACTACATTTCACGGTTCATATCTCACCTTACAGCAACCTGTGAACCTTTGTTCAAACTATTAAGAAAGGAACAAACGGTCAGGTGGAACGAAGACTGCCAGAGGGATTTTGACAAAATCAAGGAATACTTACAAGAGCCTCCAATCCTTATGCCCCCAGTTGAAGGAAGACCTCTAATCATGTACTTGACAGTATTAGAAGAGTCAATGGGATGTGTGCTGGGCAAACATGACGAGTCTGGTCGAAAAGAGTACGCAATATACTACCTAAGCAAAAAGTTTACCGACTGTGAACAACGTTATTCACTGCTCGAGAAAACTTGCTGTGCTTTAGCGTGGGCTGCTCGCCGACTAAGGCAGTATATGTTGACCCACACTACTTTGTTGATTTCAAAGATGGATCCAGTTAAGTACATATTTGAGAAGCCAGCACTTACCGGACGGGTTGCAAGATGGCAAATGATCCTCACAGAATATGACATCCAGTACACGTCTCAAAAAGCCATCAAGGGCAGTGTATTGTCGGATTATCTTGCTGAGCAACCTATTGATGATTACAAGCCTATGAGATTTGACTTCCCTGATGAAGACATCATGTTCATAAAAGCAAAAGATCATGAAGAGCCTATTCACACTGAAGGGCCCGACCCGGAAGAAGAATGGACTATGATGTTTGACGGGGCTGTTAATATGAGTGGTCGTGGTGTTGGTGCAGTACTCATTACACCTAAGGGAGTTCACATGCCTTTCTCGGCAAAGCTCACCTTTAACTGCACTAACAACGAAGCTGAATACGAAGCTTGTATTATGGGTCTTGAGGAAGCCATTGGCCTCAGGATCAAAACTTTGACTGTATTCGGAGATTCAGCTTTGGTAATCAATCAAACCAACAGCAAATGGTACACACACCAAGATCATCTGACACCTTACAGGGATTATACAAGGAGGTTATTGACTTTCTTTACAACGGTCAAGCTTGAGTATATCCCTCGGGACGAGAATCAATTTGCAGATGCTCTTGCCACCATTTCATCCATGATCAAAGTTCAAGCTGCCTACTTTGTACCTCAGATCTCAGTGTCCAGACTTGACAGACCAGCATATGTATTTGCAGCAGATGTTGTTAAGGATGATAAGCCTTGGTTCCATGACATTAAATACTTCTTGGAGGATCAGACATACCCACCTGGGGCATCTTCCAATGATAAGAAGACATTAAGAAGGCTTGCTGGTAGTTTCTTCTTGAATACTGATGGTTCCCTATACAAGAGAAACTTTGATATGGTACTGCTCAGATGCGTTGATAGGACAGAAGCAGATTTGTTGATGTACGAGGTGCACGAAGGATCCTTTGGTACTCATGCTGGAGGGCATGCAATGGCCAAAAAGTTGCTAAGATCAGGCTATTACTGGATCACAATGGATGCCGACTGTTGTGCCTATGCCAGAAAATGCCATAAATGCCAGATTTACGCGGATAAAGTGCATGTGCCTCCGAATCCTCTGAATGTGATGTCTTCACCTTGGCCCTTTGCCATGTGGGGCATTGACATGATCGGCAAGATTGAACCGACTGCTTCAAACGGCCACAGATTCATCCTGGTTGTTATCGATTATTTCACCAAGTGGGTTGAAGCAGCTTCATATGCAAATGTTACAAGGCAAGTGGTAGCCCGATTTCTGAAGAGAGATATCATTTGTCGGTACGGAGTTCCCGAGCGAATCATTACTGATAATGGTTCTAACTTGAACAACAAAATGATGGCAGAATTATGTCGGGACTTCAAAATCCAACACCACAATTCTTCTCCTTACAAGCCAAAGATGAATGGCGCTGTTGAGGCAGCAAATAAGAATATCAAGAAGATTGTGCAGAAGATGGTAGTTACCTACAAAGACTGGCATGAAATGCTGCCATTTGCCTTGCATGGGTACCGTACGTCAATCAGGACATCCACTGGGGCAACAACGTATCAGCTTGTTTATGGTATGGAGGCAGTCCTGCCTGTTGTAGTTGAACTACCCTCCTTGCGGATATTAATGGATGTTAAGCTGAACGAAGCAGAGTGGGTCCGATCCCGATACGAGCAACTGAATCTGATCGAAGAGAAGAGATTGGCTGCAATCTGTCATGGGCAGCTGTATCAGAAAAGAATGAAGAAAGCCTTCGATCAGAAAGTCAGGCTCCGAGAGTACCAAGTAGGGGATCTTGTGCTGAAAAGACTCATCCCTCCTCATACAGACCACAGGGGCAAATGGACTTCGAACTATGAAGGACCATTCGTAGTAAAGAAGGTTTTCTCCGGTGGAGCACTCATGCTCAGTACTATGGATGATGAAGACTTTCCGTCCCCTGTGAATTCAGATGCAGTTAAAAAATACTTCGCATAAAAATGACCCGCTGGACATAAAAACAGAATGTAAGTCCATGCAAAAATAGGGCATCCCGGCGAGTCAAAAACAGAATAAAAGACTCGGGCAAAAATAAGGGAAATAAATGAAAAATGTACACCCGCTGAGTTGAAAAGCCGCATTGGACAACTCAGGCAAAAATGGGTATCCCGATGGATCGAAAACCCGAAAGGGCGATCCATGCAAAACAAGGGAACAAGCGAACAACTGCATTTTGAATTCGTCTGTATCACTTACAACTTGGTAAGCTTCGAAAGGATCAAGCTTCTTTAAGAA
Source organism: Lathyrus aphaca (assembly GCA_963966055.1). Lineage (NCBI taxonomy): Eukaryota > Viridiplantae > Streptophyta > Magnoliopsida > Fabales > Fabaceae > Lathyrus > Lathyrus aphaca. The sequence continues at coordinate 679,983,596 of OZ014519.1, read as the reverse complement.
TTAGCCTTCTTCAGAAAGCAAGACGAGAAGAACGTCAAAAGTCATACAAGTCATAGCCAGGAGGGGAACTCCTCGAAGCGTCATCAACATTGCCAATACCTTTTATTTCTCAATTTGTAACAATCTCCTCATTTCAGGGGATTTGTTTCTTTGACTGTATTTGCCAGTTCAGGGCACGTGAATTAATAAAATCAGATTTTTCAGTCGCATTTCGTCTCGTACATTTTATTTTCATTTGCAAGAATGTCCGATGTCTCTAAGATACTGATTGCATGAATACATATGTTTCTCTTCTAAAAAAAATACGTGCTTACAGGAAATATACTTACTCCCGGAAGTGTCTAAACTCCTATGATGGAATCTAGCAGGGGATACCTCGGGATTACTTGTGCGTTTCTCTATCTTTTCAGGTATTCAGAGCACAACATGGGGCATGAAAACTTCATCCCAGCAAGCTGGCAAATCATTATCTACTCAGTCTATCTCCCAATTAGCACCGGAGATGGTTTCTCCCCAGCTGAGTTTGTCCAGTATCATCCTCAGCAGGACCCCTACAGAAATCTCCAGGAAGACCTTCCCATGGTCTTTCTTCTTCCCCAGCCGAGTTGCCAGTCATCATTCCTCCCCAGCCAAGTGTCAAGCCAGGGAACCATCTCCCCACAGAGTTTCAGCCTCTATCCAAAAGAGCAATGCCTGAAGATCCCACAACAGAGTGTAGATAGCTTCCACAAACCCCAACTGGGTCCCTCACTACCAAAGATAGGTCTACCAGTGACCTATATCCCCGAGCAGAGTCCCATATGTCAGATATACCAATGATCTCATCCCCAGCTGGGATGTTCACTTCAAGCAGATCAACCAAAGATCTTCGCAGCAACGGGATCCAAATCCCGGATCAGTATCTTTGCATAATCATAGCATCTGCATCATATTCTCCCCACAGAGCGTAGCATTCCGTCTAATACGGAGCATTACGGCAAAAATAAATCATGTTGCATAATCATAAGCCATGTTCTGAGTCAAACACTTGTGAATACTGATAATTCATCAAAGATATACAGAAAACTCCCCAAAATCCCCCACCAGAGAGCCGAAGCACTGGCCTTACACTCACAGATACAAATACACACTTCTTTTGGCACCCGTCCGTGTCATGACTCCCCAGTAAAGTCGCCCGGGCATTCTTTACCAACAGGCACTTATACATTACAGATACTTCCTGACACCCGTCCGTGTCATATCCCCAGTAGAAAGCCAAAGCGTCCCCTTTCACTCATAGATACACGTCTTTATACAAATTCCCTGACACTCGTCCGTGTCATTTTCCCCAGCACAGTTGCCTAAACATTCTGTAAACCATACACTTGTTTATATTACACTTTCCTCTTTTTGACACTCGTTTGTGTCACCCTCCTCAGCAAGATAAACACTCTCCTGCACACCACTCATACTTATTTCACTCATACAGATACACGTCCGTATCTTGTATATATCACTCATATCCCCTCAGATTCAACATTCGTCCGTGTTCTTTGTTAACCAGTTGATACTCGTCCGTATCATCATCTCAGAACATGCGTCAAGCGTTTGTTTCTACCCGATACTCGCCCGTATCATAGTCTTAGGGATGCTCGTCCGCATCTTTAATCCATACACGTGTCAAACACTCATGTCTTCTCGAATTTAGACACTCGTCTGTGTCTACTATTCCCCAGAAGGGTCCCCTCAGAATCAACACTCGTCTGTGTTCTTTGTTAACCAGTTGGTACTCGTCCGTATCATCATCTTTGAACATGCGTCAGCGTTTGTTTCTACTGATACTCGTCCGTATCACGGTCTTAGGGATGCTCGCCCGCATCTTTAATCTATACACAACGTCAAAACACTTATACCTTTTATTTCTTGGATGTAAACACTCGTCCGTGTTTACTATTCCCCAGTAGGTCGCCAGCAAAGCAACCTTTTTCTATCTGACATTTGTCCTATGTCATGATACTTCCGGCAGCCGTACCCTGCCAGGTGATCGTCCTTCACCTTTGGATGACCGTCCCTCATCCTTTCCCCAGCGGAGCCTCTATTTATTAGAACCCCTTTTCTATCCGGCATTCGTCCTATGTCGTGATTTTTAGCAGCCGTACCCAGCTAGGTGATCGTCCTTCACCTTTTGATGATCATCCTTCATCATTTTATCCGATGGCCGTCCCCATCGTTGATCTTTCTATCCGACATTCGTCCTATGTCGTGATATTTTTAGCAGTCGTCCCCTGCTAGGTGATCGTCCTTCACCTTTTGATGATCGTCCTTCATCATTTTATCCGATGGCCGTCCCCATCGTTGATCTTGTTATCTGACATTCGTCCTATGTCATGATAAACCTTGAGAGCAGCCGTCCCCTGCTAGGTGATCGTCCTTCACCTCTTGATGATCGTCCTTCATCATGCTTATCCGATGGCCGTCCCCATCGTCGACCTTTTATCCGGCATTCGTCCTATGTCGCGATACTTTCGGCAGCCGTACCCTGCCAGGTGATCGTCCTTCACCTTAGATGACCGTCCCTCATCTTATCCCCAACAGAGCAGCCGTCCCCTGCTAGGTGATCGTCCTTCACCTTTGATGACCATCCCTCATCATTATTTCATTTATTCTTTAACCCGATGGCCGTCCCCATTGTGGTCCCTTTTCCTTTTCCTGATGATCGTCCTTCATCAGTTTAGCCCGATGGTCGTCCCCATCGTTGTTTACATTACTTGATGACCGTACCTCATCATTTATTTCATTTATTCTTACCTCTAATCCCTAGAGAATCTTCGTTGCTTTATTTTGATGGCCGTCCCCATCATAATCTCTTATATCCCCAGCATGTCGGCCGTCCCCGTCATTGCTCCTTCCCCAGCAGTCGTCCTCTGCTCGACGGTCGTCCTCCATCGCCCGCACTTTATAATATACTTTGTTTTCTTTTACAATCTATATCCCTTTTCTTCTTCATTCTGTGAGTGCAAATTTTGGACTGACTTTGGTATTCAACCACAAGTTATCTTGTTCGCCTGCTAAGCCGTTGCTTACATCCTGCACAGCTAACTCATGTTTGAATAGGGGCAGCTGTAAACACCCCAAATTTGCCCACACCCATTCACACCATGGCTTGTTATCTTTTCATATGCATAAGTTCAATCATAGCATCCCATATTACATTTTTGATTCACTGCATTGATTCAAAGTCATCTGCATCTAGGGTTTGTGATCTGAGTAATCCCTGAGCCACTTGAGCCACTCCAAAGGTCATCAATCATCTCAAAGGGGTCCATGTATGTTCAAGCATCATATTATATCCTCTCAGAGTCAAAAATGTCAAAAAAATCACAAGAACTGAGAATGGCATGGAGGCAGAGCCAGGTTTAACTGCACAGATGACCTAGAATTAGGGTTTTGGTTTCAAAGGCCTTAACTCCAAATTTTTTGGTCATTTTTGTTTCTATTGGTCTCTATATGGTATAGGGATCATGCATATCAATTTTCATGAAGAAATTCAATGGGGAAGGCATCTGATCAAGAGTTGACTTTTTGAGCAAGTCAGTGCAAAATCAGGGCATCTGAGGCCCCCAATGACCCAACCAAAGGGTGTTCTTCATTATTTTGATTATGTATGATCTTTATTTGATCATATAAGATGTTTGAAGTTCACAAAATTGAAGAATTTCAAGCCATTTGCAAAGTTGACTTTTTGGGAAAGTGACTTGTAATGGAAACTTGCCATTTTGGGAAACTTTTTCAACCCTTGCTTTTTGATTCAAAAATGCTTCAAATGGGAAAACTTTGGTCATGAAAGTTGTAGAATGGATCATTCCCTTTTCAAAAAGTACAAGAACTCATTCTAATTCATTTTAGATCAAAAGTTATGGCTTGTCAAAGTTGGCCAAAATCACATAATTTCAAGTTTTCCACCAAAGAGGCAAAGTTGCAAAACCACTTGCCAAGACAAATTGTGCTATCAAATGGACTTCTAATATTCATACAAACATGAACCAAGGCCTAAAAGTCAGATTGCATTAAAAGATCATTCATTTTCATGACTTGTGGATCAAGAAACTTCAAAAGGGCCAAAGTTGATCAAAGTTGCAAAACCTCACTCAAACCCTAATCCACTTGCTTGCTGACTTCAGAATTGATCCTAGGGCTCTCCACACTTCTTGCTGCGCAGGACACCCCTCTTGTCCTTGGCTAGCTATGAGCCCATACTTCTCTTACACCAAGCTTGACTTTTTGGCAAAAGACCCATACCAATCACATTAGGGCACACCAACTCCACAGACCTATCCATGAGTGATAAGTGGACCAAAGGCAAGCCATAACACACAACAATTCATGCTGAAGCTCTCTCATAGCCATAGTTCCAAGTTTATGCCTCATATGCAAAATCTTTCGAAACACACATCACAAGCTTCAAACACACAAACAAACTTCACAAAACATCTCAGCACATCCTCCTGATCATTTCCCTGCCCTCATTCATCCCTGAAACCTCCTCAATCAGAAACACGATCCTCACCCCTCACTGAACAGAAATTCTGCAAACTCACAAACCAACCATTATAAACTCCAACCAAGCTTCATAACTTCATCAAGAGGACCATTGGGATCATTTTGAGGCAAAGAGGCAGACAGAAAGCTCTTGGGTTGAAAGCTTCGATTCAGGTAGCCATGGAAATTCATTTTTCCAGAACTCTTATTTCTTGTTTCTAAGATGATCTACATGCTTCCCTGAGTTCACTGAGCCTTTTATTTTTGAAAATGATTGAGTTTTGAGGTTGTATGCTGGCTCTGAAACTTTGCCCGTGAAATACCTTTTGCTTTGATTCTTATGATTCAGTGAAAATAAATGGATTTTGGGGTGGGGTTTAGGTTTAATGATGTTTAAGGAGTGAATCTGGAGTTTTTGGTGAAGTTTTGATGCATAGGGAGTGAGATAGCATGAACACCCTGTCGGAGAAGATGACCGGAACACTGTTCCGGTCACCTGAAAATGTTTAGGGTTCAGATTAGGGTAAATGACTTAATTAGCGTAGTTTGAATGTGAGCCGTCCAGATGCGCGCTAAGTCAATTCCCGCGCGTCCCAGTTTGAACCACAGCCCTTGGATTTGCATACTTTCTCATTTTTCAGTTAAAACTCATTTTATTTTCATTTTATTTGATTTATTTTGCACGAATTTTTAAAAATAGTAAAAAACATCAAAAAAATTCTGAAATTTTTTATCAAACCTTTTATTAATTTTCAGAACCCAAAAATATTTTTATTTTTATTTTTTGCATAAAAAAATATTTTTAAATCATTTAAAAGTTTATTTTTAATTAGTTAATGAAAATTAATTAATTAAAAATACTTTTAGGTATTTAAAAATCACAAAAAAATTCACATAGCATTCAAAAACATTTAGAAACATTGTCCAACTCTCAAACAAAATTTATTTTTTGTTCTTGATGCCTTTTGATCATTTTCAATGGAATTAATTTCATTTCAAGGCATTATTTTGATTCAAACTTCAAAAATTCATTTCTGCCTAACCATTGAGAGTTGGACAATGATTCTTTTTGCATTGCATCTTGCATAACATGTAGTTTATAGGATTAAATTGGCATGAATTGATCTTGCATTTCCTATTTGTTTGGCATTTTTCTTGACAAGGTACCTTAAAACCCTAGCAATCTTAGAAAATTCATAACTCTCATTAGGTTAAGAGTTGGATCCCCTCCTTTGGGCAGTGAGTTTGTATAGGTTTAGGTTTCCTTTGATTGCATTTTCAAATTTTTATCATGTCATATGCTTCTGGTTTTGGATTTTGCTTTGTATGTTGCATATAAACCCTAATTCATGCCTTCCTTTGCATCCATCTTCCATTTGCTTGCATACCATGACTTGCCATGACATTTTGTGCATCCATTTGATTCATAATACATCTTAGGACATATTAGAATCATGTTTGATCATTGCATCTTTCATTTGCCATGTTGTATGTCATTTGCATTCCATAACTTTTCATGAACATCCATGGTTCATAACATGCTTCTCTTGCATCCATATGTTTGTATGATCATTCCTATGCCTTGCCTCATGTTTGCATCATCTCATAGCATCATTAACATCATACTTATGCTTCTGGTTTTGGTTTGCATCATTGCATTGCATCTCATTTTGCATTGCATTTCATTTCTTTACTAACTTTTCAGGTGGCAAATTGTATTGAGAAGTGAATTTGCCTTCACTTCTCACAATCTCTTTTCATCTCTCTTATGCATCATTGCTGCATTTTTGGATGTGTATTGGATTGAGCTTGCTCATTCTTGTTCATCTCACTTTCTTTCTTCAAGCAACTTGACTTCTTAAGTGAAGCAAGTTGTTTTGCTTCTCTTTGCCCCTTTCATCTGCTTCCTTCCTGGTGGTTTCTCTGAAGATCTTCTTGTAAACCTCATAAACCCTAGGACTTCCCAGCATGATAACTTTTTTAGGATTTTTTAGTCCCCTCTTAGCTTTTACCTTTGTGTCTCTTTGAGTCTTCTCTTCTCATCTCATAATCAGGGACTAAACCCTAAAGGCTTTAAGGCTTTGTGATTAAGCTTATGCCTGCATCCTTCTATTAGGATGGAGTGTATAACTTTAATCCTAAGTGTTAAACCCTTAATGTGTTTAAATCCTTTAATCAATTCACTTAATAATCATCAAGACATCAAGCTTGTAACTTGGGCCTTGCATTAGGGTTCTAATTCTTCCTTAACTTGTTAAGAAGGACTAACCCTAGTGTTAATGGACAAGTCCCCCTCAAGTTGTCTTACAAACCATAAAATCCACTTCTTAATCATATCATTAACTAAAATCCATCTAATAAAGGCTTTGTTTTGTCATGAGGTTAATCCCTAATCATGGATTAAGTTGAGGAGTCTTCCTCAGCTTAAACATTCTCATCTATTATCCTTCTATTAGGATGGTGTAATGAGTCTGTTTAATCCCTGATTATGGCTTAGTCTCATTACTTAACACTAAACAAAAACAACAAAAACATTTAAATAATCACAAGTAGGTTAATGATCTTAATCCTACATCATGGTGATTAAGTGTGAGATGCTGACTTCACACTTAAGGTATTCTCATTACCCCTAATCAGAGGGAGGATGCGATGAGTTTACTAACCCATTGGTTTAGGCTTAAGCTCATTTTCTTATGACAAACTTCCAAAAGCAATAAAAGACTGAAAACACAAAAACAAACAATAATCGTCTCCTTCGGGATTCTTTTCTCATCTTATTCACTCATAAACGAGAACTTGCTTCTTCCGTCTAATGCAAGACAGTTAGCACCTGAGCCAGACAGGTCATACACTTGAGCATAGACAAGTAAGTAGTTCATCAGTCAATTCATCTTTCAGTCTCTTTTGGTCGAACTATGGTGTTCTGACTTCCTCATTGCACGAGAGGATACGTAGGCATAACTTAACAGTTATCGAACAAAAGTCTCTGTATATTCCCCCTCTTCCAGCATTATTCTTTAAGCCTCATTGTCTTGAGCATTGTATTCTTTCCTTACACCGACACTTCTCTTATACACTTCACATTTCTTTTAGCACTGACACTTGCATTCTTTCCAGTTTTGATACACAGATTGCACTGACACTACCCCTTTAAAACACAAATCTTTCAAGCGTGGATCCCGTCGAGTACGGCGGACAATCTGGGTGCTAATACCTTCCCAGGTTGTAACCAACCCCCTTTCTCAGTCTCTCTGGTTCGTAACCGTCTTATCCATATCTTTCTAGGTCTATGCAGCATTGCCTTTCCTCCGGGATAAAAATGCCTAGCTGGCGACTCTTGTCTTTCTGAGTTCACTTCTGTGTGTTCTCATTCCTTTCGCCGACCGTTCGCGTCTGTACCCCTCTTGGCCCTGGGTGTCATTTGGCGGGAGCGACAACATCCCAGCTGGGGATGAGATCATTGGTAGATCTGACATATGGGACTCTGCTTGGGGATATAGGTCACTGATAGACCTATCTTTGGTAATGAGGGACCCAGCTGGGGATTTGTAGAAGCTTTCGTCACTCTGTTGTGAGATCTTCAGGCGTTGCTCTTCTGGAAAGAGGCTGAAACTCTGTGGGGAGATAATTCCCGGTCTTTGTGCTTGGTTGAGGAGGAATGATGACAGACAACTCAGCTGGGGAGAGAGCACCTCCGGTGCTAAGATTGAGTAGGTGGTGATTTGCCAGCTTGCTGGGGAGAAGCCTTCATGCCTCATGTCGTGCTTTGAACGCCTGCAATCCTGAAAAGATAGAGAAGCGCACAAGTAACCCCGAGGTATCCCTTACCGGGTTCCGTCATAGGGGTTCAGACACTCCCGGGAGTAAGTATATTTCCTGTAAGCACGTATTTTTTAGAAGAGAAGCATCTGTATTCATGCAATCAGTTTTTTTTAAAGACGTCGGACATTCTTTGCAAATGAAAATAAAAATGTACGAGACGAAACATGACTGAAAAATCTGATTTTATTAATTCACATGCCCTGAATTGGCGAGATACAGTCAAAAAAACAAATCCCCTAAAATGAGGAGCTTGTTACAAATTGAGAAATAAAAGGTATTGGCAATGTTGACGGCGCTTCAGGGAGCTTCCCTTTGTTATGACTCGTATGACATTTGACGTTCTTCTCGTCTTGCTTTTTGAAGAAGGCTGATTCTGAAAGAAGCTTGATCCTTTTGAAGCTTACCAAGTTGTGAGTGATACAGACGAATTCAGAATGCAGTCGTTCGCTTATTCCCTTGTTTTGCACGGATCGCCCTTTCGGGTTTTCAATCCATCGGGATACCCATTTTTGCCTGAGTTTTCCAATGCGGCTTTTCAACTCAACGGGTGTACATTTTTTGTTTATTTTCCCTTATTTTTGCCCGAGTCTCTTATTCTGTTTTTGACTCGCCGGGATGCCCTATTTTTGCCTGGACTTACATTCTGTTTTTATGTCCAGCGGGTCATTTTCATGCGAAGTATTTTTTAACTGCATCTGAATTCACAGGGGACAGGAAGTCTTTACCATCCATAGTACTGAGCATAAGTGCTCCACCGGAGAAAACTTTCTTTACTTGAATGGTCCTTCATAGTTCGGAGTCCACTTGCCCCTGTGGTCTGTATGAGGAGGGAGGAGTCTTTTCAGCACAAGATCTCCTACTTGGTATTCTCGGAGCCTGACTTTCTGATCGAAGGCTTTCTTCATCCTTTTCTGATATAACTGCCCATGACAGATTGCAGCCAATCTCTTCTCTTCAATCAGACTCAATTGTTCATATCGAGATCGGACCCATTCTGCTTCGTTCAACTTAACATCCATTAATACCCGTAAGGAGGGTAATTCAACTTCAACAGGCAGGACTGCTTCTATACCATACACAAGTTGATACGGTGTTGCCCCAGTGGATGTCCTGATTGACGTTCGGTACCCATGTAAGGCAAACGGTAGCATTTCGTGCCAGTCTTTGTAAGTGACTACCATCTTTTGCACAATCTTCTTGATATTCTTATTAGCTGCCTCAACAGCGCCATTCATCTTTGGCCTGTAAGGAGAAGAATTGTGGTGTTGGATCTTGAAGTCCCGGCACAGTTCTGCCATCATTTTGTTGTTCAAGTTGGAACCATTATCAGTAATGATTCGCTCGGGAACTCCATACCGACAAATGATTTCTCTCTTCAGGAATCGGGCTACCACCTGCCTTGTAACATTTGCATAGGAAGCTGCTTCAACCCACTTGGTAAAATAGTCAATAGCAACCAGGATGAATCTGTGGCCGTTTGAAGCAGTCGGCTCAATCTTGCCAATCATATCAATGCCCCACATGGCAAAAGGCCAGGGTGAAGACATCACATTCAGAGGATTCGGAGGCACATGCACTTTATCCGCATAAATCTGGCATTTATGGCATTTTCTGGCATAAGCACAACAGTCTGCATCCATTGTGATCTAGTAATAGCCTGATCTTAACAACTTTTTAGCCATGGCATGCCTTCCTGCATGGGTACCAAAGGATCCTTCGTGCACCTCGTGCATCAACAAGTCTGCTTCTGTTCTATCAACGCATCTGAGGAGTACCATATCAAAGTTTCTCTTGTACAGGGAACCATCGGTATTTAAGAAGAAACTACCAGCTAGCCTTCTTAATGTCTTCTTATCATTGGAAGATGCCCCAGGTGGGTATGGCTGATCCTCCAAAAAGCACTTAATGTCATGGAACCAAGGCTTATTATCCTTAACAACATCTGCTGAGAATACATATGCTGGTCTGCCAAGTCTGGACACTGAAATCCGAGGTACAAAGTTGGCAGCTTGAACTTTGATCATGGATGAAATGGTAGCAAGAGCATCTGCAAATTGATTCTCGTCTCGAGGGATATACTCAAGCTTGACTGTTGTGAAGAAAGTCAATAACCTCCTTGTATAATCCCTGTAAGGTATCAGATGATCCTGGTGTGTGTACCATTTACCGTTGGTTTGATTAACTACCAGAGCTGAATCTCCGAATACAGTGAAAGTCTTGATCCTGAGGTCAATGGCTTCCTCAAGACCCATAATACAAGCTTCGTATTCAGCTTCGTTGTTAGTGCAGTTAAAGGTGAGCTTTGCCGAAAAAGGAATGTGAACTCCCTTAGGTGTAATGAGTACTGCACCAACACCACGACCATTCATGTTAACAACCCCGTCAAACATCATAGTCCATTCTTCTTCTGGGTCTGGCCCTTCGGTGTGAACAGGCTCTTCATGATCTTTTGCTTTTATGAACATGATGTCTTCATCAGGGAAGTCAAATCTCATAGGCTGGTAATCATCAATAGGTTGCTCAGTAAGATAATCCGACAATACACTGCCCTTGATTGCTTTCTGAGATGTGTACTAGATGTCATATTCTGTGAGGATCATTTGCCATCTTGCAACCCGTCCGGTAAGTGATGGCTTCTCAAAAATGTACTTAACTGGGTCCATCTTGGAGATCAATAAAGTAGTGTGGGTCAACATATACTGCCTTAGTCGGCGAGCAGCCCACGCTAAAGCACATCAAGTTTTCTCGAGCAGTGAATAACGTTATTCACAATCGGTAAACTTTTTGCTCAGGTAGTATATTGCATACTCTTTTCGACCAGACTCGTCATGCTGGCCCAAAACACACCCCATTGACTCTTCTAATACTGTCAAGTACATGATTAGAGGTCTTCCTTCAACTGGAGGCATAAGGATTGGAGGTTCTTGCAAGTACTCCTTGATTTTGTCAAAAGCCCTTTGGCAGTCTTCGTTCCACCTGACTGTTTGTTCTTTTCTTAACAGTTTGAACAAAGGTTCACAGGTTGCTGTAAGGTGAGATATGAACCGTAAAATGTAGTTCAATCTACCTAAGAACCCCCGAACTTCTTTTTCTGACTTTGGTGCAGGCATTTCTTGAATGGCTTTGACTTTATCAGGGTCAACTTCAATCCCCTTCTCACTTACAATAATTCCCAGCAACTTACCGGATCGCACCCCGAATGTGCATTTGTTAGGGTTTAACTTCCGTTGATACTTCCTCAGACGCTTGAATAACTTCAGCAGATTTACCAGGTGGTCTTCTTCTGTGAGGGACTTGGCAATCATGTCATCCACATAACATTCAATTTCTTTATGGATCATATCATGGAATAATGTTACCATAGCCCGTTGATAAGTAGCACCAGCATTCTTCAGTCCGAATGGCATCACCTTGTAACAGAACGTGCCCCAGGGTGTGATAAAAGTTGTCTTCTCCATGTCTTCAGGTGACATCTTGATTTGATTGTATCCTGAAAAATCCATCCATGAAGGAGAACACCGAGAACTGAGCCGTATTATCCACCAATACATCAATGTGAGGTAAAGGGAAATCATCTTTCGGGCTGGCTCTATTCAGATCTCGGTAGTCCACACACATTCTCACTTTGCCGTCTTTCTTAGGCACAGGTACAATATTAGCAACCCACGGCGGATAGCTAGTCACATCAAGGAACCCGGCGTCCCACTGCTTTTGTACCTCTTCTTTGATTTTCATTGCCATATCTGGGCGAGTACGGCGCAGTTTCTGTTTTACTAGCGGGCAGTCTTCTTTTAAAGGCAGCTTGTGCATGACAATATCGGTGTCCAACCCTGGCATATCCTGATAAGACCAAGCAAATACATCCACATACTCCCGCAGCATCTCAATCAGTTGCTCTTTCACTGAATCTTGTAGGCAGGCCCCGATTTTAACCTCTTTCACGTCTTCTTCCGTACCAAGATTAACCGTTTCGACCTCCTCCTGATGAGGAGTAATAACCTTCTCCTCTTGCCTTAACAACCTGGCTAGCTCTTCAGGAAGCTCATAATCTTCTTCAACCCCTTCATCAACTTGATTGATTGGATTGTCAAAGTTATACGAAGTCATAACTGTGCTGTTGTCGGTGCAATCTGAAAGGCACTCTCTGCAAGGGTTTAGATTGTTCATTTTAATGATCGATTTTAATCTTGTTTAGAAAAAGTGAAATGAAGTTATCATTTTGAAAACATTGCCATTTTTATTTTTTGTACAAAAAGAAAAAATGAAAAACAGTGAGCGGAAAAAGAAAAAGACTCATTTGCAAAAGATGTCCGATATTCATTGATTGATCTGTTTGCACAAAATTACAAGATGGCCCGATTACAAAATGAGTCTTGACATCTTGGGCAAGATGCAAGACTTGATGCATGCTTAAAATATACAGGAAATAATAATTACTCTGCAGGAGTAACCCTTATAATTTCCTGGGAAGACCAGTTTGAGATACGGCTCCCCGGGATCCTTGGACGTATCCAGCTCTCCAGGTTGCGTTCATCTTCCGACTCATCTTCCAAGTTGTTCACTGCATCCGGGGTGAGCATCCCCCCGCTGACAAAATTGGGCTTCTTAGTAGCCTCTGATTGATCTTGTTGAGTTGGTTTGTAACCCAACCCAAATCTGTCCTCCTTCTTCTCCACAGGCAACAGCTTGCCCCAGCCTTGGGCAGTCCCCTCTTCAACAACCTTCCTGGCTTGCTGATAAGACGTCATGGAGGTTCCCAGTACAGCAGATGCTTCATTTATGTTCAGGGCCTCAAATCCCTGGCTCATGGTTTCATGGATTTCTCCATCCATCTCAATGTACTTGTACGTAGCCAGATGGCTAACAAAGATATCCTCTTCACCACAGATGGTGATGATCTGGCCTTCCCACTCGAATTTCAGCTTCTGGTGAAGGGTAGACGTAACAGCGCCAGCGGCATGGATCCAGGGTCTACCCAACAAACAACTGTAGGCCGGCTGAATGTACATCACATAGAAGGTAATTTTGAAGGTCTGTGGGCCAATCATCACAGGCAGATCAATCTCCCCAAGCACTGATCTTTTAGAGCCATCAAATGCTCTCACCACTAAATTACTTGGACGCAGTGCCAAACCATCGTACTCCAGCTTCACCAAGGCTTTCTTCGGTAGAACATTGAGTGAAGACCCAGTGTCCACCAGTACATGGGATAGAACAGCACCCTTGCATTCTAGAGTGATGTGTAAAGCCTTGTTGTGGTTACGTCCCTCAGTTGTTAAATCAGCGTTGGTAAAGCCCAGTCCATGACTGGTGTTGACATTTGCTACCACGGTTTCCAGCTGATTAACAGTGATCTCTTCTGGCACGTATGCTGCGTGCAAGACTTTCAGTAATGCATTCCTGTGAGCTTCAGAACACATCAGCAGGGATAATACGGAGATCTTTGAGGGAGTTTGGTGAAGCTGATCCACCACCTTGTAATCACTTCTCTTTATAATTCTCATAAACTCGTCTACATCTTGCTCAAAGGATGTCTTCTGAGTTTCTTTGATGACTGGTTCTTCAAATACCACACTCTTTCCCTTTGCTTTGGCAGCAGCTTCTGCTTCGGCATTAGGTCTTTGAGTTTATGAGGCAAAAAGGCGTCCGCTTCTGGTGAAGCCTCCGCCTCCCCCAACATTATCAATCTGTGGAGAAGATGTTGAAGAATCCAAAGTGATTTTCTCCCCGTTGCAGTAAAGGTCAGAGCCATAATGCCAAGGGATGACATTACTGTTTTCATATGGAACGGGTCCAGGCACCGTGATGGTAACTGGACTGACTGCAACAGAGGAGGGTACTGAAATGGTGTGCGGATCGTAGTAAATGGTGACTGGTGATCTGGCAGGAGAGGCCACTGCTTGTTGTTGAAAATTGTTGTTTGGAGGAACATATGCTGGATCATAGTAAATGGTGACTGCTGAGATATCTTCATTAATTTCTGTTGGCGTTGTAGAAGATCCTGCTGAATAAATGGGTGCTGATGTTGTAGAAGAGATGGTTGTTGACATCTGATTTGTTGAAGTGATGGACGGAGCCATTGTTGATGATATCGATGAATTAGTCGGAATGATTGTTGTAGCAGTTGTAGAAGAGTCAGGAATTGTTGTCAGAGGGATTGCTGGATTTGTAGGAGCCGATGTTGTAATCTGGAGTATACCACTTTTGATAAGACCATCTATGCCGCTTCTCAAGTTATCACACCCGTTGACCGAAATGTTGCAATAACCACAACCGAGCTCACACCCGGGGAACATCTGGCATTCTAGGAGCTGAGCTTTAATCTCGACCAGAGGTGTCCGAATCTGTCCAACACTGGTTATCAAGAAAGATGACTTATCTTCCTCAATAGCATTAATTCTTGGTCCTCCGTGATTAGGCATGGGATTCTTGGTGACACTTGGAGGGGGTGCAAAGTTGAGGGCTTTAGAATCCACCAGATCTTGCACCTTCATTTGTAAAGCCCTGCATTTTTCTGTATTGTGGCCTGGTGCATTAGAATGAAAAGCACACCTGGCGTTGGCGTCATAATTTCTTGGAAGATTGGAGGGATCTGGTGGCGCCAATGTCCTTAATTCAACCAAGTTGAGTTTCAGGAGTTGTGGCAATAAAGCGGCATAAGGCATAGGGATTGGATCAATCACCCTATTTGCCTGTGATGGTCTTTGCTGTTGATTGCTGTTGTTGTTGCTGTAGGTTCTTTGTGGCAGTTACTGAACTTGTTGTTGATAGTGTGGTTGTTGTGGTGGTTGATATGCTGGTTGCTGAGGAATCGGAGCTGGAATAGTGACAGCTGCCACTGACCTGTGAACATACTGAGGCCTGCCCCTGCTGGCATGAATAGCATTGGTCTCACCGGTTCTTCTAGGTCCCACAAAAGGCTTCCTGGGATTACTGGACGAACTTGCACCATTATCAGAAATTTTACCCATCTTCAGAAGGCTTTCAATTCTTTCTCCAGCTATGACTACGTCAGCGAAGCTGGTGGAAGAAAAGGCAGCTAGCCTATCAATATATGTTCCTTGTAGAGTGTTCATAAACATGTCGGCCATTTCTCTTTCCGACATGGGTGGCTGGACAGCAGCAGCAAGCTGTCTCCACCTCTGGGCATATTCCCTGAAGCTTTCCCTGGAGGATTGAGACATTCCCATCAGAAGGGTTCTGTTAGGAGCCATGTCCAGATTGTATTGGTACTGTCTGATGAAGGCCTCAGCTAGGTCCTTCCAGCACCTGATTGTAGCCCTGGTCAAGTGAGAGTACCACTCCCTTGAAGCTCCAGTCAAGCTATCTTCAAAGTAAAACATCCACAGTTTTTCATCCATGGTGTATGCCTTAAGTCTCCCCAGAAAGGACTGCAAGTGAGTTCGTGGACAGGAAGTTCCATTGTACTTCTCGAAGCACGGGGGTTTAAACTTGTGGGGAATTCTTACCCCATCCACTAACCCCATGTCCATGACATCGAAACCCAAGGAATTTTGAGACTCCAGAGATCTCAACTTCTCAGCAATTTCATCAAGCCTCCTATCATAAACTTCATCCCCAGCTCCCATCACAGTAAACTGCTCTTCTTGGGGGTCTTCTTGTAAGACTATTCCTCTAGTAGTATTTCCTTGCACATTACCCGGGATGTTGACTTCCGGATGCAGATGAGGCCCATATACTGGTGGATTAACATGAGGCTGACCCCTCTCATTGTTACTTGTTCCTCCAGTTCCCAGAGGAGGTTCTTCTGGGGTTTGTCTTTCCACCAATTCCCTCAATCTTTCTTGACTTTGAGCCAAGCCATTCATTACTTCCATGAACTGGGTCATTTGGTTTCTCATCTCCAGCCTTTCGTTAACCATCTGGGTCCTGACCTCTGTCAGCTCTTGCTGTACTTGATCCATCTGGATACCAGGAAGGTTGTTGCGAGTAGGATATCTGTGTGGACGGTTGAGAGGGAACACCCGACGACGAGCAATAATCCCTGAACCACAACAGAGTTAGAAACAAAATAAAGTGAAGACAAACCTACAAAACAAAACAACAGTCAGTATGCAATGCAGTATGCCGATTTATTTTCCAAGGTATCCGGCTTGGCTCTTGGTTTTGACCTTTCCAGACCCGGAGGAAGATGCTTTGATGTTGCTTGAGAGAGAGAGAGACTTAATGAAAAAAACTGACAAATATATTACAAATGGTGGATCATACATAGTTTGTTTTTACAACATATGCCCCTGAAGGGTCAAAATACAACATAAAAGAAAAGTACATCAAATGGAAATAACAACAAGCAAAGTAATCAAACACCTAAGCCAAACTTATCCTCCTTAACCTCCTTCAGAAGTGCTTCAGTTACAGGACCAGCCAGATGCTCTGTAATGTTTCTGATGAGAAGGTTTCTAGTGGCAATAGCAGTGGTCAGCTTCTTGTGTCTGTCTTGGTCCTTTGACCTCTTCACATCAGCTCTAATCTTCAATTCTGAAATTTCCTTCTGGGCTGCCAGCAAAGCCTCCTGTTGTTTCTTTTCATTAGCCTCCAACTGCTCAATTCTTGCTTGAGTCCTCTTACCCTCCTGAGTGCGAGCTTCAGTGATCCTGACCCACCTAGCTTGACTTTCTTTCAGATAGAGATCAGTCCTAGCCTTCTGAAACTGGGCCTCTTTACAAGCATTCTTCAAAATCTGCTCTCCAGCTCTTGATTTCTTGATGTAGTCCTATGATTTCTCAATCCTGGCTAAATGCTCCACCTTAAGCTTTTCTAACCTCTCAATGTCTAGACGACCATCACTCCTCTCCCAGAGGGTCTTCTTCAGAGCTTGAGACAGATTCTCATTCCTTTCCTTCAGCTTCTCGAATTCTTCCAGGCTGACAGTGGCTGGAGGTGGTACTGTGGATGGTCCAGGTGCATCCTCAATGGTGAAGGGCATCCCAGAAATTTGAGCCCTAGCATGAGACCATTCATAATACTGAGCTGAAGCCACATTATTTCACCTTCCAAGAATGGCCATCCCTTTGGTATGGATGTTGTCCCAAGCCCAGGATGCTTGTATGACAACAGCTAGATTAGGCTTTATCTCACAATATAGGGTTTCAGCCAAGTCTTGTACTCTAGGAGGGTGAACCAAAGCATAGCCTAATTGTCTCTTGAACAGCAATGGATTGTAGTTGATGCAACCCTTCACTCCTACCAGAGGTACATTGGGGAACTGCCCACAACTAGTAATTATGTCCCTGCCTTTGGTGCTCTGAGTGCACCATCTGATGTCATCTGAAGTCAAAGCAATGAGTCTTCTAGCCCAATTCTTCTGTTGGTGAGGATTTAGGAAAGCATCAGTCTTGGGTAAGTGTTTGAGCAGCCAGGTATGAAATAGAGGAGCACAGCACCTTACCAACCTCCCTCTCTGCTTCTCATTCCTTTGGTGAACAGAATAATAGAAATCTCCCAGCAAGGTGGGCACTGGGTTCCTCAAAAGGAAGAGATGAATAGCATTCTTGCTGATAAACTTGGGCTCATTTGCAAAAAGTATAACCCCATATACACTGAGGGATAACAATGCACAAACTGCTTTCCATTCTCCCAAGGTGGCCTTTAGGATAGCCTGAGAAGTCAGAAAGTCTAGGTGCAGGCCAGGAATTCCAGCCTTTGTTGACATGTTCTGCTCAATCAAAATAGGTTCCAAATACAGTGCCTTTGCCACTTCTTCATTGCTGGGAGAAGTCATCTCTGGGTTGAAAGGGATATCACCCCTGACAGGTACTCCAATCAATGATGAGAACTCCTCCAGCAAAGGTCCCAGTTGAAAGTTCTGGAATGTGAAGCATCTTAAAGGAGGATCATAGAACTGTAGGCAAGTGTGGATCAAACTCCTCTGAGAAGGGTCCAAGTCCATAACCATATCAAGAATACCTCCATAATGCTCTCTGAATAATGGGATGTGGTCTGGAGTGATAAGTGCTTGGACCTGCCTGATGCTAGCCAGCACATGCTCAAAGAAATGGTATGAAATGTTGCTCTTCTTGGGTGCCATGACTGCTGATGAAGAGCTGAAAACAGATGCTGATGATGAAGACTGATACTGGAGATGAGCTACTGATAGGCTGAGGATGATGAAGATGACTGAAGCAGATAGCTGATGAAGATAGCTGAAGCAGATAGCTGATGAACAGGGGTCTATGCAGATGAAGGGGTCAAAACCAAGCCAGATGTAATATGGATACCCTGAAAAACAAATAAACAAATGTTAAAATGATGCAAATGATGAGTATGCAAGTGATATGCAAGGGTTTGTGATCAAGCTGGATCTGATTACTGCCTTGATATATAAAAGGTCCATGTATGTTCAAGAAATCCAGATGGAGGTTTAGAAGTCCAGTAACCAAGGTGGGGGACTCAAATAAAGAGTCACATGTCCTGGGTTAAATCACAAGAACTGTCCAAAGTGGAGTATTCTTAAACCATAACAAATAACAGGGTATGATGTGGCCAAGGGTTCCTGCAAACCTGTAAACAGCCCAACCCCCTCACAGGTGATGTTCTAAAACAAGGATCCTCAGACTTGGATCAGTTATGAGAAGTGTAAACACTTCTAACCCGGAGGTACAATGTTTACAATAACCATAAAAGATCCTCCTCTAATTCACCTCAGTTTCTGAAGGTCATAGTAAAGGTCATCCAGACTTAGCAGGCTTCCCAGATAGCCCTAGCACTACAGGAAATCTGTAGCACAGAGTTCTCAAGAAGAAACCCACATCTGAACCGTGTTTCATATTCCCGCACCAGACTGAAATGGAATGGGAAAGAACATGAACCACTCTAGCCTAGGTGTCACTCAGGTCCCAGGTATAGGACCTTAAACTCTCAATAGAACCCCACCCACCAAAGCAAAAACCAGATCCAGCCAGATGACAATATGACAGTATGATATATAAAGCTGTAAAGAAAGCAATAAATAACTGTACATAAAGCAGTAAATAAAGCAACTATATAAACACAATCAGCACATAACACCCCAGTAAACACAAATCAAACAAGCGCTAGGAGGAACCCACAAAAAGAACCAGAAGCCCTGGTTACAATATAAGGGTCCCCAGCAGAGTCGCCAAGCTGTCGCTCCCACCAAAATGACACCTCAAAGGTCAGAAGAGGTACAGACGCGAACGGTCGGCAAAAAGAGGAATGAGAACACACAGGGGTGAACTCAGAAAAGACAAGAGTCGCCAGCTAGGCATTTTTATCCCGGGGGAAAGGTAATGCTGCATAAACCTGGGAAAAGATATGGATAAGACGGTCGCGAACAAGAGAGACTGAGAAAGGGGGTTGGTTACAACCTGGGAAGGTATTAGCACCCAGATTGTCCGTCGTACTCGACGGGATCCACGCTTAAAAGATTTGTGTTTTAAAGGGGTAGTGTCAGTGCTATCTGTGTATAAAAGAGCTGGAAAAGGATGTACAGGTGTCAGTGTAAGAGAAGTGAAGTGTATAAGTGAAGTGTCAGTGTAAGAACAAGAATGAAATGCTCAAGATCAGGAGGCTAAAAGAATAAAGCTGGAAAGAGGGGGAATATACAGAGACTTTTGTTCGATAACTGTTAAGTTATGCCTACGTATCCTCTCGTGCAATGAGGAAGTCAGAACACCGTAGTTCGACCCAAAGAGACTGAAAGATGAATTGACTTGTGAACTGCTTACTTGTCTATGCTCAAGTGTATGACCTGTCTGGCTCAGGTGCAAACTGTCTTGCATTAGACGGAAGAAGCGAGTTCTCGTTTGTGAGTGAAGATGATGAGAAAAGAATCCCGAAGGAGACGATTATTGCTTTGTTTTTGTGTTTTCAGTCTTTTATTGCTTTTGAAGTTTGTCATAAGTTAATGAGCTTAAGCCTAAACCAATGGGTTAGTAAACTCATCACATCCTCCCTCTGATTAGGGGTAATGAGAATACCTTAAGTGTGAAGTCAGTATCTCACACTTAATCACCATGATGTAGGATTAAGATCATTAACCTACTTGCGATTAGTTAAATGTTTTTGTTGTTTTTGTTTAGTGTTAAGTAATGAGCTTAAGCCATAATCAGGGATTAAACAGACTCATTACACCATCCTAATAGAAGGATAATAGATGAGAATGTTTAAGCTGAGGAAAGCTCCTCAACTTAATCCATGATTAGGGATTAACCTCATGACAAAACAAAGCCTTTATTAAATGGATTTTAGTTAATGATAAGATGAAGAAATGATTTTTATGGTTTGTAAGACAACTTGAGGGGGACTTGTCCATTAACACTAGGGTTAGTCCTTCTTGACCAATTAAGGAAGAATTAGAACCCTAATGCAAGGCCCAAGTTACAAGCTTGATGTCTTAGTGATTATTAAGTGAATTGATTAAAGGATTTAAACACATTAAGGGTTTAACACTTAGGATTAAAGTTATACACTCCATCCTAATAGAAGGATGCAGGCATAAGCTTAATCATAAAGCCTTAAAGCTTTTAGGGTTTAGTCCCTGATTATGAGATGAGAAGAGAAGACTCAAAGATGACACAAAGGTAAAACTAAATGGGGGGGGGGGAATAATCAAACCCTAATTGTTATCATGCTTGGAGATCCTAGGGTTTGTGAGGTTTAAGAAAGAAATCTTCAGAGAAACCACCAAGAAGGAAGCAGATGAGAGGAGCAAGAAGCAAAACAACTTGCTTCACTTAAGAAGACAAGTTGCTTGAAGAAAGAAGGTAAGATGAACAAGAATAAGCAAGCTCAATCCAATACACATACAAAAATGCAGCAATGAAAGTTGTGAAAGAGAGATGAAAAGAGATTGTGAGAAGTGAAGGCAAATTCACTTCTCAAAACAACTTACCACCTGAAAAGTTAGCAAAAGAAATGAAATGCAATGCAAATGAGATGAAATGTGATGATGCAAACCAAAACCAGAAGCATAAGTATGATGTTAATGATGCTAAGAGATGATGAAAACATGAGTCAAGGCATTAGAATGATCATACAAACATATGGATGCAAGAGAAGCATGCTTTGAACCATGAATGTTCATGAAAAGTTATGGAATGCAAAAGACATATAACATGGCAAATGAAAGATGCAATTATCAAACATGATTCTAATATGTCTTAATATGTATTATGAATCAAATGGATGCACAAAATGTCATGGCAAGTCATGGTATGCAAGCAAATGGAAGATGGATGCAAAGGAAAGCATGAGTTAGGGTTATATGCAACATACAAAGCAAAAATCCAAAACCAGAAGCAAATGACATGATAAAAATTTGAAAATGCAATCAAAGGAACCCTAAACCTACACAAACTCACTGCCCAAAGGAGGGGATCCAACTCTTAACCTATTGAAAGTTATGAATTTTCTAAGATTGCTAGGGTTTTAAGGTACCTTGCCAAGAAAAATGCAAAACAAATTGAAAATGAAAGATCAATTCAAGCCAATTTTATCCTATGAACTACATGCCATACAAGATGCAATGCAAAAAGAATCATGATCCAACTCTCAAAGGTTAGACAGAAATGAATTTTTGAAGTTTGAAACAAAGTATTGCCTCAAAATGGAATTAATTCCAAAGAAAAATATCAAAAGGCATCAAGAACAAAAAAGAAATTTGGTTTGAGAGTTAGACAATGTTTCTAAATGTTTTTAAAGGTTACCTGTATTTTTTTTGTGATTTTTAAATACCTAAAAGTATTTTTAATTAATTAATTTTCATTAATTAATTAAAAATAAACTTTTAAATGATTTAAAAATAATTTTTAATGCAAAAAATAAAAATAAAAATATTTTTGTGTTCTGAAAAATAATGAAAACCTTGACAAAAATTTTCATAATTTTTAAACATTTTTTGCTATTTTAAATTAAATGTACAAAAGAAATGAAATTAAATGAAATAAAAATTAAAATAATGAGAAGTATGCACAATGGACGCACCAGATTGATTCTGGGCAAGGAAAGGTTGACTTGGCGCCACATCCAATGGCCCAAGTTCAAACCTGGTTAAATCTGATTTTAAAATTAATTAATCTGGATTAATTAAGTCAAATGAGGATTAGGGAAAAATGGTGGAATCCTGACCATCCAAACACGCGCGGGTCAACGCATCTAAGGGCCATAATTCAAAGTTCATTAATTACACAGATTAGGGCTGATGACTTTCAGGTGACCGGAGGGAAGCTCCGGTCATCTTCTCCGGCGGGTCAAAAACCCTAAATCATGCTACAGGCCACCCCACCTCAAATTGAACACAGGGAAATGATCCTCTACCCAAACCCCATTCAAATCACCCCTCAAACATCATTTCTAACCCAAGAACAAAGGGAATCGAAGCAAACAAATTTTACGGGTGAAATTTCAGAGAGCCATGAAATGGTCATTTCTTCACCATTTTCAATTCCAAAGATATCAACATGACCAGCACAACATACACTTTCATTTTATAACAAGAAAAACAAGCTCTGAAAAGTTGGAATTTTGAAGCTACCTGAGAAGAAGAACTGTGAAGATGAGCTTTCCTGGCCTTTCTCTTATGCAAACTGCCTCTCCTGAACCTCCTGAGCTCAATGGAATGCTTCAAAACTTTTGTTGATGGCTGATTTGTGAAGATGAGTTCTGGTGTAGCAGTTTTTTACAGTTGTGTTCTAGGGGGTTTCAGGCTGTTTTAATGGTGGGTTTTTGTTCCATGGAGGATTTGTGGTTCATTGGTGAAGAAAGAACTGAGGTTTCATGGCTGTGTAAGGAAATTCGAAGGGGAATAGTTTTTGACAAAATTTTGTGGATGCAAGAAAGTGGGAGGATTCAGCTTGTGTGTGGTGTGCTTTTGGATAGCTTGAGGTCCACATATCATGCTCTGGTTGGGCAGAGAGTTGGTGTGTCACTGTGGGATTGGTATGGGCCTTTGTGCAAAAAGTCAAGATATGGTGTACCTTAGGCATGGCTCGGGTCAGAGACAATCTAGAGGCTTGTCCTGCCTCAGCTTGAGTCAAGGATGACCCTTGGATGGTTCATGAGAGGCTGCTGCATTTGGATCATGAGTTGGAAGGGTTTTTGCAACTTGACAACTTGTTACTTCTCATGACTTTTGGCTATGTACATGTGATAAAACCTTGCTTAATTTTGGTGTGTGATGCCTCATGAAGTCATGGCAATGCTTTAAAACCAGCTAGGGGTCAAACAAAACCTTTGAGAATCAATTTGCAAGCAATCCCTCTTTGCACTTTCATGAAAAATGACTTATGGTTATGTGACAATCAAGGCATAGAAATGGAAAATTCTTTGGGCCAAACTGATTTTTAGACATTGGTTTATGTTGGTATGAAGATTAGAAGTCCATTTGATAGCACAATTTGCTTGGGCAAGTGGTTTTGCAACTTTGCCTCTTTGGTAGAAAACTTGAAATTATGTGATTTTTCCCAACTTTGACAAGCCATAACTTTTGATCCAAAATGAATTAGGACAAGTTCTTGTACTTTTTGAAAAGGGAATGATCCATTATACAACTTTCATGACCAAAGTTTTTCCATTTGAAGCATTTTTGAATCAAAAAGCAAGGGTTGAAAAAGTTTCCCAAAATGGCAAGTTTCCATTACAAGTCATTTTCCCAAAAAGTCAACTTTGCAAATGGCTTGAAATTCTTCAATTTTGTGAACTTCTAACATCTTCTATGATTAAATAAAGATCATACATAATCAAAATGATGATGAACAACCTTTGGTTGGGTCATTGGGGGCCTCAGATGCCCTGATTTTGCACTGACTTGCTCAAAAAGTCAACTCTTGATCAGATGACTTCCCCATTGAATTTCTTCATGAAAATTGATATGCATGATCCCTATACCATATAGAGACCAATAGAAACGAGAATGACCAAAAAATTTGGAGTTATGGCCTTTGAAACTAAAACCCTAATTCTAGGTCATCTGTGCAGTCAAACCTGGCTCTGCTTCCATGCCAATCTCAGTTCTTGTGATTTTTTGACATTCTTGACTTTGAGAGGATATGATATGATGCTTGAACACACATGGACCCCTTTGAAGTGATTGATGACCTTTGGAGTGGCTCAAGTGGCTCAGGGAGGACTCAGATCACAAACCCTAGATGCATATGACTTAGAAGCAATGCAGTGAATCAAAAATGTGGTATGAGATGCTATGGTTGAGCTTATGCATATGAAAAGATCACAAGCCATGGTGTGAATGGGTGAGGGAAAATTTGGGGTGTTTACACCCAAGACCAATGAAGAATCAAAGCGACGTAGTTCGTCTCAATAGGTAAGAAAATTCAATACGTAAACTAACCATCCTCATAGATGCTCTTCAAAATCAATCTGAGAATCTCCTTCACACCTATCCTTAATAGTTTCCACGGTAACATGAGCTGATGAACCCACATGACCAAGCGAATAATTGTTGATTTGAATTCCCTAAGGCGTCACTGAGATCAACCTAGACTCAATCAAATCTTAAAGCTTATCCCTAAGTGGCTTGCATCCTTCAGCTGAATTTCCTGGTGCATTGCCTTGGAAACCACATTGAACATTGGGATCAAAACTCGGTGGGTATGGAAAAGGAACCGGGCCCGGTTTCTTGGTACTATCAATCCACTATCGATTAGGCGTGGAAGTATCTAGCTGTATGGCACTGGCAATGGATCAAAATACCTTTTTGGTCTCTTAGTGTAGTAACAACGCCTTTGCGGAGTATGCTTCTGTTGGCATGTGTAACACGGTGGGAGAACTGACTTTAGTTATGTTGCGGATAGCAAGAGTCGCCACCGACTTTTATTTTATCCAAAGGAAAGGCATAAAAGAACAGGAAAGACCTTTTAAAAAGATTTTTGGGTCCGGGGGGTAGGTTATGTAAAGGGAAGGTGTTAGCACCCTTTACATCCATGGTTATCCATGGGCTCTTAGTTACTTAGCTCACTTTGAATTGTTTTTGAAAATGTGAAGTGTGTGGATAAAATTTTTCATAAGAGTTTGATAATGATCCATGTACGGATGCGTAAAAAACTTGTGTTTGAAAATTGTTTTAAATTTGTGAAAAGTTTGAAATTATTTTGAAGTAGTGAGCAAGTAACTATGAGGAACTTACCCTAAAGTTTAAGTCTTTTCTGTTCTTTATCCTTTAAATGGTAAGACTATCCCTATTATTAAGGAATAGGTAGTCATTACCTTGGATGTAAGGGACAAGTGAGGGACGTCTGTTTATGTAGGCAACTGTAGGGTGTATTAAGCATTTAGGAGGGACTGTCATCTTTATTCGAAAGGGACAAGATCATATTGAAAGGCAACCATTAAGGGACTTGATCTTTGATTATGGAGGGACTAGATGACTTTTTCTTTTAAGGGACTTTGCTTTATACACCCCACTTGACCTTATGATTAGGCAACATTGAGAGGCAACCCTAGAAAGTGAGGTGGCGATTAAAAATCGACTTACGTGTGTGAGTGTTTAATTTTGTATTTATCTTATAATTTAAATGATCTAAATTCAATTTTAAAATATAATACATGTTTACACTCCCTATTTTACTAACCATGGCATAAAAATTAAATAATTTAAATATTTACAAAAATTACATCCAGGAGCATTTACACAATAATGCAATTTAAATAAATAGCAAAAATAAATAAATAAGCAAAATATAAATAATAAGAAAAATAAATAAATAAGCAATAATAATTATAATAGGGGTTAGTAATAATAATTAAAAATAAATAAGGTTAGTGAAATAATAAGCATGATTTAAAAAATAAATAGATTAGTAATAAACATGATTAATAATAATAATAAACAAAACAAAATTTTAATGGTTAATAGAAAAATATGAACAATTATATGAATTAATTATAAAATTTAAAATTTATAAACAAATTAAATAAATTATGAACATATTATGAGAAATTATTAAATTTGCAATTTTTTTAGAAATTATTTACATGTATAATTAATTATAAACAATGATAGAATATTTATATATTAAAATGGGATTAATTATAATTTAATTATGTTAAATAAAATATATACATAATAATTATATTTACAAAAATTAGAAAATAAAATTAGGTTTTTAATAATTGTTTAGAAAAGATAAGCTAGGGTTTATAAAATTAGGGTTTGTTAGAAAAATATTTAAGAGTTTATAATCTAATATACAAAATTATTTTAATAAATATATATATATATTATAATTTAGATACATAATAAAAAAAAAATTTTGAATTAAGAAAAAATAATTTTTGAATATTAGAAACTATTGAATATATATTTATAGAATTATTTAATTATATATATGATTATTAATAAAACCTAAATCAATTAAACAAAATAAAAAAAAAATAACAAAACTTACCTGGCTGGGATTTGAACCCAGGAGGCTTTGTTTACCAGCAGCAAAACACACCACCAGACCAGCCACGCATGTGTGATAGAGAAATGAGTCCAATTGGTTTTGTGCTATATCCTGGAAAATCATGAAAAATAACAAGAAAATAAAAGGCCTGGGGGTGGAATCGAACCCAGGACCTCTTAGGCAAACAAACATACACATGACCAATCCTGCTGGGTGAGCGAACCTGTTTATAATATCACTACAAATCATAATATATTAAGAATGATAATTATATATAAAACCAAGAAAAAAAGGATGAAGTCAGGATTCGAACCCCTGACCATAGGCAATACATGCGCATATCACACCACTGGGCCATCAGCCTGCGTGTGTCAATATAACAGCCATAATAATATAAAAAATAAAACCAAATTTTGAATTTGAATTTTGGCGCCAGGGGATCATCTTCAACCTTGGTTCCTGCGAATTTAGTTGCGAAATCTTCTACAAATTTTCCTGCGAATTTCCATTGGTAGCAAAACCTACGAAACTCAATAATCATCAAAACCATAAAATTTCGCAAAATTGAATCCACAAACATAATCCAGAGGTCCATTCGAATCAACCCATGGTTTTAGAATTCGTTTATGTTTCATAAATCATAAAACCCTAAACTTTGGTCGAAACCCTAAGAATGGTGAATCCTGATACCTGCATGGAAAACTTGATTAAACAGCCCAGAATCAATCTAGGGTTCATTACAAACATCATCCAACAACTAAAAACAGTTTAAAACAAGCCAATCAATGGAATCGAAAATCAAAATAAACTTGAAGAACAAGGTTCGGTTTATGCGTTTTAGGATGTTTTGAATGCGAATGATGATCAAAAACGACTCAATGATGTCCAATAAACATATTTACACCTTCAAAATTCTTTGGAAGGGCCTCTAGCAAGGAATCCGAATGTGAGTTTTGGATGAGTTTTTGAAGTTTTGAAACTGGATTTTGAGGCTGCAAATTCGTGTCTTGTGCATTGGTTTCTATTGTATACTTATAAGAGATGTAATTTAGGTCAAAAGATGATGGATTTATGGGCTTTTTGGAAGACTTGATGGTGAAGGAATGTCATGATCCAAAATTGTGAAAAAATCAAATATTTGTATTCCAATCTGGTCTAGCACGAATTTGTACAAGATCCAATCATGTTAAACAGCATTGATTAATTTCTAGAAGAAGAATCATGTCCAAACTTTGATTTTTAGATTTAATTTTGATTTAATTTGATTTAAAATGAATAAAATTCAAATAAATATCAAATAAAAATATAAAAATCAGAATTTCTTGTCATTGGGTCGTGCATGAGGTTATTGTATGGATTGGGTCATTATTTGGCAAGCCCATTTGGAAGAAATTAGTTTTAGACCTCCATTTTCATCATAAACCAACCCAAAATTTCCCAACTTTGCAAGGGCACACATCCTTCAATTTTAATGCTATGAGGGTGTTCTTGGACATTTTGGAAAGCTTGAAGAGTCCTCTAACCAACCCAATAGTCTCATGTCCATATTATTTACCAATCTCAAGTTATGCCCTTTTGAAGTTGTTGACTTTTTTGTTGACTTTCAAAAGGACCTATAATGTCTTAGCTCATACCTTCCAAATGAAGCATTTTTGGGCTTGGCTTGTGAGACACAAAGTTGTAGAGAATTCAATTTCCTTCAAAATGAGCTTTGGATGGAGACTTGGTGATGAAATATGTGAAAGTTATGGCTGGTCAAAGTTCAGTTGACTTTTACTGAGGAAACCCTAATTTAGAAACTCCTGATTCTTGATGATCTGGAATCTCCTTGATGAATCATGATCAACCCTTGATCAAATGATGAATTTTACTTCATATACTTTATGTTGGCAAAAAATCATGAAATTTGACTTTGGTTTGACCACAGTTGACCTCAGTTTGACTTTTTAACTGCTTTGACTGATTTTGGCTTATCTGATCATCTGACTGAGCAAACCTTTGAGAAAAGTCTTGAAACTTGTCATGGGGGTTCTTACACACATATAAGATGTTATGAAGCTCACTTGATGTCTTGGAAGTTCATTTATCCTGATTAAAGTCAAAACCCTAGTTTTGGATGCACTGCTTAGGAGGTGCATTGTTTGAGGGAATTGTCAACTCTTCTGACCCATTGTGAACTTTGTGAACCTTGTGAACCATCATAAGATGTCTTGTGAACCTTGTGAACCTCATGGGAGGTCTTGTGAACCTTGTGAACCTTGTGAACCTCATAAAGTGACTTGTAGACTTTATGAACCTCATGAAAGGTCTTGTAAGCATTGTGAATCTTGTGAACCTTGTGAACCTCATAAAGTGACTTGTAGACTTCATGAACCTCATGAAAGGTCTTGAAAACATTGTGAAGCTTGTGAACCTTGTGAACCTTCATAAAGTGACTTGTAGACTTCATGAACCTCATGAAAGGTCTTGAAAGCATTGTGAATCTTGTGAACCTTGTGAACCTTCTTAGCACACAAAGTCTTGTATTGTGAGGGCAAATTTTGGGGTGCAACAGCATGGTTGTTGCTGATACTGAGGAAGTTCACTATTATCGGACATCTGACATACAAATTCAGAAGCTTGCTGACTCTGAGCAGTTGAAATGCATGGGTACTGTGGATAAGTCAATGGAGTTGGAGGATCTTCCCCGATTGCATCAATTACATCTTTTTCTTGTGAACTAACAAAAGATTCATTCTTGTCTTTTGGGTCATCTGAAATGCCTTGGATCTTTCCCATCTTGATAAAGCTCTCAACATTTTCCAATTATCACCAAGTTAGAGAAACTCGACGTTCCACTACCACTCAACCTCTCCAAGTATGGTCCTTGCAAGGTCTCTATGAAAAGATCAACCAATTCTCTGTCTGATAGCGAGGGTTGAACACGAGCAGCTACCTCTCTCCATCTCTGGGCATACTTTCTGAAAGATTCACCATCCTCTTGGGATAAACCTTGCAAATCTATGCGGCTAAGAGCCCTGTCAAGATTGTAGTCAAACTGCTTCACAAAGGCATTGGCTAGGTCTGACCATGATTGTATACGACAGCTCTCTAACTGCATGTACCAACTCGATGATGCCTCACTCAGACTGTATTGAAAGCAGTGAATCATCAATTTGTCATTATGCTCATATGAGGTCATCCTTATGTAAAATCTTACCAAATGTTGCCTTGGACAACTATCCCCTTGGTACTTTTCAAACTTTAGTACTTTGAACTCTGAAGGTATTACAAGGCTGTGTACCAGATACGTGTTCACAACACTTAAATCAACAACATTACGACTTTGAAGGGCTTTAATCTCCTCTTCCAACACACAAAATCTTTCTTCCCTCTCCACAACTCGTGGATCTTGGATTATCACCACAGGGATAGCCTCCTAGGAACCTGACATAATGAAAGAAAAATTGTGATAGTCGGCGGCATCAAGAAGAAGAATGTCCACTCCGGGCGACCTGACGCTCTCGAACATCTAGGTTCTCAACAGGGATCTGTGCAGGCTGAGCTTGGGCAGAATTACGGCCATCTTCCCTTGCCAAAGTCATCATAGCCTCCAAAAGTTGGTCCCACTGATCTCTCGTCAACCCAAAACTTGCAAACTGGCTTTGCTCTCCAGGGTCCATGATCTGTCCAAAAGTTGCTTCAAGTCTGATACAAGAACTGGAGTCTCAAATGTAGATGGTGAACAAGGAACGGATGAGCCATGCCTGCAGAACAAAAATGAAATGAAAATGCTATGAGATGACATGTTCGGTTACTTCCAAAGAATCCATCTGCTTTGATTCACATTTTGATACAGAAAATGCAGCAGCATAATTCAGATATGAGATTCTCGGAAGTAACTGAACATGTATGCTAAAATTCTATGATGACATGTATGCAGTTGGAAAGTGATCGAGAACTGGTGTCTATCTGGATACGGAACACTGAGCTGAGAACCAAGTGTCTGAAACCAAAGGTCCTCTGAATAATAACTCCCAAATAAGAACTCAGAACCACAGATCAAGAACTCCAGAACCATTGTAACCGAATAAAAACATAGGATCACACTGATAGCATGGGTATGTTGAGGTCAATGGTTCCTGCAAACCCCTCCCAATCTCACGGGTGTGATCCGGGACAAACATCACGTACTCTCAAAGCCGAATAACAATAATACATTCACCATTTCCGAGAAATGGCTCATGACCAGATCAGGGAATCGGTTTGGAATTATGTACTACTCAGGGAGGTCTCAGCGTGAGTCCGGGAAAAACAAGCATCCCTTATAAGTCCCCAGCTTCGAGCGCTGAAATCGATAAACAATAATACATTTAGCCCGTAGGATACAATACTATTGTCATACGACCAAATGCTTTGACTGAATTCCTATAAGAGAACCAAGTAATCCTATGCGAGTCCCCAGTGGACCCTCAGGTGCGAATGGGTTTGCCACATAATGTGGTCTGGCACTGTCACCACTGGAGAGGGTTGTTTCCACAAAGGTTCTCAATGATCGGTCCCCAGATGCACATAACTATCAAGGTCCTATCCCTAAGTGGAGGAAATCCCCACACAAGATATTTCCAAGACGGCCGCAGTCTGGGTTTGAAGCACATTGCCACTCATCATGCCACATGCGAGTACAATGTGTCCACGCTAATCCTAGGGTGCACTCAAGCCGTGTATTTGGCTTATCTCTCAGTAACTTTATCACCCGAGTCCCACCAAACAGAAGAAATCCAGTCCAGACAGTCCAATATAATATATGATGCATGAAAATTAAATGTTGAAAGCAGTAAATGAAGTTGTAAATAAACTATAAATAAAAAACAGTAAAATAAACATGCAACAACAAACAATCAACACCCAATGAAACA
The DNA here is from genome assembly GCA_963966055.1 of Lathyrus aphaca. NCBI lineage: Eukaryota > Viridiplantae > Streptophyta > Magnoliopsida > Fabales > Fabaceae > Lathyrus > Lathyrus aphaca. Next base: position 679,951,975 of record OZ014519.1, on the reverse strand, counting down.
GAAACATGCAAGCGCTATGAGAGACTCGCAAAGGTAACCAGATATTCTGGGTTCGATCCCCAACAGAGTCGCCAGCTACCGCTCCCTGGATTTCCATCCTGGTACAAACGCGAAAGTGGCGCGGAACAGGGTAGAGTCGCCAACCAGGAATTTTTATCCCGAAGGAATGAGAATGGTAATGCTACACAAACCACAGAAAATAAATGGAAGGACACAGGTCCTTCGAACCAAAGAATCTGGGTTCGGGAGTCGGTTATGACCTGGGAAGGTATTAGCACCCCAGATCGTCTGTCATACCCGACGGGATCCACGCTTGCAAAGAAACTGTTTCAAAGGGTGAAAGAATGAAAGCTGTTGCAAAGAAAAGGAACTGAACTGGAGAAAATAAAAGAAGGGGGGAATATGTAGGGAAAATAAAAGAGTGTGCTCGAACGGGCCCTACCTCGCTGCCTACGTACCTCATCTGGACAATGAGGATCAGAGATGTCGTAGTTCCCCTAACTAGGGGTGGAAAGGATTGCTTGTGAATTAAGGCTTGAACTGCCTATGTCAATGCTCAGGTTTGCAGGCTCATCTGGCACGAATGCGTTACCGTCTTGCAAAGTGATAAGTAGGAGCAAGTTCGCACGTAAAGAGTGAAGGTGATGAGAAGAGAAGTCCCGAAGGAGAGACGTTTATTGTTTGTCCAGTGTTTTTTAGGAGTTTTCTGCTTTGAGGTTTGCATAGGTTAGTGTACCTAAGTCTTACTTAATAGGATGTGTACTTCTTACATCATCCTGAAATGTAATGCGCAAGAGGCACACCTAGCTATGGAGGAAATCCTCAAATCTAGTCCCACAAGTGAAGGCTCAGACACACTGACCTACATGCATTTATTAAGTGTTTTGTGGTTTTTGGTTAAGATGTGTTTTTTATGTTTTCTTTGTGAAGTAATCTCATGCTAAGACCTATCCACCACGAGGGACATCCTACACCTTGCCCCGAAACGGAACACATGCAAGTATCTCATAGCAAAGTCTCGTGGGAAAACTAGTGGGGATGAGAAGAGAGAGCACCAAAAGGATCTCAAAGGTAAAATCTAGTGGGGAAAACTAATCCTAATGTTATCATGCATGGGAGTCCTAGGTTAGTGTGGTTTGAATTCTATCCTAAGAAGACGAAGGGAAGAAAATAAAGAAGAAGAAGGAAGGAGCAGAAAACACTAGAAGACAACTTACTTCTCTAAAGAAGTTAAGTTGTTTCTAAAAGGGGAGTGATGAAGTTAGACAAGCATAGAATAAGGCTAAGACAATCACAAATTTAAAGCATAAAGAGATGAAGGAAATAATTGTATGCGAGATGCCTTCCCACACACATGACTTACCAAAACCCTACAAAACAAATATTAGTGAATCACATAAGCATAAGATGAAAATAAGGATATTCAAACAATGCACAAACCAAAACTGAAGGTCACAAACCAAACCAATCAAAAAGTCAGTACCTAAAACCTATAGGTGACCTACAACAAATACCAAGCAAACCTAATAGGATGGCATAAATGCTTTCCTCAAACTATGTTAGAAAGAGGGAAGAAAGAGGCACGAAAAGCTACCTAAGAAGAAAGGCGCCAAAAAAATACCAAAGGTCATGGGAAAATTATGAAATTAAATCTCTAAAGTCAACAACCAGTAGCAAACAATGTGCAAAAATAGTTCTCAAGAATTCACAACCAAAGTCCATCAAAAGGTCACACAAAGCCACTTAAGAACGATTAACGCAAACACACAAACAAACTTACAAAACTATGGATAAAAAGAAATTAAAAATATGAAAAAAATAGTTTTATGAGCTTTTCTAAGTCTTTAAAATAATGCAAAAAGAACGGAGTCAAAATATTAATCGAAGCGGAAGAAATAAAATGTACAAGTTAATGTGTTAATATGGAAATTAAATGAGAAAGAAAATAAATGGAAATTCGAAATAAAATGGGAAATTAATAAAATCAGAAAATAAAAATGTGGAAAAATAATAAAATGAGTTAAGATTCTAAAATATTTTTTATGGAATTTTCTAAACTGTTTTGATATTTTTAAAGAAATAAAATGAAAGGTATGTGCAAAAAGAAATAAAAACAAATAAAGGATGAGGGGGTGCGACTAGTAAAACAAAACAGTTAAAAACACCAATGGGCCTAAGAGAGAGGGGTGCAGATAGCAAGGCCTGAAGGCCCAATGCGTAGGAAAGAAAGAGGGAGCATGGTAGGCATGCAGTCAACCGGTTGACTCGATGAGGACCGTGTGATCAAGAGACTATCAAATGTATGATCATCATTCAGTTAGAAAACGCAAGGAGTATGGTTGTATGGTGCACTATCGAGCAAGGAAGAAAAGTGGAGGGGTCTTATTGGACGGTGACAAGTGTCACCGCTGGTATGAATGAGAATCCAAAAACTCAGCCATTCTTATCTTATCAACACAACATCTTTATCTCATATGAATATTCTTAATAACTCTTTCTTATAACAAATAAAACAAAATGAAAAAACACAGAAGAATAAAAACAAAACAAAAACTCTCTTCTCTCTCTGCACGCCGTTCCTCTTCATCTTCTACTCACCCTCGACCTAGCACCATCGGCGCCGTCCTCCTTCTTCTCTGATCAACAAAAACACAACGCAACACCTAACTAAACCTCAAACTCAATCCGAATCCAACATCAATCTCATGAAATTGCAAAGCTCGAAACAACGACAAAAATAACAACAAACAGCAATCGAACACACAATCAACGGACAACGATCTCAATAACATTTACCTACCGCAGATAGTCTGGTGCTTCTTCGAATCAATGGCGACGAAAAGAAAATAGCGGCGAGGAACGTTGGAGATATGTGATGATGATGCTGACTCTATGCGATGGAGAGAGACGAACTCAGATTCATTGCGATTGAAGAGGGATGATTCCGTTTGTTGATGAAGAAAAGTGAATTTGACTTTGATGATGCAAGGCGTTGAAATTTGTTCTTGTTATTTGTGTGGTGATGAAGAGTTGGCTTTAGTTCTGTTTTTGATGAAGGAGGATTCTGAGAGTTTTTGCGAACTTGATGAAGAAGAGTGTTCAGCTTTTTTTTTTCTTTGAGGGTGAAGAATTCCCTTCTATTTTGTTATTGATGATCAAGAATGAAACTCGGTTTTTGGTGGTGAAGAAAAATGAAATCGTTTTTTTTTTCGTAACAGAATTTTTGTTATTTTTCTCTTATTCTTCTTTTAGTTTTTTATTTCGATCTCTTTTTTTTCCTGAATTTCCTTCTGTTACCAATTTCACTGTGTTTTGTGTGTAATTGCTTGTGTTTGAGGTTGTGATAAACGCGTGTGTTTGCTGCGTTTTATCCTTGACTTCTTGCATTTTCGATGGTGTAAGGAAAGTGTGATGGCCTTGCTACGTTCATTTTGCATTATGTTTTGACGTGTTATCCGCATGAATACGGCTGAAGCTTAATGAGGCTAGCTCTGAAGCTTGTACGACGTCGTGTGTTGGTTTAATGCGTCTGGGCCTATCTGCATTTTGTGGGTCATGGATGACTTCCTCTCTTCTTCTTTTTTGCAAAAAAAACCATCATAGGCCCTTTTCAGGGGTGAAGTGGTCAAGTGGCTCAAATGAATTTGTGGTTGGAACTGATTTGTGACATGTTGTATCAAGGTTACCACCTGATTCTTTTTCTTTTCCTTTTTTTCACAATTTATATTTTCTTTTCAATTTATTGGCAAAAAGATGATATGGGTTTTTATAGTAATGGGCCATAAGAAAATGGGTTAAGAAAAATAAAAGGATAATGAAAACAATAAAAATAAAAAATGAGTTTTGAGATAAAATGGATAGTGGGTAATATGGATATATTTATTTGGGAATATTTGGTAATGAAAAAAAATGAATTTAGAAAGGAAACTGATCATGAATTGGAAAATCGGATATGGATTATGAATAAATGGATAAAAAAAATATTTATGTAGATATTAGAGACGAATATAGTAAAAAATGAATAATGGCCTAAAATTGGATATTTGAATCGAATTTGGATAATGATGAATGAAATTGGATAAATGGTTTAGAAAGAGAAATGGTTTATGAAATGGCTATAAACTGATTTTTATGAAATGAACCAGCTATCATCAACACACACAATCATGAATCAACTTGCATTATTTCCACACGCCTCTAACAAAAGCATGAAATGCCACTACCACTGAACAACCCACAACTGAAATAACAACCATCTGAATAAATCATCCTCCGAGTCTCTAAACAAATGAACCTTGAATCACTTCAAATTCGTCTGAATCATTCTCTGAGAAAATAAATCCACTGGTGAACTACTGTTGAACTGATGATCACTCAATCAAGATAAATTGGACTGAGCTTCTCATAAACCATTGTTCGATAAACCAAAGAACTTTCACACACAACCCAACTTGACATTGAACACGCATCGCTGAGAAATAACCATCAACACAAATAACTCGCAGTTGAAACAATCTCCTGATAGTTTGACCAAGAATAGGTCAAATGTCCATCTGGATCGAGTCATGACTAAAAAATCGCCTTTGAAGGGAAATCACTACCAGCTTATGCTATGTTATGGATGTTATGCTTCATTTTTCTATGTAGATGATGCAGTGACACGTATGCAAATGATATGCTAAATGCGATGAAAAAGAGAGGGCAAATTTGGGGTGTTACACATGGTACACCAGAAATACAGTGGGGAAATTCAGAAAAAAATGATGATAAAAAATACATTTGGGAATTCACGATCTCTGACACATAAACTCGGAAGGAAAACTCAATAAAACTTTAGTTACAATCTAGAAAAAAAAATCTACTCCCATTTATTATAAACTTAATTCCACTTCAACTACAATTTGATCACCACTTTTCCATCTTCTCAAATTGCTAAATAATTTATGATATGTCGTGTTTCTTCATGCTGCCGTATTTCTTCGTGCCACAATGATGTCTCCTCTAGGCCAATTTTCATCCATAACTTTGCCTAGACATTGTTAACATCCCTGTAACAAGCATAAAATGGTCTATAATGCTAATTCACCGAATACGTTCAACTATCAAATTGATGTGAAAAAAGATCATACCAAAGCATGCTCCAGTGACTATTGTGTTCAGGGTGGCATCTCATATGGAAACTTCAGACATGCCCTATGAACTTTGTAGTGGAAGTGGAAATAGAAACTCAAACTGGTACCACAACTGGGGGCATTATCATGGTAATGGGATCATTAGAACACCCTTTGTCAAGTTTGTCGATCAAAGGTTCCGTAAGTGTCGACGGAGAGGATTTTGATCCAGCAATCAGAAGGGGAATACATGTGTAAATACATGATGTACTCAAAAATAAAAGTAAAGCAAAGTTTCAGAAAAAATGAACTGAAAGAAAGTGCATCGTCCTTGCCTGAGAAATAGCAGAAGTTCTTCACAAAATAACCAGAAAAATCCATAAAATAGAGACCTACAAATTTCAACAATCAATACTAAGTTAGTTACATAATACCTATACTCCTAACAAATTTTCCAACTAACAAAGCCAACTGTCATAAGGAAAAAAATAGTTTCAACTCCAAAACTAACCAACCTCTAACTGTTATAACCAACTTTTCTTCCAAACTTTTCCTACACACTCTATAAATTCATTCAAGTTATCACATGGGGCTTTTTTTCCATTCATTATTAATCTCAATCTTCATCCTTCTTCATCATTCACTCCACTGCACCTTCAAAACCTCTCTCATTCTTCTGCAAATCTCTCTCTCAATTCATCACTCAAACCCTTCTTCAACTTCCGCAAAAAACTTCAACCTTCATTCAGCCTTCATCAATCTCTCTACGTCATTATCTTCACATCTCCATAAAAGCTTCTTCAAATCACTCATCATCCTCATTAATCAACCTGCAAGAAGATACAGACCTTCAGAAAACCGTCTTCAACATCAACAACACTGCAGAATCGATCACAGAGATGTTGCAAAATCAATCAACAAAAATGACGAAAAATCAATAATAAATCCAAAACAAAAACGCAGCAAGAATGTTATTAGCAAGAGCACGAGGTATACGTGATCAAGTTCAAGAATCGAAGTCAGATTTTCTGCATCACCTTCACTCATCGTCGCGCGAGCACGACGTTAGCGCATCATTGTCATCACCTTCACTCATCATCGCGCGAACACAACGTTAACGCGTCATCATCATCACCTTCACCTTCGAGGATAATAACGAGATGTAAGATCTCTTATCCCTTAATTATTACTTGTTTCGAACTCTTGGCCTTTTGTTTCTGAAAACTCTGATCTCGACGTTTGGAAAATATTTTGGAGAAGCCACTCCCGGATTTGAATAGAGGAGCAAAAATAAGGAGGAGTTTGTGTTTGGAGTTTGGTAATTGAGAGAGGTCGGTCTCCGGAGAGGACGGTGGCGCCGCCGCCGCTCTCCAGCGAAGTTAGGGTTGGTGAGGCCTTAAGAAAGAAAACGTTGAGATTGAGAGAAGAGAGAGTTATGAGAGTTTTTATATTTTTATTTTCTGGTGAATTTGAAAATCATAAAAGAACAATAAATCCATCGTTACATTTCCAAGGTAGATGGGTGGTCCACTCCGGCGGTGACACTTGTCACCGTCCGGTAGGACCACTAGGTTTCGTTTCCGCGCATGATATCCCACCGTAAGAACCGTGCGCTCCTCACCATAAGCCGCAAGATCAATCGTCATCTTCATCAGCATAATCTGAGGGCCCAGAGTAAGTCAACAAAGTTGACTGAGGAACCATGCAATGCACCTCAGGCCAGCTGCGCATTTGGGCATAACATACGCTTTTCGCACCCCTTCCTTTAAGCCCATGTCATTTTTAACTACAGAATTACTAATGCAGAACCCCCTGGTTTCTTTTTAATTTCTTTAAAATTCTTTTTATTTCTTTTACAAAATCAAATTTTAAAAACAGTTTCCATCATAAAAAAATTCCAGAAAAATTTAAATAACATTTAGGACATAATAAAAAATAGATTGTTGTTTTTTAATTCCTTTTTTCAATTATTTTGGCATTTATTTCGATTTTATGCTTTATGTGTTTTTCTTAATATTTTTGCAATTTTTACCCATTAATTCATTTGGTCATATTTTTGCATACTCATGTTAATTTCATTTACTAACAATTTTTGTTGTTGTGCAAGGTATCATTTAAGGACTATGCTTACAGATTCAGATTATTTTCCGTTATGCTTTGATTGTATATTCTTTTTGGGTTTTTTATGCTTTCATGATGTAATAGTTTAGAACATTTTTATGCTTGTATGATACTTATAACTAGTGTAGAAAAAGATAAATGAAGCGTTAGAAAACCAAATTTCAATAAAGGAAGAAAATAGATATTCGATCCAACGTCGAATAATTCCAAAAAAATAAATGAACAAGTTCATATGATTTTAGGGTTTCCACGATGTAACACGGTGGGAGAACTGACTTGAGTGTTTTTGTTTGACAAAAACATGTGCGGATTGCAAGAGTCGCCACCGACTTTTATTTTATCCAATTTAGGAAAGGGTATAAAAGAACAAGGAAGACCTTAAAAATATTTTGAGTTCGGGGGGTAGGTTATATAAAGGGAAGGTGTTAGCACCCTTATATCCATGGTTATCCATGAGCTCTTAATTACTTAGCTCACTTTAACTTGTTTGAAAAAAATGTGTAGTGTGTGATTAGAAAATTTTCATAAGTCTTTGTAGTGATCCTCGTATGGATGTATACAAAGTCTTGAGTTTGAAAAGATTTTTAAAAGTGGGGTGTGAAAAGAATTTTTGAAAGTGTGAGCAAGTAACTAAGCGCTACTTACCCTAAGTTGGTCTTTCATGTTTCTTTATTTCCTTTCAAGGGTAAGACTGTCCTTACTATTAAAGAGTAAGTAGTCATTACCTTGGATTTATTACGGGACAGGCATAGGGTCATCGTGTGGTCAGAGATAGCAACTTGTAGGGGTGTCTTTAGCAATTCGTAGGGACTATCATCATTTTTTCCGTAGTGTCATCGATGGACTAGATCATTTGTTCGTAGGCAACTCCGAAGGGACTATGATCTATTTAACTTTGAAGGGACTTGATGATTTATCTGTAGGGACATTTGCTTAAGACACCCTCATTTTCGAGGGACTTGACCATTTATTGAGGCAACCAAGAGGGGAAACCCTTAGGAGGTGCAGATGGCGATCGTAGAACGATTGACTTACGTGTGTGAATATTATTTTTAGTTATTTATCTTATGATTAGTGATCTAAGTCCAATTAATTTTTCCATTCATTTGCACTCCCTAAATTACTAACCACGCAATTTAATTTGCAAAAATTTAAAGACAGAAATTTAAAATTCCTATGCTATTACACGGCTTTGGGGAAGTTACATAATAATATAGGCGAGAGAAAAAATAAATTACATAATAATGTAGCCTATACAAGTTTTTCTAAAAAATAAATAAAGCACTTAAAAGAAAAGAAATTATAAAAATAAATAAAAGTTTAAGGTTTTTTAAAGAAAATCAGGGGAGTTAGTTATGAAAAATTTAACATATATTAAAAGAAAACCTAATTAAATTAATTTTTTTAAAGAAAATAGTTAAATAAAATAAAAAACAAAACACTATTAGATTTATTTAAAGAAAAGGTTAGTGAAGGTAATTAAGTTGGTTTTTGGTTAATTAAAGTCATTATTCAATTAAATGGTTAATTAGAAAATACTTTAATAAGAAAATTAGAAAATAAATAAAACAAAAATCAGATTTTGCCAAAATGAGGGAGCAAAGGTTTAAACCCACACCCTCAGCCTCGAAGCTTCTTCACTCCTCCACTGGGCCATGTGTGCATGGTATGAATAAACCTGAAACAAATAATATATAAAATAAAATAGAAACTAAAATGCATTGTAAAAAAATATTGTTGGGGACTGGGTTCGAACCTACGTCTTTCCTTTCACATGCATGGCTCTCCAACCACTGAACCAACGTGCGTGTGGTGTTAACTAAGTAAAACAAAAACATTATAAAATAAGTTAGATTTTTGAATTCCTACAGCGCGCCAAAGGTCTTCTTCTACCTCCAGACCTGCAACATTATTTGCGAAATTTGTTACAAGCTTTGCTGCGAATTTATTTTTGTAGGAAATCCTGTGTTTTCTCAAACATCACATAACATGTAAAATTAGGCCAAATTAATTGTACCAATCAATCACCCATGATCTGTGCAATTCAACCATGTTCTCAAAAGGTCTTTAAATGGCCTAAATCGCGAGGCCCCAATTTCGACCTAAAAACCCTAGCAATGGCATATTGTGTTTCCTGCATTAAAACTTGAATCAAACAGCCCAGAATCCATTTATACCATCATACAAACAAGAAAATGTAATCAAAACCGATTAGTCATTCATAAATAGTCGTAATCGAAAAATAAAAAAAACAAAGAGAAAACGAGTTCAGGTTATGTATTTTCGGTATGAGTTTGATGATGCTTATGATTGGGACATGTTTGAGGGACCTCAAAGATGCAATGTCAACCTTCAAATTGCTTGAAAACAACTTGAAACCAAAAAACCGAATTTCAAATTTTCTTGATTTTTTTGAAGTTTGAAAGCTCTCTCTTCGTCTGAATTTTCGTCCTCCAATCCTTGTGTTATTGTTATGTATATATAGTGGTGTCATTAGGTCAAGATTTTGGGCTTTTAGAAGATGGATTTGTGTTACTTGTGAATGAAGAAATCACCTTGCCAAATTTGTCCAAATATCAAATATAAACATGCTATATTGGTCTTGCACGAATTTGGAAGAGTTCAATCATCTTAATCACCAAATATTTGATCCAAAAATAAGTCTTAGATCAAATATTTGATTTTTTATAATTTATTTCAATTAAAATTGAATTTTAATGATTAAAATCCAATATAATATAAAATAAATAATAAAAATCAGAACAATTGATCATTGGATCGTGCATGACCTCATCTTCAAGTTTGGGTTGAAATATTATAGGCCCATTTGGAGAAATCTTGAGTTTAGACCCTTTTTTCTTCATATACCTCCTCAAAGTTGTCCAACTTCCACAATGCATAACTCCCTCAATTTTTATCCCATGAAGGTGTTCTAGGACGTTTTAGAAATCTTAGAGTGTCCTATAACTTCTCATTTTGGTCCCATGTCCATATCATATTTCATTTTTAAATTCTGAGCTTTTGAAAGAGGTTGGCGTTTTGTTGACTTTCAAAAGGACCTGTAATGTTTTGGCTCATACCTCTCAAATGAAGCATTTTTGGACTTGGCTTGTGAGATACAAAGTCGTAGAGAATTGAGTTTCCTTTAAAATTAGCTTTGGATGGGAAATGTTTGATGAAGTATGTGAAATTTATGACTGGTCAAAGTTCAGTTGACTTTTCCTTCACAAAACCCTAATTTAGTAACTCCTGATTCACGATGATTATGAGGTTTCCTTGATGAATCATGATCAACCCTTGATCAAATGATGAATTTAACCTCATAATCTTGATGTTGACAAAAACATATTGAAGTTTGACTTTATGTTGACCACAATTGACTTGTTGACCAAATTAACTGATTTTTTATTATTTGAGCATCTGAGTGACCAAATTTGTGTGGAAGGCCTTGAAACTTGACAAGAGGATTCTTTGAGGTATATGGGATGTCATGAAGTCCACTTGAAACTTTGGAAGTCCACTATGCCTTGTGAAATTCAAACCCTAGTTTCAGATCCATTGCTTAGGAGGAGGCTTTTCCTGATGGAACCTTGAATCCTCTTTAGCAATTGTGAATCTTGTGATTACTAGGAGGCCTCTTGAGACACATTGTATTTGAATATGGGAGAGAAAGTTTTGGGGTACAATACATGATTACACCTTTGATCCACTCCAATAAACCAAAGCACACCCTTGTATGTTACGAACCATAAGTCGTGTGTCTCAGCACCACGCAATCGACCCACCCGATCCATCATTACATTTCTTTCACGATTCGTCATACATTCTTACCCACCATGACATAGGAGGTCCATATTCAATATTAATTTTTGTACTCTCATTTTTAGGTTTAGTATCCGCTTAGGTAGTTTTCCGTTCAAACTTCACTAACCATAGGATTCACCATTGAACATAATCATTTAGGGTAGGTCTAGTTCCCTTAGATTTTTCCTTTTGCTACTTGAGTCTCACTTCTAACCTTAAAAGAAAAATAAAAACATTTAATAAGGAAATTGTGTACAATATGCCATGAGCCTTAGCCATATGGGAAATGATTAGTAGAGGTCTCATCCACTCGTATAAAATACTTTACAAACGTCCCATTTGGGGTGACCCTTGGAAGTACTTGCTCCTGTATCATAGTCTTTAGTGTTGTACATACAGTAAAACATCAAAACCAAAACACTTCTTCTAAAAGACAATAAACAAAGACAACACATATTCTCTTCTCATCTCCCATTCTTTGCGGACGATCAAGACTTGTCTCAACAGTTCGACAGCAACACTGTAACACCCTCGATTCAGCGAGCCGACAAACACCTGAGTTAGACCTATGACAACGTCATCCTAAAAAACACAAACAAATCTCAGCCTTAGTTAGGCGAACTACGTCGACTCTGATCCTTATTTTCCCGATGAGGTACGTAGGCAGCGGGGTAGGGGCCGTTCGAGCACATTCTTTATTTTCCCTACATTTTCCCCCTTTCTTTTTGATCTCTTTTTCCAGTTCCCTTTTCTAGTTCCAGTTCTAGTTAGCAATTCTTTTGTTCAGCAACATCTTATTTCTCACCCTTTGAAAACAGACTAACAAGCATGGATACCGTCGGGTACAGCGGATGATCTGGGGTGCTAACACCTTCCCAGGTCGTAACCGACTCCCGAACCCATAACCTCTAGTTCGCAGGACCTTTTCTTTTCTCTTCGGTTTGTGCATCATTACCCTTCCCATTCATTCGAGATAAAAATGCCTGGCTGGCGACTCTACCTTTTCCGCGCCACTTTCGCGTTCGTACTAGGATGAAAATCCCGGGAGCGACAATACCCATATCAAAGAAACCCCCATCAATTTAATTTTTTTTTTTGCACTAATCTGAAGGTGAAATAAGCTAAAGAAGAACCCAAAACCATGTGTACATCTGTTAAATAATAATATGCAAAACGGGGTGAGTTTAAGATATCTTTTCCCTTCCATAACCAGCTTAACTAGGAAAAAAATAATAAATTGGAAAGTAGAAAAAATGCGATAATGATTAAAGACCACAAAAATCGAGCTATAGGTTCTAATTGAATATTTTCTATAAATAGTGGTGGTGTGCTCAATTATTTTCACATCTCTTCTCATATCTCTTATGATATACAAGTAATACTGATATCATGTATACCCACCGCTATAGGAAAGTGATTTTTTCAAGAGAGAATCCTCTGATCGATATGTTGTTCTAGAATATCCAAAGTCTCAATCAACTGCAGAGGGAGTTGAATCGGTGGTTAGAGAAAGAAATTGGTGATGGTGATTTTTTTTTGCAGTATTGAGTGATTTGAGGATGCGTGGGTGGGTGCGAGTTAAAACTGACATGAAAGTAAGGAAAATGATGTTTACATCTAATGAAATCAAGTTGATTGTTATAATTAGTTAGAAATGATGTGTTTAGGTGTTGTATGTGTTGTTTAGATTAAGTCTATTTAAGTTATTGTGATGTTTGTTGTTAACATCGTTGTAACAAACAAGTTCTTAATATATTAAAATATAAGGTTACAACAAGTTCTTATTGTGCAGAGGTGGATCCGACATTTGGACATTTTTTCTTGTTGTGGCCGGGCTGACGACATATCCTACACAATCTTATCATTTTATCAACCATATCCATTTCCATTCTTATATTCATGTTATTTGGACGACCTTTTTTTAATTCTTTGCATATGATCGTTGTGCCAAATCATGTCCCCTTGGTATGGAGGTCAATATTCCTCCATTGGTAACACTACGAAGCTTCCGTTGTAGACATTCATCACGTTAACAGTCTTGTAAGCATCAGATAGATAGTTGTACGAATCCTAACGAGCATGTGCGAATGTCGTAATTACATGGGAGCATGGTACCCGAAAGGCCTGGTACTTACAACAATCACACCAACATCTGTCTAGTCTGACAACATATTCTAAAAATGGCCTTGCTTCATTGTGATCAATTATTTCCTTAACACTGAAATTTGTCCCATGACAGTCAAAGTTTGTGATTGAATGTGTGTTAGCCTTGATAGTTTCCTCTTTCATAACTTTCATCATGAATTGATTGTAAATTGGACCAGACATTAACACTGCATTCCATTTTTCCTCTTGATTCAATTTGCGATGCCAACCTAAAATAGGTTGATCTTACAACTGTTGTTATAGGTAGGTTTCTAATTCCTTTGAAGATGTCTTTCATGCATTCCACAGGGTTTGTTGTCATGTTGCCCCAACAACATCCTTCTCATCATGTATCTAAGAAAATTCTAGTTAACTTTATCGTAAGATTTTTCAAAATCTACCTTAAAAAGGGGTCACCTCTTACCTTCCTTTTTGCAAAAATCCATCAATTCATTTGAAACAAAAATCCCGTCTAAAATTTGTCTTCTGGGAACGAAATTACTTTGACAAGAAGAAATGATGGTGTGCAAGGAGGAATTTAACCTTCCCACTAAAAGTTTAGAGAACACCTTATATAAACTTCTCACGAGACAAATGGGTTTATAGTCGTCTAACCCGATCCGGTTAGGAACCTTCAGTACAAGCATAAAAAAAGAAGACGTGATCGCTTTCGATAAAATTGTTCCCAAGTGAAAACCATTGAAGAAATTGATGAAATATTCCTTAAAAATGTGCCAACATTTCCGGAGAAACAAAATGGTATAACCATCGGGACCCGGACTTTTCGATCCATCACAACCCCAAACCGCCTCCATAATCTCTTCCTCCGAGAAAGGAAGCTCAAAAGACGCATTATTAATCCTATTAATCCTTTTGAAAGGAATACCATCAATGTACAGTCTCTCTAACTTTTCTTCCAATAATTTAGAAGAAAAGTGATCTAAAACCTCCTTCTTTGCCTTGGTCACCGAGTCCACCAAACCACTCACCATATTGACTGAACAAATATGATTACGTCTCCTTTTTTCCATTCATGAATTTATGGAAGAACCTACTATTATTATCCTCATTGTTATTCCACTTCAATCTTTCCTTTTGAATTAACATATTTTTCTTTATTTGAAGATTAAGCCAAAACCTCTTTGAAGCTTCCTTTTTATAAATAAGAATGTCATCTAACCCATCCACATCATTGTTGGATAACAATTCATCCGCTTGATTCATATCCCTCAAGTTATCCTCCACTTCCAAATAAAACCTACCAAAAACCTCCGCCTTCCACCATCTAAGTCGATCTTTAAGGATTCTATATTTCTCCTTTAAAATGAAATCACTCCTACCGACCACCTCAATACTCTTCCATTCCTTTTCAACAAACAAAATATATTTTTTTCTTCCAAAAACCACCCGTTGTTAACTCTAAATGGTTTCGGCCCTCAATTCGCCTCTTCCACCACCAACCAAATTGGAGAATGATCTGATATCTCCTTATTCCCAATTAAATAGACAACCACCCCATCTCTCCACTATAGCTTCTGAAACTATTAAACAATCAATCAGACTCATTGACAACTCATATCTACTGAACCAACTAAATTTTTTCCCTTTACAAGGGACGTCCAACAAATTAGTACTATCGATAAAAGATCTGAATTCCTCCATCTTCGAACTCATATAACCAAAAACCCTCCCTTTTCTTTCTCTATAGTTGATAATCGCATTAAAGTCCCTGCAAAAGATCCACTCACCATCTATGCCTCTACTTTTTAGAGCCAACAAGTTATCCCACATAATCCTCTTCTTAGCCAACTCACAAGAGGAATAAATGTTCACAATGTAATAGATATCATTCCCCCACACAACCTTCACTCCTAAAAAACCATCTCCTCTAAAACTGTTGACAACATTAAATTTTCCTTCTTTCCACAATGTAATAAGGCCTCCAGAATGACCGCTTGATTCCAAAAACGAAAAACCAACTTCTTCATTACTCTAAAAATTCTTTATGACTCCCTCCTACATCTTTGACATTTTTGTTTCCTGAAGCATAAAAATGTCAGCATGACCTTTTTTAATAGCTTAACTTATTCTCCTTCTTTTTAACAAACTACCTCTCCCTATAATGTTCCAAGAGCCAATTATCATTGGGAACCGCTTATATTCTCCTTCCTAGATAACATTCTCACCTTCTTCTCTTTTTCCTTCTCAATAATGTTTATCCTATAAAATTTACTTGGATCAACATTACTCACACCCAGACTAGGGATAACATTCCTTAATTTTTCGCCAATATTGCTATCAAGATTCTCCCATATTTTTGTATTATTCCTAAGAATAACAGATTCTTTCGACTGATCCCCATACCAAACTGACCCCTCCCCGCTGCCTAGCAAAACAGAAGTCGAAAAACCTACTTTATGTGTCTCCTCCTCAGCAAGTGAAACCAACTCCGAGGCACCTGAATTGTATATGTTTTTAGGGACTTCGTCTGCCTCCTATTGATCCTCTTGTTAAACAAGCAATCTGGTTTGTATCTAAAATGATAGTCTTTTAGGCTTTCTGGATTTGCAAGGTAATACATAAACCAAATAGTCTGTTTTGGGAGAACAAACCTCATTAGAACAAAGTACCTTAGTTCTTGACGAACATGAAATAGGATCACTGCTCGAAACAATACCCACCTTAAAATTGGAGTTATCAGAATTCTCCTTTAGGAGATCGACAACAGCATCAAAAGGACCTTTACCAGTGGCAGAAAAAACATCTGCCTTGACATCACAAGCACCTCCCATACCTGCCCTTTTAAGACCCCCACTGCATAATACTTCTACATCCCTTACAGTAAAATCATCAAAAATATCTACATAGTCGTTCCCTTTATCACTAGCGTGACTATAGTTACTCCATTTTATGTATTTTTCAATGGTTTAAATAGTATTTCTTACTTGGTGTCTTTCCAGCTACGCTTTTTTCTATTTTAATTATTTTTCATTGTTTTAGTATTTACCTCAGTTACATGGTCCAACTGAGAGGTAATATATTTTACATCAACAATTTCAAATTACTATCTTCAAAAGCCCATTTTAATTTTTTATTTTATATATTCAGATCCCTTGATTTCATAAATTACCGACGTGATATATATTTTAAATAAGTTCCCAGAATAGGACGCTATTATTTTTTTGGTTACATTTTTATTTTTTAAATTAATACTTTCACATTAACTTTATATAAAACCGATGTGTAACATATGTTGCATGAAAAAATTCAGACTGATATAAAAGATCAAATGTCATTTCGTCACTCTCATCGGCAAAATAAACATATGTGATTGTCATCTTCACTCTCATCAAAACTCTTCCCACAAAAGATTCTGTAAAACTCGAATATCATCTCTTTTCCAACCAAAAATCATTTGAGGTACGTTTGTTCCTTTTGTTTTTCACTGAAATGTTAGTTAGATAGAATGTTTCTACGTGTTGTTTGATTTACTGAAATAGTTTCTATTAATCATTATTTAATTTTTCACAAAAATGTTAGTTATCATGTTTCTACATGTTGTTTGAATCACTGAAATAGTTTCTCTTGATCATTTTGAGGTTTATTTAGATAGTCATGGCCGATTCGACAAGCACCTCCCATACAACATCTGCTGCAATCTCGTGTCTTTATAATATTGAAAAGTTTTCCCCTAAGTTGTGTGTATCACTTTAATTGGCGAATCTTGGAATGAAAGAGTCAAATTTATGTTGTCATTGTTTCGATGATTGTTTTAATCCATACAAAGATTTTACAAGCTTCCACACCTTTTGTTCGTTTCCAAAAAGAACATAATCTTCTGGTTTCTCCATGTAAATCTCCTCATCGAGATCTCCATTTAAGAGTGTCGTTTTGACATCTATTTGATGAACAATAAGATTATGCAGAGAAGCTAATGCAAACCATACTCTAATTTTTGTTTTGCTTGCTACTAGAGCATATGTATCAAATGATACACACCGGTATTTTCTATAGATACCTTGGAATTATCTCATATATTTTCTCAAATACAACCACACACCAATCTATTAATAAATAATTGAGAATACTTTCGGTGAAATATGAGTAGAGCTGCGGTTTTTGAATTGCACTTGATGTAAAACTTATGTATAAATATCCTATAAGCTTATTAACTTAAAAATTTAGGCTAAATTACAGTTTTTGTCCCCTATTTTGGTTAATTCACAAAATCAGTCCCCTATTTATCTTTTAAACAATTTTGGTCTCCCATGTCCATTTTTTTGGTCTAAAAATGTTGATTTTGTATTTGTGACACATTTCTGAACGAGAGAGAATATATAGAGCATTTTTTGGTGAACGAAGAAGACGAATGAACAAGTCGAGAGAGAAAAAAGATGAAGAAGACGATCAGATAAGATGATTAAAGGAATAAAACATCATCGAAAATGCAACGGATAGTTAATCTTTCTTATGAAAAGTCAATATAAGAATGTCACGTATCTAAAAAGTAGTACACAACAACGCTTTTTAGACCAAAAATGGACATAAGGAACCAAAATTGTTTCAGAAATAAATAGGGGGACTGATTTCGTGAGTTTGGAAAAATAGGGGGATCAAAACTGTAGTTTAGTCTAAAATTTATTAAAGTATTAGATTTAAAACTCAAATAGTTCACAAAATCAAAGTGATTATCAAAACATTTAAAATTGAAATCGATGAATTTATTATTCCACTCATCATCAAGACGGTGTGTTTACATATTTTATGAGAAGGTACAAATATCAATCGCAACAACAAAGTTGCCCGTCACACTTGCCTTGACCCTTAGGATATCCCATAAACACACAAAAATTCATACATTCTTCATCTATATCTGGACATGACGCTCTGCCAGTGCAATACCTTGACAATTGTATTGGATTGATTGCTTCTCCTAAAAGCAATATAATATTTTCAGAAACTTAGATAAATTTTGAATCTATGTATACATGGATAACTCATATATGAATAATTTTTTTAAAAATTATCGATAAATTAAAATGCAACATATCCCTTCAATGGTAGGAAAATAAAAATAAATAATGAAATCTAAAGAATGATAAACAGAGAAAACAAAATTAACAAAAAACACAAATACTAATTTATAATTCTATTAATTAGGATTCAATATTATTTTCTATTTGTCTAATATTATTTACAAAAGTTTATGTATGTCGAACAACTTGTTCTTAATTTTGGTTTCAATAATCTTTTTTGCAAGAATGAATATATTATAAATGATTTGATAAAAATAATATGAAAATATCGAAATCGAATAAGTAATATTGTTGTTACCTAGAGTTAAAATGGAAGCTACGCATAGAATTGCAATGAAAAAATGCACACGGATGACGACGAGACCCATATTCTCTTGAAAGGTGGATGGACAAACAATGCCTACAAACGAGAATGAATAAACAATGCATACAAGAAGATATTTATTGAGTTTTCTAAGAAAATAAATATAATAATTGTGTTTGACCGTAATAAACTAAAAATATGAGACAACTAAAATGAATTTTGTATTACTTTAATAATAAATCATATGTATAAATTATTCAATAAATATAAAAAATAATTTGTCTTTTATCAATAGGATTAGAGAAAATTATATTTTTCGACATTATTATAATAATTGTGTTTGCATAATATTATAATAAAAAAAATATTATTAATTTTTAAGTATCAATAATTCATTTACATTAATAATTTATGAAAAAAAATGTTTATAGCCGTTGAATTCTAGATGAACATCTTACTTTTAAATATATATTTTTTCATAAGCGAAATTTATAATATTTATAGAAGTACTTGAGGTATCCAACCCACTTAAACAACCAACACCTAGATTAACTAACACATATAGCTACTCATCCACCTTAATAAATATTTTAAAAAGAAACACAACAATCTAATAAAAATGCTAAATGCTTGTGTTATATATTTTTAATTACTTTAACATTTGACAAGAATATAATCTATAAAGAAAATTGTATTGCAAACTTTGTTTTTCAAAATTTTATTCTTATGATATTTGTCCCATATGTTACTTTATATAAAATATGTATTAAAATGGAATAACTTAAGCATTTAAGATTATGTTAAAAATTAATATAATTTAATATTTTTGGTCAAAAAAAAATTCTTTTTGGTGGAATATGACAACTTTTTCAAAACTATTAATAAAAAATGATTTTAAATTGCATGTAAATATATAATTTTATATATTTTAGATCTTGAATATTCTATATATTTTAATAGGTTTAAATGCACTTTTGTTCTCCTATTTTGATGTATTTTAAAATGTAGTTCCCTTGTTTTAAAAACCAATTTTTTGGTCCTAAAGTTTACTTTCCTTGGATTTTGGTGATACCCCTTCAATTTTGCATATTTGATATTGATGATCGGATATAATTTTTTTTTTTAATGATATGACAATGATGACTAGTAGAAAAATAAAAAAATTATCAATTAATATTTTTAATAATATTATAAATTATTTTAAATATAAAAAATCAAAATCAAATTTAAATTTTTTATAAATATTAATATAGAAATTAATTCATCGTTTTTTAGAATAAATTTATGTTTAATATTCTTTACAGAATAAATTAATTAATAATTTTAATTTAGTTTCAAGAAATTAATTATTTAGAATTTTTTGAATAAACATTTTGGGCTTTTGGGTTATATTCATGCAACATGTTTTCAATTTTCAATGCAATGCTTGAATAAGTTTTATAAACTCTACAATTTTTGTAAATAAACGATGTGGGACTCATATCACTGTTGAAATATTTTCTTGAATTTCTAGTTTTTTCTAGGGGTGGCAAAACGGGCCCGGCCCGTTGGACATGCCCGTTTTGCCCGCACTTTAGTGCGGGGTGGACCAAGGGTTTAGGCTCTCATCCTCTAAAGTGTTTATTCCACCCCGTTTTCATCATGAGCTTTTACTTAAATTTTTGTATTTTTAGGCTTAAAAATTGCAATGCCCGCAAGCTTTCCCCACCCGCCCTCACTTTTTTGCGGGGATGACTTAGGTTTTAAGCTCGCATCCTCAATTTTAGCCACCCCGCCCTGTCCCATTTTTTTACGGGCTTTTGCGCGGCGGGCATGTCCTTTTTCCACCCCTAGTTTTCTCATTGTAACCCATTTTTTGCATCTCTGTTGATAAATGATTTTCTAATTAATTCAATTCACCAGGCGAGAGAATAAAAAAACGGATTTTTCTTATCAACGTTCCACTGAGAAGTTAGTTGATTGGATTTCCTATTCGTACATTGAAGGAATAGCCAATGAATTTCCTATTGGTCCATTCCTCAATTGAGGGTAGAGGTGTTCATGGGTACGGGCCAACCCGTGAACCAACTCACCCAACCCAACCCTTATTCTTACCCAACCCAATCATGTACGGGGCCAATCCGAACCAACCCATTGGTATTTGGTTCGGGTAACGGGTTTGAAGTTTTAAATCCTTGAACCCACGAACTCAACCTATTGATATGTCACGTTATTTATATTTTATTTTATTTATAAATTTTCTAGCATAATTCTTAGAATGCATTTTTTTAAATATAATTATAGTTTTTATTAATTGTAAAAGCATAAGTCAAAATCAAATTTGAGAGATTGATTTTATTTATTCAAAGAGAGATATATCTTAATTTTAAAATTATACTTTGCACCATTTGTATATTTTTCTAACTTTATATGAATCATAAGAGAGTTTTTAGGTATTATGCAATGGGAAATACATTATTATTGCCGTTTGTGCAACTTCAATTAGCAACGTACCCTTGTATTTTCCGTATAACCATGTTCCATCAATCTGAATAATAGGTTTGTAGAATGCAAAACCTTGCATGCATGGTTGAAATGCCCAGAAGAGTCAGTGAAATATTACATTTCCATCAATAATAGATACATTTGGCCTACATGCCATAACTGTCTAAATGATTTCAACATTCCTCGATGTTTGTGTCTTAAGCGCCATCAAAAATCGTGATAATTCTTTATAAGAATCCTCCCAATTTCCATACACCTGTTCAATGGCCTTTGTTCTTGCAATCCACGCCTTCTTGTACGAGGGAGTATACTTATATTGTCGAACAATATGAAAGATTATCATACTCACCTTCACTGATGGATCATTGTTGACAAGCGGCAAAATGTCTTGACATATCAAGTCAACACTTAATTTTCGGTGATCCTGGACAATGTTAGTGGCAGTGCAAGTATGTGGTGGATCTAATGATGCTATCTTCCAAGAATGACTTTTTTTACTGTAAGATGCAACAAGCCGAATTTTGTAAAGTCCGTTATGACAAATAACAACATACCTTCTTGAATTGCTTCGATCCACATTGAAATCAACAGAATTATCCATGTGATGTTTTATAATAGCTCGTACGCATTCTTCCTTGGTACCTGAAGTGAATCAACAACGAGGGCAACGAGTACAGCGAGTGAGGGTACCTAGGGGATGTGGAACCGGAGGTTGGTATGCCCAACCCGGCCGTGATCATTAAATTATGTAATTTTAATTATTAATATCATATTATCTTTCATCTATTATTAAAGTTTTTTTATTTTGTAAATAAATTTTAAAAATGCACCTTGTCTCCAATTGAATTGGTGATCCTTCACTATATTACAACATAGTCGTCAATTGAAATGGAGATTATATATGGTATCTCCAATCCAATTGACGACACTTCATAAGCACTATAAGCAGTCGTCAATTCATCTGGAGACCACTCTTATGTTTTTTTTTTTAAATTAGGGTATTTTGAGAATATTTTTTAAAACTAGATTATTTAGAGATTTTTTTTTTAAAAAAAACATAGGTATTTCGGTAAAAATTTCAAAATCTTTGTGTTATATATTTTTAATTACTTTAACATTTGACGAGAATATAGTCCATAAAAAATCGTATTGCAAACATTATTTTTCAAAATTTTATTCTTATAATATTTTCCCCATATATTACTTTATATGGAATATATGTTAAAATGGAATAACTTAAATATTTAAGAATATGTTAAAAATTAATATAATTTAATATTTTTCGTCCAAAAATATTATTTTTGGTGGAATATGAGAACTTTTTCAAAACTAGTAATAAAAAATGATTTTAAATTGCATGTAAATATATAATTTTATATATTTTAGATATAGAATATTCTATACATTTTAATAGGTTTAAATGCAATATTATTCTCCTATTTTGATGTATTTTAAAATATAGTTCCATCATTTTAAAAACTAATTTTTTGATTCCTAAAGTTTACTTTCCTGGATTTTGGTAATACCCCTTCAATTTTGCATATTTGATATTGTTGATTGGATATAAAGTTTATCTTTTAATGATATGATAATGATGACTAGGAGAAAAAATAAAAATTTATTAATTAATTTTTTTAATAATATTATAAATTATTTTAAATATAAAAAAATCAAAATAAAATTTAAATTTTTTACAAATATTAATTTAGAAATTAATTCATCATTTTTAAAAAAATAAATTTATGTTTAATATTCTTTACAGAATAAATAAATTAATAATTTTAATTTAGTTTCAAGAATTTAATTATTTAGAATTTTTTGAATAAATATTTTAGACTTTTGGCTTATATTCATGCATCATGTTTTCAATTTTCAATGCAATGCTTGAATAAGTTTTATAAACTCTACAATTTTAGTAAATAAACGATGTGAGACATATATCACTGTTGAAATATTTTTTGCACTATAACTCATTATAACTCACTATAACTCATTTTTTGCACCTCTGTTGATAAATTATTTTTCTAATTAATTCAATTCACCAGGAGAGAGAATAATAAAACGTCTTTTTTTATCAACGTTCCACTGAGAGGATAATTGATTGGATTTCCTATTCGTACATTGAAGAAACAACCAAGTAATTTCCTATTTGTCCATTCCTCAATTGAGGGAATAGTTAAAGTATATTTTAAATTTTAAAATAAAAAAGAAATTTGGAGGAAAAAAATGGACAAAGTGAAAAAAGAAAAATTATTTCTTATATATGTCCACATGCCAACCAACGGGATATCTCCTTTATTATTGTTCAAAAATTTAAAAATTAGATCATATTTTGTTTTTCCCGTGTGAAATATTTGACCGATCATTACTACAAATAATATTTTTTTATGACGAAGTTTACAACTCGAACATTAAAAAATAGATGGTATAGATCCTATGAGTCTCATGTTTTTTTTAAATAAACAACTTGTTCCCTCCATAGAATAAGGGAGCTCACTTCGATTTTTTTTGTAAGCAAGAGATTCAATAAAGCGAGAACTAAGGGTTCTCGAACTTTGATTACAAAAAGATGAATAGCTAAATTAAGTCGAAACATAAAGAAATTGCTAACCAATTGCTTCTACGATAGAAAAAGCAACAGATCTTTACAAAAATCATAGAAATTACCATTGGGTTTCACAATTTCTCCTTACAAAGACCATTTCCAAGCCGAAATCTTAATACTCCAAACAATATCAAGAATGTTCTAACTTTGATCCTAAATAATGATTACATTCCTAACAATCAAAATATTTCAAATCAAAGCCAACCAAATAACTCCAGCTTTCCCAATTTTCGCTCCCTGAGATTTACATAAAATATACCATCTCACAAAGCTTTTTGTACAACACTCCGAGTTGTCAACCGAGATATCTACAAAACCAATTCACTCCCTAATTTCCCTCCAAATCAACTTCACCACAACACAACTTGCGAACAAATGTGACACATTTTCTAAATGAGTAGAACAAAACACACAAAAAGAATTTTCGTCGGGTAAATTTATACCTAGAAATAACAAATTATCTTTTGTAGAGAGCCTCTTCCAAAATAACCTTCAAGCAAACACTATTAAACAAATAGAAACAACCAACTTCCAAAGCCTCCTCCACACACCCTCCGACCCTCTCATCCTACCCATTAAAGCATAGCCAGAAATCGACGACCTGAAAAAACCAGAAGAAATATTATCCGCTCCAGAACCATCTACTGCCTTGGTGCCAGCCACAACAGGGTTGTTGTCCACCTGAGATGAGACATCGCTAATTCCAGCAGGCGAGAGAGTGACAACGAGAACGTTAACCCTTCCATCCGATCAATTATGAAAACCAGAAGCGACAACAGCAGTAACAGGTATGCTATCAGCCATAACTGTCGCGTAGGAGTGTACTGAGAAGCCAACGAAAGGGTTGGGGAGCTAGACGGCCCCGTCCCACTCTGTATTAGCATGCCCTTCATTAAAAAGTAACAAGTTAAGGGAAATACAAATAGCTTTTAAGTTAGTGTCCAAAGAATCCTCAATGCCAGTATAATCCCATCTCAAACCCCTTTCCACCCAACCTCCCATGCCCGCCACAGATGCATAATAAAGCCTAGAGACCGCAAACAAATTTGGTAACTTATCCTTCAAACAAAAATTATCCAACTAATTAGAATTCCAAAAAAAAAGTCGTAAAGTCGTTACCAATTTCCACTCTACGATTTTTCGTAAATATGTCTTCCTCTAATTTTTTATCAATGGACCCTAAATCTTTCCAACACACCGATTTAGAAACCTTAGGCCCAAGGTCACCAATCCCCTTGAACATGCTCATACAAATGTTGCCATAATGATCCCTCAAAATACTATACCACAAAGAATTCGATCTTTCCAAAATCCTCCACCTCCATTTAAGGAGGAACGCCATATTGAAATCCTCAATACTACGCACCCCTAAACCACCCTTCTCCAACGAAAAACACATATCCTTCTAAGTAATCTAATGAATCCTTCTTCGATCCTCTGAACCTCCCCATAAAAAGTTACTTTGCAAAGAAGTAATTTCTTTAGCAATCTTTACCGGAATTTTGTAAAAATATAATATAAAAAGGGACAAAGAGCATAAAACCGATTTAAGGAGAGTAATACGCTCCCCTAGGCTAAACATCCTACACTTCCAACTAGAAATCATCTTCTTAATCTTGTTCACAAAGCTACTCCACATTGATAACCTCCTTGGGCTAGACAGAGGTCGGAATACCAAGGAAATTAAAGCTACTTTCCTCCTTCCTACATGAAAGGAAACAAGCCGCCGCCTCCAAAAAATAAGGATTCGAATTAATACCAATAAGTTTGGTTTTATAGTTCCCAACCCAAAAACAATCTCAAAGCTCCTTAGAACCGCCTTTATAACCCACAATTGTTTCCAACTACTCCCACTGATTAGGAAAGTGTTGTCCGTAAATTGAAGAATTTTGATTGAAACACCCATTTTAACAAGAACTCCTTCATATTCCCCTATTTCAATAGCCTTTTTAACCAAGCCCGAAAGAGCCTCAACCACTATCACAAAAAGAAACGGACATAGTGGGTCTCCTTGCCTCAACCCATTCTCCACCTTAAACTCCTTAGTAGGGCTACCGTTAACTAAAACTGACATGTCACTATTGAAAACCAACAACTTCATCAATCTCATCCAAGTAACCCCAAATACCATCCGTCTCATCATGTATCTAAGAAAATTCCAATTAACTTTATCATAAGCTTTTTCAAAATCTACCTTATAAAGGGTGCACCTCTTACCTTACTTTTTTCAAAAATCCATCAATTCATTTGCAACAAGAACCCTGTCTAAAAGTTGTCTTCCGGGAACGAAAGTACTTTGACAAGAAGAAATGATGGTGTGCAAGGAGGACTTTAACCTTCCCACTAAAAGTTTAGAGAACACCTTATATAAACTTCTCACGAGATAAATGGGTCTATAGTCGTCTAACCCAGTCCAGTTAGGAACCTTCAGAACAAGCATAAAAAAAGAAGACGTGATCGCTTTCGATAAAATTGTTCCCAAGTGAAAACCATTGAAGAAATTGATGAAATATTCCTTAAAAATGTGCCAACATTTCCGGAGAAACAAAATGGTATAACCATCGGGACCCGGACTTTTCGATCCATCACAACCCCAAACCGCCTCCATAATCTCTTCCTCCGAGAAAGGAAGCTCAAGAGACGCATTATTAATCCTATTAAGCATTTTGAAAGGAATACCATCGATGTACGGTCTCTCTACCTCTTCTTCTAATAATTTAGAAGAAAAGTGATCCAAAACCTCCTTCTTTACCTTGGTCACCGAGTCCACCAAACCAATCTCCATATTGACCGAACCAATATGATTACCTCTCCTTTTTTCCATTCATGACTTTATGGAAGAACCTATTATTATTATCCTCATTGTTATTCCACTTGAATCTTTCCTTTTGAATTAACATATTTCCTTTATTTGAAGATTAAGCCAAAACCGCTTTGAAGCTTCCTTTTTTAATAAGAATGTCATCTAACCCATCCACATCAATGTTGGATAACAATTCATCTGCTTGATTCATATCCCTCAAGCTATCCTCCACCTCCAAATAAAACCTACCAAAAACCTATGAATTCCACCATCTAAGTCGATCTTTAAGGATTCTATATGTCTCCTATAAAATGAAAACACTCCTACCAACCACCTCCATACTCTTCCATTCCTTTTCAACAAACAAAATATTTTTTTTTCTTCCGAAAACCACTCGTTGTTAACTTTAAATGGTTTTGGCCCTCAATTCTCCTCTTCCACCACCAACCAAATCAGAGAATGATCTGATATCTCCTTATTCCTAATTAACTAGACAACCACCCCCATCTCTCTACTATAGCTTTTGAAACTATTAAACGACCAGTCTGACTCATTGACAACTCATTTCTATTGAACCAACGAAACATTTTCCCATTACAAGGGATGTCTAACAAATTAATACTATCGATAAAAGATCTGAATTCCTCCATCTTCGAACTCATATAACCAAAAACCCTCCCTTTTCTTTCTCTATAGTTGATAATCGCATTAAAGTCCCTGCAAAAGATCCACTCACCATCTATGCCTCTACTTTTTAGAGCCAATAAGATATCCCACATAATCCTCTTCTTAGCCAACTCACAAGAGGAATAAATGTTCACAATGTAATAGATATTATTCCCCCACACAACCTTCACTCCCAAAAAACCATCTCCTTTAAAACTGTTGACAACATTAAATTTGCCTTCTTTCAACAATGTAATAAGGCCTCCAGAATGACCGCTCGATTCCAAAAACGAAAAACCAACTTCTTCATTACTCTAAAAATTCTTTATGACTCCCTCCTGAATCTTAGGAATTTTTGTTTCCTGAAGCATAAAAATGTCAGCATGACCCTTTTTAATAACTTGACTTATTCTCCTTCTTTTTAACAAACTACCTCTCCTTATAATGTTCCAAGAGCCGATTATCATTGGGAACCTCTTATATTCCCCTTCCTAGATAACATTCTCACCTTGTTCTCTTTCTCCTTCTTAATAATGTTTATCCTATAGGTTTTACTCGGATCAACATTAGTCACGCCCAGACTAGAGATAATATTCCATAATTTTTCGCCAATATTGCTATCAAGATTCTCCCATATTTTTGTATTACTCCTAAGAATAACGGATTCTTCCGACTGATCCCCATACCAAACCGACCCCTCCCCACCGCCTAGCAAAACTAAAGCCGAAAAACCTACTTTATGTGACTCATCCTCAGCGAGTGAAACCAACTCCGAGGCACCTGAATTGTATATGATTTTAGGGACTTCGTCTGCCTCCTCTTGATCCTCTTGTTAAACAAGCAACCTGGTTCGTAGCTAAAGCGACAATCTTTTAGGCTTTCTGGATTTACAAGGTAATACATATACCGAATAGTCTGTTTTGGGAGAACAAACCTCATTAGAACAAGGTACCTTAGTTCCTGACGAACATGAAATCGGATCACTTCTCGAAACAATACCCACCTTAAAATTGGAGTTGTCAGAATTCTCCTTTAGGAGATCGACAACAACATCAAAAGGACCATTACCAGTGGCAAAAAAAACATCTGCTTTGACATCACAAGCACCTCGCATACCTTCCCTATTAAGACCCCCACTGCCTAATACTTCTACATCCCTTACAGTAAAATCATCAAAAATATCTACATAGTCATTCCCTTTATCACTAGCGTGACTATAGTTACTCCATTTTATGTTTTTTTCAATGGTTTAATTAGTATTCCTTACTTGGCGTCTTTCCAGCTATACTTTTTTCTTTGTTAATTATTTTTCTTCATTGTTTTAATATTTACCTCGGTTACATGGTCCAATTGAGAGGTAATATATTTTACATCAACAATTTCAAATTACTATCTTCTAAAGCCCATTTTAATTTTTTATTTTATATATTCAGATCCTTTGATTTCATAAATTACCGACGTGATATATATTTTAAATAAGTTCCCAGAATAGGAAGTTATTGTTTTTTTTTTTACTTTTTTCTTTTTTAAATTAATACTTTCACATTAACTTTATATAAAACCGACGTGTCACATATGTTGTATGAAAAACTTCAGACTGATATAAAAGATCAAACGTCATTTCGTCACTCTCATCGGCAAAATAAACCTATGTGATTGTCATCTTCACTCTCATCAAAACTCTTCCCACAAATATTCTTTAAAACTTGAATATCATCTCTTTTCCAACCAAAACTCATTTGAGGTACGTTTGTTCCCATTGTTTTTCACTGAAATGGTAGTTAGATAGAATGTTTCTACGTGTTGTTTGATTTACTGAAATAGTTTCTATTAATCATTATTTAATTTTTCTCAAAAATGTTAGTTATCATGTTTCTACATGTTGTTTGATTCACTGAAATAGTTTCTCTTGATCATTTTGAGGTTTATTTAGATAGTCAAGGCCGATTCGACAAGCATCTCCCATACAACATCTGCTCCAATCTCGTGTCTTTATAATATTGAAAAGTTTTCCCCTAAGTTGTGTGTATCCCTTTAATTGGAGAATCTTGGAATGAAAGAGTCAAATTTATGTTGTCATTGTTTCGATGATTATTTTAATCCATACAATGCATACAATGAAAGGTGAATGGACAAACAATACCTACAAACGAGAATGAATAAACAATGCATACAAGAAAATATTTATTGAGTTTTCTAAGGAAATAAATATAATAATTGTGCTTGACCGTAATAAATTAAAAATATGAGACTACTAAAATGAATTTTGTATTACTTTAATAATAGATCATATATAAAATTATTCTATAAATATAAAAAATAATTTGTCTTTTCAATAGGATTAGAGAAAATTATATTTTTCGATATTATTATAAGAACCGTGTATGCATTATATTATAATAAAAAAGTATTATTAATTATTAAGTATCAATAATTCATTTACATTAATAATTTATGAGAAAAAAATGTTTATAGCAGTTGAATTCTAGATGAACATCTTACTTTTAAATAGATTTTTTATAAGCGAAATTTATAAAATTTATAGAGGTACTTGAGGTACCCAACACACTTAAACAACCAACAACTAGATTAACTAACACATATAGCTACTCACCCACCTTAATAATGCAAAATGTAAGAAAGTGATAGCAATTAAAAATTAATATGCTAAAAATTAATAAATATTTTAAAAAGAAACACAACAATCTAATAAAAATCCTTGTGTTATATATTTTTAATTACTTTAACATTTGACAAGAATATAATCTATCAAAAAAAATCGCAGTGCAAACATTGTTTTTCAAAATTTTATTCTTTTGATATTTTTCCCATATGTTACTTTATATAAAATATGTGTTAAAATGGAATAACTTAAACATTTAAGATTATGTTAAAAATTAATATAATTAAATATTTTTGGTCAAAAAAAATATTCAATATGACAACATTTTCAAAACTATTAATAAAAAATGATTTTAAATTGCATGTAAATATATAATTTTATATATTATAGATCTTGAATATTCTATATATTTTAATAGATTTAAATGCACTTTTGTTCTCCTATTTTGATGTATTTTAAAATGTAGTTCCCTTGTTTTAAAAACCAATATTTTGGTCCTAAAGTTTACTTTCCTTGGGATTTTGGTGATACCCCTTCAATTTTGCATATTTGATATTGATGATCGGATATAAAATTTATTTTTTAATGATATGACAATGACGACTAGGAGAAAAAATAAAAAAATTATTAATTAATATTTTTAATAATATTATAAATTATTTTAAATATAATAAATCAAAATAAAATTTAATTTTTTTTAAAATATTAATATAGAAATTAATTCATCGTTTTTTAGAATAAATTTATGTTTAATATTCTTTACAGAATAAATTAATTAATAATTTTAATTTAGTTTCAAGAAATTAATTATTTAGAATTTTTTTAATAAACATTTTGGGCTTTTGGGTTATATTCATGCAACATGTTTTCAATTTTCAATGCAATGCTTGAATAAGTTGTATAAACTCTACAATTTTAGTAAATAAACAATGTGGGACTCATGTCACTATTGAAATATTTTCTTGAATTTCTAGTTTTTTTTAGGGGTGGCAAAACGGGCCCGACCCGTTGGGCATGCCTGTTTTGCCCGCACTTTAGTGTGGGGTGGACCAAGGGTTTAGGCCATCATCCTCTAAAGTGTTCATTCCACCTCATTTTCGTCGTGAGCTTTTGCTTAAATTTTTTATTTTTAGACTTAAAAATTGCAATGCCCGCAAGCTTTCCCCGTCCGCCCTCACTTTTTTGCGGGGATGACTTAGGTTTTAGGCTCACATCCTCAATTTTAGCCGCCCCGCTGTTGCACCCCAAAATTTGCCCTCACAAGACAAGTCTTTGTGTACTAAGAGACTCACAAGGTTCACAAGGTTCACAAGACCTCCCATGAGGTTCACAAGACCTCCCATGAGGTTCACAAGACCTCCCATGAGGTTCACAAGGTTCACAAGACATCTTATGAGGTTCATAAGGTTCACAAAGTTCACAATTAGTCAGAAGATTTGACAATTCCCTCTGACAATGCATCCTCCTAAGCAATGCATCCTAAACTAGGGTTTTGACTTTAATCAGGCTAAATGGACTTCCAAGACTTCAAGTGAGCTTCATAACATCTTATATGTGTTTAAGAATCCCCATGACAAGTTTCAAGACTTTTCCCAAAGGTTTGCTCAATCAGATGATCAGATAGGTCAAAATCAGTCAAAGTAGTTAAAAAGTCAAACTGAGGTCAACTGTGGTCAAACCAAAGTCAAACTTCATGATTTTTTGCCAACATCAAGTATATGAAGTAAAATTCATCATTTGATCAAGGGTTGATCATGATTCATCAAGGAGATTTCAGATCATCAAGAATCAGGAGTTTCTAAATTAGGGTTTCCTCAGGAAAAGTCAACTGAACTTTGACCAGCCATAACTTTCACATGCTTCATCAAATTTTTCCTATCCAAAGCTCATTTTTAAGGAAATTGAATTCTCTACAACTTTGTGTCTCACAAGCCAAGCCCAAAAATGCTTCATTTGGAAGGTATGAGCTAAGACATTATAGGTCCTTTTAAAAAGTCAACAAAAAGTCAACAACTTCAAAAGAGCATAACTTTAGAATGGTAAAAGATATGGACATGAAACCAATGGAGTTGGTTAGAGGACTCTTTAAGCTTTCCAAAATGTCCAAGAACACCCTCATAGCATTAAAATTGAAGGATTTGTGCCCTTTCAAAGTTGGGACATTTTTGAGTGGTTTATGAAGTAAATGGGGTCTTAAAACCATAATTCTTCAAATGAGCTGACTTTTTTGTGACCCAATGTGTTCCATGACATCATGCACGAAATTTATTTAATATTTTCATAATTTTATTCATTTTATTTTTATTTATTATGATTTTTTATATTAAAAATCATTTTAAATTCAAATAAAATATAAAAATATGAAGATTTAAAAATATTTTGATTCTAGAAAGTCATGAAAGTTAATTGGATCAGATTGATATGAAAATTATGGTGATTGTCTTAAAATAGCAATGTTATATCAAAAAATATTTGAATTTTAAGGCATGATCTTTTTCAATCTCCTTGATCCAAAAAGTCCAAAGAACAATCACTTCTCTTGACCTAATTTCACTCACTATATGTACATGAACATAACACAATGCAAGGACACGGAAATTCACAGCCTCAAAGACAAGTTTCAAAGTTTCAAATTTCATCAAAATTTCAAATTCGGATTCTTCATCACAAAGCTTTTTAAGGTATTTTAAGGATACAAGAAGGATCATTGGACTTCACTGATCATGTATCAACACTCATATGCATCCCAAACCTCATGAATGGATCAAACCAAATCAAACTTTCAACCCTCTTTTGAATTTTTAGTTCTCATATATATATATATGCAATATAAATTGAATTTGACTATGGTTTTGTGTTTGTGACAAGCTCGTGATTGTTTCTGGGCCATTTAATTTGATTTTTGGTACAGGTTTGAGGAATCACCATGATTAGGGTTCGTCGGCCATTTTAGGGTTTCTTGATTCATTAAAGATAAATGAATTCTGGAAACATGGTTGTGTTGTATGGATCTTGAGGATCATGTTTCACTAATCAATTTGTAAAAATTGTACTGTTTTGTTGACATTCGAAATTCGTAGGTTCTATATATTATGAAATTCGCAGGAAATTGCCCAAGAGAATTCGTAGGAAATTTCGCAGCATCCAAGGAAGAAGATGAAGTTCTTGGCGCGCAGCTGGGATTTAAATTTTTGTTTTAATATTTTATGAAATTGTTTGCAATTTATTTCACAGATGTGTTGGTAGCTCAGTTGGTTGATGCGCTTGTGTGATGGATGAGGAGTCCTGGGTTCGAATCGTCCCCAGCCCCTTTTGCTTTTTTTTGGTTATTTTCAACATATTTGCAAGATAAAGTACAAAACGAATGCAACCTGGATTGCTAACACAAGAGCATGGCTTGTCCCAGTGGTTGACTTGCTGGTCTTGGGAGAGTGAAGCCTAGGGCCTGGGTTCGAATCCCAGCCCCAGGTATGTTTTCTTTTCTTTTTTCATTCTTTTATTTATTTTGTTTATATTTTATAATTAACCTTAATTAATTTCTTAAAAATGTTAAAATAAATATATATTATTTCTTATACCTAATTAAACTTTATTTGCAAAAATTTAATTATTTATATTTATTGTGTTATATGTTCTTATTATTAAATATATATATATAATTTGTAAATAAGTGGATTTGTTTTTTTTGTAAATTAATAAATAAAATCCTAATTCTATTTTCTAAATTCATAAACCCTAAATTATTTATATTAACCCTAATATTTTCATATAAAACCTAATTTTTGTTTATTAATCCTAATTATGATTATGAATAGTAATTCATGTGTTTGTAAATTTTAAATTGTATATATTTATTTATAATTTGTTTATATTATTATTATATGTAGTTTTGTAATTTAAATAATTTAATAGTAAACCCTAATTTATTTTTTTTCTAAATAATTAAAAACCCTAATTTTATTGTATGAATTTAATTTATTATTTTGTATACTTATAATCAAATATTTTTTATAATATGTATATAAAATTAAATAATTAGACTATTAAGTTATATTTATTAGTATATAATATTCATTATTTATGTTTTTTATTAAAAAATCTAAAAAATAATTATCTATTTAAATTTGAACTTTTAATTTATTATTATTATGCTAATTTCTTCATCTCATACTTATTTTTGTTTATTATTCCTAATCCTCTTATATTTATTTATTTTTTGTTTATTACTACTAATCTATTTAAGTATTTATTTGCTTATTTTAATTATTTTAATTACAATGTAATTGTATCCAATATGTAATAGTTGTAGAATATTTTTATTATTTATTTGTAAATGCTATGGTTAGTAAAATAGGGAGTGTAAAACATATTTGTATGTAAAATCGAATTTAGATCATTAACTTAAAGATAAATATATGAACTTGTACACGCACACACGTAAGTCGATCCTGGATCGCCATCTCACTTCTTAAGGTTTACCTCTCAAGTTGCCTAAACAAAAGGTCAAGTAAAGTGTATAAAGCAAAGTCCCTTCATTCATTAACATCATATAGTCCCTTAATAGATAAAAAGATCAAGTCCCTTCATGGTTGCCTTCGTAATGATCTTGTCCCTTCCGAATAAAGATGATAAGTCCCTTCAAATTGCTTATACACCTTACAGTTGCCTAATCACAGTTGTCCCTTCATTAGACCCTCATACATCCAAGGTAATGACTACCTATTCCTTAATAATAGGGATAGTCTTACCATTTAAAGGATATTTAAGAGCAGAAAAGACTTAACTTAGGGTATGTTCCTCTTATGTACTTGCTCACCTTTTCAAACATTTCAAAAACACTTCACATTTTCAAACAATTTTCAAAACAAAGGCTTTATATATATCCGTACATGGATCATTATAAAGTACTTAAGAAAATTTCTAATCACACACTACACTTCTCAAAAACATTTTAAAGTGAGCTAAGTAACTAAGAGCCCATGGATAACCATGGATGTAAAGGGTGCTAACACCTTCCCTTTACATAACCTACCCCCGAACTCAAAAATCTTTTAAGGTCTTTCCTGTTCTTTTATACCCTTTCCTTTGGATAAAATAAAAGTCGGTGGCGACTCTTGCTATCCGCAACATTTAACTAAAGTCAGTTCTCCCACCGTGTTACAGAACTGGTGACTCTGCTGGGGACTTAATAAAAGAGGGGTACCCTTAGGAATTAGATCACTTTAAAATTGTTTGTCTTGTTTGCTTTATACTTATCTGTTGGGTGCTCTTATGTGTGAAAGATCCTAACCCGGATCTAGTGTACCTTAGGTAAATGGTAATAGACCAAGGAAACTATACGGCGTATACCGATATGGTTGATCTGGTGGCCATAGTTAGTGTGACTTCTTGGTTGGTGCTTATGTTCCTTAAGTCAAGTTGAGGATAATATGAGGCTGCCATATGTTGTAAATGCACTAACTAACTTTTAGAACCCTAGTTATCCCATCTTGGCCTTTAGAAAAGTAGTGAGATAACCGGCTTTGGTGAAGACTGAAGTTGGTTGATACTCGATACTACGCTCATTGAGATCCTAAACTTGGAGGGTTTTGGTTGGCAAATAAGTTGCCTACTGAACAACCACCCTTGTGAAGGATCAATGATATTGAGATCCCTTAGAACCTGGTTACTTTATAGGACAGAATGAACCAACTAAACTTCAGGGGAGGGTACTTACCTTTGAACCTCATGCAAGCCTTTAAACCTAGGGCTATGGTGTGACTTGTTTGTGTGTGCCACATGTTTGTGATTGAGCATAACATCATAACATCATCATGCATCATAAACATAGCATTTTCACTAACCATTTCAAGGACCAAAGGATTTATCTTTGTTCTTTGTTATAGGTCATGGCTTCTGCTCGTAGGAATACTATCAGGACCAGCTTTGTAAGAGACTCATTACAAAGTAAGTCAAGAAAGAATTTTGGAGTTAACAAAGCAACTTCACGAGGAGCGGAATCTCAACTCATACCTCAACACAAAGAGGAAACGTCCATGGGAGACTTAAAACCCCATCTTTTGTATTTATTTCATTTCATTTTGTAAGCCCAAAGGGAAAACAAATTTATTACTAATAAAAGTTTACTTTCTTGATTGTTTAGACAAATTTAAATCCTGCGGTCCTTGAAAACATTGCATACGCATTTATACACCATATCATTGCATCACAGGTTTATTGTGCACATGTTTCTTATCTTCTCGCTGTTTATTTTAGCAATGGCTCTTGAACAAACAGTTAAAGATCTCCAGGCACAAAATGCACAGTTCCAAGAACTGATCCTGAACTTGTCCAAGGGGCAGGATGAATTGAAGACACTGCTGGCCAAGAAGACTAAGAAGACTAGAAGATCAGGAGGCCTGATCAACATGGGAAGAAGGTTTAGAGGTCCTGTCAAGACCAAAGAACAGGTTGAAGATTATGAGTCTGAAGAGTCTGAGAAAGAGGGAGGTAGTCTCCATAATACAATGGGGGGCTCTGATTCTGAAGCTAACTACTATCATGAGCCTAATGAAGATAAGTTCAAAATGCTGGTGGATAGAATGGATGCTATGGAATTGCAAAAGTCTTCTGGGCTGGATTTTGAAGACCTGAGTTTAATATCTGGGGTGGTTATACCCATTGGTTTCAAGGTTCCTACTTTCGTAGTTTATGATGGTGTCTCTTGTCCTAAGCTGCATCTGAGGTCCTATGTTCGGAGAATCCAACCCCATACTGCTGATAAGAAGTTGTGGATC
Organism: Lathyrus aphaca; assembly: GCA_963966055.1. Taxonomy (NCBI): domain Eukaryota; kingdom Viridiplantae; phylum Streptophyta; class Magnoliopsida; order Fabales; family Fabaceae; genus Lathyrus; species Lathyrus aphaca. The sequence continues at coordinate 679,915,497 of OZ014519.1, read as the reverse complement.
CATTTCTTTCAAGAGAGCTTATCTGGAGCTCAATTGGAATGGTATTATCAATTGGAGAGTGTCAACATCCGTGATTAGAATGATCTTGCTGAAGCCTTTTATAAGCAATATCAATACAATGTTGATCTGGCTCCTACCCGCATGCAACTTCAAAGCATGTCTATGGGTGCTAAAGAAAATTTCAAGGAGTATGCCCAGAAGTGGAGAGATTTGGCTGGCAGAGTGCAACCCCCTCTAAATGACAGGGAGTTGGTTGATATGTTCATGTGTACGTTGAATGGTCCTTTTTACAGTCATCTTATTAGAAGCTCATCATCTGGCTTCACTGAGTTGATAATGACAGGAGAGCGCGTAGAAAGTGGTATAAGGAGTGGCAAGATCCAAGTGGGTGCTTCTTCATCAAGTACTGCAAAGAAGCCTCCCAGTGGGAAGAAAGAGTCGAATGCTGTTTATGGTCAACCTGATCGTAGTAGGAGGCATCAATCTGTGAGTGCAGTTCATATCTCCAATCCAACTCCTGCAACACCAGAGCCACCACAGGGCAATCAACAGAGGCCTAGAAGGCAGTTCACTAAGCTCAACATGTCACTGGCCCAAGCCTTGCAACACTTGTTGAAGGGTGAACTCATCACTTTGAGGGACCCTCCTCAGAATCCCAATGTCACCTCTCCCAGGTACAATCCTAACGCACGATGTGCATATCATTCAAATTGTCAGGGACATGATACCAATAGTTGCTGGATATTGAAGAATAAAATTCAGGATATGATTGATGCTGGAGAGATTGATTTTGACCCTCCGGGTACTCCAAATGTGATTACTGCTCCCATGCCAAATCATGAAAAGACTGTTAATGCCATTGATGAAGTTTCACATATTTCCTCAGTTGCAGATTTGACTAAACCATTGTCTGTTATTAAGGAGAAGTTAGTACAAGCTGGGTTCTTTCCAGGTTGTCGTGAAGATTGTTTATATTGTGCCTATAAGCCGGATAGTTGCTGGAGGTTGAAGGACGGAATTCAACGCCTCATGAATAATTACACCATAGTGTTTGAGAGGACCCCACCTTCTGTGGAGAGCATGGTTGATCATATAACTAAAGGTGCGAAGGTTGAAGAGGTGGATATGGTTGATAAAATGCCGGTAAGGATTACTTCCAAGGGACCTGTAAAAATCACTCGTAAAGGCCTAATTAAAATTACTGCTGAAGGTCCTGTGAAGATTGTTGCTGAAGCTAGAGTGGCTCCTATGATCATTACTACTCCGGGTCCTAATCCATATACTTCTGATAAAGCTGTGCCTTGGCATTATGGGTCCGATGTTTATATTCATGGTGTTAAGCAGGAATCCTTAGCTGATACACCTGTTGTTGGTGAAAATTTAGATGTTGATAATATTGCTGGATCTAGTAAGATCACACGAAGTGGAAGAGTTTTCTCTCCTCCAGTTACCTCCAAGAATGCATCTACTACCTCTACTGCTGATGCTCGGGGCAAAGGTCCTGTTATTGAACTTATACCAACTGATGTGCCAGCTGCTGATGATCTTTCTAAGCAAATGGAAGAAGTATTGAAGATCATTCGCAAGAGTGATTATGACATTGTTGATCAATTGAGGCATACTCCCTCCAAGATTTCTATGTTGTCTTTGTTGTTGTGTTCTGAGGCTCATGCCAAAGCCTTGATTAAATTTTTGAAGACTGCTCACGTACCAAATGAGATATCTGTAGACCAGTTTGAAAATTGTGTTGCACACTTGACCTATGATAATGGGTTAGGTTTCTCTGATGCTGATTTGACACCGGCCAAGAGGGATCATAACAGGGCTCTACATATCTCTATTGAATGTAGGGGCACTACCCTGTCACATGTATTAATAGACAATGGTTCCTCGTTGAATGTGTTGCCCAAAGAAGTTCTGAATAAGCTTAGTCCTGAAGATGCTGTGTTGAAGCCCATTAATATAGTGGTGAAGGCTTTTGATGGCTCGAGAAGAGTGGTGCATGGAGAAATTGATCTCCCAATAAAAGTAGGTTCTCAAGTCTTCAATGCTACTTTTTATGTAATGGATATCGTCCTTCATATTCTTGTTTGCTTGGGCGTCCCTGGATCCATGGGGCAGGTGCTGTAACCTCCACCTTACATCAGAAGCTGAGATATCCAGTAAAAGGAAAAGTTGTCACTGTTTACGGAGAAGAAGGATACATAGTTAGCCATGTGAACACCTTTAAATATCTTGAAGTGGAAGGTGAATATGTTGAAACTCCGTGCCAGGCATTCGAAGTAGTTCCTTGGGTTGTTAATAATTATGAAGCTCCTCTTGTTGTCAAGAAAGTTCCTGTGGTCACCAGAGTACATCCTACAATGGCCTCCCTCAAAGATGCTAGAGCTGTGGTGGATGAAGGTGGTTGTACTATTTGGGGTCAGCTTCCTGACATTCCTTACAAGTCTGACAAATTTGGTTTGGGTTTCACTGCAGAGTCCCAGAAGGCTGTTCGTCGTGCTCGTGCTGTTCGTATCACCAATCAGGGGATTATAAAAGATCAGATCAATGTTGTGGGTGACTATGATGAATACTACAACTTGGATGCTTGGATTTTTCCTACTGTGGGTGATGGGCTCAATAACTGGAAAGTTGAAGATGTTATTCCTATCTCCTTTAGTCAGGAGTAAATACTATTACTGTGTTGTTACTTTTAAGTTTGTAATTTTTGAACAATTAAACTCTCAAGCCTTGTGCCTTACCCGGGGCACAATGGTATGCTTGTTTCGGGATGTCATTTCATTTGCATACTTCATTCAATAAAAATCAGTGGACGTTTCGTTTTCATAAATATTGTGTTCCTTGTCTTTTCTTTTCTCTTATTTTTGTTTTATCAGCTACGTGTTTTTACACACACCCACATCACTAAAATGCAGATCCTCATCCACTCTGGATCCTGTTGATAACAGTTCTACTATTGCCAATTATAATTTCGAGAATCCGATCTATCAAGCTGAAGATGGAAATGAGGACGATTGTGAAGTACCTGTAGAGCTTGCTAGGTTGTTACAACAAGAAGAGAAAGCTATACAACCACATGAAGAGCCAATCGAAGTTGTGAATTTGGGAACTGAAGAAAACAGGAAAGAAGTCAAGATAGGGGCTGAATTAGAGGATGGTGTTAAGAGCAGATTGATTCAAATGTTACATGATTATGTGGAAATCTTTGCTTGGTCCTATGAAGATATGCCAGGGTTGGATACAGACATTGTGGGTCACCGTTTACCAGTAAAAGAAGACTGTCGTCCAAAGAAGCAGAAGGTACGTCGCATGCGTCCTGAAATGTCAGAGAAGATTAAAGCAGAGGTAATGAAACAATTTGATGCAGGGTTCTTAGCTGTGACTTCTTATCCTCAGTGGGTTGCAAATGTGGTACCGGTACCTAAGAAAGATGGTAAGGTACGTATGTGTGTAGACTACAGGGATTTGAACAAGGCCAGCCCCAAAGATGACTTTCCACTTCCTCATATTGATGTTCTGGTAGACAACACTGCTCAGCATAAGGTATTCTCTTTCATGGATGGTTTCTCTAGTTACAATCAAATCAAGATGGCACCTGAAGATATGGAAAAGACAACATTTGTTACACAGTGGGGCACTTTTTGTTATAAAGTGATGCCATTTGGTTTGAAGAATGCAGGGGCAACATATCAGCGTGCTATGTGTCGCTCCCGCCAGATGAAGCCGGGTCAAATGGGGTACAGACGCGAACGGTCGGCGAAGGGAGGTGCGAGAACACACAGCAGTGAACTCACAGGGAATGAATAGAGTCGCCAGCTAGGCATTTTTATCCCGGAGGAAAGGCAATGCTGCATAGACCTAGAAAAGATATGGATAAGACGGTTGCGAACCAGAGAGACTGAGAAAGGGGGTTGGTTACAACCTGGGAAGGTATTAGCACCCAGATTGTCCGCCGTACTCGACGGGATCCACGCTTAAAAGATTTGTGTTTTAAAGGGGTAGTGTCAGTGCAATTTGTGTATAAAGAGAGCTGGAAAAGGTGTACAGGTGTCAGTGTAAAAGAAGTGCAAAGTGTGATATATACAGTGTCAGTGTAGGGACAAGAGTATGCTAAAGATCATGAGGCTTAAAAGAATGAAACTGAAAGGAGGGGGAATATACAGAGACTTTTGTTCGATAACTGTTAAGTTATGCCTACGTATCCTCTCGTGCAATGAGGAAGTCAGAACACCGTAGTTCGACCCAAAGAGACTGAAAGGTGAATTGACCTGTGAACTGCTTGCTTGCCTATGCTCAAGTGTATGACCTGTCTGGCTCAGGTGCAAACTGTCTTGCATTAGACGGAAGAAGCAAAGTTATCGTTTGTGAGTGAAGATGATGAGAAGAGAATCCTGGAGGAGACGATTATTGTTTGTTTTTGTGTTTTCAGTCTTTTATTGCTTTTGAAAATTTGTCATAAGTTAATGAGCTTAAGCCTAAACCAATGGATTTAGTAAACTCATCACATCTTCCCTCTGATTAGGGGTAATGAGAATACCTTAAGTGTGAAGTCAGATTCTCACACTTAATCACCTTTGATGTAGGATTAAGATCATTAACCTACTTGTGATTATTTAGATGTTTTTGTTGTTTTTGTTTAGTGTTAAGTAATGAGGTTAAGCCATAATCAGGGATTAAACAGACTCATTACACCATCCTAATAGAAGGATAATATATGAGAATGTTTAAGCTGAGGAAAGTTCCTCAACTTAATCCATGATTAGGGATTAAACTCATGACAAAACAAACCTTTGGTTAAGTGGATTTTATTTAATGATATGATGATGAAGTGATTTTTATGGTTTGTAAGACAACTTGAGGGGGACTTGTCCATTAACACTAGGGTTAGTCCTTCTTAACCAATTAAGGAAGAATTAGAACCCTAATGCAAGGCCCAAGTTACAAGCTTGATGTCTTGATGATTATTAAGTGAATTGATTAAAGGATTTAAACACATTAAGGGTTTAACACTTAGGATTAAAGTTATACACTCCATCCTAATAGAAGGATGCAGGCATAAGCTTAATCACAAAGCCTTAAAGCCTTTAGGGTTTAGTCCCTGGCTATGAGATGAGAAGAGAAGACTCAAAGAGACACAAAGGTAAAACTAAGTGAGGAGACTAATCAAAACCCTAATCATTGTCATGCTTGGTTGTTCCTAAGGTTTGTGAGGTTTACAAGAGAAATCTTCAATGGAACCACCAGGAAGTAGATGAAAGGATCAGGAGAAGCAAAGTAACTTGCTTCATTCAAGAAGTCAAGTCACTTGAAGAAAGAAAGTTAGAGGAAGAAGAATGAGCAAGCTCAATCTCAAACACATAACAAAATGCAGCAATGATGCATGAAAGGGATGAAAAGAAGATGTGAGAAGTGAAGGCAAATTCACTTCTCAAAGTTGCTTACCACCTGAAAAGTTAGTGAAAGGAATGCAATGCAATGCAAAATGAGATGAAATGGCATGATGCAAATCAAAACCAGAAGCATATATGAGATGATAATGATGCTATGAAATGATGCAAACATGAATCAAGACATGGGGATGATCATATGAACAATATGGATGCAAATGAAGCAAGTTTAGAACCATGAACATACATGAAAAGTTATGGAATGCAAATGGCATACAACATGGCAAATACATGATGCAATGATCAAACATGCTTCCAACATGTATTAAGATGTCTAATGAATCAAATGAATGCATAAAATGTCATAGCAAGTCATGTTATGAAAGCAAGTGTAAGATGAATGCAAATGAAAGCCCAAATTAGGGTTTATGATCAATGCATCAAACAAAAACCAAAATCAGAAGCAAACATCAAGATAAAAAATTGAAAATGCATTCAAAGGAACCCTAAACCTATACCAACTCATTGCCCAAAGGAGAGGTTCCAACTCTTAACCTAATGTAAGTTATGAATTTCCTAAGTTTTCTAGGGTTTTAGGGTACCTTAACAAGAAAAATGCCAAACAAATTGAAAATGAAAGATCAAATCATGCCAATTTAATCTTACAAACTACATGCTAAACAAAATGCAATGCAAAAAGAATCAAAGTCCCACTCTCAATGGTTAGGCAGAAATGATTTTTTGAAGTTTGGATCAAAATAATGCCTTGAAATGATTTTAATTCCATGAAAAATTCTCAAAAGACATCAAGATCAAAAAAGAAATTTGGTTTGAGGGTTGGACAATGTTTCTAAATGATTATGAAGGTTTCATGAATTTTTTGGTGATTTTTAAATACCTAAAAGTATTTTTAATTAATTAATTCTCATTAATTAATTAAAAATAAACTTTTAAATGATTTAAAAATATTTTTTAATGCAAAAAATAAAAATAAAAATGTTTTTGGTTTCTGAAAATTAATAAAAGCTTATACAAAAAATTTCAGAATTTTTAAAATGATTTTGCTATTTTTAATAAAATGGAGAAAAGAAATGAATTAATATGGAAAATAAAAATGAATTTAATCTGAAAATGGAAAAGTCAACACATCCAAGGGCCATGGTTTGAACTCACACGCGCGGGAAGAGACTTGGCGCCACATCCAAGGGCTGAGATTCAAATTTGCTAATTAAATGATTAAGCCCTAATCTTGCCCTAATGACTTTCAGGCGACCGGAACACTGTTCCGGTCGTCTTCTCCGGCCATCTCAAATCTCCAACTCTCTCTATACACATCCAAAACAAAATCTAACTACCCAGAAATCATCCCCACTCAAAAACGAATCAAACCCCTCAATCAAACAACATTTATCATTCAGAAACAGAGAGAATCGAATCAAACATTTTTTAGGGCAAAAATTTCAGACAATGCATACATCCTGGTTTCTCAACCATTTTCAAAAGTGAGCACATATTCATGATCAGGGGAGTGCATAGAAGCTATTAAGAACTTAAATACATGTTTCTGGAAAAAAGTTTTGAGTTGGCTACCTGAACTGAAGCTTTCGATTCAGGAGCTTTCTGGCTGTTTCTTTGGCTCAAATGCAACCCAATGATCTCCCTGAGAAGCTTGCAATGTTTGTTTGAAGTTTGCAATGGCTGGTTTGAGAGATGGCAGGAGTTCTGTTCAATGGCAGGTGGCGATCGTGTTTGTGATTCTGGGAGTTTAAGGCAATGGTGATGGGTGCTTTGTGACCAGGAAAATGTGTTGAGTTGATCTGTGAAGTTAGTTTGTGTGTTTGTGACTTGTGTGATGAGTTTCGAAAGCTCTTGCACAAGAGGTGGAAAATGAGAATGCTGTGCTATGGAGTGTTTCAGGCTTGCTTCTTGTTGTGTTTGGCTTGCATTTGATTAGTATAAACAATTGGGATTGGTCAGAAGATGTGATGTGTGCTTTATTGATTGGTATGGGTGCTTTTGCCAAAATGTCAAAGTTGTGTAAGAGAGGTATGGGCTACTTTCTAGCCAAGTACAAGGAGGGTGTGCTGCGCAGCATGATGTGGGGAAAGGCCTAGGATGGTTCAGCAAGCTAGCAAGCAAGTGGGCTATGTCTTATGATGAGTTTTGCAACTTGCCTTGCCTTTGATCTTTGTGAAATGTCTTGATCCATAAGCCACAAAAGTGAGAAGTTCTTGGCCCATTCTGATTTTTAGGTCTTGTGTGATCATGTTGTGAAGTTTAGAAATGCATTTGATGACTTAATTTGCCTTGAGAAGTGAATTTGCAACTTTGCCTCTTTGGTGCATAACTTGAAATTTAGTGATTTTTGCCAACTTTGACAAGCCATAACTTTTGATCCAAAATGAATTAGGTCATGTTCTTGTACTTTTTGAAAAGGGAATGATCAATTCTACAACTTTCATGACCAAAGTTTTTCCATTTGAAGCTTTCTTGAATCAAAAAGTAAAGGTTGAAAAAGTTGCCTAAAATGACAATTTCATTAAAAGTCAAACTTGCCCAAAAAGTCAACTTTGCAAAAGACTTGAAATTCTTCAATTTTGTGAACTTCTAACATCTTCCATGATCAAATAAAGATCTTATACAATCAAAATGATGAAGAGTGCCCTTTGGTTGGGTCATTGAGGGCCTCAGATGCCCTGATTTTACACTGACTTGCTTGAAAAGTCAACTCTTGATCAGATGACTTCCCCATGGAATTTCTTCATGAAAATTGATATGCATACTCCCTATACCATATAGAGACCAATAGAAACAAGAATGGCCAAAAAATTTGGAGTTATGGCCTTTGAAACCAAAACCCTAATTCTAGGTCATCTGTGTAGTTAAACCTGGCTCTGCTTCCATGCCATCCTCAGTTCTTGTGATTCTTTGACTTTCTTGGCTTTGTGGGGATACAATATGATGCTTGAACATGCATGGACCCCTTTGAAGTGATTGATGACCTTTGGAGTGGCCCAAGAAACTCTTGGATTGCTCAGATCACAAACCCTAGATGCAGATGACTTTGAATCTATGCAGTGAATAAAAAATGTGATATGAGATGGTATGATTGAGTTTATGCATATGAAATGATCACAATCCATGGTTTGAATGGGTGAGGGCAAATTTGGGGTGTTTACAGCTGCCCCTATTCAAACATGAGTTAGCTGTGCAGGATGTAAGCGACGGCTTATCAGGCAAACAAGATAACTTGTGGTTGAATACCAAAGACAGTCCAAAATTTGCACTCACAGAATGAAGAAGAAAAGGGATATAGATTGTAAAAGAAATAAAGTATATTATAAAGTGTGGGCAACGGAGGACGACCGTCGAGCAGAGGACGACTGCTGGGTAAAGAGCAATGACGGGGACGACCGACATGCTGAAAAGTGCGGAAAATAAAGCAATGACGGGGACGGCCGACATGCTGGGGATAGAAAGAATTATGATGGGGACGGCCATCAAGTTAAGCTGTAAAATTCTCTGGGGATTAATGAAACATGACGGGGACGGCCATCAAGTTCATAAAGTAAAGTAACCAACGATGGGGACGGCCATCGGGCTAAACTGATGAAGGGCGATCATCAGGAAAAGGAAAAGGGACCACGACGGGGACGGCCATCGGGTTAAAGAATAAATGAAATAAACAGATGATGAGGTACGGTCATCAAAGGTGAAGGACGATCACCTAGCAGGGAACGGATGCTCTTTCGGGGATAAGATGAGGGACGGTCATCTAAGGTGGAGGACGACCACCTAGCAAGGTACGGCTGCCGAAAATATCGCGACATAGGACGAACGCCGGATAAAAGGTCAACGATGGGGACGGCCATCGGATGAGCATGATGGAGGACGACCATCAAGAGGTGGAGGACGACCACCTAGCAGGGGACGGCTGCTCTCAAGGTTTATCATGACATAGGACAAATGCCAGATAACCAAAATCAACAATGGGGACGGCCATTGGATAAAATGATGAAGGACGATCATCAAAAGGTGGAGGACGACCACCTAGCAGGGGACGGCTGCTAAAAATCACGACATAGGACGAATGTCGGATAGAAGATCAACGATGGGGACGGCCATCGGATGAGCATGATGGAGGACGACCATCAAGAGGTGGAGGACGACCACCTAGCAGGGGACGGCTGCTCTCAGGGTTTATCATGACATAGGACGAATGTCTGATAAAAAAGAAATTTGCTTTGTTGGTGATCTACTGGGGAATAGTAAACACGGACGAGTGTTTACATCCAAGAAACAAAAGGTATAAGTGTTTTGACATTGTGTATAGATTAAAGATGCGGACGAGCATCCCTAAAACCACGATCCGGACGAGTATCGGGTAGAAACAAATACTGACACATGTTCAGAGATGATGATACGGACGAGTATCAACTGGTTAACAAGGAACACGGACGAGTGTTGAATCTGAGGGGACTCTTCTGGGGAATAGTAGACGCAGACGAGTGTCTATATTCAAGAAGACAAGAGTGTTTGACACATGTATGGATTAAGGATGCGGACGAGCATCCTTAAGACTATGATACGGACGAGTATCAGGTAGAAACAAACGCTTGACGCATGTTCTGAGATGTTGGTACGGACGAGTACCAACTGGCTAACAAAGAACACGGACGAGTGTTGAATCTGCGGGGATATAAGTGCTATATACAAGATACGGACGAGTATCTGTATAAGTGTGATTGGTGTACATGGATGAGTGTTTAGTTGCTGGAGAGAGTGACACGGACGAGTGTCAAGAAAAGTACAGTATAAACAAGTATCTGATGTACAAAGTGTTTATGTTACTGTGCTGGGGAAAGTGACACGGACGGATGTCAAGGAAATTATATATATAAGTATCTGAGAGTGCAAAGGGGATGTCTTTGGCTTTCTGCTGGGGATATGACACGGACGGGTGCCACAAGGAGTATATACTGGTGTTTGGGAATGTAAGGCAACTGCTTTAGCTTTAGCTCTCCGCTGGGGAATCTAGGGGTATTCTGTATATTGATGGATTGTTATTATTCACAAGTGTTTGATTCAGAACATGGCTTATGATTATGCAATATGTTTGATTTTTGCCGTAATGCTCCGTATTAGACGGAATGCTACGCTTTATGGGTGAATATGATGCGAATGCCATGATTATGCAAAGATACCAATCCAGGATTCGGATCCCGTTGCTGCGAAGATCTCTGGTCGATCTGTTTGAAATGGACATCCCAGCTGGGGATGAGATTACTGGTAGATCCAATGAGATGATATCTGTTTGGGGAAATGGGTCAATGATAGACCTATTCCAGTAAATGAGAGACCCAGCTGGAGTTTGGAGAAGCTTTCTTCACTCTGTTGTGATCCCTTCCTGTGTTGCTCTTTTGGATAGAGGTTGAAACTCTGTGGGGAGATGGTTCCCTAACTTTTGTACTTGGCTGAGGAGGAAGAATGATTGGCACCTCGGCTGGGAGAAGTAACAAGTGGCAACTCAGCTGGGGAGAAAACACTTTGAGTGAGTGTTGATTTGCCAGCTTGCTGAGATGAAGCTTACATGCCCCAAGTTGCGTTTTGGATACCTGCGATCCTGCAAAGATAGGGAAACGCACAAGTAATCCCGAGGTATCCTTTACTGGATTCCGTCATAGGAGTTTAGACACTTCTGAGAGTAAGTATATTTCCTGCAAGCATGTATTTTTTAGAAGAAGAAAAGCATCTGTATTTATGCAATCAGTATTTTAAAGACATCAAACATTTTTGCAAATAAAAATGTACGAGACGAAACATGACTGAAAATCTGCTTTTATTAATTCATGTGCCCTGAATTGGCAAGATACAGTCAGAGAAACAAATCTCCTAAAATGAGGAGATTGTTACAAAATGAGAAACGAAAAAAAGGTGCTGGCAATGTTGTCGACGCTTCAAGGGGCTTCCCTTCTGCTATGACTCGTATGACATTTGACGTTCTTCTCGTCTTGCTTTCTGAAGAAGGCGGATTCTGAAAGAGGCTTGATCCTTTCGAGGCTTACCAAGTTGTAAGTGATACAGACGAATTCAGAGTGCAGTTGTTCGCTTATTCCCTTATTTTGCATGGATCGCCCTTTCGGGTTTTCAATCCATCGGGATACCCATTCTTGCCTGAGTTGTCCGATGCGGCTTTTCAACTCAGCGGGTGTACGTTTTTTTTTGTTGCTTATTTTCCCTTATTTTTGCCCGAGTCTTTTATTCTGTTTTTGACTCGCCGGGATGCCCTATTTTTGCCTGGACTTACATTCTGTTTTTATGTCCAGCGGGTCATTTTTATGCGAAGTATTTTTTAACTGCATCTGAATTCACAGGGGACGGGAAGTCTTCGCCATCCATAGTGCTGAGCATCAGTGCTCCACCAGAAAAAACTTTCTTCACTACAAATGGTCCTTCATAGTTCGGAGTCCACTTGCCCCTGTGGTCTGTATGAGGAGGGAGGATTCTTTTCAGCACAAGATCTCCTACTTGGTACTCTCGGTGCCTGACTTTCTGATCGAAGGCTCTCTTCATTCTTTTCTGATACAACTGCCCATGACAGATTGCAGCCAATCTTTTCTCTTCAATCAGACTCAATTGTTAGTATCGGGATCGGACCCACTCTGCTTCGCTCAGCTTAACATCCATTAATACCCGTAGGGAGGGTAATTCAACTTCAACAGGTAGGAATGCTTCCATACCATACACAAGCTAATACAGTGTTGCCCCAGTGGATGTTCTGATTGACGTGCGGTACCCATGCAAAGCAAACGGTAGCATTTCATGCCAGTCTTTGTAGGTGACTACCATCTTCTGCACAATCTTCTTGATATTCTTATTAGCTGCCTCAACAGCGCCATTCATCTTTGGCCTGTAAGGAGAAGAATTGTGGTGTTGGATCTTGAAGTCCCGGCATAGCTCTGCCATCATTTTATTATTTAAGTTGGAACCATTATCAGTAATGATTCGCTCGGGAACTCCGTATCGACAGATGATATCTCTCTTCAGAAATCGGGCTACCACTTGTCTTGTAACGTTTGCATAGGAAGCTGCTTCGACCCACTTGGTGAAATAGTCAATGGCAACCAGGATGAATCTGTGGCCATTCGAAGAAGTCGGTTCAATCTTGCCAATCATGTCAATGCCCCACATAGCAAAGGGCCAGGGTGAAGACATCACATTCAAAGGATTGGGAGGCACATGCACCTTATCCGCATAAATCTGGCATTTATGGCATTTTCTGGCGTATGCACAACAGTCGGCATCCATTGTGATCCAATAATAACCTGATCTTAGCAACTTTTTAGCCATGGCATGCCCTCCCGCATGGGTACCAAAGGATCCTTCGTGCACTTCATGCATCAACAAGTATGCTTCTGTTCTATCAACGCATCTGAGGAGTACCATATCAAAGTTTCTCTTGTATAGGGAACCATCAGTGTTCAGGAAGAAACTACCAGCAAGCCTTCTTAAAGTCTTCTTATCATTGGAAGATGCCCCAGGTGGGTATGTTTGATCCTCCAAGAAGCACTTAATGTCATGGAACCAAGGCTTATCATCTTTGACAACATCTGCTGCGAACACATATGCTGGTCTGTCAAGTCTGGACACTGAAATCTGTGGTACAAAGTTGGCAGTTTGAACTTTGATCATGGATGAAATGGTGGCAAGCGCATCTGCAAATTGATTCTCGTCTCGAGGGATATACTCAAGCTTGACTGTTGTAAAGAAAATCAATAACCTCCTTGTATAATCCCTGTAAGGTATCAGATGATCTTGGTGGGTGTACCATTTGCCGTTGGTTTGATTGATTACCAGAGCTGAATCTCCGAACACGGTCAATGTCTTGATTCTGAGGTCAATGGCTTCCTCAAGACCCATAATGCAAGCTTCGTATTCAGCTTCGTTGTTAGTGCAGTTGAAAGTGAGTTTTGCCGAGAAAGGCATGTGAACTCCCTTAGGTGTGATGAGTACTGCACCAACACCACGACCATTCATATTAACAGCCCCATCAAACATCATAGTCCATTTTTCTTCCGGGTCAGGCGCTTCAGTATGAACAGGATCTTCATGATCTTTTGCTTTTATGAACATGATGTCTTCATCAGGGAAGTCAAATCTCATAGGCTGGTAATCATCAATAGGTTGCTCAGCAAGATATTCAGACAATACACTGCCCTTGATGGCTTTCTGAGATGTGTATTGGATGTCATATTCCGTGAGGATCATTTGCCATCTTGCAACCCGTCCGGTAAGCGCTGGCTTCTCAAATATGTATTTGACCGGATCCATCTTTGAGATCAACAAAGTAGTGTGGGTCAACATATACTGTCTTAGTCGGCGAGCAGCCCACGCCAAAGCACAGCAAGTTTTCTCGAGCAGTGAATAACGTTGTTCACAGTCGGTAAACTTTTTGCTTAGGTAGTATATTGCATACTCTTTTCGACCAGACTCGTCATGCTGGCCCAACACATACCCCATTGACTCTTCTAATACTGTCAAGTACATGATCAAAGGTCTTCCTTCAACTGGAGGCATAAGGATTGGAGGTTCTTGCAAGTATTCTTTGATCTTGTCAAAAGCCTTCTGGAAGTCTTCGTTCCACCTGACCGTCTGTTCTTTTCTTAGTAGTTTGAACAAAGGTTCACAGGTTGCTGTAAGGTGAGATATGAACCGTGAGATGTAGTTCAATCGACCTAAGAACCCTCGAACTTCTTTTTCAGACTTCGGTGCAGGCATCTCTTGAATAGCTTTGACTTTATCAGGGTCAACCTCAATCCCTTTCTCGCTCACAATAAAACCCAGCAGCTTACCAGATCGTACCCCGAATGTGCACTTGTTGGGGTTCAACTTCAGTTGGTACTTCCTCAGACGCTTGAATAGCTTTAGTAGATTTACCAGGTGGTCTTCTTCAGTGAGGGACTTGGCAATCATGTCATCCACATAACATTCGATTTCCTTATGGATCATATCGTGGAATAATGTCACCATAGCCCGTTGATACGTTGCACCAGCATTCTTCAGTCCGAATGGCATCACCTTGTAACAGAACGTGCCCCAGGGTGTGATGAAGGTTGTCTTCTCCATGTCTTCAGGTGACATTTTAATCTGGTTGTATCCTGAAAATCCGTCCATGAAGGAGAATACCGAGAACTGAGCCGTATTATCAACCAATACATCAATATGAGGTAAAGGGAAATCATCCTTCGGGCTAGCTCTGTTCAGATCCCGGTAATCCACACACATCCTCACCTTGCCGTCTTTCTTAGGCACAGGCACAATATTAGCAACCCACGGCGGATAGCTAGTCACAGCAAGGAACCCGGCGTCCCACTGCTTTTGTACCTCTTCTTTGATTTTCATTGCCATGTCTGGGCGAGTACGGCGCAGTTTCTGTTTAACCGGTGGGCAATCTTCTCTTAAAGGCAGCTTGTGCATAACAATGTCGGTGTCCAACCCTGGCATATCTTGATAAGACCAAGCAAACACATCCACATATTCCTGAAGCAGGTCAATCAGTTGTTTCTTCACTGAGTCTTGTAAGCAGGCCCCGATTTTAACTTCTTTCACGTCTTCATCTGTACCAAGATTGATCGTCTCTACCTCCTCCTGATGAGGAGTGATAACTCTTTCCTCTTGTCTCAACAATCTGGCTATCTCTTCAGGAAGCTCGTAATCTTCTTCAACCCCTTCATCAGCTTGATTGATTGGATTGTCAAAGTCATACGAAGTCATAGCCGTGCTGTTGTCGGTGCGGTCTGGAAGGCATTCTCTGCAAGGGTTCAGTTTGTTCATTTTAGTGATTTGATTTTAATCTTTGTTTAGAAAAGTGAAATAAAGTTAACATTTTGAAAACACTGCCATTTATTTTTTTGTACAAAAAGAAGAATGGAAAAAACAGTGAGCGGAAAAGGAAAAGACTCATTTGCAAAAGATGTCTGATATTTCATTGATTAATCTTGTTGCACAAAAATTACAGATGGCCCGATTACAAAATGAGTCTTGTCATCTTGGGCAAGATGCAAGACTTGATGCATGCTCAAAATACAGGAAATAATAATTACTCTGCAGGAGTAACTCTTATAATTTCCTGGGAAGACCAGTTTGAGATACTGCTCCCCGGGATCTTTGGACGTATCCAACTCTCCAGGTTGCGGTTGCTTTCATCCTCGTCTTCCAAATTGTTGACAGCATCAGGGGTGAGCATTCCCCCACTAACAAAGTTGGGCTCCTTAGCAGCCTCTGCTTGATCTTGTTGAGTTGGTTTGTAACCCAACCCAAATCTATCCTCTTTCTTTTCTACGGGCAGCAACTTGCCCCAGCCTTGGGCAGTCCCTTCTTCAACAACCTTCCGGGCTTGTTGGTAAGATGTCATTGAGGTTCCAGGTACAGCAGATGTTTCATTTATGTTCAAGGCCTCAAACCCTTGACTCATCGTTTCATGGATCTCCCCATCCATCTCAATGTATTTGTAGGTAGCCAGATGGCTAACAAAAATATCTTCCTCTCCACAAATAGTAACGACTTGGCCCTCCCACTCGAATTTTAACTTCTGGTGAAGGGTAGACGTAACTGCGCCAGCGGCATGAATCCATGGTCTACCCAACAAACAGCTGTAGGCAGGCTGAATGTCCATCACGTAGAAGGTCGTTTTGAAAGTTTGTGGGCCAATCGTTATAGGCAACTCAATTTCTCCCAGAACTGATCTCTTAGAACCGTCAAAGGCTCTTACTACCAAGTTACTGGGACGTAATGCCAATCCTTCATACTCTAGCTTCACAAGGGCTTTTTTAGGTAAGACATTGAGGGATGATCCTGTGTCTACCAGCACATGGGAAAGAACTGCACCCTTACACTCCATGGTAATGTGCAAAGCCTTGTTATGATTGCGGCCTTCCGTAGTTAAATCAGTGTTGGTAAATCCTAGTCCATTACTAGCATTAACATTCCCAACCACAGCTTCCAACTGATTGACTGTGATCTCTTCTGGCACATAAGCTGCGTGCAAGACTTTTAGTAGTGCGTTCCGATGAGCCTCGGAGCACATTAACAATGATAGAATGGAGATCTTAGAAGGCGTCTGGTGAAGCTGGTCCACTATCTTGTAATCACTTTTCTTGATGATTCTCATGAATTCATCAACTTCTTGATCAAATGGTGTTTTCAAAGCCTCCTTAACAATTTTCTCTTCTTGCACCATGCTCTTCCCTTTTGCCTTGGCAGCAGCTTCTGCCTCAGCAGTGGGTCTTTGAATTTGCGGGGCAAAGAGACGTCCGCTTCGAGTGAAGCCTCCGCCTCCTCCCACATTGTCTATTTGTGGTGAAGAAGTTGATGATTCCAAAGTGATTTTCTGTCCTTCGCAGTATAGATCGGAGCCGTAATGCCAAGGGATGGCATTACTGCTTTCATAAGGTACTGGTCCAGGCACTGTGATAGTGACTGGACTGATTGCAGCTGCAGAAGGGACCATGATAGTCTGTGGATCATAGTATATTGTAACCGGTGCTCTGACAGGAGTGGCATTTTGTGAGTTGTAGGCAGAATCATTTTCAGGATCATAATAAATTGTAACGGTTGAGACATCTTCATTGTTTGCTGTTGATGTTGTAGGAGACACTGTTGAATGGATGAGTGTTGTAGGAGATTCTGAATGAAGGGGTGCTGAAGTTGTAGAAGGGATGTTTGCTGATATTTGGTCTGTTGAAGTGACAGATGAAGCATTTGTTGATGAGATTGAAGAGTTGTTCGGAACAATAGTTGTTGCAGTTGTAGAAGACTCGGGCATTGTTGTTAAGGAGATTGCTGGATTGGTAGGTATTGATGTTGTGATTTGAAGCAGGCCACTCTGGATGAGACCATCTATGCCATCTCTCAAGTTATCACAACCATTCACTGAAATGTTGTAATAAGCACACCCCAGCTCACATCCCGGGAATATTTGACATTCAAGGAGTTGAGCTTTAATCTCTACCAAGGGTGTCCGAATCTGACCCACACTGGTTATCAAGTAAGACGGCTTGTCTTCTTCAATAGCATTGATTCTGGGGCCACCATGGTTTGGCATAGGGTTCTTGTTAACATTCGGTGGTGGTGCAAAGTTTAGAGCCTTAGAATCTACCAAGTCTTGTACCTTCATGTGCAAAGCTCTGCACTTCTCTGTACTATGGCCAGGTGCATTCGAATGAAAAGCACATTTGGCGCTGGCGTCGTAATTTCTGGGTAAACTGGCAGGATCTGGAGGTGCCAACGTCCTTAGCTCAACCAGGTTGAGTTTTAGGAGTTGTGGCAATAATGTGGCATAAGGCATAGGGATCGGATCGATCATCCTATTGGCCTGAGACGGTCTCTGTTGATATGGTCTTTGCTGATTGTTGTTGTTGGTGTTGTTGTAGTTTCTCTGAGGAGGATACTGGGGTTGTTGCTGATAATTTTGTTGTTGTGGTTGATAAGCTGGTTGTGGATGAATTGGAGCGGGAATGGTGACTGCTGCCACAGACCTATGGACATATTGGAGTCTGCCCCTGCTAGTATGGATAGCATTGGTCTCACCAGTTCTTCTTGGGCCCACAAAAGGCTTCCTTGTGTTGCTGGATGAGCTGGCACCGTTGTCAGAAATTTTGCCCATCTTTAATAGGCTCTCAATTCTTTCTCCAGCTATAACGACATCTGCAAAGCTGGTAGAAGAAAAGGCAGCTAGCCTATCAATGTATGTCCCTTGGAGGGTGTTCATAAACATATCTGCCATCTCCCTCTCTGACATGGGTGGCTGGACAGCAGCAGCCAGCTGTCTCCATCTCTGGGCGTACTCCCGGAAGCTTTCCCTGGATGATTGTGACATTCCCATCAGGAGGGTCCTGTTGGGTGCCATATCCAAATTATACTGGTATTGTCTAATGAAGGCCTCAGCCAAGTCCTTCCAGCATCTGATGGTCGCTCTAGTCAAATGAAAGTACCATTCCCTTGAAGCTCCCGTTAAGTTATCCTCAAAATAAAACATCCATAGCTTTTCATCCATGGTATATGCCTTCAACCTCCCCAGAAAGGATTGTAAGTGGGTCCGTGGGCAGGAAGTCCCGTTGTACTTCTCAAAGCACGGTGGTTTAAATTTGTGGGGAATCCTGACCCCGTCCACTAAGCCCATGTCCATAACATCAAAACCCAAGGAGTTTTGAGACTCCAAGGATCTTAATTTTTCAGCAATTTCATCCAGCCTTCTGTCATATGCCTCATCCCCAGCTCCCATCACTGTGAACTGATCTTCCTGGGGGTCTTCTTGGAGTACTCTGCCTGTAGTAGCATTCCCTTGTACATTAGCAGGGATATTAATCTCTGGATGAAGGTGGGGTCCAAATACAGGTGGGTTGATATGAGGCTGAACCCTCTCATTGTTGCTTGTCCCACCAGTCCCTAGATGGGGATCTTCCTGAGTCTGCCTCTCTACCAAGGCTCTTAATCTCTCTTGGCTCTGTGCCAATCCATTCATCACCTCCATAAATTGTGTCATCTGATTCCTCATTTCCAACCTCTCGTTGGCCATTTGGTTCCTGACCTCTGTAAGGTCCTGTTGTACCTGGTCCATCTGTATACCCGGAAGGTTGTTGCGGGTGGGATATCTGTGTGGACGGTTGAGTGGGAACACCCGACGTCGAGCAATAGTTCCTGAGATCACAACAGAGTTAGTAACAAAAACAAAACAACCCTACAAAACAAACAAAGGTTAGCATGCAATGCATTATGCTTATTTGCTTCCAAGGTATCCGGCTTGGCACTTGGTTTTGACCTTTCCAGACCCTTGAGGAAGATGCTTGTGATGTTGCTTGAAGAACTCAGATAAAACAAACCAACACATATATTACAAAAAGTAAATGATACATAGTTTGTTTTTTTTACAATACATGCCCTCCGAGGGGTCAAAATACAACATAAGAAAAGAAAAGTACATGAAATGAAAGCAACAACAAGCAAAAGTCAGACACCAAGACCAAACTCATCCTCCTGAACTTCCTTGAGAAGTGCTTCAGTCACAGGATCAGCCGGACGCTCTGTGAGATTCCTGATAAGGAGATTCCTGGTAGTAACAGCTGCAGTTAGCTTCTTGTGTTGACTCTGGTCCTTTGACCTCTTCACACCAGCTCTAATCTTCAACTCTGAGATCTCTCTCTGGGCTGCTAGCAGGGCTTCCTGCTGCTCCTTTGCACTAGCCTCCAACTGCTCAATCTTGTCCTGAGTCCTCTTATCTTCCAGAGTACGAGCTTCGGTGATCCTGACCCACCTGGCTTGACTCTCTTTCAGATACAAATCAGTCCTGGCCTTCTGGAACTGAGCCTCCTTGCAGGCATTCTTCAAAATCTGCTCTCTAGCCCGGGACTTCTTGATATAGTCTTCTGACTTCTCAATCCTGGCTAGATGCTCCACCTTCAGCTTTTCTAACCTTTCGATGTCCAGTCGACCATCACTCCTCTCCCAGAGAGTCTTCTGTAGAGCTTGAGTCAACTTCTCATTTCTCTCTTTTAGTTTCTCAAACTCCTCTAAACTGACAGTGGCAGGAGGTGGTGCTGAGGATGGTCTAGGTATATCTTCCATGGTGAAGGGCATCCCAGAAAATTGAGCCCTGGCATGGGACCACTCATAGTACTGTGCTGAGGTCACATTGTTGCATCTTCCCAGAATGGTTACCCCTTTAGTCTGGACATTGTCCCAAGCCCAGGATGCTTGCCTGACAATAGCCAGATTAGGCTTAATCTCACAGTAAAGGGTCTCAACCAAGTCTTGTGCCTTAGGAGTGTGGACCAATGCATAGCCCAGTTGTCTCTTGAATAGCAGAGGGTTATAGTTGATGCAACCCTTTACTCCTATCAGGGGTACATTGGGGAACTGCCCACAACTGGTAATGATGTCCCTGCCTTTTGTGCTCTGAGTGCACCACCTGATATCAGCTGAAGTTAAAGCAGTGAGTCTTCTAGCCCAGTTTCTCTGCTGGTGAGGATTCAAGAATGCATCAGTCTTGGGCAAATGTCTGAGCAACCAGGTATGGAACAAGGGAGCACAGCACCTCACCAATCTTCCTCTCTGCTTTTCATTCCTTTGGTGAACAGAGTAGTAGAAATCTCCCAGTAAGGTGGGCACTGGGTTCTTCAGGATAAAAAGATGGATTGCATTCTTGCTAACAAACTTAGGCTCATCTGCAAATAAAATGACCCCATATATGCTAAGGGCCAATAAAGCACAGACTGCCTTCCACTCTCCCAAGGAGGCCTTCAGAATAGCCTGAGAGGTCAAGAAATCCAAATGTAGACCAGAGATTCCAGCCTTGGTAGTCAGGTTCTGCCCAATCAGAACTGGTTCCAGATTTAATGCCTTTGCTATCTCTTCATTACTGGGAAAAGCCATCTCAGGGTTGAAGGGGACTCCACCCCTGATAGGTACACCAACCAATGATGAATACTCCTCTAATAAAGGTCCCAGCTGAAAATCCCGAAAAGTGAAACACCTCAGAGGGGGATCATAGAACTGCAGGCAAGTATGAATCAGGCTCCTTTGTGAAGGGTCCAAATCCATAACCACATCAAGTATGCCTCCGTAGTGTTCTCTGAATAGTGGTATATGATCTGGAGTAATCAGGGTCTGAATCTTCCTGATGTCAGCTAGCTCAGGCTGAAAGAAATGATAGGAGATATTACTCTTCTTGGGTGCCATGTTGCTGAAGAAGAGCTGAGACAGATGCTGAGAATAACACTGAAAATGGGCCACTGACAGGATGGTGCAGGTGACTGAAGCAGGTAGCTGATAGCTGAAGTAGATACTGATGAGGATAGGTCTATGCTGATGATGGGGTCAAAACCAAGCCAAAATAAAGTATGGATACCCTGAAAAACAAATAAGCAAATGTTAAAATGATGCAATGATGATGTATGCAAATGATATGCAAGGGTTTGTGACTGAGCTGGATCTGATCAAGTGCTCTGATATAAGTCCATGTATGTTCAAGAAATCCAGATGGAGGTTCAAAAGTCCAGTAACCAAGGTGGGGGACTCAAATAAAGAGTCACATGTCCAGGGTTAAAAATCACAAGAACTGTTCCAAAATGGAGTACTCTTAATCAAAACAAAGTAACAGGGTATGCTGAGGTCAAGGGTACCTGCAAACCTGTAAACAGCCCAACCCCCTCACAGGTGATGTTCTAAAACAAGGATCCTCAGACTTGGATCAGTTATGAGAAGTGTAAACACTTCCAACCCGGAGGTACAGTGTTTACAATAACCATAAAAGATCCTCCTCTAATTCACCTCAGTTTCTGAAGGTCAATACTGAAGGTCATCCAGACTTAGCAGGCTTCCCAGATAGCCCTAGCACTACAGGAAATCTGCAGCACAGAGTTCTCAAGAAGAAACCCATATCTGAACCGTGTTTCATATTCCCGCACCAGACCGAAATGGAATAGGAAAGAACATGAACCACTCTAGCCTAGGTGTCACTCAGGTCCCAGGTATAGGACCTCAACTCTCAATAGAACACCCACCCACCAAAGCAACAAAACAGATCCAGCCAGCACAGTATGACAGTATGATATATGTAAAGCTTATAAAGAAAGCAGTAAAACAAATTGTACACAAAGTAATAAACAAAACAAATATACAAGCACAGATAGCACATAACATCCCAGTAAACACAAATCAAACAAGCGCTAGGAGGAACCCACAAAAAGAACCAGAAGCCCTGGTTACAGTATAAGGGTCCCCAGCAGAGTCGCCAAGCTGTCGCTCCCGCCAGATGAAGCCGGGTCAAATGGGGTACAGACGCAAACGGTCGACGAAGGGAGGTGCGAGAACACATAGCAGTGAACTCACAGGGAATGAATAGAGTCGCCAGCTAGGCATTTTTATCCCGGAGGAAAGGCAATGCTGCATAGACCTAGAAAAGATATGGATAAGACGGTTCCGAACCAGAGAGACTGAGAAAGGGGGTTGGTTACAACCTGGGAAGGTATTAGCACCCAGATTGTCCGCTGTACTCGACGGGATCCACGCTTAAAAGATTTGTGTTTTAAAGGGGTAGTGTCAGTGCAATTTGTGTATAAAGAGAGCTGGAAAAGGTGTACAGGTGTCAGTGTAAAAGAAGTGCAAAGTGTGATATATACAGTGTCAGTGTAGGGACAAGAGTATACTCAAGATCATGAGGCTTAAAAGAATGAAACTGAAAGGAGGGGGAATATACAGAGACTTTTGTTCGATAACTGTTAAGTTATACCTACGTATCCTCTCGTGCAATGAGGAAGTCAGAACACCGTAGTTCGACCCAAAGAGACTGAAAGGTGAATTGACCTGTGAACTGCTTGCTTGCCTATGCTCAAGTGTATGACCTGTCTGTCTCAGGTGCAAACTGTCTTGCATTAGACGGAAGAAGCAAAGTTCTCGTTTGTGAGTGAAGATGATGAGAAGAGAATCCCGGAGGAGACGATTATTGTTTGTTTTTGTGTTTTCAGTCTTTTATTGCTTTTGAAAATTTGTCATAAGTTAATGAGCTTAAGCCTAAACCAATGGATTTAGTAAACTCATCACATCTTCCCTCTGATTAGGGGTAATGAGAATACCTTAAGTGTGAAGTCAGATTCTCACACTTAATCACCTTTGATGTAGGATTAAGATCATTAACCTACTTGTGATTATTTAGATGTTTTTGTTGTTTTTGTTTAGTGTTAAGTAATGAGGTTAAGCCATAATCAGGGATTAAACAGGCTCATTACACCATCCTAATAGAAGGATAATAGATGAGAATGTTTAAGCTGAGGAAAGTTCCTCAACTTAATCCATGATTAGGGATTAAACTCATGACAAAACAAACCTTTGGTTAAGTGGATTTTATTTAATGATATGATGATGAAGTTATTTTTATGGTTTGTAAGACAACTTGAGGGGGACTTGTCCATTAACACTAGGGTTAGTCCTTCTTAACCAATTAAGGAAGAATTAGAACCTTAATGCAAGGCCCAAGTTATAAGCTTGATGTCTTGATGATTATTAAGTGAATTGATTAAAGGATTTAAACACATTAAGGGTTTAACACTTAGGATTAAAGTTATACACTCCATCCTAATAGAAGGATGCAGGCATAAGCTTAATCACAAAGCCTTAAAGCCTTTAGGGTTTAGTCCCTGGCTATGAGATGAGAAGAGAAGACTCAAAGAGACACAAAGGTAAAACTAAGTGGGGAGACTAATCAAAACCCTAATCATTGTCATGCTTGGTTGTTCCTAAGGTTTGTGAGGTTTACAAGAGAAATCTTCAATGGAACCACCAGGAAGCAGATGAAAGGATCAGGAGAAGCAAAGTAACTTGCTTCATTCAAGAAGTCAAGTCACTTGAAGAAAGAAAGTGAGAGGAAGAAGAATGAGCAAGCTCAATCTCAAACACATAACAAAATGCAGCAATGATGCATGAAAGGGATGAAAAGAAGATGTGAGAAGTGAAGGCAAATTCACTTCTCAAAGTTGCTTACCACCTGAAAAGTTAGTGAAAGGAATGCAATGCAATGCAAAATGAGATGAAATGGCATGATTCAAATCAAAACCAGAAGCATATATGAGATGATAATGATGCTATGAAATGGTTCCAACATTAATCAAGACATGGGGATGATCATATGAACAATATGGATGCAAATGAAGCAAGTTTAGAACCATGAACATACATGAAAAGTTATGGAATGCAAATGGCATACAACATGGCAAATACATGATGAAATGATCAAACATGCTTCCAACATGTCTTAAGATGTCTAATGAATCAAATGAATGCATAAAATGTCATAGCAAGTCATGTTATGCAAGCAAGTGTAAGATGAATGCAAATGAAAGCCCAAATTAGGGTTTATGATCAATGCATCAAACAAAAACCAAAATCAGAAGCAAACATCAAGATAAAAAATTGAAAATGCATTCAAAGGAACCCTAAACCTATACCAACTCATTGCCCAAAGGAGAGGTTCCAACTCTTAACCTAATGTAAGTTATGAATTTCCTAAGTTTTCTAGGGTTTTAGGGTACCTTAACAAGAAAAATGCCAAACAAATTGAAAATGAAAGATCAAATCATGCCAATTTAATCTTACAAACTACATGCTAAACAAAATGCAATGCAAAAAGAATCAAAGTCCCACTCTCAATGGTTAGGCAGAAATGATTTTTTGAAGTTTGGATCAAAATAATGCCTTGAAATGATTTTAATTCCATGAAAAATTCTCAAAAGACATCAAGATCAAAAAAGAAATTTGGTTTGAGGGTTGGACAATGTTTCTAAATGATTATGAAGGTTTCATGAATTTTTTGGTGTTTTTTAAATACCTAAAAGTATTTTTAATTAATTAATTCTCATTAATTAATTAAAAATAAACTTTTAAATGATTTAAAAATATTTTTTAATGCAAAAAATAAAAATAAAAATGTTTTTGGTTTCTGAAAATTAATAAAAGCTTATACAAAAAATTTCAGAATTTTTAAAATGATTTTGCTATTTTTAATAAAATGGAGAAAAGAAATGAATTAATATGGAAAATAAAAATGAATTTAATCTGAAAATGGAAAAGTCAACACATCCAAGGGCCATGGTTTGAACTCACACGCGCGGGAAGAGACTTGGCGCCACATCCAAGGGCTGAGATTCAAATTTGCTAATTAAATGATTAAGCCCTAATCTTGCCCTAATGACTTTCAGGCGACCGGAACACTGTTCCGGTCGTCTTCTCCGGCCATCTCAAATCTCCAACTCTCTCTATACACATCCAAAACAAAATCTAACTACCCAGAAATCATCCCCACTCAAAAACGAATCAAACCCCTCAATCAAACAACATTTATCATTCAGAAACAGAGAGAATCGAATCAAACATTTTTTAGGGCAAAAATTTCAGACAATGCATACATCCTGGTTTCTCAACCATTTTCAAAAGTGAGCACATATTCATGATCAGGGGAGTGCATAGAAGCTATTAAGAACTTAAATACATGTTTCTGGAAAAAAGTTTTGAGTTGGCTACCTGAACTGAAGCTTTCGATTCAGGAGCTTTCTGGCTGTTTCTTTGGCTCAAATGCAACCCAATGATCTCCCTGAGAAGCTTGCAATGTTTGTTTGAAGTTTGCAATGGCTGGTTTGAGAGATGGCAGGAGTTCTGTTCAATGGCAGGTGGCGATCGTGTTTGTGATTCTGGGAGTTTAAGGCAATGGTGATGGGTGCTTTGTGACCAGGAAAATGTGTTGAGTTGATCTGTGAAGTTAGTTTGTGTGTTTGTGACTTGTGTGATGAGTTTCGAAAGCTCTTGCACAAGAGGTGGAAAATGAGAATGCTGTGCTATGGAGTGTTTCAGGCTTGCTTCTTGTTGTGTTTGGCTTGCATTTGATTAGTATAAACAATTGGGATTGGTCAGAAGATGTGATGTGTGCTTTATTGATTGGTATGGGTGCTTTTGCCAAAATGTCAAAGTTGTGTAAGAGAGGTATGGGCTACTTTCTAGCCAAGTACAAGGAGGGTGTGCTGCGCAGCATGATGTGGGGAAAGGCCTAGGATGGTTCAGCAAGCTAGCAAGCAAGTGGGCTATGTCTTATGATGAGTTTTGCAACTTGCCTTGCCTTTGATCTTTGTGAAATGTCTTGATCCATAAGCCACAAAAGTGAGAAGTTCTTGGCCCATTCTGATTTTTAGGTCTTGTGTGATCATGTTGTGAAGTTTAGAAATGCATTTGATGACTTAATTTGCCTTGAGAAGTGAATTTGCAACTTTGCCTCTTTGGTGCATAACTTGAAATTTAGTGATTTTTGCCAACTTTGACAAGCCATAACTTTTGATCCAAAATGAATTAGGTCATGTTCTTGTACTTTTTGAAAAGGGAATGATCAATTCTACAACTTTCATGACCAAAGTTTTTCCATTTGAAGCTTTCTTGAATCAAAAAGTAAAGGTTGAAAAAGTTGCCTAAAATGACAATTTCATTAAAAGTCAAACTTGCCCAAAAAGTCAACTTTGCAAAAGACTTGAAATTCTTCAATTTTGTGAACTTCTAACATCTTCCATGATCAAATAAAGATCTTATACAATCAAAATGATGAAGAGTGCCCTTTGGTTGGGTCATTGAGGGCCTCAGATGCCCTGATTTTACACTGACTTGCTTGAAAAGTCAACTCTTGATCAGATGACTTCCCCATGGAATTTCTTCATGAAAATTGATATGCATACTCCCTATACCATATAGAGACCAATAGAAACAAGAATGGCCAAAAAATTTGGAGTTATGGCCTTTGAAACCAAAACCCTAATTCTAGGTCATCTGTGTAGTTAAACCTGGCTCTGCTTCCATGCCATCCTCAGTTCTTGTGATTCTTTGACTTTCTTGGCTTTGTGGGGATACAATATGATGCTTGAACATGCATGGACCCCTTTTAAGTGATTGATGACCTTTGGAGTGGCCCAAGAAACTCTTGGATTGCTCAGATCACAAACCCTAGATGCAGATGACTTTGAATCTATGCAGTGAATAAAAAATGTGATATGAGATGGTATGATTGAGTTTACCTTATTTACATAAGCGAAACGTCCATTGGTTGTGTTTGAATGTATGTATGCTTTTGAATATGATTGATGTTTACCAGAAATGCATAAATACTTAATATGATTGATGTTTACCAGAAATGCATGAAAACGCAGTAATAGTATTTACTAAGGACGAACGAGGGAAGGAATTCAATGAAGCTTCGCCGGTTCATCCCCACCAGACAACTACAAGTTCCCCAGTAGGACAAATCCATCTTCATAAATACTTCGAGTCACATCTCCCCTGGAATTTATATCCATCTCTTTTATCCTCAGACGGATAGTCGGGAATCTATTCTTTCAATAAGGGGTACGACGAACGAAGACGGGAGGTTATGGATACCTTACTATCAAACGAGACGGGAGTGAGTTCCTCATATTCTTCACTATATTATCAAACAAGACGAATTCCTCATATTCCTCGGCAACAAATCGGGATTTATTTTCCCTGGCCAGCAGTTGATATATGAAGATATCCAGACGCTTCAAGCTGCATGATGCATACATACATCATTTACAACATACCATAACACACATATCCATAAGTACATAATACATTTACTTAGGTGCATCATACTATGCATGCATACATAATGCATAAACTAATATTTTCCTTGCAGGATGGTTATATGCAGGTAAAACAATATCAACAACTTACAATGGGTCAGAAATGATCTATACACTACTCAAGATGTCCTCGAATAACAGGCAAACGGTCTGTAAAAAGATCCATTCCCTAGTTCAAGATATCTTTCATAAGAGCAAATCCTGACGCTCTTTTGACCTCTTGATTCAAGACTTTTTCAGAAGAACTAATCCTGACGTTCTTTTGACCCTTAAGAGCAAATCCTGACGCTCTTTTGACCTCTTGTTCAAGACTTTTTCAGAAGAACTAATCTTGACGTTCTTTTGACCCTTAAGAGCAAATCCTGACGCTCTTTTGGCCTCTTGTTCAAGACGTTTTCAGAAGAACTAATCCTGACATTCTTTTGACCCTTAAGAGCAAATCCTAACGCTCTTTTGGCCCCTTGTTCAACATTTTTCAGAAGAACAAATCCTGACGTTCTTTTGACCCTTAAGAGCAAATCCTGACGCTCTTTTGGCCTCTTGTTCAAGACGTTTTCAGAAGAACTAATCCTGACGCTCTTTTGGCCTCTTGTTCAAGACGTTTTCAGAAGAACTAATCCTGACGTTCTTTTGACCCTTAAGAGCAAATCCTGACGCTCTTTTGGCCCCTTGTTCAACATTTTTCAGAAGAACAAATCCGGACGTTCTTTTGACCCTTAAGAGCAAATCCTGACGTTCTTTTGGCCTCTTGTTCAAGACTTTTTCAGAAGAACTAATCCTGACGTTCTTTTGACCCTTAAGAACAAATCCTGACGTTCTTTAGGATACCTCCAGAAGAGATAATCATCACAAGATTCATTTCTACTGGTCCATTCAATAATTCAAATCATGTTGCATAAATGATTCAGAGACGGCCTATACAAAGACCTAGTACTGATATCCAGTATCAACATAAAGACATCATCATATTCTGATACTTTAGATGGCATCTCTAAGCCCATCACCAGTTTATTCTGATGGCATCTCTAAGCCCATCACCAGTTTATCCTGATGGCATCTCTAAGCCCATCTCCAGTTCTTCCAAGTGGCATCTTCAAGCCCACTCAAGCATATACAGCTAATCATCAATATTACTCTATGCACTGGTGAGTGCAAATTTTTGGGCTTTTGTGTTCAATCCCCTTCAACCTTCCAGGTTACGAATGGCACATATACCAATCTAACCCCTCAGGTTTCAGAAAATTGAACAGGGGCAGCTGTTGCACCCCAAAATTTGCCCTCACAAGACAAGACTTTGTGTACTAAGAGACTCACAAGGTTCACAAGACCTCCCATGAGGTTCACAAGGTTCACAAGACCTACCATGAGGTTCACAAGGTTCACAAGACCTCCCATGAGGTTCACAAGGTTCACAAGACATCTTATGAGGTTCACAAGGTTCACAAAGTTCACAATTAGTCAGAAGATTTGACAATTCCCTCAGACAATGCATCCTCCTAAGCGATGCATCCTAAACTAGGGTTTTGACTTTAATCAGGCTAAATGGACTTCCAAGACTTAAATTGAGCTTCATAACATCTTATATGTGTTTAAGAATCCCCATGACAAGTTTCAAGACTTTTCCCAAAGGTTTGCTCAGTTAGATGATCAGATAGGTCAAAATCAGTCAAAGTAGTTAAAAAGTCAAACTGAGGTCAACTGTGGTCAAACCAAAGTCAAACTTCATGATTTTTTGCCAACATCAAGTATATGAAGTAAAATTCATCATTTGATCAAGGGTTGATCATGATTCATCAAGGAGATTTCAGATCATCAAGAATCAGGAGTTTCTAAATTAGGGTTTCCTTAGTAAAAGTCAACTGAACTTTGACCAGCCATAACTTTCACATGCTTCATCAAATTTTTCCCATCCAAAGCTCATTTTTAAGGAAATTGAATTCTCTACAACTTTGTGTCTCACAAGCCAAGCCCAAAAATGCTTCATTTGGAAGGTATGAGCTAAGACATTATAGGTCCTTTTAAAAAGTCAACAAAAAGTCAACAACTTCAAAAGAGCATAACTTTAGAATGGTAAAAGATATGGACATGAAACCAATGGGGTTGGTTAAAGAACGCTTTAAGCTTTCCAAAATGTCCAAGAACACCCTCATAGCATTAAAATTGAAGGATTTGTGCCCTTGCAAAGTTGGGAAATTTTTGAGTGGTTTATGAAGTAAATGGGGTCTTAAAACCATAATTCTTCAAATGGGCTGACTTTTTTGTGACCCAATGTGTTCCATGACATCATGCACGAAATTTATTTAATATTTTCATAATTTTATTCATTTTATTTTTATTTATTATGATTTTTTATATTAAATATCATTTTAAATTCAAATAAAATATAAAAATATGAAGATTTAAAAATATTTTGATTCTAGAAAGTCATGAAAGTTAATTGGATCAGATTGATATGAAAATTATGGTGATTGTCTTAAAATAGCAATGTTATATCAAAAAATATTTGAATTTTAAGGCATGATCATTTTCAATCTCCTTGATCCAAAAAGTCCAAAGAACAATCACTTCTCTTGACCTAATTTCACTCACTATATGTACATGAACATAACACAATGCAAGGACACGGAAATTCACAACCTCAAAGACAAGTTTCAAAGTTTCAAATTTCATCAAAATTTCAAATTCGGATTCTTCATCACAAAGCTTTTTAAGGTATTTTAAGGATACAAGAAGGATCCTTGGACTTCACTGATCATGTATCAACACTCATATGCATCCCAAACCTCATGAATGGATCAAACCGAATCAAACTTTCAACCCTCTTTTGAATTTTTCGTTCTCATATATATATGCAATATAAATTGAATTTGACTATGGTTTTGTGTTTGTGACAAGCTCGTGATTGTTTCTGGGCCATTTAATTTTATTTTTGGTACAGGTTTGAGGAATCACCATGATTAGGGTTCGTCGGCCATTTTAGGGTTTCTTGATTCATCAAAGATAAATGAATTCTGGAAACATGGTTGTGTTGTATGGATCTTGAGGATCATGTTTCACTAATCAATTTGTAAAAATTGTACTGTTTTGTTGACATTCGAAATTCGTAGGTTCTATATATTATGAAATTCGCAGGAAATTGCCCAAGAGAATTCGTAGGAAATTTCGCAGCATCCAAGGAAGAAGATGAAGTTCTTGGCGCGCAGCTGGGATTTAAATATTTGTTTTAATATTTTATGAAATTGTTTGCAATTTATTTCACAGATGTGTTGGTAGCTCAGTTGGTTGATGCGCTTGTGTGATGGATGAGGAGTCCTGGGTTTGAATCGTCCCCAGCCCCTTTTGCTTTTTTTTTGGTTATTTTCAACATATTTGCAAGATAAAGTACAAAACGAATGCAACCTGGATTGCTAACACAAGCGCATGGCTTGTCCCAGTGGTTGACTTGCTGGTCTTAGGAGAGTGAAGCCTAGGGCCTGGGTTCGAATCCCAGCCCCAGGTATGTTTTCTTTTCTTTTTTCATTCTTTTATTTATTTTGTTTACATTTTATAATTAAACTTAATTAATTTCTTAAAAATGTTAAAATAAATATATATTATTTCTTATACCTAATTAAACATTATTTGCAAAAATTTAATTATTTATATTTATTGTGTTATATGTTCTTATTATTAAATATATATATAATTTGTAAATAAGTGGATTTGTTTTTTTGTAAATTAATAAATAAAATCCTAATTCTATTTTCTAAATTCATAAACCCTAAATTATTTATATTAACCCTAATATTTTCATATAAAACCTAATTTTTGTTTATTAATCCTAATTATGATTATGAATAGTAATTCATGTGTTTGTAAATTTTAAATTGTATATATTTATTTATAATTTGTTTATATTATTATTATATGTAGTTTTGTAATTTAAATAATTTAATAGTAAACCCTAATTTATTTTTTTTCTAAATAATTAAAAACCCTAATTTTATTGTATGAATTTAATTTATTATTTTGTATACTTATAATCAAATATTTTTTATAATATGTATATAAAATTAAATAATTAGACTATTAAGTTATATTTATTAGTATATAATATTCATTATTTATTTATTTTATTAAAAAATCTAAAAAATAATTATCTATTTAAATTTGAACTTTTAATTTATTATTATTATGCTAATTTCTTCATCTCATACTTATTTTTGTTTATTATTCCTAATCCTCTTATATTTATTTATTTTTTGTTTATTACTACTAATCTATTTAAGTATTTATTTGCTTATTTTAATTATTTTAATTACAATGTAATTGTATCCAATATGTAATAGTTGTAGAATAATTTTTATTATTTATTTGTAAATGCTATGGTTAGTAAAATAGGGAGTGTAAAACATATGTGTATGTAAAATTGAATTTAGATCATTAACTTAAAGATAAATATATGAACTTGTACACGCACACACGTAAGTCGATCCTGGATCGCCATCTCACTTCTTAAGGTTTACCTCTCAAGTTGCCTAAACAAAAGGTCAAGTAAAGTGTATAAAGCAAAGTCCCTTCATTCATTAACATCATATAGTCCCTTAATAGATAAAAAGATCAAGTCCCTTCATGGTTGCCTTCGTAATGATCTTGTCCCTTCCGAATAAAGATGATAAGTCCCTTCGAATTGCTTATACACCTTACAGTTGCCTAATCACAGTTGTCCCTTCATTAGTCCCTCATACATCCAAGGTAATGACTACCTATTCCTTAATAATAGGGATAGTCTTACCATTTAAAGGATATTTAAGAGCAGAAAAGACTTAACTTAGGGTAGGTTCCTCTTATGTACTTGCTCACCTTTTCAAACATTTCAAAAACACTTCACATTTTCAAACAATTTTCAAAACAAAGGCTTTATATATATTCGTACATGGATCATTATAAAGTACTTAAGAAAATTTCTAATCACACACTACACTTCTTAAAAACATTTTAAAATGAGCTAAGTAACTAAGAGCCCATTGATAACCATGGATGTAAAGGGTGCTAACACCTTCCCTTTACATAACCTACCCCCCGAACTCAAAAATCTTTTAAGGTCTTTCCTGTTCTTTTATACCCTTTCCTTTGGATAAAATAAAAGTCGGTGGCGACTCTTGCTATCCGCAACATTTAACTAAAGTCAGTTCTCCCACCGTGTTACACCCACCATGTTCCATTTTTGTACGGGCTTTTGCGCGGCGGGCATGTCCTTTTGCCACCCCTAGTTTTCTCATTGTAACCCATTTTTTGCATCTCTGTTGATAAATGATTTTTTTGATTAATTCAATTCACCAGGCGAGAGAATAAAAAAACGCCTTTTTCTTATCAACGTTCCACTGAGAAGTTAGTTGATTGGATTTCCTATTCGTACATAGAAGGAATAGCCAATGAATTTCCTATTGGTCCATTCCTCAATTGAGGGTAGGGGTGTTCATGGGTACGGGCCAACCCGTGAAACCACTCACCCAACCCAACCCTTATTTTTACCCAACCCAATCATGTATGGGTCCAATCCGAACCAACCCATTGGTATTTGGTTCGGGTAAAGGGTTTGAAGTTTTAAATCCATGAACCCACGAACCCAATCCATTGATATGTCACATTATTTATATTTTATTTATAAATTTTCTAGCATAATTCTTAGAATGCATATATATATATATATATATATATATATATATATATATATATATATATATATGTATATATATATATATATATATATATATATATATATATATTTAATATGATTATAGTTTTTATTAATTGTAAAAGCATAAGTCTAAATCAAATTTGAGAGATCGATTTTATTTATTCAAAGAGAGATATATCTTACTTTTTAAATTTTACTTTACACCATTTGTATATTTTTCTAACTTTATATGAATCATAAAAGAGTTTTTAGGTATTATGCAATGGGAAATACATTATTGTTGTCGTTTGTGCAACTTCAATTAGCAATGTACCCTTGTATTTTCCGTATAACCATGTTCCATCAATCTGAATAATAGGTTTGTAGAATGCAAAACCTTGGATGCATGGTTGAAATGCCCAGAAGAGTCGGTGAAATATTACATTTCATCAATAATAGATACATATGGCCTACATGCCATAACTGTCTACATGATTACAACAGTCCTCGATGTTTGTGTCTTAAGCGCCATAAAAAACGTGGTAATTCTTTATAAGAATCCTCCCAATTTCCATACACATGTTCAATGGCCTTTGTTCTTGCAATCCACGCCTTCTTGTATGAGGGAGTATACTTATGTTGTCGGACAATATGGAATATTATTATACTCACCTTCACCGATGGATCCCGGTTGACAACCGGCAAAATGTCTTGACATATCAAGTCAGCACTTAATTTTCGGTGATCCTAGACAATGTTAGTGGCAGTGCAAGTATGTGGTGGATCTAATGATGCTATCTTCCAAGAATGACTTTCTTTACTGTAAGGCGCAACAGGCCGAATTTTGTAAAGTCTGTTACGACAAATAACAACATACCTTCTTGAATTGCTTCGATCCACGGTAAAATCAATAGAATTATCCATGTGATATTTTATAATAGCTCGTATGAATTCTTCCTTGGTCCAATACTAGTATCCCTCTTTCAATTCACCCACAAAGCGTTTATACGGGTTGAAAAAAAATCCGCGGAGACATCATCATCATCATGCAACTTCAAGTCTGTCATATGTTGAGGCAAATAGTATGCCTAGTGTTGAGGGATTGGATGTGCGTCATCTTCAATGGTGTTGTTCAACAGATGATCAAGTTATGTCTCACTTTCTTCTTCTTCGTTGTCAACGATGTCGACTTCTGCTTCAATTTCACCTGAGTATTCTATTTCAGTTTCCTCAGAATCATAACGTTTTGATTGGTTGGTGAT
Organism: Lathyrus aphaca; assembly: GCA_963966055.1. Classification (NCBI taxonomy): domain Eukaryota; kingdom Viridiplantae; phylum Streptophyta; class Magnoliopsida; order Fabales; family Fabaceae; genus Lathyrus; species Lathyrus aphaca. The sequence goes on along the minus strand of OZ014519.1, from coordinate 679,881,002 downwards.
CTGAGATTGTTGAGATGGGAGATTTTGCTAAAGTATAACGTACACCACAATAGAGTCGAACCCAGAATGTTCGTGACTAATGAATATATTCTCAACATCTTCATCATCACGAACTTTAAGAGGATAAAATTTAACGTGGTTGGTATAAAAAATACAGGGTTTTGATATATGATTTGTGATAAAGGACCAGACCCTAATTTTGATTCTAACCTATTTTAAAAGTGCAAAAAAATTGATTTTCTATTGAGTGTAAGTTGAACAACATCAGTGTTTTGAAAAATGAAGCCATATTCATCAGAGATAAATGTCTCTCTATTGTAGTGACCGTTAACAGAGTATCTCGATGCAGATGACATTGTTAATTGGTGTAGAGAGAAACTATCTTGTTAATGAATTTGAATTGTTGAATTGGTCTGGCACCAATTTAAATATGCATGGAGCATTAATGGTATCTCAATGTCAATTAGCGACAACACTTCATTTAATATATGGTTGCCATTGTTACACCCCAAAATTTGCCCTCACCAAGACAAGACATTGTGTACTAAGGTGTCCCAAGAGGTTCACAAGGTTCACAAGTTTTACAAAGTATCTCAAAAGGTTCACAAGGTTCACAATTAGTCAGAAAGTTTGACAATTCCCTCAGACAATGCATCCTCCTAAGCAATGCATCCTAAACTAGGGTTTTGGACTTCATCAGGCTAAATGGACTTCTAAGACTTCAAGTGAGCTTCATAACATCCTATATGTCTTCAAGAATACCTATGTCAAGTTTCAAGGCCTTCCCAAAAGGTTTGCTCAGTCAAATGATCAGATAGGCTAAAATCAGTCAAAGTAGTTAAAAAGTCAAACTGAGGTCAACTGTGGTCAAACCAAAGTCAAACTTCATGATTTTTTTCCAACATCAAGTATATGAATTAAAATTCATCATTTGATCAAGGGTTGATCATGATTCATCAAGGAGATTTCAGATCATCAAGAATCAGGAGTTTCTAAATTAGGGTTTTCATAGGAAAAGTCAACTGAACTTTGACCAGTCATAACTTTCACATGCTTCATCAAAAATTTCCAATCCAAAGCTCATTTTGAAGGAAATTGAATTCTCTACAACTTTGCGTCTCACAAGCCAAGCCCAAAAATGCTTCATTTGGAAGGTATAAGCTAAGACATTATAGGTCATTTTAAAAGTCAACAAAAAGTCAACAACTTCCAAAGAGCATAACTTGAGAATGGTAAAAGATATGGACATGATACCCAATAGGTTGATTATAGGACTCTCTAAGATTTCCAAAATGTCCAAGAACACCTTCATAGCCTTAAAATTGAGGGATTTGTGCCTTTGCAAAGTTGGGAAATTTTTGGGAGGTATATGAAGCAAATGAAGCCTTAAAACCAAATTTTGCCAAATGGGCCTACCAAATTGTCACCCAATCTTCATGATATCCTCAAGCACGACCCAATCCAAGTATTTTCTGATTTTTATAATTTATTTATAATTTATTTGGATTTTATTCATTAAAATTCATTTTAAATCAAAATAAAATATGAAAATATGAATATTTGATTGGATTCTTCTTCTAGAAGCTTTTAAATAACATTTAAGTTGATTCAAAATCATCCAAATTCGTGCTAAGGCATTATGGCATGAAAATAATTGATTTTTTGACTAATTTGGCAAGAAGATTTCTTCACATTCAAGACATCCAAAAGCCCACAAAGTCACATGTTTTTTGACCTAATTTGGTTCACTATATGAAGAGGAACATAACACAAACACAGGGGACGAAAAAATCTGGAAAAAAGAGGCACTTGAAGAACACAAAAAATCTTCCAAAAAGTTGAATTCGGTTTCATAGTTGCAGCTTATTTCAAACAATTTGGAAGGTTGGGATAGCTTCCTTGATGAATTTCGAACATGCTCAGATCATTACATTCATCAAATGCTTCATGAATTGACTAACCCGAATGCATCTTCATGCTTGAATTTTTTTTTCGTTTTCACTATTTCGTGCACTTTCAATTAATTATGATCATCTAATGATGTTTGTTTTGTGGTATAGAGTATTTCTGGATGCATCAATTGAACTTTAGGTGCTTATATGAGGATAATCCATTGTTAGGGTTCTTGGCTTCAATTTAGGTCTTCTCGTTTTAATCAATATAAATGACTTCTAATTGCGTAAATGAATTGGTCTGGTTGTGTTGAGTACAATGGTACTTTTAATTTGAAGAAATTTTACAGGTATGGTGATCATTGAAGAAAACGTAGGAAATCCTACAAAACTAATTTCGCAGGTAATGTTGAAGCTAAAACCGCAGGAAACTTCGCAGGTCACAAGGAAGAAGATAACCTGAATGGCGCCAAATCCATAATTTGAAAAAGTCTTTATTTTTATATATTTTGATGTTGGTTATATATATCAGATGGCTCATGTGGCGTAGTGGCAATGAGCGTATGTTGGGATGTTTGAGACCAGGGTTCGATCCCAGGTTTTGACAAATATTGTTTGGTTTTTCTTGATTTTAGCAGGTTTAACATATATGTACGCGTGATCATCCTACATCATACCACAAGCATATAGCCCAGTGGTCTTTGCTGCAGCTTGGTAATGGGGAGGTCCTGGGTTCAAATCCAGGCCTCCCCCATTTTTTTAGAACCTGTTTTATTTTCTTTTTCTTTATATTTTCATAATTTAATTATTATATTATTATATTATATTATTTAATTATCTTATTAACTAATTAACCAATTAAATAACTCTAATTTTAACTTAAGTATATTATATCATAAAATATTTTTGTAAATAAATATTAATTATTCTTTCTAATAATTTTTATTATAGTATTAATTTTTGTTATATAATTTATAAATAAATATTTAAAACCTTAATTACTTAAAAACTCCAACTATCTTCTAAAAAAAACCTAATTTTCCTATTAATCCTAAAAAATCTAATTTATTTTTCTAAACCCTAATTAATATATTAACCCTTATTTCTTTTATTATTATAATTTAATTTATTAAATTGTTTAAATTCTTATACTATCTTAATTAACTTCTAAACAATTTATAATTGTTGTCTAACCTAAAATAACTTCTCTTTTAAATTTTAATCTTGATTTATTTATTTATTATTATTATTATCATTATTATTATTGCTATTATTTTAATATTATTGTTTATTTATTATTTTATTATATCTATTATTATTATAATTCATTTTATTTGATTATTATGTATCTGCTAAAGCCATGTAATATTTGTAGATTTATTTTCCGTCTTATTTTATTTTCGTAAATATTTATTGTATGGTTAGTAATTTAGGGTGTGTATAACCTATATGTGATTAAAATTAATTTAGAAAAAATAATTTAATAAGATAAATATTTGAATATGAACACGCATACACGTAAGTCGATCTTTGATCGCCATCTTGCACTTCCTAGGGTTGCCTCTCAAGTTGCTTATACAAAAGGTCAAGTGGGGTGTTTTAAGCAAAGTCCCTTCATAAATATCATCAAGTCCCTATAGTTTTAAAGATCAAGTCCCTTCGAGGTTGCCTACGATAAATGATCTTGTCCCTTCGAATAAAAGATGATAAGTCCCTACGAATTGCTAAAGACACCCTACAGTTACCCTTAGGAATTAGATCAATTAATTGTTTGTCTTGTTTGCTTTATATTACTTGTTGGGCTTTATGTATGAAAGATCCTAACCCGGATCTAGTGTACCCTAGGTAAATGGCAATAGACCAAGGAAACTGTACGACATATACCGATATGGTTGATCTGGTGGCCATAGTTAGTGTGACTTCTTGGTTGGTGCTTATGTTCCTTAAGTAAGTTAAGGATAATATGGGGCTACCATATGTTGTCAATACACTAACTAACTTTTAGAACCCTAGTTATCCCATCTTGGCCTTTAGAAAGTAGTGAGATAGTCGGCTTTGGAGAAGTCTAAAGTTGGTTGATACTCGATACTACACTCATTGAGATCCTAAACTTGGAGGGTTTTGGTTGGCAAGTAAGTTGCCTACTGAACAACCACCCTTGGGAAGGATCAATGATATTGAGATCCCTTAGAACCTGGTTACTTTTGTAGGACAGGATGAACCAACTAAACTTCAGGGGAGGGTACTTACCTTTAAACCTCATCAATCCTTCAAACCTAGGGCTATTGTGTGACTTGTTTGTGTGTGCCACATGTTTGTGATTGAGCATAACATCATGACATCATGCATCATAAGCATAGCATTCTCACTAACCATTTCAAGGACCAAAGGATTTATCTTTGTTCTTTGTTGCAGGTCATGGCTTCTGCTCATAGGAATACTATCCGAATCAACTTTGTAGGAATACCTCCTAAGCTTAAGGAATTGGTCTCTCAAGTTTTTGAAAACTCCCAGTTCATCAAGAAGCATGGTCACCTACTGGATTTAGTCACTTCAGGGTTCAATGAAGACATGATGAGTCTCCTATTTTAGTTCTTTGATCCTAAACATCATTGCTTCACATTCCCCGAGTATCAGCTGGTTCCTACTATGGAGGAATTCTCCAAACTACTGGGTATACCTATCCTTGATCAGAGACCCTTCACATGCTTAGAAAAGGAGCCTAAACCTGAAGTCATTACTGCAACCCTACATCTGGAAAAAAATCAGACATTGTCCTAGAAACAAGAAGTGGAGTTAAGGGTATCCTTGCTAAGGTATTGATGAAGAAAGCTCAAGTGTTCCTGAAGACTATGATTTATGATGCTTTTGAGGAGATCCTAGCCCTATTGATCTATGGCTTAGTATTGTTCCCTAATCCAGACCAGTTCATAGACGTACATGCCATCAACATATTTTTGACTCGCAATCCAGTGCTTATATTACTTAGAGACATCTTACATTGTCTAGGTGGTTTATTTCTCACCTTCCTCGATTAGTGATGAAGAATGAATAAGGGTTCAGGTGTTCTAAGAGGATCATGTCACTTTCTTATTCAGACATTCATTGGTGTTCCCGATCTATGGATAATGTTACTATCATTGACCGTTGTGGGGAATTCCCTAATGTGCCACTTCTAGGCATAAGAGGGGGCATTACCTACAACCCTTCTTTAGCTCTACGTCAGTTTGGTTATGTTCGGAGTAATGGTCCTCATGACATGCTTATTCAAGGTATTATGTTCGGCTACGACAACGATCTTCAAGGTTACCATCAAAGGTTCATACGAGCTTGGGGTAAGGTGAACAAGGTTGACAGTAAGACTCTGGAACCAAAGTACTCCATTCCTATGGAACCTTACCTCAGATGGGTACGATCTCGTGCTCAGACTCTTATGATTCCATATCCTGCTATCCTGCCAGTTACCATGGAGCCTGTTGCTGAAGGAGATACTCCTTATACTATCCTTCATCCAGACATTCCCACTGACATGGAGGAATTGCAAAGGTTCTGGATCCAGTTGAAGGAGCAAAGGGATACTTTTGAGACTCATTTCAAAGCTGGTCAAGAAAGAATTCTGGAGCTGACAAGACAACTCCACGAGGAGCGAAACCTCAACACATACCTCCATACAAAGAGGAAACGTCCATGGGATACTTAAAACCCCATTTTTGTACTTATTTCCCTTCATTCTAAGCCCAAGGGGCAAACTAATTTTAACATTTACTAATAAAAGTTTTATTTCCGTTTGTTTAACAAATGTAAATTTTGCGGTCCTTGAAAACATTGCATATGCATCTACATACCATATCATTGCATGACAAGTTGTCACAACAAGTTTCTCATCTTCTCGCTGTTTATTTCAGCAGAAATGGCTCTCGAACAATCTGTCAAAGATCTTCAAGCTCAGAATGCTCAGTTTCAAGAAGTGATTCTGAATTTGTCCAAGGGGCAAGAAGAGTTGAAAGCACTCCTCTCTAAGGACATGAAGAAGAAGAATCCTGAGGACAACAAGGATGATCAGTTGAAACAACTACAAGATGAGATGGTAGAGATGAGGATCCAGATGAATGGCCAAATGGTTCTTATCCAGAGTTTGGCCCAGGGGCAAGAAGAGCTGAGAAGCTTTGTCAATAAGCTTCGGCATAACAGAGTTGGGAATCTAATCATCAGTCAACCTCCGTTGAAACAAGCTGACTTGGCTGAAAGGAAAGTAAGGATAAGAGAAGGAAAGATACAGGCTACTACTGAACATCCTTCAATGGAAGAAAGAAGGCCTTGTAAGGTTAATCCACTTCTATACAAGGAATGTAGAAGACAGTTCATCCGGTTCAGCACACCAATGTCACAAGTTTTGCAATGCCTGTTGGAGATGAAGTTGATTTCCTTGGAAAATTCTCCTAAAAATCCTAATACCTCTTCTCCTTGCTATAATCCCAAAGCAAGGTGTATGTACCACTCCGACAGTCCCGGACACAACACAAATAACTGTTGGGCATTGAAGAATAAGATTCAAGACCTAATTGACGAAGGAATACTTGAGGTTACTCTAGAAGGCCAGGTTGAGTTCTTCTATCGTCCATCAAGCATCAAAGTTTCCAGATAACTGGAGTGACAGGTTTAGAGGAAGAGGCTTTGAGAACATTTGAATTTTCATTTGTAATTTCTTTTGTTTGTTTAAACACTTACTATTATGTTAAACTTTTGTTTTCATTAATGCATTGTATATGTTTGTCTTGAATTAATCCATTCGTTTCACTATATTTTGAACTATGCTTCATATTTCTATTTTGTGATATTTAACTCCTGATAAAGCTATAAGCCTATAGAGGGAAGATGACGAAAACAATACCATAATATTAGGCAGTATGCTTTTGAACAGACTTTGCTGACGATGTACAGGCATTGTTTCAATTCCTAAACAGTGGAGATATAAGGAAGTTAATCCCTAGTCAACCCTTTTGAGCCTATGAAGTAGGAGTTTTTATTCTCGCACAAATTAAAACCCTTATTCATAACCCGGGGCAGGGTAGTTACTCGGTTAACTCAAATATGCCAATTATCTGTGTTGTACACAACTAATGATGGTTCTCTGTAATCATTAAACCTGACAGTCAATATCCAGCAAAAGAAAAACCCACTAAGTCAAAACCTATGAAGGAGACCTAGTAAATAAATTGAGAAATTCCGCTGACTGTAATTTTGAAACAAACAGTTCAGGCAAAAAGAAGATATAACAAAGTCAAAAGAAAAAAGAGGTCACTATGAATCCTCAACAAAGAAAGATGACTGAATGTTCAAATAAATTTTTGGTTTCTGAACCATCACAAATGTTAGTGTTACAATTCCAAACTCCTTTGAGCCTCAATGCATAAGTTAACTGAGCATAGGACTGAAGAACATCATGGAGATTGGGTTGGGTACAAATAAAATTTGAGCCTTTATCCTTTGTTTCTTAAACCGTGAACCAGGCCACGTTACAACCCTTTAAAAGTCCTAACTGAAGCATGGTTAGTTCGAAAGCGTACTGCTACAAAAAGTTATCCTGACTCCTTTAGGGCTTATTATAAAACTTGAGTTAATATCACAGTTTTCACAAAAACTGTTTTTCTAAAATAACTCTTTTTCAAAACTTCAAGACAAACATAAGCATTGCATTTTTGAATATATTTGTTTGCATATACCTGAGTGTTTGATAAACAGAGAAACTTACAGGATGAATGTTCAATAAACCAAAGTCCTTCCGATAAACAAAGTTGCTTCCTGGATCAAAGTCCATGTATACAAAGGGGCATAGTCATTATCTCCCAATCAAGGGGGCAGGCCATGATACTACCTAACTAATTTGAGGTAATCAGGACAGGATTCAACTATGTTTAAGTAGCCAGGGGCAGATCTCCTCATCTATCTAAATTACCAAGGGTAATATTACAGAGTTCATAATTCCAGGGGCATAGTCACTGTTTTCCAATCAAGGGGGCATACCAAGTTATTGTTCAATTCATTTGGGACAATCAGGTCCAGATTCAACAATGCTTAATAGCCAGGGGCAACTCTCCTCGTATATTTGAATTACCAAGGGTAACATTATAAAGTTCATGATGTCAGGGGCATATTATTGTGGGGCATTCTGCTTATTTCTCTTGAGGTAACTACATTCAAATACTTCCATTATAGGACAATTCATCCTCAACCAAGGGGCAATGTTTTCTTTTCAAATCTAATACCCGGAGCATATATGGTCCATCACAATTTGAAGACACGTTCCTCTCATTGTATTACCTTGATATTGGATTCTAAGCAGAAGCCATTGTGGAAATTAATTGTCTATGCCAGTAGTATCAGATGGTGTCAGTATCATGTCTTCAGATCCAGCTATGAGGATTTCTGGGAAGGTATTCAGGAAAGTTAAGAATCTCAGGAGCTCTAAATCCAATTGGTTATACACTCTCAAAATTGAAACGATTCTATTTTCGAGTTCAGCTTTACTTTTCCCTCTGTATTCAGGATTACTTTTCCTCTTTTACTAAAGCGAAAAACGTTTGTTGGTTATGTTTGAATGTATATATATGCTTTGAATATGATTGATGCTTACCAGGAATGCATGAAATGCAGTAATAGTATTTACTAAGGACGAACGAGGGTAGTAGTTCAACGAAGCTTCGCCGGTTCATCCCCACAAGATAACTACAAATCCCCAGCAGAGCAAATCTATCTTAATAGATACTTCGAGTTACATCTCCCCTTGAATTTATGTCCATCTCTTTTATCCTCAGTCGGGATACTCAGGAACTTATTCCTTCAATAAAAATACGACGAACGAAGACGGGAGGTTATAAATAATATACTATCAAACAAGATGGGAACGAGGTTCTCATATTCTTCAGCAACGAATCAGGATTTATTTTCCCTAGCCAACAATTGTTATACAAAGATATCCAGACGCTTCAGGCTGCATAATTCATACATACATCATTTACATCATACCATAGCATATTCATAAATGCATAATACATTTACTTAGATGCACCATGCCATGCATGCATACATATTGCATAAACTAACCTTTACCTTGCAGGATGGTTATATACAGATAAAAATACTATCAACAATTCAAAACAGGTCAGAGACGATCTATACGAAGGTCTAGTGCTGATACTTTATTCAGGGATGATCACCACGAAGATTCATTGCTGATAATCATTACTCAAGTTGTCCTTGGATAGTAGTCAAACGGTCTATACGAAGATCTATTCCCTAATCCAGGATATTTTCAAGGGATATAATCGTCACGAAGATTTAATCCTGATATTCTTTTATCCTTGGATAGTAGGCAAACGGTTTATACAAAGATCTATTCCCTAATCCAGGATATTTTCAAGGGATATAATCGTCACGAAGATTTAATCCTGATATTCTTTTATCCTTGGATAGTAGGCAAACGGTCTATACGAAGATCTATTCCCTAATCTAGGATATTTTCAAGGGATATAATCGTCACGAAGATTTAATCCTGATATTCTTTTATCCTTGGATAGTAGGCAAACGGTCTATACGAAGATTTATTCCCTAATCCAGGATATTTTCAAGGGATATAATCGTCACGAAGATTTAATCCTGATATTCTTTCTTAATCTTGGATAGTAGGCAAACGGTCTATACGAAGATCTATTCCCTAATCCAGGGTATTTCCAGAAGAGATAATCGTCACGAAGATTTATTTCTATTGGTTTATTCAATAACTCAAAACAGTTCAGAGACGATCTATACGAAGGTCTAGTGCTGATACTTAATTCAGAAAAAAATTGCCACGAAGATTTGGTTCTGACACTTAAATTAAAGTATGTTCTCAAATATGGTTCAGAGACGATCTATACGAAGATCTAAACCCTGACACTTAATGAAGGATATTCTTTTTCCCCAAAGATAATGCAGAGATGATCTATACGAAGATCTAGTGCTAGCATTCAACTCAAACCATGTTGCATAAACGATTCACAGACGGTGTATACAAACACCTAGTACTGATATCCAGTATCAACTCAAGATATTATCACCTCCTGATATTGTGGATGGCATCTATAAGCCCGTCTCCAGTTCTTCCAAGTGGCATCTTCAAGCCCAGTTAAGCATATACAACTAATCATCAGTGTTACTTTACGCACCGGCGAGTGCAAATTTTTGGGCTTTTGTGTTCAATCCCCTTCAACCTTCTAGGTCACGAATGGCACATATACCAATCTAACCCCTTAGGTTTCAGAAAATTGAACAGGGGCAGCTGTTGCACCCCAAACTTTTCCCTCACCAAGACAAGACATTGTGTACTAAGGTGTCCCAAGAGGTTCACAAGGTTCACAAGTTTCACAAGGTATCTCAAAAGGTTCACAAGGTTCACAATTAGTCATAAAGTTTGACAATTCCCTCAGACAATGCATCATCATAAGCAATGCATCCTAAACTAGGGTTTTGGACTTCATCAGGCTAAATGGACTTCTAAGACTTCAAGTGAGCTTCATAACATCCTATATGTCTTCAAGAATCCCTATGTCAAGTTTCAAGGCCTTCCCAAAAGGTTTGCTCAGTCAAATGATCAGATAGGCTAAAATCAGTCAAAGTAGTTAAAAAGTCAAACTGAGGTCAACTGTGGTCAAACCAAAGTCAAACTTCATGATTTTTTGCCAACATCAAGTATATGAATTAAAATTCATCATTTGATCAAGGGTTGATCATGATTCATCAAGGAGATTTCAGATCATCAAGAATTAGGAGTTTCCAAATTAGGGTTTTCATAGGAAAAGTCAACTAAACTTTGACCAGCCATAACTTTCACATGCTTCATCAAAAATTTCCCATCCAAGGCTCATTTTGAAGGAAATTGAATTCTCTACAACTTTGCGTCTCACAAGCCAAGCCCAAAAATGCTTCATTTGAAAGGTATAAGCTAAGACATTATAGGTCATTTTAAAAGTCAACAAAAAGTCAACAACTTCCAAAGAGCATAACTTGAGAATGGTAAAAGATATGGACATGATACCAAAGAGGTTGGTTAGAGGACTCTCTAAGATTTCCAAAATGTCCAAGAACACCTTCATAGCCTTAAAATTGAGGGATTTGTGCCTTTGCAAAGTTGGGAAATTTTTGGGAGGTATATGAAGCAAATGAAGCCTTAAAACCAAATTTTGCCAAATGGGCCTACCAAATTGCCACCCAATCTTCATGATATCCTCAAGCACGACCCAATCCAATTATTTTCTGATTTTTATAATTTATTTATAATTTATTTGGATTTTATTCATTAAAATTCATTTTAAATCAAAATAAAATATGAAAATATGAATATTTGATTGGATTCTTCTTCTAGAAGATTTTAAATAACATTTAAGTTGATTCAAAACCATCCAAATTCGTGCTAAGGCATTATGGCATGAAAATATTTGATTTTTTGACTAATTTGGCAAGAAGATTTCTTCACATTCAAGACATCCAAAAACCCACAAAGTCACATGTTTTTTTGACCTAATTTGGTTCGCAATATGAAGAGGAACATAACACAAACACAGGGGACGAAAAAATCTGGAAAAAAGAGGAACTTGAAGAACACAAAAAATCTTCCAAAAAGTTGAATTCGGTTTCATAGTTGCAGCTTATTTCAAACAATTTGGAAGGTTGGGATAGCTTCCTTGATGAATTTCGAACATGCTCAGATCATTACATTCATCAAATGCTTCATGAATTGACTAACCCGAATGCATCTTCATGCTTGAATACTTTTTTTCGTTTTCACTATTTCGTGCACTTTCAATTAATTATGACCATCTAATGATGTTTATTTTGTGGTATAGAGTATTTCTGGATGCATCAATTGAACTTTAGGTGCTTATATGAGGAGAAGCCATTGTTAGGGTTCTTGGCTTCAATTTAGGGCTTCGCATTTTAATCAATATAAATGACTTCTAATTGCGTAAATGAATTGGTCTGGTTGTGTTGAGTACAATGGTACTTTTAATTTGAAGAAATTTTACAGGTATGGTGATCATTGAAGAAAACGTAGGAAATCCTACAAAACTAATTTCGCAGGTAATGTTGAAGCTAAAACCGCAGGAAACTTCGCAGGTCACAAGGAAGAAGATAACCTGAATGGCGCCAAATCCATAATTTGAAAAAGTCTTTATTTTTATATATTTTGATGTTGGTTATATATATCAGATGGCCCATGTGGCGTAGTGGCAATGAACGTATGTTGGGATGTTTGAGACCAGGGTTCGATCCCAGGTTTTGACAAATATTTTTTGGTTTTTCTTGATTTTAGCAGGTTTAACATATATGTACGCGTGATCATCCTACATCATACCACAAGCGTATAGCCCAATGGTCTTTGCTGCAGCTTGGTAATGGGGAGGTCCTGGGTTCAAATCCAGGCCTCCCCCATTTTTTTAGAACCTGTTTTATTTTCTTTTTCTTTATATTTTCATAATTTAATTATTATATTATTATATTATAGTATTTAATTATCTTATTAACTAATTAACCAATTAAATAACTCTAATTTTAACTTAAGTATATTATATCATAAAATATTTTTGTAAATAAATATTAATCATTCTTTCTAATAATTTTTATTATAGTATTAATTTTTGTTATATAATTTATAAATAAATATTTAAAACCTTAATTACTTAAAAACTCCAACTATCTTCTAAAAAAAAACCTAATTTTCCTATTAATCCTAAAAAATCTAATTTATTTTTCTAAACCCTAATTATTATATTAACCCTTATTTCTTTTATTATTATAATTTAATTTATTAAATTGTTTAAATTCTTATACTATCTTAATTAACTTCTAAACAATTTATAATTGTTGTCTAACCTAAAATAACTTCTCTTTTAAATTTTAATCTTGATTTATTTATTTATTATTATTATCATTATTATTATTGCTATTATTTTAATATTATTGTTTATTTATTATTTTATTATATCTATTATTATTATAATTCATTTTATTTGATTATTATGTATCTGCTAAAGCCATGTAATATTTGTAGATTTATTTTCCGTCTTATTTTATTTTCGTAAATATTTTTTGTATGGTTAGTAATTTAGGGTGAGTATAACCTATATGTGATTAAAATTAATTTAGAAAAATTAATTTAATAAGATAAACATTTGAATATGAACACGCACACACGTAAGTCGATCTTTGATCGCCATCTTGCACTTCCTAGGGTTGCCTCTCAAGTTGCTTATACAAAAGGTCAAGTGGGGTGTTTTAAGCAAAGTCCCTTCATAAATATCATCAAGTCCCTATAGTTTTAAAGATCAAGTCCCTTCGAGGTTGCCTACGATAAATGATCTTGTCCCTTCGAATAAAAGATGATAAGTCCCTACGAATTGCTAAAGACACCCTACAGTTGCCTATATCCAGATGACCCTACAAATGTCCCTTAATAACATCCAAGGTAATGACTACCTATTCCTTAATAATAGGGATAGTCTTACCATTGAAAGAATATATAAGAACAGTAAAGATTTAACATAGGGTAGGTTCCTCTTAAGTACTTGCTCACCTTTTTAAAACACTCTCTTACACTTCACATTTCAAACAAATTTTCAAAACAAAGTCTTTATATACATCCATACGAGGATCATTATAAAGTGCTTAGAAAATTTTTAATCACACACTACACTTTTCAAAACAATTTAAAGTGAGCTAAGTAACTAAGAGCCCATGGATAACCATGGATATAAAGGGTGCTAACACCTTCCCTTTATATAACCTACCCCCCGAACTCAAAATCTTTTTAAGGTCTTTCCTGTTCTTTTATGTCCTTTCCTTTTGGATAAAATAAAAGTCGGTGGCGACTCTTGTTATCCGCAACATTTAACTAAAGTCAGTTCTCCCACCGTGTTACAGCCATTCAAATTGGCGACAACTTTAAAGTTTGTTACATGCCATGCATGCAGACATCACCCTATATGTAGCTTCTGTATGACTCCCAGGCAGACATGACCTTCGCATGCAACACTAAGTTCTGAGCACTACAGGCATGAAAAGGTGTGTTCAATGTTGCCAATTGACCTGGTGACCATGTGTATAATTTGTTCAATGTCGCCAATTGATCTGGCGAGTATGTCTTGAATATTACGTGGAATCTTACCCTATAAATGCATGGGAGTAGTTTTTTGTATACTCATCTAAACTATTCCTATCTCAAATATTCCTCCCCGATTATTCCTTCCCCGATAATTACTTCCCCAATTAATTTTCATCTGACACAATGTCGTTATTAACAATGGGTGAGACACACAGAGGCATAGTCTCCAACATTGCGGATTATGTATGCTCATTTACAAATTTTAATTTTTTTAATTGTCTCACTTTTTTAAATGTCTCACTAACAAATGTTTAATTTTTATAGGATGTTTCTAGTGTACATGAATATGTTGCCCTCGACGTGTCATACCTCTTTGATTTGGACATCCCTTTTTGTCCTCATGTATATGAGTATGTTGCCCCCTACGTTTTAATCAAAGCCTATATTGAGCTTGCCGGTTTCATACATGTAAGTAAAATCCTATCTTACTCAGTTGATGCAAAGTTTATACTAGATTTGCAAGAGTGGTGGCATCCAGAGACACACATTTTCTTTTTTCCAACGGGCGAATGTATTGTTACTTTAAATGATGTATACATGTGACTTGGGTTGCCAATTGATGGTAAGACAGTCGATGGACAGACAAATCTCACAAGTTCAATTTGCGTGGAACTTTTGGGTGTCGACTTATTGGAAGAAAATCACAGAGGACAAGGTATCTTACTTTCATGTCTCAAGGCATATTATCATACTCTAATTTTAAGTGAAGACTCTACAGAAGAACATAAAATAATTTAAACCAAGTGTAATCTTATGATTTTATTTGGTTGATTTTTATTTCCCGAAGGAACTGGTGCTTTTGTGCATGTTATGTATTTACCATTACTAACAAACTTAGAAAGGACTAGAGTGTATAGTTGGGGTTCCCCATGTTTCTACTATTTATATAGCTCTTTATGTAAAAATGCAACGAAAGGAACATCTACATTTTCTGGATGTGTCGTTTTGATCCAAGCATGCGGTTGGTCTAGGTTGCCATCCATTGCCCCGGTCAACGAAAACGCCTTCTCATTCCCGTATGCTCAAAAGTAAGTTAATTGTTTCATATTAGTTAATTCACTTTATTATTCCACTTTATTGATTATTGTCTCTAACTGATATATTTTAACTATTTTATGTGTCAGATGGTCGGCACGTGGTATGACTTACAATAGATGTCCAAGACATTGTATCCTTCAGTACCACAATCTCTTGGATCACCTTACGCCTACAGATGTAATGTCACTAAATTAATCAATTTATTTTTTATCATAACATTTTCTATAATCTAACAATTTTCTCTTGTACAGTTCATTCGGCGTCCATATCTAGGAATGGACCATGATCACCAAGTCAGAGATGAAGATGCATCAGTTTGGACTGCATGTGTGTCGATCATCAGATTCACCACTATGGAGATTCACAACAGTGATCGTGTCAAAATCCAGTTCGGAATGCATCAAAACATCCCAGATACCCCAACTGATATTGGTCAATAACATCTAGAAAAGGTCAACAACCAATGGGGCCTTAATAATTGGAAAGACTTTGCAAAAACTGAGTTTCGTAAATGGAAGAATTGTCGCCAATATGTCTTATGTGAACCGATGATGGAAAACCCGTCTATATCAACTAATACTTATATGGTTTGGTATAGATCAGTTGCAATTGGTTTTCTATCTGAAGATAGGTATCTACACAATCCACGCCAGACCACTTACACACAAGAAGCTTCCACGTCCAACCAACGAGGAAATTATCATCCTTGTTACTCACAACTCCCTACCCAACTAAATTATCGAGCGACAAATACACAAATCCACTTTCCAAACATGCCAGACACCCAACCATAATACCAAGAGCGTCCTCTTACCATGTCCAACAAAATGACTATTATCAAGATGCTCAAACATCACACTATAGCCAACACACAAACATAACACTACAGCCGACAAACACAACCATCACAACCACCATATGGCTTTCAAACAGCACAACCATTTCAACCTTTCACCAACGAAACCTTCACACTAATTTCCCCTTTCAATCGTCCAGATCGCACACCAATGACCCTATCATCACATCCAAACTACTCTGGCATGGGTCTCAATTACGGCATGCCGTCTTTCCATACACAAGGCTTCGTAGATATGCAAGAATTACTGAGCTTCAAGTACACATAACCTTGACATTTTGCATTTTTGCCCATACCAATCAAACTATGTCACACCAACTCTCTGAACCAATCAGCATGACTTATGTGAACCTTATGGACCTCAAACATCACAACATTCAAGCCTTAGATGCAACTTTGGACACGACACACTATCATACACCACAAAAGTAGGAACTTTGAAACCCATAGGGATGGAGACTCCAGAAATCAAGCTCAAAGCTTCAAAGTCAAACCCAAAAGTCTTCTGTAGTTCTATAACATTCATTCGGTCCTCCAGTATCTTATACTTCTCTTCACCAGCCGGATCATATTAATATTCTCCTCATAATCAGAATCCACAGTAGTACCATGTTGACTTCCTTCCTCTTCTGTAGAACTTTTATCTCCAGGGTTTTCCACCTCATCATTTGTCTTGATTGGAGCTCTGAATATTCTACCCATATTGATGAATCCCACTGGTTTTCCGGTCTTCTTCTTTTTCTTGGTCAGAAGTGCCTTCAACTCATCTTGTCCCCTGGAAAAATTCAGAATCATCTCTTGAAATTGGGCATTCTGAGTCTGGAGTTCCTTGACAGTTTGTTCGACAGCCATTTCTTCTGAAATAAACAGCGAGAAGATAAGATACTTGTTTGTAAGAAACCTGTGATGTAATGATATGGTGTAACACGGTGGGAGAACTGACTTTCTATAAATGTCATAGATAGCAAGAGTCGCCATCGACTTTTATTTTATCCATAAGGAAAGGACATAAAAGAACAGGAAAGACCTATTTTTAAAAGACTTGAGTTCGGGGGGTAGGTTATACAAAGGGAAGGTATTAACACCCTTTATATCCATGGTTATCCATGGGCTCTTAGTTACTTAGCTCACTTTGTTTGTTTGCAAGAGTGTAGTGTGTGATTAGAAATATTTCTTTAAGTACTTGGTAATGACCCTCGTATGGGTGTATACAAAGCCTAGTTTAGAAATTGTGAGGTGTAAAAGTAAGTTTGAAAAGTGTGAGCAAGTAACTATGAGGTACCTACCCTAGATTAAGTCTTTCGTGTTCTCGTATGTTCTTTCAATGGTAAGATTATCCATATTATTAAGGAATAGGTAGTCATTACCTTGGATGTTAAGGGACAAACGTAGGGTCATCGTATTGTCATAGAAAGCAACTTTGAGGGGTGTCTTTAGCAATTCGTAGGCACTATCATCATTTATTCGAATGGACAAGATCATTATTTCCGTAGGCAACCTCGAAGGGACTTGATCTTTTAAATCTATAGGGACTTGATGATTTTATAAGTGAAGGGACTTTGCTTAAGACACCCCTATATTCGAGGGACTTGACCATGTTTAAGGCAACCAAGAGGGGTAACCTAGGAAGTGCAAGATGGCGATCAAAGATCGACTTACGTGTGTGAGTGTTTATATTCAGATATTTATCTTATTTAAATTAATTTTCTAAGTTATTTAATCACAATTAGGTTTTCACACCCTAAGATTACTAACCAAACAGTAAAATATTCACAAAAATAAAGATATAAAGTAAACCTACAAATATTACATGGCTTTAGCAATTACATAATAATAAAAATAATAATGATAATAATAAATATAATAAGAATAATAAATAAACAATAATCACATATTAGTAATAATAAAATAATAAAAATAAGGGTTAGAATAATAAATAAAGGAAATAAGAATTGAAAAAGAAAAATTAATATTAGAAAAAAATTTTAGAAGTTAATTAAGAAAATAAGTTTAATAATAATAAACAAATAACAAATTATTTACATATTAATAAAAATAAAGATTAATAATTTAATTAGGGCTTAGAAAAATTAGGTTAATTTTTAGGGTTAGAAGAAAATTAGGGTTAAGAAAAAATTAGGGTTAGTATTTAAATTAAGAAAATTAGGGTTTTTAATTATAATTAAAATACATTATTAATTTATTTACAAAAAATATAATAACTATATATAAACATATTATAAAATTAATACAAAATAAATAACATTAAGAAAATAATTTATGAGTTTTTTATAGAAAATATAAAGTTTTATAAAAATATTATTGGTTATTATTTTAGAAATTATTTTAATTATATTAATTTAATTTAAAAATAAGAAAATAGCAAAAATAAAGAAAATATGGAGAAAAAAAACCCTAAAAAGATAGGACCTGGGATTTGAACCCAGGTCCCTTACCTCAATCAACCACATACAAAACCAGCTGAGCCAGCATGCGCTGGTGTAAGCTATGTACAATGCAATCCTTATATTGTAAACCTGCAAAAACAAATGAAATTAAAACCAAAATGGCCTGCGGCCAGATTCGAACCCAGGACCATCACAACAACAACCAAACATTCCAACCAACTGAGCCACATGGGGCGCGTCTGCAAGCTAAGCAACAAACAATCATAATATATTAAGTTAACTGAATAATGGAAAAATTAAACAAAATATGTTGTCACCAAGGATCGAACACAAGTCATAGCCATCACACACGCATGCCAACACCACTGGGCCAATCAACTTTTATTGAAATAATATGAAAACAATTCAATAAAATATTAAGTCAAATATTTGAATTCCCAGATGGCGCCAACTGACTTCATCTTCTTCCTCTTAGCTGCGAATTTTCCTGCAAATATACCTACAATTTTTCCTGCGAATTTTGGATTTCAAGAACCTGCGAAAATTGGATCTTCCATAATATGTAAAATTTCATCAAATTAAGCACACAGATATGATCCTTGAAATGTATACAGTCCAACCATGGTTTCATTATTCATTTATATTAGGTTAATCGTGAACCCCTAATTTGAGAGCTCTAATCCTAACAATGACAGTTTTCGATTCAGGTCATGGTTCTTCAATCTCTTTGCCCATAAACAATCTAAACATTATTGCTAACAAGAAAATATGGTTAGAATTCATCAACATCACACAAACAATCAAAATCGGAAAAAAAATAAAACATGAACAAGCTTGGTTCGGTTTATGCAAATAGTGATGATTTGGATGCTGCAAATGATTCAAATAGATTCAATGAACATCCAGGAATGTATTGCAACCTTCAAAACTTCTTGATATGGCCTACAATCAAAAATCCGAATATGAGGTTTTGTCTGAAATTTTGAAGTTGAATGATGTTCTTGGAGGCTCTGAATTTCGTCCTCTGTGCTTGCAGCTTCTTTGTGAACTTATAGTGATGCAAATTAGGTCAAAAGTTTGTGGATTTGTGGGCTTTCTTGAATAACTTGAGTGTGAAGGAATGTCATGATCAAAATATATGAAAAATCAAATATTTACATACCAATCTATTCTAGCACGAATTTGAATCAGATCAATCATCTCTAAATAATGTTTATGACCTTCTAGAACAAGAATCAAATTTAAATATTGAGTTTTCATATTTTATTTTAATTTAAATTGATTTTTAATGAATAAAATCAAAATAAATAAAAAATAAACTATAAAAATCTGAATAAATGATATTTGATTCGTGCATGATGTCATGGTAGAGATTGGGTCATAAAATTGCAAGCCCATGTGAAAAGAATTGGTTCTAAGACCCCATTTGCTCAATATACCTCTCAAATATTTCCCAACTTTGCAAAGGCACAACTCCCTCAATTTTAAGGCTATGAAGGTGTTATTGGATATTTTGGAAAGCTTAGAGAGTCCTCTGACCAACCTATTTGGTCTCATGTCCATATCCTTTATCATTTTCAAATTATGCCCTCTGGAAGTTGTTGACTTTTTGTTGACTTTTTAAATGACCTATAATGTCTTAGCTCATACCTTCCAAATGAAGCAGTTTTGGGCTTAGCTTGTGAGACACAAAGTTTTAGATAATTCAATTTCCTTCAAAATGAGCTTTGGATGGAAAATTTTTGATGAAGCATGTGAAAGTTATGGCTGGTCAAAGTTCAGTTGACTTTTCCTATGAAAACCCTAATTTAGAAACTCCTGATTCTTGATGATCTGAAATCTCCTTGATGAATCATGATCAACCCTTGATCAAATGATGAATTTTGCTTCATATACTTGATTTTGGAAAAAAAATCATGAAGTTTGACTTTGGTTTGACCACAGTTGACCTTAGTTTGACTTTTTAACTACTTTGACTGATTTTAGCCTATCTGATTATCTGACTGAGCAAACCTTTTGGGAAAGTCTTGAAACTTGACATAGGGATTATTGAAGACATGTGGGATGCTATGAAGCTCACTTGAAGCCTTGGAAGTTCATTTAGCCTGATGAAATTCAAAACCCTAGTTTAGGATGCATTGCTTAGGAGGATGCTTTGTCTGAGGGGATTGTCAAACTTTCTGACCAATTGTGAACCTTGTGAACCTCTTGAGATACTTTGTGAACCTTTTGAGATCCTTGTGAACCTCTTGGGACACCTTAGTACACAATGTCTGGTCTAGGGGAGGGCAAATTTTGGGGTGCAACAGCTGCCCCTGTTCAATTTTCTGAAACCTGAGGAGTTAGATTGGCATGTGTGCCATTCGTGACTTGGAAGGTTGAAGGGGATTGAACATGAAAGCCCAAAAATTTGCACTCGCCGGTGCGTAAAGTAACATTGCTGATTGGTTGTATATGCTGGAGTGGGCTTAAAAGATGCCACTCGGAGGAACCAGAGATGGGCTTATAGATGCCATCCATAATATCAGGAGGTGATAATATCTTTATGCTGTCACTGGATATCAGTACTAGGTCTTCGTATAGGCCGTCTCTGAATCATTTCTGTAACATGGTTCGAGTTAAATGTCAGCACTAGATCTTCGTATAGATCGTCTCTGCATTATCTCTGGGGAAAAGAATATCCTTCATTAGGTGTCAGTGTTTATATCTTCGTATAGATCGACTCTGAACTATCTTTTAGGAACATACTTTAATTTAGGCATCGAATCAAATCTTCGTGGCGATCTTTTCTGAATTGCTTTTGGTAATATCTTGGGTTAAGTACAAAATCTTCGTATCGATCATTTATGTACCATCCCACATATAAACTATTGCATAGACCATTAGAAATAAATCTTCGTAGCGATTATCTCTTCTGGAAATATCCAGGATTAGGTAACAGATCTTCGTATATACCATTTACATACCATCCCAAGGACAAAAAGAATATCAGGATTAAATCTTCGTGGCGATTATCCCTGAACTTCTTCTGAAAGAATCTCTTGGATTAAGTGCTAGATCTTCATATAGATCATTTACACACTATCCCAAAGATAGTTGACCATCGGAAATAAATCTTCGTAACGATTATCTCCTCTGGAAATATCCTGGATTAAGAACTAGATCTTCGTATAGATCATTTACGTACCCTTCCAAAGAAAACTTGAGTATTGATCATCAGAAATGAATCTTTGTAGCGATTATCTCTGAATTAAGTTTCAATACTAGATCTTCGTATAAATCGTCTCTGAACTGTTTCGAGTTGTTGATAGTATTTATCTGTCTGCAACTATCTTGAAAAGAGAAGGTTAGTTTATGCAAGATGTATGCATGTATGGCATGATGTACCTAAGTAAATTTCTTATGCACTATGGATGCACATGCTGTGATATGATGTAAATGATGTATGTATGAATCATGTAGCCTGAAGTGTCTGGGTATCTCTGTATAACAACTGCCGGCTGGGGAAAATAAATCTCGGTTCGTTGTTGAGGAACATGAGGACTTCGTTCCCATCTTGTTTAATAATATGGTACTCAGAACCTCCCGTCTTCGTTCGTCTTGCTTTTTATTGAAGGAATAAGTTCCTGAGTATCCTGACTGAGGATAAAAGAGATGGACATAAATCCGGGAAACTTAATTCTTCGGAGGATATGAAACTACTTGAAGACTTCGTTGAGTGGGAAGTAAAAGATATTACTTGAAGAGTTCCGTAAGGATATCCGTAAAGATTACTCCGTGGGGATGAACCGGCGAAGCTTCGTTGAATTCCTACCTTCGTTCGTCCTTATTAAATATTATTAATGCATTTTATGCATTTCTGGTAAACATCAATCATATTCAAAAGCATACATACATTCAAACACAACCAATGGACGTTTTCATTTAAGTAAACAAGGTAAAAGTAAATTTGAATTCAAAGACGAGACTTTATTTATTTAAAGAGTGACCTATACACAAGCAAGTTTGTACAAGGAGACATAAATCCTAGTAAGGGGAATTTGTCACAAAAGTTTTTTTTCAAAGACAAAGAAAAACAGCTATGTGAAAAACAATCCTATAGAGTTCCAATTCTACTATTACCATTATCTTCAAGTATCTCATCCTTTGCTGTCGAGATAGAAATGATTGGATTGATCTTTATCTGTTTGAACTTGATCCAAGTAGCACAACTGGTTGGGGTTATATGAGTGATCCAACGAGACATAATCATACACTTTAATCCCTAACTTTTGCCTGGATTGCCTTTTCAGATTTTCAATCCACCGGGATACCCTTTTTTGCCCAAGCCGCCTTTTCAGGTTTTCGACTTGCCGGGTGTACATTTTTTTTATATATATATATATATATCCCTAATTTTTCCCCGAACCTTTTTGGTTCGCCGGGATGCCCTTATTTTTGCCTAGGCCAGTCAACCTAGCGGGTCTCTTTTTATGCGTAGCATTTTTTAACTATGTCTACGTTTACGGGTTGGGGGAAATATTCACCATCCATAGTAGTAAGCATCATGGCACCTCCTGAAAATACCCTTTTGACTACAAATGGTCCTTCATATGTAGGAGTCCACTTGCCCCTAGGATCACCCTGTGGTAATACGATACGCTTGATTGCCAACTCACCAGCCTGATATACCGTTTGCTTAACCTTCTTATTAAAAGCTTTGATCATCCGTTTCTGGTACATCTGACCGTGACAAACAGCTTCCAACCTTTTCTCATCAATCAAATTTATCTGGTCAAGTCGAGTCTGAATCCACTCATCTTCATTCAAGTCTGCATCCTTCATGATTCTTAAGGAGGGGATCTGAACTTCAATGGGTAGAACTGCTTCCATACCATAGACTAAGGAGAATGGGTTTGCCCCTGTTGAAGTACGTATTGTAGTATGATAACCATGAAGAGCAAATGGTAACATCTCATGCCAATCCTTATACGTAACAGTCATCTTCTGTAGAATCTTCTTGATATTCTTATTGGCAGCTTCTACTGCACCATTCATCTTTGGACGATACAGAGAAGAATTATGATGCTTAATCTTGAACTGCGTGCAGAGGTCACTAATCATAGTGTTATTCAGATTAGAGCCATTATCTGTGATAATCCTTTCAGGGATGCCATACCTACATATGATATTATTCTTAATGAATCGAGCCACAACATTCTTAGTAACATATGCAAATGAGGCTGCCTCCACCCACTTTGTAAAGTAATCAATGGCAACCAGGATGAAACGATGCCCATTGGAAGCAGTAGGCTTGATCTCACCAATCATATCAATGCCCCACATGGCAAAAGGCCAAGGAGCAATCAACACATTCAATGGAACTGGAGGTATATGCACCTTATCAGCATAAATCTGACACTTGTGACATGTTTTGGAATGTTGATAGCAGTCAGCTTCCATGGTAGACCAATAGTAACCTGCTCTCACTATCTTCTTTGCCATGGTATGACCACCAGAATGGGTGCCAAAGATCCCATCATGCATGTCTTCCATAATCTTTGTTGTTTCCTTCTTATCCACACAACGAAGCAGAGTCGAATCATGATTGCGCTTATACAAAATTCCATTACTTAAGAAGAACTTAGCAGAAAACCTCCTCAGAAACTTCTTATCATTGACAGATGTCCCTTCAGGGAACTCCTGAGCTTCAAGATACCTTTTCACTTCATAGAACCAAGGCTTTCCCTCTACTCCTTCAGTGTCAATCTCATTACAATATACAGGCTTCTCAAATCTATCAATAGTGATCTTGGGAGCTTCATCATCCCAGCTAATCTCAAACATAGATGCCATGGTGGCTAATGCATCTTCCAACTGATTCTCTCCTCGTGGAATATGTCCAAAGGTAATCTCTTCAAAGTATAGGATCAGAGACAACACATGTTCTCTGTAAGGAATGAGATTTGCATGTTTGGTATCCCAGTCTCCTTTAATCTGACTAACTACAAGGGCTGAATCTCCATATACTTCCAGAAACTGAATCTTCATCTCAATGGAAGCTTTGATACCCATGATACATGCTTCATATTCAACCATGTTGTTGGTACAATAGAAACAAAGTCTAGCAGTGATTGGGGTATGACAACCTTCAGGGGAAATTATCACAACACCAACACCATTACCAAGCACATTAGAAGCTCCATCAAAAACCATAGTCCATCGGGATCCCTGTTCAGGTCCGTCATATTGTCTAGGTTCTTTAGTAACAATCATAATATCCTCATCCGGGAACTCAAAGTTCATTGACTGATAATCATCCACTGCCTGATGAGCCAAATGATCAGCTACAACACTGCCTTTGATTGCCTTCTGAGTGGTGTACTGTATATCATATTCTGTTAAGATCATTTTCCATCTCGCTATTCGTCCGGAGAGAGCAGGTTTCTCGAATATGTACTTGATTGGATCCATCTTTGAAATCAACAAGGTATTATGAGTCAACATATAGTGTCTTAGTCGGCGAGCAGCCCATGCCAAAGCGCAACAAGTTTTCTCGAGCAGTGAGTATCTTGTTTCACAGTCGATAAACTTTTTTCTAAGGTAGTATATTGCCTGCTCTTTTCGACCAGACTCGTCATGTTGCCCCAATACACACCCCATTGAGTTGTATAACACTGTTAAGTACATAATCAAGGGTCTTCCATCAACTGGTGGCATCAAAATTGGAGGTCTAGGAGATATATCTTGATTTCATCAAAGGCTACCTGGCATTCGTCATTCCACTCCATTACCTGATCTTTCTTCAACAACTTGAAGATTGGCTCACAGGTAGCAGTTAGTTGGGAAATAAATCTTGCAATGTAATTCAGTCGTCCCAAGAAACCTCTAACTTCCTTTTCAGTACGGGGAGCCGACATCTCCTGTATAGCTTTTACTTTTGCAGGATCCACTTCAATACCTTTTCCACTGACGATGAAACCCAGGAGTTTACCAGACCTAACTCCAAAAGTACACTTGTTTGGATTCAATCTTAGTTTATACTTCTTCAACCTCTCAAACAACTTGCACAGATGATCAAGGTGTTGTTCCTCATTCTGGGACCTGGCTATCATATCATCTACATATACCTCTATCTCATGATGAATCATATCATGAAAGAAATCCACCATATCACGCTGATATGTTGCCCCGGCGTTCTTCAAACAAAATGGCATCACCTTATAACAAAAAGTGCCCCATTGTGTATCAAATGTAGTCTTCTCCATATCTTCAGGTGCCATCTTGATCTGATTGTAACCAGAGAAACCATCCATGAAAGAGAATACCTTATGCTGAGTAGTGTTGTCTACCAAAACATCAATATGCGGAAGTGGAAAGTCATCTTTAGGGCTGGCCTTGTTCAAATACCTGTAATCCACACACATGCATACCTTACCATCCTTCTTAGGTACTGGTACCACATTTGCAACCCATTAAGGATAAGAAGTCACAGCTAAGAACCCTGCATCAAATTGTTTCATCACCTCTGCTTTAATCTTTTTTGACATTTCAGGACGCATGCGACGAACCTTTTGCTTCTTTGGACGACAATCTTCTTTTACCGGTAAACGGTGAACCACAATTTCTGTATCCAACCCTGGCATATCTTCATAAGACCAAGCAAAGATTTCCACATAGTCACGTAACATCTGGATTAGTCTGTTCTTAACACCATCCTCTAATTCAGCCCCTATCTTGACCTCTTTCCTGTTTTCTTTACTTCCCAGATTCACAACTTCGATTGGCTCTTCATGTGGCTGTATAGCTTTCTCTTCTTGTTGTAAAAACCTAGCAAGCTCTACAGGTACTTCACAATCTTCCTCCTTTCCATCTTCAGCTTGATAGATCGGATTCTCGAAATTATAATTGGCAATAGTAGAACTGTTATCAACAGGATCCAGAGTGGATGAGGATCTGCATTTTAGTGATGTGGGTGTGTGTAATAACACATAGATGATAAAAATAGAAATAATAATAAAAGAAAGACAAGGAGCACAATATTTACGAAAACAAAACGTCCATTGATTTTTACTGAATGAAGTATGCAAATGAAATGACATCCCGAAACAAGCATACCATTGTGCCCCGGGCAAGACACAAGGCTTAAAAGGTTTTATTGTTCGAAATTACAAACTTAAAACAAAACATAGTAATAGTATTTACTCCTGACTAAAGGAGATAGGAATAATGTCTTCAGCCTTCCAATTGTTGAGCCCATCACCCATGGTAGGAAAGATCCAATCGTCCAGGTTGCAGTCTTCATTATGGTCACCCACATCATTGATTTGGTCTCTTATGACCCCTTGATTAGTGATACGAACAGCACGAGCACGACGAACAGTCCTCTGGGATTCTGCAGTGAAACCCAAACCAAACTTGTCAGACTTGTAAGGGATGTTGGGAAGCTGACCCTAAATAGCACAACCACCTTTTTCAACCACAACCTTAGCATCTTTGAGGGAGGCCATTGCAGGAGGAATTCTTGTAACTACAAGAGCTCTTTCAGAAGCAGGGACCGACTGAGGAATAGAAGCAAAGCAAGGAAAAACTTCAAATGTTTGACACGGAGTTTCAACCATTTCACCCTCCATTTCTACATATTTGAAAGCATTCACATGGCTAACCATGTACTCTTCTTCACCATAGACAGTGACAATTTTGTTTTTCACCGGATATTTCAACTTCTGATGCAAGGTGGAAGTCACAACACCTGCCCCATGGATCTAGGGGCGCCCAAGCAAACAAGAATATGCAGGACGGATATCCATCACATAGAAAGTAGAGTTGAAGACTTGAGAGCCTACTTTGATTGGGAGGTCTACTTCTCCATATACCACTCTTCTTGAACCATCAAAGGCCCTCACCACTACATCACTTGGTCTTAACACCACATCTTCAGGACTGAGCTTGTCCAGAACCTCTTTAGGGAGCACATTTAATGAAGAACCATTGTCCACCAGTATATGAGACAAAGTAGTGCCCCTACATTCAATGGAGATATGCAGAGCTCTGTTATGATTTCTCTTGGCAGGAGTCAAATCAGCATCAGAAAAGCCCAGACCATTATCATTAGTCAGATGTGCAACATAATTCTCAAATTGATCCACAGGAATTTCATTTGGCACATGAGCAGTCTTTAAGAACTTGATTAAGGCTTTAGCATGAGCCTCAGAACACAGCAACAAAGAAAACATAGAGATTTTGGAGTGAGTATGCCCCAACTGGTCAACAATATCATAATCGCTTTTGCGAATGATCTTCAGTACTTCTTCCATTTGTTTAGAAATATTTTCAGCTTTTGGTGCCTCAGCTTGCACAGGTTCAATCACAGGACCTTTGCCCCGGGCATCAGTACTTGGCCCAGGATTAGAGGTATGAGCTGGAGTAACTGTACTTTTAGAGGTATCTTGAGGGGAGAAAATTCTTCCACTTCTGGTGATCTTACTAGATCCAACAATATTGTCAACATCAAGACTAGTATCAGTAACAGGTGCATCAGTCAAAGGTTCTTGTTTGACACCATGGATATAAACATCAGAACCATAATTCCAGGGTATAGCTTTATCAGAAGTATAAGGAACAGGGCCATGAGTGGTAATGATCATGGGAGCCAATCTAGCTTCAGCAACAGTCTTCACAGGGCCTTCAGCAGTAATCTTCACTGGTCCTTTGGATGTAATCCTGACAGGACCTTTAGAGGTGATCCTGACAGGTACTTTATCAACCATAGCTATATCTTCAAGATTCGTGTTTCGAGTCAGATGTTCACACATATTTTCCACATAAGGAGTCCTCTAAAAACAATATAATGTAATTGTCCATGAGGCGTTGAATACCATCCTTCAACTTCTAGCAACTATCAGGTTTGTAGGCACAGTAAAAACAATCTTCATTGCAACCGGGAAAGAACCCAGCCTGCCCCAGCTTCTTCTTGATAATGGATAGAGGAGTATTCACATCTGCTACTGAGGAAACATAGGAAACCTCATCAACAACATTAACAGTCTTCTCATGATTGGGCATAGGAGCAGTGATCACATTTGGGGTCCCAGGAGGGTCAAATTCAATTTCTCCAGCTTCGATCATGTCTTGAATCTTGTTTTTCAACACCCAGCAGTTGTTGGTGTCATGTCCCGGACTATTAGAATGATATGCACATCTTGCGTTAGGATTGTACTGAGGAGAGGATGTATTAGGATTCTGAGGAGGATCCCTTAAAGTAATTAGCTCCCCTTTCAACATGTGTTGCAAGGCTTGGGCCAGTGACATGTTGATCTTGGTGAATTGTCTTCTAGGCTTCTGTTGATTGTTTTGTTGTTGCTCTGGTGCTGTAGGGGCAGGATTGGAGATGTGAACTGCTCCCACAGATTGGTGACTCCTGTTACGACTATATTGACCATACACATCATTAGACTCCTTCTTTCCACTAGGGGGATTCTTAGCAGTGCTTGATAAAGAGGCACCCACATGTATCTTACCACTTCTTATACCACTTTCCACATGTTCTCCCGTCATTATCAGCTCGGTGAAACCAGATGATGAGCTTCCAATGAGATGACTGTAAAAAGGACCATTCAGAGTACTCATAAACATATCCACCAGCTCCCTGTCAGTCAGAGGAGGTTGAACTCTGCCAGCCAGATCTCTCCATTTCTAGGCATACTCTTTGAAACTCTCCTTAGCACCCATAGACATGCTTTGGAGCTGCATGCGAGTTGGTGCTAAATCAACATTATATTGGTATTTCCTATAGAAGGCCTCATCAAGATCATTCCAATCACGAATATTAACACTTTCAAGTTGATAATACCATTCCAATTGAGCTCCAGATAAACTCTCTTGGAAGAAATGAATCCACAACTTCTTGTCAGCAGTATGTGGTTGAATCCTCCGGACATAGGATCTCAAATGCAGTTTAGGACATGAAAAACCATCATACACCACAAAAACAGGAACCTTGAAGCCAATAGGTATAACCACTCCAGAAACTAAACTCAAATCTTCAAAATCAAGCCCAGAAGATTTTTGTAGTTCCATAGCGTTCATTCTGTCTACCAACATCTTGTACTTCTCCTCACTAGCAGGATCATGATAATAGTTTGCCTCAGAATCATAATCTTCCACAGTATCATGGAGACTACCTCCCTCTTTCTCAGAATTTTCAGACTCAAAATCCTCAACCTCTTCTTTTGTCTTGATAGGACCTCTGAATCTTCTACCCAGGTTGATAAGGCCCCCTGATTTTCTAGTCTTCTTCTTCTTCTTAGCCAACAGTGTCTTCAGCTCATCTTGTCCCTTGGACAAGTTCAGGATCAGTTCTTGAAATTGTGCATTCTGAGCCTGGAGATCCTTGACAGTCTGTTCGAGAGCCATTTCTGCTGAAATAAACATCGAGAAGATAAGATACATGTTCATAAGAAACCTGTGATGCAATGATATGGTATGTAAATGCATATGCAATATTTTCAAGGACTGCAAAATTTAAATTTGTGTAAACAACCAGAAATGAAACTTTTATTAGTAAGCAATAAACTTGTTTGCCTCTTGGGCTTACAATAAAATGAAATAAATACAAAGATGGGGTTTTAAGTCTCCCATGGACGTTTCCTCTTTGTATGGAGGTATGTGTTGAGATTCCGCTCCTCGTGAAGTTGTCTTGTCAGCTCCAGGATTCTTTCTTGACTAGCTTTGAAATGAGTCTCAAAAGTATCCCTTTGTTCCTTCAACTGGATCCAGGACCTCTGCAACTCTTCCATGTCAGTGGGCATGTCTGGATGAAGGATGATATAAGTGGTATCTCCTTCAGTAACAGGCTCCATGGTAACTGGCAAGATAGCAGGATATGGCATCATAAGAGTCTGGGCACGTGCTCGTACCCATCTGAGATAAGGTTCCATAGGAATGGAGTACTTTGGTTCCAGAGTCTTGCTGTCAACCTTGTTCACTTTTCCCCAAGCTCGTATGAACCTTTGACGGTAACCTTGCAGATCGTTGCCGTAGTCGAACACAATACCCTGAATAAGCATGTCATAAGGACCATTACTCTGAGCATAACCAAACTGGCGTAGAGCTAAAGAAGGATTGTAGGTAATTCCCCCTCTTATGCCAAGGAGTGGCACATTAGGGAACGCCCCACAACGGTCAATGATAGTAACATTCTCCATAGATATAGAGCACCAATGAATGTCTGAATGAGAAAGTGACATAATCCTTTTGGACCATCTGAACCTTTGTTCATTCTTCATCACTGATCGAGGAAGGTGAGAAATAAACCACCTAGACAATAGAGGTATACAACACATCAGAGTTCCTCGTGCCTTTGTAGTACGGGTATGGAGAGAATGTAAGATATCTCCAAGTAATGTAGGCACTGGATTACGAGTCAGAAATATGTTAATGGCGTGTACGTCTATGAACTGGTCTGGATTAGGGAACAACACTAAGCCATAGATCAATAATTCCAATATCTCCTCAAAAGCATCATAACTCATAGCCTTCAGGAACATTTGAGCTTTCTCCATCAATACCTTAGCAAGGATACCCTTAACTCCACTTCTCTTTTCTAGGACAATGTCTGATTTCTTTAGATGTAAGGTTGCAACAATGACTTCAGGTTTATGCTCTTTCTCTAAGCCTGTGAAGGGTCTCTGATCAAGGATAGGTATACCCAGTAGCTTGGAGAACTCTTCCATTGTAGGAACCAACTGATAGTCGGGGAATGTGAAGCAATGATGTTTAGGATCAAAGAACTGAAATAGGACACTAATCATGTCTTCATTAAACCCTGAAGTGACTAGATCCAGTAGGTGACCATGCCTTTTGATGAATTGGGAGTTTTTAGAAACTTGAGATACCAATTCCTTAAGCTTATGAGGTATTCCTACAAAGTTGATCCGGATAGTATTCCGACGAGCAGAAGCCATGACCTTCAACAAAGAACAAAGATAAATCCTTTGGTCCTTGAAATAGTTAGTGAGAATGCTATGCTTATGATGCATGATGATGTTATGATGTTATGCTCAATCACAAATATGTGGCACACACAAACAAGTCACACAATAGCCCTAGGTTTGAAGGCTTGCATGAGGTTTAAAGGTAAGTACCCTCCCCTGAAGTTAGTTGGTTCATCCTATCCTACAAAAGTAACCAGGTTCTAAGGGATCTCAATATCACTGATCCTTCCCAAGGGTGGTTGTTCAGTAGGCAACTTACTTGCCAACCAAAACCCTCCGAGTTTAGGATCTCAATGAGCGTAGTATCGAGTATCAACCAACTTCAGTCTTCACCAAAGCCGTTTATCTCACTACTTTCTAAAGGCCAAGATGGGATAACTAAGGTTCTAAACGTCAGTTAATGTATTGACAACATATGGCATCCTCATATTATCCTCAACTTACTTAAGGAACATAAGCACCAACCAAGAAGTCACACTAACTATGGCCACCAGATCAACCATATCGGTATACGCCGTACAGTTTCCTTGGTCTATTGCCATTTACCTAAGGTACACTAGATCCGGGTTAGGATCTTTCACACATAAAGCCCAGCAAATAATATAAAGCAAACAAGGCAAACAATTTAAAGTGATATAATTCCTAAAGTTACCCGTCTTTTATTAAATCCCCAGCAGAGTCGCCAGTTCTGTAACACGGTAGGAGAACTGACTTTCTATAAATGTTGCGGATAGCAAGAGTCACCACCGACTTTTATTTTATCCATAAGGAAAGGACATAAAAGAACAAGAAAGACCTATTTTTAAAAGACTTGAGTTCGGGGGGTAGGTTATGCAAAGGGAAGGTATTAGCACCCTTTATATCCATGGTTATCCATGGGCTCTTAGTTACTTAGCTCACTTTGTTTGTTTGCAAGAGTGTAGTGTGTGATTAGAAAAATTTCTTTAAGTACTTGGTAATGACCCTCGTATGGGTGTATACAAAGCCTAGTTTAGAAATTGTGAGGTGTAAAAGTAAGTTTGAAAAGTGTGAGCAAGTAACTATGAGGTACCTACCCTAGATTAAGTCTTTCGTGTTCTCGTATGTTCTTTCAATGGTAAGACTATCCCTATTATTAAGGAATAGGTGGTCATTACCTTAGATGTTAAGGGACAAACGTAGGGTCATCATATGGTCATAGAAAGCAACTTTGAGGGGTGTCTTTAGCAATTCGTAGGGACTATCATCATTTATTCGAAGGGACAAGATCATTATTTCCGTAGGCAACCTCGAAGGGACTTGATCTTTTAAATCTGTAGGGACTTGATGATTTTATAAGTGAAGGGACTTTGCTTAAGACACCCCTATATTCGAGGGACTTGACCATGTTTAAGGCAACCAAGAGGGGTAACCTAGGAAGTGCAAAATGGCGATCAAAGATCGACTTACGTGTGTGAGTGTTTATATTCAGATATTTATCTTATTTAAATTAATTTTCTAAGTTATTTAATCACAATTAGGTTTTCACACCCTAAGATTACTAACCATACAGTAAAATATTCACAAAAATAAAGATATAAAGTAAACCTACAAATATTACATGGCTTTAGCAATTACATAATAATAAAAATAATAATGATAATAATAAATATAATAAGAATAATAAATAAACAATAATCACATATTAGTAATAATAAAATAATAAAAATAAGGGTTAGAATAATAAATAAAGGAAATAAGAATTTAAAAAGAAAAATTAATATTAGAAAATTTTTAGAAGTTAATTAAGAAAATAAGTTTAATAATAATAAACAAATAACAAATTATTTACATATTAATAAAAATAAAGATTAATAATTTAATTAGGGCTTAGAAAAATTAGGTTAATTTTTAGGGTTAGAAGAAAATTAGGGTTAAGAAAAAATTAGGGTTAGTATTTAAATTAAGAAAATTAGGGCTTTTAATTATAATTAAAAGACATTATTAATTTATTTACAAAAAATATAATAACTATATATAAACATATTATAAAATTAATACAAAATAAATAACATTAAGAAAATAATTTATGAGTTTTTTTTAGAAAATATAAAGTTTTATGAAAATATTATTGGTTATTATTTTAGAAATTATTTTAATTATATTAATTTAAATTAAAAATAAGAAAATAGCAAAAATAAAGAAAATATGGAAAAAAACCCTAAAAAGATAGGACCTGGGATTTGAACCCAGGTCCCTTACCTCAATCAACCACATACAAAACCAGCTGAGCCAGCATGCGCTGGTGTAAGCTATGTACAATGCAATCCTTATATTGTAAACCTGCAAAAATAAATGAAATTAAAACCAAAATGGCCTGCGGCCAGATTCGAACCCAGGACCATCACAACAACAACCAAACATTCCAACCAACTGAGCCACATGGGGCGCGTCTGCAAGCTAAGCAACAAACAATCATAATATATTAAGTTAACTGAATAATGGAAAAATTAAACAAAATATGTTGTCACCAAGGATCGAACACAAGTCATAGCCATCACACACGTATGCCAACACCACTGGGCCAAGCAGCTTTTGTTGAAATAATATGAAAACAATTCAATAAAATATTAAGTCAAATATTTGAATTCCCAGATGGCGCCAACTGACTTCATCTTCTTCCTCTTACCTGCGAATTTTCCTGCAAATATACCTACAATTTTTCCTGCGAATTTTGGATTTCAAGAACCTGTGAAAATTGGATCTTCCATAATATGTAAAATTTCATCAAATTAAGCACACAGACATGATCCTTGCAATGTATACAGTCCAACCATGGTTTCATTATTCATTTATATTAGGTTAATCGTGAACCCCTAATTTGAGAGCTCTAATCCTAACAATGGCAGTTTTCGATTCAGGTCATGGTTCTTCAATCTCTTTGCCCATAAATAATCTAAACATTATTGCTAACTAGAAAATATGGTTAGAATTCATCAACAACACACAAACAATCAAAATCGAAAAGAAAAAAAAACATGAACAAGCTTGGTTCGGTTTATGCAAATAGTGATGATTTGGATGCTGCAAATGATTCAAATAGATTCAATGAACATCCAGGAATGTATTGCAACCTTCAAAACTTCTTGATATGGCCTACAATCAAAAATTCGAATATGAGGTTTTGTATGAAATTTTGAAGTTGAATGATGTTCTTGGAGGCTCTGAATTTCGTCCTTTGTGCTTGCAGCTTCTTTGTGAACTTATGGTGATGCAAATTAGGTCAAGAGTTTGTGGATTTGTGGGCTTTCTTGAATAACTTGAGTGTGAAGGAATGTCATGATCAAAATATATGAAAAATCAAATCTTTACATACCAATCTATTCTATCACGAATTTGAATCAGATCAATCATCTCTAAATAATGTTTATGACCTTCTAGAACAAGAATCAAATTTAAATATTGAGTTTTCATATTTTATTTTAATTTAAATTGATTTTTAATGAATAAAATCAAAATAAATAAAAAATAAACTATAAAAACCTGAATAAATGATATTTGATTCGTGCATGATGTCATGGTAGAGATTGGGTCATAAAATTGCAAGCCCATGTGAAAAGAATTGGTTCTAAGACCCCATTTGCTCAATATACCTCTCAAAAATTTCCCAACTTTGCAAAGGCACAACTCCCTCAATTTTAAGGCTATGAAGGTGTTATTGGACATTTTGGAAATCTTAGAGAGTGCTCTAACCAACCTCTTTGGTCTCATGTCCATATCCTTTATCATTTTCAAATTATGCCCTCTGGAAGATGTTGACTTTTTGTTGACTTTTTAAATGACCTATAATGTCTTAGCTCATACCTTCCAAATGAAGCATTTTTGGGCTTAGCTTGTGAGACACAAAGTTGTAGAGAATTCAATTTCCTTCAAAATGAGCTTTGGATGGAAATTTTTTGATGAAGCATGTGAAAGTTATGGCTGATCAAAGTTCAGTTGAATTTTCCTATGAAAACCCTAATTTAGAAACTCATGATTCTTGATGATCTGAAATCTCCTTGATGAATCATGATCAACCCTTGATCAAATGATGAATTTTGCTTCATATACTTGATGTTGGCAAACAATCATGAAGTTTGACTTTGGTTTGATCACAGTTGACCTTAGTTTGACTTTTTTTAACTACTTTGACTGATTTTAGCCTATCTGATTATCTGACTGAGCAAACCTTTTGGGAAAGTCTTGAAACTTGACATAGGGATTCTTGAAGACATGTGGGATGCTATGAAGCTCACTTGAAGCCTTGGAAGTTCATTTAGCCTGATGAAATTCAAAACCCTAGTTTAGGATGCATTGCTTAGGAGGATGCTGTCTGAGGGGATTGTCAAGCTTTCTGACCAATTGTGAACCTTGTGAACCTCTTGAGATACTTTGTGAAACTTTTGAGATCCTTGTGAACCTCTTGGGACACCTTAGTAAACAATGCCTGGTCTAGGGGGGGCAAATTTTGTAAGAAACCTGTGATGTAATGATATGGTATGTAGATGCATATGCAATGTTTTCAAGGACCGCGGGATTTAAATTTGTTTAAAGAAAAACAAAACAAAAGTTTTATTAGTAAATGTTTAATATAAATTGCCCCTTGGGCTTACAATGAAAGAGAATAAGAATAAAATACAAAGTGATAAATATATGGGGTTTTAAGTCTCCCATGGACGCTTCCTCTTTGTGTGGAGGTATTTGTTGACGTCCCGCTCCTCGTGAAGTTGCTTTGTCAGCTCTAACACTTTTTATTGGCTAGCTCTGAACTGGGCCTCAAAAGTATCTCTTTGCACCTTTAACTGGATCCAGGACTTCTGCACCTCCTCTAGATCAGTAGGCATATCAGGATGGAGAATTGTGTAAGGAACATCTCCTTCAACAATAGGCTCCACAGTAATTGGTAGGAGAGCAGGATATGGCATCATAAGAGTCTGAGCACAAGATCACACCCATCTGAGGTAAGGTTCCATAGGAATGCAGTACTTTGGTTCCAGAGTCTTGCTATCAACTTTGTTCACCTTGTTCCAAGCTCATATAAACCTTTGACAGTAACCTTGAAGATCGTTGTCGTAGTCGAACATAATACCCTGAATAAGCATGTCATGAGGACCATTACTCCTAGCATAACCAAACTGACGTAAATCTAATAAGGGTTGTAAGTAATGCCACCTCTTATGCCAAGGAATGGCACATTAGGGAACTCCCCATAACGGTCAATGATAGTTACATTCTCCATAGATCGAGAACACCAATGAATGTCTGAATGAAAAAGTGACATGATCCTCTTAGACCACCTTAACCCTTGTTCATTCTTCATCACTGATCAAGGAAGGTGAGAAATAAACCACCTTGATAATAGAGGTATGCAACACATCAGAGTTCCTCTCGCTTTCGTAGTACGAGTTGAAAAGAGTGCAAGATATCTCCAAGTAAGGTAGGCATTGGATTATGAGTAAGAAATATGTTGATGGCGTGTACGTCTATGAACTGGTCTGGATTAGGGAACAACACTAAGCCATAGATTAATAAGGCTAATATCTCCTAAAAAGCATCATAGCTCATAGCATCCAAGAACACTTGAGATTTCTCCATCAATACCTTAGCAAGAATACCCTTAACTCCGCTTCTCGTTTCTAGGACAATGTCTGATTTCTTCAAATGTAGGGCTGCAACAATGACTTCAGGTTTAGGCTCTTTATTTAAGCCTGTGAAGGGTCTCTGATCAAGGATAGGCACACCAGGTAGCTTGGAGAACT
Organism: Lathyrus aphaca; assembly: GCA_963966055.1. Lineage (NCBI taxonomy): Eukaryota > Viridiplantae > Streptophyta > Magnoliopsida > Fabales > Fabaceae > Lathyrus > Lathyrus aphaca. The sequence goes on along the minus strand of OZ014519.1, from coordinate 679,843,882 downwards.
CTTCCATTGTAGGAACTAGCTAATAGTCGGGGAACGTGAAGCAATGATGTTTAGGATCAAAGAACTGAAATAGGACACCCATCATGTCTTCATTGAACCCTGAAGTAACTAGATCCAGCAGGTAACCATGCTTCTTGATGAATTGGGAGTTTTCAGAAACTTTAGAGACCAATTCCTTAAGCTTAGAAGGTATCCCTACAAAGTTGATCCGGATAGTGTTCCTATGAGCAGAAGTTATGACCTGCAACAAAGAACAAAGATAAATCCTTTGGTCCTTAAAATGGTTAGTGAAAATGCTATGCTTATGATGTCATGATGTCATGATGTTATGCTCAATCACAAACATGTGGCACACACAAACAAGTCAAACCATAGCCCTAGGTTTAAAGGCTTGCATGAGGTTTAAAGGTAAGTACCCTTCCCCTGAAGTTTAGTTGGTTCATCTTGTCCTACAAAAGTAACCAGGTTCTAAGGGATCTCAATATCACTGATCCTTCCCAAGGGTTATTGTTCAGTAGGCAACTTACTTGCCAACCAAAACCCCTCAAGTTTAGGATCTCAATGAGTGTAGCATCGAGTATCAACCAACTTTAGTCTTCACCAAAGTCGGCTATCTCACTACTTTCTAAAGGCCAAGATGGGTTAACTAGGGTTCTACAAAGTCAGTTAGTGTAATGACAACATATGGCGGCCTCAGGTTATCCTCAAATTACTTCAGGAACATAAGATTCAACCAAGAAGTCACACTAACGTAGCAACCAGATCAACCATATCTGTATATGTCGTACAATTTCCTTGGTCTATTGCTACTTACCTAGGGTACACTAGATCCGGGTTAGGATCTTTCACACAAAAGCCCAACATCTAATATAAAGCAAACAAAGCAAACAATTAAGTGATCTAATTCCTAATGGTACCCCTCTTTTACTTAGTAACTCCTAAGCAGAGTCGTCAGTTCTGTAACACAGTGGGAGAACTGACTTTCTATAAATGTTGCGGATAGCAAGAGTCGCTACCGACTTTTATTTTATCCATGTGGAAAGGACATAAAAGAACAGTAAATACCTATTTTTAAAAGACTTGAGTTCGGGGGGTAGGTTATATAAAGGGAATGTGTTAGCACCCTTTATATCCATAGTTATCCATGGGCTCTTAGTTACTTAGCTTACTTTAATTGTTTTTGAAAAGTGTAGTGTGTGATTAGAAAATTTTCTAAGTACTTTGTAATGATCCTCGTGTGGATGTATACAAAGCCTTGTTTGAAAAACATTTGAAAATAGTGAGGTGTGAAAAGTATTTTCTTTTTGAAGAGTGAGCAAGTAACTATGAGGTACCTACCCTAGACTAAGTCATTCATGTTCTTATATGTCCTTTCAAGGGTAAGACTATCCCTATTATTAAGGAATAGGTAGTCATTATCTTGGATTTTATTAAGGGACAGGCATAGGGTCATCGTACGGTCAACGAAGGCAACTGGGGTGTCTTTAGCAATTTGGGAGAGACTATCATCTTTTAATCTGAAGGGACAAGATCAATTAGGCAACACCGTAGTCAACATCGTAAGGACTTGATCTTTTAACCGAAGGGAGGGACAAGATGATTTATTTCCTGGAGGGACTTTGCTTAAGACACCCTACTTTCGAGGGACTTGACCGTTTAAAAGGCAACTTAAGAGGAATACCCTAGGAGGTGCAGACATCGATCATAGATCGACTTACGTGTGTGAGTGATTATTTTAAATATTTATTTTTTTAATTAGCTATCTAAATTCAATTAATTACAATTATGTTTCCACTCCTTATTTACTAACCACACAATTTATATTTAAAAATTAAAAATAAAGATAAAATCCTAACTATTACATGGCTTAGGGGCAGATACAAGATAATCGGACGGAAAATAAATTACAATAATTACAACATATACATTTTGCTAATATGATAAATAAATCAAAATTAAATAAAGGAAATAAAAAATAAATTAAAGAAAAATGAAAATTGAGATTTAAGGTTAAAAATTAGATTAAAGTTTTAATTAAGAAGAATTATGTTTAGGTTAGAAATTAAAATTATGGTTAATTAGGGAAATTCAGGATTTTAAGAAAATTAGGATTTACTTAAATCTAAATCTAATTAATTAACTTTATTTACAAATTAATTGCAATTATTTATATGAGATATAAAAACAAAAAAATTATTTAAAAGAGAATTTTAAGAAAATTAGATTTTTTTAAAGAAAATTAAGCGAATTAATTAATTTAGAAAAATATCCACAACTAAAATATATATATATATATACAAAATTTAATTTTTAACAAAAAAAGATTTTAATTATATGAACCATTATTATTATTGATTTATAGTTTTAATAGTAAAAAATAATAATATAATTTAATAAAAAGATAAGTAAGTGTTATTTAGAAATTATTTTATAATTAAGAAAATAGTCAAAAGTAATTAACATAAATAATAATTATTTAAATAATATAACATATAATATAATAAATTAAAAAAGAAAAGAAAGAAAAAACATAAAAAATAAATGGGGGATGCTTGGTTTTGAACCCAGGACCTCCCCATTACCAGGGATAAGCATAACCAGTTGTGTTGCGCGTGCTGGTTGACATCCAATGGTCACAGTAGATTATATGTAAAACCTGTAAAATATAACTAAGTTATAAAAAAATGACCTCAGCCAGGATCGAACCCTTGCATTGCAGACCATACGCGCGCGCCATTGCCAACTGAACCAAGCATTGTTTCTGAAATAAAAAACACAAACAATTCATAATAAAATAAGTTGACATTTAAAAAAAAAATTCTGCGCCAAATTGTCGTCTTCAACCTTGGGATTTCGCAGGTTTTCCTGCGAAATTTCCTGCGATTTTACCTATGATCTTTGTTGTGAATTTTTTCGCATATAATGTTCATTCTTTCAAACATCATTAATCCTACAAAGTTTAACAAATTAATCATATAAAAACGATCCTCACATCACACTCAGTCCAATTATGTCCTCAAAATTCATTTAAATCTGTAAAATAAATAAAAAAACCTATTTTGAGACCTTGAACCCTAAAAATGGCTCCTCGTGTTTCCTGCATCAAACCTTCAATCAAACCATCCAAAATTGTTCTAAACATCAACATAAACATTAATCAACCATCAAGTATGATTTAAAACTATGATACACATGAAATCGAAAAAATAAAACGCAAGAACAAGGGCGGTTCGGTTTAGGCTTATGAGAAGGTTTTAGACAATATAAATGATGCAAATGTGTTCCATGAACCTCAAAAAAGGTGTTGCAATCCTTATTTCACCTTGAAAGTGGCCCTAGCTTAAAAATTGTATCTCACTTTTTTTTTTGAATTTTGAAAGTTGAATGTGTTCTTCTGACCTGCCAAAACTGTGTCCCTTGTTTGTGTTAAGTTGTACTCTTATAATAGAATGAAATTAGGTTAAAAAATTGGTGGATTGTATGGGCTTTTAAATAACTTGATGGTGAAGGAAAAATCAACCATAAATGTGCAAAAAATCAAATAAACTCTTGCTATTTTGATCTAGCACGAAATTGGAGAGTATCAAATCACTTTTAAGGTTGTTTATGAGTTTCTAGAACAAAAATATGATTTTTTATTTGACTTTTTGTATTTTGTTTTCATTAAAATTGAATTTTATTAAATAAAATCCAAAATAATAAAATATAAAATATAAAAATCTGAAAAAATGATCATTGGGTCGTGCTTGATGTTATCTTTGAGATTGGGTTGGAATTTGGTGAGCCCATTTGGAAAATTTTGGATTTTAGACCTCATTTGCTTCATGCGCCCCTTGAAAATTTCCCAAATTTGCCAAGGCATAACTCCCTCAATTTTAAGGCCATGAAGATGATCTTGGACATTTTGGAAAGCTTAAAGAGTCCTTTAACCAACCTTTTTGGTCCCATGTTAATATCTTTTATCATTTTAAAATTATGAGCTTTGGAAAAAGTTGACTTTTTGTTGACTTTTGAAAGGACCTATAATGTTTTAGCTCATACCTTCCAAATGAAGCATTTTTAGGATTGGCTTGTGAGACACAAAGTTGTAGAGGATTCAATTTCCTTCAAAATTATCTTTGGATGGGATATTTTTTATGAAGCATGTGAAAGTTATGGATGGTCAAAGTTCAGTTGACTTTTCCTATGAAAACCCTAATTTAGAAACTCCTGATTCTTGATGATTTGAAATCTCCTTGATGAATCATGATCAACCCTTGATCAAATGATGAATTTTACTTCATAACCTTGATGTTGGCAAAAAAATCTTGAAGTTTGACTTTAATTTGACCACAATTGACCTCAGTTTGACTTTTTAACCACTTTGACTGATTTTTGCATATCTAATCATCTGACTGGTCAAACTTATTGGAAAAGCTCTGAAACTTGACATAGGAATTCTTAAAGTAATGTGAGAATGTTATGAAGCTCATATGAGGCCTTGGAAGTCCATTTAGCTTATATAAACTCAAAACCCTAGTTGTGGATCCATTGCTTAGGAGAAGGCTTTGTCTGAGGGAACTCAAACATTCTGACCAATTGTGAACTTTGTGAACCTTGTGAACCTTGAGAGAACTCTTGGGACACATTGCTTTGATTGTGGGAGGACAAATTTTGGGGTACAACAGCTACCCCTGTTCAATTTTCTGAAACCTGAGGAGTTAGATTGGCATGCACGCCATTCGTGATTGGAAGGTTGAAGGGGATTGAACACAAAAGCCCAAATATTTGCACTCGCAGGTGCGTAGAATGATACTATTGGTTGATTCTATTGCTTGAATGGGCTTAAATATTCCAATCGGATAAAAGATTGTATTGCTTGAATGGGCTTAAAGATGCCATACGGAGAAAAGTTCTTCAAATATATTTCTTGGAGAATAAAGTAATCCAAAATATGAAGATATAGCTTTTGGGAAGATAAAAACAACCCAAGGTATGATAGTATAGCTTTTGGGAAGATAAACAAAGTCCTAAGGTAATGATAATATAACTTTTGGGAAGATAAACAACGTCCTAAGATAACGATATAGCTTTTGGGAAGATAAACAACGGCCCAAGGTAAGATGATATAGCTTTCGGGAGGATAAACAACGTCCCAATGTAAGATGATATAGCTTTTGGGAAGATAAACAACGTCTCAAGGTAATGATATAGCTTTTGGGAAGATAAACAATGGCCCAAGGTAATAATATAGCTTTTGGGAAGATAAACAACGTCCCAAGGTATAAGTTGTTGATGAAGTTTGTCTCTTGGAGAATTAACCTGAAAAACAAGGTTAGTTCTATGCAAGTATCATGATATATACAACACTTTGCAAAATAATATTTTATGATAATATTGTATGCGTATGATATGATATGATATGATGTGATGTGATGTATTATGTAGTTTGAAATGTATAAGTAGCTTCGTAGAATAACTGCAGGCTGGGGAAAATAAATCCTGATTCGTTGTTGAGGAATATGAAGACTTCGTTCCCGTCTTGTTTAAGAATATCGTACTTAGAACCTCTCGTTTTCATTCATCGTACTTCTTATTGAAGGATTAAGTTCCTGAATATCCTGATTGAGGATAAAAGAGATGAACATAGATCCGGGAGACCTATCCAGTCAAGTATCAATTCTTCGGAGAATATATTGTATTTGAAATGATTATTTTTGAATACTTCGTAGAGTTGGAAGTACAAGATACTATTTGAAGTATTCCGTAAGAATATCCGTAAAGATTACTCTGTGGGGATGAACCGACGAAGATTCGTTGAAGTCCTACCTCCGTTCGTTCTTAGTAAATGCTATTATTGTATTTTATGCATTTATGGTAAACATCAATCATATTCAAAAGCATATACACATTCAAACATAATCAACTGACGTTTTTCGCTTTAGTAAAAGGGGAACAATAAACCTGATTAAAGAGGGAAAAGTAAATCTAAATGAAGGGGAAAAGTAAACCTGGATAAAGGGGAAAAGTAAAACTGAATACGAAACATGGAATTTTATTTATTCAGAAAGAGGCCTATAAACAGGCGAGTTTTAACACGGAGACGGAAATCCTAGTAAGAGGAATTCGTCGAAGAATTTTTTACCAAAACAAAGAAAAATAGCTATGTGTAAATAATCCTATTGAGTTTCAACTCTGCTATTGCCATTATCTTCAAGTATCTCATCTTCAGTTGTCGGAAAAGAAACGATTGGACTGATATGTATCTGTTGAATTTGACATAGATAACACAACTAGTAGAGGTTACATGGGTGATCCAACGAGACATAGTCATACGCTTTTAATCCATACTTTTGCCTGGATTGCCCTTTCAGGTTTTCAATCCACTGGGATACCCTTTTTTGCCCAAGTCGCCTTTTCAGGTTTTCGACTTGCCGGGTGTACTTACTTTTCTTTTTATATATATCCCTAATTTTCGCCCGAACCCTTTTAGTTCGCCGGGATGCCCTTATTTTTGCCTAGGCCAGTCAACCTAGCGGGTCTCTTTTTATGCGTAGTATTTTTTAACTATGTCTGCGTTCACAGGCTGTGGGAAATCTTCACCATCCATAGTGGTAAGCATCATGGCACCTCCAGAAAATACTCTCTTAACAACAAATTTCCCTTCATAGGTGGGGGTCCATTTGCCTCTGGGATCACCCTGTGGTAATATGATACGATTAATCACCAAATCACCAGCCTGATATACTTGCTGCTTAACTTTCTTTTTGAAGGCTTTGATCATACGTTTCTGATACATCTGACCATGACAAACAGCTCCCAACCTTTTCTCATCAATCAAGTTTATCTGGTCAAGTCGAGTCTGAATCCATTAATCTTCATCTAAGCCTACATCCTTCATAATTCTCAAGGAAGGAATTTGAACTTCAATGGGTAAAACTACTTCCATACCATAGACAAGGGAGAATGGGGTTTCCCTTGTTGAAGTACGTATTGTGGTACGATAACCATGAAGAGCAAATGGTAACATCTCATGCCAATCATTATACGTAACTGTCATCTTTTGCAAGATCTTCTTAATATTCTTGTTGGCGGCTTCTACTGTGCCATTCATCTTCGGACGATATGGAGAAGAATTATGATGCTTAATCTTGAACTGCGTGAAGAGGTCAGTAATCATAGTATTGTTCAAGTTAGTACCATTATCTGTGATAATCCTTTCAGGGATGCCATGCCTACATATAAGATTATACTTGATGAATCGAGCCACAACATTCTTGGTAGCAGAAGCAAATGAAGCTGCCTCTACACACTTTGTAAAGTAATCAATGGCAACAAGGATGAAACGATGTCATTGGAAGCAGTAGTAGGTTTGATCTCGCCAATCATATTTATGCCCCACATGGCAAAAGGCCAAGGAGCTGTCAGAACATTCAACGGAACTGGAGGCACATGAACTTTATCGGCATAAATCTGGCATTTGTGACAAGTTTTGGAGTGCTGATAGCAATTAGCTTCCATGGTAGACCAATAATAACCTGCTCTCAGAATCTTCTTAGCCATATTATACCCACTAGAATGAGTACCAAAGATCTCATCATGCATGTCCTCCATAATCTCTGCTGCTTCTTTCTTATCCACACAGGGAAGCAAAGTTGAATCATGATTGCGCTTGTACTAAAATTCCATTACTTAGGAAAAACTTAGCAGAGAATCTCCTCAGAAACTTCTTATCATTGACAGATTCCCCTTCAGGGAACTCTTGAGCTTCAAGATACCTTTTTACTTCATAGAACCAAGGTTTTTCCTCTACTCCTTTAGTACCCACCTCATTGCAGTATGCAGGTTTATCAAATTGATCAATAGTAATTATGGGGGCTTCATCATCCCAATTGATTTCAAACATAGATGCCATGGTGGCTAATGCATATGCCAACTGATTCTCTTCTCGTGGAATATGTCCAAAAGTGATCTCTTCAAAGTACGGGATCAAAGACAACACATGCTCTCTGTAAGGGATGAGATTAGGATGCTTGGTGTCCCAATCTCCTTTGACTTGACTAACTACCAGGGCTGAATCTCCATACTCATTCAAAAACTGAATCTTCATCTCAATGGCAGCCTTGATACCCATTATGCATGCTTCATACTCAGCCATATTATTGGTACAATTAAAACAAAGTCTTGCAGTAATTCGTGTATAACAACCCTTAGGAGAGATAATCACAACACCAACACCATTAAAAAGCACATTAGAAGCTCCATCAAAAACCATAGTCCATCGGGATCCTTGTCCAGGTCCTTCATATTGTCTAGGTTCTTTAGTAACAATCATAATATCCTCATCTGCAATGAAGTAATACACGTTATTTTTTTCATATTTTTCATTAATTTCGCCGACCTCACTCCAACATATTCTTTGAAGATATCATGGTAAGGTTTAAGATTGTATGGTTATACATACTTTATTTCGTCCACCACACATGTGTTAAATATTTGCCACTTTTAATATTTATGATTTTTTTTCTAACTAACAAGGCCACACTATCTTGTACCTTTGGTTTCAACTAGCATTCAATACATGGAAACGTTTTATTATAAATAGATTTTGGATCACTTCAACTATAATCCAGAATGTTATACTATATTTGATCAACGATACATTTTCAATTTCAAGTATTGGAATGGTGTGAAATCTAATGCACCGATATTTCTTTACTTGGGCGCAGAAGAATCAATCGATAGGAGTCTTGATTCTATATGGTTTATGACCGACATGCATCTACCTTTAAAGCTCTTCTAGTGTATATTGAGGTATTACAACTTTTTTTAACTTACATCATCCAACTTACAACAACATTTTATTTGAAAACACAATATCTTCCAAGCTATTTTGATATCTAATTGATTATAGTTGGTTGTAATGAAGCAGTACACATTTATTTTTCTTCTTCATATTTTTCATTAATTTCGCCGACCTCACTCCAACATATTCTTTGAAGATATCATGGTAAGGTTTAACATTTTCTGGTTATACATACTTAATTTCGTCCACCACATATGTGTTAAATATTTGCCACTTTTAATATTTATGATTTTTTTCTAACTAACCAGGCCACACTATCTTTCACCTTTGGTTTCAACTAGCATTAAAGACGTGGAAACGTTTTATTATAAACAGATTTTGGATCACTTCAACTATAATTCAGAAAGCTATACTTTATTTGATCAACGATACATGATCAATTTCAAGTATTAGAGTGGTGCAAAATCTAATGCTCCGATATTTGTTTACTTGGGTGCATAAGAATCAATCGATATGAGTCTTGATTCTATAGGGTTTATGACCGACAACGCATCTACTTTTAAAGCTCAACTAGTGTATATTGAGGTATTACAACTATTTTTAACTTACATCATCCAACTTACAACAACATTTTATTTGAAAACACAATATCTTCCAAGCTTTTTTGATATCTAATTGATTATAGTTGGTTGTAATGAAGCAGTACACGTTCATTTTTTTCATATTTTTCTTTAATTTCGCCGACCTCACTCCAACATATTCTTTGAAGATATCATGCTAAGGTTTAAGATTGTCTGATTATACATACTTAATTTCTTCCAGCACACTTGTGTTAAATATTTGCCACTTTTAATATTTATGATTTTTTTTCTAACTAACCAGGTGATACTATCTTGCACCTTTGGTTTCAACTAGTATTAAGGACGTGGAAACGTTTTATTATAAACAGATTTTGGATCACTTAACCTATAATCCAGAAAGCATTACTTTATTTGATCAATGATACATGATCAATTTCAAGTATTAGAGTGGTGCGAAATCTAATGCTCCGATATTTGTTTACTTGGGTGCAGAAGAATCAATCGATAGGAGTCTTGATTCTATAGGGTTTATGACCGACAACGCATCTACCTTTAAAGCTCAACTAGTGTATATTGAGGTATTACAATTATTTTTAACTTACATCATCCAACTTACAACAACATTTTATTTGAAAACACAATATCTTCCAAGCTATTTTGATATCTAATTGATTATAGTTGGTTGCAATGAAGTAGTACACATTTATTTTTTTTCTTCATATTTTTCATTAATTTAGCCGACCTCACTCCAACATATTCTTTGAAGATATCATGGTAAGGTTTAAGTTTGTCTGGTTATACATACTTAATTTCGTCCACCACACATGTGTTAAATATTTGCCACTTTTAATATTTATGATTTATTTTTTCTAACTAACCATGCCACACTATCTTGCACCTTTGGTTTCAACTAGCATTAAAGACGTGGAAATGTTTTATTATAAACAGATTTTAGATCACTACAACAATAATCCAGAAATTTATACTATATTTGATCAACGATACATGATCAATTTCAAGTATTGGAGTGGTGTGAAATCTAATGCTCTGATATTTGATTAATTGGGCGCAGAAGAATGAATCGATAAGAGTCTTGATTCTATAGGGTTTATGACCGACAATGCATATACCTTTAAAGCTCTTCTAGTGTATATTGAGGTATTACAACTATTTTTAAATTACATCATCCAACTTACCACAACATTTTATTTGAAAACACAATATCTTCCAAGCTATTTTGATATCTAATTGATTATAGTTGGTTGCAATGAAGCAGTACACGTTCATTTTTTTTCATATTTTCCATTAACTTTGCCGACCTCACTCTAACATATTCTTTGAAGATACCATGGTAAGGTTTAAGATTGTCTGGTTATACATACTTAATTTCGTCCACCACACCTGTGTTAAATATTTGCCACTTTTAATATTTATGATTTTTTTTCTAACTAATCAGGCCACACTATCTTGCACCTTTGGTTTCAACTAGCATTAAAGACGTGGAAACGTTTTATTATAAATAAATTATGGATCACTTAAATTATAATCCAGAAATCTATACTATATTTGATCAACGATACATGATCAATTTCAAGTATTGGAGTGGTGCGAAATCTAATGCTCCGATATTTGTTTACTTGGGCGCAGAAGAATCAATCGATAGGAGTCTTGATTCTACAGGGTTTATAACCGACAACGCATTTACCTTTAAAGCTCTTCTAATGTATATTGAGTTATTACAACTATTTTTAACATATATCATACAACTTACAACAACTTTTTATTTGAAAACACAATATCTTCCAAGCTATTTTGATATCAAATTGATTATAGTTGGTTTCAATGAAGCAGTATACGTTCATTTTTTTTCATATTTTTCATTAATTTTGCCGATCTCACTCCAACATATTCTTTGAAGATATCATGGTAAGTGTCATACCCCAAATTTGTCCTATCTGCATCATTTTATTTTACTGTCTAAAATATGTACTATTTTATTTTTCTGTCTGATATTTAAAAAATCCCAAAAATATGTTACTTTTTATTTTTATACCCAATTTCATCCATATCCAATATCCTTTTATTTTATATTTTATCAAAAAAAAATCATCGTCCAAAAAATACATTTTTATTTTTAAACTAAAAAAAAACTCAAATTCTCTTTTTATATTATAAGTTTTTCTATTTTATTATTTTGTTCATTTTCAAAAATCCATATTATCTTCCATTATTTTTATTAAAAACATTTATTTCTTTTATTTCCATTTTTATTAGATTAAATCATTTAAATCCATTATTCTCCATTTTCATCACTCTTTTCCTTTATCATTTGATATTCTTGTATTTTATTATGACTATTCATTATTCATTATTATTATTATTATTATTATTTATTGTTATTATTATTTTTTTTTATTATTTTATTTACAGTCTAACCATTATTCGGAAAATCCAAAAACATGTACCATTTTCTTTTTTGTCTTATAATCGAAAAAATAAAAAATATGTCTTTACTTTTCTTTCGGGTTTGTGCAAAAGTCCGAGTGCGTGCGCGCACAACATGTTGTGTAGAGTTTTTTTTTGTTCAATTCTCACTTTCATTTTCTATCTATCATTTTTCATAAAAAAATTAAAAAAATGCATTTTATTCTCTTTTCATATTATTATATGTTTTCATTTTATTTTAGTTCATTATCAGAAAATTACAAAACAAGCTTGGAGAGCATACCTTTATGCTGCAAAAAAATCTGGAAAATATTCCATAACCGAGCTTCAAAAAAAAAACCATAATAATTTTTGACCATTTTCTTCCTCAAATCATTATTACAAACCATAACTCACAAACCTCCATATTACCCTTTTTATTTTCAGAACCATTCTCCATAAATCGATAAACATCCTTCAATTTTCTGAATCACATAAACCCACAAAAACAGAAACAATGAGATGAAAGAGTGAGATCTGCAATTGAATAAACACAAAACCGAATCTGCAAAATAATAAATTCACACCCTTAAACCCTCTCCGCCGAGACTTCTAAACAGAAATCGCAGAAACTCACACTCACGAAACCGTCAAAAGCCGCGAACCGTTTTGAACCAGGCCGAGACCCGCCACCGAAACCAAAACCAACATAACCTTCAGATGAAGCTTTGAAGCCGCCGACGATTGCAAATAAGACCCAGTCGACGCGCCACCGCCGCCGTTGAAGGGTGGGTTTTTTTTAGACCTTTTTTTCTTTCTTTAATTTATTGTTTGATTTTAATATGTTAGGTTTTGACCAAGTGTCCATTTTAATTCTCACTTAGTTTATTTATTTATTTATTTATTTTATTATTTCCTTGGTTATTAATTGGTGAAGCCACGTTATGATTTTCTTTCAACTTTTTGTTACTGTGTTTGTTTTCCATAAAAGTGTTGCATATGAGAGTGAGACGCGGATTTCTTTTTTTTTTATTTATTAATTTTGTTTCCATTTATTTTAAATCATTTTGTTTTTTTATATATATTAAAAGTTTTAGGGTTGTGAATGATGGGTTAGGCCCATATGCGTTGTTATCACACCCACCTTTCCGGCGCCACCCCCACTGTTTTTTTTATTATTTTTATTTTAGTTAATTTCATATTTCTAAGTTTCCTTATTGCTGCTATTTCTTTGTTTAAACTTTGTTTTGTAAGGATGCTAAAATTAGTGAATCATTTTGTTTCTTTGTTCTTTTCCGGGTCTATGATATAAATGCGTATTTTTCGATATTCAGTTTCAATCCGACGTTATCAAAATCGCTATGAGACCATTCTTTATTATATTTTATTTCTAACAATTATTAATTAATTTGTTTAAATCTATTATTATTGGTTTATTTATTTTTGGGCCAATGATATAAAACAAAATTAAATTATTTCCAATACTTTTAATTGGAAAATTTAATTATTATGAGGCATTCTATTTTATTTATTATGTAATTCAATTTCAATAAAGTAAATTTAATTTAATTTTTATTATATTATATTATTTCAATTATTTAGTACTTTATTAAATTCAATTAATTAATTTATTTATATCTATTATTTCATTCCGATTTAATTGTCGCAATTTAATTCATTTCTTTTTGTTATCTTCTTAATCGAATCACGAACCATGTAAGTCGAGCGCATCATGCCTCGCCATCGAATTTTTTCCGAACTCGACATTCGAATATTTTCATAATCAAAATAACGGATAAATTGAATTCTGGAGTCTCACATTCCTCGAATTCTTGAATGAACACTACCGAGGCTCGCCCCGCGGGATGCGGTTCATTCGACTTTCCGTAATTAAAACTTTAAATCCACATATCAAATAATGAAAGAATTGAATTCTGGAATCTAGCATTCCTCAAATTCTCGAATAAATTCTCCTGAGGCCCGCCCCTCAAGACGCAGTTTATTTACCCTTTCATTCATTAAAAACCCTAACCATATCAAAACATCTTTTAAAAAAGCGAACATTATTTAAATCTTTTCTATCTCACAAACAAGCTAGCGCTTCAGCCTCCTATCGCGAGCAGACAAGTCAACGCTTAGCAGTAGAATGCGGTTTAAATGATTGTTCCTTAAAACAAATCGATCAACCTTAGTACCACGAACTACGAAGCTCTGACTTTCCCATTGCACAAGGGAATACGTAGGCACACGGATCTTACTCCTTGCCGAGCACCCTAGGAACAAAACAACCCATTTTCCCTATTAACCTTATATAAGAATCTTTCGCATTTACATTTTATTATTCGAAGAAAACAGAAAGCATTAGTCAACATTAGATCGCAAGTTAAACTAAGAGGTTCCCGTTGAGTACAACGGTCGTAAGGGGTGCTAATACCTTCCCCTTACGGAATCGACTCCCGAACCTAGAATCTGGTTTCAAAGACCTTGTTCTATCCGTTTTTTTAAAAAAGGTTTCTCGATATTTTCCTTTTCCTTAATTGGAATAAAATAAGTTCAGTGGCGACTCTGTTGTTTTAATTTTCATCCGCGGTATTTGTTTTATCGCGAGGTCATATTTTTCGAGGTGCGACAGATGGAGACTCTGCTGGGGAAAGTCAGAGAGTCAAGCCTAACTTAGTTTACTTTGCAATCAATGTTGACTTTGCTTTTATGTTTTCTTCACGCTTTTTATTTATGCTTATTTATTTGCTCTTCTTATTATGATCATTATCATACCTGCTTGTTGGATCATGGGTCGACATCTGAGTTTTCGAAAAAGAAGAGGGAACACCTAGTTTAGAATTGGAAGTTATTAGTGTTAGTCTCCAAGGACTCGCTCCTTGCAAGCCTAGCATGAAAGCTCCCCCTAGAGAGTAGACCTATTCATAGATCTCGTTATAATGCAGCTAGCCTGTTGCATGACTTGATTCATGAAAGGGCTGTGACTCTTGGACCCACTTTTAGAACCGGTTTCAATGTTGGTAGTTGTGTATTATTAGTCTCTGAGGACCCGCTCCTCATACGGCTAACATGAGAACTCCACTCAAGGTAGACCTTATCGTTATTATCGTCATAATATAGCTAGCCTGTGGCAGGACGTTAGTACAATTAGCGTCCGTGACCTTGAGTATCTTATCCATAACTGTATAAACTATCCTGTGAATGGTTTTACGGGTAAAGAACTTAGAACAATCCTATAAGAGTCCACCTGCTAAGGTTACTTTTATCAGAGATACTGGTTATTTACTCGTTACTATGGTTCACCTCAGAGCTGATTATACTTGTGGTCCTGGATCTTGCATTGCATCCATATGCATATTCATTTCATTTGCATTTATTGTTCATCTTGCATTTCATTCCAAAGCCGTAAACTCATGGCATGTTCCTTCATCTTTAGTAAATCAAGCTTGTTTCCCGATGTCCATATCGTGCTAGATGCCTGTATCTAACTAGAGCCAACACTAGAAGACTGATGGACGTGATTCAAGAAGAGCAAGCTGCTATGAGGGAAGAGATTGACTCGGTCAAGAGCAAGATCGACCAGATTTATGAGACTTTGCAAGCTTTGGCTAGGATGGAAGAACGTCGCGAAGCTGCTGCCGCAATGAACAATGCTCTAGTGCAAGGATATGCCTCGCGAGCAATGCCTTCAGTTCCAGTTCCAAGTCCTGTGGTCTATGGTTTGCCTCCAGGCTTCACTCCTGCTGTTGAAGAAGCCACTTCTCAACCAATACCAACCTCTGGTGTTACTGTTGGTGCTATTCCTCAAGCTCAACCTTTACCAACTCAAGTCCAGTTTCCTCATGCTGAAGAGGACCATCAAGTTGAGTATGAGATGCATATTGCTGTTCCAATCTTCAATCCCCATGTTGTTCAAGAATCTGAAGCTATGAAGATGTGTCGTGAGTTGGCTGAAAAACTCTGAATCATGGAAGGACACAACTCAACCTCTCTGAGTGCTTCAGACATGTGTCTAGTTCCGGATGTTGTGATCCCTGCTAAGTTCAAACTGCCAGAATTCGAAAAATACAAAGGCCTCAGTTGTCCTGAACTCCATTTGAGAATGTACTGCAGAAAAATGGCCGCTCATGCCAAAGACGACAGACTCATGATCCATTGCTTCCAAGATAGCCTGTCTGGAGCATCTCTAGAATGGTACATGCAGCTCGAACACAACCATGTTCGTACCTGGCTTGATTTATCTGATGCATTCAAAAAGCAGTACAAGTACAATATTGACCTTGCTCCTAACCGTACTCAACTTCAGAGTATGTCTCAAAAGGAGAGCGAATCCTTTAAGGAGTACGCCCAACGCTGGAGGGAGTTAGCCGCCAGAGTGCATCCACCATTGGTTGACCGTGAATTGATCGACATCTTCATGGGTACCTTACAGGGGCAATACTACGAGAAGCTGATCAGCAGCGTATCTTCTGGATTTTTTGACATGGTGATGGTAGGAGAAAGAATCGAAGAAGGTCTGAAGAGTGGAAAGATCCAAGGAGGTTCTAGCAGCCAAGCTGGAGCCAAGAAGCCTTTCAACGGGTACAAAAAGGGCGAAACAAATGCCATTTCTGCTGCAAGTGGGAATCCGCAACAGAGTGCACCTACTCCAATTCCCTACTACCAGTACCCGTATGTTGCTGTTGCACAATATGCTCCCGTGCCATATCAGCCAGTTCCTCCAATGCCTTATCAACAGGCCATTCAAGCTCTATTTCCGCCTCAGGTGGCTTATCAACCACGTTCATATCCTATGGTCGCTGCTGCGCAGTATGCGCCCAATCCGTACCAGCAACCGGCCTACCCACAGCGGCCTGATCAACAACAACAACGCGCTCCTCAACAGCACCCACCATATCAACAAAGAGGATATGATAGACACATTGATCCCCTGCCTATGACATATGCTGGAATCTTTAATCAGCTGATGGCAAAAGGATCTCTTACTTTGAAAGATATGCCACCTCAGACTGGTAACGCCCGAAATTATGATGCCAATGCTCGCTGTGAGTATCACAAAGGCGCTCCAGGTCACAATTGAGAACTGCCATTCCTTCAAACACATGGTTCAAGATATGATCAACTCTAAGGATCTCACCCTCACTCCGAGAAATGCAAATGTCCAGAACGATCCAATGCCGCCACACGGTGCCAACAAGTGAAGACATTTGAAGGGGTTATTGAAGACCAGGCTGAGTAGTATCCAACTTTGAAATATTCAATCAAGAGAAGTTCAATTCCTCAAATCAAGGCAGCCATCACCATTTATCATTTTCGCATCTTTGTTATTTTGTACTGTTTGTTAAGTATTATTTGCTTGGAACATTATCGTTTGTACTTAGTTTTGTTAATATTATGTTTATGCATGTTTTGAATCAATTTATTCGCATTCGCTCATTATTTATCATTTATCACAAAAATCATAAAAAATGTTCTCTCACTTCACGTTAGCAAATATTTGAGGGAGGATGATGAAAACGAAATACCCATAACTGTTGCGGTATGATTTCAGATAAAAACCTCGTCAATGATGTACAGGCATTCTTTCAAATCCCCAAACGCTGGAGATATAAGGAGTTAATCCCTAGTCAACCACTTCGAGCCTAGAAGTAGGAGTCTCTTTCGGATATAAACCCTTACACTTAACCCAGGGCAGGGTAGTTGTTCAGTTAACCTGACTACACCTTCAGATCGCAAGATGAGACATCCCGTCAGAGGACCATTAACAAATGACTTGGCAGTCACAACATTCAACAAAAATTAAAAAAAAAAAGAAGAAAAAACCGCTAAGTTGAGCACCTGAAGGGAGACTTAGTCGGAAATAAAAAAGAAATCAAAAGAGGAACTCAAATCCTCAGCAAAAGAAAAATAAATATCGGTGACCACCAAATCAAGAATCAAAGGGTCACCAACAAATCAAGATGACTGTCATTTTCAAGCGAACTTTAAAGTTTCATCTTCACTCTTGCAAAGTCAAAACAAATGCATGTGTAAAGTTAACTGAACATAGGACTGGAGAACATTACGAAGAAGTGGTGGGTACAAATCAAACTTTGAGCCTTATACCTTTGTTTCTCAAAACCATTAACCAGACTATATTACAACCCTCAAAAGACCTAATTGAGACAGGGTTTATTCTAAAAGCATGCTACCAACAAGGTTGCGTAAATTGACTCCTATATATATTTGCTAATCTTCAATCTCGTTTTCACATTATTCTTACTGCATCTTTTACGCACTTTCTAAATTAGCACCTCGTTTGGACCAACAGTCCATTCGTCACACTATCACAACATTCAAATAAATTGACTTTTTCAAAACTTACATGAACTTTACATTAACATTACCATTTGTGTATGAACAATTTAATTACAAATCAGTGCCTGACATCAGTACAATCCCAACAAGAGGCAATCAAAAGAGAAATTTGAACTTCATTGGTGCCAATATGAATCAAGACTACCTCCACAGTCCAATCAGGGGCAAAATCATTCTTAACAGCTCAATCAGGGGCAAGATCACCTTTAAAGGCTCAATCAGGGGCAGACGCCTACCAAATCCAGATACAGGGGCAGATCATGCCATGGCCGTTCTCAAAGTTTCCCCACTATAATTATTTAAAATACCCTACAGATAGGGGCAAGAAAACAAAGAGTAAATCTTCCTATCTCTTTTCCCCAGTTGAACAAGCAGATCGTGCTAGTCATTATCAACCATTCAAAGCAAAGAAATCTTCATGTGTCAACCAAGTCACTTAGCTCATTAGTAACTGACCGAGCTTGGAGCATTCAGATCCATCCTCTGGCCATACATCGTTGAAGATCGAGTGTCGGGGAATCAAACCCTCCACCCACACAAAGTCCAATCGTTATTTGCAACTACCAGACCAAAAGTCCACTAAGCTGGCACTTTTCATTTCAATCAGTCATGAGCATCCTTATGCATCATTTACCTCATACGCATTATATGCATACCTAAATAAATCAGACTTTTTATATTCCCCAATAATTTCAACTTATATCTTATTGCATAAACACTTGCATCGTATCTCCATCCTTATGGAATACCATCTCAAAAACAATCAAGCATAGTGGCATAATTCAGGATCCAGGATCAACCCAGGTTTCCAGTCCTTTCCCCAGCGGAAGTCAGGATCATATCAATTGAAAATCCCAGGCATCTCCTCGGTAGATTCAATGGCCGTATTTAAATTTCATTCGCCTTATCATCCTCTGGTGATAAGTGATTTTTATTTTTCAGTTATTTGCCTTATCATCCTCTGGTGATAAGTGATTTTATTTTCAGTCATTTTCCTTATCATCCTCTGTTGATAGTGATCCTTTATTTTTCTGTCTTTCGCCTATCATCCTCTATTGATAGTGATCCTTTATTTTTATGTCTTTCGCCTATCATCCTCTGTTGATAGTGATTCTTTATTTTTCTGTCTTTCGCCCATCATTCTCTGTTGATAGTGATTCTTTATTTTTCTGTCTTTCGCCTATCATCCTCTGTTGATAGTGATCCTTTATTTTTATGTCTTTCGCCTATCATCCTCTGTTGATAGTGATTCTTTATTTTTCTGACTTTCGCCCATCATTCTCTGTTGATAGTGATTCTTTATTTTTCTGTCTTTCGCATATCATCCTCTGTTGATAGTGATTCTTTATTTTTCTGTCTTTCGCCTATCATCCTCTGTTGATATTGATTCTTTATTTTTCTGTCTTTCGCCTATCATCCTCTGTTGATAGTGATTCTTTATTTGTCAGTCTTTCGCCTATCATCCTCTGTTGATAGTGATTCTTTATTTTTCTGTCTTTTTCCTTATCATCCTCTGGTGATAAGTGATTTTATCTTTTAGTTATTCGCCTCATCATCTTCTAAGCGATTTATTTTGTCAATTGTTTCTTGCTGTGCCACCCATTATTTCCAGTTTTAATCTTGTGCTATTTTCTCAATTTCTTTCTTTGTTGGACAAATTTGGAGTCTGTTAATATCTAATTATCTTATACCTTGAAAGATTGAACGCGAGCTAGTTCATCTTACTCGGTCTAAGCCAATTCGATAGGGGCAACTGTCATACCCCAAATTTGTCCTATCTGCATCATTTTATTTTACTGTCTAAAAATATGTACTATTTTATTTTCTGTCTGATATTTATAAAATCCCAAAAATATGTTACTTTTTATTTTTATACCCAATTTCATCCATATCCAATATCCTTTTATTTTATATTTTATCAAAAAAAATCATCGTCCAAAAAATACATTTATATTTTTAAACTAAAAAAAACTCAAATTCTCTTTCTATATTATAAGTTTTTCTATTTTATTATTTAGTTCATTTTCAAAAATCCATATTATCTTCCATTATTTTTATTAAAAACATTTATTTCTTTTATTTCCATTTTTATTAGATTAAATCATTTAAATCCATTATTCTCCATTTCCACTCTTTTCTTTTATCATTTGATATTCTTGTATTTTATTATGACTATTCATTATTCATTATTCATTATTATTATTATTATTATTATTTATTGTTATTATTATTGTTTTTTTTATTATTTTATTTACTGTCTAACAATTATTCGGAAAATCCAAAAACATGTACCATTTTCTTTTTTGTCTTATAATCGAAAAAATCAAAAATATGTCTTTACTTTTCTTTCGGGTTTGTGCAAAAGTCCGAGTGCGTGCGCGTACGCTTGCGTGCGCGCGCAACATGTTGTGTAGAGTTTTTTTTTTTGTTCAATTCTCACTTTCATTTTCTATCTATCATTTTTCATAAAAAAATTAAAAAAAAATGCATTTTATTCTCTTTTCATATTATTATATGTTTTCATTTTATTTTAGTTCATTATCAGAAAATTACAAAAAAAAAAATCATTTTTTAAACCCACTTTTTGTTATTAACCTTTTATTATTTTTCCACACAAAAATTAAAAAAAAAAACTTATTATTACTATTCTCTATTTCTATTATTTTCTTTATCATTGTTATTATTATTTCCATATTTTTATTTTTATTTCATTCGTAGTATTATTATTTTTTTTACTTTATTATTATTATTATTATTATTTCATTTGGTATTATTATTCTTATTATACATACTATTATCCACCATTTCTTTTATCATTATTTCTATAGTTATTATTATTTTTAGTTTTACTACTTTATTAGTATTATTATTTCTACTTATTATTATTATTATTATTATTATTATTATTTGTTTTTTAGTTTAATTATAATCTCTAGTAATCTTCATTGTTAATTAGTTTCTATTATTGCTACATTTATATCACATAAAAATTCAGCATCACATAGACCCCACAATATCACATGCCAGCATAATGCATTTTCTTTCCAATTTTTCGGTACAACAAATATCACCTGCAACGTCATTTTCACAAGACCTCCACTATCAACAACAACTTACAACATTTTTTTCCCTCTCACTAATTACATAATTACAGCTCACAATAACAACCCAATTCTTATCCATAAAATTCCTCTCCAATCTCCATTTTGCCTTCTTTTAATCCCTCTATAAAACTGATTCTTGAGAATACACAAAACCCAATTCTTATCCATAAAATTCCTCTCCAATCTCCATTTTGCCTTCTTTTAATCCCTCTATAAAACTGATTCTTGAGAATACACAAAAGCATACCTTTATGCTGCAAAAAAATCTGGAAAATATTCCATAGCCGAGCTTCAAAAAAAAAACCATAATAATTTTTGACCATTTTCTTCCTCAAATAATTATTACAAACCATAACTCACAAACCTCCATATTACCCTTTTTATTTTCAGAACCATTCTCCATAAATCGATAAACATCCTTCAATTTTCTGAATCGCATAAACCCACAAAAACAGAAACAGTGAGATGAAAGAGTGAGATCTGCAAATGAATAAACACAAAACCGAATCTGCAAAACAATAAATTCACATCCTTAAACCCTCTCCGCCAAGACTTCTAAACAGAAACCGCAGAAACTCACATTCACGAAACCGTCAAAAGCCGCGAACCGTTTTGAACCAGGCCGAGACCCGCCACCGAAACCAAAACCAACATAACCTTCAGACGAAGCTTTGAAGCCGCCGGCGATTGCAAATAAGACCCAGTCGACGCGCCACCGCCGCCGTTGAAGGGTGGTTTTTTTTTCTTTTTCTTTTTTGAAGCGTTTAGGAGAGAAACCATGTTTCTCTGTTTTATATGCTGAGACCTTTTTTTTCTTTCTTTAATTTATTGTTTGATTTTAATATGTTAGGTTTTGACCAAGTGTCCATTTTAATTCTCACTTAGTTTATTTATTTATTTATTTATTTTATTATTTCCTTGGTTATTAATTGGTGAAGCCACGTTATGATTTTCTTTCAACTTTTTTTTACTGTTTATTTTCCATAAAAGTGGTGCATATGAGAGTGAGACGCGGATTTCTTTTTTTTATTTATTAATTTTGTTTCCATTTATTTTAAAACATTTTGTTTTTTTATATATAAAAAGTTTTAGGGTTGTGAGTGATGGGTTAGGCCCATATGCGTTGTTATCACACCCACCTTTCCGGCGCCACCCCCAACTTTTTTTTTAATTTTTTTTATTTTAGTTAATTTCATATTTTTAAGTTTCCTTATTGCTGCTATTTCTTTGTTTAATCTTTGTTTTGTAAGGATGCTAAAATTAGTGAATCATTTTGTTTCTTTGTTCTTTTCCGAGTCTATGATATAAATGCGTATTTTTCGATATTCGGTTTCGATCCGACGTTATCAAAATCGCTATGAGACCATTCTTTATTATATTTTATTTCTAACAATTATTAATTAATTTGTTTAAATCTATTATTATTAGTTTATTTATTTTTGGGTCAATGATATAAAACAAAATTAAATTATTTCCAATACTTTTAATTGGAAAATTTAATTATTAAGAGGCCTTCTATTTTATTTATTATGTAATTCAATTTCAATAAAGTAAATTTAATTTAATTTTTATTATATTATATTATTTCAATTATTTAGTACTTTATTAAATTCAATTAATTTATTTATTTATATCTATTATTTCATTCCGATTTAATTGTCGCAATTTAATTCATTTCTTTTTGTTATCTTCTTAATCGAATCACGAACCATGTAAGCCGAGCGCATCGTGCCTCGCCATCGAATTTTTCCGAACTCGACATTCGAATATTTTCATAATCAAAATAACGGATAAACTGAATTCTGGAGTCTCGCATTCCTCGAATTCTTGAATGAACACTCCGAGGCTCGCCCCGCGGGATGCGGTTCATTCGACTTTCCGTAATTAAAACTTTTAATCCACATATCAAATAATGAAAGAATTGAATTCTGGAATCTAGCATTCCTCAAATTCTCGAATAAATTCTCCTGAGGCCCGCCCCTCAAGACGCAGTTTATTTACCCTTTCATTCATCAAAAACCCTAACCAGATCAAAACATCTTTTAAGAAATCGAACATTATTTAAATCCTTTCTATCTCACAAACAAGCTAGCGCTTCAGTCTCCTATCGCGAGCAGACAAGCCAACGCTTAGCAGTAGAATGCGGTTTAAATGACTGTTCCTTAAAACAAACTGATCAACCTTAGTACCACGAACTACGAAGCTCTGACTTTCCCATTGCACAAGGGAATACGTAGGCACACGGATCTTACTCCTTGCCGAGCACCCTAGGAACAAAACAATCCATTTTCCCTATTAACCTTATATAAGAATCTTTCGCATTTACATTTTATTATTCGAAGAAAACAGAAAGCATTAGTCAACATTAGATCGCAAGTTAAACTAAGAGGTTCTCGTTGAGTACAACGGTCGTAAGGGGTGCTAATACCTTCCCCTTACGGAATCGACTCCCGAACCTAGAATCTGGTTTCAAAGACCTTGTTCTATCCGTTTTTTTTAAAAGGTTTCTCGATATTTTCCTTTTCCTTAATTGGAATAAAATAAGTTCGGTGGCGACTCTGTTGTTTTAATTTTCATCCGCGGTATTTGTTTTATCGCGAGGTCGTATTTTTCGAGGTGCGACAGTAAGGTTTAAGATTGTCTGGTTAAACATACTTAATTTCGTCCACCACACATGTATAAAATATTTGCCACTTTTAATATTTATGATTTTTTTCTAACTAACCAGGCCACACTATCTTGCACCTTTGGTTTCAACTAGCATTAAGGACGTGGAAAAGTTTTATTATAAATAGATTTTGGATAACTTCAACTATAATCCAGAAAGCTATACTTTATTTGATCAACGATACATGATCAATTTCAAGTATTAGAGTGGTGCGAAATCTAATTCTCCGATATTTGTTTACTTTGGTGCATAAGAATCAATCGATATGAGTCTTGATTCTATAGGGTTTATGACCGACAACGCATCTACTTTTATAGCTCAACTAGTGTATATTGAGGTAATACAACTATTTTTAACTTACATCATCCAACTTACAACAACATTTTATTTGAAAACACAATATCTTCCAAGCTTTTTTGATATCTAATTGATTATAGTTGGTTGTAATGAAGCAGTACACGTTCATTTTTTTCATATTTTTCTTTAATTTCGCCGACCTCACTCCAACATATTCTTTGAAGATATCATGGTAAGGTTTAAGATTGTCTGATTATACATACTTAATTTCGTCCAGCACACCTGTGTTAAATATTTGCCACTTTTAATATTTATGATTTTTTTTCAAACTAACCAGGCCATACTATCTTGCACCTTTGGTTTCAACTAGCATTAGGACGTGGAAACGTTTTATTATAAACAGATTTTGGATCACTTCAACTATAATCCAGAAAGCTATACTTTATTTGATCAATGATACATGATCAATTTCAAGTATCAGAGTGGTGCGAAATCTAATGCTCCGATATTTGTTTACTTGGTCGCAGAAGAATCAATCGATATGAGTCTTGATTCTATAGGGTTTATGACCGACAACGCATCTACCTTTAAAGCTCAACTAGTGTATATTGAGGTATTACAATTATTTTTAACTTACATCATCCAACTTACAACAACATTTTATTTGAAAACACAATATCTTCCAAGCTATTTTGATATCTAATTGATTATAGTTGGTTGCAATGAAGCAGTACACATTTATTTTTTTTCTTCATATTTTTCATAAATTTAGCCGACCTCACTCCAACATATTCTTTGAAGATATCATGGTAAGGTTTAAGTTTGTCTGGTTATACATACTTAATTTCGTCCACCACACATGTGTTAAATATTTGCCACTTTTAATATTTATGATTTATTTTTTCTAACTAACCATGCCACACTATCTTGCACCTTTGGTTTCAACTAGCATTAAAGACGTGGAAATGTTTTATTATAAACAGATTTTGGATCACTACAACTATAATCCAGAAATTTATACTATATTTGATCAACGATACATGATCAATTTCAAGTATTGGAGTGGTGTGAAATCTAATGCTCTGATATTTGATTAATTGGGCGCAGAAGAATGAATCGATAGGAGTCTTGATTCTATAGGGTTTATGACCGACAATGCATATACCTTTAAAGCTCTTCTAGTGTATATTGAGGTATTACAACTATTTTTAAATTACATCATCCAACTTACCACAACATTTTATTTGAAAACACAATATCTTCCAAGCTATTTTGATATCTAATTGATTATAGTTGGTTGCAATGAAGCAGTACACGTTCATTTTTTTTTCTCCATATTTTCCATTAACTTCGCCGACCTCACTCTAACATATTCTTTGAAGATACCATGGTAAGGTTTAAGATTGTCTGGTTATACATACTTAATTTTGTCCACCACACCTGTGTTAAATATTTGCCACTTTTAATATTTATGAATTTTTTTCTAACTAATCAGGCCACACTATCTTGCACCTTTGGTTTCAACTAGCATTAAAGACGTGGAAACGTTTTATTATAAATAAATTATGGATCACTTAAATTATAATCCAGAAATCTATACTATATTTGATCAACGATACATGATCAATTTCAAGTATTGGAGTGGTGCAAAATCTAATGCTCCGATATTTGTTTACTTGGGTGCAGAAGAATCAATCGATAGGAGTCTTGATTCTACAGGGTTTATAAGCGACAACGCATCTACCTTTAAAGCTCTTCTAATGTATATTGAGTTATTACAACTATTTTTAACATATATCATACAACTTACAACAACTTTTTATTTGAAAACACAATATCTTCCAAGCTATTTTGATATCTAATTGATTATAGTTGGTTTCAATGAATCAGTATACGTTCATTTTTTTTCTTCATATTTTTCATTAATTTTTCCGATCTCACTCCAACATATTCTTTGAAGATATCATGGTAAGTGTCATACCCCAAATTTGTCCTAGCATCATTTTATTTTACTGTCTAAAAATATGTACTATTTTATTTTTCTGTCTGATATTTAAAAAATCCCAAAAATATGTTACTTTTTATTTTTATACCCAATTTCATCCATATCCAATATCCTTTTATTTTATATTTTATAAAAAAAAAATCATCGTCCAAAAAATACATTTTTATTTTTAAACTAAAAAAAACTGAAATTCTCTTTCTATATTATAAGTTTTTCTATTTTATTATTTAGTTCATTTTCAAAAATCCATATTATCTTCCATTATTTTTATGAAAAACATTTATTTCTTTTATTTCCATTTTTATTAGATTAAATCATTTAAATCCATTATTCTCCATTTCCACTCTTTTCTTTTATCATTTGATATTCTTGTATTTTATTATGACTATTCATTATTCATTATTATTATTATTATTATTTATTGTTATTATTATTGTTTTTTTTATTATTTTATTTACTGTCTAACCATTATTCGGAAAATCCAAAAACATGTACCATTTTCTTTTTTGTCTTATAATCGAAAAAATAAAAAATATGTCTTTACTTTTCTTTCGGGTTTGTGCAAAAGTCCGAGTGCGTGCGCGTGCAACATGTTGTGTAGAGTTTTTTTTGTTCAATTCTCACTTTCATTTTCTATCTATCATTTTTCATAAAAAAAAAATAAAAAAATGCATTTTATTCTCTTTTCAAATTATTATATGTTTTCATTTTATTTTAGTTCATTATCAGAAAATTACAAAAAAAAAATCATTTTTTAAACCCACTTTTTGTTATTAACCTTTTATTATTTTTCCACACAAAAATTAAAAAATAAACTTATTATTACTATTCTCTATTTCTATTATTTTATTTATCATTGTTATTATTATTTCTATATTTTTATTTTTATTTCATTCGTAGTATTATTATTATTTTTACTTTATTATTATTATTATTATTTCATTTGGTATTATTATTCTTATTATTATTACTTCTTATTATACATACTATTATCCACCATTTCTTTTATCACTATTTGATATTTCTATAGTTATTATTATTTTTTGTTTTACTACTTTATTAGTATTATTATTTCTAATTATTATTATTATTATTATTATTATTATTATTATTATTATTTGTTTTTTAGTTTTATTATTATTTGTTTTTTAATTAGTTTCTATTATTGCTACATTTATATCACATAAAAAATTCAGCATCACATAGACCCCACAATATCACATGCCAGCATAATGCATTTTCTTTCCAATTTTTCAGTACAACAAATATCACCTGCAACGTCATTTTCACAAGACCTCCACTATCAACAACAACTTACAACATTTTTTTCCCTCTCACTAATTACAGTTCACAATAACAACCCAATTCTTATCCATAAAATTCCTCTCCAATCTCCATTTTGCCCTCTTTTAATCCCTCTATAAAACTGATTCTTGAGAATACACAAAACAAGCTTGGAGAGCATACCTTTATGCTGCAAAAAAATCTGGAAAATATTCCATAATCGAGCTTCAAAAAAAAACCATAATAATTTTTGACCATTTTCTTCCTCAAATCATTATTATTACAAACCATAACTCACAAACCTCCATATTACCCTTTTTATTTTCAGAACCATTCTCCATAAATCGATAAACATCCTTCAATTTTCTGAATCGCATAAACCCACAAAAACAGAAACAGTGAGATGAAAGAGTGAGATCTGCAAATGAATAAACACAAAACCGAATCTGCAAAACAATAAATTCACGCCCTTAAACCCTCTCCGCCGAGACTTCTAAACAGAAATCGCAGAAACTCACACTCACGAAACCGTCAAAAGCCGCGAACCGTTTTGAACCAGGCCGAGACCCGCCACCGAAACCAAAACCAACATAACCTTCAGACGAAGCTTTGAAGCCGCCGGCGATTGCAAATAAGACCCAGTCGACGCGCCACTGTCGCCGTTGAAGGGTGTTTTTTTTTTCTTTTTCTTTTTTGAAGCGTTTAGGAGAGAAACCATGTTTCTCTGTTTTATATGCTGAGACCTTTTTTTTCTTTCTTTAATTTATTGTTTGATTTTAATATGTTAGGTTTTGACCAAGTGTCCATTTTAATTCTCACTTAGTTTATTTATTTATTTATTTATTTTATTATTTCCTTGGTTATTAATTGGTGAAGCCACGTTATGATTTTCTTTCAACTTTTTGTTACTGTTTATTTTCCATAAAAGTGGTGCATATGAGAGTGAGACGCGGATTTCTTTTTTTTATTTATTAATTTTGTTTCCATTTATTTTAAAACATTTTGTTTTTTTATATATAAAAAGTTTTAGGGTTGTGAGTGATGGGTTAGGCCCATATGCGTTGTTATCACACCCACCTTTCCGGCGCCACCCCCAACTTTTTTTTTAATTATTTTTATTTTAGTTAATTTCATATTTTTAAGTTTCCTTATTGCTGCTATTTCTTTGTTTAATCTTTGTTTTGTAAGGATGCTAAAATTATTTTGTTTCTTTGTTCTTTTCCGGGTCTATGATATAAATGCGTATTTTTCGATATTCGATTTCGATCCGACGTTATCAAAATCGCTATGAGACCATTCTTTATTATATTTTATTTCTAACAATTATTAATTAATTTGTTTAAATCTATTATTATTGGTTTATTTATTTTTGGGTCAATGATATAAAACAAAATTAAATTATTTCCAATACTTTTAATTGGAAAATTTAATTATTAAGAGGCCTTCTATTTTATTTATTATGTAATTCAATTTCAATAAAGTAAATTTAATTTAATTTTTATTATATTATATTATTTCAATTATTTAGTATTTTATTAAATTCAATTAATTTATTTATTTATATCTATTATTTCATTCCGATTTAATTGTTGCAATTTAATTCATTTCTTTTTGTTATCTTCTTAATCGAATCACGAACCATGTAAGCCGAGCGCATCGTGCCTCGCCATCGAATTTTTCCGAACTCGACATTCGAATATTTTCATAATCAAAATAACGGATAAACTGAATTCTGGAGTCTCGCATTCCTCGAATTCTTGAATGAACACTCCGAGGCTCGCCCCGCGGGATGCGGTTCATTCGACTTTCCGTAATTAAAACTTTTAATCCACATATCAAATAATGAAAGAATTGAATTCTGGAATCTAGCATTCCTCAAATTCTCGAATAAATTCTCCTGAGGCCCGCCCCTCAAGACGCAGTTTATTTACCCTTTCATTCATCAAAAACCCTAACCAGATCAAAACATCTTTTAAGAAATCGAACATTATTTAAATCCTTTCTATCTCACAAACAAGCTAGCGCTTCAGCCTCCTATCGCGAGCAGACAAGCCAACGCTTAGCAGTAGAATGCGGTTTAAATGACTGTTCCTTAAAACAAACTGATCAACCTTAGTACCACGAACTACGAAGCTCTGACTTTCCCATTGCACAAGGGAATACGTAGGCACACGGATCTTACTCCTTGCCGAGCACCCTAGGAACAAAACAATCCATTTTCCCTATTAACCTTATATAAGAATCTTTCGCATTTACATTTTATTATTCGAAGAAAACAGAAAGCATTAGTCAACATTAGATCGCAAGTTAAACTAAGAGGTTCTCGTTGAGTACAACGGTCGTAAGGGGTGCTAATACCTTCCCCTTACGGAATCGACTCCCGAACCTAGAATCTGGTTTCAAAGACCTTGTTCTATCCGTTTTTTTTAAAAGGTTTCTCGATATTTTCCTTTTCCTTAATTGGAATAAAATAAGTTCGGTGGCGACTCTGTTGTTTTAATTTTCATCCGCGGTATTTGTTTTATCGCGAGGTCGTATTTTTCGAGGTGCGACAGTAAGGTTTAAGATTGTCTGGTTAAACATACTTAATTTCGTCCACCACACATGTATAAAATATTTGCCACTTTTAATATTTATGATTTTTTCCCTAACTAACCAGGCCACACTATCTTGCACCTTTGGTTTCAACTAGCATTAAGGACGTGGAAAAGTTTTATTATAAATAGATTTTGGATAACTTCAACTATAATCCAGAAAGCTATATTTTATTTGATCAACGATACATGATCAATTTCAAGTATTAGAGTGGTGCGAAATCTAATTCTCCGATATTTGTTTACTTTGGTGCATAAGAATCAATCGATATGAGTCTTGATTCTATAGGGTTTATGACCGACAACGCATCTACTTTTATAGCTCAACTAGTGTATATTGAGGTAATACAACTATTTTTAACTTACATCATCCAACTTACAACAACATTTTATTTGAAAACACAATATCTTCCAAGCTTTTTTGATATCTAATTGATTATAGTTGGTTGTAATGAAGCAGTACACGTTCATTTTTTTCATATTTTTCTTTAATTTCGCCGACCTCACTCCAACATATTCTTTGAAGATATCATGGTAAGGTTTAAGATTGTCTGATTATACATACTTAATTTCGTCCAGCACACCTGTGTTAAATATTTGCCACTTTTAATATTTATGATTTTTTTTCAAACTAACCAGGCCATACTATCTTGCACCTTTGGTTTCAACTAGCATTAAGGACGTGGAAACGTTTTATTATAAACAGATTTTGGATCACTTCAACTATAATCCAGAAAGCTATACTTTATTTGATCAATGATACATGATCAATTTCAAGTATCAGAGTGGTGCGAAATCTAATGCTCCGATATTTGTTTACTTGGGCGCAGAAGAATCAATCGATAGGAGTCTTGATTCTATAGGGTTTATGACCGACAACGCATCTACCTTTAAAGTTCAACTAGTGTATATTGAGGTATTACAATTATTTTTAACTTACATCATCCAACTTACAACAACATTTTATTTGAAAACACAATATCTTCAAAGTTATTTTGATATCTAATTGATTATAGTTGGTTGCAATGAAGCAGTACACATTTATTTTTTTTCTTCATATTTTTCATAAATTTAGCCGACCTCACTCCAACATATTCTTTGAAGATATCATGGTAAGGTTTAAGTTTGTCTGGTTATACATACTTAATTTCGTCCACCACACATGTGTTAAATATTTGCCACTTTTAATATTTATGATTTATTTTTTCTAACTAACCATGCCACACTATCTTGCACCTTTGGTTTCAACTAGCATTAAAGACGTGGAAATGTTTTATTATAAACAGATTTTGGATCACTACAACTATAATCCAGAAATTTATACTATATTTGATCAACGATACATGATCAATTTCAAGTATTGGAGTGGTGTGAAATATAATGCTCTGATATTTGATTAATTGGACGCAGAAGAATGAATCGATAGGAGTCTTGATTCTATAGGGTTTATGACCGACAATGCATATACCTTTAAAGCTCTTCTAGTGTATATTGAGGTATTACAACTATTTTTAAATTACATCATCCAACTTACCACAACATTTTATTTGAAAACACAATATCTTCCAAGCTATTTTTATATCTAATTGATTATAGTTGGTTGCAATGAAGCAGTACACGTTCATTTTTTTTTCTTATTTTCCATTAACTTCGCCGACCTCACTCTAACATATTCTTTGAAGATACCATGGTAAGGTTTAAGATTGTCTGGTTATACATACTTAATTTTGTCCACCACACCTGTGTTAAATATTTGCCACTTTTAATATTTATGAATTTTTTTCTAACTAATCAGGCCACACTATCTTGCACCTTTGGTTTCAACTAGCATTAAAGACGTGGAAACGTTTTATGATAAATAAATTATGGATCACTTAAATTATAATCCAGAAATCTATACT
The DNA here is from genome assembly GCA_963966055.1 of Lathyrus aphaca. Classification (NCBI taxonomy): domain Eukaryota; kingdom Viridiplantae; phylum Streptophyta; class Magnoliopsida; order Fabales; family Fabaceae; genus Lathyrus; species Lathyrus aphaca. The sequence goes on along the minus strand of OZ014519.1, from coordinate 679,811,882 downwards.
ATATTTGATCAACGATACATGATCAATTTCAAGTATTGGAGTGGTGCAAAATCTAATGCTCCGATATTTGTTTACTTGGGTGCAGAAGAATCAATCGATAGGAGTCTTGATTCTACAGGGTTTATAAGCGACAACGCATCTACCTTTAAAGCTCTTCTAATGTATATTGAGTTATTACAACTATTTTTAACATATATCATACAACTTACAACAACTTTTTATTTGAAAACACAATATCTTCCAAGCTATTTTGATATCTAATTGATTATAGTTGGTTTCAATGAATCAGTATACGTTCATTTTTTTTTCTTCATATTTTTCATTAATTTTTCCGATCTCACTCCAACATATTCTTTGAAGATATCATGGTAAATGTCATACCCCAAATTTGTCCTATCTGCATCATTTTATTTTACTGTCTAAAAATATGTACTATTTTATTTTTCTGTCTGATATTTAAAAAATCCCAAAAATATGTTACTTTTTATTTTTATACCCAATTTCATCCATATCCAATATCCTTTTATTTTATATTTTATAAAAAAAAAAATCATCGTCCAAAAAATACATTTTTATTTTTAAACTAAAAAAAACTGAAATTCTCTTTCTATATTATAAGTTTTTCTATTTTATTATTTAGTTCATTTTCAAAAATCCATATTATCTTCCATTATTTTTATTAAAAACATTTATTTCTTTTATTTCCATTTTTATTAGATTAAATCATTTAAATCCATTATTCTCCATTTCCACTCTTTTCTTTTATCATTTGATATTCTTGTATTTTATTATGACTATTCATTATTCATTATTATTATTATTATTATTTATTGTTATTATTATTGTTTTTTTTATTATTTTATTTACTGTCTAACCATTATTCGGAAAATCCAAAAACATGTACCATTTTCTTTTTTGTCTTATAATCGAAAAAATAAAAAATATGTCTTTACTTTTCTTTCGGGTTTGTGCAAAAGTCCGAGTGCGTGCGCGTGCAACGTGTTGTGTAGAGTTTTTTATTGTTCAATTCTCACTTTCATTTTCTATCTATCATTTTTCATAAAAAAAATTAAAAAAATGCATTTTATTCTCTTTTCAAATCATTATATGTTTTCATTTTATTTTAGTTCATTATCAGAAAATTACAAAAATAAAATCATTTTTTAAACCCACTTTTTGTTATTAACCTTTTATTATTTTTCCACACAAAAATTAAAAAATAAACTTATTATTACTATTCTCTATTTCTATTATTTTCTTTATCATTGTTATTATTATTTCTATATTTTTATTTTTATTTCATTCGTAGTATTATTATTATTTTTACTTTATTATTATTATTATTATTTCATTTGGTATTATTATTCTTATTATTATTACTTCTTATTATACATACTATTATCCACCATTTCTTATATCACTATTTGATATTTCTATAGTTATTATTATTTTTTGTTTTACTACTTTATTAGTATTATTATTTCTACTTATTATTATTATTATTATTATTATTATTATTATTATTATTATTTGTTTTTTAGTTTTATTATAATCTCTAGTAATCTTCATTGTTAATTAGTTTCTATTATTGCTACATTTATATCACATAAAAAATTCAGCATCACATAGACCCCACAATATCACATGCCAGCATAATAATTTTTGACCATTTTCTTCCTCAAATCATTATTATTACAAACCATAACTCACAAACCTCCATATTACCCTTTTTATTTTCAGAACCATTCTCCATAAATCGATAAACATCCTTCAATTTTCTGAATCGCATAAACCCACAAAAACAGAAACAGTGAGATGAAAGAGTGAGATCTGCAAATGAATAAACACAAAACCGAATCTGCAAAACAATAAATTCACACCCTTAAACCCTCTCCGCCGAGACTTCTAAACAGAAATCGCAGAAACTCACACTCACGAAACCGTCAAAAGCCGCGAACCGTTTTGAACCGCTGCCGTTGAAGGGTGGGTTTTTTTTTTCTTTTTCTTTTTTGAAGCGTTTAGGAGAGAAACCATGTCTCTCTGTTTTATATGCTGAGACCTTTTTTTCTTTCTTTAATTTATTGTTTGATTTTAATATGTTAGGTTTTGACCAAGTGTCCATTTTAATTCTCACTTAGTTTATTTATTTATTTTATTATTTCCTTGGTTATTAATTGGTGAAGCCACGTTATGATTTTCTTTCAACTTTTTGTTACTGTGTTTATTTTCCATAAAAGTGGTGCATATGAGAGTGAGACGCGAATTTCTATTTCTTATTTATTAATTTTGTTTCCATTTATTTTAAAACATTTTGTTTTTTTATATATAAAAAGTTTTAGGGTTGTGAATGATGGGTTAGGCCCATATGCATTGTTATCACACCCACCTTTCCGGCGCCACCCCCAACTTTTTTTTTAATTATTTTTATTTTAGTTAATTTCATATTTTTAAGTTTCCTTATTGCTGCTATTTCTTTGTTTAATCTTTGTTTTGTAAGGATGCTAAAATTAGTGAATCATTTTGTTTCTTTGTTCTTTTCCGGGTCTATGATATAAATGCGTATTTTTCGATATTCGGTTTCGATCCGACGTTATCAAAATCGCTATGAGACCATTCTTTATTATATTTTATTTCTAACAATTATTAATTAATTTGTTTAAATCTATTATTATTGGTTTATTTATTTTTGGGTCAATGATATAAAACAAAATTAAATTATTTCCAATACTTTTAATTGGAAAATTTAATTATTATGAGGCCTTCTATTTTATTTATTATGTAATTCAATTTCAATAAAGTAAATTTAATTTAATTTTTATTATATTATATTATTTCAATTATTTAGTACTTTATTAAATTCAATTAATTTATTTATTTATATCTATTATTTCATTCCGATTTAATTGTCGCAATTTAATTCATTTCTTTTTGTTATCTTCTTAATCGAATCACGAACCATGTAAGCCGAGCGCATCGTGCCTCGCCATCGAATTTTTCCGAACTCGACATTCGAATATTTTCATAATCAAAATAACGGATAAACTGAATTCTGGAGTCTCGCATTCCTCGAATTCTTGAATGAACACTCACGAGGCTCGCCCCGCGGGATGCGGTTCATTCGACTTTCCGTAATTAAAACTTTTAATCCACATATCAAATAATGAAAGAATTGAATTCTGGAAACTAGCATTCCTCAAATTCTCGAATAAATTCTCCTGAGGCCCGCCCCTCAAGACACAGTTTATTTACCCTTTCATTCATCAAAAACCCTAACCAGATCAAAACATCTTTTAAGAAATCGAACATTATTTAAATCCTTTCTATCTCACAAACAAGCTAGCACTTAAGCCTCCTATCGCGAGCAGACAAGCCAACGCTTAGCAGTAGAATGCGGTTTAAATGACTATTCCTTAAAACAAACCGATCAACCTTAGTACCACGAACTACGAAGCTCTGACTTTCCCATTGCACAAGGGAATACGTAGGCACACGGATCTTACTCCTTGCCGAGCACCCTAGGAACAAAACAACCCATTTTCCCTATTAACCTTATATAAGAATCTTTCGCATTTACATTTTATTATTCGAAGAAAACAGAAAGCATTAGTCAACATTAGATCGCAAGTTAAACTAAGAGGTTCTCGTTGAGTACAACGGTCGTAAGGGGTGCTAATACCTTCCCCTTACGGAATCGACTCCCGAACCTAGAATCTGGTTTCAAAGACCTTGTTCTATCCGTTTTTTTAAAAGGTTTCTCGATATTTTCCTTTTCCTTAATTGGAATAAAATAAGTTCGGTGGCGACTCTGTTGTTTTAATTTTCATCCGCGGTATTTGTTTTATCGCGAGGTCGTATTTTTCGAGGTGCGACAGTAAGGTTTAAGATTGTCTGGTTAAACATACTTAATTTCGTCCACCACACATGTATAAAATATTTTCCACTTTTAATATTTATGATTTTTTTTCTAACTAACCAGGCCACACTATCTTGCACCTTTGGTTTCAACTAGCATTAAGGACGTGGAAAAGTTTTATTATAAACAGATTTTGGATAACTTCAACTATAATACAGAAACCTATACTTTATTTGATCAACGATACATGATCAATTTCAACTATTAGAGTGGTGCGAAATCTAATTCTCCGATATTTGTTTACTTGGGTGCATAAGAATCAATCGATATGAGTCTTGATTCTATAGGGTTTATGACCGACAACGCATCTACTTTTATAGCTCAACTAGTGTATATTGAGGTACTACAACTATTTTTAACTTACAAAACTTACAACAACATTTTATTTGAAAACACAATATCTTCCAAGCTTTTTTGATATCTAATTGATTATAGTTGGTTGTAATGAAGCAGTACACGTTCATTTTTTTTTCATATTTTTCTTTAATTTCGCCGACCTCACTCCAACATATTCTTTGAAGATATCATGGTAAGGTTTAAGATTGTCTGATTATACATACTTAATTTCGTCCAGCACACCTGTGTTAAATATTTGCCACTTTTAATATTTATGATTTTTTTTCAAACTAACCAGGCCATACTATCTTGCACCTTTGGTTTCAACTAGCATTAAAGACGTGGAAACGTTTTATTATAAACAGATTTTGGATCACTTCAACTATAATCCAGAAAGCTATACTTTATTTGATCAAATATACATGATCAATTTCAACTATTAGAGTGGTGCGAAATCTAATGCTCCGATATTTGTTTACTTGGGCGCAGAAGAATCAATCGATAGGAGTCTTGATTCTATAGGGTTTATGACCGACAACGCATCTACCTTTAAAGCCTAACTAGTGTATATTGAGGTATTACAACTATTTTTAACTTACATCATCCAACTTACAACAACATTTTATTTGAAAACACAATATCTTCCAAGCTATTTTGATATCTAATTGATTATAGTTGGTTGCAATGAAGCAGTATACGTTCATTTTTTCATATTTTTCATTAATTTAGCCGACCTCACTCCAACATATTCTTTGAAGATATAATGGTAAGGTTTAAGATTGTCTGGTTATACATACTTAATTTCGTCCACCACACATGTGTTAAATATTTTCCACTTTTAATATTTATGATTTATTTTTTCTAACTAACCAAGCCACACTATCTTGCACCTTTGGTTTCAACTAGCATTAAAGACGTGGAAATGTTTAATTATAAACAGATTTTGGATCACTACAACTATAATCCATAAATCTATACTATATTTGATCAACGATACATGATCAATTTCAAGTATTGGAGTGGTACGAAATCTAATGCTCTGATATTTGTTTACTTGGGCGCAGAAGAATCAATCGATAGGAGTCTTGATTCTACAGGGTTTATAACCGACAACGCATCTACCTTTAAAGTTCATCTAATGTATATTGAGGTCTTACAATTATTTTTAACTTACATCATCCAACTTACAACAACTTTTTATTTGAAAACACAATATCTTCCAAGCTATTTTGATATCTAATTGATTTTAGTTGGTTGCAATGAAGCAGTATACGTTCATTTTTTTTCATATTTTTCATTAATTTCGCTGACCTCACTACAACATATTCTTTGAAGATATCATGGTAAGGTTTAAGATTGTCTGGTTATACATACTTAATTTCGTCCACCACACATGTGTTAAATATTTTCCACTTTTAATATTTATGATTTATTTTTTCTAACTAACCATGCCACACTATCTTGCACCTTTAGTTTCAACTAGCATTAAAGACGTGGAAATGTTTTATTATAAACAGATTTTGGATCACTACAACTATAATCCAGAAATCTATACTATATTTGATCAACGATACATGATCAATTTCAAGTATTGGAGTGGTGCGAAATCTAATGCTCCGATATTTGTTTACTTGGGCGCAGAAGAATCAATCGATAGGAGTCTTGATTCTATAGGGTTTATAATCGACAACGCATCTACCTTTAAAGCTCTTCTAATGTATATTGAGTTATTACAACTATTTTTAACATATATCATACAACTTACAACAACTTTTTATTTGAAAACACAATATCTTCCAAGCTATTTTGATATCTAATTGATTATAGTTGGTTTCAATGAAGCAGTATACGTTCATTTTTTTTTTCATATTTTTCATTAATTTTGCCGATCTCACTCCAACATATTCTTTGAAGATATCATGGTAAGGTTTAAAATTGTCTGGTTATACATACTTAATTTCGTCCACCTCACCTGTGTTAAATATTTGCCACTTTTAATATTTATGATTTTTTTTCTAACTAACCAGGCTACACTATCTTTCACATTTGGTTTCAACTAGCATTAAAGACGTGGAAACGTTTTATTATAATCAGATTTTGATCACTTCAACTATAATCCAGAAAGCTATACTATATTTGATCAACGATACATGATCAATTTCAAGTATTGGAGTGGTGCTAAATCTAATGCTCTGATATCTTTTTTACTTGGGCGCAGAAGAATCAATCGATAGGAGTCTTGATTCTACAGGGTTTATAACCGACAACACATCTACCTTTAAAGCTCTTCTAATGTATATTGAGGTATTACAACTATTTTTAACTTTCATCATCCAACTTACAACAACTTTTTATATGAAAACACAATATCTTCCAAGCTATTTTGATATCTAATTGATTATAGTTGGTTGCAATGAAGCATTATACGTTCATTTTTTTTCTTCATATTTTTCATTAATTTCGCCGACCTCACTCCAACATATTCTTTGAAGATATCATGGTAAGGTTTAAGATTGTCTAGTTATACATACTTAATTTCGTCCACCTCACCTGTGTTAAATATTTGTCACTTTTAATATTTATGATTTTTTTTTCTAACTAACCAGGCCACACTATCTTGCACCTTTGGTTTCAACTAGCATTAAAGACGTGGAAACGTTTTATTATAAACAGATTTTGGATCACTTCAACTATGATCCAGAAAGCTATATTATATTTGATCAACGATACATGATCAATTTCAAGTATTAGAGTGGTGCGAAATCTAATGCTCTGATATTTGTTTACTTGGGCACAAAAGAAACAATCAATAGGAGTCTTGATTCTACAGGGTTTATAACCGACAATGCATCTATCTTTAAAGCTCTTTTTGTGTATATTGAGGTATTACAACTATTTTTAATTTACATCATCAAACTTACAACAACTTTTTATTTGAAAACACAATATCTTCCAAGCTATTTTGATATCTAATTGATTATAGTTGGTTGCAATGAAGCAGTATACGTTCATTTTTTTTCATATTTTTCATTAATTTCGCCGACCTCACTACAACATATTCTTTGAAGATATCATGGTAAGGTTTAAGATTGTCTGGTTATTCATACTTAATTTCGTCCACCACACATGTGTTAAATATTTTCCACTTTTAATATTTATGATTTATTTTTTCTAACTAACCATGCCACACTATCTTGCACCTTTGGTTTCAACTAGCATTAAAGACGTGGAAATGTTTTATTATAAACAGATTTTGGATCACTACAACTATAATCCAGAAATCTAAACTATATTTGATCAACGATACATGATCAATTTCAAGTATTGGAGTGGTGCGAAATCTAATGCTCTAATATTTGTTTACTTGACGCAAAAGAATGAATCGATAGGAGTCTTGATTCTATATGGTTTATGACCGACAACTCATCTACCTTTAAAGCTCTTCTAGTGTATATTGAGGTATTACAAATATTTTTAAATTACATCACCCAACTTACCACAACATTTTATTTGAAAACACTATATCTTCCAAGCTATTTATATATCTTATTGATTATAGGTTGTTGCAATGAAGCAATGCACGTTCATTTATTTCATATTTTTCATTAATTTCGCCGACCTCACTCTAGCATATTCTTTGAAGATACCATGGTAAGGTTTAAAATTGTCTGGTTATACATACTTAATTTCGTCCACCTCACATGTGTTAAATATTTTCCACTTTTAATATCTATGATTTTTTTCTAACTAACCAGGCTACACTATCTTTCACCTTTGGTTTCAACTAGCATTAAAGACGTGGAAACGTTTTATTATAATTAGATTTTGGATCACTTCAACTATAATCCAGAAAGTTATACTATATTTGATCAACGATACATGATCAATTTCAAGTATTGGAGTGGTGCGAAATCTAATGCTCTGATATTTGTTTACTTGGGCGTAGAAGAATCAATCGATATGAGTCTTGATTCTACAGGGTTTATAACCGACAACGCATCTACCTTTAAAGCTCTTTTTGTGTATAATGAGGTATTACAACTATTTTTAACTTTCATCATCCAACTTACAACAACTTTTTATTTGAAAACACAATATCTTCCAAGCTATTTTGTTATCTAATTGATTATAGTTGGTTGCAATGAAGCAGTATACGTTTATTTTTTTTTTCATATTTTTCATTAATTTCGCCGACCTCACTCCAACATATTCTTTGAAGATATCATGGTAAGGTTTAAGATTGTCTAGTTATACATACTTAATTTTGTCCACCACAAATGTGTTAAATATTTTCCACTTTGAATATTTATGGTTTTTTTTTTCTAACTAACCAGGCCACACTATCTTGCACCTTTGGTTTCAACTAGCATTAAAGACGTGGAAATGTTTTATTATAAACAGATTTTGGATTTCTTCAACTATAATCCAGAAAGCTATATTATATTTGATCAACGATACATGATCAATTTCAAGTATTAGAGTGGTGCGAAATCTAATGCTCCGATATTTGTTTATTTGGGCACAAAAGAATCAATCGATAGGAGTCTTGATTCTACAGGGTTTATAACCGACAATGCATCTACCTTTAAAGCTCTTTTTGTGTATAATGAGGTATTACAACTATTTTTAATTTACATCATCCAACTTACAACAACTTTTTATTTGAAAACACAATATCTTCCAAGCTCTTTTGATATCTAATTGATTATAATTGGTTGCAATGAAGCAGTCATTCATTTTTTCTTCTTCATATTTTTAATTAATTTCTCCGACCTCACTCCAACATATTCTTTGAAAATATCATGGTAAGGTTTAAGATTGTCTATTTATACATACTTAATTTCGTCCACCACACATGTGTTAAATATTTTCCACTTTTAATATTTATGATTTTTTTTTCTAACTAACCAGGCCACACTATCTTGCACCTTTGGTTTCAACTAGCATTAAAGACGTGGAAACGTTTTATTATAAACAGATTTTGGATAACTTCAACTATAATCCAGAAAGCTATATTATATTTGATCAACGATACATGATCAATTTCAAGTATTAGAGTGGTGCGAAATCTAATGCTCAGATATTTGTTTACTTGGGTGCATAAGAATCAATCGATAGGAGTCTTGATTCTATAGGGTTTATGACCGACAATGCATCTATCTACCTTTAAAGCTCTTCGTGTTTATATTGAGGTATTACAACTATTTTTAGCTTACATATTCAACCTTACAACAACATTTTATTTGAAAACACAATATCTTCCAAGCTATTTTGATATCTAATTGATTATAGTTTGTTGCAATGAAGCAGTACACGTTCATTTTTTCTCTCCATATTTTGCATTAATTTCAACGACCTCACTACAACATATTCTTTGAAGATATCATGGTAAGGTTTAAGATTGTCTGGTTATACATACTTAATTTCGTCCACCACACCTGTGTTAAATATTTGCCACTTTTAATATTTATGATTTTTTTTCTAACTAACCAGGCCACACTATCTTGCACCTTTGGTTTCAACTAGCATTAAAGACGTGGAAATGTTTTATTATAAACAGATTTTGGATCACTTCAACTATAATCCAGAAAGCTATACTTTATTTGATCAACGATACACGATCAATTTCAAGTATTGGAGTAGTTTGAAATCTAATGCTCCGATATTTGTTTACTTGGGCACAAAAGAATCAATCGATAGGAGTCTTGATTCTACAGGGTTTATAACCGACAATGCATCTACCTTTAAAGATCTTTTTGTGAATATTGAGGTATTACAACTATTTTTAACTTACATCATCCAACTTACAACAACTTTTTATTTGAAAACACAATATCTTCCAAGCTATTTTGATATCTAATTGATTATAGTTGGTTTGAATGAAGCAGTATACGTTCATTTTTTCTTCTTCATATTTTTCATTAATTTCTCCGACCTCACTCCAACATATTCTTTAAAGATATCATGGTAAGGTTTAAGATTGTCTAGTTATACATACTTAATTTTGTCCACCACACATGTGTTAAATATTTTCCACTTTTAATATTTATGATTTTTTTCTAACTAACCAGGCCACACTATCTTGCACCTTTGGTTTCAACTAGCATTAAAGACGTGTAAACGTTTTATTATAAACAGATTTTGGATAACTTCAACTATAATCCAGAAAGCTATATTATATTTGATCAACGATACATGATCAATTTCAAGTATTAGAGTGGTGCGAAATCTAATGCTCCGATATTTGTTTACTTGGGTGCATAAGAATCAATCGATGGGAGTCTTGATTCTATAGGGTTTATGACCGACAACGCATCTATCTACCTTTAAAGCTCTTCTAGTGTATATTGAGGTATTACAACTATTTTTAACTTACATCATTCAACTTTCAAACAACATTTTATTTGAAAACACAATATCTTCCAAGCTATTTTGATATCTAATTAATTATAGTTGGTTGCAATGAAGTAGTACACGTTCATTTTTTTCATATTTTTCATTAATTTCACCGACCTCACTCCAATATATTCTTTGAAGATATCATGGTATGGTTTAAGATTGTCTAGTTATACATACATAATTTCGTCCACCACACATGGGTTAAATATTTGCCACTTTTAATATTTATGATTTTTTTTTTCTAACTAACTAGGCCACACTATCTTGCACCTTTGGTTTCAACTAGCATTAAAGACGTGGAAATGTTTTATTATAAACAAATTTTGGATCACTTCAACTATAATCCATAAAGCTATACTATATTTGATCAATGATACATGATCAATTTCAAGTATTGTTGTGGTGCAAAATCTAATGCTCCGATGTTTTTTTACTTGGGCGCAGAAGAATCAATCGATAGGAGTCTTGATTCTATAGGGTTTATGACCGACAACGCATCTACCTTTAAAGCTCTTTTAGTGTATATTGAGGTATTACAACTATTTTTAATATTTAGATGTCAATTTCAAATATTATATTTATTTATAATATTTTCTAATAATGATAATAATTATATATCAACATCGGTACTATGGTAAATCAGTACCATTTGGATCCAAGGAAGAAGCATTCAAAAATGAAGTACCCTAGGTTATTTCAACTCTGCCCAAGCACTGGCAGATTATGCTGAAATAATCATACACATTCATAAAACATTACATGCCAAAAACTCTCTGGTAGTTGTGATTGGAGGTTCATACGGAGGAAGTTAGTATCTCAAACTATTTTTTATTAGTAAAGTTTTTAATTACTTTTGCTCAAAGATACATAGTACTTGATGTCAAAAACTAAAATAAAAAATCTTTATATCATGACTTAAATGAACATTTCAAATTTCTTTTTTTTACTTCCTCCATTTTTCCTCGTACTAATATATCATTGTCTTATTGTGTTATGCAGTGCTTGCAGCCTGGTTTAGACTGAAATACCCGCACTTAGCTATTGGTGCATTGGCCTCGTCAGCTCCAATACTCTATCTTGACGATATTATCCAACCAAATGCGTATATGGACGTTGTTTCAAGAGATTTCAGAGTAATTAATATATCATGATTTATTTTTGGTTTAAATATATTTTATTTCATTTTGTTTTTTACTCGAAAAAGTAAAACTAAAATACTGATCTATAATTATAAGTAACCAATTACTTTTTTTTCTTCATCAGGAAATCAGTAAATCATGCTATGAAACAATAAAACATTCTTGGTCTGAAATTGATAGAATAGCTTCCGAGCCAAACGGTCTTTCTATTCTTAGTCAGAAATTCAATACTTGTCATCCTTTGGAAACATCTTCTGAGTTGTCAAGCTACCTAGAAGAAACTTATAGTTATGTAGCTCAGTACAATCAACCCCCTGCTTATCCTGTTACTATGATATGTAAAGGAGTTGATGAAGGTTCTTTTCAAAAGAATACTCTGGATAAAATATATTCAGGTATAGTGTCTTACCGTGGAGATGACAGATGCATAATTAATTACACTATATCTGCTGATATTGAGATTGAGACTGAGACTAAAGTGGGATGGAGATGGCAGGTATATAGAAAATCTCATTTATATATTTATAAATATATTTTATTTCTTGCATGTATATATATTTAATTTTGATATTATAAAAATAATATGATATGTTTGTACACTGTAGACATGTAGTGAATTGGTGTTGCCGTTCGGTAAAGGAAAAGATACAATGTTTCAACCTTCCCATTTTAACTTAGATGGCTACATTGAAGAGTGCAAGAATCAATACGGTGTTTCACCTCGTCCTCGATGGATTTCTTCTTATTATGGAGGCCAAGTTTGTACCTTTCTTCTCAACCAAATTATTTTCAAACGGATTGAAAGATCCGTATAGTAGTGGCGGGTAAGGATTATAAAATTTAAGTTGAGTTGTTGTAATCACTTTTAAATAAAATAGATAAAATTACATATATTTTTTTTTACATATTTCAGAATTTTGCATGATCTATCCGAGAGTATTGTTGCGATTTATACGGTCAATGGTATGTCTTTCTCTTTATTTATTTATATTTTATGGAACTTAAGAGACTACTAATTATTATGTTATATAATTTAAAAGTAAACTGAAAAGAATAAATATTTTAGAGATTAACTTGATGATTTTTACTAGGATCTCATTGCCTTGATCTTGAAACTTCACTGGAAAGTGATCCAGAATGGCTGATAGAGCAACCAAAAAAGGAGGTTAAAATCATTCATGGATGGATTGACCAGTATTACTCTGATTATGGATTGCATTCAGAATCAAAAAGTTCAAGAAATAATATAATGATTCACTTTGTTTTCATGGGATTTCTTTTTGTGCTTCTTTGATATTTTTAGGAGTTTGGTTTATTAGCTGTATTGTTTTCTGGTTGTAATGCTTTTCCTCTTTAATAATGGTATGATTTAGAGTATTCAAATGCACTCTTCTTCTATCTTTAGTTTGATATTTATTTACTTATTTTGTATTACACTTTTCTTATCATAATTATTTAATATCTATTTAATTGATTCGTCTCACTCTTCTTTTATCCATTTTTGAAATTATATCATCACATATATAATTTTAAAATTCCGGTCTCTCTAATTTCTAAAATGAATCAAACACTTAAATTAAATGTGATGTTGGTTTTTAGTCAAATTTAGATAACATGATGTGAAAGTCACATTTTAATTTTAGTTAATATTTATTCTTGTTGTTCAATTATTTTAACTAATAATTTAAAACAATGAACACTTGATTTGATTACTGTAAATGGTACAATAAATACAGCTACACAGTTTATCGTACCAATTTCGCAAATCACATATATATAATATTTTATATAAAGTATATTTTATTGAAAATCATGAAAAACATTCTAAATCAATAAAATAGTAAAATTTATAATTACATTTTTCTAGTGATATAAAATTTATGACAATATTTATGCCATATAAAATTTAATAAACTGAATATTGCAACTAGTTATATTTTTTATACAATATACAATTTTTTTTATAAGCATGCTATGCACAATTTATGAAATACTAAAATCGGAAATCGCAATGGCACAAATACAAAATAAAATAACAAACAAAATTGATCAATTGAAAAGTATTCAAAACAAAGCTAAAATCCGTATTCCAAAACAATAAATGCAATGAACCAAAATTAGAATTCCATGGGCAAATGCATTTAAGTCATTTTCAATTTTAAATTTAGAGAATTTCTTTTTCCAACATATATATTTCTTTCTTGCGTATCGTATCGTATCGTGTGGATTTTCATTTATACTTTCAGGTTTTGGAGATATATCTTTGAGCGCATTTCAATTCCAAGTAAACGTTAACATATTCTGGAGATATATCTTCAGAACTATTTTAAACCATAAACGTTTAGAGAATGTCTACAATAACCCAAATTTATTGGAATATTTTCAAAAATGAATCTACGGGAATTTTTTAGAGATACATCTCTGAAGTGTATCAGACCAGGTTTTTTTATAACGAGCTGGTACTTATTTTCAGATGAATTATGAAACACGGTCTCAAATAAAATAACAGACATACAAAATAATATAGCAATAAAATAGTAAAATGTTGTACAAAACGAAATCCAAAATGTAGTAACAATGTCATGAAAAAAATACAAACTATAGTACTACATCAAAATAATAACAGGCTCCTGCTAGATGTGTCTGACAACCTTTCATCTACCACTTCTGCCTGCTCTGCCTCCTCGACCATCGATCTCCCTCGTCCTCGTGATATCTACAGTATAATAGTACCCCATGTGCCTCCACAAGAATGTCATCAAGTACTCGCCTGACAGTAGACCCCTCAGGGAAGATACTCTTGTCAATGTCATCATGCGCAATCTTCATTATGCGGCGACAAAGAGACAAGACATCCTCAATATGATCTAGCTGAGTTTGTTGTTCCTCTAGAATCTCATGATGAGCTGGTCTCGGCGGATCACCTGGAGCAATCAGCACCATGTACAAATGTGAGACCGTGAAGTACAACATGATGTATATGTCGATGTAACTCCAGTCATTCGATGCTATGGTAGCCTGAGCCCCATATGGTACCAGATGACTCTGATAATCAGCAAACATCTCCTTTATTTGTCTACGAGTCAAAGAAGGAGGAGAAGAGACTACAGTATATCTGGGGATGATCTGGGTGTACCTGAACTGCCGCATGACGCGCTTTGGAAGATGTGGAGAAGTGATACATGATTCGTAGGCCAGCCATCCAGAGTATAGCGACATGTCATCAAATGGCTGTGAAATTCTGGTACACATATAACAGATGTCCTGACCACATATCGTGACATTGATATCTTCTATCAGTTAAACAAGGTTCAGATGCGCAGACTGATATTCAACAATATCAGCGCATGAACATGCCAGATGTCCCAACAACTTTCTCGACATGTTTCTATAGTCAACATAATAGCATAGTTGTATAATTGCAGAATGATAAAACATCGTGATTTGTTAACCTAGTTCAATCGAACTCACCTACTCTGGGGGATCTTAATCCATGAAAAAGATTACACTATAAGTTGATTATTTCTTGTACAAAACTTTTTGTTGTATAGGTAATCGAAAACTTTTACCTAACCCCACCCAATGTAATCATTATCGCAGAAACTCATCTTTGATACGAGAAACCCATCTCATTTCCTCAACGGTACACGCCCCGTAACGCCATATTCAATTTTTCTGATCACAAGACATAAAATATAGCCTGAGACAAAGATGTTAGAACCTTTCATCAAACATCTTTGTAAAGCCATATAGAAAAATAATATATGACCGCACTAAAGGACTCAGCAGACTATTCTCCCCTTTTTTAGCCAAAATTTGGCAATAGAAACCAAAGAATTCCCACACCCATGAAGAACATGCCCAGACATGAACAAAGGCCGTATGCAAGAACTTATCTTGAAGGTAAGATGAAGAAAAGATATCATTTACTTATAGCCCAGCAACACCTTTGGTACTTTCAACACAAAATTATCAATAATAATTTTGTCCCAAACGAGGACATTTATACAAAGAGGACATCTTCAGCAATTGATTGTGCAGAGTCCAAGTGTGCATCGAAAGATTATTATTTAATACCCACTGATTCTCTGCATTAATTTACTTTAGACTGATTCACCTTTAATTTTAGAGGTCCAATGAATGCACATGCAAGGACAACCATCACATGTCACTTGTCTTTCTGGTCTTTGCGTAATATTTCAACCACTCTAGATAAGAGAATCAGGTTCTAAGAAATGTACTGACATCTTGTCAGACATTGTCTTCTTTACTTTTTCTTTTCTTGAACCATAACCATATTCTCAAGCATGATGTTTTCCATTAAGCAACAAAGAGTTTCCAAGATTACCCTCCTGGATGCACATTGTCGCTCCCTGGATTTCCATCCTGGTACAAACACGAACGTGGAGCGGAAAGAGGTAGAGTCGCCAGCCAGACATATTTATCCCGAAGGAACGGGAATGGTAATGCTGCACAAACCAAAGAAAATAAGAGTAAGGACACAGGACCTGCAAACCAAAGAAAACTGGGTTGGGGAGTCGGTTACAACCTGGGAAGGTATTAGCATCCCAAATCGTCCGCCGTACTCGACGGGGTCCACGCTTGCAAAGAAATTGTTTCAAAGGTTGAAGAAATGAAAGATGCTGCAAAAGAAAAGGAACTGGATAAGAAAAGAAAAGAAAATAAAAGGGGAAAATGTAGGGAAAATAAAAAGAATGCTCGAACGGGTCCTACCCCGCTGCCTACGTACCTCATCTGGACATGAGGATTAGAGTCGCTGTAGTTCCCCTAACTAGGGAGGAAAATGGCTTATGTCTTACGCTTGAACTGTTTATGTCAATGCTCAAGTGTTGCAGGCTCATTTGGCACGAGTGCGTTACCGTATTGCAAAGTGACAAGTAGAAGCAAGTTCTTACGTTAAGAGTGAAGGTGATGAGAAAAGAATTCCCGAGGGAGAGACGATTATTCTTTGATTGAGTTTATTTTAAAGTCTTTTATGAGTGTGGCACAAGGAAGTGAAAGCAAATCCTTTTATAAGGAATGTGTCATTATTACCACATCCCTAAATAGAATGAGTAACAAGGTCACCAAGAATGAAGAAGACCCTCAAACTTGTTTCCTAAGATTAGGATTTGAATTCATTAACTTGTTTGAGGTTATTAAATGTTTTTGTGAATTAAGGTGAAGAAATGTTTTTTATGGTTTTCCTTAGGAAAATAATCTCACAATCAAACTTGTACATCATAGATAAACTTATGACACCACCAAGATGGGGTGAATAAGAATATCCATGGAATAAGGTCATAACACATGAGACTAATTCAACCTTTATTAAAGTGTTTTTTTAGGTTTTTGTGTGAAGATGAGAAGAGAAGAACCAAAAAGGATCTTAAAGGTAAAATCTAAGGGGAAAGACTAATCCTAAAGTTATCATGCATGGATGAACCTAAGTTAGTGTGGCTTGAACTCTATCCTAAATAAGAGAAGGAAATAAGAAGAAAGAAGGAGAAGAAAGGAATAGAAAATCAACTTACTTCTTCTAAAGAAGTTAAGTTGTTCTCTAAGGGGATGGAAAGAAGTTATACAAATGATGGCATGAGGCACATCACAAAGACAAATATGAAAGCATTAAAAGAGAAGAGGAGAAGACTTGAAATATGGATAACATCCACACCTCACTTACCATTGCACCTACAAAGGGTTAGAAGCGTGCACACATAATAAGATGAAAACACATAAGGTCAAATGAAGTATAAATAAGCAAAAGATCACATCAAACTATCACAAACAGAATTCAAACTTCATATTCAAGTACCAAGGTCAAGCACACAACATCATATGAGAAATGAAGCAAGAGGTCACAACAAAGCACCACAAATTAATATAAGGGAACCAAAGGCAAAATAAGAGATGAAAAGTGCCATACAAGCCAAACAAATTACACAACCATCAAGATCAGAATCCTATCATGGTATAGGGTGCCTAAGAAATGAATTCAAACAACAAATGAAGCACACAAGTCCATACAAGATCATACAAGAGAGGTAATGAGAGGAGAGAAGTGAAATGAATCATTCATATAAGTGTGAAGCTTAAGGAACAAGTAACTCAAGGAAAACCAAGATGAAAACTTCATATAAGGACCAGAGGCATGTCAACATGTTTAAAGACCTTAAATCAAACCCTAGGAATTGGCACAAGTGCCCTCCTAACCTAATAAGCAAGAAAAAGTCAAGGAAACATCCAAACTAGGTCAAGTAGATCACAAAATTCACATAAAATGGAAATAGGTCCTAAAAATTTTTACAAATAAACATGAAGACACTTTGATCAATTATTAACCACATACCAAAACCACAAATCAAAAACCAGAAGCAAACTATCTCAATTCAAGGCTCAAAGTCAAATTAGGGTTTCATAAACTTCAACATAAAGAAACATGGCAAAAACTAAGCAAATAAACCCTAAAAATCATGGGGAAAAAATCTCAAGTGAACTTCAACATGTTAGGAATCAGTAGAAAAATGAATCACATCCATATCCATTTTCATGCTCAAGTTATAAAATCAACAAGGCAGATCACGCATAAAAGCAATTAAAATAAAAGAAATTAGATCAAGAATTAATTCAGCAATGGAAAATTAATGAAAAAAAAAATAAAAATTATAGAAAATTAAAGGAAATTAAAATGAACTTCTATGATTATTTTCAGAATTTTTTGACATGATTCACTAATTGTAAAAATCAAAAACCAAACAGAAAACAAAATGTAAGATAAAAAAACAAATAAATGAGAAAAGGTGCAAATAGCAAGAAATGTTAGTTCAAAATGCTATCGGGCTTAGACAGAGGGATGTGTGTAGCAAATAAAGTTCAGGTCCACATGCGCCATCTGCTTCACAAAAGTTATGGTGGAATTCATTTTAAAATCAGATTCAATAACAATCACAATATCCATCCAACGCTCATGAGGAAGTCAAACAAAACAAACAAGTCAACTTTCCAAGGTTCCACACACACACACGCATGGTAACAACAATGGACTAGCACACACTCAGCATTATTATGAAACATAAGATCACGTGAGGGAGATGGTGGTTTTATTTATGTGTTGTCACGTTTTAAGTCATTCAAATCATAAAATGGAAGGTGAGGATTGCTTCTTCCCAAATCAACCTGCATTCAAACATTCAAACAAGTTTGCAGAATCCGGTGACCGAAGCTAAGGCTCTGGCACCACCGGAGCTAGGGCTCTGGCACCAGAATAATCACACCATGAACAAAAATAAACAAAATGCATGTCCAGCTCCAGATCAATAGTTTCATGCACACTAAATCCAAATCTAACATCAAAAATAAAAAATGATCACCACACAAAGAAAATCGAAGCCATGAAAGTTTCAACATCAAACTTCAAATCAATAATACGCATCAATATCTAACCATTTTCAAAAATAATCACATCAGTATCATCAGCACAACCAGTAGATCCATAAACACATGAAAAAAAAGAAAGTTTTATATCAATGGATTTATATGCCACCTGAAAGTTGCAGAACTCAAAATAGCTCAAGCAAACCTTCCACAAGCTGCAGATCAAATGGATTTATCTTCCTCTTGAAAAATAAATGCAAGCTGAAACTTGAAGATGTTTAGATCTGGATATTCGAACACTTTGGCTCTGAATTGCACTATAAGGAATCTTCACTCTCAGCTCAAACTAACTGTGGATTTGTGCTCCTTTAGGCTTGAGGATGAAGGATTGGTGAAGCAATTAGGCAATGTGATGGTGTAGAGATAGATTCGAAGGAATTTGTTCTTGTGCAAGAAGAAATGAATATGAAAAATGAGAGAGTGTCCAAACTCAAATTCGTGTGCAAGGCATTATATATGGTGTGAATGCAAGACTCATTAGGGTTTTATGAGTTGTAGTGGCATGGGAAGTGTGATTCCATCCAATTTGCAAAAATGCATGAGAAATGGCATGACCCCATTCACACGTGCAAACCTCTCTCTAATTGCATAAGCTGATTCAGTTTGAAGCTATAAGGGCCCTTGGATTAATCTTACAGCATGAGATCAAGTGTATCATGCTTTTGGCATGCTTTTACAACAATGCATTTTGTGAATTTATCACCCATCAAGCCACGAGTTCTCCCTTTTCTTTCCATAAAATCACTTATTATGGCTTGTATTTGCATGTTGTGATCACATTTGGTTCAGGTCATGCCTTAAAAATAAGATATGAAGGTTTTTGCAAATGGTAGAAACTTGAAACTTAAGGTAAAAACCCTAAATTTCACCAACTTCAATTGGTCATATCTTTCAAACCAATAATGCTATGATCATGTTCTTGGACTTTTTGGAAATGGGAGAACATGCCCTACAAGTTTCATGTTTGAAAAAATTCTATTTGGAGTCATCTTGGTCATGAAAGAATCCCTTGAAGATTATGGCAAAATTTACCAAAAATAGTAAGTATCCATACATGCCACTTTCTAATTTTGGAAACTTCTTCATAACCTCTTGATTCTTGTTCCTTGAGATCACCAAAGCTCTTATTTGACCTTAATAATGTCCCTTGACTTAAAAATCATGGTTGGAGGCTTTGAAGTCCATTGATGGACTTTTGAATTGCACAGTTAACCTCTTTCTTCATCTGCAAGTAACTGAAGAAATAACTGACTTCCTCAATGCATTTTCTCATCAAACTTCATCCATGGGCTTAATATATCATATGAGAACCTTTGAGCACAATAATTGGTCAAATCCATGAGAATATGAGGATCTGGATCAAAACCCTAATTAGGGTTTACGTGTATAGGAGAATGTTGCATCATTGATCTTCTGAAGATACTTCACCTTTCTAAGACTTTGGGAATGCCTTTGAGCTTGTACAAGATGTGAGGAGACTTTGTGAGCTTCTTACAATGTCACTTTTCTCTTGGCTTGACTTATAGAATCATGAATTTTCAGATGATTGATCATATGCCTTATGCTAGCACCTATGGATGTCATGCTTCATTTTTCTATGCCAAATGCTAGGATATAGTGTAACGCCCCGAAAATCTAAATTTAATTATTTAATCAATTATTTAATTAATTTAGAAAAATTGGAGAGTTTGGATTAATTAGAGAATTTTGGAGAAAAAGAGTATTTTTATATAATAAGGATAAATAGTGTTTTATTATACTATTTTATTATTATTATTAAAAATATATTAAAGAAAAGGGTAAGGTGGTCCTTTTGTGAAAATTATGAGGGTAAGGTGGGAAAAGACTTAACTGGGATAATGTATCCAAAAAGGGGAATACGATTAGTTTTCTAACATTATCGTGTTTTTGGGAAAAGAGGTGCTCTGAAGGAAAAAGGGAGAGGAAGAGGAAGCTCAAAGTCAGGAGGCCGTGGAGAACCCCGGAGAAGAGTGTAAATCGAAGAAATTCTCTAAGGTATGGGGAGTTTTCATAATCTATTGTAATTTTATAAGAATTGGATTATGAATAGATTAGGATTGTATGAGTTTATGAGTTTTAGGGGTTTTTGATTTAGGTGGAGTTTATAAGAGAAATCTTGATGAATTAGAGTGATTAGAATGAGCTATAATCATATATTTGTTGGTATAATTGTTATCTTGATGTTGTTGATGTTTGATTGATGTTTTTGAATGTTTTTTTGAGTGTTTTTATGTGAAACCCGTAATGGGGTTTGGGGGTTTTTGGCGTTGGAACAGTCTGCAATTGTATAGCAGAGAGCTGCTGGAAAATGTGCGTTAACCGGTTAATGCTATGGGTTAACCGGTTAACCATAGTAATTTTGGTGAAAATCTGGAATTTCGTAGGCGTTAACCGGTTAACGTTATGGGTTAACCGGTTAACACTGTTTGAGAAGAAAATTTTAATTCTTTAAAAATCCGTAACTTTCAAACCGTAAATCCGATTCGCATTCCGTTTGAAGCGTCAGAAAGAGCATAAATTGAACTTTATTTTGATGAATAAAAATGAGAAAAATGCGATAGTTTTTATAAATGAGTTTATGAAATAACCTTGTAATTGCCTCATAATTTATCGGGTACGGGTCAACTCTTGATGTGTCAGAGTGGTTATAGAACCAGTGTTCTGGGTGTAATGTCATGATGATATATATATGATTATATGATGATTGTGTTGCTGATTGAAATGAATGATGCGAATTATTTTGATGAATTTACGATGTAGCGCATCATTGCATTTCATAACATTCACGATGGGGCTTCGGCCTATTTTATTTGCTTCAATCCCATTGTGTGGATTGAAGTGTCTCGATGATTTACGATGTGCTCCTTTGTGGAGGGTTGATGGTCATGTATCCATCTCACGATGAAAATGGTACCGCATGCATATTGCATATCAGGATGTTAGAATTGCATATTCTGGATGAATTTCATGACTGTGTTGGTGTTACTTGATTTCATGATCGTGTTGTTGTTGTTGTTGAATTTTATAGTTGATGATGTCATGATATGTTGCACTAATTTATTTATGTTCTATATTCTTGTACGTTTATGATATATTATGATTACTCACCCTGCCTGCTTGGAAATGTTGCCTCCTTCGTGGGTAACTTGCAGATGTCGAAGAATAGTCTTGCAGTGCAATAGGAGTTTTTCACGAGTCTCGGAGCGTGCTTTAGTGTTCCTTAGAAGTGGTTCTGGTCAATGTGTCCTGCTCTGTGTCATGTAACACTGGGACGGAGTTTATTGTTTAACTGTTTTCAGTTATGTTATTATTTGGATAAATGTTTTCCTATTTTTATGATGTTAAATTCAGGATGGTGAAAATTATGTTTATGAAGTAAACTAATGAAGTGTTGAATTATGAAGTTTAAATTTCGCTGCGAAATGATTTATGATATTCTTGATGTTGATTAACCCGTGTTACGGGACAGGCCACTGTTTGTGTTGAATTATGATGATATGTGATACCCTTTTTAGATGATTACTCTGATATTATTTAAATATTTTGTTTTGGGGTAGAAGGGTGTTACATTAGTGGTATCAAAGCAGGTCGGTCTATCCGGCCAAGTCTTGTTGTTGTCAGTCAGTTGCTAAGTCGTTATTTACTTAACGATTATTCTCTTCTGTTGTGGTAAGTGTTGTGCAGAATGGCTGGAAACAACACGCGTGCTCTCGCTGATGCTATTGCAGCTCTTGCTCAGATTGTTGCTCGTAACAATGCACATGATGAGTTTCGTGCCTAGGAGAAATTCCAGAGGAATAATCCACCTGTGTTTGAAGGATCTCATGACCCGGCGAGCGCACAGAAGTGGCTCAAGGAAATTGAGAAGATTTTCAGAGTGATGGCATGTGCTGACGCACAGAAAGTTCAATTTGGGACTCATATGTTGTCTGAGGAAGCTAAAGACTGGTGGGATAATACTCGCCAGCGTCTAGAGGATGAGGCTGTTGTGGTGACTTGGACTGTGTTTAAGGTGGAGTTCCTTAAGAAGTATTTTCCAGAAGATGCTCGTGGTAAGTTGGAGGTAGAATTCCTTGAGCTGAAGCAAGGAAACATGATAGTGGCAGAGTACGCTGCCAAATTTGAAAGGCTGGTGAAGTTTTGTCCTCACTACAACAGGGCAGATACTGAACTTTCCAAGTGCCTTAAGTTTGAGAATGGGCTGAGACCTGAAATTAAGCAGGGAATTGGATGCCAACAAATTCGCAAGTATGCAGAGTTGGTCGATAAGAGCCGTATTTATGACGATGATAACCAAGCTCGGTCAGCTCACTATAAACAGCTAAGCGAGAAGAAAGACAAGAGTAAGTATAGAGGGAAACCTTATGTGGCTACTGGTGATAAAGGGAAGCAGAAGGAATCTGATGAGAAGAAGCAAAGTAGGGGAGCTGCTAATGTACCTGTTAAGTGTTACAAGTATGGAGAGATAGGTCATAAGGCAGATGTGTGTACCACCAGAGTTATGAAATGTTACCGTTGTGGCAGGCTTGGGAATAAGATGAGTGATTGTCCTAATAAAGGCCCAACCTGTTACAATTGTGGTGAACAGGGGCATATCAACACCCAATGCCAGAAACCAAAGAAGAATGCTGCTACTGCTCAGAATGCTGGGAGAGTTTTTGCGTTAGCTGGTTCAGAAGCTCCAAAGAAGAACAACTTGATCAGAGGTACCTGTTTTATTAATAATACTGAGTTGATTGCTATTATTGACACTGGAGCTACACATTCATTTATTTCTCTTGAGTGTGCTAATAGATTGGGTTTAAAGTTGTCTAATATGAATGGTAATATGATAATAGAGACTCCTGCTAATGGTTCTGTGACTACCATGCTTGTTTGTTTGAAGTGTATTTTGACAATTTTTTAGAAGAATTTTGTGATGGATTTGGTGTGCCTACCTGATGGGCTAAAGACGTGTCTAATTATGTGTCTAGCGGTATCTTAACTGCAAGTGCACAGCCTATCGAAGTAATATTTAAGATTATCGATCCACAGGGACTCTATGGTTACTTAGTGCTAGATGAACTTCTAGTTTAGCTAAGGCGAAGGGTTGTCACGTTTTTTTGTTGTTTTTAAAGATTAAAAGCGGGAATTAAATTTAAGTTTTAATAAAATAATACTAAGGTGGTCGGTATGTAATTATGCTAACTTAGGCGGGTCAATCTAACCTAGGCTTATAAAGGTGTTCACTTAATTATTCTGTAGAGGTTACCAGTTTAAATACCCTTAACTCACACTCTCGTGGTCTTATCTCAGATCTTATCCCTAAAGCCCTATGCCTGCTCTCGCTAGCCCATAAGTGTTTAGAGATAATTTTTGGAAACTTAGTAATTCTAATTTAATTTAAAGCGCTCTCGCTGTGTTTAATTTAAATGCCTAACTTTAGCTATCTGGTTAAAATCTCACACTCTCGTGGTCTTGACCTAACCTAATACACTTTCCTTACTCTCGTAACAAAAAGGTCGATTTTAAATAAAAAGTATCAGCCAGAGTACTAAGCTATTAATTATTTTAAGCCTATAGTTGATTTTACCGATTTAGTTTGTTTTAATTACATACCGTCCTAAGGTAATTAGCTACTCATTTTTGTTGAACCAGAAAGAGGCAGAGAAACAATAAACGAAATATTCATGGCAGAAAAATAAATACTCAACATAAATATAAAATTGCAAATTAAAAATAAACCTGGTTAACAATAAAATGGCAGACTCCTTCTTCCACAGACCGGAAAGCTCGGAGTAATTGGCGGAATCGAAAATAAAATAAAAATTCTGAAGGTTTTGAAACAAGTAAATTTTATAACAATTTCCTGATGTTGGAAATTGTTATAGGTTGGGTTTGGATACAATAAAAATAGAACAATGAAAATAATGCTGAAACAAAAATAAGGTTGTAAAATAATTCGGCAGAGCTTCCGCAAGAAATTGATAAAAAATTGCTTTGTCGATTGTTCATCAAATTTAAGCTATTTATAGAACATTTAATGGGCTTGTGGTTGAACTTGTTGCATGGGCCTCGTAGGAGCAGTTGAGAGAATACAGGAACGTGGATATAGGATGGTGGCTGGAAAATAGGAAGATCATGTGCACGTAGCGTTTGTGACCAAGTCTGGGTCAAATAACCTATTTTTCCCTTGTCACGGTCGTGACAAGGGCATCACGTTCGTGTCCCTTGAATTTTAAGTGTCACGGTCGTGAGTGATATGTCACGATCGTGATTGCTCCTTTTGGGGTGTCACAGTCGTGACAACTAGGTGACAACCGTGAGTGTAACAAAATATGCAGGTTTTGCAGGTTTCTTCATTTCTTCATCTTTTTATGGTTGTTTTCGTTCCTTTTGCTCTTGGCTCATGATTTAGCTCTGTATACGATGTACCTGCAAAATGGTAAGGAAAACTCGAGGAATCGGGTTTTAAAACGACGATTATGCGATAAAACGGTAATGAAACTTAGCAATATAATCGATACATTTTCTCGTTATCAAACTTCCCCAAACTTAAACCTTTGCTTGTCCTCAAGCAAATAGTCGGTTGAAAATCGTCGGACAAGTTTTTATCGACGCATACACATAACAAACCGTACGAGGGATCGTTTTGTCGGATAAACCGGTAATGATAAAACACTAACGATACACTAATGACACAAGCAACAAGCTAAGTCGTCGACTTCCCGTTAAACGAAACAATCGGTAATTTCTTTACGATTTCACCTAGAGTTTTTCGATCTTATTTCGCCCGGTTTCATTCTAGCGCAATCACATTAAGCCCTTTGCCTTAGCACGCACATAGTGGAGTAGCCGGTTAGCGACTTTGATCCTTTTTAAGCACGGGGTCTGGTACACGAGTGCGGTAACCCTACATATATTATCCGATTTGGAGGTTGTGGGGGATCGAGCCGTAGCACGCCCTACCAAGTTCAGAACCAGTACCTCTGAACCAACCCGCAATGGACTCCTTCTCATATTTCTCGTTTCTTATATGCGACCGTGTACTTTGGTGCAATTTCTTTTCATTTGCATCGAGATATGAAGGATCATTATTGATTAGGCATCAAACACTTATATTCATCGGCTCCCCGCGTGGTTTATGTTCAGACGGTGCTGACTGCTAGTATAAACTACTAGGGGTTACTTTTGAATTGAAACTTAAGGTGTACTCGTAACGATAATCGGAATGGAATCGCTTAAGTGGGAAGTCAAAGGTGTCAAGATTGTATTGGTCTTGTTGAATCGTTCTCAGCTTCCTAATTACGATTCCGTAGGTAAGTCGGGTAATGCGAATAATTAAAGATTTTTTTTTGGTATGGCTAAATAAACGGGGAAAGAAACTAAAGAAAATAGCACAAAGATTTGCTCGTTTCATTAACTTACGAAAAGAAATACAACGGAATGGAAAAATGCGAAAAGGGAAAATGCGGAAAATGGAAGGTACCTCTCCCACACTATATCAGACATTGTCCTCAATGTTGTGATATAATAGCGGTAAAAGTACAATACAAACTATGAAAATGAAAAACAAACATAAGCAAAAACTAAAACTAAGGCTGCTGAGGACCGCGGGCTCGGCTTCTGGTGCGGGAGCGTCTGGTGGGGGTCGCTTCAGGATCAGAACCGGTACCGGTAACAGCAGTGATGTCAATGCGTAAGGCCTCTAGCTCGCTGAAAATTTCTCCGAGCTTTGTATCAGTAGCTTCCTGGTTGGTTGCAATAGTGCAGAGTAAAGCATCATGCTGCTCCTTCTGCCTTCGCTCCAGTGCGGCGTTCATCTGGTTCTGCTGATGAATCGCACGGAGGACTTCCTCAAGTGTATAATCCTGTGCAGGAGGCTGTCGGGTAGATGTCTCTGGAATGTCCTGGACAGGCTCAGCTGCATCCATGGCGTCCTGCATCTCATCCGCTGGAGGATCGGCCTGATCATCATGAATGGGGGTGTGGCCGGCAGCATCTGGTAAAACAAAGAGCCAGTTGGCTCGGCTGGACGGGTCGATGCGGTCACGGGACGGCATAATGATGTGGTGATAAACAGTGCCGTGGATAACAGGGCTATACCTGCCATCCTCTCTCTGCGCAATCAAGTGAGCGGACCTGCAATAGTTCTTGGTGAGGAATTTTGCGGATATGCGAGGCAAATTGGTGACCAAGTCACCAAGCCCTAACTGAATGGCGAGGGTGGTGACAATGCCGCCTATGAAAAATGGGGTGGAGCCTCTTTGCGCAATGGCCTGGATGTGAGAAAGCATGAACGGGGCAGCATTGATTGGCTCGTCATTGAGAGCGCAGTGCAAGAACAGAAGCTCCTTGGAGTTGAGCTTATGGTTACTCTCTCGTGCAAAGATGGTGTTGCAAATGATGCGGTGAAAATATCTGATTGTCGGGTTGTGGATGTGTGTAGCATTAAGGCTCTGAAAGGCTGAGGCACGGGTGTTGGTTATGTCGTGCCATAAAGTGAAAGCGGTTTCACTGAAATTGTCAGGCACGCGGAGGTGAGTTTCATTCCCGTGAGCGAAGCCTAGCAACTCGGCTATCCTTGTTTGCGAAAGTTCGAACTCCCGGCCAAACAATCTGAATTTAGCAACGCCGGTAAGTTGACTCTGAGAACCGGTACCGGTAACATAATGGAACGAGCTTAGGAATTCCAATGTCAGAAACTCGAATGTGGGCTGAGGCTGACTGCATAGAACCCACAAATTAACCTTCTTAAGCAGGTTCTTGACACTGTTGAGCATTCCCAACTCTCTTAAACATTCAGTGTCGATATAACGCGTAGGTTGCACACCGCGGTTCTGGAATCGGATGAATATTTCTCTCTGGTTTTCTCCATTCTCACCCTCTCTAAATTGTATAACATCCATTGCATGCAAGAACTAGAGTGAGAGATGAGGATTTTGGATTTTGTGAAAAAGTGATAAAATGAGAGAAATAATGGTTCGGATAAATATTGGAAGGTGATAATGTGATAGGTGTGGTGATAACGGAGAGGTTAATGAGTTTTAATTTGGTAATGGGAGGTTATGGAAGTTGGGGGAGATAATGGGTGGTTTTGAAAGTTATGGAGGAAGAAGAAGAAGAGGTTTCGAAAAGAAACAGTTCTGTTTCTCACGAATCCTATATTTAGGGTTGTCACGGTCGTGACAAGGAGGTGACGGTCGTGACACGCTAAATTAGCACGTCACGATCGTTAGGGGGTGTGACGACCGTGAGAGTTGATTTCGTTGAATAATTTCCAGAAAGCATTATCTCTCACGCTTCATATACTTTATATTATAATTTTTTTTGCTCACTTCTCACTCGTATTAAATATGAACACCAAATAATAAATAATTTCAACGTAGTACTTTGTAAACTTGCATGGCACGAGAGATTTTATAAAATATGAATCAATTCAAGCATAACAGTATATAGAATGAAAACATATAAATTGATTAAAATGGAAAAATTTGTAAACTAGAAGTGCATTGCATATGGTAATTGAAATGAAATTACATTAATGAAAATACGGTATGAAATTGTTTGCGAAAAGTAAATCTAACTAGAAACGAAAACAATGAGTAAAATAAACTAGATCACTTATAGCATTTTCAAAAGCGTTTCTTCAAATCTTCGATTGCGGAGTTCAAGTGATAAAATTGTTCACAGGTTATGTCAGTTAGACCTATAATGTCCAATCGCATGCTCTTAATCTCATCCTTAACAGTATTTATGTCAGTTTGGTAAGCTTCAAGAGTGTTCATGATATTCTGTAAGTTGTTAGCATAATCTACTTGATTCACTTCAGGGGTTTCAATCACTTCGTCAGTGTGGTCAATGTCATGGTAACCAGGAGGTGTCTCAGGGTCACTTTCGACATCAGTCATTATATCATCTTTTATCTTGTAAGACTGAGGTGTTTCAGGAGTAGATGGATAGTCAGGTGGGGTTAACTCATAAAGCCAGTTGTCCTTATTGTGAACACTTAATCTAACATGGTTTGGTAGTGTGAACAAGGTTACTACCTCATTCCGGATTAGGTACTCGAAAGGTGGATGTCCTAAATTCCTTATGATATGGCGATTAAAGCAAAAGTTAAGATTCATAGGACGGATGGTACCTAAACGGTTGCACCTGTGCAATTGGTATCTAAGTCCTAAGGCATCAGCAATCATGGTTACAAGACCTCCTACTAATATAGGTAATTCAGGTTCTTCTTGGATTCGGGTGAAGGTTTGCATCATGAAAGGTACACCATTAACAGGCTGTCCATTAGTGAAACATGACATAATGAATATCTCATCTTTAGATACTCCGGTAATGTTTTCTTCTTTTCCAAAGAAGGCGTGGGCAAGGATCTTATGGAAGTAACGGAGAGCAGGGTTATGTATCTCATCATTGTTCATGCTATTTGGTTCAGGGTGGTAGTTTCCGGTTAAAGTTCCCCAAAAGAAATCCAGCTCAATGTCCATCAATTCTACCTGTGTGGTAGTAAAAGCAAAGGGTCCACTAGGGAATCCTAATAAGTCAGCTAGTTCTTTATGGTTAAAGTCATATTCTATTCCAAATAGGCGGAAACTGATAAATCCCTTCCTGAATCCAAAACCGCGCTCGGGTAGGTAAACTAAGGAGCTAAGGAACTCAAGGGTGAGCTCGCGGTAAGTCACAAACTTATGTTGAATCAGTGCATTCTCCCATCCAAGTCGGTTAAACAAGTACAAGATGCTATCATGTATACCTAGGGTTTCCATAGTCAGATCATCCGGGTACAGGGTCAAATCCATTGGCCTCTGTGATAACTCTTCAAATTTCATTCTTTGGTTCCTACCTCTAAATTTGGTTTCCATATGGTTTATTGGTTGGTTAGCCATGGTCAGTGCAAATATGGAGGAAACAAATCAGGGGGAGAAGGAAAATGGAAAAGACTTTTAGAAAATCTGTAAAAGTGATTCAAAATTAAAATAAGGAAAAATAATAAAATAAAATGCATAAATTAAAGGCAATAATAATAAGATTGAAATAAAACTATAAAATGAAAAAACAATTAAATGAAGAATAAAACGATAAATGACAAAAATAATAGAATGATAAAAATGATTTAAATAATTAAATGAGTAAATGGGTTGCCTCCCACTAAGCGCTGTTTTTATCGTCAAAAGCCTGACGTAATGCTTAGGTGTAGATTAATCAGGAGAATTAGTGGACAACTCTAAAAGCCTTAGACTATTTGCATAATCTCTATTTTCAACTTTATGATAATGTTTTAAACGTTGTCCGTTTACTATGAATGGTTCACTATTCCTACCCTTAATTTCTATTGCTCCACTCGGGAACACTTTAGTTATTTCAAAGGGTCCTGACCATCTAGATTTTAGTTTTCCAGGAAAGAGCCTAAGTCTTGAATTAAAAAGGAGTACAACGTCTCCCACACTAAATTCTTTCCTAGATAGGCGTTTATCATGCCATCGCTTAGTTCTTTCTTTATATATCTTAGCATTCTCATAAGCATCTAGCCTTAATTCTTCTAATTCGTTAATGTCTAGGATTCGCTTTTCTCCTGCAGCATTATAATTTATATTGAGAGTTTTGATCGCCCAATAAGCTTTGTGTTCTAGTTCTACCGGGAGGTGACAAGATTTTCCATAAACTAGTTTGAAAGGTGTAGTACCTATGGGTGTCTTGTAAGCGGTCCTATAAGCCCATAAAGCTTCATTAAGTTTAGATGACCAATCTTTCCGAGATATGGCGACAGTCTTTTCTAAGATTTGTTTGATTTCTCTGTTTGAGACTTCGACTTGTCCACTTGTTTGTGGGTGATATGGTGTTGCCACACGGTGTCTTACTCCATACTTAGATAGTAATTTGTCAAAGATTTTTGAAATGAAGTGCGAGCCACCGTCACTTATGACGAGTCTAGGCACACCAAATCTGGGAAAGATTATATTTTTGAAAAGCTTTATTACTACTCGTGTATCGTTTGTAGGAGAAGCTATAGCTTCAATCCATTTCGAAACATAATCAACAGCTACGAGTATGTAATTGTTACCGAAAGATGATGGGAATGGTCCCATGAAATCTATTCCCCAGACGTCAAAGATTTCTACTTCTAATATTCCTTTTTGAGGCATTTCATCTCTTCTTGAAATATTGCCGGTGCGTTGACACCGATCGCAATTTATAACAGCGATGTGGACATCCTTCCATAGATTAGGCCAGAATAGGCCGGCTTGCAAGATTTTTGCACAAGTCTTGGAAGTGCTTGCATGTCCACCATAAGGAGATGAATGGCATTGAGCAATGACATCTTCTATTTCTTCTTCGGGAATACATCGACGAAAGATTCCATCGGGTCCTCTTTTGAACAATAATGGTTCATCCCAATAATAATGTTTTAGATTGTGAAAGAATTTCTTTTTCTGCTGATAGGTTAAATCAGGTGGAAGAGCTCCTGCGGCTAGGTAGTTAACAATGTCAGCGTACCATGGCAGTCCTACAGTTGTCTGGATTGTTTCCACGGGTTCTGGTTCATTTAAGTCTAACTGAACTGGGTCGCTTCCTATTTGTGCTATCAGCTGTTCATACGGAAAATCATCGTTAATCGGCACTTGTTCGGGTTTAATACCTTCTATTCTAGATAAATGGTCCGCTACGACGTTTTCAGTACCTTTCTTATCTTTTATTTCAAGATCAAACTCTTGTAAGAGTAAAATCCATCTCAAGAGTCTCGGTTTAGCATCTTTCTTAGTTAATAGATATCGGATAGCAACATGGTCTGTGTAAACGATTATTTTCGCTCCTACTAGGTAAGAACGGAATTTGTCAAGCGCAAAGACAACTGCTAACAATTCTTTTTCAGTAGTGGCATAGTTCATCTGAGCAGAATCTAAGGTTCTACTGGCATAGTAAATCGCATGAAGTTTCTTTTCCTTCCTCTGGCCTAGAACTGCGCCTACAGCATAGTCACTCGCATCACACATGATTTCGAAAGGTAATCTCCAGTCAGGGGGTTGCATGATTGGTGCGATGATGAGGGCTGTTTTTAGAGTTTCGAATGCTTTAAGACAATCTTCATTGAATATGAACTCAGCATCTTTCATTAATAAACCAGTAAGAGGTTTAGTGATTTTCGAGAAATCTTTGATGAATTGTCGGTAGAAACCGGCGTGTCCTAAAAAGCTTCGTATTTCTCGAATGGTTTTAGGGGGTTGAAGATCTTTTATGACTTCTATCTTAGCTTTATCTACTTCAATTCCCTTGTCGGATATAACGTGGCCTAATACGATTCCTTCTCTGACCATAAAATGACATTTCTCCCAGTTAAGCACGAGGTTTACTTTTACACATCTTTCTAACACCATTTCTAAATTTGATAGGCATCCTTCAAAACTTTTCCCGCATACAGAGAAGTCGTCCATGAACACTTCCATGATGTTGTCTATAAAATCTGCGAAGATTGACATCATACATATTTGAAAGGTTACAGGAGCGTTGCATAATCCAAAGGGCATTCGTCTATAAGCGAACGTTCCATATGGGCATGTGAATGTAGTCTTCTCTTGATCATCTGGATGGATAGGGATTTGGAAAAATCCTGAGTAACCATCAAGATAACAGAAGTATGAATGCTTGGCTAATCGTTCTAGCATTTGATCTATAAAAGGTAGTGGGAAATGATCTTTTCGAGTGGCTTTGTTTAGTTTACGATAATCTATGCACACTCTATGTCCCGTCACTACTCTTTGCGATATTGATTCGCCTTGAGCGTTTTTCACAACAGTGATACCTCCTTTCTTTGGCACTACATGTACTGGACTAACCCATTTACTATCATAGATTGGATATATTATTCCGGCATCTAGTAGTTTCTTAACTTCTTCTTTCACTACAGTGCTAAGGATTGGGTTAATTCTTCTTTGAGATTCTCTGGAGGTTTTGCAATCTTCTTCTAGCAAAATACGATGCATACAGATTGAAGGGCATATTCCTTTGAGATCAGATATGCTATATCCTAATGCAGTTGGATATTTCTTCAAGACATCTAAAAGTTTCTTTGTTTCTATAGTTCCTAAACTGGAATTTATTATAACTGGTCTTTTACATTCAATGTCTAAGAATTCGTACCTTAGGTTATTAGGTAAAGTTTTTAATCCTAATGTAGGTTTATCTTTACTTGGCATGGGATCCGGTGTAAGTGCTAAACTTTCGCTTAGACTATCATCTTGATACGGTGCACGCCAATTATCATCTTCGAAAATCGGAGGGATTTGAATTTTCATGATTTCAGAATAGGTAGTTTCTTTCAGTTCCATTTCTCTTACACATTCGTCAATTACATCCAATAGATAGCAGGTATCCTCTATAGCTGGTGATTGTAAGAATTGTGTTAAGATAAATTCAACTTTCTCTTCACCTACTTCAAAGGTTAGCTTTCCTCTTTTTACGTCTATTATAGCTCCGGAGGTAGCTAAGAATGGTCTTCCTAGTATGATAGGTGTAGTGGAGTCTTCAGAGATGTCCATGATTATAAAATCAGTAGGGATGTAGAATTGTCCTATACGTACTGGGACGTTTTCTAGTATGCCTACAAGATATTTAACTGAGCGATCGGCTAGTTGAACAGACATTTTAGTTGGTCTTAGGTCTCCCATGTCTAGCCTTTTGCAAATCGTTAAGGGCATAACACTGATACTGGCTCCTAAATCGCATAGAGCTTTGTCAATGACGAACTTTCCTATTACACAGGGTATAGAGAAACTTCCTGGATCTTTTAGCTTAGGAGGCATATTATTCTGAATTATGGCGCTACACTCAGCAGTAAGTGTAACTGTTCCGTTATCCTCTATCTTTTTCTTATTGGATAAGATTTCTTTTAAAAACTTAGCGTACGAGGGTATTTGAGTGATAGCTTCTGTAAATGGAATGGTAATATTCAACTGTTTCAGAAGTTCGACAAATTTCTTAAACTGACCCGTCGTCTTGGAATTGGTTAATCTCTGAGGGTACGGAATTGGTGGTTTATAGGGTGGTGGAGGCACATAAGGCTTTTCTTTCTCCACTGCCTCTTGATTATCATCTTCCTTTTCTTCTGGATCATTCACCACTTCAGTCGGTTTATCCGGTTTTTGGTACATGGCTGGATTGTCAAGTCTTGGATCGGTAGGTCCGTCAAGTTCCTTGCCACTTCTTAATATTACGGCATTGGCATGTCCTTTCGGATTAGGTTGAGGTTGTCCAGGAAATACTCCAGCTGGTGCAGCAGTAGGTGCTTGTTGTTGAGCTACTTGTGAAATCTGAGTTTCAAGCATTTTGTTATGTGTAGCTAATGCATCTACTTTGCTCACTAATTGCTTAATCTTCTCACTAGTGTGAATGTTTTGGTTTAAGAAGTCCTTGTTTGTTTGAGATTGGTTAGCTATAAAGTTCTCCATCATCAACTCAAGGTTCGATTTTCTAGGGACATTAGGAGCAGTCTTTTGATATCCTGGTGGTGTAGCTGGTGCTTGACCTGGTGCGTATAAAGCATTGTTATTCTTATAGGAGAAGTTCGGATGATTCTTCCAACCTGGGTTGTATGTGTTTGAGTATGGGTTTCCTTGAGCATAATTCACTTGATCTGTGGGAATTCCTGTCAATAGTTGACAATCAGAAACTTCATGTCCTGGAACTCCACATAACTCACAGTTAGGAGTTACTGCAGCCACGGCGGCTGTTGGTGTTATGGCCAAGTTGTCGATCTTTTGGCTTAGTTGGTCAAACTTTGCATTGACTTGGTCCATACTACTCACTTCGTACATACCTCCTTTTGTTGGTTTCTCAGTTGCGACTCTCTCGCTTCCCCATTGGTAATGGTTTTGAGCCATACTTTCGATAAGTGCATAAGCATCATTATATTCTTTGTCCATCAATGCACCGCCCGCGGCAGCGTCAATTGTCATTCTTGTATTGTACAAGAGTCCATTATAGAAGGTATGGATGACCATCCATTCTACTAATCCGTGATGTGGACAAAGTCTCAGCAAATCCTTATAGCGTTCCCAAGCTTCGAATAGTGATTCGCTTTCCCTTTGCTTAAATCCGTTGATCTGAGCTCTCAGCATAGCTGTCTTGCTAGGTGGAAAATATCTGGTCAAGAAAACTCTTTTTAGTTCCTCCCACGTAGTTACTGAGTTCGAAGGCAGAGATTGAAGCCAGGCTCTTGCTCTGTCTCGAAGTGAAAAAGGAAACAAACGTAGTCTAATAGCTTCTTGGGTAACTCCATTGGCTTTTACGGTATCTGCGTATTGCACAAAGATCGAAAGATGAAGGTTCGGATCCTCGGTAGGATTTCCGGCGAATTGATTTTGTTGCACGGATGATATCAACGAAGGTTTTAGTTCGAAATCATTTCGGTTGATAGCCGGTGCGGAAATGCTTGAATGCGGTTCAGCTTGCGAAGGACTTGCGTAATACTTGAGTGGGTGATTCTGTTCTTCAGCCATCTCTGCGTCCTTTGATGTTACGACTGGTTTAGGCGGATCTAATTGAAGATCTGGAATATTGTAACTTTGTTCGTAATCGAATATCCGTCTTCTTACGTGTAAGAAGCGTTCCGATTCTGGGATTAGAGGTTGCAAGTCTTCGCCTTGAGAGCGAGTACTTGGCATACACTCGGAAATTTAGATTAAGAAAATAAAATAGTTGTTACCTTAGTCTAGACAATGCTACCTAAAGTGCACTAGTAACTAAATTAAGGTCCCCGGCAACGGCGCCAAAAACTTGATGGGCTAAAGACGTGTCTAATTATGTGTCTAGCGGTATCTTAACTGCAAGTGCACAGCCTATCGAAGTAATATTTAAGATTATCGATCCACAGGGACTCTATGGTTACTTAGTGCTAGATGAACTTCTAGTTTAGCTAAGGCGAAGGGTTGTCACGTTTTTTTGTTGTTTTTAAAGATTAAAAGCGGGAATTAAATTTAAGTTTTAATAAAATAATACTAAGGTGGTCGGTATGTAATTATGCTAACTTAGGCGGGTCAATCTAACCTAGGCTTATAAAGGTGTTCACTTAATTATTCTGTAGAGGTTACCAGTTTAAATACCCTTAACTCACACTCTCGTGGTCTTATCTCAGATCTTATCCCTAAAGCCCTATGCCTGCTCTCGCTAGCCCATAAGTGTTTAGAGATAATTTTTGGAAACTTAGTAATTCTAATTTAATTTAAAGCGCTCTCGCTGTGTTTAATTTAAATGCCTAACTTTAGCTATCTGGTTAAAATCTCACACTCTCGTGGTCTTGACCTAACCTAATACACTTTCCTTACTCTCGTAACAAAAAGGTCGATTTTAAATAAAAAGTATCAGCCAGAGTACTAAGCTATTAATTATTTTAAGCCTATAGTTGATTTTACCGATTTAGTTTGTTTTAATTACATACCGTCCTAAGGTAATTAGCTACTCATTTTTGTTGAACCAGACAGAGGCAGAGAAACAATAAACGAAATATTCATGGCAGAAAAATAAATACTCAACATAAATATAAAATTGCAAATTAAAAATAAACCTGGTTAACAATAAAATGGCAGACTCCTTCTTCCACAGACCGGAAAGCTCGGAGTAATTGGCGGAATCGAAAATAAAATAAAAATTCTGAAGGTTTTGAAACAAGTAAATTTTATAACAATTTCCTGATGTTGGAAATTGTTATAGGTTGGGTTTGGATACAATAAAAATAGAACAATGAAAATAATGCTGAAACAAAAATAAGGTTGTAAAATAATTCGGCAGAGCTTCCGCAAGAAATTGATAAAAAATTGCTCTATCGATTGTTCATCAAATTTAAGCTATTTATAGAACATTTAATGGGCTTGTGGTTGAACTTGTTGCATGGGCCTCGTAGGAGCAGTTGAGAGAATACAGGAACGTGGATATAGGATGGTGGCTGGAAAATAGGAAGATCATGTGCACGTAGCGTTTGTGACCAAGTCTGGGTCAAATAACCTATTTTTCCCTTATCACGGTCGTGACAAGGGCATCACGTTCGTGTCCCTTGAATTTTAAGTGTCACGGTCGTGAGTGATATGTCACGATCGTGATTGCTCCTTTTGGGGTGTCACGGTCGTGACAACTAGGTGACGACCGTGAGTGCAACAAAATATGCAGGTTTTGCAGGTTTCTTCATTTCTTCATCTTTTTATGGTTGTTTTCGTTCCTTTTGCTCTTGGCTCATGATTTAGCTCTGTATACGATGTACCTGCAAAATGGTAAGGAAAACTCGAGGAATCGGGTGTTAAAACGACGATTATGCGATAAAACGGTAATGAAACTTAGCAATATAATCGATACATTTTCTCGTTATCACTACCATTACACCAAATTGATGTTATCCTTGGTATGAACTGGTTGGAATTCAATTATGTTCATATTAACTGTTATAGTAAGACTGTCAGTGCAGAGTTGCCTTTGGTTTGTGAATTTCAAGATGTGTTTCCTGGTGATATAAGTGACTTACCACCGGAACGTGAAATTGATTTTTCTGTGGACTTAGTACCGGGTACGAGTCCTGTCTCGATGGCTCCTTATAGAATGTCGGCTTCAGAGTTGAATGAGTTGAAGAAACAATTAGAATAATTGTTAGAGAAGAGGTTCATTAGACCCAGTGTTTCTCCTTGGGGTGCTCCGGTGTTGCTCGTTAAGAAGAAGGATGGTAGTATGAGATTGTGTGTCGATTACCGACAGTTGAATAAAGTGACTATCAAGAATAAGTACCCACTTCCTAGGATCGATGATTTGATGGATCAACTAGTAGGTGCTTGTGTCTTTAGTAAAATTGATCTGAGGTCTGGTTATCATCAGATTCGAGTTAAAGCTGATGATATTCCGAAGACAGCTTTCAGGACGAGATATGGGCATTACGAGTATACGGTGATGCCGTTTGGGGTTTCTAATGCGTCGGGTGTGTTTATGGAATATATGAATAGGATCTTTCACGAGTATCTTGATAAATTCTTGGTGGTTTTCATAGATGACATCTTGGTATATTCTAAATCAGAAGAGGAACATGCCGAGCATTTGAGGGTTGTGTTGCAAGTGTTGAAAGAAAAGAAATTGTTTGCTAAATTATCTAAGTGTGAGTTCTGGTTAAAGGAAGTGAGTTTCCTCGACCATGTAATTTCAAGTGGTGGAATTTCGGTGGATCTTTCAAAGATTGATGCAGTATTGCAGTGGGAGACTCCGAAGTCTGCTACAGAAATTCGTAGTTTTCTTGGGTTGGCTGGTTACTATCGTAAGTTCATTGAAGGTTTTTCTAAGATAACTTTACCGTTGACGCAATTGACTAGGAAGGGTCAAGCGTATGTGTGGGATGTTGCTTGTGAAGAGAGTTTTATAGAACTGAAGAAAAGATTAACGACCGCGCCATTGTTGGTCTTACCGAATCCAGATGAGTCCTTTGCAGTTTATTGTGATGCTTCCAAGATGGGTCTTGGTGGAGTTTTGATGCAGGATAATAAGGTGGTTGCTTATGCTTCTAGACAGTTAAGAGTTCATGAGAGGAACTATCCTACTCACGACTTAGAGTTAGCAGCTGTGATGTTTGTGCTTAAGATTTGGAGGCACTACTTGTTTGGTTCGAAATTTGAAGTATTCAGTGATCACAAAAGTTTAAGGTACTTGTTTGATCAGAAAGAGTTAAATATGAGACAGAGGCGGTGGCTTGAATTATTGAAAGATTTTGATTTTGATTTGAATTACCATCCGGGTAAGGCAAATGTTGTGGCTGGTGCTTTGAGTAGGAAGTCGTTGCATATTTCGATGCTTATGGTGAAAGAATTAGAAATGATCGAGCAATTCAGAGACATAAGCTTGTTATGTGAAACTACTACTGATAGTGTGAAATTGGGAATGTTAAAGCTGACCAGTGAGATTTTAGAAGAGATTCGTAAGGGTCAGAAATCTGGTTTGAAATTAGTTGATCAATTGATGTTGGTTGATCAAGGTAATGCAGGCGACTTTCGAGTTGATGAAGATGGAGTTTTGAGATTCTGAGATAGAGTATGTGTTCCGGATATTATAGGAATTAAAAAGAGTATTTTAGAAGAGGGGCACAAGAATCGACTGAGTATTCATCCTGGTGCTACGAAGATGTATCAGGATTTACGTAGGTTGTTTTGGTGGCCGGGTATGAAAATAGACATTGTTGAATTTGTATATGCTTGTTTGACATGTCAGAAGTCAAAGATAGAACATCAGAGACCTTAAGGTATGATGCAACCATTGAATGTTCCTGAGTGGAAATGGGATAGTATTTCCATGGATTTCGTGACTGGGTTACCTAAGACTGCTAGAGGTAATTATTCGATTTGGGTAATTGTTGACCGGTTAACTAAGTCGGCACACTTCTTGCCGATGAAGATTAACCATTCCATGCAAAGGTTGGCTGAGATTTATATTGAGGAAATTGTGAAGTTGCATGGTGTACCTTCAAGTATTGTATCAGATAGAGATTCGCGGTTTATGTCGAGGTTTTGGAAGAGTTTGCAGGATGCCTTGGGTACTAAGTTGAGGATGAGTTATGCTTATCACCCACAAACGGATGGTCAGACGGAAAGAACAATCCAATCTTTAGAAGATTTGCTGAAAGCTTTTGTATTAGATCAAGGAGGGTCTTGGGATAGCCATTTGCCATTGGTCGAGTTTACGTACAATAACAGTTTTCATGCTAGTATCGGGATGGCTCCATATGAGGCGTTGTATGGTAGACGTTGTCGTACTCCATTATGTTGGTATGAGTCAAGAGAGAGTTTAGTGCTTGGGCCTGAGATTGTCCAAGAAACAACTGAAAAGATAAAAATGATTCAGGAAAGGATGAAAACGTCGCAGAGTCGTCAAAAGAGTTATCACGATAAGAGAAGGAAAGCACTTGAGTTCCAAGAGGGAGATCACGTGTTATTAAGAGTTACTTCTATGACTGGTGTGGGAAGAGCTTTGAAGTCTAGAAAGCTCACTCCACGTTTTGTTGGTCCGTATCAGATTATGCAGAGGATAGGGGAAGTGGCCTATCGAGTGGCTTTACCTCCCTCTCTTGCGAATTTACATGATGTATTCCATGTATCACAGTTGAGGAAGTACATTCCGGACCCGTCGCATGTAATTCATATAGATGATGTTCAGGTGAGAGATAATCTGACGATTGAAGCTTTACCAGTGAGGATTGATGGTAGAGAATTGAAGCAACTTCGAGGCAAGGAAATTGCTTTAGTGAAGGTATTGTGGGGAGGACCAGCTGGAGAAAGTTGGACTTGGGAGCGGGAAGATCAGATGAGAGAGTCGTATCCGACTCTATTTACTTCAGGTAATTTTCGAGGACAAAAATTCTTTAAGTAGGGGAGAGTTGTAACGCCCCGAAAATCTAAATTTAATTATTTAATCATTTATTTAATTAATTTAGAAAAATTGGAGAGTTTGGATTAATTAGAGAATTTTGGAGAAAAAGAGTATTTTTATATAATAAGGATAAATAATGTTTTATTATACTATTTTATTATTATTATTAAAAATATATTAAAGAAAAAGGTAAGGTGGTCCTTTTGTGAAAATTATGAGGGTAAGGTGGGAAAAGACTTAACTGGAATAATGTACCCAAAGAGGGGAATACGATTAGTTTTCTAACATTATCGTGTTTTTGGGAAAAGAGGTGCTCTGAAGGAAAAAGGGAGAGGAAGAGGAAGCTCAGAGTCAGGAGGCTGTGGAGAACCCCAGAGAAGAGTGTAAAGCAAAGAAATTCTCTAAGGTATGGGGAGTTTTCATAATCTATTGTAATTGTATAAGAATTAGATTTTGGATAGATTAGGATTGTATGAGTTTATGAGTTTTAGGGGTTTTTGATTTAGGTGGAGTTTATAAGAGAAATCTTGATGAATTATAGTGATTAGAATGAGCTATAATCATATATTTGTTGGTATAATTGTTATCTTGATGTTGTTGATGTTTGATTGATGTTTTTGAATGTTTTTTTGAGTGTTTTGATGTAAAACCCGTAATGGGGTTTGGGGGTTTTTGGTGTTGGAACAGTCTGCAATTGTATAGCAGAGAGCTGCTGGAAAACGTGCGTTAATCGGTTAACGCTATGGGTTAACCGGTTAACCATTGTAATTTTGGTGAAAATATGGAATTTCGTAGGCGTTAACCGGTTAACGCTATGGGTTAACCGGTTAACACTGTTTGAGAAGAAAATTTTAATTCTTTAAAAATCCGTAACTTTCAAATCGTAAATCCGATTCGCATTCCGTTTGAAGCGTCGGAAAGAGCATAAATTGAACTTTATTTTGATGAATAAAAATGAGAAAAATGCGATAGTTTTTACAAATGAGTTTATGAAATAACCTTGTAATTGCCTCATAATTTATCGGGTACGGGTCAACTCTTGATGTGTCAGAGTGGTTATAGAATCAGTGTTCTGGGTGTAATGTCATGATGATATATATATGATTATATGATGATTGTGTTGCTGATTGAAATGAATGATGCGAATTATTTTGATGAATTTACGATGTAACGCAGCATTGCATTTCATAACATTCACGATGGGGCTTCGGCCTATTTTATTTTCTTCAATCCCATTGTGTGGATTGAAGTGTCTCGATGATTTACAATGTGCTCCTTTGTGGAGGGTTGATGGTCATGTATCCATCTCACGATGAAAATGGTACCGCATGCATATTGCATATCAGGATGTTAGAATTGCATATTCTGGATGAATTTCATGACTGTGTTGGCGTTACTTGATTTCATGATTGTGTTGTTGTTGTTGTTGTTGAATTTTATAGTTGATGATGTCATGATATGTTGCACTAATTTATTTATGTTCTATATTCTTGTACGTTTATGATATATTATGATTACTCACCCTGCCTGCTTGGAAATGTTGCCTCCTTCGTGGGTAACTTGCAGATGTCGAAGAATAGTCTTGCAGTGCAATAGGAGTTTTTCACGAGTCTCGGAGCGTGCTTTAGTGTTCCTTAGAAGTGGTTCTGGTCAATGTGTCCTGCTCTGTGTCATGTAACACTGGGACGGAGTTTATTGTTTAACTGTTTTCAGTTATGTTATTATTTGGATAAATGTTTTCCTATTTTTATGATGTTAAATTCAGGATGGTGAAAATTATGTTTATGAAGTAAACTAATGAAGTGTTGAATTATGAAGTTTAAATTCCGCTGCGAAATGATTTATGATATTCTTGATGTTGATTAACCCGTGTTACGGGACAGGACACTGTTTGTGTTGAATTATGATGATATGTGATACCCTTTTTAGATGATTACTCAGATATTATTTAAATATTTTGTTTTGGGGTAGAAGGGTGTTACATATAGTATGCTATATGTTATGATTATGATATGCAGATGATGTGAAACAAAAGAGGGCAAATTTGGGGTGTCACACACACTAATTTGCTCGACTTCCAAAAGATGTTGTTTGATGACAGAAGTTCAATTCTTATGATTTTCACATCATTATGAGAACTTTGATTCATTGATTCCATAAAGACAGACCCACGATATGACTGCCAAGTCTCCCACAACTTGTATCAACAACATAATGTCAAAGCATTTTTCCTGACATCTCATCTCTTTGAGATGATACTAGTTCCAGCTAGCTTGACTCTCAGACAATATGTCATCTTGTAGCAACACATCTTAGACACAATATCAACTCCCTTTGTCTAAGATAATCAGTGTTTCTTCAATGGACACTTATGATAATGAATGGAACACATAAGACACATCTTTATGTCTTCAAGAGCTCACTATTTGTTCAACTCTCCTGCTGAACACAATCATCCACTGTACCATTGCTCCACAGTCATGCTTGTTTTAAGATCACATTAGAAACACCATCTTATAGCCAACAAACTCATGGATTGAGATCAAAATGGCCATTGATCTCTATCTTCCTGAACTCATTCATACACCATATGAATTCCTTCTAAATTCTTATACATGAATATCCACGCTTCTTGAGTGCATTCCTGAACTTTATTATTATGTTATATAATTTAAAAGTAAACTGAAAAGAATAAATATTTTAGAGATTAACTTGATGATTTTTATTAGGATCTCACTGCCTTGATCTTGAAACTTCACTAGAAAGTGATCCAGAATGGCTGATTGAGCAACCAAAAAAGGAGGTTAAAATCATTCAATGATGGATTGACCAGTATTACTCTGATTATGGATTGCATTCAGAATCAAAAAGTTCAAGAAATAATATAATGCTTCACTTTGTTTTCATGGGATTTCTTTTTGTGCTTCTTTGATATTTTTAGGAGTTTGGTTTATTAGCTGTATTGTTTTCTGGTTGTGATGCTTTTCCTCTTTAATAATTGTACGATTTAGAGTATTCAAATGCACTCTTCTTCTATCTTTAGTTTGATATTTATTTACTTATTTTATATTACACTTTTCTTATCATAATTATTTAATATCTATTTAATTGATTCGTCTCACTCTTCTTTTATCCATTTTTGAAATTATATCATCACATATATAATTTTAAAATTCCGGTCTCTCTAATTTCTAAAATGAATCAAACACTTAAATTAAATGTGATGTTGGTTTTTAGTCAAATTTAGATAACATGATGTGAAAGTCACGTTTTAATTTTAGTTAATATTTATTTTTGTTGTTCAATTATTTTAACTAATAATTTAAAACAATGAACACTTGATTACTGTAAATGGTACAATAAATACAGCTACACAATTTATCGTACCAATTTCGCATATCTGTATCTCTCACACACACACACATATATATATATATATATATATATATATATATATATATATATATATATATATATATATATATATATATATATATATAATATTTTATATAAAGTATATTTTATCTAAAATCATGAAAAACATTCTAAATCAATAAAATAGTAAAATTTATAATTACATTTTTCTAGTGATATAAAATTTATGACAATATTTATGCCATATAAAATTTAATAAACTGAATATTGTAACTAGTTATATTTTTTATACAATATACAATTTTTTTTTATAAGCATGCTATGCACAATTTATGAAATACTAAAATCGGAAATCGCAATGG
The DNA here is from genome assembly GCA_963966055.1 of Lathyrus aphaca. Lineage (NCBI taxonomy): Eukaryota > Viridiplantae > Streptophyta > Magnoliopsida > Fabales > Fabaceae > Lathyrus > Lathyrus aphaca. The sequence goes on along the minus strand of OZ014519.1, from coordinate 679,767,537 downwards.
CACAAATACAAAATAAAATAACAAACAAAATTGATCAATTGAAAAGTATTCAAAACAAAGCTAAAATCCGTATTCCAAAACAATAAATGCAATGAACCAAAATTAGAAGTCCATGGGCAAATGCATTTAAGTCATTTTCAATTTTAAATTTAGAGAATTTCTTTTTCCATCTTATATATTTCTTTCTCGCGTATCGTGTGGATTTTAATTTATGTTTTCAGGTTTCGGAGATATATCTTTGAGCGCATTTCAATTCCAAGTAAACGTTAACATATTCTGGAGATATATCTTCAGAACTATTTTAAACCATAAATGCTTAGAGAATGTCTACAATAACCCAAATTTATTGGAATATTTTCAAAAATGCATCTACGAGAATTTTTCAGAGATACATCCCTGAAGTGTATCAGACCAGTTTTTTTATAACGAGCTGGTATTTATTTTCAGATGAATTATGAAACACGGTCTCAAATAAAATAACAGACCTACAAAATAATATAGCAATAAAATAGTAAAATTTTCTACAAAACGAAATCCAAAATGTAGTAACAATGTCATGAAAAAAATACAAACTATAGTACTCATCAAAATAATAACAGGCTCCTACTAGATGTGTCTAACAACCTTTCATCTACCACTTCTGCATGCTCTGCCTCCTCGACCATCGATCTCCCTCGTCCTCGTGATATCTATAGTATAATAGTACTCCATGTGCCTCCACAAGAATGTCATCAAGTACTTGCATGACAGCAGACCCCTCAGGGAAGATACCCTTGTCAATCTCATCATGCGCAATTTCCATTATGAGACGACAAAGAGATAAGACATCCTCAATATGATCTAGCTGAGTTTGTTGTTCCTCTAGAATCTCATGATGAGTCGGTCTCGACGGATCACCTGGAGCAATCAGCACCATGTACAAATGTGAGACCGTGAAATACAACATGATGTATATGTCGATGTAACTCCAGTCATTCGATGATATGGTAGCCTGAGCCTCATATGATACCAGATGACTCTTATAATCAGCAAACATCTCCTTTATTTGTCTACGAGTCAAAGCAGGAGGAGAAGAGACTATAGGATGTCTGGGGATGATTTAGGTGTACCTGAACTGCCGCATGACGCACTCTGGAAGATGTGGAGAAGTGATACATGATTCGTAGGCCAGCCATCCGGAGTATAGCGATATGTCATCAAATGGCTGTGAAATTCTGGTACGCATATTACAGATGTCCTGACCATATATCATGACATTGATATCTTCTATCAGTTAAACAAGGTTCAGATGCGCAGACTGATATTCAACAGTATCAGCGTATGAACATGTCAGATGTCCCAACAACTTTCTCGACATGTTTCTACAGTCAACATAATAACATAGTTCTATAATTGCAGAATGATAAAACACTGTGATTTGTTAACCTAGTTCAATTGAACTCACTTACTATGGGGGATCCTAATCCATGAAAAAGATTACAGTATTAGTGGATTATTTCTTGTACAAAATTTTTTGTTGTATAGGTAATCGAAAACTTTTACCTAACCCCGCCTAATATAATCATTATCGCAGAAACTCATCTTTGATACGAGAAACCCATCTCATTTCCTCAATGTTGCACGCCGCGTAATGGCATCGGGTTGCACCCAACAACTCCGTTGTGTTGCACTCCTGCAACTTTACCATTCACGAAAGTCATCCTTTATATACAACGATCAATCAACTCTCTTTGGCTTTCTATTCTCATGGGACATTCTTCCAAGATTTGTCCAAGAATAATATATAATTTATTACCTAAAGGTTTCTGAATCTGTATCAACAACTATGTTTACCTCAATGTATCCTACATATATAGAGGGTGACTTAAAACACAAGAAAGCCAACAACTTTCAAACCTTAAACCTTATTTTTCTACTTTACAAAAAGTGCTACAGGGATTAGTTATTTTTCCCTAGGTCTAAGGACTTCTATTTATAATCTTCTGGTGATCCATGGGTTTCGAATAATCCAACCAGTTATTCCTTGATCCATGTGTTGATTACTGCAGATAAAATCTCTTCAAATCTTCAAAACAAATCTTCTACCAAATATGTTTGTAACAAACAAAGATGTCGGATCCTTTTATTAGGACATCTTGTTCAACATCATACTTAACACATAAGTTTTACCAAAATATAAGTCAAATCTCTTGATCTTTCAATCTCCCCCTTTTGACAAATTTTGGCTAAAACTTATCTTGTACAAAACTCCATGATGCTTCTTACTCTTCAGTATCTTCAGTTATATGATAGATCTTGGAATTTCTCAATCATATGCCACTTAGTCACTTGATTGATATCTCAGTCCTTTATGAAAGTGATGCAACTTTCTTCCTCTCAACCTAGGATTCTACTTACCACGTGTATTGTGACTGCTTTGATCAGCAGCCCCGAGTCAACATGGGTAACTCAGAACACAAGACAAAACTATATTCAATTTTTCAGATCACAAGACACAAAAGATAGCCTGAGACAAAGATGTTAGAACCTCTCATCAAACATATTTGTAAAGCCATATAGAAAAATAATATATGACCGTACTAAAGGACTCAGCAGACTATTCTCCCCCTTTTTAGCCAAAAATTGGCAACAGAAACCAAAGAATTCCCACACCCATGAAGAACATGCCCAGACACGAACAAAGGCCATATGCAAGAACTTATCTTGAAGGTAAGATGAAGAAAATATATCCTTTACATATAGCCCAGCAACACCTTTGGAACTTTTAAAACAGAATTATCAGTAATAATTTTGTCCCAAACAAGGAAATTTATACAAAGAGGACATCTTCAGCAATTGATTGTGCAGAGTCCAAGTGAGCATCGAAAGATTATTATTTAATACCCACTGATTCTCTGCATTAATTTACTTTAGACTGATTCACCTTTAATTTTAGAGGTCCAATGAATGCACATGCAAGGACAACCATCACATGTCACTTGTCTTTTTGGTCTTTGTGTAATATTTCAACCACTATAGATAGGAGAATCAGGTTCTAAGCAATGTCCTGACATCTTATCAGACATTGTCTTCTTTACTTTGTCTTTTCTTGAACCATAACCATATTCTCAAGCATGATGTTTTCCATTAAGCAACAATGAGTTTCCAAGATTACCCTCCTGGATGCACACTATCGTTCCCTGGATTTCCATCCTGGTACAAACGCGAAAGTGGCGCGGAAAGAGGTAGAGTCTTCATCCAAGCATTTTTATCCCGAAGGAACGGGAATGGTAATGTTACACAAACTGAAGAAAAGAAGACTAAGGACACAGGTCCTGCGAACCAAAGAAAAACGGGTTCGGGAGTCAGTTACGACATGGGAAGGTATTAGCACCCCAAATCGTCCGTCGTACCCGAAGGGATCCATGCTTGCAAAGAAACTGTTTCAAAGGGTGAAGAAATGAAAGTTGCTGCAAAAGAAAAGGAACTGGATAAGAAAAGAAAAGAAAAGGGGAAAATAAAAAGAGTGATCGAATGGGCCCTATTCCGCTGCCTATGTACCTCATCTGGACATGAGGATCAGAAAACTATAGGGCCTTTAATGTCTTATTCAATGGAGTGAACAGGAACACCTTCAGATTGATAAATAATTGTACTACTGCTAAAGATGCATAGGATATTTTGAAGAATGCTCATGAAGGAACCTCTAGGGTGAAGATGTCAAGACTTCAACTTCTTACCACCAAGTTTGAGAACTTGAAGATGAAGGAGTATGAGAGGATTCACGATTCTCACATGAACATTCTTGTTATTTACAATACATCTAGTGCCTTGGGAGAGAAGATATTAGAGGAGAAGCTGGTTAGAAAGATTTTCAGGTTGTTACTTAAGAAGTTTGACATAAAGGTCGCAGCTATTGAAGAAGCTCAAGACATCACCAACATGAAAGTGGAGGAGCTTGTTGGGTCACTTCAAACTTTTGAATTGGCTATCGATGAAAGATCTAAAAATAAGAACAAAAGCTTAGCTTTTATCTCCAATACTAATAATGAAGAGATTCAATGTGACATGGAGACTGATGAAGGAATTTATAATGAAATTGTGCTTCTTGGGAGGCAAGTCCATAAGGTACTAAAGTGTATGGATAGGAAATCAAGAATAGATGTTGCAAACATGTCATTCAACATTAGGAAGAATAATGATTTTCAGAGAGAAGCGAGAGTAAAGGAGAAAGATAATATAGAAAAAGCTCTGACTAGCAGATATGATTCTAATGAAGGATCTGATGATGGAGAATGTACTTTTGATGAACTAATTGCTTCCTACAGAGAAATGTGCCTCTGAAGTACATAAGTTTGTCAACAAGGGGAGAAACAAAAGAAACTTATAATCCAACTGAAGGTAGAAAAGGAAGAGCACATGGAAACTATCTCTAAGCTGTAAAATGAAGTGATTTTGTTGAACTCTAAACTTAACAGAATGTTCAAGTCTGTCAGAATGCTGAACAGTGGCCCTGACACATTAAATGAAATTCTTCAGGTTGGAAAAGTGGCAGGAGATATGTGTTGAATAAGATTTAATAACAGAAAGGAATCTCTTTCAGACTTCATTCATCTCAAACCTAAACCAAAAATGTTGAATCAAATGTATCAACTTCATGACAGAAGTAAATTCAATCAAGTTGGAGATGTTACAGGTCTTGGTTATGATAATCAAGTTATGATGAAGAAAGGAAAAGTGTATGCAACGAATTTTGTTCAACCTATAAGAAAACAGGAACAAAAGATGACAAGTCAAAACTCCCAACATCAGAAAAGACATTATTGTGGAAGTAAGACCCAACAGTGGAAATGTCATTATTGTGGAAGGTTTTGTCACATAAAACCCTATTGTTACAAATTGTATGGTTATCCAAAACAGTCAACGCAACCTAGGAATAATCATGGTATGATTAAACCTAGAAAGGTGTGGAGACCTAAGGTTGTTGAAAGTAAGAAATATTTGTCTGAAGACAAAGAGGAAAATGTTGATGAAAATAACCATCAATCTATAGAGATGGTCAATGTTAATGATCTGAATACTGATGATGTGGTTTTTGTTATTAAGAAAAGTAAGGAAACATTCTCAAGTGAGTCAGAGTATGATGTTGAACATAATGTCCAGGATTTCATGCCTCTAGTAAAGAAGCAAGATGAAGCTGGGAAACAAATTTTTGCTTCTTTTAGTGCCTTTTCTGCTCTTGGTGATTGGATGTGTTATGCTGCAGATTTACTTACTTTTGGTTGATTACCCTTAATGCATAGTTGCTTGGCTTGTTATATTATGGTTTAAAAGGGGGAGAAGTAAGTAGTAGTAGTGTTCTTTGGCCATTTCCTTAAGGGGGAAAGATTCTACTATTAAGGGGGAGTTATTCATTTTTAACCTTTTGATATAGAACAAGATCTTTGTGAAAAGGTTGTCATATTTTCTGCTGCTGACCTGATGTTAGCATCTAATCTGGAAGAAGGGTTATTTGGTTAGTTTTAGCCAAAATATGCCAAAGAGGGAGATTGTTAGTTCTGCTGTTGTGGATGTTGACATTAATTTTGGTAAAAATAACCTAACAGAAACATGTTGGACAAGATGTTCTGACATGCTGAAGAACAAGTTCTATAGCAGGTTTAGCAAGTTATCAGATAAGAAGTTCTGACATGTCTGCTCAGACATCAGTACATATGTGGTTATAATACTTGGCAGATGCTGAGCCAAATGGTGAAACTTATTCAGCTGTCATGATAGTATTGTTGTTTTGTGATGTCAGAGCAGATGCCATAACATCTGTCTGTCAGTTCTGGGCAACTTTGCATAAAATTGTGATTTGATTCTGGAGGATTTTTAGCAGGTGTTTTTTTTCCTGTGATTAGTCTGATTGGTGGCAAAAATCAAGGAGGAATTTTATGATTAACAGAAGTTGTTTTATTTCATATATTTGAAGATATTTTCATATTTTTAGGCTGTTATTTTTGGAAAGATTTGATGTTTCTATTTTTGTACAATTTGTTCAAAAGAGATTTGAAGATCAATCAGTTATTAATGAAGATCAATTTTGACTGCTTTCATTGCTCATATTCATGAAGATCGTTCCCTACTGAAAAATGGTGCAACCCTAATTGAAATATACAGAAATCAGATATTGAAAAAGTTGTGCATTCTGAGTTAGGGTTTAGTTTTGTGTTGTTGATTCTGAGCTATTCTAACATCACTTAGATGTTTGAATTGGATTGTTTGTATTGAGTTGTAATTATGTTCACTCTAAGCTTTTAAGCATGAGTGTTTGTAATTGATTGAATCTTTTAAGCAAGATCAAGTTGTTCATCTTGGAAGAGTGTTCTTCTATATTATTTGTAAGGTTTTGATTGATTATCACAATGTGTGATTGAAGAGGAGTGAGAGGGGGTTTTCTTATCTAAGGGTTCTTATATAGAAATTGCATTGGGTAGTGATTAAGTGAATAGTGTAAAATTGGATTGTTTAACTCTGATTTGATACTACTGATAGTGGATTTCCTCCCTAGCTTGCTAGCCCTCAGAGTAGGTGAGTTTGCATCGAACTGGGTTAACAATCTCTTGTGTCTTTGATGTTTTACTTTACACTTTATTTACCTTGTCAATGTTCAGATATTAATGTCGTGACATCTTATTCGACATCTTATATATGATAACATAATTTCACTAAGTACTTCTATTTATAATCTTCTGCTGATCCACGGGCTTCGAATAATCCAACCAATTATTCCTTGATCCATGTGTTGATTGCTGCAGATAAAATCTCTTCAAATCTTCAAAACAGATTTTCTACAAAATCTGTATGTAACAAACAAAGATGTTGTATCCTCCTACTAGGACATCTTGTTCAACATCATACTCAGCACATAAGTTTTACTAAAATTTAAGTTAAATCTCTTGAGCTTTCAGGTCGCGTTTGACGGTGATCCATGTAGTCGTTGAAGTGGATGTCCTAAGCAACCAAGCGATCAAGATAAACTTTGAAAGACTTGACTGCCTAATTCCCTCTCAGCGGGATAAAAGCACAGGCACGGGGATACACCTCATGAAATATCTCTTACATTATCCCGGAGATAAATATCTGAGATTTCCTTAAGCACATGAAACATTAAACTTTTCCAGAGATGTATCTTTGGAATGTTAAGAAAACCAGAGGTCATGACAATGGTGTCCTCTGCTACTTGGATTGTGAAAAATAACAATCTGATCATCCATTTCATCCAACAAAGAATGCATACAATTACTCTAAATTATGTTTCATGTAATTTCTAAATATTTATAAACTTTACAATTGATTCTAACTCATTTACAATAAAACTCAAATATTAACCGAAAACTCGAAAAACTTACTGAATATTTATGATTTGGATGATGAAATGGATGATAATTGATGTTTCCTCGAGCCTCCTATTGATGAAATATGAATTGATGAAGTTGGATAATATTGAGAATGACAGAGTGGAAGAGTTGTGTTTAAATGAAAATAAAAAGTGTGGGAGGAGAAGAGTCTGGCAGGGTATTAACCTCCAAAATGTTCTAGAGATATATCTCCGGAATATTTTAACTTTCAATTAAGTTTTGGTGTGTCCAGAGATATATCTCCATAATTAAGGTGCATATGTGGAAATTCACATGGTGTAGAAGAAGTTTATACTCTATATGGTGTAAAAAGAAATTCTCTAAATTCAGGTGTGGTTGACTAGAGATGACAATCGAGTTTGGGCTAACATGTTTTATTTATTATGCATAAAAATCTGTATTAAATATATTAGATTAGATGATTGACAAATAATATCGATTTGTGATACGATAAAGGTCTATTTATTTTAGCTTTAAAAAATAGACTTTTTTGTGTTTTTAAAAAATCGAGCTACAACCGCTTCTCCTTCTTTTCTCATTCCTAAGTCCTTATATCTAGTCAATCCTTAAAATTATACACAATATCCTCTTGACATGTCTTCAAAAACCTTCCATGGAGATGAATCTCTTCGGGAGCTTATTCCAGAAAAACTACCCATTTTTAGGAGCTAAGAAAGGATGGGTTAGAAATCCGTAAGAGCATGCATGTTCAGGCTTGGATTGGATACTTTCCCACTTTGAATGGATCCCTTCTTCCAAATATTTTAAAATAATTCTGGAAATATGCATTCATTGGAAACAAAGGAAAATCCATTTGCTCCGAGGTCTTTGGTATTCCCCTTGAGTAATGTCTAGAACTAGTCCGAAGAATTGGACCAGAGACTTTCCTAGTTAAGAAAAGGTGCATAAGGGTGAATGATGTGGAAGAATTTTAACAATTATATTGTTTAGGATAGATGTTTATTTCAGTGACTTTGTTTGTTAATCGCGTCCATTTCGTTCGTTGTATTATGTTCTTCAATCAATGAAATTTTTGTTCATAAATGCTTATTATACTTAATATGATATTGTTGAATCATTATGCATAGCTCAAACCTTAGAATTTCAATCTTTTCACAATATAAATGTTCAATATACATGTGCATTAAATCAGAATCATGATCATATTAACAAGCTTTAAAATGCTAAGATGCTATAACTTTTTTATGGTGTCAAAAAGGGGAGAGAAATGGAAATATGATTTTGATGATATAACCTTAAGAATGCAAACTCAAACAAATCAAATGATATAAATTGTTTACCACTAACGTTTGATGTTTATCCAAGGAACTTAACAAGTTCACTAGGCATTTTTAGAAACAGGTTATGATAAGATCCAAGAAAGAGTATATGGATATGAAGATCCAAGAAAGAAGTTATATCAAGACAAACTCTGATACTCTAGAAGTATAGGGTTTTGTACTTAAAGAACTATGATGAAGTTCTTATTGACCAAGCAGTGATATTGCATTTGGTATCAGACTTAGAACAATCATAGAGTTCTGATAGTAACAAGGTTCTGAGATAAAGGTATGTGTTCTAATCAGACTTTTATGAGCATATGGAAGTAATCCTTCTCTATAACATATTCTGAACAACTCAAAATTTGTATTTTGTAAGTCTTGGAATCAGGGGGAGACTCCAAGCAAAGCATTAATAAAATTTTGGGGATAACACATTCAGAGGAAGTTAATGCTCTAAAACTTTGAATATGTTCTCACTAGTGATTACCTAGTTATTACCCTGTTACGTTTGGTGATTTCCTATATAAAATATTCTATCAAAATACATGGTTTTGTAATCATCAAAAAGGGGGAAATTGTAAGAACAAGAATTGTCTCAACATTCCTTCTTTATGTTTTGATGATAATAATGGAGTATTTATGAAAAAACCATTTTATGTTCTGATGTTTGTTAAAGTGTAGATCATGAATATTTTATATATTAAAAACAAACATTATGAATGAGTATGCTAATGCTAATATGAGAAGTTACTATCTGTAACATTAGTCGCAAGCATGCTGAAGAAGCAAGTATGCTTCTAAATCTGAACATAATCCGAAAGACCCAAGAATGCGGATGTTGCATTGACAATGCTCTTGTGGATGCTATTCTGAACGTGGTTCTGATCAGATAGCAAACTGAAGCTTCTGAAATTAATCTTATGAAGAACTAAGTTCTGAAGACTCTAATGACTTGAAGTTATGAAGACTTAACGTCTGAACACCAAGTGCCTGAAAGATTCTGAAGAGTTACGAGTTTTGAAGATTAAGATTCTGAAGATCTAAGTGCTGAAAACTCTGAGGATAATGTTATATGTGAACAAAGTTATGAAGACTCTAAGACTTAAAGTTCTGAAGAATGGTTCTGAAGAACCAAGTGCTAAATACTTTGAAGACAATTTTCTATGTGAACAAAGTTCTAAAGACTCTAAGACTTGAAGTTCTAAAAATCATGGGTTTCAAGCCAAGTGTTGAAGTCCTGAAGAACATAGTTCTATGTGAACAAGTTTTGAAGACTAAAGACTTAGGTTCTTTGAATACCCAAGTATCAGCGTCTCTAACTCATGCTTCATTCATTGATTTATAATCAGAAGTCTCAGAAGTTCAGATGACAATGTTACCGTTGGCAAGGATAGTACACAGTATGATAATGCTTTATCCCACTACCTTCATATTATCTTTTAATTATGGAAAAGGAAAATATATGGTTGTACTATTTGATCCCTTGTTGTCATACCCTAAATTTTGACCCTAAGATATACACCTCATCAGAAGGAATCCACTGACCAAAGGACTGTGTCAGACTGATCAGAATAGTATCCTCGCAATGATTCAGGATTCTTGAACCCCTCAGAGGATTCAGGAAAAAGACCAATCATTAATACATAAGATTTTCAACCTTTCAATCACCAATAAAAGGGTTAAGGAATCTAAAATTATGGAAAATCTTCCAAGGACTGTACAAAAGATTCAGTGATCTGGGCCCTGAGCCATCACAACCACCAAATAGGATTTCAGTCATTTGAGCCCTCCAGATGAAATTTTTTCATAGGGAAAGGAGCCAATACCTCTATAAATCATCAAGAATGTTGACATGAATTTGACAAGCCATTTACAAGTACAAGAGATACAAAGATCAAAGATTGCAAGATTAGGGTTTCACATTGCCCACATTAGGGTTTATGACTAATTGGGGAACCAAAAGTCAAGATTTTCATTTGGACAAGATCCTATACCATAGGTAATGGTTTAAATAGATCATATACATCATGGAAGTCCATTCATAAGGTCAAAATACCTCAGAGGATGTCCAGTCAAAAAATCAGAAAACCAGGGGTATCTAGTGTAATTTCCATCTGGACCAAAAAGTCAAAGTTTGACTTTTTAATCCAAAATGATGCTCATGACCTATATTACAAGAGTATATGGTCCATGAATGCATTTTATCATAAAAAATCATAAATTTGAAGATAACTTGTAACAGGGAAACCTTTGAAACTTAGAAATTTTTCTAAGTTATGGAAAAAAGTGTTAAAGTGGCCTTCCAAGCATCATAACTTATGATCCAAGCATCAGATTTTGGTGAACCAAAGCTCAAATTAAAGATCTCATCGCAAACTAAAAATAATTCAACTACACAAAACTCCAATTCATTATGGATTTTAAGTTGAAGATGGATCAAAATCAAGAAAAATACTGATTTTCAACACTCAGACAAGATCTGTCTACAAAATCAGCAAAACACCAAAACTTGGAGGGATTTTTCACCTAGTTCCAAGCTAATTCAAATACTTTTCAAAAAAGCAATTTTGATGCAAATGTTGCCAACAATTAAAAGAACCAATTGGCATGAAAAGATCTTGTTTGTACATGAAGAAATCATGGATCAAAATGGTCATCCCAAACTATTTTGCAAAAAATAGATTTTCACAAACTTGTGAAATCTGATTTTTTGAGTCAAAGGACAATGTCAAGTGGGTTTAAGCATCTAAAAAATCATTACAAACCTGAGCAAACCTGTAAATTCATGATTACACCATGGAATTCACCAGAATGACATTCATGAATTTCAAAATTATGCATTTTGATCCAAGGGTCACTGATCAGTGCATTTTAATGCACATTCTACCATGTTTGCATTTAAGTATTTCTTTGGTTTTCTTTGTTTATTTTTATATTCTAATTTTTTTTTCTATTTTACTTTATTTTTGGCTTAATTTAATTTTCGTACTTAATTTTCAGCTTTAACAGCTTTTACGGAAATGATCATAACCGGAGTTCCAGGAATATGATTGAGGCGTTCTACTAGTCGATGGAAAGCTAAGAGAGAGAGCTACAACTTTTATGTAGGAGTCGAAGTCAGATTCGGAGTCATATTTTCCAGAATTTCTTTTGAGGCTGCTGTATTAGTTTTATTTAGTTTCGGGTCATTTAGAATTTGGCCTGGTTATGTAGTTGACCCAGTTGGGTTGTGTAACACGGTGGGAGAACTGACTTTAGTTAAATGTTGCGGATAGCAAGAGTCGCCACCGACTTTTATTTTATCCAAAGGAAAGGGCATAAAAGAACAGGAAAGACCTTAAAAGATTTTTGGGTTCGGGGGGTAGGTTATGTAAAGGGAAGGTATTAGCACCCTTTACATCCATGGTTATCCATGGGCTCTTAGTTACTTAACTCACTTTAAAATGTTTTTGAAAATGTGAAGTGTGTGAATAGAAATTTTCATAAGAGTTTGATAATGATCCATGTACGGATGCGTAAAAAACCTGTGTTTGAAAATTGTTTGAAATTGTGAAGTGTTTGAGAAGTTTTTGAATAGTGAGCAAGTAACTATGAGGAACCTACCCTAAAGTTTAAGTCTTTTTGTTCTTGAATCCTTTAAATGGTAAGACTATCCCTATTATTAAGGAATAGGTAGTCATTACCTTGGATGTGAGGGACAAGTAAGGGTCATCTGTTAATGTAGGCAACTGTATGGTGTATTAAGCAATTTTTGGAGGGACTGTCATCTTTATTCGAAAAGGGACAAGATCATTTACAAAGGCAACCATGACGGGACTTGATCTTATAATTCTTTAAAGGGACAAGATGATGTTAATGAGAGAAGGGACTTTGCTTTATACACCTTACTTGACCTTTTATTTAGGCAACATGAGAGGTAACCCTTAAGAAGTGAGATGGCGATTGAAGATCGACTTACGTGTGTGAGTGTTCAATTTAATATTTATCTTTTGAATTAAATGATCTAAATTAATTTTAAACAACATACATGTTTACACTCCCTATTTTTACTAACCATGGCATAAAATAAATAATTTAAACATTAAAAAAATATTACATCCAGGAGCAATTACATAATAATAATAAAAGCAATTTAAATAAATAAGCAAAAATAAAATAATAAGCAAAATAAATAAGCAATTATAATTGGGTTAGTAATAATAATAATAATAACAATTTAAAAATAAATGGGGTTAGTAATAATCATATAAACATAATTAATAATAACAAGCAAAAATATTAAAATAATTAAAAGATCAAATTTTTATATGAACAATTATTTAAGATTAATAAGAAAAATATAAACAATTGTATTAATTATAAAGTTTTAAGTTATTTGTAAATTATATAGAAAAATAAGTTAATGATAAACATATTATAGAAATAAATATAATTACAAAATTAATTTAACAATTTTTTTAATTATTCCTAAGCATATATACAAAATTAAAATATAAACAATTTAGGTCATATTTAAAAAATAGGATTAATTATGATTATATTTACAAAATTTAACTATATTAAATAAAATATATACATGATTAAAAAATGTGATCATGCAATTATATTTACAAATTTAAAGATTATAATAAAATTTTATTCACTAATTAAAATATAAACAAGAATTACAATTAGGTTTTTTAGAAAAAATATTTTAGGGTTTATAAGTTTATAAAATAGAATTAGGGTTTTAGAAATTATTATGATTAAATTAGGGTTTGTAAAAATAAATTAAATTTTATATACAACAAAATTAAATATAAATCTAATTATTATAATATACATATTTTTAATTTTAAATATACACAATTTTTAATCTATTTATATTATTTTTATTAATATTTAATTAAAAGAAAATAAAAAGAATTATAAAACAATTAAGTTAAGAAAAACAAAAAAAAATGATAAAACTCACCTGCTGGAGCCTGGGGTCGAACCCAGGTCTCCCAGCCTTCATCAACAACCACCAACCAAATGAGCTGCGTGTGCAGCGTGTCTTTGAAACGAGTAATGAAAATAATATAATAAACCTGTTGAGCAAATGAATTTTAAGCAAAAAATGTACAACCCAGGGATCGAACCCTGGTTCTTGACTTCATCACCTGCGTGCAAAACCAACTGAGCTACGCGCTCGTTGGTGACATATGACAGAACCAATACATAATAAAATAAGCCTGTTATTTGAATTTGATTTTCGCGCCAGAGGTCTTCATCTTCAACCTCCTGACTTGCGAAATTACCTACGAATTTTGTTGCCACTTTTCCTGCGAATTTTCCTGCACTTGAAACCTGCCAATCTCATATCATCATGAATATGCAACCATTCATCAAATTAAACACATGGTTATGATCACCACACTTCACACAGTTCATTTATGTCCTTAAAATTAATTTATATGGTCTAAATCAAAGAACCCTAATTATGGTTCAAGAACCCTAACAATGGCCGTTTTCGGTTTATGTCCTTATCCTTCAATTTCTTTGTCCAGAAAGCATCTAAACATCATCACTAACACAAATCCATAGTTAGTTTTCATTATCAATGCATAAATTATTCAAATCGAAAAAAATTAAAACATGAACTATATGCTTTCGGGTTAATCATATGTGCATGAATTGGATGTGTTTGAGGGTTGATTTCGACTCAATGATGTCCAAAGATCATCTCTATGTCCTTGAATTACCTTCAAATGCACTGGAAGATTGAAACCGAATTTGGAGTTTTGAGAGGTTTTTTGAAATATGAAAACTTACACTTGGGGCTGGAAATTCGTGGCTTGTGATTGTCTTTGTGTTGTTTATATATGAGTGACTGAATTAGGTTAAAAATATTGCCAATTTGATGGATTTTTGGATCATTGAAGATTGAAAAAGATTGGCTTTTAAAACTTGAATATTCTTGATACAAGCTTGCTATTTTGGGATGATTTTCATAACTCTTGTATCAATTAGATCAAAATATCATTTATGACATTCTAGAAGCAAAATAATTTTAAATCTTCACTATTTCATATTTTATTTGAATTTAAAATGATTTTTAATATAAAAAATCATAATAAATAAAAATAAAATAAATAAAATAATGAAAATATTAAGTTAATTTCGTGCATGATGTCTTGGTGTGGATTGGGTCATCATATGGCAAGCCCATTTAGAAAAAATTAGTTTTAAACCTCCATTTTCTTCATAAACCAACCAAAAATTTCCCAACTTTGCAAGGGCACACATCCTTCAATTTTAATGCTATGAGGGTGTTCTTGGACATTTTGGAAAGCTTGAAGAGTCCTCTAACCAACCCCACTGGTTTCATGTCCATATATTTTACCATTCTCAAGTTATGCTCTTTTGAAGTTGTTGACTTTTTGTTGACTTTCAAAAGGACCTATAATGTCTTAGCTCATACCTTCCAAATGAAGCATTTTTGGGCTTGGCTTGTGAGACACAAAGTTGTAGATAATTCAATTTTCTTCAAAATGAGCTTTGGATGGAGACTTGGTGATGAAGCATGTGAAAGTTATGGCTGGTCAAAGTTCAGTTGACTTTTATTGAGGAAACCCTAATTTAGAAACTCCTGATTCTTGATGATCTGAAATCTCCTTGATGAATCATGATTAACCCTTGATCAAATGATGAATTTTACTTCATATACTTGATGTTGGCAAAAAATCATGAAGTTTGACTTTGGTTTGACCACAGTTGACCTCAGTTTGACTTTTTAACTGCTTTGACTGATTATGACTTATCTGATCATCTGACTGAGCAAACTTTTGAGAAAAGTCTTGAAACTTGTCATGGGGGTTATTACACACATATAAGATGTTATGAAGCTCACTTGAAGTCTTGGAAGTTCATTTAGTCTGATTAAAGTCAAAACCCTAGTTTTGGATGCACTGCTTAGGAGGTGCATTGTCTGAGGGAATTGTCAACTCTTCTGACCAATTGTGAACTTTGTGAACCTTGTGAACCATCATAAAATGTCTTGTGAACCTTGTGGGAGGTCTTGTGAACCCTGTGAACCTTGTGAACCTCATAAAGTGACTTGTAGACTTCATGAACCTCATGAAAGGTCTTGTAAACATTGTGAATCTTGTGAACCTTGTGAACCTCATAAAGTGACTTGTAGACTTCATGAACCTCATGAAAGGTCTTGTAAGCATTGTGAATCTTGTGAACCTTGTGAACCTCATAAAGTGACTTGTAGACTTCATGAACCTCATGAAAGGTCTTGTAAGCATTGTGAATCTTGTGAACCTTGTGAACCTTCTTAGCACACAAAGTCTTGTATTGTGAGGGCAAATTTTGGGGTGCAACAGCTGCCCCTGTTCAATTTTCTGAAACCTGAGGGGTTAGATTGGTATATTTGCCAGTCGTGACCTGGAAGGTTGAAGAGGATTGAACACAAAAGCCCCAAAATTTGCACTCACCGGTGCGTAAACGGATAATGATGGTTGGTTGTATATGCTTGAGTGGGCTTAAAGATGCCACTTGGAGAAAAGTTCTTCAGATACGTTTCTTGGAGGATAAAGCAGTCCAAAATATGAAGATATAATGATGATAGCTTTCAGGAAGATCAACAACGTCCCGAGGTAATAATATGCTTTCAGGAGGATAAAGCAGTCCTGAGGTAATAATATGCTTTCAGGAAGATAACAACGTCCTGAGGTAGGGGTGATAGCTTTCAGGAGGATAAAGCAGTCCTGAGGTAATAGTATGCTTTCAGGAAGATAACAACGTCCTGAGGAAGTGGTAACCTTTGGGAAGATAACAACGGCCCAAAGTAATAATATGCTTTCAGGAGGATAACAACGTCCTGAGGTATAAGAAGCTTTCAGGAGGATAAAAACGTCCTGAGGAAGTAGTGATAGCTTTCAGGAAGATAAACAACGTCCTGAGGAGATAATATGCTTTTAGGAGGATAACGACGTCCCGAGGAGATAATATGCTTTCAGGAGGATAACAACGTCCTGAGGTATAAGAAAGCTTTCAGGAGGATAAAAACGTCCTGAGGAAATGATAACTTTCAAGAGGATAAAGCAGTCCTGATAGTCACAAGTTGTTGATGAAGTCTGTTTGCTGGAAAATTAACCTGAAAACAAGGTAGCATTCTATATAGTAGCATTAGTTTATGTATTATGTATGCATGTATAGTATGATGCTCTTAAGTAATGTATTATGTATTCATGAGTATGTATGTTATGGTATGATGTAAATGATGTATGTATGATATGATGCTGCTGGAAGCGTCTGGATATCTTTGTATAACAACTGCTGGCCAGGGCAAATAAATCCCAGTTTGTTGCTGAAGAATATGAGGAACTCGTTCCCGTCTTGTTTGATAATAAGGCATATATAACCTCCCGTCTGCTGGGGATAGTAAGGTATACATAACCTCCCGTCTGCTGGGGATAGTAAGGTATACATAACCTTCGTCTTCGTTTGATAGTAGGATAGATATAACATCCTGTCTTCGTTCGTCGTACCCTTATTGGAAAGTAAATTCCCGAATATCCGTATGAGGATAAAAGAGATGGATATAAATTCCAGGGGAGATGTGACTTTATGAAGATGGATTTGTCCTACTGAGGGTTTTGTAACTATCTTGTAGAGATGAACCGGCAAAGCTTTGTTGAAATCCTTCCCTCGTTCGTCCTTAGTAAATACTATTACTGCATTTTCATGCATTTCTGGTAAACATCAATCATATTAAGCATACATGCATTTCTGGTAAACATCAATCATATTCAAAAGCATACATGCATTCAAACACAACCAATGGACGTTTCGCTTATGTAAATAGGGTAAAAGTAAATCTGGATTCGAAAATGGAATTTTATTTATATCAAAGAGTGACCCATACATGGGTAAGTTTGTACAAGGAGACATAAACCCTAGTAAGAGGATTTTGTCATAAAATTTTACAAAACAAAGAAAATCAGCTATGTGGGAAATAATCCTATTGAGTTTCAATTCTACTATTGCCATTATCTTCAAGTATCTCATCTTCTGCTGTTGAGACTGAAACGATTGGATTGAGCTTTATCTGTTCGAACTTGAGTAAGTATCATAACTAGTTGCAGTTTCATGGGTGATCCAAACGAGACATAGTCATACGCTTTAATCCCTAACTTTTGCCTGGATTGCCCTTTCAGGTTTTCAATCCACCGGGATACCCTTTTTTGCCCAAGCCGCCTTTTCAGGTTTTCGACTTGCCGGGTGTACATCTTTTCATATATATCCCTAATTTTTGCCCAAACCTTTTTGGTTTGCCGGGATGCCCTTATTTTTGCCTAGGCCTGTCAACCTAGCGGGTCTCTTTTCATGCGTAGTATTTTTTAACTATGTCTGCGTTTACAGGCTGTGGGAAGTCTTCACCATCCATAGTAGTAAGTATCATGGCACCTCCTGAGAACACTGTCTTGACTACAAATGGTCCTTCGTATGTTGGAGTCCACTTGCCCCTTGGATCACCCTGTGGTAATATGATACGTTTGATTACCAAGTCACCAGCCTGATATATCTTTGGCTTAACCTTCTTATTAAAAGCTTTGATCATTCGTTTCTGGTACATTTGGCCATGACAAACTGCTGCTAATCTCTTCTCATCAATCAAATTTATCTGGTCAAGACAAGTCTGAATCCACTCATCTTCATCCAAGCCTGCATCCTTCATAATTCTTAAGGAGGGAATCTGAACTTCAATGGGCAGAACTGCTTCCATACCATAGACCAAGGAGAATGGGGTTTCCCCTGTTGAAGTACGTATTGTAGTACGATAACCATGAAGAGCAAATGGTAACATCTCATGCCAATCCTTGTAAGTAACAGTCATCTTTTGTATAATCTTCTTAATGTTCTTATTAGTAGCTTCAACTGCCCCATTCATCTTTGGACGATACGGAGAAGAGTTGTGATGCTTAATCTTGAACTGCGTGCAGAGATCAGTAATCATAGTGTTGTTCAGATTAGAGCCATTGTCAGTGATAATCCTTTCAGGGATGCCATACCTACATATGAGATTATTCTTAATGAATCGAGCCACAACATTCTTGGTAACAGATGCAAATGAAGCTGCCTCCACCCACTTCGTGAAGTAATCAATAGCAACCAGGATGAAACGATGCCCATTAGAAGCAGTAGGCTAGATCTCACCAATCATATCAATGCCCCACATGGCAAAAGGCCAAGGAGCAGTCAACACATTCAATGGTGATGGAGGTATATGGACTTTATCAGCATAAATTTGACATTTGTGACATGTTCTGGAGTGTTGATAGCAATCAGCTTCCATAGTAGACCAATAGTAACCTGCTCTCAATATCTTTTTTGCCATAGTATGTCCACTAGAATGAGTGCCAAAAATTCCATCATGCATATCCTCCATAATATCAGTTGCTTCCTTCTTATCCACACAACGAAGCATAGTTGAATCATGATTGCGCTTGTACAAAATCCCATTACTCAAAAAGAACTTAGCAGAAAACCTTCTCAGAAACTTCTTATCTTTGACAGATGCCCCTTCAGGGAACTCCTGAGCTTCAAGATATCTTTTCACTTCATAGAACCAAGGCTTCTCCTCTGCCCCTTCAGTGTCAATCTCATTGCAGTATGCAGGCTTTTCGAATCTATCAATAGTAATCTTGGGAGCTTCATCATCCCAGCTGATCTCAAACATGGATGCCATGGTGGCTAATGCATCTGCCAACTGATTCTCTCTTCGTGGAATATGTTCAAAGGTAATCTCTTTGAAATGTGGGATCAAAGACAACACATGCTCTCTGTAAGGAATGAGATTATCATGTTTGGTATCCCAATCTCCTTTGATCTGACTAACTACCAGGGCTGAATCTCCATACACGTCAAGGAACTGAATCTTCATATCAATAGCAGCTTTAATACCCAGGATACATGCCTCATACTCAGCCATATTATTGGTACAATAGAAACAAAGTCTGGCAGCAATCGGGGTATGACAACCTTCAGGGGAACTAATCACAACACCAACACCATTACCAAGTGCATTGGATGCACCATCAAAAACCATAGTCCATCGGGATCCTTGTTCAGGTCCGTCATATTGTCCAGGTTCTTTGGTAATAATCATAATGTCTTCATCAGGGAACTCAAAACTCATTGACTGGTAATCATCCACTGCTTGATGAGCCAAATGATCAGCAACAACACTTCCTTTGATGGCCTTCTGAGTAGTGTACTGTATGTCATATTCTGTCAAGATCATTTGCCATCTTGCAATTCTTCCGGAGAGAGCAGGTTTCTCAAATATGTACTTGATTGGATCCATCTTTGAAATCAACAAGGTAGTATGGGTCAACATATACTGTCTTAGTCGGCGAGCAGCCCATGCCAAAGCGCAGCAAGTTTTCTCGAGCAGTGAGTATCTTGTTTCACAGTCGGTAAAATTTTTGCTAAGGTAGTATATTGCCTGCTCTTTTCGACCAGACTCGTCATGTTGCCCCAATACACACCCCATTGAGTTGTCTAACACTGTTAGGTACATAATCAAGGGTCTTCCATCAACTGGTGGCATCAAAATTGGTGGTTCTAGCAGATATCTCTTGATTTCATCAAAGGCAGTCTGGCACTCATCATTTCATTCCATCACCTGGTCTTTCTTTAACAACTTGAAGATTGGCTCACAGATGGCAGTTAATTGGGAAATAAATCTTGCAATGTAATTCAATCGTCCCAAGAAACCTCTAACCTCCTTCTCAGTACGAGGAGCTGGCATCTCTCGTATAGCTTTTACTTTTGCAGGATCTACTTCGATACCTTTTCCACTGACAATGAAACCCAGGAGCTTACCAGATCTAACTCCAAAAGTACACTTGTTTGGGTTCAATCTCAACTTGTATTTCTTCATCCTCTCAAACAGTTTGTGCAAATGATCAAGATGTTGCTCTTCATTCTGGGACCTGGCTATCATATCATCCACATATACCTCTATCTCATGATGAATCATATCATGAAACAAAGCCACCATAGCACGCTGATATGTTGCCCCTGCATTCTTCAAACCAAATGGCATCACCTTATAGCAAAAGATGCCCCACTGTGTCACAAATGTTGTCTTCTCCATATCTTCAGGTGCCATCTTGATTTGATTGTAACCAGAGAAACCGTCCATAAAAGAGAATACCTTATGCTGAGCAGTGTTGTCTACCAGAACATCAATATGAGGAAGCGGAAAGTCATCTTTGGGGCTAGCCTTGTTCAAATCTCTGTAGTCCACACACATACGTACCTTACCATCTTTCTTAGGTACCGGCACCACATTTGCAACCCACTGAGGATAAGAAGTCACTGCTAAGAACCCTGCATTGAACTGTTTGATTACCTCTGCTTTGATCTTTTCTGACATCTCAGGACGCATACGACGAACCTTCTGCTTCTTTGGACGACAATCTTCTTTTACTGGTAAACGGTGAACCACAATGTCTGTATCCAACCCTGGCATATCTTCATAAGACCAAGCAAAGATCTCCACATAGTCACGTAGCATCTGAATCAATCTGCTCTTGACACTATCCTCTAATTCAGCCCCTATCTTGACTTCTTTCCTGTTTTCTTCAGTTCCCAGATTCACAACTTCGACTGGCTCTTCATGTGGCTGTATGGCTTTCTCTTCTTGTTGTAACAACCTAGCAAGCTCTACAGGTACTTCACAATCGTCCTCATTTCCGTCTTCAGTTTGATAGATCGGATTCTCGAAATTATAATTGCCAATAGTAGAACTGTTATCAACGGGATCCAGAGTGGATAAGGATCTTCATTTTAGTGATGTGGGTGTGTGTAAAAACACATAGCTGATAAAACAAAAATAAAAGAAAAGAAAGACAAGGAACACAATATTTACGAAAACGAAACATCCACTGATTTTTATTGAATGAAGTATGCAAATGAAATGACAGCCCGTAACAAGCACACCATTGTGCCCCGGGTAAGGCACAAGGCTTAAGAGTTCAATTGTTTAAGAAATTACAAACTTAAAAGCAACAACACAGTAATAGTATTTACTCCTGACTAAAGGAGATAGGGATAACATCTTCAGCTTTCCAATTATTGAGTCCAGCACCCACAGTAGGAAAGATCCAAGCATCCAGATTGTAGTCTTCATCGTAGTCACCCACAGCATTGATCTGATCTTTCATAACCCCTTGGTTGGTGATACGAACAGCACGAGCACGACGAACAGTCTTCTGGGACTCTGCAGTGAAACCCAAACCAAATTTGTCAGACTTGTATGGGATATCAGGAAGCTGACCCCAAATAGTACAATCACCTTCATCCACTACAGCTCTAGCATCTTTGAGGGAGGCCATTGTTGGAGGTATTCTGGTGACCACAGGAACTTTCTTGACAACAGGAGGAGCTTCATAATCATTAACAATCCAAGGAACCACTTCAAATGTCTGACACGGAGTTTCAACATATTCACCTTCCACTTCCAGATATTTAAAAGTGTTTACATGGCTAACAACATATCCTTCTTCTCCATAAACAGTGACAACTTTCCCTTCTACCGGATATCTCAGCTTCTGATGTAATGTAGAGGTTACAGCACCTGCCCCATGGATCCAGGGACGACCAAGCAAACAAGAGTACGAAGGACGAATATCCATCACATAAAATGTAGCATTAAAAATCTGAGAACCAACTTTGATGGGCAGGTCAATTTCTCCATGCACTACTCTTCTCGAACCATCAAAAGCCTTCACCACTATACTACTGGGCTTTAGCACAGCATCTTCAGGACTCAGCTTATTCAGGACTTCTTTGGGCAACACATTCAGAGAGGAACCATTGTCTATCAATACATGTGACAGGGTAGTGCCCCTGCATTCAATTGAGATATGCAAGGCCCTGTTATGATCCCTTTTGGCAGGAGTCAAGTCAGCATCAGAGAAACCTAACCCATTGTCATAAGTCAGGTGGGCAACACAATTCTCAAACTGGTCAACAGAAATTGCATTGGGTACATGAGCAGTCTTCAGAAACTTGATCAAGGCCTTGGCATGAGCCTCAGAACACAACAACAAGGACATCATAGAAATCTTGGAGGGAGTGTGCCCCAACTGATCAACAATGTCATAATCACTCTTTCGAATGATCTTTAATACTTCTTCTATCTGCTTAGAGAGATCATCAGCAGCTGGCACATCAGTAGGTACAGGTTCAATAACAGGACCTTTGCCCCGAGCATCAGTGGTGGAGGTAGCAGCAGGAGTAACTGCATTCTTGGAAGTTACTGGAGGAGAGAAGACTCTTCCACTTCGTGTGATCTTACTAGATCCAGCAATATTATCAACATCAACAGGCACATCAGCTAAGGGCTCCTGCTTAACACCATGGATATAAACATCAGATCCATAATGCCAAGGCACAGCTTTATCAGACGTATACGGAATAGGACCAGGAGTAGTAATGACCATAGGAGCCACTCTGGCTTCAGCAACAACCTTCACAGGGCCTTCAGCAGTAATTTTAATTGGACCCTTATGAGTGATTTTAACAGGTCCCTTTGAAGTGATCCTTACCGGCACTTTGTCAACCATGTCAACCTCTTCAGTCTTCCTACCTTGAGTAATATGATCCACCATGCTTTCTACAGACGATGGAGTCCTCTCAAACACTATAGTATACTTATCCATGAGACGTTGAATTCCATCTCTCAATCTCCAGCAACTATCCGGCTTATAAGTACAATACAAACAATCTTCACGACAACCTGGAAAGAACCCAGCTTGTACTAGCTTCTTCTTGATAACAGACAATGGTGTGGTCAACTCTGCAACTGAATAGATATGTAAATCTTCATCAATGGCATTGACAGTCTTCTCGTGATTTGGCATGGGAGCAGTAATCACATTTGGAGTACCCGGAGGGTCAAACTCAATCTCTCCAGCCTCAATCATATCTTGAATTTTGTTCTTCAAGACCCAGCAGCTATTAGTATCATGTCCCTGACAGTTTGAATGATATGCACATCGTGCATTGGGATTGTACCTGGGAGAGGTAACATTGGGATTTTGAGGAGCCTCCTTCAAAGTAATAAGTTCAGCCTTCAACAAGTGTTGCAATGCCTGAGCCATTGACATGTTGATCTTTGTGAACTGCCTTCTAGCCCTCTGTTGGTTGCCCTGTGACTGCTCTGGTGTTGCAGGAGTTGGATTTGAAATATGAACTGCACTCACAGACTGATGCCTTCTATTACGATCAGGTTGACCATAAACAACATTGGATTCTTTCTTTCCAGTGGGAGGCTTCTTTGCAGCACCTGATGAAGAAGTACCCACCTGGATCTTACCACTCTTTATACCATTTTCCACGCGCTCTCCTGTCATTATCAACTCAGTGAAGCCAGATGATGAGCTTCCAATGAGATGACTGTAAAAAGGACCATTCAGCGTACACATGAACATATCAACCAATTCCCTGTCAGTTAAAGGGGGTTTTACTCTTCCAGCTAAATCTCTCCACTTCTGAGCATACTCCTTGAAACTTTCTTTGGCACCCATAGACATGCTTTGCAGCTGCATGCGAGTGGGAGCTAAGTCGGCATTGTATTGATACTGCTTATAGAAAGCTTCAGCAAGATCATTCCAATCCCTGATGTTGACACTTTCCAATTGATAATACCACTCCAATTGAGCTCCAGACAAGCTCTCTTGGAAAAAATGGATCCCAACTTTTTATCAGCTGTGTGAGGTTGGATTCTTCTGACATAAGACCTCAGATGCAGCTTGGGACAAGAGACCCCATCATAAACAACAAAGGTAGGAACCTTGAAACCAATGGGTATGACTACCCCAGATATCAGACTCAAATCTTCAAAATCCATCCCAGAAGACTTCTGCAACTCCATAGCATCCATTCTATCCACCAACATCTTGAATTTGTCTTCATTAGGCTCATGGTAGTAATTAGCCTCAGAATCAGAGTCCCCCATAGTGTTGTGGAGACTACCTCCCTCTTTTTCAGACTCTTCAGATTCATAGTCTTCAACTGGTTCTTTGGTCTTGGCAAGACCTTTGAACCTTCTTCCCATGTTGATCAGGCCACCTGACCTTCTAGTCTTCTTAGTCTTCTTGGCCAGCAGTGTCTTCAATTCATCCTGCCCCTTGGTCAGGTTCAGGATCAGCTCTTGGAACTGTGCATTTTGTGTCTGGAGATCCTTAACTGTTTGTTCAAGAGCCATTGCTGAAATAAACAGCGAGAAGATGAGAAACCTGTGATGCAATGAAATGGTATGTGAATGTATATGCAATGTTTTCAAGGACCGCAAGATTTAAATTTGCTTAAACAAACAAGAAGGTAAACTTTTATTAGTAATAAATTTGTTTTGCCTCTTAGGCTTACAGAAAATGAAATGAAATAAGTACAAAAGATGGGGTTTTAAGTCTCCCATGGACGCTTCCTCTTTGTGTTGAGGTATGAGTTGAGATTCCGTTCCTCGTGAAGTTGCTTTGTTAGTTCCAAGATTCTTTCTTGGCTTGCTTTGTAATGAGCCTCGAAAGTATCCTTTTGCTCCTTCAATTGGACCCAGGATCTCTGTAAGTCTTTCATGTCAGTAGGCATGTCTGGGTGAAGGATGGTATAAGCAGTATCTTCTTCAGCAACAGGTTCCATGGTAACTGGCAGGATAGCAGGATATGGCATCATGAGGGTCTGAGCACGAGATCGCACCCATCTGAGATAAGCTTCCATAGGAATAGTGTACTTAGGCTCCAGTGTCTTGCTGTCAACCTTGTTTACTTTTCCCCATGCTCGTATGAATCTCTGACGGTAACCTTGAAGGTCGTTGTCGTAGTCAAACACAATGCCCTGAATCAACATGTCATGAGGACCATCACTCCGAGCGTAACCGAACTGTCGTAAAGCTAGAGAGGGGTTGTAGGTGATGCCTCCTCTTATGCCTAGAAGTGGCACATTAGGAAACTCCCCACAACGGTCAATGATAGTGACATTCTCCATAGATCTGGAGCACCAATGGATATCTGAATGAGAGAGTGCCATAATTCTCTTGGACCACCTGAACCCCTGTTCATTCTTCATTACTGAGCGAGGAAGGTGAGAAATAAACCACCTAGAAAGCAAAGGTATGCAGCACATCAAAGTTCCTCTTGCCCTTGTAGTACGGGTATGAAGAGAATGTAGGATGTCTCCAAGCAATGTAGGTACTGGATTGTGACTCAGGAATATGTTGATGGCATGAACGTCTATGAACTGATCTGGATTGGGGAACAATACTAAGCCATATATCAACAAGGCTAAGATCTCCTCAAAAGCATCATAGCTCATGGCCTTCAAGAACACCTGAGCTTTCTCTATCAACACCTTAGCAAGAATACCCTTGACTCCACTTCTCGTTTCTAGAACAATGTCAAATTTCTTCAGATGTAGAGCTGCAGCAATAACCTCAGGTTTAGGCTCCTTTTCCAAGCTTGTGAATGGTTTCTGATCAAGTACAGGTATACCCAGAAGTTTAGAGAACTCTTCCATTGTAGGAACCAGCTGATAGTCAGGGAATGTGAAGCAATGGTGCTTAGGATCAAAGAACTGAAATAGGACACTCATCATGTCTTCATTGAACCCTGAAGTGACTAGATCCAATAGGTGACCATGTCTCTTGACAAACTGGGAATGATCAGACACCTGAGAAACCAACTCTTTAAGCTTAGCAGGTATGCCTACAAAGTTGATCCTGATGGTGTTTCTACGAGCAGAAGCCATGACCTGCAACAAAGAACAAAGATAAATCCTTTGGTCCTTGAAATGGTTAGTAAAAATGCTATGCTTATGATGCATGATGATGTCAAGATGTTATGTTCAATCACAAACATGTGGCACACACAAACAATTCACACAATAGCCCTAGGTTTAAAGGCTTGCATGAGGTTCAAAGGTAAGTACCCTCCCATGAAGTTAGTTGGTTCATCCTGTCCTATAAAGTAACCAGGTTCTAAGGGATCTCAATATCATTGATCTTTCACAAGGGTGGTTGTTCAGTAGGCAACTTACTTGCCAACCAAAACCCTCCAAGTTTAAGATCTCAATGAGCGTAGTATCGAGTATCAACCAACTTCAGTCTGCACCAAAGCCGGTTATCTCACTACTTTTCTAAAGGCCAAGATGGGATAACTAGGGTTCTAAAAGTTAGTTAGTGCATTGACAACATATGGCAGCCTCATATTATCCTCAACTTGACTTAAGGAACATAAGCACCAACCAAGAAGTCACACTAACTATGGCCACCAGATCAACCATATCGGTATACGCCGTACAGTTTCCTTGGTCTATTGCCATTTACCTAAGGTACACTAGATCCGGGTTAGGATCTTTCACACATAAGAGCACCCCAACAGATAAGTATAAAGCAAACAAGGCAAACAATTTTAAAGTGATCTAATTCCTAAGGGTACCCCTCTTTTATTAAATCCCCAGCAGAGTCGCCAGTTCTGTAACACGGTGGGAGAACTGACTTTAGTTAAATGTTGCGGATAGCAAGAGTCGCCACCGACTTTTATTTTATCCAAAGGAAAGGGCATAAAAGAACAGGAAAGACCTTAAAAGATTTTTGGGTTCGGGGGGTAGGTTATGTAAAGGGAAGGTATTAGCACCCTTTACATCCATGGTTATCCATGGGCTCTTAGTTACTTAGCTCACTTTATAATGTTTTTGAAAATGTGAAGTGTGTGAATAGAAATTTTCATAAGAGTTTGATAATGATCCATGTACGGATGCGTAAAAAACCTGTGTTTGAAAATTGTTTGAAATTGTGAAGTGTTTGAGAAGTTTTTGAATAGTGAGCAAGTAACTATGAGGAACCTACCCTAAAGTTTAAGTCTTTTTGTTCTTGAATCCTTTAAATGGTAAGACTATCCCTATTATTAAGGAATAGGTAGTCATTACCTTGGATGTGAGGGACAAGTAAGGGTCATCTGTTAATGTAGGCAACTGTATGGTGTATTAAGCAATTTTTGGAGGGACTGTCATCTTTATTCGAAAAGGGACAAGATCATTTACAAAGGCAACCATGACGGGACTTGATCTTATAATTCTTTAAAGGGACAAGATGATGTTAATGAGAGAAGGGACTTTGCTTTATACACCTTACTTGACCTTTTATTTAGGCAACATGAGAGGTAACCCTTAAGAAGTGAGATGGCGATCGAAGATCGACTTACGTGTGTGAGTGTTCAATTTAATATTTATCTTTTGAATTAAATGATCTAAATTAATTTTAAACAACATACATGTTTACACTCCCTATTTTTACTAACCATGGCATAAAATAAATAATTTAAACATTAAAAAAATATTACATCCAGGAGCAATTACATAATAATAATAAAAGCAATTTAAATAAATAAGCAAAAATAAAATAATAAGCAAAATAAATAAGCAATTATAATTGGGTTAGTAATAATAATAATAATAACAATTTAAAAATAAATGGGGTTAGTAATAATCATATAAACATAATTAATAATAACAAGCAAAAATATTAAAATAATTAAAAGATCAAATTTTTATATGAACAATTATTTAAGATTAATAAGAAAAATATAAACAATTGTATTAATTATAAAGTTTTAAGTTATTTGTAAATTATATAGAAAAATAAGTTAATGATAAACATATTATAGAAATAAATATAATTACAAAATTAATTTAACAATTTTTTTAATTATTCCTAAGCATATATACAAAATTAAAATATAAACAATTTAGGTCATATTTAAAAAATAGGATTAATTATGATTATATTTACAAAATTTAACTATATTAAATAAAATATATACATGATTAAAAAATGTGATCATGCAATTATATTTACAAATTTAAAGATTATAATAAAATTTTATTCACTAATTAAAATATAAACAAGAATTACAATTAGGTTTTTTAGAAAAAATATTTTAGGGTTTATAAGTTTATAAAATAGAATTAGGGTTTTAGAAATTATTATGATTAAATTAGGGTTTGTAAAAATAAATTAAATTTTATATACAACAAAATTAAATATAAATCTAATTATTATAATATACATATTTTTAATTTTAAATATACACAATTTTTAATCTATTTATATTATTTTTATTAATATTTAATTAAAAGAAAATAAAAAGAATTATAAAACAATTAAGTTAAGAAAAACAAAAAAAAATGATAAAACTCACCTGCTGGAGCCTGGGGTCGAACCCAGGTCTCCCAGCCTTCATCAACAACCACCAACCAACTGAGCTGCGTGTGCAGCGTGTCTTTGAAACGAGTAATGAAAATAATATAATAAACCTGTTGAGCAAATGAATTTTAAGCAAAAAATGTACAACCCAGGGATCGAACCCTGGTTCTTGACTTCATCACCTGCGTGCAAAACCAACTGAGCTACGCGCTCGTTGGTGACATATGACAGAACCAATACATAATAAAATAAGCCTGTTATTTGAATTTGATTTTCGCGCCAGAGGTCTTCATCTTCAACCTCCTGACTTGCGAAATTACCTACGAATTTTGTTGCCACTTTTCCTGCGAATTTTCCTGCACTTGAAACCTGCCAATCTCATATCATCATGAATATGCAACCATTCATCAAATTAAACACATGGTTATGATCACCACACTTCACACAGTTCATTTATGTCCTTAAAATTAATTTATATGGTCTAAATCAAAGAACCCTAATTATGGTTCAAGAACCCTAACAATGGCCGTTTTCGGTTTATGTCCTTATCCTTCAATTTCTTTGTCCAGAAAGCATCTAAACATCATCACTAACACAAATCCATAGTTAGTTTTCATTATCAATGCATAAATTATTCAAATCGAAAAAAATTAAAACATGAACTATATGCTTTCGGGTTAATCATATGTGCATGAATTGGATGTGTTTGAGGGTTGATTTCGACTCAATGATGTCCAAAGATCATCTCTATGTCCTTGAATTACCTTCAAATGCACTGGAAGATTGAAACCGAATTTGGAGTTTTGAGAGGTTTTTTGAAATATGAAAACTTACACTTGGGGCTGGAAATTCGTGGCTTGTGATTGTCTTTGTGTTGTTTATATATGAGTGACTGAATTAGGTTAAAAATATTGCCAATTTGATGGATTTTTGGATCATTGAAGATTGAAAAAGATTGGCTTTTAAAACTTGAATATTCTTGATACAAGCTTGCTATTTTGGGATGATTTTCATAACTCTTGTATCAATTAGATCAAAATATCATTTATGACATTCTAGAAGCAAAATAATTTTAAATCTTCACTATTTCATATTTTATTTGAATTTAAAATGATTTTTAATATAAAAAATCATAATAAATAAAAATAAAATAATGAAAATAATGAAAATATTAAGTTAATTTCGTGCATGATGTCTTGGTGTGGATTGGGTCATCATATGGCAAGCCCATTTAGAAAAAATTAGTTTTAAACCTCCATTTTCTTCATAAACCAACCAAAAATTTCCCAACTTTGCAAGGGAACACATCCTTCAATTTTAATGCTATGAGGGTGTTCTTGGACATTTTGGAAAGCTTGAAGAGTCCTCTAACCAACCCCACTGGTTTCATGTCCATATCTTTTACCATTCTCAAGTTATGCTCTTTTGAAGTTGTTGACTTTTTGTTGACTTTCAAAAGGACCTATAATGTCTTAGCTCATACCTTCCAAATGAAGCATTTTTGGGCTTGGCTTCTGAGACACAAAGTTGTAGAGAATTCAATTTTCTTCAAAATGAGCTTTGGATGGAGACTTGGTGATGAAGCATGTGAAAGTTATGGCTGGTCAAAGTTCAGTTGACTTTTACTGAGGAAACCCTAATTTAGAAACTCCTGATTCTTGATGATCTGAAATCTCCTTGATGAATCATGATCAACCCTTGATCAAATGATGAATTTTACTTCATATACTTGATGTTGGCAAAAAATCATGAAGTTTGACTTTGGTTTGACCACAGTTGACCTCAGTTTGACTTTTTAACTGCTTTGACTGATTATGACTTATCTGATCATCTGACTGAGCAAACTTTTGAGAAAAGTCTTGAAACTTGTCATGGGGGTTCTTACACACATATAAGATGTTATGAAGCTCACTTGAAGTCTTGGAAGTTCATTTAGCCTGATTAAAGTCAAAACCCTAGTTTTGGATGCACTGCTTAGGAGGTGCATTGTCTGAGGGAATTGTCAACTCTTCTGACCAATTGTGAACTTTGTGAACCTTGTGAACCATCATAAAATGTCTTGTGAACCTTGTGGGAGGTCTTGTGAACCCTGTGAACCTTGTGAACCTCATAAAGTGACTTGTAGACTTCATGAACCTCATGAAAGGTCTTGTAAACATTGTGAATCTTGTGAACCTTGTGAACCTCATAAAGTGACTTGTAGACTTCATGAACCTCATGAAAGGTCTTGTAAGCATTGTGAATCTTGTGAACCTTGTGAACCTCATAAAGTGACTTGTAGACTTCATGAACCTCATGAAAGGTCTTGTAAGCATTGTGAATCTTGTGAACCTTGTGAACCTTCTTAGCACACAAAGTCTTGTATTGTGAGGGCAAATTTTGGGGTGCAACAGGTTGTAAACGAGTTTGTTAGGTTTTTCTGTTTAACCTAGCAGCCGCAACTGTTCAATACACACTTTCTACGATTTTATTTTTACTTTCAAAGAGAGGAATCATGGAGAACTAATCACCGAGATTCCTCTACTGTGATCGGTTTCCACCGCAACCTTGAAGTTTTATAATTTTCAATTAATTGCTTTTCCCTTTTAATATTATGCTATATACTTTGTCTGCTTTATTCAATTATATAGAATAATATTGATTAATTTCGATTACACTTATCATTCCTTTACTTTATCGCGTTTGCTTTATCCGCGCAAATTTCGTGTTTGCTTAATTCACGAAAGATTTAATCCGTTTACTTAATTCGGAATTTAGGAATATAGGTCTTATAGGATCTTTTACGCTTGTTAATTGGTACTATTATCGAAAAGGGATTAGAATCTGCTTAGGGCATGAAAATTATGTGAATCGATGATAGATTGGGAAACCGAAACAGTAGATAAATCGTTTAGCTTAATTACATAATCACTTATTTTTAATCGCTTAATTGTTCTGTTTTTTTATCGACCTTAAAACAAACCCCCCCTAATTCGGAATTCGGTTACCTTCAATTAATAACAATACAAGAATCCTTGATTACGATACTCGAGTTGTCGTTACCGTTAACTACATTTTTAAATTACTCGTTTTTGATCCGTGCGCGACACGCGAATCAAATTGGCGTTGTTGCCGTGGATTCTTGTTGTTATTAACCAATTTTATAGTCATAGGTATA
Source organism: Lathyrus aphaca (assembly GCA_963966055.1). Taxonomy (NCBI): domain Eukaryota; kingdom Viridiplantae; phylum Streptophyta; class Magnoliopsida; order Fabales; family Fabaceae; genus Lathyrus; species Lathyrus aphaca. The sequence goes on along the minus strand of OZ014519.1, from coordinate 679,735,473 downwards.
GTTTTCTTGCCATCTTTTTTATTTTCTTTTTTGTTGTGTTTGTTGATTTTCAGGGTTGCAAAAGTTTTCCAACTTTTCAGGTAAGTTAGAAGCTACTGTTTCGATTTGCTCCGAAATATTTCCAGAAAATCAGAAATAAATCGAAGAACAATACTCTTTTAGAATAGAATTCTAAATGATTTCGACCCTCAAAATCGCAAATTCTACGTTTTTCTATTTTATTTGATTTATTTTCTATTTTCATATCTTCAAAAAAATCTAAAAAAAAATTTGCGATATTTATTTGATTTAATTAGATTTTTAGCGTTATTGTTATATTTTTTAGATTTTATTTTAATTGCTTTTCCTATTTTCCATTCATTTTAAATCTGCAGTGATTTTATTTGATTCAATGTTGATTTAATTCTGATTTTAAATTTGATAATCATATCATGACTGATCAAAGAACTCTTAGAGAACTTGTTGCCCATGATGTGAATTATAATGCTTTATGTTTCGAATATCCTGTTGTTGATGCACCTTTCGAATTGAAATTTGGATTAACACACTTGTTGCCAAGTTTTAATGGTTTTGCAGGTGAGGATCCACATAAACATATGAATGAATTTCAGGTTGTGTGCTCTGCACCTTCCGAACCTTCACTAGAGGATCTTGTAAACCAAATGGCTGCAAATAATATCAAGTATCAACAATAAATAGATTCTAATTTTCAGACTTTGCAAATATAACTTGATCAACTTACCACTTCGATAAATGTCATGTAGCAAGCTCAAGGATCAAACCAACAACCTTCAGAAAAACATTCTATTTTTCAAATAGAGTTGCCTTCTGAAACTGTTGATGATACTTGTATTAATTTGTTTGCAGCTGATTTTCCATCATTGTCTGATTTTAATGATGTTTACTCTTGTGATGTTTGTACTGACACTAAAATTTACTCTGTTTGTGCTGAAATTGAGGTTGCCTTGCAAGTTGATATTCTTACTACAAATGAGGTTGCAAATGAATTTGTTCGTGTCAATGAAGCTCTCGATACCCCGGCTTCCCGGAACAAACCATCCATCGAGAAATCACCCTCTTTAGAGTTGAAGCCACTTCCTAATCATTTATTTGAATTTGTGCAGGAAGAGAAATCATTACAGGAACATAAGAAGGGAATTGGATGGAATTTGGTTGACACTTGTGATATTAGCCCATCCATGAGATGCATAGGATCTCAATTGAAGATGGAACAAAAATAGTGAGGCATCCCCTTAATCCTTTAATTCTTAAAGTTGTTGAAAAGGAGATCACTATCATGTTCACATTCAACACTTTTACTTATCAAAGATTCTTCTTTGATCCTGAAATAAAAGACGAAGGCACTAATAAAAACTTCAATATTAATGAATACTACCTAAAGCTACTCTATGAGATCCCCACTTTGGAAGAAGAGGTTGTAGAAGAGCTCTCTTTAGGAAATGCGGCTTATGTGATCACATATCCACCTTGACTACTCGGGTGTGTTCTTTCCTTTCTCTCCCTCTTATTTTATATTTATGTCCTTTCATTGAGGACAATGCTTGTTTTAAGTGTGGGGGAGGGAATAATTTATTTCTTTGTTTTTGTTTTTGTTTGTTTTGTTTTAGAAACAATAGGCATTTTTTCCGGAAGTTTTAGGCTATAGATTGTTTTGAGGTTAGTTGTGGAGACTTGGGAAAAGTTCACAAGATCGGTATCGTTTTAACACCTTAAATCTCCTGAATATGGAATTTTTTTCCGAATACTTGTTATGCCATAGCCTTGAGTTCTCATCCTTTAATATCTCTTAAGTAGTTTATCAAGCAGTCAGCACCATCTAGAAATCACACACTAAGTAATTAAGCTGATGCAAATAAGTGAATGATCTTGCGCTTAAAAAAAATCTGAAAAGGAATCCGCCTTTTAAGTTAGGTGACCCTCACCCGGTCATTTAGCCTAACGGATGTGAAACCTTAAGAAAAAATAAATAATAATTTGCTGTTACTAAAGTAACTTTAAAATATTGTCAAGTATGGATCATAATCACTAACAGACTTATTTACCATGTGTATGAATAGATAACTGGCTTAATGTGATTGCACTAGAATGAAAGAGAGCAAAAGGGAGGATGAGTAAGTTAGGCTTAGGCATAATAACATGATTCAAAATGGTTTGTATATGATGGAGGTTTATAACCGCACAATTGCGGATTTGTGTTCTTACGATATCCTTAGTGTGTAAGATTAGTACCTATCGATGCTATCTTAATCGAAGAAGAGTTTGTAGCCTAGAATGAGTATCTGAATGATGTTGTGTTTCTTGAGTCTTGAGTTTATTTTTGCTCGGAGTGCAAAAGTTCAAGTGTGGGGGAATTTGATCAGTGCATTTTAATGCACATTCTACCATGTTTGCACTTAAGTATTTCTTTGGTTTTCTTTGTTTATTTTTATATTCTAATTTGTTTTCTATTTTACTTTATTTTTGGCTTAATTTAATTTTCGTACTTAATTTTCAGCTTTAACAGCTTTTACGGAAATGATCATAACCGGAGTTCCAGGAATATGATTGAGGCGTTCTACCATTAGATGGAAAGATAAGAGATAGAGCTACAACTTTTATGTTGGAGTCGAAGTCAGATTCGGAGTCATATTTTCCAGGATTTCGTTTGAAGTTGCTGTATTAGTTTTATTTAGTTTCGAGTCATTTAGAATTTGGCATGGGTTATGTATTTGACCCAGTTGGGTTGTAAACGAGTTTGTTAGGGTTTTCTATTTAACCTAGCAGCCGCAACTATTCAATACACACTTTCTACGATTTTATTTTTACTTTCGAAGAGAGGAATCATGGAGAACTAATCACCGAGATTCATCTACTGTAATCGGTTTCCACCGCAACCTTGAGGTTTTATAATTTTCAATTAATTGCTTTTCCCTTTTAATATTATGCTATATACTTTGTATGCTTTATTCAATTATATAGAATAATATTGATTAATTATAATTGCACCTATCATTCCTTTACTTTATCGTGTTTGCTTTATCTGCTCAATTTTCGTGTTTGCTTAGTTCACGAAAGATTTAATTCGTTTGCTTAATTCGAAATTTAGGAATATAGGTCTTATAGGATCTTTTACGCTTGTTAATTGGTACTATTATCGAAGAGGGATTAGAATCCGCTTAGGGCATGAAAATTATGTGAATCGATGATAGATTGGGAAACCGAAACAATAGATAAATCGTTTAGCTTAATTGCATAATCACTTATTTTTAATCGCTTAATTGTTCTGTTTTTTTATCGACCTTAAAACAAACCCCCCTAATTCGGAATTCAGTTACCTTCAATTAATAACAATACAAGAATCCTTGAGAACAATACCCGAGTTGTCGTTACCGTTAAATGTATTTTTAAATTACTCGTTTTTGATATGTGCGCGACACGCGGATCAGTCACCAAGCTCCAAAATGGCATATTCTTGGATATCTTGTTAAACAAGAAATAGGTGGACACAATCCAAGTATAAAAATTTTGAGGAATGTGAAATTTGTTGCTGCATAACTGAGTTATTTGAGAAATTCATCATTCCTTGTGTAAGAGATATTTTTACAAAGCATGACTCACAATTGTGACCTCATCTCTTTAAGACTTAAGGGTTAAGAAATCTCAACATATTTGCATATAAATAGAGACCTCATTTGATCATAAAAATTACACCAAGGCCTTTGATCTCTAAGCTTTCTCTCCTTTGCTCTCAAAGACTCAAAATTTGATATTTTGAGCAATCACTACTGGTTTTTGAGTTGTGGCCACTATCAACTCAACTCAAATGCTCAAACACATCACATATGATGTTTATGAGGTTTTCAAACACTTAGATCACCTCTGGAACACTTCCAACCCATAATCACTCTTCAAAACCTCAAAGAAGCTTGGTTTCTGCAACTTGAAGATAAAAAGTTGATCCAACCATATGCAATCAAGTCCAAGTGTTCAAACACACTCCATATGGTGTAAGGAAGTTGTCCAAATCATCACAACATCTCTATAACACCTCTAACTTGAAATCACAACTCCAGCTGCAAACTCAACTTCACGTAAGCCTCAAACTTGGTCAGTTCATGATCCATGCATATTATATTGCACTATCTTTTTACCATATGTGCGTAATCATATTCTAAGTAATTCCCCTCAATCAATTTCACAAAATTATCTTCATGTAGAATTTCATGAGGCTCAGGCCAAATTAGGGTTCTTCACTGATTTTTCACTCTACACTTAGAATAAATAAAATTAATTGGTACCATTGTGTTCGTGGGATCAAAACAAGCAATTTTGATGTTTATTTCATCTCAAATGGATGCATATTCCATGAGATACGATTGATTTTGAAATTCTGGGCAAAACAACCATGGCTCGTGTTCTTGGCGCCCTTTTTTCAAATTTTAAAATATTTGAATTTTGTGATTTTATTTAATTCAATCCAAAAATATTTCTCTATGATTATTTTGAGTTTTAAAATGATTCTTTTTCCATTAATTCTCAAAAATGTTTAAATATTTTATTCCATGAAAACACTTAAAAATATATTTTTTTAATATATTTATTATTTTCATAAAGAATTAATTTTATTTGTTTCTAAACATTTTAAAATTCATTTCTTTCACCTGATTTTTCAAAACATAAATGATAGTCAAGTTGTCTCATGGATAAAACATAATTTTTCAAATATTGATCCAAGGTTTCAACTTCTTTTTCAATTGTGCTTGAAATTGATCAAAGATTTTAAATATTTTTATATTTAAAATATAAAAAATATCAAAAACTAGGATTTTGATTTTAATCACCCTCAAATTAATTTTTATCACTCTTGGGCCTCTATTAGAGTGTAAGACCCACCCCTTTTTGAAAAATGAACCATTAGTGTTCATCTGATCCATTTTTAAAAAACTCGGCGTGATCGCATTTTTCACCGCATGAAGTTTTCATATGTGAATCTTTTTCTATGAATATTTTTATACATAACTATTTGTTTTCTAAAATTAATTTTCAAAATGAGTCATGAGGAATCCTTTGTGTTTATGACTCATTTCTTCTGTTTTAAACTTTCTCCGATCTATTTTAAAACTCCGTCATACTTCTGTATAAGTCTTGAACCCACCAACTATTTCTTAAACAATTTGTAATCTCTTATACAGAGATTATGAGCATTTTTTTACAAATCTCATCTCCTTTCCTTTTTTCATCTTTATGACTAAAGATCTAATACACCAGCAACTAGACTGAGCTTCACTTTGGTGAACTGCTTTCTAGGTTGTAGGCATTTTTCAGCATCCAAGTCATACTATGTGTATGAAATCATCAGACAATTAATCAAAAAAACAAATTACATAAGCATCCTTATGTTTAATCCCTATTATTGGCTTTTGAGCTATATTTTCTCTTTCTAACTTCTTGTTGTTTTCTTAAATTGTTATGGGCATCTGTAATCTTTCTCCCTCGGGATTTTGGGCATTTGCTTCCCAGTGTAATCCCCAACTTCATTCTTAATAAAACAACTTAATAATATTCAAACCATAGCAAATACATACTAAAATCTATTAAACATATTCACTGACACCTTTTATCTGTCTATATTCATCTTTACTGTTTATACTTGCATCACTGCTAGAATCTCAGAATCAGGTTACTGTCACCAGACCTAACCTTTGAATAACTAGAACCAAACTAGGGCAAAACATAGCCTCCTCTTGGGCTTCATTCAAGGACCCTCGGGCCTCCTAAAGGTGCCTTCTCTCAGGCTAAGAAGTTACTCAGCCTTCCCTAGCCTCCTATTGAGCTTTATCCAAGGATCCATGGGCCTCTTACAGGTAACCTAGCCTCCTCTTAGGCTTAAACACAAGGACCCTCTCAAGCTTCCTAAAAGCATTGGAATAGACCTTAGAATAAAAAAAATGTAGTAGTCTCCCTCTCCCTGATGGATGACCAAGCTAGCCTCCTCTTAGGATTTGTACAATTGAATTCCCCCAGACAAAGGAATGTTTGATGACCATATCTTATAAATTTACAACAAACAAAAACACTCTTCATACATAGTCAGTCTACCAAAAATTTTCAGCCTCCCATCTTAGGCTTCATATAAGATAAAAAAAATCAAGAGTTAGTCTCTCAGAAATAAGCTTCACACATGGGCTTCTAAATCAGGACACAGATAAAACTTTCCCACAAAGTCAGTTTTCATTGTTTAGCTTCAACCTTGGGCTTCAATCAAGGTATAGATAAATCAAATTTTCCCTCTTTTGAGATGACAAATTCTCTCTACTATGCACCTTTTATCTACAATCTTGAGCTACAATCAAGGCACATACAATCAAACACTATACAATCACTCAAAATCAGTCATAGTCTTGGACTTTAACAAAGCTTACACTAGTCATAGTCTTGGACTCTAACTAAGCTAAACAACATAGTCATAGTCTTGGACTCTAACTAAGCTAAACAACACAGGCATAGTCTTAGACTTTAACTAAGCTAATATAGTCATAATCTTGGACTTTAACTAAGCTAATTTGCCAAAGTCATAGTTTTGGACTCTAACCAAGCTAAACATCCAGCCTTTCTTGAGCTATGCAAATCAGGATAACCCATTCAACTGTCCTAAGCTATGTAATTCAGGGTACCCATTCAACCTTTCTTAAGCTATGCAAATCAAGATACTCATTCAGCTTATGCCTCAGTTATGCAATTCAAGCAACCAACATGTTACAAACAACTGTTTTCAACTTCAATCCCGGGCTTTGATCAGGACACAAACAAACATTTTCAACTTCAATCTGGGGCTTTGATCAAGACACAAATACAACCATTTGAGCATCAACATCATGTTCTTTAACCAGGATACAAATCAACCCCTTCCTCCTAGATCTAGCCTTTTAGGAGGAAATATGATGCTTTGATCCCTCAATTCTATTTTTGGAGGTACGTAGGCAAAAGGTCGTAAGATCTTTGCAAGCACACCAAACAAAAACAACAATTAGGTTCATAAACCTAAGAAAAACATCAAAAAATTATGATGATACAAAAACACAAAAAACATCAACATCACCCTATCAATCAACATTCATCTCATACCCAGACCCATATCAAAGAAACCCCCATCAATATCAAAAAGAACAAATTTTGCACTAATCCAAAGGTTAAATAATCTAAAGAAGAACCCAAAACCATGTGTGCATCTGTTAAATAACAATATGCTAAGCGGGGTGAGTTTAAGATATCTTTTCTCTTCCATAACCAGCTTCAATAGGAAAAAAATAAGAAATAAGAAAGTAACAAAAATGTGATAGGGATTAAAGACCACAAAAATCGAGCTACACTTGTGTAACAGATTCCTCAGTAGCCGAATTGGGTTGTAACGACTCTTTTATATTTGGCTATAAAAGGAAAATATCACATGCTTTGTGATTTTGTTGGTGCGAGTGAACCCAACCATTAAAGTTCATGATATGATCTTAACTATTGTTGGTTTTATCGAACCCAACCGATTGTATGTGAATCTCTGAATAAAAATAGAGGTTGTTGGAACAAAATGATGCATTATCCAAAATCACAAACACAACAATCAAAATGTTGATATCTCCGTTGTTGCTTAACCATGATCATATCATAAATCGGCAATACAACAATCTGAGAGTCTGAGTTCGTGTTGCTACATCAAGATCATTGTAACACCCCAAAATTTGCCCTCTTATTTATTATCATCTAATTGACTTTTTCACAATCATTCACATGCATCCTCCCTATAATTTATCTCTTCAGGCGCGGTTCATTGGAAAATACGAAGATCAGTGATACTCATCATCAACATTCGATTAGGGTTTATTTCCTCAATCATCTGGCCATCAAGGGTTTCCTTATAAAGAATGGCACTAAGACGTCTTGTCACCCAAAGGACTCCATCATTGTTTAAAGTGAAAGTTTCAAAGGAAATTTTAGCTTCTACATTTTAATATGGTTTAGCATTTCATCAATTGAGGATCGTTGGGTACCAAGGAGTTCTTCTGAGGCTTCATCCTTATCATTTCCAAGGATTCTAGGTCATGATGAGGATGAGCAAGGTCATTGGCAATATCTGCTGGTAATCATATAAGTTTGATACGGATTAAAGAATCGCATGGAAGATGTGACTTATAAAAAATAACAAAGTAAAAAGGTTAAGTTGGGCTTATAAACTTCAGTGCAATTAGAAGTGTCCATGCGGATTATTTGAGTTCAAATTATCAAGGCAAATAATACATCACTTTCCTTTTCTATCCATTTTATTTCCTTAGCCTATATCCATATCCATTTATAAACCCTTTTTCTTATCCATTTTCAAATACAGTCCATAAACCAATATGCAATTCATATTCAATTCAAATTCTAAAGTCCGACCTATATGCTTGCCCACTTTTAACCAAATCCATAAACCATTTCTTTTCGAAATTTGGTTCATATCCATTTTTTCTCTAGATTCATATTCGAATCCAAAACCAATAACCCATTTTCAATAACGCAATTCATATTTCGTTTCATTAACTCATGAAATTATGCTCTATTTATTTACTAAAGCAAATTATTTGAGATGAACATGTCTTTTATATTAATTGTTTTCACAAAAATATCCTCATTTTTGGTTGTATTACAAAGATGGTTTTGGCAATAAATCCTATAATCTACTTGAATTGTCGGCGATAATGATAAATAATCATAATTAAGGATGCAATATAATTCCATCATTAAGGATACATAAAACTCGAAAAAAAGAATGCTCATAGAAGTTTGTTTTCTACAATAATAAAAACAGAAAATCTATAGAAAACGGGCCACGGATCCGCGGTTCTGATAATGCTCCTTGATCTCTCCATCAAGAGGGTCCAATCTCAAGTGGCTCCTCAACAGAAAACTGAAAAAAAGAAGAGAAAAGAAGATGGAAAATCAGTTTGAGATTCAGTCATATAGAAGAAAATAGAAACCAGCCATAAGAGAAAGAAAAACAACTTGCTTATTGCTCTTGGTAACTCTTATGCGTCCATCTTTCAGGAAGTAATATTTGATTTTCAAATTGCAGCAGGGTGAATCGTCGACGATCACACCAACCGTATTTTTCCAGCCCTGCATTAAACAAAAATCAAAATCATTTTCATATTTTAAAACCATTGGTCAGTTAACCAAATGTCCATTAACTTAATGCTAGCTTATCCTAATTTTCTACCTGTTAACCATTATTCTAGATCAAACACACGAAAATTCAGTTACAAATCCTAACCAAAGATTTAACAACCTAACAGAATTTCTAACCGAACAGAAACTTAACTGAATAACCAAAAAACTGACCTCTATAAAAATCCATCGATCAACTTCTTCAGGACTCTCTTTGCTCCTCTCCATTAAATCTTCTTCTTCCTTCTCCCTCATCACCACTCTTCATCCTCCTTCATCAACCCTCAACCTCTATCTCCAATTTGCTTCATGATTCCACCATTTCAACGCCTTCAATCTCTGGATTTCCTCAGTTCTTCAAACAATCTTCATCAGCAACAACCTGCAAGATTCGAAGATTCAAACTACCAATCATTGTTCTGAACAAACCACCAATTCATATCAAATCCAATAAGGCTCAGAATTACAGAAGGAACAGAAGAAATTCGAGAAAATAAAGGGAAGCTTCATAAAGGAGGAGACCAAATCGAAATCACCTGAGAAGATTACCGCGCCGTCATCAAGAAGCTTCAATCCACCATAGCAAATTTCATCATTCGTTTTCATCAATATCGAACACAGTCAACAACCGCAACGATCACAACCTGCAAAACCATAAGAAGTGTATCAACACAAAACTTCAACAAACATCACTCTTCATCATCAGTTCATCAATAAATCTACCATCAGTACCTTGCAGGTCCATCGGTGGCGATTCACAACTGTGATCGATTCATGAAGAGCAAGAAGAAGAAATAGTAATTTTGGAATCGAAAGTTAGAAGAGCACGTTAAAGCCGTTACCTCAAAAAGAAACGTGACGTATCATCATCTTCTCAAGGAAACGACGCCAATCCACATCATCGTCATCAGTCAATTTTTTCCCGTCAAGAAATTCTCTTCACCATCAATTCAACACGGACCTGCAAAGAACCACAACATAGTCCGTAAGAATGATCGAAAGAAGGAAAGAAGAGTCAGCTATCTTGCGGTAACCCCAACACACCAGAAGCGTCTTCTTCATAGAAATCATCGACACGACTCCGATTTGCAAGGTATTAAGTTGAACCTCATGTCTACGAGTCGTTGCGTGTTGGTAGATGTTCTTGTTTCAGGTAGTTCTCAGAGATTTTCTTATTTTAGAGGTGAGAAGGGGGATTAGGTTAAAGTTGTGTGGAGATGGCAGAGAAGGTAGGAGGTTTCACCGATGGGTTGTAGTTTTCTGTGTTGATTTGCGGCGGCGCTAGGGTTAGGTTTTGGATTGGGAAGGGATGAGTTTGTGAAGGGAGAAGATGGAAAACCGTGAAAGGGCATCTGAGTTTTATTTTGCTGTTAGGAATAATATTCTTTGAGTTTAATTAGGGATTATAAAAATCAAATTCATTAAATTATGATTATTGTGCCGTTAAACATCATTAAGGCCCCATCAAGCTACATTTAAGACCATCGCCCATTTTAATGTTAGGGATAAGATGCTGGTTGCAAGGTCCACACCGGCGGTGATAAGTGTCACCGTCCGGTAGGTCTTTTCTCCAATGATCCAGCGCGTGTTAGTTCACCATACCCTTGTATTCCCTCACTTTGTGGACCACTAGATGAGAGTACTTCATAGGTCTTTCCATCCAATGGCCCAGACAAAGTCAATAAAGTTGACTGAGTCTTCACCCAACTCTTTCCTGAAGAATGCGCTAGTGGGCCCTCTTCGGATTACTTTCGGGACCCCCATGCTAAGCCCAACCAGTTTTTTTAACTAAAATTACTTCCTGTCTCACCTCCCCTTTCTATTTCTTTTCCTTTTAATTTCTATTTCATATTAGCTTTTAAATTAATTCAAAAAAATATTAAAATACATGATAAAAATCTACAAAAATTAGGATAGAATATTAAGACAATTTAGAAACTTTCCATATTTTTACTTTCTGAATTTTTGTATTTTTCAAATTAATTTCGATTTTTCATTTAATTGTTTTTAGATTGAATTCTCATATGAACACATAATTTTGTACAATTTATTTCTGCCACTTCCCATAACATTTTTCCCCATTATTTTTGCTATGATTAGAGGACAAATTAAAGTACCTAGAATATTTTTTGTGTATATTTTAAGGCATTTTTTCTACTGTTTTGGTAGTGTGGATTGTATAAATTTGCGATTGAACTTTTGATAGAATTAAGTGACTATTTGACATAGTTAGGATTAGAATTTTTAAGAGATTTTTTAACATAATGTTATAATCAGGTTAGAGACCATAGGAAATTAATTTCACATTTTTTCCATAACTTTTGATATTTTTTGTCATTTTAATTCATTTCCATCATATTATGCATATTCATGGTTCATGTCATTCACTAACTATTTGCTTTTTGTGCAAGGTATGTTTTCAAGGATTGGCTTATGGACTTGGATATTTTATGCCTCAATTATGTTTGTGTGCTTTGTGATGTAATAGCTTAGAACTTGTATGTTTGTATAGTTTCTATAATTAGGATAGAAAAGATAAAACAAATCGATAGAAAACAAAATCTCAAAAATGAAATAAATAAGATATTTGATCCAACGTCGAGTATATTTTCAAATAAATAAATAAATATTGCATGTGACTTTAGGATCCCTCGATTACCATTGTTCCATTCCATTCAACCAAAAGCAAGCCTTGTATGTTGCACACCATAAGTCGTGCGTCTCAGCACCACGCAATCGACCCACCCGATCCATCGTTTCATCCCATTTATATGTTTCATTCACGTTTTTACCCACCATGACTTAGGAGGACCATATTGTTCACTGTGAACTTCTTTTACTTGTATCTTTAGTTTAATATCTCTTAGGTAAGATTTAATTTCAAACCTCACTAACCCTAGGTCATCATTAAACTCCATTAACTTAGGGTAAGTCTAGTTTCCCTTAGAACTATTCCTTTTACAATTTGAGTCTCACTTCTCATCTTAAAATAAAATCAAAAACACTTAACAAAGGAAAAAGTGTACAATGCGCCACGAGCCTTAAGCTATACGGGAAATGATTAGTGGAGGTCTCCTTCACTCTTCTAGGATGCTTTACAAACGTTCCATTGGGGGCGATCTTGGAAAGTATTCGCTCCTGTGTCATAGTCTTTAGTGTTGTACATACAATAAACACAAACTCAAAACACTTCTTCTAAAAGACAACAAACCAAGAAGTCACGTCTTCTCATCTCATCTCATACTCTTTGCGGACGAACATGACTTGTCTTGACAGTTCAAACAGCGATACGGTAAACACCTTCGAGTCAGAGCCGGTAACACCTGAGCTAGAACTATGGCAACGCCATCCTAAAAATCACAAACGAGTATAATCCTTAGTTAGACGAACTACGACATCTCTGATCCTCATTTATCCCGATGAGGTACGTAGGCAGTGGGGTAGGCCCCCTTCGAGCACAATCTTTCTTTTTCCCTACATTTTCCCCCTTTATTTCCATTTATCAATTCCATTTCTTTTTCTCATTTCCATTTCATTCCAGATAACCATTCTTTTATTCAAACAACATATTATTTCTCACCCTTTGAAAACAGACTTTTAAGCGTGGATCCCGTCGGGTACGGCGGACGGTTTGGGGTGCTAATACCTTCTCAATTCGTAACCGACTTCCGTATCCAGATCTTTGGTTCGTAAGGCCTCGTCCTTTTCCTTCTTCCTTAGGTTTGTGCAACATTACCTTTCCCATTCCTTTGGGATAAAAATGTCTGGCTGGCGACTCTACCTTTTCCGCACCACTTTCGCGTTTGTACTAGGATGAAAATCCCGGGAGCGACAATCATCATCTACAACAACAATGATCAGAAATTGATGAAATAAAGTAGAAGAAGAAGAAGAAGAAGAAGAAATTAACAAGTCATCAATCAACACCAACTACATCATCTTGGAGCTCATTGAATATCAAAAGTAAGGAGTTGTTGCTCATAGCTTGCTCATCAATAAAGATGAAGAGGTCTGAAGATGCAATTTGAATTGTAATATTATGAATATTTTAGAATCATGTAGTTTGCAAAGAGATGATTGCTCATCTTGCTGTAACTCTAAAGAGTTACTTTGTACATAAATAAAGGAGTATATGCTTGAAAATAAACACCTCATTTATCACTAGTATGTAAATTCTACCTAATGAATTGATTCTCCTCAAGTGGATGTTATATTTGGAATGGATCCCTGAACGGTCCAGCTGTGAGTTGAGACTCCTCAAATGGATGTTATATCCTTATGGGATCCCTGAACAATCCAGTTGTGAGTTGAGATGAAATCCCCGCAGAAGTTCTGCTTGGTCAGTGAATGTTATATCCAGTTGGATTCTTGAACAGTTCATTGTGAAAGTCACAGAGGTTCTATGCAATTAGTCACGACAGGTTGTCGCGTAGGTTCCTCCTCAAGTAGACATTATATCATGATGGGATCCCTGAATGGTCTAGCTATGAGTTGAGATAAAATCCTAGAAGAGGTTATGTTGGGTCAATAAATGTTATATCTGGTAGGATCCCTGAACGGTTCATTGAGTTAATTATAGTGTTGTTATGTGATTGTAATCATAGATCTTGGTTATAGTGGATTAAGTCCTTGTTTAAAGCGAAATCACCTTGGCTGGTGGACTGGACTAGCTTGAGAAGTTCGTGAACCAGGATATATTGTATGCTCTGTAATCTTGCTTTATGCTTTTATTTCTTTTATGCTTCTGTAACGCATTTATTGCATAGCTTGACACAACTCGTCAAAGTGCGAAAAGTAGCCAAAAGTGAAAACATCAATTCAATCCCCCATTTCTTGTGTTTTTCTCACACCTTCAGGCCCGACCCCAATTCCACCGCCGGACCGCATGAGCACGAGACATATTTTCTGCATTTGGAATTTTTGCTACACCATCCCCAAAATCCATTCTCGTAGTGCATGAAATTCACATACAATCCCAATAACATTTATCAACAATAAAATACAACATATTATCAACAACATCAAGAACAACATCATCAACCCTAAAACGTTAAAATCTACCCCTTCTCCCAAAACCCCATCAAAACCCCAAAACCCCAAGTACCTATCCTTATCAAATCATCATATCAAAATAATAAACAACGATTCTTCCCATACCTTAAGGTAGAATCTGATTCTTCCTCTCCTTCTACAATACTTCAAACCCTAGCCTCTTGTTCCTCAGACTTTTCTCCAGAGCACTTTTGTTTCAACCACAATAACACGACTAATGAGAATCCTTCCCATATTGCTTCTTTGTCTCCACATACCCCAATTATGATCTCCCCATATTATCTCATTTATTCCATATATTATTACCAACATGCCCCCAATCTTCTGTTTTTATTTTAATTAATAATAATAGTCCAAATAATATTATATTACTACTATTATTACTGAATAATTACATAATTCATCAATTCCCGCGCCACGCATCATAAACATATCTTGCATCATAATATCTCACCGAAGGTCGTCGATAAATCCCAAATATTTATAACAAATCCATTAAATTAATAATTTAATCATTTTGGGGTGTTACAACTCTCCCTCACTTAAAGAATTTTTGTCCTTGAAAATTACCTGAAGAAAACAGAGTCGGATACGACTCAATCATCTGATCTTCATGCCTTCAAGTCCAGCATGCAAGACATCAACAAACCCTCCCAAGTTGGATACTCCTCTCTATTTGACCATCTGTCTGCAGACGATAAGCAGAACTCAACCTCAACTTAGTGTCTAAAGCACCCTGCAACTCTCCAAACCTTGACGAAGATCTTGGATCTCCATCCCAAGTAACTTCATAGCTTCCTCAATGTACATCTCAACTAATTTCTGCATATAATACTTAATCTTCATTAGTAAGAATAAGTTGATTTAGTTAATCCTTTCACCATCACTCAATTCGAATCATTTCCCATTTTCCTACCCGACCATCAAAGTAGCTTCTGCAATTCTCGATACATCTTTGTAGCACCAGGATGAATACTCAACTTACTTCGATGTCCTTCCTCTAAAATACTCTTTTTAAATTTCTGGGACATGCATTTTGTCTCATAATCTCAATACACCATTTCCATCAACTCGGATTTCACCTCCGCTACCTTGGTTAATTAAGGTCGACTAATCAACCAACTTCAAGTCAGATTTCTAAACCGTTGAATCTCTTTTAAAATATTTTTAGTTAGTGTCAACATACCCAACTTCACACTGTCAGGAGTCTTATCACATACTAACTCAGATCTCAGAACTACTCGATCACTTCTAATTCTATCAGCATAAAAACTGACATAGGTAACTACTTCCTACTTAAAGCATCAGCCACTATAATTCCTTTACCAGAGTGGTAACTCAAATCAAAATCACAATCTTTCAATAATTCCAATAACCTTTTCTGCCTCATATTCAACTCTTTTGGTCAACCAAGTGTTTCAAACTTTCATGATCGCTGAACACTTCAAATTTAAAGCCAAAACGATAATCTCGCCAAATTTTCAACACAAACACCACAATTGCCAATTCTAAATCACACGTAGGGTAATTCCTTTTCATGAATCCCCAATTATCTTGAATTATAAGTAGACCATTTTGCATCAACACACCACAAGACCCATCCTAGACATATCACAATACACCACAAAAGACTCACTCAGATTGGGCAAAATCAATACCGAAACAGTTGTCAATTTCTTCTTCAGTTCTGCAAAACTCTCTTCCCATGCAATATTCTACACATAAGTTTGACCCCATTCGAGTCAACTGCGTCAAAGGTAATGCCAACTTAGAAAAACCTTCGATAAACTTACGATGGTATCCTGCCAATCCCAAAAAAATTCTTATTTCTATAGTAGACTTTAGAATCTTCCACCGTAACACAACATCAATCTTAGAAGGATCAACAACTATCCCACCACTAAAAATCACATGGCCAAGAAAACTTATAGCCTACAACTAAAACTCACATTTTAATAATTGACATACAACTTCCTTTCTCTCAATACTTGCAACAAAGTTCGCAAATGATCTACATGTTCCTCTCCAGATTTAGAGTACATCAAAATATCTTTAATGAAAACCACAATCAACTTATCTATATACTCATGAAAAATTCGATTCATTTACCCCCCGAACACACCAGATGCATTGGATACACCAAACGAAATCAAAGTGTACTCGTAGTCACCGTACCTCATCCTAAAAAAATGTCTTCAGAATACACTTAAATTCTCACCTTATCACCAAATGAGCTACCTTATCTATTCTTGATAGTTATCACATTTACGTAACAACAACATCATTACCAAATCACCACAATAGTACTTCATAACCAACATCATGTTTATCATCAACTAGCATGTAGTAGCATAACAACATGTGATAAATTAAACTCATAAACACATAGGTACTAGAATCATACATTAAAGCACTCAATTAATCTCATCATAATATAGTTCATCATTTCAGCTTTCCAACACTTCGAACGACGCATTAAACAGACTTACAAAACTCAAGTTACGACATTTTGAAAACTCGGTCAGCTGCTCTAACTTGTAGTTCACCCAACGATGCTGGGGCGACTGCCTGCGGGACAACACTACTCAATTTATGATTTTTAGCATTTGGAGGCCTTCCAGACCTCGGAATATGATTTCAGAAAAAAAAACTGGTTTCGTAATATAAAATCCTACGATTGTATAATACTTATTTGCAGGTCCTAACATCTTACATTCATCCAAGATTCACTCATCCACTTATTCAACACATGGTTTCTCCCTGAGAATTAACCATCAACAATACCCGATCATTATTCCTTAACACTTTCCAACTTGATTGATAAATAGGAAACTCGATTTCGCTTCATTTTCCAAACATAATAATCTGCATCGACTCATTAAAACCATCTATAAACACTCAACTCAATTCCAATCGATTTCACAGTACACGCAATTTAAGCTGGAAAAACCTATTTATTCCAACCAACATTATTCGTCTACTATCAACAAGATATTAAGGGTGACCAGTTCCTCAATTTGTTAATAGATAACTGACAATCACGAAGCGCATAAACCATATTTACCAACCTACCATAGCGGTCCTTGTATCTTGTGCCTTAAGCTACTCATGACATAAATCCTTAGTTACCGTAATCCTTATCTTCGTATCTCCTTCGAAATCGAGAACAACACCGTCCTAACAACAATTGCATCCTTGCAGTCCACTACACACCGAGTCAACATCCCACAGCCAAACAAACTTAGAGAAGCGACAACTTCTTCCCCCACTTGTTTCGAACCTACACCAGCAAATAATGGTTAGAAAACAAGCAAGTACCGACAGTGTTTTACACACATGTTATATACTAAGGAATAAACAACATTAGACAACTTGGCCGGATGGGCCGATCTGCTCTGATACCACTTATGTAACACCCTTCTATCCCATATACAAATACACGGTAAAGTAATCATTTAAATCATAGTACATCAAAGAAAGGCGTCACATTTTCTTCTTAAAAACATCATAATGATAAATCCTGCTCCGTAACACGGGTTTTCAAAACATTTAATACAAAACATCGCAGCAGAATAATTTCTCAATTCCATTCAAATCAAACTTCAAAACATCATAAAGAAAACAATTATAATATTTATTAAACCAATAAAAATTGAACTCGAAGGTTCACAACGTTCCCGACCTGATGTTACATAATCAGAGCAAGACACCCTCTAAACTACGAAAAAGGAAACTGACTCCAAAAGCTACCTATTCGCACACCACGAATTAATCTTGGTTATCTATATATTACCCAGTAGAGGCAACATTCAAACAGGAAGGGTGAGAAATTATAGTTCATTATAATAATATAACGAAAAGAAAATAAATTGGACAACAACACATCATCAACGAAAACATCATAGGAATATCAACATGTCATCAACACTTAGCATGAAATGCAACGTCATAGAATCATGCATGTTGTACAAATCAACATATAATGGACACTGGACCATCAACCCTTCACTTAGGGAGCACAACATAAAAAACTTCACCCTGATCCACACAATAGGATCGAAGCGTATAACATCATAGGTATGTCATGAATGCAACAATGCAACAACTTCAACATAATCGACATTTGCATCAGCATTCATGTAAAGTTCATCATAATACTCAACATACAACATCTATACATCAACCATATAATCCATCAACATATAATTGTCATCACATAACAATCATAAACATCATAATATAGCATCACAACTTCATTTCAATACCAAATCATCGTAATTAATTTGATCATCATGTCCGTCACATAGCATGTACAAATATCAAAACATGCACCTCATCTATTTATTTCATCATAGCATCCTTAAATGACATCACTAATACATGTCAAAATTATCATAATAACATCAACACATATTTATCATCACATAAGCATCCATACATAATCATCATCACATAAGCATCATCTAATCTAATAACACACAATTATCATCGCCTAATCATCGGACACCACTACAACGAAACTATCACATTTCCTACACATATATGTCAACAATATTAACCCATCAACATCATTATTACTATCACTCGACATAGGACATCACAGTTCTCCAACTACACCAAGTCTCTACACACATTTCACCAACCAACATAAATCGACATGTGAGAATCAACCGTCCACGTGCCTAATAGTAAGAATTATGATACTGAAAGTATATTTTTATAAGAAAGTATATTACATCAGCTTCCTTATGATCCGAACTACGCGTTAATCAGACACTTGCAACCCGAGCTATGAATTTTTGAAGTTTTAGTGTTAAAACAACCACATACTCATCAAATTGCACAATCATTCATCTCCTAAAAAATTAATCATATTAACCTATACAACATTATAATTATACATCGGCAACACACTAAAAACAACATAAAAAAACAACAAAACAGCTTAGGGCCTCCTCTCACAGCCTGGCCGCACACGGGGCGCCAACTCACCCTAAAATGCTCCAAAATCCAGCAGCGTTCCACGCTGAGCCTACTCTCACCATCCCGCCACACACGGCTCGGCCCCAATTCCACCGCCAGGCCGCACAAGAACGAGACAAATTTTCTGCATTTGGAGTTTCTGGTACACCAGCCCTAAAATTCCCTAAAAAACTATTCTCATTGTGCATGAAATTCACATACAATCCCAGTAACATTTATCAATAATAACATACAGCATATTATCAACAACATCATCGATCATAACTCATTAGAATCTACCCCATTCTCACAAAACTCCGTCAAAACTCCAAGTACTTATCATTATCAAATAATCATATCAAAATAATAAACAGCGATTCTCCCCATACCTTAAGTTAGAATATGATTCTTCCTCTCCTTCTGCAATACTTCAAACCCTATCTTCCCGTTCCTCAGACTTTTCTCTAGAGCACTTTTGTTTCAACCACAATAAAACAACTAATGAGAATCCTTCCCATATTGCCTTTTTGTCTCCAAACACCCCAATTATGATCTTCCAATATTATCCACACTTATTCCACATAGTATTACCAACATGCCCTCAAGCTTCTCTTTTTATTTTAATTAATAATAATATTCCAAATAATATTATTCTACTACAATTATTACTAAATAATTCTGAATAATTACATAATTCATCAGTTCCTGCGCCACACGTTATAAACACATCTTGCATCATAATAGCTCACCGAAGTTCGTTGATAAATCCCGAATATTTATAATAAATCCATTAAATACATATTCTAATTATTTTGGAGTGTTACAATACTCATGACTGATGGGAGGGTTAGGAACCCTCACCACCTTGGCTGCCTAAAATTCCCATCAATAAGGAAACCCCCCTTTCTACTTCAGAATTGCAGAGCTACAAACTTTTGGCTATGACTTCCCTTCCTAGCTCTCCCTCATTCCAATCCTTTGACAATCTCTTTTCTATCAATTTCTAATTTCATCTCTTTTGTATCAATTTCTAATTTCATGTATACTAACATAGCCTCCACTAAACCTCTATATTTATTTTACCCTAATTTTAAAATATTTGAATATTACACTTTTGACAAAGCATTCTCAATTTCTCACCACTCCATCTTCTATTCTCCATATATTCTAGTTTTCACTCAAACCATTGAAATTCCTATTTTCTTATTATTTTAATTAAATAAAATTTCTCTAAATTTCTATTTTCTCAATTTATTACTAAATAACTAAAATTATCTAATAATCCTAATAAATCTTATTTTAATTTTCCGCTCTCAAATTCTATAACATCGATAATTATTAAATTATCAAAATACCCCTAAACACCATATAACACAAATAATTAGAATATATCAAATAACACACAAATAAACACACAATTAATTGAATAAAATATTCAAATAAAAGTCGGGGTGTTACACACACCCCATGGCTAAGGCCTTGCATTCGGTATCTTTTTTTTTCTCATAATAGATTTTGAAAACTTTAGAATTCTAGCATTGAAAGTGAAGAGATTTATGTTAACTAAGTGACTTCAGACACAAGAAGGATGAGAAAGTGAATTATGTTTTAATTTTTTTTTTTCAAAAATGTAAAGATTAAAATCAATTTTTAAGTTATTTTTTAAGAAAATGGAAGAAGCAGAAGATGATGACAGATAAATAAATAAGACAAATAAAAGATATAAGGGATTATAAAGGAACACAACAAGTTTATTCTGGTTTGACCCAAAATTATGGGGCCTACCTACAATCCTCGTGGATAGCACCTTGAGACCTTTCATTATCAACCAAGCTTTTAACACATGTTAAGCTCGCAACCTTTACACCAAGCCTTTTTTTTTTGCAAGTTGAACTTGCAACCTTTTATACTTTATGAATTCAAGAGATCAACATTTTCTTGGCTTTACAATATAGATCAGAATGACAACGTCTCTTACAAAATTTATTACATAATGGTTTCTCTATCAACAAAATTATGAAATCATAGTGATAGAAGAAGAGAAGGCTTTATTTGAGATTTCTTTTGTGTTTTTAGTATAACAATAGTGTTACAATTATTAACACTGAAATACAAAAATTATCTGCGGATTTTTCTGTGAAAAATTATCTATAGGAATACTTACGATTTAAAATTTTAAAATATTATTTCCTACGAAAAATCTGTTTGCAGCAAACTTCGCAGGAATTCCTGAGACTTTACCTACAATTTTTTGATTTAAAAATAATAATTTAGTTTTCCTGCAAATTTTACTGCGACTAATTTAGCAGGAATTAGTTATCCATTGAGCTAGGATATTTGCTGCGGAATTTGTTGGGGAATTTACTGCGACTTTTTCTACGAAGTTTTAATACAATTTTTTTTAATTTTTATCCTATTTTTATCATTAAAAAATAAAATTTTAAAATATAAATAACATTTAAATTTCATGGATATGTTTTTAACACATTTTTTAATTTTATATTAAATCTTATTTTTTAAAAGAAAATTTTACTATTTTTAATTGTGTTTTTTTAATTATTCTAATTATTTGGAATATTCACTTTTATTTATAGATCTGAAATCACTGCATCACTTTCTGTGAATTCATCACACGGACATGAAAATCATATTAATAATTGATATTTATTAATAAATGATATTTTTTTAATTGATATCCATCACACCAATTAAACAAATATTGTTTTTTTTTTTTGAAAAATTTAAGGTATACAAATTTTGAAAATTAAATCTATGCAAAATTTAAAAGGTGAGAATTGAGCTCATATTCACACCTCATATTGAGCCATAAAATTTACCATTGGTATCGTTAATCTTTTGACTATAAAATTGACTTAATTTCACAATGTTAAAAATTAATTTTGACTAAAATTAAATTCAAATAATATGACTTATATTTATAACTAAACTATAATTTTATATATTTAAAATTTAAACCTGAATATTACAATTGTAAGAAAAATCAATTATAATTGTAAGGTAATAAAATTAATTTAATTGATTGTTTTTTAATTAGATATTTTTTGAACATGGTGATTGGATTTTTTTGGGATTAGATAAAAATATATATCCAAAGGAATGAAAAATAAAAATGAATTAATATTAGAATAAAAAATAATTATTTATTCTATTTTTGTAAGTTATGATAATTTAATTTCAAATAAATATATTTATATTGAAATAAATATAATAATTTTTATTATCACTAAAATAAATAAAAAATGAAATATCAACTTATATCACTTCATCAATTTACTTGCCCTGTCATGCAAATGATATTTAAAATTAAAATAGTGGAATTAAAATTACAATTAAATCTTATTTAAATAAAAATAATTTAAGTATTCTTTAGCTATTTTTTCAGGTTAAACAATTCTCAAAAACTGATTCTCTCATTCTTTCCATCAAATTTCTCCATTCCGTTCAAACCGTTTTATCATTATAGAAACTCAGACACCACAAATCGGAGCCATGTCATTCATCATCGGCGAACACCACTTCGTTGTCGGCGACTAGACTTTCTCTGAGGAATCCATTCACATAATAGGTTTTATAATCTTGCTTGGCCATGACAATTTAATTTATATATTATTGTTACTTTGATATTTAACATATTATAATATTTAAAAAATGAATTAGACACAAAAAAAAATTAAAACATTTGAGAAAAATTTCCTACGGATTTACCTGCGGCTTTTTATTTTCCTGCGATTTTGCCTGTGGAAAATTTAAATACCTGCGACTTTTTCTGCGGATTTTATTATGACTTGAGACTTTCCTGCGCATTTACCTGCGACTTTAACTCATGCGACTTTGAATCCTGCGACTTTACCTGCGAATTTATATTACCCACGAAGGTTTTAGCTGGGAACGAAAAATCGCAGGAAAACAGAGTATTTCTAGTAGTGTAATATTCACCAAGAAAGAAACTTTGGAAAAGGCCTAAAATTAATCCATAATCCATCATGGAAAGTGTTCCGAACTAGGCCTCCGGACTGTATTGGGCCACGGCCCATAGGTCGAGCAGAGGCCCTTATGCTCGAGCAGGTATTCTGGTAGACGGGCAGGGCACTTAATGGTCGGGCACATATCCTAGATGTCGGGCACGCATTTAGAACGTGCAAAGAACAAGTCAGCCAGTTCATTTGCCACGTTACCCAACTGTCCCCCATTATCTCCTGAAAGATAGGGGCAGTTGAACCAAGGACCAGACCCCTTAACTAGGTCTTCACGCTTCTCACGCGTTCCTTGACAGTTCTTCCTTGGGCCTAGCTGATCCAGCCCAAGGAAGAACTTTGGCCCAGCGCTGGGGCTCTCTATAAATACCCTCTTTCACTAAAGGGTAAGGTATTATTGAATTCATTCTTCTAACTTATCTATTTGTCGTACCTCTATTAACTTTGACATCGGAGCACCTTGCAGGTACACCCCCCTCCATTCCATCCATTTGTTGTTGCACCCCGTTGCTGGAAGGTCCTCCTGATTAGATAAGATCAGTAAGACTATTCGATTATGCATGGACATGTTAAGAAAGTTTCCCTCATATATAATCCATAATTGATAGGCTCAAACCATAATTAATTACTTAGTGATAAATAATCAATAACTGATTGTGCCACAATAATAGTCAATTAGAGAGAAAAAAACACTTTAGAATTAATTATCAATGAACCGTAATTGATTATGCTTCAATAAAAGAAATATTGTTGGCTTTTCCAAAGAGTTTTCAGAAGAGTTTGAAAAATACGTAGTTTGAAAATATTTTTTGTGAATGTGTGTATATTTTATCATTAAGAGATTTACACACTATATTACAATATGATCCTAAAATTTTAAAATACTTAAGATTCTGATCAGAGGCATTATTTAGTAACTCCTATCTAAATATTGACCAGGAGATATAGTTATAAAGCAAAAAGACTATCAAGCTCTTACGAGCATGAGTTCCTATAAAGCCTCTACTACAAATAGGTTCCAACCCACTTTCTATAAAATATTCTACAAGTATATTGGGGATTAGATTTGGAATTTTTTGCAGTCTTCTTTTGACAAAGATTACATGGATCTGTAGGTGGTTGAGTCTCTTATGATGCTGATTTCAAAAGTTGATAAGTCACAAAAATTCAAGGAACTTCAACTTATTAATTGTGTAACGTGACTTTTAAATTGCTCTCAATTTTTTGGTGAATCGCCTGATGGTAATGCTTAGTGATATTTTGAGCTTTTGACAGAGTAGCTTCATTTGAGGAAGAGGTACAATTGATAATGTTACTATTCTCCAATAATACATTGACCATTTGTGTAAGTCTAAGAAGAAACAATGTGATGTGGGTATAGATAAATCAAGAGCCTCACTTTCCATATCAACACACTCCTCCTATATCTAATTCTGCATCAAACAATACTCCACTTCTGGATATGCCTTGTTTGATCATATATTTGTGCCCAATTTTAATACACCTCATATATCTAGTCATCATTTGACAATAGTCATACTGAAGCCAACCTCCACCCTTTAGCATCAACTCCACATTCATCTGTCAATGACACAAATCACCTTCCATCCATTAGCTGTGAGTCTATACCTGAGCCTATGCCTATACCTGAGTCTATACCTGAGCCTGTCAGAAGATCCAATAAACAGGCACATCCTTCATCTTATCTAAGAGATTACCATTGCAATATGATTCACCATCCTGACTCAGTTGTGGTCTCATCTTCATCCAATTGTAAGTATCCTCTCTCATCTTCTATTTCATATAATTCACTTTCATCTTCTCATAAGCATTACATCTTACACTTATCTGCCAAACCTGAACCTATCTCTTATGAGAATGCTATATGTGATGAGAATTGGTGAAATGCTATTAATGTTGAACTGCAGACTTTAGTTAAAACTAACACATGGGATCTTGTGCCCTTACCTTCAAATAAGAAAGCTATTGGCTGCAGGTGAATTTTTAAAGTTAAAATGCATGCCAATGGTACTATTGAGAGGTACAAGGCACAACTTGTTGCAAAAGGGTTCACTCAAACTGAAGGATTAGACTACACTGACACATTCAGTCCAATTGTTAAAATGACAACTATCAGAGTTTTCTTAGTTGTTGTTGTTGTTCACAATTGGCCCTTGTTTCAACTTGATGTTAACACAACTTTTCTACATGGTGATCTCAATGAGGAAGTCTACATGAAGCCTCCACCTGGTCTCAGCTTGTCTAATCCAAATTTTGTCTGCAAATTACAAAGACCCCTCTATGGTCTGAAGAAGGCTAGCAGACAATGGAACACAAAACTTACTGACACTCTCATTGCATCAGGTTACCTTCAATCCAAAACAGATTATTCTCTCTTCACCAAGACCTCTTCTCAAGGTTTCACTATGGTTCTGGTATATGTTGATGATTTAGTATTTGGGGGGGGGGGGGCTGATTCTCATGAAATCATTCACCTCAATTCTTCTTTGGATGATAAATTCAGTATCAAGGACTTGGGAACTCTCAAATATTTCCTAGGTTTTGAGGTAGCTCGCAACACTCATGGTATTTTCTTATGCCAAAGAAAATACACCTTTGATTTGATTTCTGATGTTGATATTCTTGGTGTCAAACCATGTTCCACCCCTATGCAACCTCATCTTCAACTTCACAAGACTTATGGCACACCTATATCTGATTTCACTCCATACAGAAGGCTCATTGGTCGTTTATTGTATCTCACACATACCAGACCTAAGATTGCATATGTTGTCAGCAAATTAAGCCAATTTCTTACTGCTCCAACAGATTAACATATGTTAGCTGGTATTCATGTTCTGAAGTACCTCAAGAACAATCCAGGCCAATGACTCATCTTTCACTCTAACTCATATCTATGTCTCAAAGGTTTTTCTGATTCTGGCTAGGGAGCTTGCCCAGATACACGAAGATCTACTTATGGAATTTGTTATTTTCTTGGCACTTCCCTCATCAGTTGGAAAAGCAAGAAGCAGCCTGTCATTTCTATATCCTCTTCTGAAGTTGAGTATCGGGCTCTTGCTCAATCTACATGTGAAGGCGTTTGGCTTCTCAATCTTCTTCATGATTTCCATGTTACACATCCTATGCCCATCATCATCTATTGTGACAACAAATCCGCCATGCATATAACTGCCAATCATGTGTTTCATGAACGTACGAAGCACATTGAAATCGATTGTCATGTTGTGCGTGAGAAAGTCTTAGCTGGAGTTGTTCGTCTTATGCCGGTTACTTCAAAGGAGCAAATTGCGAATATTTTTACCAAGTCCCTTCAACCTGGTCCTTTCAACACTTTGCAAGCCAAACTTGGAATGCTTGACATTCATTCCAGTTTAAGGGGGGACTGTAAATGATAATGATGAGAATACACCATGTATTAGTAGCAATGCCACTTCTTCACCTCATGCTAACTAATTTTAGAAATTAGTTAGAAGCAGTTAAGCAAAGTTAATTACTTGACTTAGTTATATATAGTAGTGATATGCATTGTTATAATCAAGATTGAGAATATACTGGATCTATGTTAAAGGGGTTGGGGACACATGCCCCCACAAGGATGATAATCATTGTTTAATTTTTTTCCAATTTTAAAATAAGACCCCATTAAATACAATTATAAGTGCACAATTTATTACATGTATTTTTTAAACCACGTTCTCTTCTATAGTACTATTATTTTTATTTAAAAAATAAAATTCTTTTTATTATAATATTGTTTTCTTACAAACACATTTGATTATTTATTCTATTTTTTGTTATAGATTGAGAAATCTAGTTGTGTTAAACTTAAATTCAAAAATATTTTGTTATCAACTTTTATTGAAATTTTTTGATTTTTTTCTTCATTTACATCAGAAATAAGAATAAATATCAATGCTATTTAAGAATAACATTCAACAAAATTATTTGCAAAAAAATCTATTGTCAACAAGAGAAACTGAAATTTTCTTCAATAAAAAGAAATAATATTTATAATTTTAATTTTGCTTATATTATAAAAGTCTTGAATTAATTCAATTACCTGAATAAAAAAGTTTTGTATTTTGTTTCTATATAAAAGGACTTTTTTTTTCTGCCAAAGTAATTTTATATTGTATTAATAATATAACATAATGCATTCACAAAAATAATACATAACAACTAATTTTAATTGACAACAGTGTAGTTTTTTTATTTATTATTATCTTGTAATTTTTTGGTCATTAATAATTTTCCCCACCTAAATAATGTCCTGGATTTGCCACTTATGAGGTTGAAGATAATTGGAATATCCGGTGTACAAAAGTTTTATATTGACTATTGTCAATGAATCATAGCTGTTAAAATTTTATAAATATTTAACTTTTTTTTAATCACATATAAAATATCACATGTGAATAATTGTGATGCACTGATTATGTAAAATATTTTACAGTGACAATACATAACAATTACTTGCAGTAACATATAAGTTTATCTTAAAAATAGCATAAGAAGTTACTCCAATTCAAATATTACAACCAATTTATATTGAAAACTGCTGATTGTAGAGTAAAAGTATTAATAATAAATATATATCATCATAAATCAATTTTATTATCTATCATTTCATGTCACAAGTAGTAACTAATATTCCTCTTCTTCTTTCCATCTTTCAAAGAAAACGGGTTGACAATAATACTATCCCTGATCTTAATAATAATAAAAATTGAATTTTTTAATTCATTAAATAATCAATATATCTAAAATATATTATAGATCAATACATTAATTATTTAATAATATTAAGAAATCAATATTTTTATTTATAAATAAAACTAAAGAGAATAATACGTTTTATTGTTTGGTTGCCACGTTCAAACGAAGTTGAAACGTAAAAAAAAAAAAGTAAAAATCAAAAATCAAGAAAGTATAATCCTCACTCATCACCGTTACTTACTCATCTTCCTCAATAAATATTATTTACCTCATCATTTTTACACCGTAAACCTACCACTCTTTCTCACATAAATAAAGAAAAAAACAAAAAAAAAATTAAAAAATTCTCAGAACCGGTAACTAACTGACATGTACTCACGTAACCCGACCCGATTTGGATCCGCCAAATTCCTCACCTCGAGAGCCGAGCGTTTTCTTGGGATCCCACCCCACGCGCCGCCGCCACTCGATAATTCCACACCTTTCGAATTCAGCGAAGACGACGTCGTTTTCGGTTACGACTATTCTCACTCTTCTCCTTCTCCTATCCCCACCCCCCGCCTCCGTCCCCAATACAATCACCATCAACATTTTCACAAAAATCCTTCTCCCTTAGGTCCTTCCGATTCGTCTGGAATACATCCCGTCTTACCGGAAATCACAGAATCTCCCGATGCGGTAGACGGTTCGGATCGTCTCGACGATGATCTCGACTCTGTTTCAGTCTCCAGTTTCGTTTCCTCCAATTCATCTTCATCCTCCGTAACGCAACCGATTCTTGTCCAGAGATCGGTGTCTGACCGAACTCGGCCGTTTTCGGCGCTCGCAGCGACTAAATTCTACCATTCCGCGCCGATTAATATTCCGATGATGACACCGGAGATGGCAGCGCTAGCAAGGAAATACGAAGAGCAAGAAGCACGAGAGTTGGCTGAGGAAGAGGATTTCAAGAACAAGATTCCTCCACATGAGTTTCTCGCGAAGCAAATGGATTTTTCACGGATGCATTCGTGTTCGTTGTTTGAAGGAGTTGGAAGAACCCTAAAGGGAAGAGATATGCGGAAAGTTCGGAATGCGGTTTTGAGCCAAACAGGTTTCATTGATTGAAAAACAATGAGTTTTGAATTTGTTTTTCGTTTTTTTTTTCTTTTTGATTCTTAGATTTCATCCTATTTTCTTTGTTTTTGATATCAGTTTATGAATTTTTGTTGAGGAATTGCAAATGAATAAAAACCCTAATAATGAATATGAAAATTTTGAAGCTCTGGTCAGTAATTGTTTATTATAGAAACAAAGTATTTCAGTTTTATTATTTGTTTAATCAACAAAAGTATTTAATTCTTTTATGATCAATGTGTTCTAGATATTGCTCTGAATTTTGGATAATTTATATGAATTATGTAACACTATATATTTGGATCATAAAATGAATAGAAGAGTGGAGTAGAATTTAGCGGAATGAAGCCGGATGGAATGAAGAATTTTTTTATTCATTGTTTGGAAATTTTGATACGGTACAACACAAATTCTTCATTTTGTCTAAATCAAGGGGAAGAAATATGATGGTAACAGATGAAATGGAATTCATACCAATGATCCAAATAATGGGATATCACTCCATTTCATCTCATACCGCACTGCTCTTTCCATCTATCTAAAGAAAGCCTTAATCAAGCAGTTTGTTTCTGTTTCATAGAACTCTTGTTTGGAAATTCTTGTTGAAACTATGTGGTGCTTGATATGATTGTAAGTCACTTGTAATATAGTTTCTTACTATTTTAATATCAGTTTATGGATGGACCCATCATTGGGAAACCAAATGCCTGCAGATATTGGAGAAGTAAAGGCTTTTAATGTTGCATTTGAATTTGTGTAGCAAAGTTTGGGACAGTTGTTACAAATAGAACCAATTTGCAGGGACTAGTTTTTAATATTTAAAAATTTATAGGGATAAATATACTTCTTTTTTTATTTTATTTTATTTGTAAGGATCAAATTTTAAAATGAAACATGATGGGATTGTTTTGCGAAAATTTGAAAAAATCATTAAGAATTAATTTGAGATTCTAACAAGTTAATTTGATAAAAATTCCCAAATAGTTTGCTTCACATTAATTTTACCAAATAGTTTAAACTTAATTATTTTTTTGAGAGATTCAAATTATAAAAAACTAATTTGATAAAAATTAAGAAATAGTTTAAAAATTATTTGGTAAAATAGACTATTGTTCTTTTTTAAGGTTAACATTGTAGTTTTATCGATTGATCTATTCACTAAATATATTATAGAGTTATTATTAAGATAGATTATTAACATTGTAGTTAAACTAAACAAAAAAAGTTTATTTTTACCAAATAATATTTGTTTGGTTATGGAATCTAAATAATTGGTGAGGTGGATTTTTGATGTGGTGGTGCAAATCTTCGATGCGATAATGTAAAAGTGGATTCGTAAGATTAACATTATAATGTCCAAATTAGTTAACAAATAAAAAGAGGGAGTGAGTACGATCAAAAATCATAGAAATCGTATATGGCTGCACATGTGATGATTTATATAATATGGACAGTAATTGGATCTATGCGGTATTAGGCATGTGGCCGACAAAGAACAATTTTCATATACAAGTCTATAACTTTATAATATACATTTTTTAGTAGCATTTTATAATGGAATAATTTTATCAAACCATAAAAAATAACTCACGTAACTCACGTAAAAAAAGTGTTAAGTGCAACAATGTTCGACTCAACCGCTCGATTGGACTTGGTCGCTCGATTGGACATAGTTGTCCAATTAGGTTTGGTCAATCGAAATTGAGCCTGGATGTCCGATATGATATACATGAACTATTTTGCTTATAAAATGTGAACTATGAAATGTCCAAGAATACTAGTAAATAGAAGACATTCTCCCCCACAATTTGAGTGAGAACGAGTCTTCCACAACTCCCATATTTTTTAACATGGAATGAGGGAAACCACGTCTTGGTTTTTTAGCCTAGACCCAATGGGTCTTCTGTTATGGGCCGACAAAAAGCCTGCATTGTTAAGGCCCAAATCAATGAAAATCCACACCACAATACTCAAGGTATAAAAGTCACACATCACATGAAACGCAAGGTGCACTTTTTGGTCTTCACTTTTCGTTACACTTATCTTTAATCTTAAATTAACTTAGGCGTTGGAGTGCTAACCTTGCAAGTCCATCCCTGTGCCACTGTACCAGAAATTACCCCCACTGGTTCAGGATTCTTCACCATCATATTACATCTGATTCTTGTTCAAAATTATAATAGTGGCATTTGTGGGAAATAACCATTGAGATACACAACACTTTTATATTTTGTGGCGATCCATCGATTATAACACCCCTTCCATGTAACAATTTGACAATGAGTCAATATATGAATATCTAAATGCACAAAGATGTTCAAAAAACGAGGAAATTCCAATAATAAAAAATATGGACCTATTAGTGGTCGCAATAGTTTCCACCTCTATGGAAAGTCCTTAAGAGGTATCTCATTGGGAGTAAGCTCTTGGCGACAAATTCCAATCAGTGGAATTAAACCACCAGATCTTCATTGATGGAAACCGAACGTATATTATAACATAGATCCTTTGGTCAACAACTCTATAACTTGCTTTAGCGAAACAGTCAAGATCGCACTCTACAATGAAGAATATGTGGGGGAAAGGCACCACGTAAACCTTATAGTATTAAAACAAAGTACAATCGAATAAGCCTCTGAATGACACTGTCGTCTAACTTCATGTTCGGCACCGCCGATCTACAATGAGACAATATGGCAGAAGAAGGAAACCATGTTCAACCTGTATGTGTTAAGGGAGACTTTAGC
Organism: Lathyrus aphaca; assembly: GCA_963966055.1. Lineage (NCBI taxonomy): Eukaryota > Viridiplantae > Streptophyta > Magnoliopsida > Fabales > Fabaceae > Lathyrus > Lathyrus aphaca. The sequence goes on along the minus strand of OZ014519.1, from coordinate 679,703,666 downwards.
GAAGAATTCCTTAAGGAATCTCACATCTATTCAACAATTCTCTATGCACGAGGGAAATCCAGTCAGACATTTGGAGATAAACTGTCACGTCTCTTACAAATGTACCGCCATAAACACTTTGGAGAATCGGGGAAAACGTCTACCTCAAAGCAAAGGGAAACCAATATATTGATGTCCCCCTCTCTCTCTTTTGATGCTTCCCATTGCAGATGGTGATCCTCTCAGACCAGCACATCAGGAGATATTAGAGGAAGAGCAGTCCCAGATTGACCACTGTTAGGATCTTGAGTCTATATGTCTACAAGTAGTTAGGATTGGGCGAACAAACATTGATGTCGATTTCTTCCCTGAGGGGTCTGAAGCCATGTGTATAGTGGAAGAGATGATTCAGGTGGCATTGAGGGGCGCACAATAACACAGACATCGCGTCAGGACTGGTGGAATAGACAGCCGAGGAGGATGCAAAGACAGACAAGGCAGCATAGACAGAGGCATAAAAGAGTGTACAAAGATGGCAGGTAGAGGAGAGGGTGAAAAGGATGTACTTTCGCACATACAGTAACTATATGTTTTTTTTTATGATAGTGATGTATTTATTTTGGATGATGAAATTGATGTAATATATATATATATAATACTACTTTATTCATGTTTGTATATTATTGTATATGCATCTCCGACTAATAAAACTGGTTTAATTTTTATAAAAAAATTGTTCTGCTAAAATTCCACATATGCATCTGCGAAAGATTTCAATTTAAAACAAAGAAAATAATACGTTCGGAAGTGTATTAGCAAAAAACATGAGATATATTTATGGGATTAATTGAGAAATTTATAAAGAGAAAAAACAACAACAAACTTAGGCTTTCCGGAACATTAATTATGCCTATATCATCTTAAAATTTACTTCCATTCCCTTAATTTAAATTGAAAACAATTTACTGATATTTCAATCCAAAATATTATTTTGGATTAATATACTTTTTAGTCCCTATAAATTTTGAAATTTCATTTTTTGTCCCTCATGAGTTTTGATAATGATTTTAGCTGGTTTTGACAATGATTTTTTTTTTGTAAAAACGGTTGCCAAGGTTGGGAGAGACTAAAAATGAAATTTCAAAATTTATAGGGCCTAAAAAAGTTTATTAACCCTATTATTTTTACATTATTTTACTCACTCACAAATTTATTTTTAAGTCATTCTCAATTGAATTATTAGATTTTCAAATCATTCACCTTTTCTTCTTTTAAAAATTAAGTCCTTTACATTCAATCTTTTATCTCTCGATTATTTATATTTTAAAGCAAATTAACTTTAAACCATTTTCAATATCATCAAAACAAAATAGTGAGTGAAAAAAGATAGACGACATATTGGTCCCTTGACATATGGCGTACTACTTACGGTTCACTAATATTCTGAGAAAGTAAGTCCTATCATCTAATAGTTTTGATGGAAAATAGAGTCCCCTCCATGGACCCCAGACTATTAATAAAACATTCCAATTGTAATGTAGCATTCTTTTTTTTCTTCTTTAACACAACTATATATATATATATATATATATATATATATATATATATATATATATATATATATATATATATATATATATATATATATATATATATATATATATATATATATATATATATATATATATATATATATATATACTAGTGGGAAACCCGTGCGTTCGCACGGGTACTGGTCGGTAAAAAAAAAATTTGCAGAAATAATAATTTGGCAATTGAGATTATTGGGGAACAAAACTGAAGACATAGTATCAATAGGCAATAAAAATTACAATATTAGCAATTATAATGTTTTCCAATAGATGTTTAATTAAAACACGAGAAATATAAAAAATTTGTTTAACAAAATTTATATAGTCATTTCAATAATTAGAACATATTAAGTAAAAAAAAGTTTGAATCAACAATATATAAATATTTTTAATAGTATTGTAAAGACTAATTAAAAGATAGTATACAAAAAGAATGAAAAGAATCCATGTTAAGATCTAGTATTAGATATTAGTATACAACCAATATTAAAATCTAATATGAAATATTATTTTAAGTTGACAATTTATCTGAATACTATAAATCAATAAGCATTGCCAAAATATTTGAATAATAACATAAACCTTGCATATAACATGATAGGTGATACATTACATTGAAGCCAAAATATAAATGGAAACAAAACCAGAAACATAAAAATTCAGAAATGACAGTTTAAAATCCAAACAGAAAGATGAATCCTAACTATCAAATCTAAAGCGACGTGCCGAAATGAAGTTCGACCAAGACCAGTCTTCTTCATCGTCGTCACTCGAACCAAAGATTGAAAAATCCTCCTCGTCTTCCTCACTGTTGCATGAGTAGTATTGTCTCTTTCTTTTGCCACTTATTTTCTTTTTGTTTTTCTTGACACCCTTACGCCGCCGCGGATGAGTGGAATGCAGACGACGAAGTTCGTCTCGCTGAAAATGGAAAAATTTCATTATGATTCAGTATATAGCAGAAATATTAGGCTCAAAATGAAGAAACTAAAAGCAGTTGTTGTGATATTTTGCCTGTTGCTGAAGTTGTTCATCTTCATCCTCTGGAGGTTGAGGAAGAAGCAGTTCTGTTACAACTTGCTCAACCGTAGGGTTGTCCTCCTGGTTTTGCAGTGGTTGTTGCAGCGGCGGTTCTTCCTCCTTGCTGACAGCGTTGTGCAGAGATATTATAGGTGAAGGTGGGTGCGGAATGTCGTTGACGTTGGTGGGAAGTTCATTTGATGCCATGGTTTTAAGTGAGTTTGTGAGTAGAATCAAAAGTGGAAAATCAAGAAAGGGTTTAGGTATATATAAGACAATAAAATGTCTGTTGAAGTTCTACATGGAACTAAAGAGATGGAATAATTAAATGCATTGAAAGTTGGAATACGTAAATAATGATGGCAAAACCAAGAATGTAGTAAACCGTCCAGTTAACAATTTAATGCAGAAAGAATTTAGCATTCATTTTGGCAAGGAAAGAAAGGAAAATGAAAAGACCTGTATAATAATGGAATGAAATGTCAGCCCTCAGATGTTTATTGGTGTGTGGCTGCTGCATGCAATGATAAAGTGAAAAAAATCAAAGCTCTGATTGGGCATTAAAGATTTTGAAAAGACAATGAATAAAAAAACCTGTTGATGTTTAGAAAGCATGGAGTAAGCATTAAATGTTGAAGTGGCTGGATGGTAGCAAAAGGCATTGTAAGCTGGCTAAATCCTGCATACGGTACTGTTCTGCGCAGGTTTCCATTATGATAGTTGATTATTTGTACAACCAAATTCCCTTTCAGTTGAGTGTGTAACACGCATTTAGTTTTTGGATTGAAAAAGGGCTGATGCTACATGAAGGATGGATTAACCTGGGAAGCCATAAAGCAAAAAGGAATTTGAAGAATTATAAAGAGGACACTGAAGTTACATTACATTCAGCAGCTTAATCTTATTTTTGTGTAACGAAGAAAACCATGATGGGGTAATACAGATTTTAAACAGACAAAGTAAATAAAAGAATAGGGTATTACTGTGAGACATTGATTAGAAACCATTCAAAAAAAACCCTTAAAATCAAATCAATAAAATGAATGGTGTATAATAAAGTAGGTATTATAATGTTTTCTCTGTGTAGAACAGAAATGAGATAACAGTGATAAAAAAACGTAATGGTAAGGAAAAGTAATAATAAGGTCAAACTCCCTTCTTATTGGAAGTCTACACAATCGTATGGAAAACTGGGAAAAATATAAATGGTTGAATAGTATATTGTGAGGTTGTCACAGTGGTGGTTGAAATGTTATGAAAGAGTACATAAGTGAGTGGATTAAATGATGGGAGTGGTTACATTGGGCAGTGGTAACTTGCACAAAAAGAAGGAAAATTTATTATGGAGCATGGCTTACAGAGGTTACAAAATGGTTACATCAGTGAATACGTTATACATTAAGGAGAATCTACATCTATATAAGAGGTAAGAAGAGTAGCAGTGGCATAGTTATCCCAAATACACACCAACCTGCCAATTGCCTAAAAGGGTAGTGGGAAAGAAGCAGATCAATTATTCCGGGTAAGTGGGTCATCCAGAAAGTATTTGTATAAAATTTTTGCATGAATTGTTTCACACAGTTTAGTTTTATAAACTGTTTAGGTCGAGCAGTTAATCTGTGGGAAGTATGGATGACTCCGAAGCTGTGATTGATAACCTGATTCAAGAAGTTCTCCAAGAACAGAGAGATAATGTGAAAGGAAAGGATTCGAAGAATGACACAAGGGTTGTGCATCCGAGAGTGGAGGAAGATATTGTTGCAGGAAGGTAGTATGAATTTTATGTAATCACTGTGATATATCGTTAAGAAATGTTGATTAACAGGGAAATGTGTTTCACGAATTGTGTGCAGGAAAACATGTGACAGTGGGCTTCGTGCCCCTAAGAACGTGACTTTTTCTACTGCTCCGATACAAATCTTCAGCTACACCGATTGTGATTCGATCCGAATGGAAGGGTAAGTTTTTCAAAAGAGGACCTTGAATAATAGAAAGATCAGGATAGATGTGATTGTATGTTATGTTGATGTTATTGCAAATCAAGAATCATGACATGGAAATAAAAAAAAGCGTTGAAGATGATTGTGTGGGCCTTAAGTCTAAGGAGTATGTTCGAGGAGATGGATCAGAATCCGATGGCTCAGACGTTGGAGATGGTACCCTTGAAGAAACAGTTGGGACGGAAGATCTGATTCCCGATCACGCCGAATGGGAAAAGGAGGTGAGCTTTGGCTACAAAGTAACGAATAACGTGATGGTAAGTTGTAACTCCAAAAAGAAAAACCGTTTGGATGCAGAATATGTTTATGCATTGTCCATAATGATATTGATAATTTGGCTGCAACATTTTCCAAAGTTCGTGAGTGAGAGGTTCCTTGGATTGAATCAGAAGGACATCATCTTGGAGGACGGAGACTACGGATTTCTCTATGCTGCGAAGATAAAATGTGGCAGGCGCAACGGAAAGATCATCAAGATGGAAAAATACATGTATCGCGGGTGGCATGAATTTGCCAAGTACCGTCAGCTTTGGATGGGTGACATCTTGAAGTTCCGAATTGAGAAACCTGGTGAGCGAGTAACCGTTAGTGTGATGAAAAATAATCTTCGTTAGTTGGTTTTGTTCCATGGCTGCATGGGCTGTAGTTGGTTTGAGACAGAATTTCCTTAGTTGCAGACAGAAAGAACGCGACCTTTGTCGGTCCAGTTGTAGGTTTCCAGGGGGTGTAGTTTATGTGTAATAGTAAGGATAATATGTTTTTGCGTGTAAGTTATCTGTGTAATATAAGAATGTTTTATAGAGCACTGGTAATATCTGGCTCTGTTTATGTAAAGACAAAGTTTAATGATCCAATGAGGAGCAGTTAATTATTGTCATCATCTATTTGATGTTAATCCATTAAAAAATGGTGAAAAGATGTTAATGGAAAGAATTCATCCTTTGAGTATGAACAATAAAAGTGTATAAAGATGGATAGGTGTTAGTAAAAGTAAGGTGTGTGTTTTAGCCAATTATAACCGAAAATCCGCATTATTAACAGACAATGCGGATGCGTGATATATAGGATGGCAAGAGCGGAAAGATGTAACAGTAGTTGGAAAATGGTTAATGTATGCTTTAATAAACGAAAAGCATCGTCTGAGCATGGAAGAGTTAAATTTACTTGGTTACAAATGCAGAAGCATCACTGTTATAATTATGCTGGAATAACTTAATGGTAAAATAAAGACTACAATTGAGGCATAACCCAAGCACAATAACAGATAAAAGATCAGAAAACATAATAAAATACAACAGATATTTGTGATGGGCAATTCAAAAGTTGAACATAATACTGTCAGAGAATTCCCGGAACTGCCGAACGCTAGGTAAATTTACCGACCATGTTACATGCAGCAGGTTTGTTATTAAGAGTCATCACATCAAACTGGATTGCTAACTGTGACTATGAAGGTAGCACCCACAAATCAAGAAATCAACATCTATCTGCATATACAAATGACAATTAGTAAGATATTTATTGTTATCATTATAAAAAATAAAAATAGTGAAAATTAGTTTAAGATTATAAACAAACCAAGGGATTGGAAAACCTCCTTGTATACAACATTCGTAGTGGTAGAAACGATTCCATTTTCTTTATCATGTATTAAGATTTTAAGACCACTTTTGGTAGTGACTCTTGAAATTGCAACATACAACTGTCCATGACTAAAAACAGGAGTAGGCAAATACAATCCGACACGATCAAGCGATTGGCCTTGTGATTTATTTATTGTCATTGCGTAAGAGACAATGATCGGAAATTGTCTTCTAGTCAATTTAAATGGCCACGGTGATTCAGAAGGTGACACAGACATTCGTGGAATGTAAAAGTTGCTACCGATGTTCTTTCCCGACATTATTTTTGCCTCAATAACATGATTTCCTAACCTTGTGACAATTAATCTTGTTCCATTGCACAATCCATCACTTTGGTCCAAATTTCTCATTAGCATTATTGGGGTACCAATCTTCAATTTGATGCTATGATTTGGAATACCTGATGTTCTCAGTTTACTAAGGAATTCCGGAGTTAGAACTTCATACGCTTCAGAATAACTTGTATCGGTCCTATCAATAGAATCGAAACTTAAATACTCTTTTTCTTCTCCTTAAAAATGAAAAAGACAAAAGCATTAATAAAATACCGAGAAAAAAAACATGAATTTTTATTTATTTATGAAAATACTATTAAATTACCTGGTACCATGTTCAACACATAACGATTGATTTTTTCCACAACTTCAATGGTCGAGGCAAGAATAGCTTTTCCTTGTAAGTAATCAACATTTTGATAATTTTCCAACAAATTCGGATATGTGCTTTCGACAATAGCTTTAATAGGATCCTCAAAGTCGGATATTAACAGTTCTTGAGGTATCTCTATCTCAGCCAATCCATCATTTGGTTCGCACAACTTACCGTCTCCAACATCCAAAATCCACTCTGAGAATTCCTCAAGTTCATTAGAACCTGTATTATCTCTTCCTTGTTGAAGTCTCATGTTTTTTGTTAGTGTTAGAACCTGACAATAGTCTCACACATAGGATGAGCATATGGATGCATGAACAATATCAGAGCGTGCCGCTCTTGGAACAACCGGAAGAATCTGTCGGAAGTCACCGCCAAAAACTACAACTTTTCCACCAAATATAGTTTTTGCAAGACCCTTTTTGCTCATGACATCTTTAAGAGTTTTATCCAATGCCTCAAAACAGTTCTTATGAGACATAGGTGCTTCATCCCAAATTATAACATCAGCTGCTTCCAATAACTGTGAATGTTCAGTGTCTTTGTCAATATTGCAAGTAGAATTGTCAAGTGTAGGGACAGGAATTTTGAACTTTGAATGTGCGGTTCTTCCACCCGACAATAGTAACGATGCTATGCCACTTGAAGCAACGGTAAGAACAATTTTTTTTTGTGAACGAAGTGAACTTGATATTGTTTTCCACATGAAAGTTTTACCGGTGCCTCCATAACCATGTAAAAAAAACACCCCTCCTTTTTGTTTGTCAACGGCCACCATGATTTTTTCGAATATTGAACGTTGTTCATCTATTCAATATAAAGTAAACAATTGTTAGTCGGTGAATAAGAAAAGACAAATAAAAGTTATAAAATGTTATATACAAATAAAACAATGACCTGTAAGAGCGCGGAAGAGATTTTCGAAATTTTGTCGTTCGATGTCGGCATTATAATAAAGTTCATCATAAATCAGTCTATTGCCAACATGTCTTGTGACGTATGAATCTGGATAAGGCATACCCTTAAATTCATGCAAACTTCTTCGGTTCAATTGCATCAAATTTTCAATCTCAATGAGAGTCAAATTTTCAATTCAGTATCTGTCAACTGCATCTCTGAATAAATAAATAAATTCATACTTCATCTATATCAGAAGCATCACTATAACATTGGATTATGTCATATTAATGCAGATTCTAAGTGTGAAATGCAATTATCTAATGCTTCATAGTGTTGGCATACCATGTTCAATCACAATGTACAGTCAGATTAATTTGTATTAGTTATACATAAACAGATTCTGTTTTCTTTAACACAGACAATGAAAAAATATCATTACTACTACACATAGATAAATCAAATACATATAACATGTTTTTCCAAACCAAAATCATGAAAGTGAATATACATTTATATCAAACTGGTGTATTGGTACGAAAGTATTGTATATTCAACCAAATTCTACTACATATGATAGAAACTTGATTTATCCTATACACTACATTTACTTAATCTAATATTTTAAATCCTACAGGATGGAACTATTAACATATTGCTTCACTTTATCTAATTATATACTTCCATAATCAATGATATGATACTTATTCATAATATGATTAGGTTGCTACCATTAATCAGTCAGAAATCTAAATTATAACATCAACAATAATTTGACAATAATGAGAAATTAAATTAAGAAAACAGAATAATTTTGAATGATGATTTGTACCTCTTCTATTTGTTGCTTGTCTTTGTTGATGAAGTATACCGTCACATAATATATGCCAAGTTTTTTCCCAAACGGACCGTGGTCGGTTTATTGTACCGGATAGTAGCATGGTAACAAACAACTTTCTTAAAAAATGTCCGGAACCCCAATCTTTGGCCTCATTTATGGCTGAAACATATTCCTTGTCATCATTAAGAAATCCCATTTCGAAACATGCATCCCTAAAGTTATCCCTTAGTAATCCTCCAACTTTTTTGATATCATCATAGCATGTTGGTCCTTTGACAACTGTGAGCATCATTCTTAGGTAATACAGCTCACCGGTACTTGGAGGAACCCAAATTAGTCTTCCAATGGTATGGCCTCTTTTTCGTGGTCTCCAGCGTCGGCGACTTTTATCATAAACAAACTTTGTAAGAAAGTTAGAGTATGTCAATTCCCTTGCTTCTGGATATATTTTGTTTGCTTCCATCCATGCTGTAAACATTGATTCTTTCACACTCGGTTTATCAAGCACTTCGTCTATCAGTTCATAATCATTATAATAAACCGAATTGTCGCCCTCAAGATGAAAATACAGCCTTTCTACTGCAGGAGATCTTCCATGAATAGGAAATGAAAATATCCTCCAACATGCTTCACTCGGAGAGACATATCTACAATCAAGGTATTGTTTGATTTCATCGACATTTCTAATAAGAGAACTTCCATCAATTTCACTATTGACGACAGCTGCGGTAATTCGATCATACCCCTTGTTAATATACTTGAATAAATACTTTACCGAAGTACTTTGATTACACCATTCCATATTGATGTGAGCCTGAAATTTCTTCAACAAATACGGATTATAAGGGACCGTATATCTGTTATCGAGAACAATATTCTTCTTCAAGACAGTATTTCCAGTATCACGTCTCATGTACACTGGATAGCCCTCGTCATCAATCATTGTATTAGGTTGAAATTTCTTGGGAAAATATTTTGAACACTTCCCGTTTTTCATGCAAGGTGAAGACAAATTTGCTAGACCACATGGACCGTGAATCATATGTGTCTTCATCAAATGATACAATTGCCTGTCATCTTCTTCGGGTGGTATCTCAGCTGAAATGATATTGTTAATGTCATCTGGAGTGGGATACTTGCTCGAAGGATGCATGAATAGCAAAATATGAGCATGTGGTAAACCTCTCTTTTGGAACTCAATGGTGTATATGTCTGCAAACGCACAAAATAATAAAAAATTGATTCAATTAAAGAAATGGGAACATGAATCAAATAAAGTTAATATAACTCACATGCAACAACTCTTCCCATGACATGTCGTTTTGTTAGATCACACAACAACTCGTCTAACTTAATTTTAAACACTCTTGAAATGATATCTGGACGATCATGAGGTTTGAGATTCATTGTGTCAAGCAGCTTTTTAACTTCTGGCCAATTTGGATTGCAAGTAAAAGTGATAAAAAGGTCCGGAAATCCAACATGGCTACAGATTGCCATCCCATTAAAATATAATTGTTCCATGTACCTCCGACTTCCAACATAAGTTGAAGGTAAAACAACTCTTTTACCTTTGTTTGCTCCTTGAGTGGACAACTGTTCTGCGGTTCCAGCTAGATTACAGTACTTTGAAACTCTAAGTTTTTTTTGATGCTTGCGAATATAATTCAATCTTTGAGACTCCATCATAGCAAATCCATCAACCAAAAATTGTTGAAACAACCTCCTTGAACTCAAAAGTGTATGTGCTTCGTTAGATCGGGTCTGAATCCTAAAAGTCAGCCATTCTCTGATTATAAGCTTATTTTTCTTAAACTTTTTCTTTGGATTAGTTTCCTTGTGTAGGACACCAAGTCTAAAACCATCTTCACCATACGGAAATAAAAGTGGATACTGTAACGCAAGATAACTTGGATGAAACTCACTTATTCTTTTCAGCCGTCCACTCTGTCTCTCAAGGATAATATCCCTTTTCGATCCTGAATCAACATCACCAACAATAAGTGCAACAACCTCAGCAACAGTCGGTTGGTTGTAAAGTCTTCCATCTTTGGACCGATCAGCGATTAACTTGAGTTTGAGATCAGGAATAGGACAATCCTTAAGTCGATCCGCTGCCATTCTAAAAGATTTAGCATGTATATTGAACTCATCCAACATATGTTTCAGTGCGGTAACAGTTGCAGGAATTATATTTGGATTGTTACTGCATAGTATAATAAATTAGTTAGTATGGCAGTTGTACAACATAGATGTGTATTGTTATACTATCAAGTATAAGATTAAGAGAATAATAATGTCTTAAATATTGAATAAATTGTAAAAATACCCGCTTCCTTCAATCCTGTGTTGTATTTCATTGTCAGTGTCGTAAATATACAGCTGAGCAAATTTTGGTGATTGTCCAGATAAAGGAATCATGCTTCCAATTCTATGGCAAGACTGGCCATGTATTCGTATGTTGGGTGCGCCTCTTCCAACATTGAATCTATTGTCAAACTTCATTCCGGGAGAAGTAAAGGCAAACATCGTATTGTATAATCTGCAATATTGTTGATAGTTTCGACACTCTGTGACATTGTTATCAAACAAAAGATGCTTTAGTAACACTGGTGGTGGTTTCAATAATGGCAACTGGACTTTACCGTTACCGCAACATAATTGAAACTTTGGAACTGCACTGTGTTTTCGTTTGTTGGTTTTCTCTTGATACCACATATTTGCTCCACATTGTGAACAATCAATAATAGGATCACCAATGTCATAGTAACCTATTTAAACCAATTACAATAATCAATAATGTTAGAGTAGATCTAATATTCTTAATAAATGCATATAGACAGTTAGTCTTACTGGCACATCTAAGTGTGTAATGGAATATTATAGTATTGGTGATAAATTAAATGGAATGGGTAAAAAATATATTGTAGTAAGTAACATACTAGCATTTGTCAAATTCAGGGGTGTAGAATCTGCATCATATTCTTCCTCTTCAGCAAGACTTGAACTTGTGTCATAATCTGGATTTTCATGAATGAATTTGCAAGAACTATCGCTAAACTCTTCATCCATCGAATTGTCATCCAATGCATCGTTAATCTGAATCATAGGGGTTGTATCAACATTTTCATTGTATGCGGAAGAAGATGCACGTTCATGATTCATATACGACTTCGATGTCGGAGTTGTATCAACAGTTTCATTGTATGTGGATGAAGGTGTACGTTCATGATTCATATTTGAAAACGTATTAAATAAATTTGCCGTCATAGACCGAATAGCGCCAACATTCAACTGTTTTTTGTAGGAAAGGAAGGAAATACTTGAATATGCATAAGAGTTATTGTCATTGTCATTAGGCAATGAGGAAGTTAAACGACACAGAGGTGAAGCTGTGTTGTTGCTGACGGGTGAATTGAAGAACACGGGGTCACTGGTTTTGTTGCCGATATTCTCAGGATGTCTGCGTGTGTGGGAGTTCATTTGTTGAAGAATTGTCTTTCTTCTACGCCGTGCTGAGGCAGCAAGATGTTTTGGAGAAAAATCATCAAGTGTAACTGTTGATTTGGAGGATCGTGATACAGACTCAGGTGTATTTGGTATGCTCTGATCAAAACTGAGCTTAAATATTCCGGAAGAATTGTACTGATTAAAACTATTATTTAATCTTAGATTTCTTTCATTATTCACAGCAGAGGTGATATTTGAGAGTGGGACTCTGACATGAGCACCGGATGCAGGAACATAACCATTCACACATTTGCCTATAACCATTACGTTCTCATCAATTCTTTTCCTTTTTGATCTTTTTGCTAAAAGAACTTGCTTTCTTTTGAATCTTGCAATTGCTGCTGCATTTTTCCTTTCACTATCATATGATTCCATTGTTTTATGGATATTCAAAGAAATGAAATGGGATTTTAACTATAGATTTCACATGAAGTATATGAAAAGCGTGTACAGTTTCCAGCCACTTCAACAATGTATCATTTTGTTCCACCTGCATAGGAAAATGAAACGTTTCAGATAATTTTGTTGCAGTATGATTCCAGTAATGACTACAGTTGATGTTTACTATACCAATGCAACATACATTGGTCTTGTAAGCCGTGATAAAAACTACTTACATACTGTATGAATGATTTATTACACATAGGTGTTATTATGTTTAAACCTATTTGGATATACACTAATTATTAGCATTGAAGAAAGTAACCCCATGTAATCTCACTAATTCAAACCTATTTGGATAGACATTAATTATTAGTAGTTGAAGAAAGTAGTCACATATAATCTCACTAATATAAGAATTTAAATCAGACATGAACCTTATTTGATTACATCTAGATAATTTTTTTACCTACACACATTGCATAGAAAACCAACCAGTAAATAAAAAATTAATATTTCCAAGTTTTGTTATTTTAATTTGGTAATAGTGTAGCATAAAAATTAGTTACGTAAATGACCTCATGAAAAAAATAGTTAATATGCGTTACAAAATAATATGATTTAAAAAATAATAACCTTTTAACCTACACATGTTACATAGAAAACTAACCAATAAATAAAGACTAAATATGTTCAATTATTTTAGATTCATGTGTAAAATGTGTATATTGGGTACGATAAAATATAGCCGAAATAAGGTAAAATTTAAGTGCAAATGTTTTATATTGTCTGATATTACGGGATGTTCGAATGTTAAAATATTTGATATAACGTATAGTAGCTTCTAAGATACTTGATATATATAATTAAACGTTACTGGTTAGCGAGTTGTAATAACATATGTACTCATTATAATTTGATTAAACTTTTGTTGTTAATAGATTATAATAACATAAAGGAAATTTCAAAGGTTAATTCGTTGGTCTGTTGTATATTGATCCCAAATCTAATATTACAATCATTTGATTTATTAAACAAAAGGCTGCTTATGCTTATCATTTCCATCCATTTTATAATACTGTTTATAATTTTGTAACTTATATAATCTAATATATAAAAATATATAAAAATCTAATATGAAACAAAACATTGATCTTATACTTTGATCCAAATATCTAATGTAATCATAATGAAAGTAATCTGAAATCAAAGGACCAGTTGCATGCTTAGATAAACAAAAAAAACAACAAACAATTCAACTCATAACAAAGTTCTAATTATATCTTAAGATATTAAAATGCTACAGACAACTATTTCTCCTTCTTAATCTCTATGGTTAACTTGGTTGACGAAAGTTGAACACTATCAATATCCTCTGCTGCATCAGCCAAAGACCTCTTAGACGGTGTTAGATTTGGAGTTCCAACTGCAGGATCATAATCTGCAGAGACCGATAATGCTTCCTGCAACAATGTTAGTAATGGATAAACATTTAGATGTCTTATATTAAAAGATGAGGGAAAAATGATAACATATTACTGTGAATAATTAAAAACTCACAGAAAAGCTTTTCGGTTCTTCTTGTGATGAAGGGCAAGATGTTTGGAGTTTTGATGTAGGCTGCAAGATAACATAAAATTAGTCAAAACATTAAATTATTTATTTATATAACTCAAAATCCAAGTAATATTACCTCTTCAGTTTTGAAACTCTCCCTAACTTTATTACGGATATATTCATCTTCTCTAAATCCAATCACAGATAGTCGCCCATATTTAGGCTGGAAAACCGCCCTAATAGCCAACTCTTTTTTCAGTATTGCATCAAGGGCATAAGGAAATTCTAGAGGGTTATTCTCACCCATCTACATCAAACAAAAATAAATTTATTACATAATTGTCAAACAATTAGACAAAAAAAAAAACATTATGTGATAAGGTACCTCAGTCATTTCAGTTTTCAATTGAAGAGCAGATTTTCCAATCAATCTAGCACAATCGTTATCCCAGAAAGTGAACCTGGACTTGAATTTACCATCAACAGCAGAAATTTCAAGTTTATACCTATTAAACCAAGGAATCCATTGTAAATGTGAATAATATAAGCCAAGGATTGCATTCTGCTTGTGAATAATATAAGAAGGAAAACCAGAACAGTCTTAAACATACAAAATATAACACATTATACCTAGGAACGGGCTTTTCCATCACATGTTTGGCATAACAAACCAGCTGCCCATACTTCAGAGAAACACTTTTTGTGCAATCAACACATCCATCATAGTACCAACCTGTCTGGCCAGCTTCAAATTTTTCTAACGTAGCAACAGTAACACAGGTTGTCTCCTATATAAGCAGAAAATGTATACAATTCAGTTTGTTTAAAAAAATATATATATCTAGTCAAAAGGAATAAAGAATATATTACATATTGCAGACTTAGAATTTCAGCAAGACTTAGAATTTCGGCCTTCCAAACAAACTTATCGAATTCGGAATAATGTGAGTTCTGACTTGCATCTACTTGAACATTTGTAGAAGATAATAACGGCAACTCAAACTTCAAACTGATTTAAATAACAAACAAAGTATTAATGTTAGAGGTATAAGGGATTCAATATTATACCAAAAATACAATGTTTTGTGACGATTTCATTATTTCTGCCTCTACCTTTCTTTGAGCTTGCTAACCTCAGCAATGCTAATGTCATTAATCAATAGCTTTGTCCCGTTCCAAGCGTTTGAGATGCTTAAAGGGAAACCACCTGGATTTTATCATAGTGTAATGTTATTTAGAAGAAAGCTGAATATTTTGTTAATCATATTACACTAAAAAAATCTCATATCAGTAACATACCTTGGGCCTCTTTAATCCGTGCATTAATCAACAAAATCACTATATTACCATCTTATTTATGATTCATATGATAGTCGAAGAGTTGAACGGCAAGGTCACCCCACAAAGTACACTGAACAACAGCCTTGCTGGTAATATTTTGCATGGCAGTGAAACTTATTAGTCACCTAGCTCATTGAATCAGTATTTAAAAAAATATAGAACAAAATACTGTGACCATTAATGGGCATGACACATACCTCGTATCAGTAAGGGAAAAAACAACCTTGTTCTTGCTGTTATTACCATTAACCTGAGACTGATTTATCTCTGTTACACCACCAACAACATCTAAATAACACAATGTTATATCAGAAAAAATCAGATATACAAACATTGGGTTGAAAACTGTTGAACAAATTATTCTGAAAACAATAATAATATACCAACTAATATATTAGACTGAAATTTTTCATCTACTATGGATTCCAAGCCAATAATATTCAAGAAATTAAGAGGAATGTCGGGGAGATCCACGCGTTTGACTGAAGTAGAACCACAAAATACCAGTTTGTAACCATGGCTTGTGGATTTAAATGAGAAATCATTCTTCGACACTTTAAAATTCTGCATTATATAAGAACATCCAGCTGCAAGGTCTTCTTTGTATTTGGAAACCAAAAATGGAGGCACAATGACTTGAATCATGGAAAGCTTCAAAGACAAATAAAATACAATGGATTTATAAGTTACATATCACAGAAAAATGTAAAATATAAAATACAGATTGTATAGTACCTTTGAATCAACCAATATCATCTCTAAATGTTCTTTATTTGAAGAACTTGTCACAGACCATATATGCTTACACCTAACCGCAATTTTCCACAGGTCCTTTGAGTCATCGATATCCTTGACATATTCAATGGGACGAGCCATAGATCACACTTAGAACCTGCACATTCACAAAAGACAAATGAACAAAATCATAGCAAAAATAAAATTGTAATTGAAAGCAACATGATTGAAAGACAAAGGGGTTAGGGTTTTGGGCGAGTACCGTTAGTCCCCAGACGAAAAAGGTTAAGATATTCAAAAGTCTGAAAATGTTAGAGGTATAAGGATATATCATATTTATGGTGTGGGTTGAAGGTAATGATTGTAGATGGAAATGATTTTGGGACTGGTAGAGATGAGTCATTGGGAGTGTAAATTTGCAGAATCCCAAGGGTCTGGTTTGGGAGATGAAGTTTTAACTTGCAGAATTCGAAGCGTGTAGTTTGTGAGGGGAAACGTGTGATTGGGGTTTAATTCTTTATGCAACCAATATGTTTATTAAATAATATATTGCCATTATAATTATACCTATTTTGTAGGATAACTTGTAGGATGTTCAACTTTAATAAAAACTATAAAAATATTATATTGTAGGCTGTAACATTAATGTTAAATATAAAATAGTTAATGTTAAAAATAAAATAATAAAACAACTTATTATGTGAATGTGCCACATCAGCTGCATTTATTGCCAAATGAACCAAAACCCTTTAAAAATTGCATTACCAAATTTAACCCTATTAAATAAGTCAAATTAACCTTTTAATCAGAGGGTTTAAGATGTAATTACCAGGTACTTTAGATTTTATATATATATATATATATATATATATATATATATATATATATATATATATATATATATATATATATATATATATATATATATATATATATAATGTATGAAAAAATATTTTAAAAAAATTAATCTTTATTAATAAATAAATTAAAAGAATTGAAAAAATAAGAATAAACAATAAATTGTATAGTAAGAAAATAGAAGTTAATATTTTATTTATACATACCAAATATGTGTTAAGTCATTAATTTGGGGGTTTAATATGTAGGAATATTGTTACATTTCAATTTATTTATATGAACAACACATATAATGAGAGACACACCACATACTCACTCAAAATCTTAAGGTAATAGGTGTGTGAATTCTCTCATTTATAAATGTCCAAATCTTCGTTTTTCTAATCAATGTAAGATTTCCTCATACTTTGTTTTTCAAAGTTCTTAATCCATACCACTAGTGCAGAAATGACTTTTTACATCGGGCGAAAATGACTTTTTACATCGGTTCTGAGTCCGATGTAAAGGCAGCCGATGTAATAAGTCAAAGACATTTTACATCGGTTTTAGGACCGATGTAAAAAATATGTCAACCACATCGGTTAATTTTTAAGTCTGATGTGGAAAAAAAAATATAATTTTTTTTTTAATGTAAAAGGTACTTTTTACATCGGTTGGATGATAAAACCGATGTAATAGGTGGAATTTTAATGATGCTTTTGTGAGCAAATAAGTAAGGTTGAACTTCATCCGTGTTATTCAAAATATACAAATGAGCTTGAACAACCACATCAATACTTAAACTCTTGACATTTAAACCTTGTGTACCCATACCCTCACATCTTCCATCATGACGAGACTTAGGATCTTCATGTATCGTTCTGTTGGATACATTCTGTAAACACCCCAAATTTGCCCTCACCCATTCACATCATGGCTTGTGATCTTTTCATATACATAAGTTCAATCATAGCATCTCATATTGCATATTTGCTTCACTGCATTGGTTCAAAGTCATCTGCATCTAGGGTTTGTGATCTGAGCAGTCCAAGAGCTATTTGAGCCACTCCAAAGGTCATTAATCACTTAAAAGGGGTCCATGTATGTTCAAGCATCATATTATATCCTCTCAAAGTCAAGAATGTCAAAAAATCACAAGAACTGAGATTGGCATGGAAGCAGAGCCAGGTTTGACTGCACAGATGACCTAGAATTAGGGTTTTGGTTTCAAGGGCCATAACTCCAATTTTTTTGGTCATTCTTGTTTCTATTGGTCTCTATATGGTATAGGGATCATGCATATCAATTTTCATGAAGAAATTCCATGGGGAAGGCATCTGATCAAGAGTTGACTTTTTGAGCATGTCAGTGCAAAATCAGGGCATCTGAGGCCCTCAATGACCCAACCAAAGGGTGTTCTTCATCATTTTGATTATGTATGATCTTTATTTGATCATAGAAGATGTTGGAAGTTCACAAAATTGAAGAATTTCAAGCCATTTGCAAAGTTGACTTTTTGGGAAAATGACTTGTAATGGAAACTTGCCATTTTGGGAAACTTTTTCAACCCTTGCTTTTTGATTCAAAAATGCTTCAAATGGGAAAATTTGGTCATGAAAGTTGTAGAATGGATCATTCCCTTTTCAAAAAGTACAAGAACTTGTCCTAATTCATTTTGGATCAAAAGTTATGGCTTGTCAAAGTTGGGAAAAATCACATAATTTCAAGTTTTCTACCAAAGAGGCAAAGTTGCAAAACCACTTGCCAAGACAAATTGTGCTATCAAATGGACTTATAATCTTCATACAAACATAAACCAAGGCCTAAAGTCATATTGCATCAAAAGTTCACTCATTTTCATGACTTGTGGATCAAGAAATTTCAAAAGGGCCAAAGTTGATCAAAGTTGCAAAACCTCACTCAAACCCTAATCCATAAGCTGGCTGACTTCAAAATTGATCCTATGGTTCTCCTCACTTCTTGCTGCGCAGGACACCCCTCTTGTCCTTGGCTAGCCATGAGCCCATACCTCTCTTACACAAAGCTTGACTTTTTTGCAAAAGACCCATACCAATCACAATAGGGCACACCAACTCCACAGACCTATCCATGAGTGATAAGTGGACAAAATGGAACTCAACACAACACACAACTCATGCTGAAACACTCCCCAAGCCAGCATTCTCATTTTCCACCTCTTATGCAACTTCCTTCGAAACTCATCATACAAGCATCAAACATTAAAACAAACTTCACAAAACACCTCAGCATACTCCCCTGATCATTTCCCTGCCCCCATTCATCCCTGAAACATCCTCAAACAAAAACACGATTTCTCTCCCTCACTGAACAGAACTCACTCAATCTCTCAAACCAGCCAAAAGAAACTCCAACCAAGCACTGCAAGCTTCTCAGGAGGTCCATTAGAGGCGTTTTGGATCAAAGGGGCAGCCAGAAAGTTCCAGAAATCAAAGCTTCAGTTCAGGTGAGCTCAAGAACATTTTTTCCAGAAACATGTTTTTAAGTTCCTAAATGATTCACTATGCTTCACTGATCATGCTGATATGTTTTGTTTCGAAAATGATTGAGTATTGAGTATGTATGATGCTTCTGAAACTTTTCTGACCTAAATGCATTTTGCTTCGATTCAGCTTTGTTGTGAAAAATAAATGTGTTTTGATTGTTGATTCTTGCTCTATGATGTTTGGGGATGAATTCTGGGCAGAGAGATTAGGTTTTAGGGACCTGGGGAAGAAGTTAGCAACTTTCAGGTGAGGGTCTGGCCGGAGAAGACGACCGGAAGTCTTCTCCGGCCACCTGAAAGTGATTAGTGTTTTAATTGCGTTTAGGGTTCAGTTTGAATGTGGAGCGTAGATTTGGTTGACTTTGTTTGACTCCCGCGCGTTTTAATGGCCTGGATTGTTTCATTAAAACCCTAATCCACGTCATTAGTTAATTAATCAGGTTTTTATATTAATCTAGCCAGTTCAAATGCCAGCCGTAGGATAGCGCGCCAGTCAACTCCCGCGCGTTCAGTTTGAATACCAGCCACTGGATCTGTTGACTTCCCATTAAATCAATTTTAATTTCATTTTTCTTGCATTTTCTTTCATATTTATTTTAAAATAGTTAGAAAAATCCCAAAAATATTTCCTTTTGCATTTTTGTTTCAAATATTTTTCTCAATCAGAAAATATTTTTATTTTTATTTTTTACATTAAAAATTATTTTTAAATCATTTAATAGTTTATTTTTAATTAGTTAATGAAAATTAATTAATTAAAAATACTTTTAGGTATTTAAAAATCACAAAAAATTTCACATAACATTTAAAAACATTTAGAAACATTGTCCAACTCTCAAACCAAATTTCTTTTTTGATCTTGATGCCTTTTGATAATTTTCTTTGGAATTAATTTCATTATTAGGCAATATTTTGTGACAAACTTCAAAAATTCATTTCTGTCTAACCATTGAGAGTTGGATCATGATTCTTTTTGCATTGCATCTTGTATAGCATGTAGTTTATAGGATAAATTTGGCATGAATTGATCTTGCATTTTCAATTTTTTTTGCATTTTTCTTGACAAGGTGCCTTAAAACCCTAGCAATCTTAGAAAATTCATAACTCTCACTAGGTTAATAGTTGGATCCCCTCCTTTGGGCAGTGAGTTTGTGTAGGTTTAGGGTTCCTTTGATTGCTTTTTTTAATTTTTTATCATGTCATTTGCTTCTGGTTTTGGATTTTGCTTTGTGTGTTGATCATAAACCCTAATTTATGCCTTCCTTTGCATCCATCTTCCATTTGCTTGCATACCATGACTTGCCATGACATTTTGTGCATCCATTTGATTCATAATACATCTTAAGACATATTAGAATCATGTTTGATCATTGCATCTTTCATTTGCCATGTTATATGTCATTTGCATTCCATAACTTTTCATGAACATCCATGGTTCAAAGCATGCTTCCCTTGCATCCATATGTTTGTATGATCATTCCTATGCCTTGACTCATGTTTGCAGCATCTCTTAGCATCATTAACATCATACTCATGCTTCTGGTTTTGGTTGGCATCATCACATTTCATCTCATTTTGCATTTCATTTCATTTCTTTACTAACTTTTCAGGTGGTAAGTTGTTTGAGAAGTGAATTTGCCTTCACTTCTCACATTCTCTTCTCATCTTGCCATTTTACATCCTTTGCTGCATTTTTGTATGTGTATTGGATTGAGCTTGCTCATTCTTGTTCATCTTACCTTCTTTCTTCAAGCAACTTGTCTTCTTAAGTGAAGCAAGTTGTTTTGCTTCTCCTTTCTTCTTCTCCTTTCATCTGCTTCCCTCCTTGGTGGTTCCTTGAAGATTTCTTTCTTAAACCTCACAAACCCTAGGAATAACCAAGCATGATAATAATTAGGGTTTGATTAGTCCCCCACTTAGCTTTTACCTTTGTGTCTCTTTGAGTTTTCTCTTCTCATCTCATAATCAGGGACTAAACCCTAAAGGCTTTAAGGCTTTGTGATTAAGCTTATGCCTGCATCCTTCTATTAGGATGGAGTGTACAAATTTAATCCTAAGTGTTAAACCCTTAATGTGTTTAAATCCTTTAATCAAATCACTTAATAATCATCAAGACATCAAGCTTGTAACTTGGGCCTTGCATTAGGGTTCTAATTCTTCCTTAATTGGTTAAGAAGGACTAACCCTAGTGTTAATGGACAAGTCCCCCTCAAGTTGTCTTACAAACCATAAAAATCACTTCTTAATCATACCATTAAATAAAATCCATCTAATAAAGGCTTTGTTTTGTCATGAGGTTAATCCCTAATCATGGATTAAGTTGAGGAGTCTTCCTCAGCTTAAACATTCTCATCTATTGTCCTTCTATTAGGATGGTGTAATGAGTCTGTTTAATCCCTGACTATGGCTTAATCTCATTACTTAACACTAAACAAAAACAACAAAAACATCTAATTAATCACAAGTAGGTTAATGATCGTAATTCTACACCATGGTGATTAAGTGTGAGATACTGACTTCACACTTAAGGCATTCTCATTACCCCTAATCAGAGGGAAGATGTGATGAGTTTACTAACCCATTGGTTTAGGCTTAAGCTCATTAACTTATGACAAACTTCAAAAAGCAATAAAAGACTGAAAATACAAACAAACAATAATTGTCTCCTCCGGGATTCTTTTCTCATCTCATTCACTCACAAACGAGAACTTGCTTCTTCCGTCTCATGCAAGACAGTTAGCACCTGAGCCAGACAGGTCATACACTTGAGCATAGGCAAGTAAGCAGTTCACAAGTCAATTTATCTTTCAGTCTCTTTGGGTCGAACTACGGTGTTCTGACTTCCTCATTGCACGAGAGGATACGTAGGCATAACTTAACAGTTATCGAACAAAAGTCTCTGTATATTCCCCCCTCCTTCCAGCATTATTCTTTAAGCCTCATAGTCTTGAGCATTTCACTTCTGTTCTTACACTGACACTTCACTTATATACACTACACTTCTTTTACACTGACACTTGCATTCTTTTCCAGCTTTGATACACAAATTGCACTGACACTACCCCTTTAAAACACAAGTCTTCTAAGCGTGGATCCCGTCGAGTACGGCGGACAATCTGGGTGCTAATACCTTCCCAGGTTGTAACCAACCCCCTTTCTCAGTCTCTCTGGTTCGCAACCGTCTTATCCATACCTTTCTAGGTCTATGCAGCATTGCCTTTCCTCTGGGATAAAAATGCCTAGCTGGCGACTCTTGTCTTTCTGAGCTCACTTCTGTGTGTTCTCATCCCTTTCACCGACCGTTCGCGTTTGTACCCCATTTGACTTAGCCTCATTTGGTGGGAGCGACAGCTTGGCGACTCTGCCGGGGAACCTTATACTGTAACCAGGGCTTCTGGTTCTTTTTGTGGGTTCCTCCTAGCGCTTGTTTGATTTGTGTTTACTGGGGTGTTATGTGCTAATTGTGTTTATCTATTTGCTTTATTTACTGCTTTATGTACAGTTGTTTATTACTTTCTTTACAACTTTATATACATCATACTGTCATATTGTTATCTGGCTGGATCTGGTTATTGTTTTGATGGGTGGGGTTTATTGAGAGTTTAAGGTCCTATACCTGGGACCTGAGTGACACCTAGGCTAGAGTGGTTCATGTTCTTTCCCATTCCATTTCGGTCTGGTGCGGGAATATGAAACACGGTTCAAATGTGGGTTTCTTCTTGAGAACTCTGTGCTACAGATTTCCTGTAGTGCTAGGGCTATCTGGGAAGCCTGCTAAGTCTGGATGACCTTTATTATTGACCTTCAGAAACTGAGGTGAATTAGAGGAGGATCTTTTATGGTTATTGTAAACACTGTACCTCCGGGTTAGAAGTGTTTACACTTCTCATAACTGATCCAAGTCTGAGGATCCTTGTTTTAGAACACCACCTGTGAGGGGGTTGGGCTGTTTGCAGGTTTGCAGGAACCCTTGGCCACATCATACCCTGATACTTGTTTTGTTTAAGAATGCTTCACTTTGGACAGTTCTTGTGATTTAACCCTGGACATGTGACTCTTTATTTGAGTCCCCCAACTTGGTTACTGGACCTCTGAACCTCCATCTGAACTTCTTAAACATACATGTACCTTTATATCAAGGCAGTAATCAGATCCAGCTTGATCACAAACCCTTGCATATCATTTGCATACTCATCATTTGCATCATTTAACATTTGTTTATTTGTTTTTCAGGGTATCCATATCACATCTGGCTTGGTTTTGACCCCTTCATCTGCATAGACCCCTGTTCATCAGTTATCTGCTTCGGATATCTTCATCAGTTGCCTGTTTCAGCTGCCTCCATCACCAGCCTCAGCCTATCAGTGGCTCATCTCCAGTACCAGTCTTCATCATCAGCATCTGTTTTCAGCTCTTCAGCAGTCATGGCACCCAAGAAGAGCAACATTTCATACCACTTCTTTGAGCCTGTGCTGGCTGGCATCAGGCAGGTCCAGGCACTTATCACTCCAGACCACATCCCATTATTCAGAGAGCATTATGGAGGCATCCTTGATATGGTTATGGACTTGGACCCTTCTCAGAGGAGTTTGATTCACACTTGCCTACAAGTTTTATGACCCTCCTTTGAGATGCTTCACTTTCCAGAATTTTCAGTTGGGACCTCTGTTGGAGGAGTTTTCATCATTGATTGGAGTACCTGTCAGGGGTGGTATCCCCTTCAACCCAGAGATGGCCTCTCCCAGCAATGAAGAAGTGGCAAAGGCACTATACCTAGAGCCTATTCTGATTGAGCAGAACATGACCACAAAGGCAGGGATCCCTGGTTTACACTTAGATTTTATGACTTCTCAGGCCATCCTGAAGGCCTCCTTGGGGGGATGGAAGGCAGTTTGTGCATTGTTAGCCCTCAGTATATATGGGGTTATACTTTTTTCAGATGAGCCCAAGTTTATCAGCAAGAATGCTATTCATCTCTTCCTTTTGAGGAACCCGGTGCCCACATTGCTGGGGGATTTCTATTATTCTGTTCACCAAAGGAATGAGAAGCAGAGAGGGAGGTTGGTAAGGTGTTGTGCTCCTCTATTTCATACATGGCTGCTCAAACACTTACCCAAGACTGATGCTTTCTTGAACCCTCACCAACAGAAGAATTGGGCTAGGAGACTTATTGCTTTAACTTCAGATGACATCAGATGGTGAACCCAAAGCACCAAGGGCAGAGACATAATTACAGGATGTGGGCAGTACCCCAATGTACCTCTAGTAGGAGTAAAGGGTTGCATCAACTATAATCCTTTGCTGTTTAAGAGACAATTGGGCTATGCTTTAGTTCACCCTCCTAGAGTGCAAGACTTGGCTGAAACCCTGTATTGTGAGATAAAGCCTAATCTAGCTGTTGTCAGACAGGCATCCTGGGCTTGGGACAATATCCAGACCAAAGGGATGGCCATTCTTGGGAGATGCAATAATGTGGCTTCAGCTCAGTATTATGAATGGTCTCATGCTAGGGCTCAGATTTCTGGGATGCCCTTCACCATTGAGGATGCACCTGGACCATCCACAGTACCACCTCCAGCCTCTGTCAGCCTGGAAGAATTTGAGAAACTGAAGGAGAGGAATGAGAATCTGTCTCAAGCTCTGAAGAAGACCCTCTGGGAGAGGAGTGATGGTCGTCTAGACATTGAGAGGTTAGAAAAGCTTAAGGTGGAGCATCTAGCCAGGATTGAGAAATCAGAGGACTACATCAAGAAATCAAGAGCAGGAGAGCAGATTTTGAAGAATGCCTGTAAAGAGGCCCAATTTCAGAAGGCTAGGACTGATCTCTATCTGAAAGAAAGTCAAGATAGGTGGGTCAGAATCACTGAAGCTCGCACTCAAGAGGATAAGAGAACTCAGGCCAGGATTGAGCAGTTAGAGGCCATTGAGAGGAAACAACAGGAGGCTCTGCTAGCAGCCCAGAAGGAGATTTCAGAATTGAAGATTAGGGCTGGTGTGAAGAGGTCAAAGGACCAAGACAGGCACAAGAAGCTGACCATTGCTATTGCCACCAGAAACCTTCTTATCAGGAACATCACAGAGCATCCGGCTAGTCCTGTGACTGAAGCACTTTTGAAGGAGGTTAAGGAGGATGAGTTTGGTTTAGATGTTTGACCACTTTGCTTGTTGTTATTTCCATTTGATGTACTTTTCTTTTATGTTGTACTTTTGACCCCTCAGGGGCATGTGTTGTAAAAACAAACTATGTATGGTTCACCATTTGTAATATATTTGTTAGTTTGTTTCATTAAGTCTCTTTCTCTCAAGCAACCTCAAAGTGTATTCCTCAGGGTCTGGAAAGGTCAAAACCAAGTGCCAAGCCGGATACCTTGGAAACAAATAAGCATACTGCATTGCATACTAACTTTTGTTTTGTTTTGTAGGATTTTGTTTTGGTTGTTACTAACTTTGTTGTGGTTCAGGAATTATTGCTCGCCGTCGGGTGTTCCCTCTTAACCGTCCGCACAGATATCCTACTCGGAACAACCTTCCTGGTATCCAGATGGATCAAGTACAGCAAGAGCTGACAGAGGTTAGAACCCAGATGGTTAACGAAAGGCTGGAGATGAGAAACCAAATGACCCAGTTCATGGAGGTAATGAATGGCTTGGCTCAAAGTCAAGAAAGATTGAGGGCATTGGTAGAAAGACAAACCCCGGAAGAGCCTCCTCTAGGAACTGGAGGAACAAGTAACAATGAAAGGGGTCAGCCTCATGTTAATCCACCAGTATATGGGCCTCATCTACACCCAGAAGTCAACATTCCGGGTAATGTGCAAGGAAATACTACTGGAGGAAGACTCTTACAAGAAGACCCCCAGGAAGAGCAGTTCACTGTGATGGGAGCTGGGGATGAAGTTTATGACAGGAGGTTTGATGAAATTGCTGAGAAATTGAGATCTCTGGAGTCTCAAAACTCCTTGGGTTTTGATGTCATGGATATGGGGTTAGTGGATGGGGTAAGGATTCCTCATAAGTTTAAACCCCCGTGCTTTGAGAAGTACAACGGAACTTCCTGTCCACGAACTCACTTGCAGTCTTTTCTGGGAAGACTTAAGGCATACACCATGGATGAGAAACTGTGGATGTTTTACTTTGAAGATAGTTTGACTGGGGCTTCAAGGGAGTGGTACTCTCACTTGACCAGAGCTACTATCAGGTGCTGGAAGGATCTAGCTGAAGCTTTCATCAGGAAGTACCAATACAATCTAGACATGGCTCCTAACAGAACCCTTCTGATGGGAATGTCTCAATCCTCCAGAGAAAGCTTCAGGGAATATGCCCAGAGGTGGAGACAACTTGCTGCTGCTGTCCAGCCACCCATGTCGGAAAGAGAAATGGCCGACATGTTCATGAACACTCTACAGGGAACATATATTGATAGGCTAGCTGCCTTTTCTTCCACCAGCTTCGCTGACGTAGTCATAGCTGGAGAAAGAATTGAAAGCCTTCTGAAGATGGGTAAGATCTCTGATAATGGTGCAAGTTCGTCAAGTAATCCCAGAAAGCCTTTTGTGGGACCTAGAAGAACTGGTGAGACCAATGCCATTCATGCCAGCAGGGGCAGACCTCAGTATGTCCACAGATCAGTAGCAGCTGTCACAATTCCAGCTCCGATTCCTCAGCAACCAGCATATCAACCATCACAAAAACCACATTATCAGCAGCAAGTTCAGTATCCGCCACAAAGAACCTACAACAACAACAACAACAATCAACAGCAAAGACTCTTTCAGCAAAGACCATCACAGGCAAATAGAGTGATTGATCCAATCCCTATGCCTTATGCCGCTTTATTGCCACAACTCCTGAAACTCAACCTGGTTGAACTAAGGACATTGGCACCACCAGATCCCTCCAATCTTCCAAGAAATTATGACGTCAACGCCAGATGTGCTTTTCACTCCAATGCACCTGGCCACAATACGGAGAAATGCAGGGCTTTACAGATGAAAGTACAAGATTTGGTAGATTCTAAAGCCCTCAACTTTGCACCCCCGCCAAATGTCAACAAAAATCCCATGCCTAATCATGGAGGACCAAGAATTAATGCCATTGAGGAAGACAAGCCATCTTTCTTGATAACCAGTGTTGGGCAGATTCGGACACCTCTGGTAGAAATTAAAGCTTAGCTCCTAGAATGCCAGATGTTCCCCGGGTGTGAGCTCGGTTGTACTTATTGCAACATTTCGGTCAACGGGTGTGATAACTTGAGAAGCGGCATAGACGGTCTTATCAAAAGTGGTATCCTTCAGATCACAACATCAGCGCCTACAAATCCAGCAATCCCTTTAACAACAATTCCTGACTCTTCTACAACTGCAACAACAATCATTCCAACCAATTCACCAGTATCCTCAACAATGGCTCCATCCATCACTTCAGCAAATCAGATGTCAACAACCATTTCTTCTACAACATCAGCACCCCTTTATTCAGCAGAATCTTCTACAACGCCAACAGAAATTGATGAAGATATTTCAGCAGTCACCATTTACTATGATCCATCATATGTTCCTCCAAACAACAACTTTCAACAACAAGCAGTGGCATCTCCTGCCAGGTCACCAGTCACCATCTACTACGATCCGCACACCATTTCAGTGCCCTCCTCTGCTGCAGTCAGTCCAGTTACCATCACGGTGCCTGGACTAGTTCCATATGAAAGCAGTAATGCCATACCTTGGCATTATGGCTCTGATCTCTACTGCAACAGGGAGAAAATCACTTTGGATTCTTCAACCTCTTATCCACAAATTGATAATGTTGGGGGAGGCGGGGGCTTCACCAGAAGCGGACGCCTTTTTGCCTCACAATTGCAAAGACCTAATGCCGAAGCAGAAGCTGCTGCAAAAGCAAAGGGGAAGAGTGTGGCTCCTGAAGAACCAATCAATAAAGAAACTCAGAAGACATCTTTTGAGCAAGATGTAGACGAGTTTATGAGAATTATAAAGAGAAGTGATTACAAGGTGGTGGATCAGCTTCACCAAACTCCCTCAAAGATCTCCATATTATCCCTGTTGATGTGTTCTGAAGCTCACAGAAATGCATTACTGAAAGTCTTGCACGCAGCATACGTGCCAGAGGAGATCACTGTTAATTAGCTAGAAACTGTGGTAGCTAATGTCAACACCAGTCATGGGCTGGGCTTTACCAATGCTGACTTGACAACTGAGGGGCGTAACCACAACAAGGCTTTACACATCACTCTAGAATGCAAGGGTGTTGTTCTATCTCATGTACAGGTGGACACTGGGTCTTCACTCAATGTTCTACCAAAGAAAGCCTTATTGAAGCTGGAGTACGATGGCTTGGCATTACGTCCGAGTAATTTGGTGGTAAGAGCATTTGATGGCTCTAAAAGATCAGTGCTAGGGGAGATTGATCTGCCTGTGATGATTGGCCCGCAGACTTTTAAGATTACCTTCTATGTGATGGACATTCAGCCGACCTACAGCTGTTTGTTGGGTAGACCTTGGATCCATGCCGCTGGCGCAGTTACATCTACCCTTCACCAGAAGCTGAAATTCGAGTGGGAAGGCCAAATCATCACCATCTATGGTGAAGAGGACATCTTTGTTAGCCATCTGGCTACGTACAAATACATTGAGATGGATGGAGAAATCCATGAAACCATGAGCCAGGGGTTTGAGGCCCTGAACATTAATGAAGCTTCTGCTGTACTGGGAACCTCCATGACATCTTATCAGCAAGCCAGGAAGGTTGTTGAAGAGGGGACTGCCCAAGGCTAGGGCAAGTTGTTGCCTGTGGAGAAGAAGGATGACAGATTTGGGTTGGGTTACAAAACAACTCAACAAGATCAATCAGAGGCTGCCAAGAAGCCCAATTTTGTCAGCGGGGGGATGCTCACCCCAGATGCAGTGAACAACTTGGAAGATGAATCGGAAGATGAGCGCAACCTGGAGAGATGGATACGTCCAAGGATCCCGGGGAGCCGTATCTCAAACTGGTCTTCCCAGGAAATTATAAGGGTTACTCCTGCAGAGTAATTATTATTTCCTGTATTTTTAAGCATGCATCAAGTCTTGCATCTTGCCCAAGATGACAAGACTCATTTTGTAATCGGGCCATCTTGTAATTTTGTGCAAACAGATCAATCAATGAATATCGGACATCTTTTGCAAATGAGTCTTTTTCTTTTCCGCTCACTGTTTTTCCATTTTTCTTTTTGTACAAAAATAAAACGGCAATGTTTTCCAAAATGATAACTTCCTTTCACTTTTTCTAAAAAAGGATTAAAATCGATCACTAAAATGAACAATCTAAACCCTTGCAGAGAGTGCCTTTCAGACCGCACCGACAACAGCATAGCTATGACTCTGTATGACTTTGACAATCCAATCAATCAAGCTGATGAAGGGGTTGAAAAAGATTATGAGCTTCCTGAAGAGCTAGCCAGGTTGTTAAGACAGGAGGAGAAGGTTATCACTCCTCATCAGGAGGAGGTTGAAACGATCAATCTTGGTACGGATGAAGATGTGAAAGAGGTTAAGATCGGGGCCTGCTTACAAGACTCAGTGAAAAAGTAACTGATTGACCTGCTTCGTGAATATGTGGATGTGTTTGCTTGGTATTATCAAGATATGCCAGGGTTGGACACCGATATTGTTATGCACAAGCTGCCTTTAAGAGAAGACTGCCCACCGGTAAAACAGAAACTGAACCGTACTCGCCCAGATATGGCAATGAAGATCAAAGAAGAGGTACAAAAGCAGTGGGACGCCGGGTTCCTTGCTGTGACTAGCTATCCGCCGTGGGTTGCTAATATTGTACCTGTGCCTAAGAAGGATGGCAAGGTAAGGATGTGTGTAGATTACCAGGATCTGAACAGAGCCAGCCCGAAAGATGACTTCCCTTTACCTCACATTGATGTATTGGTTAATAATACGGCTCAGTTCTCGGTGTTCTCCTTCATGGATGGATTTTCAGGATACAATCAGATCAAAATGTCACCTGAAGACATGGAGAAGACAACTTTCATCACACCCTGGGGCACATTCTGTTATAAGGTGATGCCATTCGGACTGAAGAATGCTTGTGCCACTTATCAACGGGCTATGGTAACATTATTCCATGACATGATCCATAAAGAAATTGAATGTTATGTGGATGACATGATTGCCAAGTCCCTCACAGAAGAAGACCACCTGGTAAATCTGTTGAAGTTATTCAAGCGTCTGAGGAAGTACCAACTGAAGTTGAACCCCAACAAGTGCACATTCGGGGTGCGTTCTGGTAAGCTGCTGGGATTTATCGTAAGTGAAAAAGGGATTGAAGTTGATCCTCATAAAGTTAAAGCCATTCAAGAGATGCCTGCACCAAAGTCAGAAAAAGAAGTTCGGGGGTTTCTAGGTAGATTGAACTACATTTCACAGTTCATATCTCACCTTACAGCAACCTGCGAGCCTTTGTTCAAGCTGTTAAGAAAAGAACAAACGGTCAGGTGGAACGAAGACTGCCAGAGGGCTTTTGACAAGATCAAGGAATACTTACAAGAGCCTCCAATCCTTATGCCTCCAATTGAAGGAAGACCTCTGATAATGTACTTGACAGTATTAGAAGAGTCAATGGGGTGTGTGTTGGGCCAGCATGACGAGTTTGGTCGAAAAGAGTATGCAATATACTACCTAAGCAAAAAGTTTACAGACTGTGAACAACGTTATTCACTGCTCGAGAAAACTTGTTGTGCTTTAGCGTGGGCTGCTCGCCGACTAAGGCAGTATATGTTGACCCACACTACCTTGTTGATCTCAAAGATGGATCCAGTTAAGTACATTTTTGAGAAGCCATCGCTTACCGGACGGGTTGCAAGATGGCAAATGATCCTCACAGAATATGACATCCAGTACACATCTCAGAAAGCCATCAAGGGCAGTGTATTGTCTGATTATCTTGCTGAGCAACCCATTGATAATTACCAGCCTATGAGATTTGACTTCTCGGATGAAGACATCATGTTCATAAAAGCAAAAGATCATGTGGAGCCTATTCACACTGAAGGGCCTGACCCAGAAGAAGAATGGACTATGATGTTTGACGGGGCTGTTAATATGAATGGTCGTGGTATTGGTGCAGTACTCATTACACCTAAGGGAGTTCACATGCCTTTCTCGGCAAAACTCACCTTTAACTGCACTAACAACGAAGCTGAATACGAATCTTGTATTATGGGTCTTGAGGAAGCCATTGACCTCAGGATCAAGACTTTGACTATGTTCGGAGATTCAGCTCTGGTAATCAATCAAACCAACGGCAAATGGTACACCCATCAAGATCATCTGATACCTTACAGGGATTATACAAGGAGGTTATTGACTTTCTTCACAACAGTCAAGCTTGAGTTTATCCCTCGAGACGAAAATCAATTTGCAGATGCTTTGGCTACCATTTCATCCATGATCAAAGTTCAAACTGCCAACTTTGTACCTCAAATTGCAGTATCCAGACTTGACAGACCAGCATATGTATTTGCAGCAGACATTGTCAAAGATGATAAGCCTTGGTTCCATGATATCAAGTGCTTCTTGGAAGATCAGACATACCCACCTGGGGCATCTTCCAATGATAAGAAGACTTTAAGAAGGCTAGCTGGTAGTTTCTTCTTGAATACCGATGGTTCCCTTTATAAGAGAAACTTTGATATGGTACTCCTCAGATGCGTTGATAGAACAGAAGCAGACTTGTTGATACACGAGGTGCACGAAGGATCCTTTGGTACCCATGCTGGAGGGCATGCCATGGCCAAGAAGTTGCTAAGATCAGGCTATTACTGGATCACAATGGATGCCGACTGTTGTGCCTACGCAAGAAAATGTCATAAATGCCAGATTTATGCGGATAAAGTGCATGTGCCTCCCAATCCTCTGAATGTGATGTCTTCACCCTGGCCCTTTGCTATGTGGGGCATTGATATGATTGACAAGATTGAACCGACTGCTTCAAATGGCCACAGATTCATCCTGGTTGCCATTGACTATTTCACCAAGTGGGTCGAAGCAGCTTCCTATGCAAATGTTACAAGGCAAGTGGTAGCCCGATTTCTGAAGAGAGATATCATCTGTCGGTATGGAGTTCCCGAGCGAATCATTACTGATAATGGTTCCAACTTGAACAACAAAATGATGGCAGAACTATGCCGGGACTTCAAGATCCAACACCACAATTCTTCTCCTTACAGGCCAAAGATGAATGGCGCTGTTGAGGCAGCTAACAAGAATATCAAGAAGATTGTACAGAAGATGGTAGTCACCTACAAAGACTGGCATGAAATGCTACCATTTGCCTTGCATGGGTACCGTACGTTAATCAGGACATCCACTGGGGAAACACCGTATCAACTTGTGTATGGTATGGAGGCAGTCCTACCTGTTGAGGTTGAATTACCCTCATTGCGGGTATTAATGGATGTTAAGCTGAACGAAGCAGAGTGGGTCCGGTCCCGATATGAACAACTGAGTTTGATTGAAGAGAAGAGATTGGCTGCAATCTGTCATGGGCAGCTGTATCAGAAAAAAATGAAGAAAGCCTTCGATCAGAAAGTCAGGCTCCGAGAATACCAAGTAGGAGATCTTGTGCTGAAGAGACTCCTCCCTCCTCATACAGACCACAGGGGCAAGTGGACTCCGAACTATGAAGGACCATTCGTAGTAAAGAAAGTTTTCTCTGGTGGAGCGCTCATGCTCAGTACTATGGATGGTGAAGACTTCCCATCCCCTGTGAATTCAGATGCAGTTAAAAAATACTTCGCATGAAAATGACCCGCTGGACATAAAAACAGAATGTAAGTCCAGGCAAAAATAGGGCATCCCGGCGAGTCAAAAACAAAATAAAAGACTCGGGCAAAAGTAAGGGAAAATAAACAAAATATGTACACCCGCTGAGTTGAAAAGCCGCATCGGACGACTCAGGAAAAAAGGGGTATCCCGATGGATTGAAAACCCGAAAGGGCGATCCATGCAAAATAAGGGAATAAGCGAACAACTGTATTCTGAATTCGTCTGTATCACTTACAACTTGGTAAACTTCGAAAGGATCAATCGCCGGTCAGAATCAACCTTCTTCAGAAAGCAAGACGAGAAGAATGTCAAATGTCATACGAGTCATAGCAAAGGGAAGCTCCCTGAAGCGTCATCAACATTGCCAATACCTTTTATTTCTCAATTTGTAACAATCTCTTCATTTTAGGGGATTTCTTTCTTTGACTGTATTTGCCGATTCAGGGCACATGAATTAATAAAATCAGATTTTTCAGTCATGTTTCGTCTCGTACATTTTGTTTTCATTTGCAAGAATGTCCGATGTCTTTAAAATACTGATTGCATAAATACAGATGCTTTTCTTCTAAAATACATGCGTGCAGGAAATATACTTACTCCCGGGAGTGTCTAAACTCCTATGATGGAATCCGGTAAGGGATACCTCGGGATTACTTGTGCATTTCTCTGTCTTTTCAGGATTGCAGGTGTTCAAAGCACAACACTGGGCATGAAGGCTTCACCCCAGCAAGCTGGCAAATCATTATCTACACAGTCTTAGCACCGAAGGTTCTTTCTCCACAGCTGAGTTGCCATTTGTTACTTCCTCTTCAGCCAAGTACAAAAGCCAGAGAACCATCTCCCCGCAGAATTCCAGCCTCTATCCAGAAGAGCAACGTCTGAAGATCGCACAACAGAGTAAAGAAAGCTTCAACAAACCCCAGCTGGGTCCCCCTTTACCAAAGATAGGTCTATCAGTGACCTATATCCCCTAGCAGAGTCCCATACGTCAGATCTACCAATGATCTCATCCCCAACTGGGATGCCCACTTCAAGCGGATCAACCAGAGATCTTCGCAGCAACGGGACCCGGATCCCGGATCAGTATCTTTGCATAATCATAGCATTCGCATCATATTCTCCCCACAGAGCGTAGAATTCCGTCTAATACGGAGCATTACGGCAAAAATCAAACATATTGCATGATCACAAGCCATATTCTGAATCAAACACTTGTAAATTTCGACAATTCATCAAAGATATACAGAGAAACTCCCCGGATTCCCCGGCAGGAAGCCAAGGCATTTGCCTTACACTCATAAATACAGATACACACTCCTTCTGGCACTCGTCCGTGTCATCATTCCCCAGTAAAGTCACCCGAGCATTCTTTACAAGCAGACACTTATATATTACAGATACTTCTTGACACCCGTCCGTGTCACCCGTCCGTGCCTGAATACTTTGTAAAGCATGTACTTGTCTATAATATACCTTTTGACAGTCGTCTGTGTCACCCTCCCCAGCAAGTTAAACACTCATCTATACACCACTCATACTTATTACTCCTGTTTCACTCATACAGATACTCGTCCGTATCTTGTATACACCACTTATACATCCTCATATTCGACACTCGTCCGTGTTCTTTGTTAACCAGTTGATACTCGTCCGTATCATCATCTCAGAACATGCGTCAAGCGTTTGTTTCTACCTGATACTCGTCCGTATCATAGTCTTAAGGATGATCATCCGCATCTTTAATCCATACACGTGTCAAACACTTATGTCTTCTTGAATTTAGACACTCGTCTGTGTCTACTATTCCCCAGAAGAGTCCCCTCAGATTCGACACTCGTCCGTGTTCTTTGTTAACCAGTTGGTACTCGTCTGTATCATCATCTCTGAACGTGCGTCAGCGTTTGTTTCTACTGATACTCGTCCGTATCACGGTCTTAGGGATGCTCGCCCGCATCTTTAATCTATACACAACGTCAAAACACTTATACCTTTTATTTCTTGGATGTAAACACTCATCCGTCTTTACTATTCCCCAGTAGGTCGCCAGCAAAGCAACTTTTTTCTATCCGACATTCGTCCTATGTCATGATACCCGTTCGGCAGCCGTACCCTGCCAGGTGATCGTCCTTCACCCTTGGATGACCGTCCCTCATCCTTTCCCCAGCGGAGTCTCCATTATTGGACCCCCTTTTCTATCCGGCATTCGTCCTATGTCGTGATATTTAGCAGCCGTACCCTGCTAGGTGATCGTCCTTCACCTTTTGATGATCGTCCTTCATCATTTTATCCGATGGCCGTCCCCGTCGTTGATCTTGTTATCTGACATTCGCCCTATGTCATGATAAACCCTGAGAGCAGCCGTACCCTGCTAGGTGATCGTCCTTCACCTCTTGATGATCGTCCTTCGTCATGCTTATCCGATGGCCGTCCCCATCGTCGACCTTTTATCCGGCATTCGTCCTATGTCGCGATATTTTTGGCAACCGTACCTTGCCAGGTGATCGTCCTTCACCCTTAGATGACCGTCCCTCATCTTATTCCCCAACAGAGCAGCCGTCCCCTGCTAGGTGATCGTCCTTCACCTTTGATGACCGTACCTCATCATTTATTTTTACCTATAGTCCCCATAGAATCTTTTTCACTTTATTTTTGGTGGTCGTCCCCATCACAATCTCTTATATCCCCAGCATGTCGGCCGTCCCCGTCATTGCTCTTTCCCCAGCAGTCGTCCTCTGCTCGACGGTCGTCCTCCGTCGCCCGCACTTTATAATATACTTTATTTTCTTTTACAATCTATATCCCTTTTCTTCTTCATTCTGTGAGTGCAAATTTTGGACTATCTTTGGTATTCAACCACAAGTTATCTTGTTCGCCTATTAAGCCGTTGCTTACATCCTGCACAGCCAACTCATGCTTGAATAGGGGCAGCTGTAAACACCCCAAATTTGCCCTCACCCATTCACACCATGGCTTGTGATCTTTTCATATACATAAGTTCAATCATAGCATCTCATATTGCATATTTGCTTCACTGCATTGGTTCAAAGTCATCTGCATCTAGGGTTTGTGATCTGAGCAGTCCAAGAGCTATTTGAGCCACTCCAAAGGTCATCAATCACTTCAAAGGGGTACATGTATGTTCAAGCATCATATTATATCCTCTCAAAGTCAAGAATGTCAAAAAATCACAAGAACTGAGATTGGCATGGAAGCAGAGCCAGGTTTGACTGCACAGATGACCTAGAATTAGGGTTTTGGTTTCAAGGGCCATAACTCCAAATTTTTTGGTCATTCTTGTTTATATTGGTCTCTATATGGTATAGGGATCATGCATATCAATTTTCATGAAGAAATTCCATGGGGAAGGCATCTGATCAAGAGTTGACATTTTGAGCAAGTCAGTGCAAAATCAGGGCATCTGAGGCCCTCAATGACCCAACCAAAGGGTGTTCTTCATCATTTTGATTATGTATGATCTTTATTTGATCATAGAAGATGTTGGAAGTTCACAAAATTGAAGAATTTCAAGCCATTTGCAAAGTTGACTTTTTGGGAAAATGACTTGTAATGGAAACTTGCCATTTTGGGAAACTTTTTCAACCCTTGCTTTTTGATTCAAAAATGCTTCAAATGGGAAAACTTTGGTCATGAAAGTTGTAGAATGGATCATTCCCTTTTCAAAAAGTACAAGAACTTGTCCTAATTCATTTTGGATCAAAAGTTATGGCTTGTCAAAGTTGGGAAAAATCACATAATTTCAAGTTTTCTACCAAAGAGGCAAAGTTGCAAAACCACTTGCCAAGACAAATTGTGCTATCAAATGGACTTCTAATCTTCATACAAACATAAACCAAGGCCTAAAGTCAGATTGCATCAAAAGTTCACTCATTTTCATGACTTGTGGATCAAGAAATTTCAAAAGGGCCAAAGTTGATCAAAGTTGCAAAACCTCACTCAAACCCTAATCCATGAGCTGGCTGACTTCAAAATTGATCCTATGGTTCTCCTCACTTCTTGCTGCGCAGGACACCCCTCTTGTCCTTGGCTAGCCATGAGCCCATACCTCTCTTACACAAAGCTTGACTTTTTTGCAAAAGACTCATACCAATCACAATAGGGCACACAACTCCACAGACCTATCCATGAGTGATAAGTGGACAAAATGGAACTCAACACAACACACAACTCATGCTGAAACACTCCCCAAGCCAGCATTCTCATTTTCCACCTCTTATGCAACTTCCTTCGAAACTCATCATACAAGCATCAAACATTAAAACAAACTTCACAAAACACCTCAGCATACTCCCCTGATCATTTCCCTGCCCTCATTCATCCCTGAAACATCCTCAAACTGAAACACGATTTCTCTCCCTCACTGAACAGAACTCACTCAATCTCTCAAACCAGCCAAAAGAAACTCCAACCAAGCACTGCAAGCTTCTCACGAGGTCCATTAGAGGCGTTTTGGATCAAAGGGGCAGCCAGAAAGTTCCAGAAATCAAAGCTTCAGTTCAGGTGAGCTCAAGAACATTTTTTCCAGAAACATGTTTTTAAGTTCCTAAATGATTCTCTATGCTTCACTGATCATGCTGATATGTTTTGTTTCGAAAATGATTGAGTATTGAGTATGTATGATGCTTTTGAAACTTTTCTGACCTAAATGCATTTTGCTTCGATTCAGCTTGGTTGTGAAGAATAAATGTGTTTTGATTGTTGATTCTTGCTCTATGATGTTTGGGGATGAATTCTGGG
Organism: Lathyrus aphaca; assembly: GCA_963966055.1. Classification (NCBI taxonomy): domain Eukaryota; kingdom Viridiplantae; phylum Streptophyta; class Magnoliopsida; order Fabales; family Fabaceae; genus Lathyrus; species Lathyrus aphaca. The sequence goes on along the minus strand of OZ014519.1, from coordinate 679,665,569 downwards.
CAGAGAGATTAGATTTTAGGGACCTGGGGAAGAAGTTAGCAACTTTCAGGTGAGGGTCTGGCTGGAGAAGACGACCGGAAGTCTTCTCCGGCCACCTGAAAGTGATTAGTGTCTTAATTGCGTTTAGGGTTCAGTTTGAATGTGGAGCGTAGATTTGGTTGACTTTGTTTGACTCCCGCGCGTTTTAATGGCCTGGATTGTTTCATTAAAACCCTAATCCACGTCATTAGTTAATTAATCAGGTTTTTATATTAATTTAGCCAGTTCAAATGCTAGCCGTAGGATAGCGCGCTAGTCAACTCCCGCGCGTTCAGTTTGAATACTAGCCACTGGATCTGTTGACTTCCCATTAAATCAATTTTAATTTCATTTTTCTTGCATTTTCTTTCATATTTATTTTAAAATAGTTAGAAAAATCCCAAAAATATTTCCTTTTGCATTTTTGTTTCAAATATTTTTCTCAATCAGAAAATATTTTTATTTTTATTTTTTCACTAAAAATTATTTTTAAATCATTTAAAAGTTTATTTTTAATTAGTTAATGAAAATTAATTAATTAAAAATACTTTTAGGTATTTAAAAATCACAAAAAATTTCACATAACATTTAAAAACATTTAGAAACATTGTCCAACTCTCAAACCAAATTTCTTTTTTGATCTTGATGCCTTTTGATAATTTTCTTTGGAATTAATTTCATTATTAGGCAATATTTTGTGACAAACTTCAAAAATTCATTTCTGTCTAACCATTGAGAGTTGGATCATGATTCTTTTTGCATTGCATCTTGTATAGCATGTAGTTTATAGGATAAATTTGGCATGAATTGATCTTGCATTTTTAATTTGTTTTGCATTTTTCTTGACAAGGTACCTTAAAACCCTAACAATCTTAGAAAATTCATAACTCTCACTAGGTTAAGAGTTGGATCCCCTCCTTTGGGCAGTGAGTTTGTGTAGGTTTAGGGTTCCTTTGATTGCTTTTTTTAAATTTTTATCATGTCATTTGCTTCTGGTTTTGGATTTTGCTTTGTGTGTTGATCATAAACCCTAATTTATGCCTTCCTTTGCATCCATCTTCCATTTGCTTGCATACCATGACTTGCCATGACATTTTGTGCATCCATTTGATTCATAATACATCTTAAGACATATTAGAATCATGTTTGATCATTGCATCTTTCATTTGCCATGTTATATGTCATTTGCATTCCATAACTTTTCATGAACATCCATGGTTCAAAGCATGCTTCCCTTGCATCCATATGTTTGTATGATCATTCCTATGCCTTGCCTCATGTTTGCAGCATCTCTTAGCATCATTAACATCATACTCATGCTTCTGGTTTTGGTTGGCATCATCACATTTCATCTCATTTTGCATTGCATTTCATTTCTTTACTAACTTTTCAGGTGGTAAGTTGTTTGAGAAGTGAATTTGCCTTCACTTCTCACATTCTCTTCTCATCTTGCCATTTTACATCCTTTGCTGCATTTTTGTATGTGTATTGGATTGAGCTTGCTCATTCTTGTTCATCTTACCTTCTTTCTTCAAGCAACTTGTCTTCTTAAGTGAAGCAAGTTGTTTTGCTTCTCCTTTCTTCTTCTCCTTTCATCTGCTTCCCTCCTTGGTGGTTCCTTGAAGATTTCTTTCTTAAACCTCACAAACCCTATGAATAACCAAGCATGATAATAATTAGGGTTTAATTAGTCCCCCACTTAGCTTTTACCTTTGTGTCTCTTTGAGTTTTCTCTTCTCATCTCATAATCAGGGACTAAACCCTAAAGGCTTTAAGGCTTTGTGATTAAGCTTATGCCTGCATCCTTCTATTAGGATGGAGTGTATAACTTTAATCCTAAGTGTTAAACCCTTAATGTGTTTAAATCCTTTAATCAAATCACTTAATAACCATCAAGACATCAAGCTTGTAACTTGGACCTTGCATTAGGGTTCTAATTCTTCCTTAATTGGTTAAGAAGGACTAACCCTAGTGTTAATGGACAAGTCCCCCTCAAGTTGTCTTACAAACCATAAAAATCACTTCTTAATCATACCATTAAATAAAATCCATCTAATAAAGGCTTTGTTTTGTCATGAGGTTAATCCCTAATCATGGATTAAGTTGAGGAGTCTTCCTCAGCTTAAACATTCTCATCTATTGTCCTTCTATTAGGATGGTGTAATGAGTCTGTTTAATCCCTGACTATGGCTTAATCTCATTACTTAACACTAAACAAAAACAACAAAAACATCTAATTAATCACAAGTAGGTTAATGATCTTAATTCTACACCATGGTGATTAAGTGTGAGATACTGACTTCACACTTAAGGCATTCTCATTACCCCTAATCAGAGGGAAGATGTGATGAGTTTACTAACCCATTGGTTTAGGCGTAAGCTCATTAACTTATGACAAAATTCAAAAAGCAATAAAAGACTGAAAATACAAACAAACAATAATCGTCTCCTCCGAGATTATTTTCTCATCTCATTCACTCACAAACGAGAACTTGCTTCTTCCGTCTCATGCAAGACAGTTAGCACCTGAGCCAGACAGGTCATACACTTGAGCATAGGCAAGTAAGCAGTTCACAAGTCAATTTATCTTTCAGTCTCTTTGGGTCGAACTACGGTGTTCTGACTTCCTCATTGCACGAGAGGATACGTAGGCATAACTTAACAGTTATCGAACAAAAGTCTCTGTATATTCCCCCCTCCTTCCAGCATTATTCTTTAAGCCTCATAGTCTTGAGCATTTCACTTCTGTTCTTACACTGACACTTCACTTATATACACTACACTTCTTTTACACTGACACTTGCATTCTTTTCCAGCTTTGATACACAAATTGCACTGACACTACCCCTTTAAAACACAAGTCTTCTAAGCGTGGATCCCGTCGAGTACGGCGGACAATCTGGGTGCTAATACCTTCCCAGGTTGTAACCAACCCCCTTTCTCAGTCTCTCTGGTTCGCAACCGTCTTATCCATACCTTTCTAGGTCTATGCAGCATTGCCTTTCCTCTGGGATAAAAATGCCTAGCTGGCGACTCTTGTCTTTCTGAGCTCACTTTTGTGTGTTCTCATCCCTTTCGCCGACCGTTCGCGTCTGTACCCCATTTGACTTAGCCTCATTTGGTGGGAGCGACACATTCATCGTAAAAAAATTGGGCCACAAATTCTAATCTCCCTTACTAGATGAACAATCAAGTGAACCATAATGTCGAAAAATGAAGGAGGAAAATACATCTCTAATTGGCACAAGATAATTGAAGCCTCATTTTCCAAAACATCTAACTTTGATGGATCAATGGATTTACAACAAATTGCATTGAAAAATAAGCACAACCTGGTTATAGTCTTCCTAACATTGTTAGGCAATATCCCACGAATAGCCACTGGTAGTAGTTGTTGCATTAAGACATGACAGTCATGAGATTTTAAGCCAATTAGTTTGAGATCTTTAATAGATACAAGCCTCTTGACATTTGATGAGTAACCATGCGAAACTTTAATACTTTGTAAACACTCACAAAAACTTGTTTTCTCTTTTTTAGAAAAAGTGTAGCAGGCAGGAGGGAAATATATCTTGTTGCCTATATGTTGTGGAGTTAACTCTTCTCGTATACCCATCAAACCCAAATCCACACGAGCATTATAACCATCTTTTGTTTTGCCATGAATGTTCAGAAGTGTTCCGAGTAAACTATCACATACATTTTTCTCCACGTGCATCACATCAATACAATGTCTTACATCAAGACTAGACCAATATGGAAGATCGAAGAAAACTGACCTCTTTTTCCATAAATTTTTCGTATTTGATTTCTTTTTGTATTTTCCAAACACAACATTAATGCCCCGTTGTCGTTGATAAACTTCCTCTCCAGTTAAGGGCTTTGGAGCTTCACCATGCTCTTGTTCCCCATTGAAAGCTTTTCGCAATCTACGATATGGATGATAACGAGCTAGAAATTTTCGATGTCCAAGATAAACAGTTTTCTTTCCTTTCTCAAGTTGGAGGTAACTTGTGTCTTCTTCACATATAGGACATGCATTATGCCCTTTAACTTTATAACCATACAAATTACCATACGCCGGAAAATCGTTGATGGTGCAAAACAACATGGCATGCATATTGAAATGTTCACCAGAATACGCATCAAAAACATTCATTCCTTCATCCCACAATACTCTTAAATCATCAATCAAGGGACTTAGATAAACATTTATGTCATTTCCCGGTTGTTTTGGGCTCGAAATCATCATGGATAACATAATATATTTACACTTCATGCATAACCTAGGAGATAGGTTGTAAATCATCAGGAGAACAGGCCAAGAAGAATGATTAGTACTTAGATTACCAAATGGATTCATTCCATCAGTAGAAAGTCCAAGTCTAAGGTTTCTCGACTCTTTGCCAAAATTTGGAAACAAAGAATCTATTTTCTTCCACTGCAAAGAATCAGCTACATGACGAATTTGTCCATCACATTTTCTTTCATCGGCATGCCATCTAAGATTCCTTGCGTCATTTGCATTTGCGAAGAGTCTCTTGAACCTTGGAATTATTGGTAGGTACCATACCACTTTCGCGGGAGGACCCTTTTTGACAACCTCATCATCACTAGAATCACCATCTTTCTTTTTGTAGCGTGACGCCTTGCACTTCAGACAATGATTATAGTTTACATACTCTTTTCTATATAATATGCAATCATTAGGACATGCATGTATCTTTTCATACTCCAAACCCATTGGACATAATATCTTTTTTGCCTCATAATAACGATTTGGCAATACGTTACCTTCTGGAAGCATCTGTGTCAACAATTCAAGCAATTCGGTAAAACTTTTGTCAGTCCACCCATTATTTGCCTTCAAATTAAACAATTTTAACACGGCTGACAAACGTGTAAAATTAGTGCATCCCGGGTACAAAGGTTGATCATTGTCAGTGCATAAAGTATCATACGCATGTGCCTTTTTAAACGAATCTTGTCCAATATCACGCATCATGCCTTCCAGACGATCATCATCCATTTCTACACCAATATTATCTTTTTGGGACACATTTGACTTTTCTACTACCTCACCGTGACATATCCATTGTGTATAACTTTGATAAATCCCATGACAAATTATATGATCCATGATTGCCTTCTTATTAAGTTTTGGTTCGCGATTTGCACAACGAACACATGGACAGAGAAAAATCACATCAACACTTTTTTCACCATTACTTTTAGGAGGAGGAAGATTTTTTTTAGCATTGCTTTCAGCAAACTGTAGAAATTCCTTCACTCTATGTTCGTACTCAACACTTAATCGATTAGCTTTTATCCAACTACGATTCATACCTATGTTCCGGAATTAATGCATACATATCAAATAAATCATTTAGACACCTATAATAGTCGCTCTCTTGGACATTAGAAAGAATGCAAAAGTCTCTACGTGCAAACACATGACATGCATAAAGAAGAAGTGAGAAGTTATAAATAATTAAAAAAGAACCTGCAATATGGTGTGGCCGGCCGGATGACTCACGGGTGACGATGCAGAAGTTCTCGTCGACACACAATTTCTACAACAAACAATATCATCACAACATGTATAAAATAAACATGGCTATATATATATATATATATATATATATATATATATACAAAACTATATATACATATATATATATATATATATATATATATATATATATAGTTTTATATATATATATATATATATATATATATATACAAAACTATATATACATATATATATATATATATATATATATATATATATATTCAAACAACAATAGTGAATAGGAAGAATAAGATGAACAGAAAATGGTACCTTGGGCGGCGGACGGCGGAGGGAGAGGGGGAGACGGCGTCTGCTGCGGAGGGAGAGGGGGAGACGCGCGGAGGGTGGAGGTGGAGCGGCATCAGCGGCGTCAGCGGCGCGAGAGATGGGGAACGGCGTGACGATGCAGCGAGGGAGAGGGGGAGACGCGTGGAGGGTTGGAGATGGGGAACGGCGTCAGCGACAACAGCGGCAGCGGTGGGTACAGTAAATGAAGATGAGCGGCGGCGGCGGTGGGTACAGGAGGAAGAAGATACGAAAAGTAACAGTAATAAACTTTATGTTTTAGATTTAGGGTTTTAATTTTTTAAATGGACTTTTTACATCGGTTGGTAGTTCCACCGATTTAATAGGTGTTTTATAATTTTTTTAAATTTTTTTTAAGACATTTATTACATCGGTTGGTATATCCACCGATTTAATAGGTATTTTTTTTAATTTTCTTAAATTTTTTTTAAAGACACTTATTACATCGGTTCTAACAACCACCGATTTAATAGGTATTTTTTTAAATTTTTTTTAAGACACTTATTACATCGGGTCTTACACCCACCGATGTAATAGCATATTATTTTTTTAAATTTTTTTTAGAAACCTTTTACATCGGTTCTAACACCCACCGATGTAATATGTTATATTTTTTATTTTATTTTTTTTAATAAGAAACTTTTTACATCGGGTCTTACACCCACCGATGTAATAACATATTATTATTATTTTTTTTTTTTTGATTTTTTTTGATTTTTTTTAAGAAACTTTTTAAATCGGTTTTTACAACACCCGATGTAATATGTATTTTGTTTTTTTTTTTTGAATTTTTTTTATTGTTTTTTAATATGGTTTTTTACATCGGTTTTAGAAAAACCGATGTAAAGGCTTTAGATGAATTTTTTTGTTATTTACAAAATTGCCACCGCATTACTTTTTACATCGGGTTTTTTCTATACCCGATGTAAAATCCCTTATAACAATTTATGTTATTATTTACGAAACTGCCACCGCGTTATTTTTTACATCATTTTTAATAAATGCCTGATGTAAAATCATTTAACCAAATGTCTTTTTTTAGTAGTGTACTTACTTTATTCTCAATTCTCTCCCTCAAGTGGGAGCATATCCACAATGCTCCCCTAAAGCAAAAGATATTTTATCCACATACCTACGAGACACCTCCTACCCACCACCTGTGGGGAGTACTTTTGATATAAGGAAGCCAGTCTCTCACTCGAATCAAATGCTTCTGATATCACTGTTAGGGAGTCCGAGGAACGTCGAAAGTGTCAGTGGGTCAAGCGTTCATGGTTTCAAGAGACTTTGACACTACATATCCACCAAAAACGTTAAGCAAACGAGGGTATGAGTCACTTCTCTTATAAACTCAACATTTCCTCCATTCCTAATAGATGTGGGACTTTAGCACTTTCGCACTTGAAACCCAACAATATGTTACTAGATATAAAGTTTAAGACATTTACATATTCAATAATTCCTTACAAAGATAAGTTAAATAAATTCAACATTTAAATTTACATTTTTTGTTGGATAAACTAGGCATGACAAACAAATATGGACCTGGTCGGATCCGCCTTCCTCGCCCTGAATTTAACGGGGAAATGTCATTTTAATTAGGGGTGGGTGTGGGGAAAATCCGGATTTTTACTATGGGGATGAGGACAGGGGATCCTAGTACCCGCACCACACCTTCCTCCGTCCCACACCCCCTATTAAAATTAATTTATCATCTTTATTTTTTATACCTTTATTACTCATTAACTTGCCTTAATCTTAAAATATCAAATTTATTATAGTTATTATTTATTTATTTTTTAAACATATAGATAAAATGAAAATGGAAAAGTATTATAATTTTTCTTAAAGTGGTCAAATATTTAGTTTAATTGTCGTTTTTTATTCCTATGAAAAAATAAACATTATAAAAAAATACAATTTATGTGGGTGGTGGCGAGGGATGGTATAGAAAGGCGGAGGCAGAGCTGATAATGCTTAAACCCACCTACGCCTCACCCCGTTGCCACGCCTAGGATAAACCAAACCTATACAATTTTATATAGATTGAAACTTTTACTTGCTAAAAGTACAATGTGTGACAAACCTTAGTGATTAAGGGTTGTCAAACACTCTAATTAAGGTTTACTGTAGGATTGGGAGCTAGATCACAAGAGGTGAGAAACTATATATATATATATATATATATATATATATATATATATATGTGTGTGTGTGTGTGTGTGTGTGTGTGTGGTTTTCTGCGTGAGAATCAGATTTGCCTTCTTAACTTCAATGTTGAAGTATTTATAACAATGTTGAGCCTCGATCTTAGACCCCTTATAAATAGAAACCATCACTAAGATAATGCGGGAGTGGATAGTTAATCCACTGTTAGTTCGGAGAATATGGTCAAATAACTCCTTTCTTACCGTTATAGAATAAGGACACCTCATTTTCCCACTTTCTCACCTCGTGTGACTCCTCCAAGAGGAATGTGACATATCCAAAAAAAGGGAAACATGCATAATAAACGAGTGATTGAACTAGGAAAAAATGACCAAGAAGGTGTTAAAGGCGATATTCTATATCTCTTTCCTCCATCTCGCCCCTTATGGTCCCTTTTCAAATATACACATACATAGTCCACGACGACTTATAAAGGGAAAAGTGTTTTTGTTTCATCTCATTCATTATGACGTTCTAAAGGGAGCCTTAAATGGAGAATTTAAGCAAGGATTAAGGTGAATTCTTTTGACGAGAATTAAGTCGAATCCTTCTGGGAGACTTTAGTTGAGTCCCTCCATAGAGACTTTAACTAATTCTCTCAAATAAGACTTTAGTTAAGTCCTTCAGGCGAGAATTTAGACGAGTCCCTTCAGCGAGACTTTAATTGAGTCCATCGGGGATACTTTGGTTTGGTAGTCTTACAAAAACAACTTTTACTTTTCCCCTTTCTAAGACAACAAAAATCTCCCTTGAAAGTCCAACATTCACATTGCTTTTTTTAAAGGCACTAGAGATCTTTCTGTGGAGGTCCATAATTTATATTTCCCTTTCTAAGGTGACAAGGATCTTCCTATGGAAGTCGAACATTTATGTTAACAACAAAACCAAAATAACATGTTTCAAATGATTATTGTTTTACATAGATATTCATGCATTGGTAGGCGACTCACCTTTCTGAAAACCAACTATAGTAATATATTATATTGACTAAGTTCTAAGTTTTGTGAATGAATTGTCCATCCAATTCCTAAAAGCTTGTATGCTCCATGTGGTAACTTCTAGTATATGCGATATGGTCAGTCCTAATTTGGTTGTAGTTTCCTCTGTTGGGTTGGAGTTATATCTTCTAGTCGCCCTTTGCTTGAAGATTAATTCTCAAATGTGGGAAAGATCTCTTATTTCTACGACTAGATTAGAAGCCTATCTTAACCCTGCCTCATTCTCTTTTGGATTGAACTGAGAGCATCGCCAAAAAGGCGTGTATTGATTTCAATAGGAAACACAACATTTTCTCTGTATACCAAAGTAAAGAGAGTCTCCTTGATAATTGAATGAGAAGTTTTGTGATAGACCATAATAATTCATGTCGCTGCTCATCCCATATTTCTTTTTTATCATCTAACTTCTTCTTGAATCCTTTTAGCATTACTTTGTTTGTTTATTCTTATTGCCCATTTTCCTGTGGATGGATAATGTAAATTAACTTTGTTTGCACTCCTAGATAGTGACAAAAGTTAACGGAAAATGTTGGAAAACTGAATTTCGTTGGCCAAAATGATGACCCTTGGTAAACTAAACATGTACATAATTCTCTTCCAATTAAAAGGACAGACCCTTTCTCCTGTGATTTTGAACACGAGTTCAACTTCTATTTATTTCGTGAAATAATCCACTCCAACGATCAAGAACTATAGCTGACCGGGAGCCAAATGAAAAGGACCGAGAATGTCCATACTCTAGTGGTAAAATGGTTAGAGCATTGTGACAGAATATAGGAGTTTGGTTATTTTTTTGGTGCAGATTGGCATATATTTGGAATTTTTCGCTTTCTTGACGAACGTCATATTGTCCCTCACTAGGGTAGGCCAATAATAGCCCGCTCTCAGCAACTTGAAGGCCACGACTCGTCCGCCAATGTAATTAGATACACTTAAGCAAGGACTATGGTAATCTCCTGTTCCCTGAGGCATCTTAATATAAGAGAGGCTTTTACCATTTTGTAGAGGCTTTCTTACATCAGAAAGTACTTTGTTTCATGCTTGAAAGTTTTATATTTCTCTAACTCATCTTATGGTAATTCTTATGATTTTATATAATGAATTATGGGTGTCATCAACTAGATGATTGGGAAACTTCAAAATTATTGGTTTCGCATGCCTCCATACTAAGGATGGAAAGCGTCTCTTGAATTACAGACTGATTGTACCCTGTTTTCTTCGAGCTGTCATGCTTGGACAGAAGGTTCGCCCTAAAATTTTGCTCCCTGGGTATATTCATTTTCTTGAAAGCTTTGAAACACTAAGATAAATCACATATCATTTTTAGATACTAGATGAGTTGTGACTCCTTCATTTGATATTCCATGGCAACCTGTTTTCCCACCAATTCGAAGTCACTTTTGGATTTTAGAGTCGATGGACCTACATCTAGGGCAAAGGTTATGTCGATAATAAGAGCTTCATAATTTGCTTAATTATTTTATCCTTGAACTTGGATTTAAAAAATTGTTCGATTAATATATTTTTTGGCCCTTCTATAACTATCTCTAATTTGTTTCCCTTCACGTTAGAGGCTCCATCTACTAACAACAACAGGTAGGGGATGTCCTCGCCCACTAGAAAACTAATTTGTTGCCAAAAAATCTGCTTGTACTTGTGATTTTATGCTTCCTCTAGCTATTTTATATATATATATATATATATATATATATATATATATATATATATATATATATATATATTAGATTTCTTACTCAAATAACTCGACTGCCCAAGACACCATTATTCCTGCTAGATCTGGTTTCTTGAGGACCTAACGAATGTGATAGTTTGTCTTTACTATAACCTGATGTCCCTGAAATTAGAGCCTTAGCTTTCTTGAGGTTACCACCATTACCAATATGATCCTTTCAATATTCTAATATCAGGCCTCAACGCTTTTGAATACCTTGTTCACAAAATAGACATGTTGCTTCACTTTATCTATTTCCTTGATGAGTACTAAGCTCATCGCTTGGTCGGTAAGACACAAATAAAGGTACAAAGGCAAACTGCTATTGGCACATCAAGATGTGGCAAAGAAGTGGAAAGCCTTGTCACCTACATAAGAAAGAAAACGAGATAGGGAGCCTATGCATCCTACTAGTTGTCAAACTTCCTTAACATTGGAATGACTCCTCATATCAATGATGGTTTGATACTTGTCTGGGTTTGCTTCTATGCTTCTCTTGATTAACATCAAACAAAGTAATTTTCCTACTTGCATGCAAGATGAGCACTTGCCTGGATTCAAGTGTGTTTTATATTCCTCAATGACCATAGGATATCTTCAAAGTTTGTTGCACAGAACTCTCCTTCTGAAGTCTTCAATATCTTATTGTCAATGTAAACCTTCAAGTTGTGCCTTGTCTATTTTGAGAACACTGCATCCATGAGTCTTTGATAGGTGGCGTTTGCGTTCTTAAGACCAAATGGCATGACGTTGTAATAATATTTTCAATGGTTGGATATGAATGAAGTCTTGGACACATCCATAAGATCTATCTTAATATGGATGATTCTGGAGTACGTGTCCATGAAATTCAATGTTTTGAAGCTTGAAAATCCCTCAATTAGGCAATCTATATTGGGTTAAGGGTACAAATCTTTGGGGTATACATAGTTAATGACAATGAAGTTGGCATACATGTTCCATTTGATTGATGTTTTACTTACTAATACCATGTTAGCCGGCCAATATGGGTATTTAACCTTTGTTATCAAACTGATGCTTGTCAACTTTTATACTTCCTCATCAATAGCTGCTACTTTTTCCTCGCCAACCTCATGTTTTTGTTGAGATATTGGCTTGACAGTGGGATCAATGGCAAGACAATGACACACCACTATGATATTTATGCATTTCATATATGAGGGTGCTCAAGTCAATATGTCGATGTTTCTCCTGAGCAAGGCGACAAACCCCTCTTCTCCAAATTCAAACAAAGAGGTGACTAACTTGGTGCCTTGGTGGAACAATAGGCCAATCTGGACCTCTTCCAAGTTTTCTATTTTTGGGATTAATCTAGGATTTATACTTTCACTACCCATAATCTAGGATCTATACTTTCACTCTCCCTCCTCATTTTCAGGCTTCTCTAATAGCATTCTTAGACAATCTTCTAGTCTCCCTTAACTACAACGACTAACCCATCAAGTAATATGTATTTAAGCCTCAAATGAAGGGTGGATAATACCATCCTAATAAGTTGGGGGCAAGTCATCACATGATAATGTTGTAAGGAGACATGGTGTCTACCAGAAGACACCTCACTTCGATCACCTTGACGCTTACCTCTGAGTCAAGCATCCTTTTAAGCGTTATGTGCCCCTTTACTTGTACTTGTTCGTCCGAAAGGCCAACCAGAGAACCTTAAAATGCTCATCTGTTCTTAGGGTTGAGTTAGAGCCTTTGGAAGGCGCTCCAAAACTAGACATCTACTATGCTACTAAGGTCGATTAATACTCGCTTTCGCTACCTTTCGGTACATGATCGACATCTGGGTTGCCTCTGATTTCGCTAGCCAACACAATTATATTTGTTTTTAGGATTCTAAAATAAATTTTAAGCTCTTTGTTTTCTTATGATTCGTAAACGAATAAGTTCACTGAGGTTTGAAATGAGATAGATTTTATGACCCCTTGTCCCTAAGGGGCTACTCACTCATGGTGAGATTGACCAAAAATAAACAAGATAAAGACATGAAAGCAATAACAAAATAAATTAAATAACATGAATGAAGACAAATGCTTGAATAAAATAAAGAAATTCAGAAAATACAACTTGAGAGCTCAAACTGAAATAAACAATAATCTAAAAGGGGTTCTCCTTATTCCAAACAAGTGACCACCTATTTATCCATTGAATACATCATTAAGGCTTCATAATTTAAAGCGCTAACATGAATGATCACTTATGGATGCAAATAAGCAGTTTAAGAGTTCAAAATTCAGAAAAATGTTCCAGAATGTCAAAGTTTACAACAAAAACTGGGTCTGACACCGACAGTGTTGCCTCATACAGGGGGTCATGTTGAGGAACACGACCCGGTGTCAGGCAACACAGTCAACCCGTGTTCTTCTTAGATGATTTCTTTGGGAGCGCCTCAAGGGCCAACACGATCAATGTCAACTAACACGACCAGGTTGTGTTGGACACATGTCTTGTTTACTGAGACTTTACTCGAACACTCTATTTTTCATCTTTTTTCGCTTCAATCTTGCCCAATACTTCCTTATTTGGTGGAAACAATTAAAACATACCAAAGCACATAAAAGCAAAACAAAACGATAAAAACACACAATAAAACGAGAATAAAGTAAGCTAAAAATGCGATGAAAAAATCACTTATCATTAGCTGAGGTAAAATGATTTAATATTTAAATAACAAATAAAAAATGAGTATGAACCTATTGGAAGATTGAGTTCAACAAATTTGAACTCAAGACCCAAGCAGATGTAAGGGCTATGTGGAATATGTATTTCTGTTTTGAAATAAAAATTCAGCTCGAGTTTGAAGCGACAATATCAAGATCAGTCGAAGATATTGCAAATATGTTAAAGCGTCCACCTGAATATTAAAGTGTAATATTACATTTTATTTTGAAATCATCTATGCAATGCTTATTTAATGTTAGGAATGTTGATTTCATTTTGAAAAATTATCTGCCTTTGACTCTGCTACTCGTTTGTTTGTGTTACAGAAGTATAATTACAAAAATATTAAAGAGATATATCTCCGAAATTAAAAAAAGAAAAAACTCAGAATAATCTTTTTTGAGTGTATGATGAAATATGTCCGAAGAAATATATCTCTAAAAACGTGAAGGATTTTTAGAAATTTGAACATTGAGTTCGGTAACATAAAATAGTCAATAAATAAGAAGAAAATGACATATGACCTACTACTTAAGGTTCATTAAAATTCAGAAAAAGTAAGTACCGTCCTCTAATATTTTTGATGGAAAATAGACACCCCTGGCCCCTACATAAACTCTAATAAAACATTCCAATTGTAATCTAGCATTCTTTCCTTTTTTCTTTCAACACAACTATTCGTGTCCTAATTATAAATTATTTGATGATTTTATATAAATTATAATATTACCTGAAAAAATTCCTTTACGAAATTAATCTTTATTTGTAAATAAAAAATAATATCAAATGAAAAAATTGCAATATAAAATTAATATTTATTAATAAATATAATAAATAATTTAAAATCATTAACAATAAATTGTATAATAAGGAAATAAACGATAATGTTTTATTTTTTATGACTAAAATACATTGACAACATGTATGAAACTTAAGATATTTACACCTTGAATCAATTCAACTATTAAATTTAAATTGATTTTATAAAACCTATCAAATTAAGTTCATATAAACTGAAAAACGGGATGACACACTGTCTAATCTTAGCGTATGATAAATGATTTATAAATAATATGTTATTTAAAACATATATAAACATTTACTATAAAAAACATGTTTAAGTTATTTCAAGTTTTGTAAACTTAATTATTAATATGAAAATAATTTAATAATTGAATTGATTTAATTGAATTTCTACAAATATTTATAAAAGTACGTATTAAATTTGATACTTTGTTAGAAGTACTTAATATACGGATCATGCTTGTTCATGAACAACACACTAACAATAAGTGTTTTTTTGGATCAAAATTAGGATGAGAGATCAAAATTGTTTAAAAATAAAACAAGGGATTAAAACCGTGAATTTGATAAAATAGAGGATCAAAATTGTAATTTAATCTAATATTTTTGTATTCAATATATTTCTTTAGTTCCGAAAGTCATATTGAAGTTTATTTTGAACTTTAACTTAAAAATTCATATTAATTATTTAACGCTTTAAAATATATTATATAATTATTTTTGTCTAATTAATTATAAATTTAATATTTTTGAGTTTTTTCGTCAGTTAATTAAACGAAAATAATAAATATAATATGTTTCGAAGAGTTAAATAGTTTTCTTGAAGCAGGGGCTTTGTTTCTTGCGTGTAGGACGGAAAAGAAAGAATTTATTTTTTTTGGCATTACGATAGGATCTAATCCTAAGAGGATCTCTTTTTGGTCATCCTTGGTTAAAATGTTGGAAATAAAGTTATCTTGTTGGCATGGGAGATTTGTGAGTTTCGGAGAAAGAATCACCCTTCTCAAATCAATGCTTAGTAGTCTATCCATTTTTCACCTCTCCTTTTACAAAGCTCCGGTAAAAATTTGGAACGAAATCACTAGAATTCAATGTGGATTTCTTTGGGGTAGTTCGAAAGTGAAAAGAAAAACACATTGGATTAATTGAGAATCTCTTTGCTTGCCTTTTGCCAAAGAATGATTAAACTTGAAAAGGATCGATGACTTCAACTTAGCTCTTCTACACAAGTGGATATGGAGAATTATCGAAGGTTCAAAGGGGTTGTGATTTAATGTTTTGAAAGTCGTTATGGGGATATCCAAACGCTCATTTCTTGTAAGAATTAAGTTTTCCCGAAGAGGAGTTCTAGTTCGAAATGGTGGCTAGACACTTTAGCTCTTCTAAAACATTACCCGGATGATGTTTTTATTGATAATTGTTTATTCAAACCGGTAATGGTTTTCATATTATTTTTTGGCATGTCAATTGGATATGGGCAGGATGCATAAAGAATTTGTTTCCGATTATGTTTTCACTCTCTAGATTACAAGACGTGTCAATAGTGGCGATGGGTGGTTGGGTGAACGATAGGTGGGAGTGGGGAGACATGGGAATTCACTTGCAGGTGAGTAATTATGTACCTCGGTCCACTTCCAGCAGGCAACACGTTTCTGATATTGCAACATCAACGGATGAGACCGATCAGGAGCGTTTTTCGGCGGAGTCGGATGATCTTGATTCTCGTCGCATTTTTTTGTTGATACAATAGTATGCGTTATTGCTACTACTCTATTTATGTCCAATTCGCGTGTTCCTGTTTTATCGGCCGTGGATGAAATGAATTGCTTAAAATCAGTGTTGAACGACGTTCTGCTGGATTCATATGGGTCAGATTCTGTGAGGTGGAAGGCGGAACCAGATAGTAAATTCTCAGTCCATTCTTTTTATCAATGTATTAGTAAGTATTATATTCCTTTTAGGCCTCCGAATAGGAACGATAAAGCTTATGAGTTGGTTTGGAAGGTGGCGGTTCCTCAAAATATTAAAGCGTTCACTTGGATATGATTTTGTAATAGATTACCAACGAGGGGTCTTTTGCTCTTTAGAAGCATCATTCCGGATGTGAGTAATTTAAATTGTGTTTTTTGTAATAACCATCAGGAATCGTTGCATCATATTTTATTTTCTTACCCCGTGACCATTGTAGTTTGGAAGGAGGTGGCAACTTGGTTGGATTTTCCTTTTACGAACGTTGATGGTGTCTTGGATGAGTTTATGTTATGGTCGGAGTTTGTTAAATTGAAAGATGTCAATGTGGGTAGAGAAGGTTGTTTTTGAAGTGCGGTGTGTTGGAATCTTTGGATTCTTCGGAATGAAATTATTTTCAGGAATTCTTCTTGAAATGTAGCATACACTGTTTGGGCAATCAAGTTCACAGTTTGGAAGTGGTCTTTCATAAAATTACTCATTCCAATTGTAATATGTATGAGTTCAACAAAATCATTTATTTTTCTTATCTTAGGTTATAATTGATTGGTAATTTTTCGTTTTGTCGAATTTTGATTCGATCCTTTTGTAATCAAGTAGAGTACGCTTTGTACTCATATAAATATATTTCTCGATTAAAAAAAAATTAGTATGATTTTTTTTTTTTAAATTAAGAGAAGAAAATGATCCTTGAGGATAATCTAAGACACTAGAAATTAGTATGATTTTTTTTATAAATTAAGAGAAGAAAATGACCCTTGAGGATAATCTAAGACACTAGAAAGAATATTAAACCTAAATTTTATTAAGTATAAATCAACTTAAAATTTGAGACTGAAAATAACAAATATTTGTTTTGTCCTAATCCTCCACCTTGGGATCTCAAAGAAAGGGACATTGATAACTTATTATTCGGCTAGAAATAAATGAAAATTTTAATGAATGTTTGCTAAGTTATATCTTAAATTTAGATTCTTCCAAAAATGGGTATAAGAAGTTAGTAATAAATTGAGCTGAAAACTTTGATTTAACGCATAAATTCTTTGGTAACGCCTCTTATGCATTAATTCCTTCTACAAGGACAGGAAAGTAATTTTCTCCTACTTAATAAATGAACAAGATCTATCGGTGCATTTATTATACTATCCTAAGTTATTTAATTTGTTCCTCTCATTTTTTTTTCTTCTAAATATTACCACATACATCCAAGCATGACCTGAATTACCACTTTCCAAACGATATATACTCACGGATGGTCCTGTTTTTTTTTTTGTCTTTTTAGTTCGCTTTGAATTCGTTACAACAGTAAAGAATCACTTTTCTCAAAACTGCAAACCAACAGTTAGAACTATCAGTTATTGCCTGTGCACAAGGTTTTAACAAAGTCCGTAATTGCAAAAATGATTGCGACAAAACGGTATAAGAAAATATCGATATCAATACTGTTATTTATCGTTTTTATGATAAAAATTAAATTGTGATTAGTTCACACTGAGACTGTGACGACCACAATCACTATTACAATATAGTTGTATTGATTGAAATCGCAAAAGTCTATATGCGGCTGATTGTTACTGGTTTTGCATGTTGAACTATTGCAGATTAGGTAACCTCCCATTGTAGTAAAAAAAGATTAGGTACCTCCTTGTCACATGAAGATAAACTATACGTACGTAAATTTGAGTACAGTTGTGGACACCAACTACTAATAACAGCTCTAGCAAACTTTAGGAACCCTACAATTAATATGAATGTCACAAGCTATCAATATATATAACTTAGAACTACCAATCTTCTCTTCAAAATTCTCCAACTTTCATTTCTTTCACCTATATTGTTATTTCTTGCTTTCGCATATAGTTCAATATGGAGTTTTTTCATGTTATCACATCACTATTCCTTGCTTTAACTCTTGCTAGAATTCACCCTTCTGCATGCCAAGTTGTAACAGGCAAGGTCACTTGCATTGATTGCACTCAGGACTATGATTTCTCTGGTTTGTTTCAATTCTCATCTCATTATGTATATTTATTCTAATCATTAAATTTTTTAGCCTATGATCAGAGCCGTCTCAAATTTTTGAGAGACCCTGTGTTATGTAAGAAATGAGAGTAAGTTTGTGAAAGTTTTTTAATAGGCCCTTTTAATAGTAAATTATCTGTGAAATATATGTATATAGTCCCTTTTTACAGTAGCATAATCTTGAAAAATTATGAGGTCTTGTGCTATAGGTTGTCTTGCACACCCTAAAAAACGACTCTGCTCATGATATATGATAACATTTTGACTCTACGACAATGCAAGAAAACCGTTGTAAATAACTATTTTCCTTTGGTTTCAGGAATTCAGGTCTCTATGAAGTGTGAAGGTATGGAAAATATGGCTATGGCAACTACAGAACATGATGGCTCCTTCATGGTTGATCTTTCCACATACCAAACAAAACCTGTTTCTGATAATTGCCATGTAAAACTCCTTGGTGGACCAAGTAACCTTTATGCTTCAAGGAAAAACCAATTCTCCCAAATTGTGAAGGACATAGAGGAAAACAGCTACACAACTTCTACCCCTCTAAGTTTCTTCACTTCTTGTCCCAAAAACACAGAATGCAAAGATGAGAATAATCAATTTGCCTCTTCCAAAACCTATAATTTTCCTATGCCTTCACAGTGGGGTTTGGCACCAACTAGTTATTATCTTCCTTTCTTCCCTATCATTGGAATACCATGATTATATATGTGTTGCATTAAGTAAACTTTTACTATATGGTTTTGTTTTTCCCTGGAAGAATGGAAGACATCGTTGTGATGGTTAAAATAAATTAATGTATTTTAAGATGTTTGTGAAGATAGTTCATTTTTATTTTATTTTATTATTTTGTTGCTAAGCAAGTTATTTATGATATATAAAAGCAATATTATGAGCATTATGGAATGATTTAGTTAAATCATGTCCTTTTCTCTGTACTCAAACTAATCCAACTAATGCTATATAAAAGATCATAGAAAAGGAGCAATCTAACCACTTTTAATTTTTTTTTATCTCATCCATTTAAAAATAATAATAATTTGTACAAATTTTTTTCTTCATCCTATGTATTTCTTGCCCATCGTGTTGGATTTCCACTTCTATCTTCGGATTGTGGACATACATCTTCAGACGCATCTCAATTCTGAATGAAAGTTAACATATTTCGAAGATATACCTCCGAAACTATTTTAAACCTTAAACGCTCAGAGTATGTCTCACATAATGCATTTTCTTTTGAATATTTCCGTAGATATATCTATAGGAATTTTCTGGAGATACATCTTCGAAGTGTATCAGAACATGTTTTTTTTATTAACGAGCTATGTATTTGTTTTCAAATGAATTATGAAGCATGATCTCGAATAAAATAACAATACAAAATAATATAGTAATATAATAGTAAAATGTACAACACGAAATTCAAAATGTAATAACAATATTAGGAAAAAGTACAAACTATAGTACTACATCAAATTAATAACAGTCTCCTATTGGGTATGTCTAATAACCTATCATCTACCTCATCTACCTCATCGGCCATCGATACCCCTGTCATCGCGCGATGTCAGCGGTATAATAGTGTTTCATGTGTCTCCGTAAGAATGTCATCCAGTAATCGCCTGAGAGCAGACCATCAAGGAAGATACCCTCGTCAATGTCTGCCTGTGCAATCTCTACAATGAAACGAAAATGAGGCAAGACATCCTCAGTATGATCTAGATGAGCTTGTTGCTCCTCTAGAATCTCCTGATGAGCTGGTCTTAGCGGATCTCCTGGAACAATCGACACCATGTACGAATGTGAGACCCTAAAGAACCACTTAATGTATTCGTCTATGTAGCTCCAATCATTTAACGCTATGGTAACCCGAGCCTCATCCGATACTAGATGAATCTAATGATCATCAAATATCTCCTCTATCTATATAGAAGTCAAGATAGAAGGAGCAGAGAGATCATGGTGTCTGGGGATGGTCTAGGTGTACCCTAACTGCCATATGACGTGCTCGGGCAAATGAGGAGTAGTGATGTGTGATCTGCAGGCCAGCCATCAGGAGTAGAGATATATGTCGTCAAATGGTCACATTTGACGATGATCCACGTAGTAGTTAAAGTGGATATCCTCATCAACCAAGCGATCAAGATAAACTCTGAAAGGCTCAACCGATTGGTTCTCTCTTAGCGGAATAAAATCACAGACACAGGCCATGTCCTCGGTGTACTCATCCTCACTCGCCCAGTCAGCGATGCGCGAGAAGTGTTGGAGGATCCAAGCCTAAAATAAAAATAAAAAGCATCCAGGGATCAAGAATCATCACAAATATGAAATAAAATTATAAAAAAACATTCAATGATAAAAAATTATTACCACCAGTAGTGTTGTGCTGCCTATGAACTATTTTGTCCTCCATCGATATCCATCTCTCAACTTTGAATACAAATAAGCCAGGTAAGCCGCCCCTAATTGTACTCATGGAACTGTATGAGATCCAAGAAGTACCGGAGGTATGCAACATCAGTATAGGTGGTACTCGTGTCCACAAAAATGAAAGTGTCAGCCAAAAAAAGAAAATATACCTTCAAAGCATGAGTCTTGTGTAAGGCCACCTGCTTAGCATCAACATCAAATTGTTGTGCATCAATGATCTCATCATCATATATCATTTTTAGGAACTCAAACCTAGAATGAGCACCCCTGATCCTATCCACCTTTTCAATATCATCCCCTCGATTAGCCCTTAGATGCCCCATCATCACCATCTCGACCGCCTCTTCTTTGGTTATCCTACCATTCTGGGGATCACACACCTTCGATTTTCCAGAAATAATAAATGTCAACAATAATCAATGTTAGAAATAATCAATGTCAGCAATTTAAATTAAAGTAAAAAAAAATCAAAACTCTGACTAATGCTACCTCTTTGTCCTAGATATGTCTGGCAGTATGGTCTGAATACATAGGAAGTAGAGACATCAGATGGACCTTATTTGAATCCATTTGGCTCGACATCAACAATGTCACCCTCTAGAAGTGACACCGGTTTATTAGGATCATCAGCAGGAGGTGGCATCGGTGCATCAGGATCATCAACGTGAGGTGGAAACAGATCAACAAGAGGTAGCACTGGTGCATCCCGATGCCTGCAGGAGGACGGGGGAAGTGACGTGTCAGCTGATGCATCTTGTCTCATGCGAGAAGTAGAAAAAGAAGGTGGAGTGGCCTAAGATAAAGATGGAGTGGCCTGAGATGAAAGTGGAGTGACCTGAGGTGAATCCTGAGCCATAGGATTGCACTGATCCCCATGAGTAGAATGCGTCCAGAAGTCAACGCTTATGTCTGAACAGATGTACCTGTTACCTCTGAAACCTGTTGGCTCTGTTCCCTCCGAACGGATGCGTGTTGGGAAAAACATCCTTGTCTCAGTCCGTCACCTCTATCAACCATTATGTCTGCAAGGTATAATTAGGCCTATAATTTGTTTATGCAAAAAAAAACAACACAAACAAGAAAATTATAAATAAATAAAAAACAAACTTTGGAAATTTCAGAGATATCACTACTATGGAAAACCCATTTAAAAATGGTCGAGAAAGATATATAATAACACGAGCATAAGCATTGCTATGTAGAGTGTCATTGTATATATGATACTTACAATCACGATCCAATGATTGTTGTAATAAATTGGAAAGTGTACGCCCTATAACACTAATTTAGTGTAATAACCATCGTGATATTGTTTATGAATAAAAAACAAACGTATCATACCAGAATCAACATAAACCATTTGTGAACAGATATCAAAATCATATTACATCAAAAATGCACATAATTACGAGGGAATATAAAAGGATGAAAAATGAAATTTCAAAATACAAAGAGATATAATCATTAATTCAATAGCTCGAGGTAAGCTGAAACTTATCCAACTTCCAAGAGAAGATGAAGAATCGAAAGAAATAATATAAAAGCGTATAAGAGCCAAAACATAAAAATAACTTAATCCAAAAGAATCAAAATGAGTTATATTGCTCAAGCTACCAAAAATATAAAGAACAAAGATGTTGTTGTAGAGGGGGATGTAATTTAAAACTTTCCTCAGAATCAACATGTTGCAGTACAGGGGCTGTCGTTCAAAACCTTCTTCGGAATCAACAAGTTACACCATTATCAGAATCAAGATGTGGAAAGAAGGAGAGCTCTATGGGTGAGGAGAAGAAGGAGAAGAATTTTGAGAAGGCATATGGTTTTGTTGAATTATGATGATGATATGATGAAGCTTACTACGATTGGTCAAACTTCCTCGCCGCCAGAGCATTTAGATTTGATGATTAAGTTTATGTAATGAAACTTAATTTATCTAATGAAATTTTAATCTTTGTGCTTAACACTCTAGGGATTTCTCACTCTCTTAAACTCTAGGGTTATCACCTTAAACTTTCAACTTAAACTAACAACTTAGACTATCAACTAATATACTAACAAACAGATAAATAATTGAAAATTCAAAATTGTGCGTTGAAGTTACTCGTAAGAAACCGTATGTTATTAGTTTCATTCATGTCTTTATAATGTAATTCAAACATCAACAATGCATATGTAGTTTAAACATCAACAATGTAATTCAAACCTTAACTATTAGATTTCATAACAAAGTAAACATTAAACATAAAGGAGGCAAGAAAACATAACATCTTGAGATTTCCATAAAATCTCTCTGATTTCAGTTTGCTCTTCAAATTCTTGTTGTTCTTATTTGAATCCTCATACATAACCTTCAAATAACCCACAACCTCCAACTTTGACTTCATAATGCGCTTATTTTCATTTCCACCTCTTTCTCCCATATGAACAAATTACAGGTTTCATCAATCCTCGAAAATGGATATCTTCAAAAAAGCCTTTCTTTATTTTGTTTCTTCTTGCATTGGTATGAAACCATACAATCATCACAACCACCTAAATTTCTAGATCGAGATTTTACAATGGTAGAAGACATAGAAATACCTTTGGATGAGTTTTTCTTCAAATGCGCCATTGAAACACCTTAAAGTAGAATACTTTCTTGTTGTTGATGTCTTCTTCCAGACGATGGTGATGGCGATGGCGTTGGTGTTAGGTTTATTTTGTCTTGTTTTTTTTTCCGGTGGATAAATGGATACTTGGTGTTTAAAATATATAAAGAAGCGTCAGTTTGTAACAATGGTTTTAAGAAAAAACTGTAGTGATATTCTTTTTATTTTTTAGTGAAATATAAATATAAATAAAAAGGGGCACTTTAACGTCAAAGGAATAAAATATTTGAAGGCGATAAGGTTCGAACCCATGAAAGCTTGATTGTATCACCATGATGCTCTAAGCAACCGCTATTATACCCAATCAAAGTATTAAAAACATGTTTGCGCATGAGTTTCAAAGTATCATCACGGTGTTTGGAAAAACGTGATAAATTTAGCATTGTTGTAAGCGCGTTTTGTAGTAATGTATAACTATGGAAATATCTCTAACACTATTCTGGAGATGTGTCTATGGAATTTCCCAACGTATATGAAACATTGAACTTTTTTGAATATGTATCTTCGAAATGTTATGAGAACTAGAGGTCGCGACAATGGCATCTTATGCTACTTGGATTGTCAAAATTAACAACCTAATCGTCCATTTCAACCAACAAACAATGCATATAATTACTCTAAACTATGTTTCATATGGTTTCTAAATATTTTTACACCTAACAATTGATTCTAACTCATTTAAAACAAAACTCAAATATTCACCAAAAACTAAAAAAACTTACCCGAAATTTATGATATGGAAGATGTTGAATGATGAAATGGATTATGCTTGATGTTTCCTTGAGACTTTTGTTGATGAAATATGATTTGGTGAAGTTGGAGAGTATTAAGAATGAAAGAGTGGAAGAGTTGTGTTTGAATGAAAATGAAAAGTGTGGGAGAAGAGTCTGCCGCGATATTAACCTCTAAAATGTTCAAGAGATATATCTCCGGAATATTTTAACATTCACTTGAGTTTTTGTGTGTCCGGAGATATATCTCCAGAATCAAGAGGCATATGTGGAAATTCATATGGTGTGGAAGGAGTCTTTAGGGTACATTAAGAAATTCTCTAATTTGTTATGGGTTGGCCCACACAACCAATGAGACTGTTCCAATAAGACCATCTCAACATGGTTGAATAAAGAGTGAATGTGAGAAAAATACACAAGAAGGGGGGTTGAATTCTGTTTCCATTTTCTTAGTTTGCATCTGATCAGCGTTTGGAATCTAAACTGGTATTCAGATTCTGATTATACTTAGAAGTAGATTGTTAACAGAAGAAAATAAATAATAGTATAAGACACAAATATTTGTATTGGTCCCTCCCAAATGAGAATAGTCCAGTCCCCTTACTTCACAAGAGATTTTCACTATAATTAAATTATGATTAAAATCGCTTATGCATTATTCATAGTACTTTTGCATTGCTCAGAGCCTAAGCCTAAAACTTTTTTTCTCAAACTCCTAAGGCTTAATACTTTTTCTCATGTCCCACAAACCCAAGACTTCCTAGTCAAGCCCCTAAGGCCCGAGACTTCCTTGCTCAGATCCACGACCCAAGAATTCTCTGCTTAGGTTCCACGAACCCAAGACTTTCCAGCTTAAACCCCTCAGGTTCAAGACTTTTGCTAAGACCCTTATCCCGAGACAACCTTGCTTAAATTCCACAGATTCGAGACTTCTGCTAAATCAATCTCATTGATTAAGACTTTCATAGCTCAAGCACATAGCATGAGACTTAACATGGCTCAAGCATATTGGCGAGAGGCTTGGTTTGCTTAATCAATCTACTTGATTAAGACTTTCAATTCTCCAACACATTGCAAGAGACTTAAATGACTTAAGTATCTTAGTGAGAGACTTAATCTAAATTGCTAAACATATTCAATAGAATAGAGAACAAGGTTTACTTGATACAAATATCATGGGTATGGGGAAATCACCATAACAAATACCTAAAGCTCTTAAGATTTCTAAGATATTCAATGTGTAAGAAATCTTAAGGTTTTTACAATTACAACCTACAACAAAAAAATTTCATACTCGATAGAGTTGATAATTGGTGATCACTCCTTCATGTGATTAATCCTTGTTAAAGATTTATTTTGAACATTTAGCTACTTAAATAGCATTTTCATAAGACTAACCATTGGAGAAATAACTTGATCAAATGTCTTTGCTTTTCTCTGTAATACAAGAGACGTTGAAGATAGACACACCAAAAGATCTTGATCCATTGTGTAACATGTTTAACCAATGCATTTTGAATGAGATCTTGTAACATATAGTCATTGAGAGTAGATATCCATAAATCATGTCAACCTTTTTTTAGCCTTGTGAACATAGATTCTAGCTGACAAACTGATTTGACAATGTAGCTTGCTTTCTCAGTAATGATAGCATCAGCTTCATCACTGACTCTGAATCACTACCAGAAGCAAATTTACATTCACTAATTGTAGATACAATATGTTTCTTCTTCTGATGCTGAGACCTTCAGCTTCAGAGTTTACGCCAAACATCACTTAGAGATTTTTCTCCAGATTATGTGCCACCAAAAGCTAGCAATTGAGCTTCTCTCAAGTGTGTCCTTGTATATCAGATTCTAAATATATCTATAAGTATTAAAACATGCATACATGAAACACATATCAAATAATACCATTGTTATTTTAATACTTTGTTATCATCAAAACCCAATAAATACATGTCATGAACATATCTTGTTCCAACATAGAGCACCACATTGAAACATTGAAAAATGTCATTGCTACTCCACCGTTGATATGTATCTGACAGTCTCCTACAATTTATGCTAGATCTAAAGAAAATTATAGCCGTCCACCTTATATAAGCGTAATTCAGAGTCACATCCAGATATAATTCTCATACATATGACTTTCATAGTTTTATATCCATCAAACAATGACTTGAGCGTTGAAATGATAATCTTACATGTATCCCTTCTATGTTCATTAGAAACTTCTACCACCGTATCAAAAGCCATATGCATAGTGGTAATCTTCAACCTACCATCAATTTTCTATTTTATATAATATAATCTAATAAAATCTAAAAACTATCTAAAATCAAATTTGCATTATTTCTCTTTAAAATTATTTTTTTAAAGTGATGATTTGTCTTATAGTAAATAAACATAAAACAATATTTATTTTAAAACTTTGGAAGAAAAAATATAAGACTTTGGAATAAAATATATAGATAAAGGTTCATTTAGTGTTGAGATCCAATTCAACTCACATTATTACACCGAATACGAGACTTGAGAAAATTTGATATTTTTCCATGTATTATAGGCCATCAGAGCAATCCAACATCTCTTGGAGATAACTGAAGGCATGTATACCGAGATAATGGTTCATAAACTTGAAATCATAGAGTGGTCACACCCTAACATCGTACTAGGTTGAATTAGGCCGAGCACCTAAGGACTGTTATATTAGATAAACAATTGAATGCTTTAACATCAGGCCACTAAAGAAATTGTCTCCAAAAGAAATCTATTACCCCTAAACCTTGAGAAAATAATGTCCTAATAGTACACCTAATAAAAAATAATAGTCCCCAAGAAACTGTCACATAGTACTTTGCAATAACTTCCATCTTCGGTGTGGTTAAAATAGGAAAGATTGAATCCGCGACAATAATAGATGGAGCAGGCGCAAAATTGACTATGCAATCACTTCAAACATCATTGTAAAAAATAAGATCTTTGAAGGAATATATCTTAGGAGAGGTTTTCCTATCTAGATAATCACTAGAGAACCTTTCTGATTCAGAACTATCAGGCCTATTTATAATAACTGAAGCATAATTACTAGTAATTGAAAGGTTGACATCTAAACTAGCGATATTTTTTGTTCTAACTAAGGAAGATAAACCACTACTCCCTAAATCACTATACAAGTTCACAAAATTATCATTTATATGATCCATAACGAAAATAAAGATTGGGTATGAGAAAATACCTTTGGTGTAAGAATAATACTTATAGAGAGTGGAAAAAAGTGAAAAAAGTAAAGAATAAATGCAAAAGGAAAAACTCTATTTCAAATGGAGGAAAATTTTCAAGCAAAAACTTCTTTAAAAAAAGGAAATTTCTCTCATAAAAGGGAAAGTTGGCTTTCAGGAATAGTGAAAGATTCACCAAAATAACTAGGAAACTCTTATATAAAGGAAGCGAGTAGCGAGTCAAATATAAAAGATGTAAAGTTCAAAATTAACAACCAAAATTTGTATTTCGATTACAAGCAAACTCAAGTGTAATTGAATGCTCTAGAGAAGAACGTCACACCCTAACCTGCTTTAAAATTGTCAAAACCTCTCAATGATGGAAAATGAATTTAATGCGCTTGTTCCTTGCTACTTTTGCAATTGTCTCATGACCTTCCCAATTTTTCAATGGTCGGTTGTGGTAATGAGATGTCGATGGTCCTAACTTCGAAAGGCTTACCAGCTAATAAAACATTTGACAAGTCTTAGGGGTAACTGTTTTAGACCGATCAATGGACTAATATGAATAAGATGAGAGAGAGAGAGAGGGGGGGAGTGTATCATATGAAAAATGATATTTTTATGTGAATATATGAAAAGTTCAAAATTAACAGTCAAATTTTGTCTTCAAAATACAAACGAACTCAAGTGCAATTGAATGCTCTAGAGAATAATGTCACACCCTAACCTGCAAACCTAATACCACATGCTTTAAATTGTCCAAACCTCTCAATGTTGGAAAGTGAATTTAACGCACTTGTTCCCTGCTGCTTTTGCTTTTGCCTCACGGGCTTCCCAATTTTTCAATGGTTGGTTGTGGTAATGAGATGTCAGTCCCAACTTCGAAAGGCTTACCTGCTAATAAAACACCTGACAGGTTTTAGGGGTGATTTTTCTAGACCGATCAATTGACTAATATGAATAAGATCTAGATATCAAACCCAATAATGCAAAGCCATATATATATATATATATATATATATATATATATATATATATATATATATATATATATGTGTGTGTGTGTGTGTGTGTGTGTGTGTGTGTGTGTGAGTGATTTTAAAATGAGAGATGACAGGAATTAACAACAACAATTGGATCATTCAAACAATTATGATTAAAATTATTCATTAATGTGACTATTAATTTCTCTTTCTTGATAACCTGATCTAATGGTTGTTGTTTATTCCTCTCATCTTTAATTAATGAATCTAAACCATTAGATTGAAATAAATGGATGAGTTTAAAATACTACTTAAGTGAGTCATGTGTCATTTTCATTCTCATAAAACTTTGTCTTTCCTCCACTTAGTTCTATTAAAAATATGTTTTATTTAATTTCAACACTTCATTTTAATATGATGGTTCTTATTCATTTTCATATATATATATATATATATATATATATATATATATATATATATATATATATATATATATATATATATATAGAGATAGAGAGAGAGAGAGATGGTCCTCATGATATAATTATTCAGGGTATAATGTTCGATAATGATAACGATCCTCAAGGTTACCATCAAAGGTTTATACATGCTTGGGGAATGGTGAATAAGATTAATAGCAACACTCTGGAACAAAAATACTCCATCCCTATTGAGCCTTACCTCAGATGGGTGCGGTCTCGTGCTCCAACTCTTATGATGCCATATCATGTTGTTCTACCAGCGATCATTGAGCATATTGTTGAAGGAGATATTCCTTACACCATTCTTCATCCTAACATGCCTACTGACCTGGAAGAGCTACAGAAATCTTGGATCCGACTGAAGGAGGAAAGGGATACCTTTGAGGCTCAATTCTATGCTAGCAAAGAGAAAGTGTTGAAGCTAACAAATCAACTTTACAAAGAGCGGAACCTCAATACATATCTCAACACAAAGAAAAAGCGTCCATGGGAGATTTTAGTCTCAAATGTTCTTATTTTCTTTGTAACTTTTCTTGTTTTTTCTTCATTGTAAGCCCAAGGGGAAATTATATCTTGAACCTACTAACAGAAGTTTTGTTTTTGTTTTTCTTTAACAAATTTAAATCCCACAAGGCCCTTGAAAACATTGCATATACATTTACATACCATACCATTGCATAACAGGTTTCCGTGATAGGTTTCTTATCTCCTCGTTGTTTATTTCAGTGGAAATGAATCTCAAACAGACTGTCAAAGATCTCTAAACCCAGAACACCCAATTTCAAGAGATGATCCTGAACTTATCCAAGGGACAAGAAGAACTGAAAGCACTCCTAACCAAAAAGAAGAAGAAACAAGAAAATCAATAGGCCTCATTAACATGGGGGAGGGAGATTCAGAAGTCAAATTAAGACATGCGATGAGGTCAAAATTCATGGAGACGATGATTTTGTGAAAGAAGAAGATAGTCAATATGGTACTGGTGGGAATTCTGATCAAGAAGAGAATTACTACTATGATTCGGCCGGTGATGAGAAATACAAGTTACTGGAAGACCGTTTGAATGCCATGGAGTTGCAGAAAACATCTGGTTTAGATTTCAAAGATTTGAGTCTGATTTATGGAGTTGTCATTCCTCTTGGGTTCAAAGTTCATACTTTTGTGGTATATGATGGTGTCTCGTGTCCGAAGCTACATTTGAGGTCTTATGTCCGAAGGATCCAGCCACATACTGTTGATAAAAAGTTGTGGATTCATTTCTGATAAGAAGGTTTATCTAGAGCTCAATTAGAATGGTACTACCAACTTGAGAGTACCAACATTCATGCTTGGAATGATCTTGCAGAGGCCTTCTACAAGCAATATCAATATAACTCTGATTTAGCGCCGACTCGCATGCAACTCCAAAGCATGTCCATGGGATCTAAAGAAAGTTTCAAAGAGTATGCTCAGAAATGGAGAGATCTTACAAAAAGAGTTCAACCTCCTTTAACTGACAGAAAGTTGGTTGACATGTTCATGAGTATGCTGACTGGTCCCTTCTACAGTCATCTAATTGGAAGCTCGTCATCTGGTTTCACTGAGCTGATAATGAATAGACAGCATGTTGAAATGGAATACAAAGTGGTAAGATACAAATGGATGCCTCTTTAAGTACCACCAATAAGCCATCTAATGGTAAGAAAGAATCCAATGCTGTATATGGCCAACAGAGTCGTAATAAGAACAACCGTAACCAATCTGTGGGAGCAGTTCTGATCTCTAATCTCGTACCTGCGCCACAAAATCAACAACAGAATAATCAGCCTAAGCAAGGTACACCTAGGAGACAATTTACAAAAATCAACATGTCATTGGCTCAGGCGCTACAACACATGCTGAAAGGAGAGCTGATTACCTTGAATGACCCTCCTTAGAATCCCAATACTTCCCCTCCTCGCTATAATCCTAGTGTCATTGGCTCAGGCACTGCAACACATGCATATCACTCCAACTTCCCCAGACATGATACTAATAACTGTTGGGCATTGAAGAATAAAATTCAAGATATGATTGATGCTGGGGAAATTGAGTTCGATCCTCCTGAGACTCCTAATGTGATTACCGCTCCTATGCCCTATCATGAAAAGACTGTTAATGCTGTTGATGATGGTTCTTATGTTTCTACTATGGCTGATTTGACTACTCCTCTGTTAATTGTTAGGAAGAAGCTGTTGCAAGCCAGTTTATTTTTGGGCTGCAATAAAGACTGCTATTACTATGCCTCTCAATCCAATGGTTGTTGGAAGCTGAAAGAAGGCATTCAGTGTTTGATGGATGATTGTACTATATTGTTTGAGAAGAGCCCATCTGTAGGGAATTTATGTGAAGGTTTGTCCCAAGGTCTGAAGCTTGAAGATGTTTCTATGGTTACTAAAACCCCTGTGAGGATCACTTATAAGGGTCCTGTGAAAATTATTGCGGAGCCAAAAGTGGCTCCCCTGATTATTACTACTCCCGGTCCGATCCTATATTGATAGACCTGTTGAAGATACTAATCCCGATGTTGACAATATCATTAGAACTAGTAAAGCTACTCGAAGTGGAAGGATTTTCTCTCCAGAAGACACTTCAAAGACTGTTGCTGCTCCAATTCGTATTTCTAACTCTGAGGCAAGTACTAAAGCTTGAGGCAAAGAACCAGTGATTGAGCATGTTCAAGTTGAGACACCGGCTACTGAAGATCTCTATAAGAAGATGGAAGAAGTATTAAAGATCATCCACAAAAGTGATTACAATATTGTTGAACAGTTGGGACACACTCCCTCCAAGATCTCTATGCTATCTATATTGTTATGCTCTGAGGCTTATGCTAAGGCTTTGGTGAAATTCCTGAAATTTGCGCATGTACCGCACGAAATCTCTGTGGATCAATTTGAAAATTGTGTTGCTAATTTGACAACTGATAATGGTTTAGGCTTTTCTGATACTGATTTAACTCCTGCTGGAAGAAACCACAACAAAGCTCTGCACCTCTCTATTGAGTGTAGGGGCATTACTCTATCTCATGTGTTGGTGGATAATGGTTCCTCATTAAATGTGTTACCGAAGGCTGTTCTTCACAAGCTCAACTATGAAGATGTTGTGCCAAGACCTAGTAATGTGGTGGTGAGAGCCTTTGATGGTTAAAAAAGAATGGTGTATGGAGAAATTGATCTTCCAATCAAAGTAGGTTCTCAAATATTTGACTCTACTTTCTATGTGATGGACATTCGTCCTGCCTATTCCTGCTTGCTTAGACGCCCTTGGATACATGGGGGAAGGTGCTATAACCTCTACCTTACACCAGAATCTGAAATATCTAGTGAAAAGCAAGATTGTCACTGTCTATGGCGAAGAGGAATACATGGTCAGTCATGCGAGTACTTTCAAGTATGTTGAGATGGATGGCGAATTTGTTGAGACTCCTTGTCAGACATTTGAAGTGGTTCCTCATAATACTCCTGCTATTAAGCCAATTCCTATTGTTTCTAGAGCGTCTCCTACAATGGCCTCTCTGAAAGATGCTAAAGTTGTAGTTGAAAAAGAGGCTCAGAAGGTTGTTCGCCGTGTTCGTGCTATTCGTATCACCAATGAAGGAATTCTGAAAGATTAAGTCAATGTCGTGGAAGACTCTGATGAAGACCGCAAAATAAACAGTTGGATTTTTCCTATCATTGGTAGTGGACTCAATAATTGGAAGACTAGAGACATTATTCTTATCTCCTTTAGTCAGGAGTAAATGTTATTTTCTTTTTGTTTTTCTTATTTTGGTTTTGTAATTTGAACAATTAAAACTTTTTAGCCTTGTGTCTATCCCGGGGCACAATGGTATGTTTGTCAGGGATGTCATTTCATTTGCATATTTTCATTCAATAAAATCAATGGACGTTTTTGCTTTCGTAAACAGTGCGCTCTTTATCTTTCTTTTTGCTTTTGTAAAAAGTGTATATTAAACAGTTGCGGCTGTTAGGTTATATGGCAAAACCTAAAAAACTCGTTTACAACCCAACTGGGTCAAATAGATAACCCATGCCTAATTCTAAATGACCTGAAACTAAATAAAACTAATGAAGCAGCTTCAAACGAAATTTTGGAAAATATGACTCCGAATCTGACTTTGGCTCTAACACGAAAGTTGTAGCTCTCTCTCTTAGCTTTCCGTCGACTGGTAGAACGCCTTAATCAGATTCCTGGAACTCCGGTTATGATTATTTCCGTAAAGGCTGTTAAAGCTGAAAATTAAGTACGTAAATCAAATTAAGCTAAAAATAAAATAAAATATAAAAACAAACAAAGAAAACCAAATAAATGCGTAAGTGCAAACATGGTAGAATGTTCATTAAAAAGCACTGATCAAATTCCCCCACACTTGAACTTTTGCACTCTGAGCAAAAATAAACTCAAGACTCAAGAAATTCAACATCATTCAGATACTCATTCTAGGCTACAAACTCTTCTTCGATTAAGATAGCATCAATAGGTACTGATCTTATACACTAAAGATATCGTAAGAACACAAATCCGCAATTGTGCGGTCATAAGCCTCCATCATATACAAACCATTTCGAATCATGTTATTATGCCTAATCCTAACTTACTCATCCTCCTTTTTTATCTCTTTCATTCTAGTGCAATCACATTAAGCCCGTTATCTATTCATACACATGGTAAATAAGCTTGTTAGTGATTATGATCCATACTTGACAATATTTTAAAGTTACTTTAGTAACAACAATAATTTTTTTCCCTTAAGGTTTCACATCCGTTAGGCTAAATGATCGGGTGAGGGTCACCTAACTTATAAGGCGGATTCCTATTCAGATTTCTTTTAAGTGCAAGATCATTCACTTATTTGCATCAGCTTAATTACTTAGTGTGATTTTTAGATGGTGCTAACTGCTAGATAAACTACTTAAGAGATATTAAAGGATGAGAACTCAAGGCTATGACATAACAAGTATTCAAAAAGATTTCCATATTCAGGAGGCTTAAAGTGTTAAAACGATACCGGTCTTGTGATCTTTTCCCAAGTCTCCACAATTTAACCTCAAAACAATCTATAGCCTAAAACTTTCAAAAAAATGTCTAGTGTTTCTAAAACAAAATAAAACAAAAACAAAATAAAAACAAAGAAAATAAATCATTCTCTCCCCCACACTTAAAACAAGCATTGTCCTCAATGAAAGGACATAAATATTAAATAAGAGGGAGGGAAAGGAAAGAACACACCCGAGTATTCAAGGTGGATAGGTGATCACATAAGCAGCATTTCCTAAAGAGAGCTTTTCTACAGTCTCTTCTTCCAAATTGGGGATCTCATAGAGTAGCTTTGGGTAGTATCCATTAATCTTGAAGTTTTTATTAGTGCCTTCGCCTTTTATTCTAGGATCAAAGAAGAATCTTCGATAAGTAAAAGTGTTGAATGTGCACGTGATAGTGATCTCCTTTTCTACAACTTTAAGAATCAAAGAATTAAGGAGCTGCCTCACTACTTTTGTTCCATCTTCAATTGATATCCTATGCACACTCATGGATGGGCTAATATCACAAGTGTCAACCAAAGTCCATCCAATTCCATTCTTATGTTCCTGTAATGATTTTTCTTCCTGCACAAATTCAAATAAATTATCAGGAAGTGGCTTCAGCTCTAAAGAGAGTGTTTTCTCGATGGATGGTTCGTTTCGGACAACCGGGGTGTCGAGAGCTTCATTGACATGAACAACTTCATTTTCAACCTCATCTGTAGTAAGAATATCAACTTGCAAGGCAACCTCAATTTCAGCACAAACAGAGCAAATTTTAGTGTCAGTACAAACATCACAAGAGTAAGCATCATCAAAATTAGACAATGATGGAAAATCAGCGGCAAACAAATTAATACAAGTATCATCAACAATTTCAGAAGACAACTCTATTTGAAAAATAGAATGTTCTTCCAAAGGTTGTTGGTTTGATCATTGAGCTTGCTGCATGGCATTCATTGAAGTGGTAAGTTGATCAAGCTGTGTTGGCAAAGCCTTAAGACTATAATTTGTTTGTTGCTAAAACTGGAGATTATTTGCAGCAATTTGCTTGACAAGGTCCTCTAGTGAAGGTTCAGAAGGTGCAGAGCACACAACCTAAAATTCATTCATATGCTTATATGGATCCTCACCTGCAAAACCATTAAAACTTGGCAACAAGTCTGTTAAACCAAATTTCAATTCGAAAGGTGCATCAACAACATCAGGATATTCAATACATAAAGAATTATAATTCATAAGTGCAACCAATTCTCTCAGAGTTCTTTGATCAGTCATGATATGATTATAAATTTCAACACAAAATCAAATAAAATCACTACAGATTTAAAAAGAATGGAAAAAAAGAAGAGCGATTAAAATAAAATATAAAAAATATAAAAATAACGCTAAAAAATGCAAAATTTGCGATTTTGAGGGTCAAAATCTTTTAGAATTCTATTCTAAAAGAGTATTGTTCTTCAATTTATTTCTGATTTTCTGGAAAAAATTCGGAGCAAATCGAAACAGTAGCTTCCAACTTACCTGAAAGGCTGGAAAACTTATCACTATACTGCAACCGGTATTGCAACCCTGAAAATCAACAAACACAACAAAAAAGAAAAGAAAAAAGTTGGCAAGAAAACTATACCTATGACTATAAAATCAGTTAATAACAACAAGAATCCCCGGTAACGGCGCCAATTTGATCCGTGTGTCGCGCACGGATAAAAAACGAGTGATTTAAAAATGTAGTTACGGTAACGACAACTCGAGTATCGTTTCACAAGGATTCTTTTAAGTGATTATCAAAATAAGCTGAAACGGTTAATCTGTTGTTTTGATTTCCCAACTTATCATCGACCCAAATAATTCCCAATTCCTAAGAGGACTCTATTTCTTTTTCGATTATAATAACAATCAAACAAGCGTAATTGATATTATATGATAAATATTCCTAATTTCCGAATTAAGCAAACGAATGAAATATATCAATCGTGAATTAAGCAAACACGATAAACATACGCGAATTAAGCAAACGCGATCAAAGTATAGGAACATGTAATCATCGAAATAAATCAATCTAACCTTAGATAAATCGAATTAAGCAAACAAGATATCAAGATCAGAATTGAAAGGAAATAGATTAATTGGA
Source organism: Lathyrus aphaca (assembly GCA_963966055.1). NCBI lineage: Eukaryota > Viridiplantae > Streptophyta > Magnoliopsida > Fabales > Fabaceae > Lathyrus > Lathyrus aphaca. The sequence goes on along the minus strand of OZ014519.1, from coordinate 679,629,574 downwards.
AAATATAAGAACCTCAAAGTGTCGGCGAAAACCGATTACAGTAGATTAATCCTTGGAATTAGTTCTCCATAATTCGTCTCTTCGAGCGTAAAAAAAATTAAAATCGTAAAAAGTGTATATTGAACAGTTGCGACTGCTAGGTTATATGGAAAAACCTAAAAAACCCGTTTACAACCCAACTGGGTCAAATACATAACCCATGCCCAATTCTAAATGACCTGAAACTAAATAAAACTAATGCAACAGCTTCAAACGAAATTCTGGAAAATATGACTCTGAATCTGACTTTGGCTCCAACACGAAAGTTTTAGCTCTCTCTCTTAGCTTTCCGTCGACTGGTAGAATTCCTCAATCAGATTCCTGAAACTCTGGTTATGATCATTTGCGTAAAAGCTGTTAAAGCTGAAAATTAAGTACGAAAATCAAATTAAGCCAAAAATAAAATAAAATAGAAAAACAAATTAAAATATAAAAATAAACAAAGAAAACCAAAGAAATGCTTAAGTGCAAACATGGTAGAATGTGCATTAAAAGGCACTGATCACTGTCACTTCTTATCCTCAATGGATTGCAAATGTGATACCGGTGCCTAAGTGTGGCTCCCTTGAAAAGACACCAGGGTCCCAAGATGCAGACGCGAACGATCGGCGAAGGAGAAAATGAGGTTGAATTGAATAGAGTCGCCAGCTAGACATTTTTATCCCGAAGGAAAGGTAATGCTGCATAAACCTGGAAGAGATGGATAAGACGGTTGTGAACCAAAGAAACTAAGAAAGGGGGTTGGTTACGACCTGGGAAGGTATTAGCACCCAGATCGTCTGTCGTACTCGACGGAATACACGCTTACAAGATTGTGTTTAAAAGGGGTAGGTGTATGTGCTATCTGTGCAAAAATATGGGGAGAAAAGGTACAAAGTGTCAGTGCAAAAAGAGAGGGTGAATGCTCAAGACTGAGGCTTTAGAAAAGAAAGTTAAAAGAGGGGATGACAAAGAAGCTTTTGTTCGATAACTGTTAAGTTATGCCTACTGTAACACGGTGGGAGAACTGACTTTAGTTAAATGTTGCGGATAGCAAGAGTCGCCACCGACTTTTATTTTATCCATAAGGAAAGGACATAAAAGAACAGGAAAGACCTTAAAAAGATTTTTGGGTTCGGGGGGTAGGTTATGTAAAGGGAAGGTGTTAGCACCCTTTACATCCATGGTTATCCATGGGCTCTTAGTTACTTAGCTCAATTTAAATTGTTTTGAGAAGTGTAGTGTGTGATTAAAAATTTTCTTAAGTACTTTATAATGATCCTTGTATGGATATATATAAAGACTTTGTTTTGAAAATTGTTTGAAAATGTGAAGTGTTATGAAGTAATTTGATGTAAAGTGAACAAGTACTTAAGAGGAACCTACCCTAAATTGAATCTTTTCTGTTCTTAAATGTTCTTTCATTGGTAAGAATATCCCTATTATTAAGGAATAGGTAGTCATTACCTTGGATGTGTGAGGGACAAATGAAGGGACAACTGTGATTAGGCAACTGTAAGGTGTATTTAGCAATTCGAAGGGACTTATCATCTTTATTCGAAAGGGACAAGATCATTTACGAAGGCAACCATGGAGGGACTTGATCTTATTATCTTGTAAGGGATTAGATGATATAAATAAATGAAGGGACTTTGCTTTATACACCTTACTTGACCTTTTTCTTTAGGCAACATGAGAGGTATCCTTAAGAATGTGAGATGGCGATCCAGGATCGACTTACGTGTGTGCGTGTACAAATTCATATATTTATCTTACAAATTAGTGATCTAAATTCAATTTTAAATACAAACATGTTTACACTCCCTATTTTACTAACCATAGCAATTTAAATAAATAATAAAAATAATTCTACAACTATTACATAATTGGAACAATTACATTATAAGAATAATAAAAATAATTTAAATAAGTAAGCATATAATAAATAAATAATTAGATTGGTTAGTAATTATAAACAAAAATAAATATAAGAAGGTTAGTATAACAATATGATATAGAAACAAATTAAAAGTTCAAAATTAAATAAATAATTATTTTTTAAGAATTTTAATAAAAGAAATAAATAATAATAATTATATACTAATAAATATGTCTAATAGTTCTAATAATTTAATTTTATATACATATCATAAAAAAAATTTGTTAATTATAATTAAGTAAAAAAAATTAGAAATTAAACTCATAAAATAAAGTTAGGGTTTTTAATTGTTTAGAATAAATTAGAGTTAATTACTTAATCTAATCCTAATTACATTATTTGTATAAAAAACTACATATAATAATAATATAAACAAATTATAAAATAAATATATATAATTAAAATTTTCAAACAAATAAATTAAAATTTATAACATAATTAGGGTTTATATAAGAAAATTAGGTTTCTTTACATTTTAGGAATAATTTTAGGAATAAAGTTTAAATTTTTAGGAATAAAGTTTCTTTACTATTTAATAATTTTAGGAATAAAGTTTAAATTTTTAAAAATATAAGTTTTTTTGAATTATATACAAGAAAATAATATAACTATTTTATTATAAACATTTATTATTAATTAAATTAATTATAATATAAACAAAAATCAAATAAAATAAAAAAGTGAGAAAAAGAACTTACCTGGGGCTGGGATTCGAACCCAGGCCCTAGGCTTTGCATCCACTGGACCAACAAGCTCTCCACCAGGCTGCGCTGCATTTGGTGATATTGAATGCGAGCCAATACCTTTTGTTTCATAACCTGTAAAAATCATAAAAACAAAACAAACACAAAATGGCCTGGGGGGAATCGAACTCAGGACCATTCATTCACTAACAAATGCGCATACCAACTGAGCCAAGCTGTTCTTCTGAAATAAGAATCACAACAATTTCATAAAATATAATACCCAATTTTTAAATATGAATTTGGCGCCAGACTTCATCTTCCTCATTCAAATTACCTGCGAAATTTCCCATGCATTCTCCTGCGAATTTTCCTGCAAGTTCTTAAAACCAGAATCCTATGTAGTTTCAAACATCAATCAAATCGTAACATCAATTCAAATTAAAAGCCCAGATCATTTATACAAGTCTCATAGATCATATCCATGTTCTTAGATTTCGTTTTAAGGCCCTAAATGCTTGGTTCCCGATTTGAAGCTCCAAACCCTAGCAATGGTGAATTTCAATACAGTCCACAACAATTGAATTAAATCATCCAGAAAGTTTCTAAACATCACAACAAACACAAATCCACAGTTATTTTTCAATATTAATGCACAAATCATTCAAATCGAAAAATTTTAGAACATGAAGAAGAGGCATTCGGTTTGTGCAATTTAAGGCATGAATGGACAATGTTATGATCCAGAATCAATCTATGAACTCCAAGGAACAAGTTGCAACCTTTGGTTTGTCTTGAAAACAGCTCTAGGTATCAAACCGAATTGGTGTTCTTAGTGTGAATTTTGAAACTTTTTTCTTACCTTTGGAGGCTGAATTTTTGTGTCCCCTAGGCTGCTCAATGTTCTTTGTATATATATGAATGATATTAGGTCAAAAAATTGTATGATTATTTGGACTTTTGGATCACTTGAATATTGAAAAAGATTATGTCTTAAAACTTGATTTTTATTTGATCCAACCTTGCTATTTTGGGACAATCCTCATAACTTGTGTATCAATCTAATCCAAATAATGTTTATGACTTTCTAGAAGCAAAATCCCTTTTTAAATATTTGATTTTATATTTTATTTCAATTTAAATGGTATTTTAATGAATAAAATTCAAATAAATATGAAATAAAAAAATAAAAATCAGAAAATAAGTGGGTTGGGTCGTGCTTGGTGTTTTTATAAAGAAGGGATGGCAATTTGGTGGGCTCATTTAGCAAAAATTTGATTTTAGGCCTTATTTGCTTCATAAACTTCCCTAAAATTTCCCAACTTTGCAAGGGCACAAATCCTTCAATTTTAATGCTATGAGGGTGTTATTGGACATTTTGGAAAGCTTAAAGAGTCCTCTAACCAACCTCATTGGTTTCATGTCCATATCTATTACCATTCTCAAGTTATGCTCTTTTGAAGTTGTTGACTTTTTGTTGACTTTCAAAAGGACCTATAATGTCTTAGCTCATACCTTCCAAATGAAGCATTTTTGGGCTTGGCTTGTGAGACACAAAGTTGTAGAGAATTAAATTTCCTTCAAAATGAGCTTTTGATGGAAAAAATTTGATGAAGCATATGAAAGTTATGGCTGGTCAAAGTTCAGTTGACTTTTCCTGTGAAAACCCTAATTTAGAAACTCCTGATTCTTGATGATCTGAAATCTCCTTGATGAATCATGATCAACCCTTGATCAAATGATGAATTTTACTTCATATAATTGATGTTGGCAAAAAAGTCATGAAGTTTGACTTTGGTTTGACCACAGTTGACCTCAGTTTGACTTTTTAACTACTTTGACTGATTTTAACCTATCTGATCATCTGACTGAGCAAACCTTTGGGAAAAGTCTTGAAACTTGTCATGGGGATTCTTAAACACATATAAGATGTTATGAAGCTCACTTGAAGTCTTGGAAGTCCATTTAGCTTGATTAAAGTCAAAACCCTAGTTTATGATGCATTGCTTAGGAGGATGCATTGTCTGAGGGAAATGTCAAATCTTTTGACTAATTGTGAACTTTGTGAACCTTGTGAACCTCATGAGATGTCTTGTGAACCTTGTGAACCTCTTAGTACACAAAGTCTTGTCTTGTGAGGGCAAATTTTGGGGTGCAACAGCTGCCCCTGTTCAATTTTCTGAAACATGAGGGGTTAGATTGGTATATGTGTCATTCGTGACCTGGAAGGTTGAAGGGGATTGAACACAAAAGCCCAAAAATTTGCACTCACCAGTGCATAGAGTAATATTGATGATTATCTGTATATGCTTAAGTGGGCTTAAAGATGCCACTTGGAAGAACTGGAGATGGGCTTAGAGATGCCATCAGGATGAACTGGAGATGGGCTTAGAGATGCCATCAGGAATATCTGGAGATGGGCTTAGAGATGCCATCTAAAATATCTGGATGTGGTGATGTCTTTATGTTGATACTGGATATTAGTACTAGGTCTTTGTATAGGCCGTCTCTGAATCATTTATGCAACATGATTTGAGTTGTTGAATGGACCAGTAGAAATAAATCTTCGTGGCGATTATCTCTTCTGGAAATATCTTGGATTAGGGAGCGGATCTTTGTACAGACCGTTTGCCTACTCTCCAAGGTCAAAAGAACGTCAGGATTAGTTCTTCTGAAAATATCTTGAACCAGGGAATGGATCTTTTTACAGACCGTTTGCCTGCTATTCAAGGGCCAAAAGAACGTCAGGATTTGTTCTTCTGAAAGATATCTTGTACCAGGGAATGGATCTTTGTATAGACCGTTTTCCTGCTATTCAAGGGGCCAAAAGAACGTCAGGATTTGTTCTTAAGGGTCAAAAGAACGTCAGGATTTGTTCTTCTGAAAAAGTCTTGAACAAGGGGCCAAAAGAGCGTCAGGATTTGCTCTTAAGGGTCAAAAGAACGTCAGGATTTGTTCTTCTGAAAAAGTCTTGAACAAGGGGCCAAAAGAGCGTCAGGATTTGCTCTTAAGGGTCAAAAGAACGTCAGGATTTGTTCTTCTAAAAAAGTCTTGAACAAGGGGCCAAAAGAGCGCCAGGATTTGCTCTTAAGGGTCAAAAGAACGTCAGGATTTGTTCTTCTGAAAAAGTCTTGAACAAGGGGCCAAAAGAGCGTCAGGATTTGCTCTTAAGGGTCAAAAGAACGCCAGGATTTGTTCTTCTGAAAAAGTCTTGAACAAGGGGCTAAAAGAGCGTCAGGATTTACTCTTAAGGGTCAAAAGAACGTCAGGATTTGTTCTTCTAAAAAAGTCTTGAACAAGGGGCCAAAAGAGCGTCAGGATTTGCTCTTAAGGGTCAAAAGAACGTCAGGATTTGTTCTTCTGAAAAAGTCTTGAACAAGGGGCCAAAAGAGCGTCAGGATTTGCTCTTAAGGGTCAAAAGAACGTCAGGATTTGTTCTTCTGAAAAAGTCTTGAACAAGGGGCCAAAAGAGCGTCAGGATTTGCTCTTAAGGGTCAAAAGAACGTCAGGATTTGTTCTTCTGAAAAAGTCTTGAACAAGGGGCCAAAAGAGCGTCAGGATTTGCTCTTAAGGGTCAAAAGAACGTCAGGATTTGTTCTTCTGAGTAAAATGTCTTGAACCAGGGAATGGATCTTTTTAAAGACCGTTTGCCTGCTATTCGAGGACATCTTGAATAGTGTATGGATCATTTCTGACCCGTTGTAAGTTGTTGATATTGTTTTACCTGCATATAACTATCCTGCAAGGAAAATATTAGTTTATGCATTATATATGCATGCATAGTATGATGCACTTAAGCAACATATTATGTACTTATGGATATATATGTTATGGTATGATGTAAATGATGTATGTATGCATCATGCAGCTTGAAGCGTCTGGATAACAACTGCTGGCCAGGGAAAATAAATCCCGATTTGTTGCTGAAGAATATGAGGAATTCGTCTTGTTTGATAATATAGTGAAGAATATGAGGAACTCGTTCCCGTCTCGTTTGATAACATAGTATTCATAACCTCCCGTCTTCGTTCGATAGTATGGTATCCATAACCTCCCGTCTTCGTTCGATAGTATGGTATCCATAACCTCCCGTCTTCGTTCGTCGTACTCCTATTGAAAGAATAAATTCCCGACTATCCGTCTGAGGATAAAAGAGATGGATATAAATTCCAGGGGAGATGTGACTCGAAGTATCTATGATGATAGATTTGCCCTACTGGAGGATTTGTAGCTGTCTCGTGGGGATGAACCGGCGATGCTTCGTTGAATTCCTTCCCTCGTTCGTCCTTAGTAAATACTATTATTGCATTTTCATGCATTTCTGGTAAACATCAATCATATTAAGTATTTATGCATTTCTGGTAAACATCAATCATATTCAAAAGCATACATACATTCAAACACAATCAATGGACGTTTCGCTTATGTAAATAGGGTTAATGTAAATCTGGATTCAAAGATGGAATTTTATTTATATCACAAAGTGACTCGTACATAGGTAAGTTTGTACAAGGAGACAGAAATCCTAGTAAGAGGAATTCGTCGTAAAATTTTTACAAACAGAGAAAATCAGCTATGTGAGAAATAATCCTATTGAGTTTCAATTCTACTATTGCCATTATCTTAAAGTATCTCATCTTCTGCTGTCGAGACGGAAACGATTGGATTGATCTTTATCTGTTCGAGCTTGAATTAGTAGCACAACTGGCTGTAGTTTCATGGATGATCCAAACGAGACATAGTCATACGCTTTAATCCCTAACTTTTGCCTGGATTGCCCTTTCAGGTTTTCAATCCACCGGGATACCCTTTTTTGCCCAAGCCGCCTTTTCAGGTTTTCGACTTGCCGGGTGTACATTTTTTATATATATCCCTAATTTTTGCCCGAACCCTTTTGGTTCGCCGGGATGCCCTTATTTTTGCCTAAGCCAGTCAACCTAGCGGGTCTCTTTTTATGCGTAGTATTTTTTAACTATGCCTGCATTTACAGGCTGCGGGAAGTCTTCACCATCCATAGTAGTAAGTATCATGGCACCTCCTGAAAATACTGTCTTGATTACAAATGGTCCTTCATATGTAGGAGTCCACTTGCCCCTAGGATCACCCTGTGGTAATATGATGCGCTTGATTACCAAGTCACCAGCCTGATATACCTTTGGCTTAACCTTCTTATTAAAAGCCTTGATCATCCGTTTCTGGTACATCTGACCATGACAAACTGCTGCTAACCTCTTCTCATCAATCAAATTTATCTGGTCAAGTCGAGTCTGAATCCACTCATCTTCATCCAAGCCTGCATCCTTCATGATTCTTAAGGTGGGTATCTGAACTTCAATGGGCAGAACTGCTTCCATACCATATACTAAGGAGAATGGGGTTGCCCCTATTGAAGTACGTATTATAGTACGATAACCATGGAGAGCAAATGGTAACATCTCATGCCAATCCTTATAAGTAACGGTCATCTTCTGTAGAATCTTCTTAATGTTCTTATTAGCAGCTTCTACTGCCCCATTCATCTTTGGAGGATACGGAGAAGAGTTGTGATGCTTAATCTTGAACTGCGTGCAGAGATCAGTAATCATAGTGTTGTTCAGATTAGAGCCATTGTCAGTAATAATCCTTTCAGGGATGCCATACCTACATATGAGATTATTCTTAATGAATCGAGCCACCACATTTTTAGTAACAGATGCAAATGAAGTTGCCTCCACCCATTTATTAAAGTAATCAATAGCGACCAGGATGAAACGATGCCCATTAGAAGCAGTAGGCTTGATCTCGCCAATCATATCAATGCCCCACATGGCAAAAGGCCAAGGAGCAGTCAACACATTCAATGGTGATGGAGGTATATGCACTTTATCAGCATAGATTTGACACTTGTGACATGTTCTGGAATGTTGATAGCAGTCAGCTTCCATGGTAGACCAATAGTAACCTGCTATCAATATCTTTTTTTCCATAGTATGACCACTAGAATGAGTGCCAAAGATCCCATCATGCATGTCTTCCATAATCTCTGTTGCTTCCTTCTTATCCACACACCGAAGCAAGGTTGAATCATGATTGCGCTTGTACAAAATTCCATTACTCAAGAAAAACTTAGCAGAAAACCTCCTCAGAAACTTCCTATCTTTGACAGATGCCCCTTCAGGGAATTCCTGAGCTTCAAGATATCTTCTCACTTCATAGAACCAAGGTTTCTCCTCTGCTTCTTCAGTGTCAATCTCATTGCAGTATGCAGGCTTCTCAAATCTATCAATAGTAATCTTGGAAGCTTCATCATCCCAGCTGATCTCAAACATGGATGCCATGGTGGCCAAGGCATCTGCCAACTGATTCTCTCTTCGTGGAATATGTCCAAAGGTAATCTCTTTGAAATGTGGGATCAAAGACAACACATGCTCTCTGTAAGGAATGAGATTATCATGTTTGGTATCCCAATTTCCTTTGATCTGACTTACTACCAGGGCTGAATCTTCATATACGTCAAGGAACTGAATCTTCATATCAATGGCAGTTTTGATACCCAGGATACATGCCTCATACTCAGCCATGTTATTGGTACAATAGAAACAAAGTCTTGCAGTAATCGGGGTATGACAACCTTCAGGGGAACTGATCACAACACCAACACCATTACCAAGTGCATTAGAAGCTCCATCAAAAACCATAGTCCATCGGGATCCTTGTTCAGGTCCGTCATATTGTCCAGGTTCTTTGGTAATAATCATAATATCTTCATCAAGGAACTCAAAACTCATTGACTGGTAATCATCCATTGCTTGATGAGCCAAATGATCAGCTACAACACTTCCTTTAATGGCCTTCTGAGTAGTATATTGTATGTCATATTCTGTCAAGATCATTTGCCATCTTGCTATTCTTCCAGAGAGAGCAGGTTTCTCGAATATGTACTTGATTGGATCCATCTTCGAAATCAATAAGGTAGTATGAGTCAACATATACTGTCTTAGTCGGCGAGCAGCCCATGCCAAAGCGCAGCAAGTTTTCTCGAGCAGTGAGTATCTTGTTTCACAGTCGGTAAACTTTTCGCTAAGGTAGTATATTGCCTGCTCTTTTCGACCAGACTCGTCATGTTGCCCCAACACACACCCCATTGAGTTGTCTAATACTGTTAAGTACATAATCAAGGGTCTTCCATCAACTGGTGGCATCAAAATTGGGGGTTCTAGAAGATATTTCTTGATTTCATCAAAGGAAGTCTGGCATTCATCATTCCATTCCATCACATGTCTTTCTTCAACAACTTGAAAATTGGCTCACAGGTAGCAGTTAATTGGGAAATAAATCTTGCAATGTAATTCAATCGTCCCAAGAAGCCTCTACCTTCCTTCTCAGTACGGGGAGCTAGCATCTCTTGTATAGCTTTCACTTTTGCAGGATCTACTTCAATACCTTTTCCACTGACAATGAAACCCAGAAGCTTACCAGATCTAACTCCAAAAGTACATTTGTTTGGGTTCAATCTCAACTTGTACTTCTTCAATCTCTCAAACAACTTATGCAAATGATCAAGATGTTGTTCTTCATTCTGGGACCTGACTATCATATCATCCACATACACCTCTATCTCATGATGAATCATATCATGAAACAAAGCCACCATAGCACGCTGATATGTTGCCCCGGCATTCTTCAAACCAAATGGCATCACTTTATAGCAAAAGGTGCCCCACTGTGTAACAAATGTTGTCTTCTCCATATCTTCAAGTGCCATTTTGATTTGATTGTAACCATAGAAACCATCCATAAAAGAGAATACTTTGTGCTGAGCGGTGTTGTCTACCAGAACATCAATATGAGGAAGTGGAAATCCATCTTTGGGGCTGGCCTTGTTCAAATCCCTGTAATCTACACACATACGTACCTTACCATCTTTCTTAGGTACCGGTACCACATTTGCAACCCACTGAGGATAAGAAGTCACAGCTAAGAACCCTGCATCAAACTGTTTCATCACCTCTGCTTTAATCTTCTCTGACATTTCAGGACGCATACGACGAACCTTCTGCTTCTTTGGATGACAATCTTCTTTTACTAGTAAACGGTGAACCACAATGTCTGTATCCAACCCTGGCATATCTTCGTAGGACCAAGCAAAGATCTCCACATAGTCATGTAACATCTGAATCAATATGCTCTTGACACTATCCTCTAATTCAGCCCCTATCTTGACCTCTTTCCTGTTCTCTTTAGTTCCCAAATTCACAACTTCGATTGGCTCTTCATGTGGTTGTATATCTTTCTCTTCTTGTTGTAACAACCTAGCAAGCTCTACAGGTACCTCACAATCGTCCTCATTTCCATCTTCAGCTTGATAGATCGGATTCTCGAAATTATAATTGGCAATAGTAGAACTGTTATCAACAGGATCCAGAGTGGATGAGGATCTGCATTTTAGTGATGTGGGTGTGTGTAAGAACACATAGCTGATAAAACAAAAATAAAATAAAAGAAAGACAAGGAACACAATATTTACGAAAACGAAACGTCCACTGATTTTTATTGAATGAAGTATGCAAATGAAATGACATACCGAAACAAGCATACCATTGTGCCCCGGGTAAGGCACAAGGCTTAAGAGTTCAATTGTTCAAAAATTACAAACTTTTAAAAGTAACAACACAGTAATAGTATTTACTCCTGACTAAAGGAGATAGGAATAACATCTTCAGCCTTCCAATTATTGAGCCCAGCACCCACAGTAGGAAAAATCCAAGCATCCAGATTATAATCTTCATCATTGTCACTCACAGCATTGATCTGATCTTTCATAATCCCCTGATTGGTGATACGAACAGCACGAGCACGATGAACAGCCTTCTGGGACTCTGCAGTGAAGCCCAAACCAAATTTGTCAGACTTGTAAGGAATGTCAGGAAGCTGACCCCAAATAGTACAACCACCTTCATCCACCACAGCTCTAGCATCTTTAAGGGAAGCCATCGTAGGAGGTACTCTGGTGACCACAGGAACTTTCTTGACAACAGGAGGAGCTTCATAATTATTAACAACCCAAGGAACTACTTCGAATGTCTGGCACGGAGTTTCAACATATTCACCCTCCACTTCGAGATACTTAAATGTGTTCACATGGCTAATCATATATCCTTCCTCTCCGTAAACAGTGACAACTTTTCCTTCTACTGGATATCTCAGCTTCTGATGTAAAGTAGAAGTTACAGCACCTGCCCCATGGATCCAGGGACGCCCAAGCAAACAAGAATACGAAGGACGAATATCCATTACATAAAAAGTAGCATTGAAGACCTGAGAACCCACTTTTATTGGGAGATCAATTTCTCCATGCACCACTCTTCTCGAACCATCAAAAGCCTTCACCACTATATTACTGGGCCTTAACACAGCATCTTCAGGACTAAGCTTATTCAGCACTTCTTTGGGCAACACATTCAGCGAGGAACCATTGTCTATTAATACATGTGACAGGGTAGTGCCCCTACACTCAATAGAGATATGTAGAGCCCTGTTATGATCCCTTTTGGCCGGAGTCAAATCAGCATCAGAGAAACCTAACCCATTATCATAGGTCAAGTGTGCAACACAATTTTCAAACTGGTCTACATAAATCTCATTTGGTACGTGAGCAATCTTCAAAAATTTAATCAAGGCTTTGGCATGAGCCTCAGAACACAACAATAAAGACAACATAGAAATCTTGGAGGGAGTATGACCCAATTGATCAACAATGTCATAATCACTCTTGCGAATGATCTTCAATACTTCTTCCATCTGCTTAGAAAGATCATCAGCAGCTGGCACATCAGTTTTTATAGGTTTAATAACAGGACCTTTGCCCCAAGCATCAACAGTAGAGGTAGTAGCTGGAGTAACTGTATTCTTGGAGGTAACTGGAGGAGAGAAAACTCTTCCACTTCGTGTGATCTTACTAGATCCAACAATATTATCAACATCCAGATTTTCACCAACAACAGGTGTATCAGCTAAGGATTCCTGCTTAACACCATGGATATAAACATCGGACCCATAATGCCAAGGCACAGCTTTATCAGAAGTATATGGAATAGGACCCGGAGTGGTAATGATCATAGGATCCACTCTAGCTTCAGCAACAATCTTCACAGGGCCTTCAGCAGTAATTTTAATTGGACCCTTACGAGTGATTTTTACAGGTCCCTTGGAAGTAATCCTTACCGGCACTTTATCAACCATATCCACCTCTACCTTCGCACCTTTAGTTATATGTTCAACCATGCTCTCCACAGAAGGTGTCCTCTCAAACAATATTGTTTAATTGTCCATGAGGCATTGAATTCCGTCCTTCAATCTCCAGCAACTATCCGGCTTATAAGCACAATAGAAACAATCTTCATGACAACCTGGAAAGAACCCAGCTTGTACCAACTTCTTCTTGATAACAGATAATGGTGTAGTCACGTCTGCAACTGAGGAAATACGTGAAACTTCATCAATGGCATTGACAGTCTTTTCATGATTTGACATGGGAGCAGTAATCACATTTGGAGTACCCGGAGGGTCAAACTCAATCTCTCCAGCATCAATCATATCTTGAATCTTGTTTTTCAATATCCAGCAACTATTGGTATCATGTCCCTGACAATTTGAATGATATGCACATCGTGCATTAGGATTGTACCTGGGAGAGGTAACATTGGGATTCTGAGGAGGGTCCCTCAAAGTGATGAGTTCACCCTTCAACAAGTGTTGCAAGGCTTGGGCCAGTGACATATTGAGCTTAGTGAACTGCCTTCTAGGCCTCTGCTGATTGCCCTGGGGTGGCTCTGGTGTTGCAAGAGTTGGATTGGAGATATGAACTGCACTCACATACTGATGCCTCCTATTACGATCAGGTTGACCATAAACAGCATTTGACTCTTTCTTCCCACTGGGAGGCTTCTTTGTAGTACTGGATGAAGAAGCACCCACTTGGATCTTGCCACTCCTTATACCACTTTCTACGTGTTCTCCTGTCATTATCAACTCAGTGAAGCCAGATGATGAGCTTCCAATAAGATGACTGTAAAAAGGACCATTCAACGTACACATGAACATATCCACTAACTCCCTATCAGTTAGAGGGGGTTGCACTCTACCAGCCAAATCTCTCCACTTCTGGGCATACTCCTTGAAATTTTCTTTAGCACCCATAGACATGCTTTGTAGTTGCATGCGAGTAGGGGCTAGGTCAGCATTGTATTGATATTGCTTATAAAAAGCCTCAGCAAGATCATTCCAATCATGGATGTTGACACTCTCCAACTGATAGTACCATTCCAATTGAGCTCCAGATAAGCTCTCTTGGAAGAAATGGATCCACAACTTCTTATCAGCAGTATGGGGTTGGATTCTCCGGACATAAGACCTCAGATGCAGCTTGGGACAAGAGACACCATCATACACTACAAAAGCGGGAACCTTGAAACCAATGGGTATGACCACCCCAGATATCAAACTCAGGTCTTCAAAATCCAGCCCAGAAGACTTTTGCAATTCCATAGCATTCATTCTATCCACCAGCATTTTGAACTTATCTTCATTAAGATCATGATAGTAGTTAGCTTCAGAATCAGAGTCCCCCATTGTATTATGGAGACTGCCTCCTTCTTTCTCAGATTCTTCAGACTCATAATCTTCAACCTGTTCTTTGGTCTTGACAGGACCTCTGAACCTTCTTCCCAGGTTGATTAGGCCTCCTGACCTTCTAGTCTTCTTAGTCTTCTTGGCCAGCAGTGTCTTCAATTCATCCTTCCCCTTGGACAAGTTCAGGATCAGCTCTTGGAACTGTGCATTTTGTGCCTGGAGATCTTTAACTGTTTGTTCAAGAGCCATTGCTGAAATAAACAGCGAGAAGATAAGAAACCTGTACATAAGAAACTTGTGATGCAATGATATGGTGTATAAATGCGTATGCTATGTTTTCAAGGACCGCATGATTTAAATTTGTTTAAACAACCATAAAGTAAACTTTTATTAGTAAGCAAATAAACTTGTTTTCCCCCTGGGCTTACAATAAAAATGAAATGAATACAAAAAATGGGGTTTTAAGTCTCCCATGGACGTTTCCTTTTTGTGTTGAGGTATGAGTTGAGATTCCGCTCCTCGTGAAGTTGCTTTGTTAGCTCTAGGATTCTTTCTTTACTTGCTTTGTAATGAGCCTCGAAAGTATCCCTTTGCTCCTTCAACTGGATCCAGGACCTCTGTAAGTCTTCCATGTCAGTGGGCATGTCTGGGTGAAGGATGGTATAAGAAGTATCCCCTTCAGCAACAGGCTCCATAGTAACTGGGAGGATGGCAGGATATGGCATCATAAGAGTCTGAGCACGAGATCGCACCCATCTGAGGTAAGCCTCCATAGGAATAGTGTACTTGGGCTCCAGAGTCTTGCTGTCAACCTTGTTCACTTTTCCCCATGCTCGTATGAACCTTTGACGGTAACTTTGCAGATCGTTGTCGTAGTCAAACACAATACCCTGAATTAACATGTCATGTGGACCATCACTCCGAGCGTAACCAAACTGATGTAAAGCTAAGGAAAGGTTGTAAGTAATGCCTCCTCTTATGCCTAGAAGTGGCACATTAGGAAACTCCCCACAACGGTCAATGATAGTAACATTCTCCATAGATCTGGAGCACCAATGGATATCTGAATGAGAGAGTGACATAATCCTCTTGGACCACCTTAACCCTTGTTCATTCTTCATGACTGATCGAGGAAGGTGAGAAATAAACCACCTAGATAGAAAAGGTATGCAACACATCAGAGTTCCTCGTGCCTTCGTAGTATGGGTATGAAAAAAGTGTAAGATGTCTCCAAGTAATGTAGGCACTGGATTATGAGTCAAAAATATGTTGATGGCGTGTACGTCTATGAACTGGTCTGGATTGGGGAACAATACTAAGCCATAAATCAACAAGGCTAAGATCTCCTCAAAAGCATCATAGCTCATAGTCTTCAAGAACACTTGAGCCTTCTCTATCAACACCTTAGCAAGAATACCCTTAACTCCACTCCTCGTTTCTAGGACAATGTCTGATTTCTTCAAATGTAAGGCTGCAACAATGACTTCAGGTTTAAGTTCTTTTTCCAAGCCTGTGAAGGGTCTTTGATCAAGAACAGGTATACCCAGAAATTTAGAGAACTCTTCCATTGTAGGAACCAGCTGATAGTCGGGGAATGTGAAACAATGGTGCTTAGGGTCAAAGAACTGAAACAGAACACTCATCATATCTTCATTGAACCCTGAAGTGACTAGATCCAGTAGGTGACCATGTCTCTTGATAAACTGGGAGTTTTCAGACACTTGAGAAACCAATTCTTTAAGCTTAGGAGGTATTCCTACAAAGTTGATCCGGATAGTATTCCTACGAGCAGAAGCCATGACCTGCAACAAAGAACAAAGATAAATCCTTTGGTCCTTGAAATGGTTAGTGAAAATGCTATGCTTATGATGCATGATGATGTTATGATGCTATGCTCAATCACAAACATGTGGCACACACAAACAAGTCACACAATAGCCCTTAGGTTTGAAGGCTTGCATGAGGTTTAAAGGTAAGTACCCTCCCCTAAAGTTTAGTTGGTTCATCCTGTCCTACAAAAGTAACCAGGTTCTAAGGGATCTCAATATCATTGATCCTTCACAAGGGTGGTTGTTCAGTAGGCAACTTACTTGCCAACCAAAACCCTCCAAGTTTAGAATCTCAATGAGCGTAGTATCGAGTATCAACCAACTTCAGTCTTCACCAAAGCCGGTTATCTCACTACTTTCTAAAGGCCAAGATGGGATAACTAGGGTTCTAAAAGTTAGTTAGTGCATTGACAACATATGGCAGCCTCATATTATCCTCAACTTGACTTAAGGAACATAAGCACCAACCAAGAAGTCACACTAACTATGGCCACCAGATCAACCATATCGGTATACGCCGTACAGTTTCCTTGGTCTATTGCCATTTACCTAAGGTACACTAGATCCGGGTTAGGATCTTTCACAAATAAGAGCACCCAACAAGTAAAGTAAAGCAAACAAAGCAAACAAGTTTAAAGTGATCTAATTCCTAAGGGTACCCCTCTTTTATTAAATCCCCAGCAGAGTCGCCAGTTCTGTAACACGATGGGAGAACTGACTTCAGTTAAATGTTGCGGATAGCAAGAGTCGCCACCGACTTTTATTTTATCCATAAGGAAAGGACATAAAAGAACAGGAAAGACCTTAAAAAGATTTTTGGGTTCGGGGGGTAGGTTATGTAAATGGAAGGTGTTAGCACCCTTTACATCCATGGTTATCCATGGGCTCTTAGTTACTTAGCTCACTTTAAATTGTTTTGAGAAGTGTAGTGTGTGATTAAAAATTTTCTTAAGTACTTTATAATGATCCTTGTATGGATATATATAAAGACTTTGTTTTGAAAATTGTTTGAAAATGTGAAGTGTTATGAAGTAATTTGATGTAAAGTGAGCAAGTACTTAAGAGGAACCTACCCTAAATTGAATCTTTTCTGTTCTTAAATGTTCTTTCAATGGTAAGACTATCCCTATTATTAAGGAATAAGTAGTCATTACCTTGGATGTGTGAGGGACAAATGAAGGGACAACTGTGATTAGGCAACTGTAAGGTGTATTTAGCAATTCGAAGGGACTTATCATCTTTATTCGAAAGGGACAAGATCATTTACGAAGGCAACCATGGAGGGACTTGATCTTATTATCTTGTAAGGGATTAGATGATATAAATAAATGAAGGGACTTTGCTTTATACACCTTACTTGCCCTTTTTCTTTAGGCAACATGAGAGGTATCCTTAAGAATGTGAGATGGCGATCCAGGATCGACTTACGTGTGTGCGTGTACAAATTCATATATTTATCTTACAAATTAGTGATCTAAATTCAATTTTAAATACAAACATGTTTACACTCCCTATTTTACTAACCATAGCAATTTAAATAAATAATAAAAATAATTCTAAAACTATTACATAATTGGCACAATTACATTATAAGAATAATAAAAATAATTTAAATAAGTAAGCATATAATAAATAAATAATTAGATTGGTTAGTAATAATAAACAAAAATAAATATAAGAAGGTTAGTATAACAATATGATATAGAAACAAATTAAAAGTTCAAAATTAAATAAATAATTATTTTTTAAGAATTTTAATAAAAGAAATAAATAATAATAATTATATACTACTAAATATGTCTAATAGTTCTAATAATTTAATTTTATATACATATCATAAAAAAAATTTGTTAATTATAATTAAGTAAAAAAAAATTAGAAATTAAACTCATAAAATAAAGTTAGGGTTTTTAATTGTTTAGAATAAATTAGAGTTAATTACTTAATCTAATCCTAATTACATTATTTGTATAAAAAACTACATATAATAATAATATAAACAAATTATAAAATAAATATATATAATTAAAATTTTCAAACAAATAAATTAAAATTTATAACATAATTAGGGTTTATATAAGAAAATTAGGTTTCTTTACATATAAAATTTTAGGGTTAATTATTTAATATAAATATAATTAAATTATTTATCTAAAAAAACATATAACATTAATAATATACAATAAAATAAATATTAAATAATTTTAGGAATAAAGTTTAAATTTTTAAAAATATAAGTTTTTTTGAATTATATACAAGAAAATAATATAACTATTTTATTATAAACATTTATTATTAATTAAATTAATTATAATATAAACAAAAATCAAATAAAATAAAAAAGTGAGAAAAAGAACTTACCTGGGGCTGGGATTCGAACCCAGGCCCTAGGCTTTGCATCCACTGGATCAACAAGCTCTCCACCAGGCTGCGCTGCATTTGGTGATATTGAATGAGAGCCAATACCTTTTGTTTCATAACCTGTAAAAATCATAAAAACAAAACAAACACAAAATGGCCTGGGGGGAATCAAACCCAGGATCATTCATTCACTAACAAACGCGCATACCAACTGAGCCAAGCTGTTCTTCTGAAATAATAATCACAACAATTTCATAAAATATAATACCCAATTTTTAAATATGAATTTGACGCCAGACTTCATCTTCCTCATTCAAATTACCTGCGAAATTTCCCATGCATTCTCCTGCGAATTTTCCTGCAAGTTCTTAAAACCAGAATCCTATGTATTTTCAAACATCAATCAAATCGTAACATCAATTCAAATTAAAAGCCCAGATCAATTATACAAGTCTCATAGATCATATCCATGTTCTTAGATTTCGTTTTAAGGCCCTAAATGCTTGGTTCTCGATTTGAAGCTCCAAACCCTAGCAATGGTGAATTTCAATACAATCCACAACAATTGAATTAAATCATCCAGAAAGTTTCTAAACATCACAACAAACACAAATCCACAGTTAGTTTTCAATATTAATGCACAAATCATTCAAATCGAAAAATTTTAGAACATGAAGAAGAGGCATTCGGTTTGTGCAATTTAAGGCATGAATGGACAATGTTATGATCCAGAATCAATCTATGAACTCCAAGGAACAAGTTGCAACCTTTGGTTTGTCTTGAAAACAACTCTAGGTATCAAACCGAATTGGTGTTCTTAGTGTGAATTTTGAAACTTTTTTCTTACCTTTGGAGGCTGAATTTTTGTGTCCCCTAGGCTGCTCAATGTTCTTTGTATATATATGAATGATATTAGGTCAAAAAATTGTATGATTATTTGGACTTTTGGATCACTTGAATATTGAAAAAGATTATGTCTTAAAACTTGATTTTTATTTGATCCAACCTTGCTATTTTGGGACAATCCTCATAACTTGTGTATCAATCTAATCCAAATAATGTTTATGACTTTCTAGAAGCAAAATCCCTTTTTAAATATTTGATTTTATATTTTATTTCAATTTAAATGGTATTTTAATGAATAAAATTCAAATAAATATGAAATAAAAAAATAAAACTCAGAAAATAAGTGGGTTGGGTCGTGCTTGGTGTTTTTATAAAGATGGGATGGCAATTTGGTGGGCTCATTTAGAAAAAAATTGATTTTAGGCCTTATTTGCTTCTTAAACTTCCCTAAAATTTCCCAACTTTGCAAGGGCACAAATCCTTCAATTTTAATGCTATGATGGTATTCTTGGACATTTTGGAAAGCTTAAAGAGTCCTCTAACCAACCGCATTGGTTTCATGTCCATATCTATTACCATTATCAAGTTATGCTCTTTTGAAGTTGTTGACTTTTTGTTGACTTTCAAAAGGACCTATAATGTCTTAGCTCATACCTTCCAAATGAAGCATTTTTGGGCTTGGCTTGTGAGACACAAAGTTGTATAGAATTAAATTTCCTTCAAAATGAGCTTTGGATGGAAAAAATTTGATGAAGCATATGAAAGTTATGGCTGGTCAAAGTTCAGTTGACTTTTCCTGTGAAAACCCTAATTTAGAAACTCCTTATTCTTGATGATCTGAAATCTCCTTGATGAATCATGATCAACCCTTGATCAAATGATGAATTTTACTTCATATACTTGATGTTGGCAAAAAATCATGAAGTTTGACTTTGGTTTGACCACAGTTGACCTCAATTTGACTTTTTAACTACTTTGACTGATTTTAACCTATCTGATCATCTGACTGAGCAAACCTTTGGGAAAAGTCTTGAAACTTGTCATGGGGATTCTTAAACACATATAAGATGTTATGAAGCTCACTTGAAGTCTTGGAAGTCCATTTAGCCTGATTAAAGTCAAAACCCTAGTTTAGGATGCATTGCTTAGGAGGATGCATTGTCTGAGGGAAATGTCAAATCTTCTGACTAATTGTGTACTTTGTGAACCTTGTGAACCTCATGAGATGTCTTGTGAACCTTGTGAACCTCTTAGTACACAAAGTCTTGTCTTGTGAGGGAAAATTTTGGGGTGCAACACCTACGTATAATCTCGTGCAATGAGGAAGTCAGAACACCGTAGTTCGACTCAAAGAGACTGAAAATAAATTGACTGTGAAATGCTTACTTGTCTATGCTCAAGTGTATGACTCGTCTGGCTCGAGTACTAACTGTCTTGCTTTAGACGGAAGAAGCAAGTTCTTGTTTGTGAATGAGTGTGATGAGAAAAGAATCCCGGAGGAGACGATTATTGTTTGTTTTTGATGTTTTCAGTTTTTTATTGTTTTTGGTGTTTTGCATAGGATAATGAGCTTAAGCCTAAATCAAGGGTTATAAACTCATTATATCCTCCCTGATTAGGGATAATTAGCATACTTAAGTATGAGATAAGCATCTCAACTTAATTACCATGATGATGTAGGATTAAGATCATTAACCTACTTGTGATTACTTAGATGTTGTTGGGTTTTTGTTTAGTGTTAAGTAATGAATTTAATCTCTAATCACAGATTAGTGAACTCATTACACCATCCTATAGAAGGATGATAGATGAAAACACTTAAGCTGAGGAAGATACCTCAACTTAATCCATGGTTAGGGATTAAATTCATTATATAACAAGCCTTTATTAAATGAATTTTAATTAAAGGGTGAGATTAAGAAATAGATTTTATGGGTTGTAAGACAACTTGAGGAGGACTTGTCCATTAAACACTAGGGTTAGTCCCTCTTAACCATAAGGAAGAGATAAAACCCTAATGTAAGGCCCAAGTTACAAGATAAAGTCTTAGTGATTATTAGTGTGTTTTGATTAAGAGGTGTAAACAAATTAAAGGTTTAACACTAAGGATTAAAGTTACACACTCCATCCTAAGATAAGGATACAAGCATAACCCTAATTCCAAAGTCCTAAAGCTTTAAGAGTTTAGTCTCTGATTATTGAGATGAGAAGAGAGACTCAAGGAGACTCAAAGGTAAAAGACTATGGGATACTATAAACCCTAAAAGTTATCATGCTTGGATATCCTATGGTTTGTAAGGCTTAATAGAAAAGATCTTCAAGGCCACCAATGGAAGAAGCAGATGAAAAGAGAAGGAAGAAGAAGAATAAGTTACTTACTTCCTGAAGAAGATAAGTAACTTAAAAGAGAGAAAGTAAGAATGAGAGAACATAAGTGAAGCAAGTTCACTTCAAAGACAAGTAAATATGCATATGAATGATGAGAAAAGGTAGGAAGTGAAGGCAAATTCACCTCCCAAATAACTTACAAAAAGCTCCTGAAATGTTAGTATGAATGCATAAGACATAAAGCAAAAGGAAATGAGATGAAATGAGATGTAAAGACCAAATTCAAAAGTGAAAATGCAATGTAAATGGCATATGAGATGATGAAAAGTCATACAATATGCATATGAATGATCATACAAGGATGAGATGCAATGGAAGCATGTTTAGAAGCATGAAAACACATGGATGTTCATGAAATGTAATGGATGCAAAGCATAGAAAATGAATGAAGAAATGATCAAGCAATGTTTCAAACATGTCCTAAGATGTCTAAGATGACATACAAAAGAATTGAATGTCATGGTAAGTTCATATGATGATGATATGCAAAGGAGAATGCAAATGAAGATGTAAAATTAGGGTTTTAAGGCAACATGAGATGCATATGACCAAAACAGAAGCAATCAACATGATAAAAAATTGAATTTAAGCTCAAACAAAACCTAATCCCATATAAGATCACACCCCAAAGGAGAAAGTCAGAAGCTTGACCTAATGGAAGTTATGAAATTTCTAAGTTTGCTAGGGTTTTTTGGTGCTTCTAAAGGGAAAATGAAAATCAAATTGAAAATGCAAGATAAAATCATGAGATAAATAACCTATAAACTACATGCAATATGTGAAACAATTCAATAATAATCAAGTTCAAACTCATCATGGTTAGGCAGAAATGAATTTTTCAAGTTAGGGTTAAAAAAATATGATTTTTAAGAATCCTAATTCAAAGAAAATTGTGAAAATGTGATCAAACCTAAAACGAAATTTGTATGGTGAGTTTTAAAATGTTTCTAAATGTTTAAGGATGCTTCATGATTTTTTTGGTGATTTTTAGAAACCTAAATGCATTTTTAATTAATTAAAATCAATTAATTAATTAAAAAATAACATTTAAATATTTTAAAAATACTTTTTAATGCAAAAAATAAAATAAAATTTTTTTTCAGGTGAAGAAAGATATTCGAAACAAAAATGCAAAGTTTGAGAATTTTTTGATGTTTTTTGCTATTTTAAATAAAAAGAACAAAAGAAATAAAAAGAAAATGAATTAAAATGAAAAGTATGAAGATCTGATGGCCAGGATTCAAACTAGGGGAAAAGGCATTGACTGCGTGCGCAATCTTATGGCTGACATTCAAACTGGGTTTTTATTTAATTAATCCTAATTAATTAATTTAATTAAAAGATTAGGGTTTAGCCCTAATGACTTTCAGGTGGCCGGAGAAGACCTCCGATCATCTTCTCCGGCAACTCTCCTACCCTAGATCCCTCCCCAGGCCATGAAAACACACCAAAGTCTCCAGAAATGATCATTGAACACCATATAACACAAATCAAGTATCAAAACTCATTTATTTTTCATGAATCAACTGAATCGAAGCAAACAACAAAATACAGACAAAGTTTCAGAGCAAGCATACACACTCATTTCTCAATCATTTTCAAAAGTAAAGACATCAGCATGATCAGGGAAGCTTGTAGAATCAATTAAGAACTTAAAAGAGAGTTTCTGGAAAAATTGTTCTTGATGGTTACCTGAGATGAAGCTTTACTGTTTTGAGCTTTCTGACCTTCTCTTTGATGTAAAACCACTCCAATGGATCCTTTGAAGCTTATGGAAGGCTTGAAACAAGTTTGTGATGGCTGATTTGTGTGTTTCAGTTCTGCTAAGGCAGAAATCGTGTTTGTGTTTGGGCTTGTTTCAGGCCATGGCAAGGGGTGGGAAATGATCTTTAGGTTTTGTGGAGTTGAATGGTGAAAGAAATTTTGAGTTTTGATGGCTGGTTTGAGAGAATCGAAGAAAGGAAGGTTTATGGAATTTTTGGGCAATCTCAGTTCTTGGATGTTTCAGGCTTGTGTGTTATGTGAAATGAGCTCCATAAGATTAGTATAGGCCAATGAGAGTGCTCAGAAAGTGGGTGGTGGCATAATGTGATTGGTATGGGCCAAGTTGCAAAAATGTCAACTTTGTGTACTTGAGGTATGGGCATGGTGCAGAGCTGGCTTTAGGGGTGTCTTGGCCTCAGCTTGATTCATGGATGGCCCTAGGATCATTTGTATGCAACTGGAACACATGGATCAAGAGTTGCCATAATTTTTGCAAAGTTATGCATAATTGTGATTTTGAGATTTCTTGAGAATCAAGCCATCAAAACCCTAGGTTCAAAGGCCAATTCTGATCTTTTGAAGTTGCTTTGACATGTTATGGTGCATAGAAGTTGATTAGAGGTCATGAAATGGCTTGGCAAGTGAAATTGCAAAATTCCCTCTTTGGCATGAACTTGAAAATTATAGGATTTTTGCCAACTTTGAAAGGCCATATCTTGAGTTAGGATGAATCAAGACATGTTCTTGTACTTTTTGAAAATGGGAGGACATAATATACAACTTTCATGCCCAAGAATTTTTCATTTGAACCATTTTTGGTCATGAAAGAATAGGTTGAATATCTTCCCCAAAATGGAAAGTTTCCATTACAGGTCCTTTCCAAAAATAGCAAGTTTGCATTTGGCTCAAAAATCTTCAATTTTGTGAACTTCCAACCACTTCTAACATCAAATAAAGATCATAGAGACTCAAAATTATGAATGTGACCCTTTGGTGCCCTTGAGGGAGGCCTCAGATGCCCTGATTTTGACTTTACTTGCTCAAGAAGTTACCCAATGATCAGATGACTTCCATAGTGAATTTCTTCATCAAATTTGGTACACATGATCCTTATAGCATATTAAGACCATTAGAAACAATAATGACCAAATAAATTGGGGTTAAGGCCTCTGAAACCAAAATCCTAATTTTAGGTCATTTGTGCAGGAAATCTTCAGTCTGCCTCTATGCTTTTGCCATGCTTTGTGATCTCTTGACTTTTATGAACTTTGGGGGGCATATTATGATCATGGAACACACATAGACCCTCTTGGCAAGCTTCAATACCATTGGGATGGCTCAGATCACTTCTTGGATTGCTCAGATCACAAACCCTAGATGCAGATGAAATGGGCTATGCAGATGAAACAAATATGCAAGATGAGATGGTATGCCTATGCTTATGCAAAAATGAAAGATCACAAACCATGGTGTGAGAAAAAGTGATGGAAAATTTGGGGTGTTTACACTAAGAAGGATGGAAAAGTACGCATGTGCGTGGATTACAGGGATTTGAACAAGGCCAACCCCAAAGATGACTTTCCGCTTCCACATATTAATGTTCTGGTAGACAACACTGCTCAGCATAAGGTATTCACTTTCATGGATGGTTTATCTGGTTATAATTAGATTAAGATGGCACCTGAAGATATGGAGAAGACTATGTTTGTCACACAGTGGGGCACCTTTTGTTACAAAGTAATGGCATTTGGTTTAAAGAACGTTGGGGCAACATACCAACATGTTATGGTAGCTTTGTTCCATGATATGATCCATCACGAGATAAAGGTATATGCTGATGACATGATAGCCAGGTCCCAGACTGAAGAAAAACATCTTGACCATCTGCACAAGCTGTTTGAGAGGTTGAAGAAATACAAGCTGAGATTGAATCCAAACAAATGTACCTTTGGGGTTATATCTGGTAAACTTTTGGGTTTAGTTGTCATTGGTAAAGGTATTGAAGTTGACCCTGCAAAGGTAAAAGCTATAAAAGATATGCTCGCTCCCCATACTGAGAAGGAAGTCAGAGGTTTCTTGGGATGCCTGAATTACATTGCAAGATATATTTTCCAATTAACCTCTACTTATGAGCCAATCTTCAAATTACTGAAGAAAGGTCAAGTAATGGAATGGAATAACGAATTCCATATAGCTTTTGATGAGATCAAGAAATATCTCCAAGAACCTCCAATATTGATGCCACCAATTGCGGGAAGACCCTTGATTATGTACTTGACAGTGTTAGACAATTCAATGGGATGTGTGTTGGGGAAACATGACGAGTTTGGTCAAAAAGAGCAAGCAATATACTACCTTAGCAAAACGTTTACCGACTGTGAAACAAGATACTCATTGCTTGATAAAACTTGATGTACTTTGGCATGGGCTGCTCACCGAATAAGACAGTATATGTTGACTCATACCACTTTATTGACTCATACCACTTTATTGATTTCGAAGATGGATCCTATCAAATACATATTTGAGAAACCTGCTCTCTCCTGACGAATAACAAGATGGAAAATGATTTTGACAGAATACGACATCCAGTACACTACTCAGAAGGCAATTAAGGGAAGTGTGGTAGCTGATCATTTGGCTCATCAAGCGGTGGACGACTATCAGTCTATGAATTTTGAATTTCCAGATGAAGATGTTATACTTGTTACTAATCATAAAGAACCTAGACCATATAAAGGATCTGAACAAGGATCCTGATGGACTATGGTTTTTGATGGAACTTCTAATGCACTTGGTAATGGTATTGGTGTTGGGATTATCTCTCCTGAGGGTTGTTATACTCCGTTTACTGCTAGACTTTGTTTTGATTGTACCAATAATATGGCTGAATATGAAGCATGTATCATGGGTATCAAGGCTGTCATTGAGATGAAGATCCAATTCTTGAATGTATATGGGGATTCAGCCCTAGTAGTTAGCCAAATTAAAGGAGAATGGGACACACTACATCCAAATCTCATTCCTTATCGAGAACATGTATTGACTTTGATTCCATAATTTGAAGATATCACTTTCGAACATATTCCACGAGAAGAGAATCAATTGGCAGATGCATTAGCTACTATGCCATCTATGTTCAGAATCAGTTGGGATAACGAAGCTCCTAGAATTACTATTGATTGATTAGATGAGTCGACATACTGTAATGAGGTTGATACTGAAGGAGTAGAAGAAAAACCTTGGTTCCACAAAGTAAAAAGATATCTAGAAGCTCAAAAGTATCCTGAAGGGGCATCTATCAATGACAAGAAGTTTCTAAGGATATTTTCTGCCAAGTTTTTCCTGAGTAAAGGAATTTTGTACAAGCACAATCACAATTCGACTTTGCTTCATTGTGTGGACAAGAAGTAAGCAAGAGAGATTATGGAAGACATGCATGATGGGGTCTTTGGTACTCACTCTAGTGGGCATACGATGACTAAGAAAATTTTGAGAGCAGGTTACTACTGGTCTACCATGGAAGTTGATTTCTATCAGCACTCCAAAACTTGTCACAAGTGCCAGATCTATGCTGATAAAGTACATGTGCCTCCAGTTCCGTTGAATGTTCTAACTGCTTCTTGGCCTTTTGCAATGTGGGGCATTGCTATGATTGGTGAGATCAAACCTACCACTTCCAATGGACATCGTTTCATTCTTGTTGCTATTGATTACTTTACAAAGTGGGTAGAGGCAGCCTCGTTCGCTTCTGTTACCTAGAATGTTGTGGCTTGGTTCATAAAGCATAATCTTATATGTCGATATGGCATCCCTGAAAGGATTATCACAGAAAATGGTACTAATTTGAACAACACTATGATTACTAAACTTTGCACGCAGTTCAAGATTAAGCATCACAATTCTTCTCCATATTAGCCAAAGATGAATGGCGCAGTAGAAGCCGCCAACAAGAATATTAAGAAGATCTTGCAAAAGATGATAGTGACATACAAAGATTGGCACGAGATATTACCATTTTCTCTTCATGGTTATCGCACCACAATACATACCTCAACTTGGGTAACCCCATTCTCTCTTGTCCATGGAATGGAGGCAGTTTTACCCGTTGAAGTCCAGATCCCTTCCTTAAGAATTATTAAAGATGCATACTTAGATGAAGACGAATGGATTCAGACTCGACTTGACCAGATAAACTTGATTGAAGAAAAGAGGCTCGCGGCCGTCTGTCATGGCCAGATGTATCAGAAACGTATGTGTTGTACCCCAAAATTTTCCCTCATATCTTCAAGACAATATATCTCAAGAGGGCTCCTAATGTTCATAATATTCTCAATTTCTCAAAGGAACTCAAGGTTTCATCAGACAAAGCCTCCTCCTAAGCAATAGATCTCAAATTAGAGTTTGGTGCTTCTCAAAGAAAACTGGACTTCCAAAGCCTCAAGTGGACTTCATAATATCACATATACTTCAGAGGATCCTCATGTCATGTTTCAAGACTTGCCCTACAAGTTTGGTCAGTCAGATGTTCAGAACTATGGTCAACATACAGTCAAACTTCAAAAATTTTGGTTAAAATCAAGATTATGAAGTAAGATTCATCATTTGATCAAGGGTTGATCATGACTCATCAAGAAAACCTCAAATTCATCACAAGGCAAATGTTGCTAAATTAGGGTTTCTTAAGGTGAAAGTCAACTGAACTTTGACCAAACCTAACTTTCACATGGTTAATTAGAAATTTCCCATCCAAAGCTCATTTTGAAGGAAATTCAATTCTTTACAACTTTGTGTCTTACAAGCCAAGGCCAGAAATGCTTCATTTGAGAGATATGGGTCAAGACATTACATGTCATCTAAAAAGTCAATAAAAAGTCAACTTTTTCAAAAGCACATAATTTGAATATGGAAGATCAAATGGACATGGGGCAATAAGGAGTGATTAAAGGACACTTTAAGATTTCTAAAAAGTCCAAGAGCACATTGATATGATAAAAATTGAGGAAGTTGTGCATTGTTAAAGTTGAGAAAATTTGAGGAGGTGTATAAGGCAAACAATGACCAAACTTGAGTTTCTGCCAAATGGGCCTATCTTTTCACAATCCAAACTTAATCTTAAGATGATCCAAGAACTATATGTCATATAATTTGATTTTCTTTGTTTATTTTATTTTTTTATTGGATTAAATTCATTTAAATTCAATTTTAATTAAAATAAAATTTGAAAAATCAAATATTTGATCTATGGATTATTTTGGGATCAGACTTTTAGGTTTATTGTCATAATATGTGATTCAAATTCGTGCAAAACAAGAGGAGAAAGATATGATGGCCAAATATGACCAAAATAGAAAGTTTTCAAATCAAATTCCAATCAAATCCTATCATCCCAAAATAAATTGAACCCAAGCCCACAAGTTGACCTAAATCCTTCCTCTATAAATACATAACACCTTCAAATAGCAAGGATAGGAAATTTTTGATCAAAAAGAGCATATAAAACTTCAAAAAATCCAAGAGTAAGTTGAATTCGGTTTTAGGGTTGCAACCACTCAAGGAGGTTTGAAGGTCCAAAAACAATCCTTAGACTCTTCTGAAGATGTACCAATCATCACATTGCTCCAAAACCTCATAAAATGCCATAACTGAATTTGCTTTTTTTTCTTTTTGTTTTTTTTTTCAATTTTTTGATTTCATAATTTTACACATGATACATCTAATATCTTTGCATATTTGTGTTTCGTATGATGTGGGCAAGCTATATGGGCAATCGAATTGAAGTTTAGATGCAAGAATCATGATCTGCCATTGTTAGGGTTGGAAGCCATGAGTTTTGGGAATCCTAGCTAGAAGCAATTTCAGACCAAATTGAATGGACCAATGAACTCAAAGGAATATTCCCAGCGTCCCTCCCTCTATATTTGAATCGTTTCCTTTTTTCTTTGTTTATATGCCTTATTTTCTTTTCTTTTTATTTTTCAAATAATCACCTAATTTAAATTAATATTTTTCTAACCAATAAAAAATAACTTAATAATATCATTATTTTCATAAAAATCATAAAACATCAAAAAATATTTCCTTTTACATAATTAATTCAAATTTAATTTATTTCATTAAACTAATTCTTTTTTTTATCAAACATTTTTTTAATTCAAATCAATTAATCAAAATCTTAATCAATATTTCCTTTATATTTTTCTTCTCGATTTTATTTTATTGTTTTAGAATAATTATATAGGATGCACGAAATTTATAATAATTTATTTTTCTCGCACGATTTTATTTTCGTTCATATAATGTAACTGCCAAAGCCTTGTAATATTTTTAGGTTTTATTTTCCGCACTTTATGTTTTCTATCAGGTTTTGTTTATGTATCTCTCCCAAAGTCATGTAATAGCTTAAATTAGGGTTTTATTTTCCACATTATAAACTGTTAGATGTATGCTTAATAGGATTGTATGGCAAGACTAAAATCAACCGTTAGATAACCCTAATTTCCAAGATTAAAATACTTGAATTGAACACACTTGCACACTTACACCTTTAGGGTAATCTCTCTTTGTTGCCTTACAATAAATGGTCAAGTCTCTCGAACGTAGGGATACCTTAACTTGTTGCCTAAAGAAA
Organism: Lathyrus aphaca; assembly: GCA_963966055.1. NCBI lineage: Eukaryota > Viridiplantae > Streptophyta > Magnoliopsida > Fabales > Fabaceae > Lathyrus > Lathyrus aphaca. Next base: position 679,599,505 of record OZ014519.1, on the reverse strand, counting down.
TAAATCATCACAGTTGCCTTTCGAATAAAAGATCATAGTCCCTCGATGACCCTTCGAGTTGCCTTCGAATAAATAATCTTGTCCCTACGAAAAAGATCATAGTCCCTCGATGACCCTTCGAGTTGCCTTCGAATAAATGATCTTGTTCCTATGAAAATAATGATAGTCCCTTCGAATTGTTATGGTATCTCTACATGTTGCCTTCTATGACCATAACGATGACCCTACGCTTGTCCCTTCAAATCCAAGGATAAGACTACTTACTAACTAATAGTAATGGCATTTTTATCCCTAAGGAAACGAAAATGACAAGAAAGACCTTACAACTTAGGGTAAGTAACTTTTAAATGCTTGCTCACAACTTTCAAAACAAATACTTTTTACACCCCACACTCTTTTTCAAAATACTTTCAAATAAGTAAACACTTTGTATACATTCATACGAGAATCATTACAAAGTTAAATCTTTACGAAATATTTTAATCACACACTACACTTTTCAAACAAAGCAAGTAAAACGTGAGCTAAGCATTTCAGAGCCCGTGGATAACCATGGATGAAAAGGGTGCTAACACCTTCCTTTTGTATAACTTACCCCCCGAACTCAAAATCTTTAAAAGGTATTTCCCGTTCTCTTATGCCTTTCCTAATTGGATGAAATAAAAGTCGGTGGTGACTCTTTCTTACCGCAACATAATTTGCGACAAAAACTAAAAGTTAGTTCTCCCACCTTGTTATAGTATGATCAAAGCCTTTAATAAGAAAGTCAAGCATCAAGTATACCAGACTGGCAATTTGGTAATAAAGTATATCATATTACCACAAGGTGATCCCATGGGAAAATGGACTCCAACTTATGAAGGACTATTTGTAATTAAAAGGATATTTTCTAGAGGTGTTATGATACTTACCACCATGGATGGCGAAGACTTCCCACAACCTGTGAACGCTGACATAGTCAAAAAATACTATGCATAAAATGAGACCCGCTAGGTTAACTAGCCTAGGCAAAAATAAGGGCATCCCGCCAAACCAAAAAGGTTCGGGCAAAAATCAAGGATATATATAAAAAAAAATTGTACACCCGGCAAGTCGAAAACCTTAAGAGGTGGCTTGGGAAAAAAGGGTATCCCGGTGGACTGAAAACCCAAAAGGGCGGTCCAAGAAAAAGTTAGGGATTAAAGTGTACGACTATGTCTCGTTGGATCACCCATGTAACATCAACTAGTTGTGCTACCAATATCAAGTTCAAACGGTGCATATCAGTCCATTCATTTCTCTTCCGACAACAAAAGATGAGATACCTGAAGATAATGGCAATAACATAGTTAAAACTTGATGGAATCATTTACACATAGCTGTTTTTTCATTGTTTTTCTGTACCTTTTAATTTTCTACAAAAAATTCCTCTTACAAGGATTTCTGTGTCTTTGTTCAAAATTTCCTGTCTATAGGCCACTTTCAAGATCAATACAATTCTATTTCAAACTCAGCTTTACTTTTCTCGTTTTACTTACGCATCAATGTCCATTGATTATTTTTGAATGAATGTATGCTTTTGAATATGATTGATGTTTACCAAAAAAAATATAATAATATATATGTAAAATTATAATAATAGCATTTACTAATGACTCTTGGAGGTAGGAATCCCCAACAAAGTTCATATCCAACAGATCTTCGCAGGCTCATCCCCGCAGAGTAATTTTTACGGATTTATCTCAGCGAAGTATTCCAAGTAGCCTCTTCCCCGAAAGCATTTGTACTTCCAACTCTACAAAGTTCCAGGCAAGATTCTCTCAAAGTCTGATATCCCTAGAATAATTGACACTTGGTTGGATAAGTCTCTCAGGGGAATGTCCGTCTCTTTTATCCCCAATTAGGGTATTTAGGAATTTAATCTTTCAATAAAAAGTACGAAGAACGGTTAACTATTCTCAAACACCGTCATTTCCAAACGGAAGTCGAAAGATCCTAAGTACAATATTCTGAAACAAGATGGGAACGATATCTTCATATTCCTCGGCAGCAAGTCAAGATTTATTTCCCTAGCTAGTATTTTGTTACACGAAGCTACTAATGTGCTTCAACTACATAATTCATCCATACATCATTTACAACATATTGTCGCTCCCAAAGATTTGCATCCCGGTACAAGCGCGAACGGTCGGCGAAAAGAAGGTGTGAGAACACACAGGAGTGAACTCACAAGAAAAGAAAAGAGTCGCCAGCTAGGCATTTTTATCCCGGATGAAAGGTAATGCTGCATAGACCTAGAAAGATATGGACAAGACGGTTGCGAACCAGAGAGACTGAGAAAGGGGGTTGGTTACAACCTGGGAAGGTATTAGCACCCAGATTGTCCGTCGTACTCGACGGGATCCACGCTTAAAAGATTTGTGTTTAAAAGGGGTAGTGTCAGTGCAATTTGTGTATCATAGCTGGAAAGAATGCAAGTGTCAGTGTAAAAGAAATGTGAAGTGTATAAGTGAAGTGTCAGTGTAGGAATAAAGATGAAATGCTCAAAACTATGAGGCTTAAAGAATAGCTGGAAAGAGGGGGAATATACAGAGACTTTTGTTCGATAACTGTTAAGTTATGCCTACGTATCCTCTCGTGCAATGAGGAAGTCAGAACACCGTAGTTCGACCCAAAGAGACTGAAAGGTAAATTGACTTGTGAACTGCTTGCTTGTCTATGCTCAAGTGTATGACCTGTCTGGCTCAGGTGCGAACTGTCTTGCATTAGACGGAAGAAGCGAGTTCTCGTTTATGAGTGAAGATGATGAGAAAAGAATCCCGGAGGAGACGATTATTGTTTGTTTTTTGTGTTTTCAGTCTTTTATTACTTTTTTGAAGTTTGTCATAAGTTAATGAGCTTAAGCCTAAACCAATGGGTTAGTAAACTCATCACATCCTCCCTCTGATTAGGGGTAATGAGAATACCTTAAGTGTGAAGTCAGCATCTCACACTTAATCACCAAGGTGTAGGATTAAGATCATTAACCTACTTGTGATTATTTAGATGTTTTTGTTGTTTTTTTTGTTTAGTGTTGAGTAATGAGATTAAGCCATAATCAGGGATTAAACAGACTCATTACACCATCCTAATAGAAGGATAATAGATGAGAATGTTTAAGCTGAGGAAAGCTCCTCAACTTAATCCATGATTAGGAATTAACCTTATGACAAAACAAAGCCTTTATTAAGTGGATTTTAGCTAATGATATGATGAAGAAGTGATTTTTAGGGTTTGTAAGACAACTTGAGGGGGACTTGTCCATTAACACTAAGGTTAGTCCTTCTTAACCAATTAAGGAAGAATTAGAACCCTAATGCAAGGCCCAAGTTACAAGCTTGATGTCTTGATGATTATTAAGATGAATTGATTAAAGGAGTTAAACACATTAAGGGTTTAACACTTAGGATTAAAATTATACACTCCATCCTAATAGAAGGATACAGGTATAAGCTTAATCACAAAGCCTTAAAACCTTTAGGGTTTAGTCCTTGATTGTGAGATGAGAAGAGAAGACTCAAAGATGACACAAAGGTAAAACTAAGTGGGGGACTAATAAAAACCCTAATCATTGTCATGCTTGGTGGTTCCTAGGGTTTGTGAGGTTTGCAAGAAGATCTTCAGAGAAACCACCAGGAAAAGAAGCAGATGAAAGGAGCAAAGAGAAGCAAAGAGAAGCAAACAACTTGCTTCACTTAAGAAGTCAAGTTGCTTGAAGAAAGAAGGTAAGAGATGAACAAGAATGAGCAAGCTCAATCCAAAGAACAAGAAAAAATGCAGCAATGATGCATAAGAGAGATGAAGAGAGATTGTGAGAAGTGAAGGCAAATCCACTTCTCAAAACAACTTACCACCTGAAAAGTTAGTAAAGAAATGAAATGCAATGCAAAATGAGATGAAATGTGATGATGCAAGACAAAAACAGAAGCATGAGTATGATGTTAATGATGCTAAGAGATGATGCAAACCATGAGGCAAGGCATGAGAATGATCATACAAACATATGGGTGCAAGAGAAGCATGTTATGAACCATGAATGTTCATGAAAAGTTATGAAATGCAAATGACATACAACATGGCAAATGAAATATGCAATGATCACACATGATTCTAATATGTCTTAGGATGTATCATGAATCAAATGGATGCACAAAATGTCATGGCAAGTCATGGTATGCAAGCAAATGGAAGTTGGATGCAAAGGAAGGCATGAATTAGGGTTATATGCAACATACAAAGCAAAAATCCAAAACCAGAAGCAAACATCATGATAAAAAATTGAAAATGCAATCAAAGGAACCCCCAAACCTATACAAACTCACTGCCCAAAGGAGAGGATCCAATTCTTAACCTAGTGAAAGTTATGAATTTCCTAAGTTGGCTAGGGTTTTAAGGTACCTTGTCAAGAAAAATGCCAAACAAATTGAAAATGCAAGATCAATTCATGCCAATTTAATCATATACACTACATGTTATGCAAGATGCAATGCAAAAAGAATCATGATCCAACTCTCAAAGGTTAGGCAGAAATGAATTTTTGAAGTTTGAAGCAAAATAATGCCTTGAAATGAAATTAATTCCATTGAAAATGATCAAAAGGCATCAAGAACAAAAAATAAATTTGGTTTGAGAGTTGGACAATGTTTCTAAATGTTTTTTAATGTTACATGAATTTTTTTGTGATTTTTAAATACCTAAAAGTATTTTTAATTAATTAATTTTCATTAATTAATTAAAAATAAACTTTTAAATGATTTAAAAATAATTTTTTATGCAAAAAATAAAAATAAAAATATTTTTAGTTTCTGAAAATTAATAAAATGCTTGATAAAAATTTTCAGAATTTTTAAACATTTTTTGCTATTTTAATTAATTCGTGCAAAATAAATATGAAACAAATAAAAATAAAATGAATTTAATGGGAAAATAAGAAAGTCAGCAGATCAAAGGGCCAGGATTCAAACTGGGACGCGCGGGAACTGACTATGCGTGCATCTGGACGGCCAGAATTCAAATTTCCTTAATTATGATTAATGCCCTAATCTGAACCCTAAACATACTCAGGTGACCGGAACAGTGTTCCGGTCATCTTCTCCGACGAGCTCCTCTTTCAATCTCTCTCAATACGCCATGAAACATCTCAAATCTCTCCAGAATCACTCATTAAACATCATTAAACCTAAACCCCACCCCAAAATCCATTTATCTCCACTGAATCATGAGAAACGAATCAAAACGGAAAACACACAAAAATTTCAGAGATCAAATACATCCTACACACGCAACCATTTTCAAAGGTTCAAAGCTCAAAATGATCAGCACACCACATAGAATCAGTTTATAACTTAAAACGCAAGTTCTGAGAAAATGTTTTTGGATGATACCTGAGATGAAGCTTTTCGAACTGGAGCTTTCTGAGCCTTTCTCTTATGCAAACCAACTCCTCTGGTCCCCCTGAGCTCAATGGAATGCTTCAAAACTTTTGTTGATGGCTGATTTGGGAGATTGCAGAAGTTCTGTTCAGTGAGGGGTGATGATCGTGTTTTGGTTTCAGTGACTTTCAGGTTGTTTTAATGGTTGGTTTGTGATCAGTGAGTCATGTTGAGATCAATGGTGAAGTTTGTTTGTGTGTTTGATGCTTGTGGAGAGTTTTTCGAATGGTTTTTGCAAATGAAGCATAAACTTGGAACTATGGCTTGGAGTGTGTTTCAGCATGATTTGTGTGGTGTGTTATGCTGGCTTTGGTCCACTTATCACAACTAGAGAGGTCAGAGGAGTTGGTGTGCCCTATTGTGATTGGTATGGGCAAGTTGCCAAAATGTCACACTTTGTGTAAGTGAGGTATGGGCTCATGGCTAGCCAAGGACAAGTGGGGTGTCCTGCGCAGCAAGAAGTGTGGAGAGCCCTAGGATCAATTCTGAAGTCAGCAAGCAAGTGGATTAGGGTTTGAGTGAGGTTTTGCAACTTGCTTCATCTTTGCCCCTTTTGAAGTTTCTTGCCCCACAAGTCACAAAAATGAGCAAACTCTTGGTGAATTCTGATCTTTAGACATTGGTTCATGTTTGTATGAAGTTTAGAAGTCCATTTGATAGCACAATTTGTCTTGGCAAGGGATTTTGCAACTTTGCCTCTTTGGTGCATAACTTGAAATTATGTGATTTTGGCCAACTTTGACAAGCCATAACTTTTGATCCAAAATGAATTAGAATGAGTTCTTGTACTTTTTTAAAAGGGAATGATCCATTCTACAACTTTCATGACCAAAGTTTTCCCATTTGAAGCTTTTTTGAATCAAAAAGCAAGGGTTGAAAAAGTTTCCCAAAATGGCAAGTTTCCATTACAAGTCATTTTCCCAAAAAGTCAACTTTGCAAATGGCTTGAAATTCTTCAATTTTGTGAACTTACAACATCTTCTATGATCAAATAAAGATCATACACAATCAAAATGATGAAGAACACCCTTTGGTTGGGTCATTGAGGGCCTCAGGTGCCCTGATTTTGCATTGACTTGCTCAAAAAGTCAACTCTTGATCAGATGCCTTCCCTATTGAATTTCTTCATGAAAATTGATATACATGATCCCTATACCATATAGATACCAATAGAAACAAGAATGACCAAAAAATTTGGAGTTATGGCCTTTGAAACCAAAACCCTAATTCTAGGTCATCTGTGCAGTTAAACCTGGCTCTGCTTCCATGCCTTTCTCAGTTCTTGTGATTCTTTGACTTTCTTGACTTTGAGAGGATATAATATGATGCTTGAACATACATGGACCCCTTTGAAGTGATTGATGACCTTTGGAGTGACTCAAATGGCTCAGGGATAGCTCAGGTCACAAACCCTAGATGCAGATGACTTAGAAACAATGCAGTGAATCAAAATGCAATATGAGATGCTATGATTGAGTTTATGCATATTAAATGATAACAAGCCATGGAGTGAATGGGTGAGGGCAAATTTGGGGTGTTTACACATATCATAGCATACGCATCCATAACGCATATGAAATTCTCATTTACGTTAAGAAAGTCATGCCATGCAGTACATACATCAAATGACCTCGCATAAAACTAACTTTTCCTTTTTAGGATATTTCACAGTTAAACATTGTCGACTTCTAGAGACAGTACAAAGACGATAGAAATGAAGATCTAGTTCTGATACTTAGTTCAGGATATATATTTTTCCAGAGACAGTTCACAGACGATCAAAAGAAAGATCTAGTTCTGATACTTAGTTCAGGATATTTTCCAGAGATAGTTCGGAGACTATCGAAACAAAGATCTAGTTCCGATACTTAGTTCAAGATATTTTCCTAGAGACAGTTCAGAGACGATCAAGACAAATATCTAGTTCTGATACTTAGTTCAAGATATTTTCCAAAGACAGTTCAGAGATGATCAAAACAAAAATCTAGTTTTTATACTTATTCTAGAATAACATTCATATATAGTCAAACATAGACATATTCTCATACTCCTATCAACAAACACTTTGGATGGCATCTATAAGCCCATATCCAAATACTCCTAAAGGAATCTTTAAGCCCATTCAATCAATACAATTAACCAACAGTGTTACTTTGCGCATTGGCGAGTGAAAAATTTTGGGCTTTAAGTGTTCAATCCTCTTCCACCTTCATGTCACGAATGGCATGCATGCCAATCTAACTCCTCAAGTTTTAGAAAAATGAACAGGGGAAGCTATTGTACCCCAAAATTTTCCCTCACATTTTCAAGACAATATGTCTCAAGAGGTTTCCTAATGGTCATAAGATTCTCAATTTCCTAAAGGGATTCAAGATTCATCAAACAAAGCCTCCTCCTAAGCAATAAACCTAAAATTAGGGTTTTGAGTTTCCCAAGGTAAATTGGACTTCCAAAGTCTCAAGCGGACTTCATGATATCCCATATACTTCAAAGGATCCTCATGTCAAGTTTCAAGACTTACCCTACAAGTTTGGTCTGTCAGATGCTCAGATGATCAATAATCAATTAACTTGGGTAAAAAGTCAATTATGGTCAACATATAGTCAAACTTCAAGATTTTTGGTCAACATCAAGATTATGAAGTAAGATTCATAATTTGATCAAGGGTTGATCATGATTCATCAAGAAAACCTCAAATTCATCACAAGGCAAAAGTTGCTAAATTAGGGTTTCTTAAGGAGAAAGTCAAATGTACTTTGACCAGCTTTAACTTACAAATAATTCATCAAAAATTTCTCATCCAAAACTCATTTTGAAGGAAATTCAATTCTTTACAACTTTGTGTCTCACAAGCCAAAGCCAGAAATGCTTCATTTGAGAGATATGGGCCAAGACATTACAAGTCCTCTAAAAAGTCAACAAAAAGTCAACTTTTTTCAAAATCTCATAACTTGAACATGGAAGATTAAATGGATATGGGACCAAAAGGAGTGATTATAGGACACTCTATGATTTCTAAAATGTCCAAGAATACATCCATGGGATAAAAATTGAGGAAGTCATGCATTGTTAAAGTTGAGCAAATTTGAGGAAGTGTATAAGGCAAACAATGACCAAACGTGAGTTTTTTTCCAAATGGTCCTATGTTTTCACAATCCAAACTTAATTTTAAGATGATCCACGACCTATAAGTCATATATTTTCATTTTCTTTGTTTATTTTATATTTTATTGGATTTAATTCATTTAAATTCAATTTTAATTAAAATCTATATTGAAAAATCATATATTTGATCTATGGATTATTTTGGGATCAAATATTGAGGGTTATTAATAGAATATTTGATCCAAATTCGTGCAAGGCAAGAGAGGAAAGTATGATGACCAAATATGCCAAAATAGAAAGATTTGAATCACACAAGAATAGCAAATCAAATATTCTTCACCCAAGCCCAAATTTCTGACCTAAAATCATCCTCTATATATATTCATCACATGCACAAAGTCAAGACACAAATTCCATGCTATAGAAACCCTAGAGAAGATTCAAAGAAAAGGTGAAAATTAGGGCAAACCATAAAATTTTTTGTAGCAAGTTTCAACCACTCTTTCATGTCCAAACATCATCAAGGAGATCCCAGGAGGCTATCCCTATCCTCTTTGAAGGTTAAAAACGCGTGAAACATGACCTACAAGCCATGGTCGCCCGTCACTATTTAACTTTGTCGAATTTTTCATTACATGCCATTCTACTTGTTTTTTTCATTCATATTTATGCTTAACATGATGCTTAGGATCATTTAGATCCATTGTTTTCAGGTTTTGGTGCAAGAATGGAAAGTTACCATTGTTAGGGCATAAACTCACCATGCTTCGAATCTCCTTATATAAGCATTTTCTGACTAAATGGACACCACCATTGGATTCCTAGGGTTCAAATTAGTGGATATGGATAATTTTGCTTTGTTTAAACCTTCAATTTCTTGATTTTTTGTTTTTCAGTTTATTTGCTACGAACGAAGTCGTAGCAAAATCGTAGCTAAAATGCGGCAAAATCATAGCGAATTTTGCAGGTTTGTGATGACGAAGACGAAGACGTGGTGCGATGGCATTGACCGGTTCTGGATTCTGTTTGGTTTTAATATTTATTTGATCTTTTCTATTTTTTGTCACGCAGGCACCAGTGGCCTGGTGGTAGAGGCTTGCGCATGTGACTTTGAGGGCCTGGGTTCAAATCCCAGCGCCCCCTCCTTCTTTTTTGACAAATATTCCTATTTGCTTTTTCTTTTTTCCTTTTTAATTTTTATTTCAATTTATTTTAATTAATAAATTAATAACTAATATATTTTTTAACTAATAACAAAAATTAAGAAAAATTAATAACTTTTTTTATTTTAAATAAAAAATACATAAAAATATTTGTTTATATAATTAAATTAATAATTAATTTAGATTTCAAAAATCATAAAAAAAACTTATTTTGTCAATAAAAATCCGATTAATCGATCTTACACAAATCCTCTGATATTTCTTCTTTCCTCATTCTTATTCTTCCTCGATTTTAATTTCCTTGCCATTTATATTTATTAAAACAAATGTATAGGATGCTAATTGTCTTGTAATAGTTAATAATTTCTGTCATTTGTATTTCCGCGCTCCCCCAATTTAAATTATGTATCCCCTCCCCATGATGTAATAGCTAGGGTTTACTTTCGTTTTTGAATTCCGCAAAATAATTAACTGCGTGGTTAGTAATGATAGGGTGTGAAAAAAATGTATGTGAATAAAATTGGACTTAGATCACTAATCAAAAGAGAATACTTGAATACAACACACTCTTCACACATGCACCTCTAGGGTATTCCCTCTTATTGCCTTAGGAAATAATGGTCAAGTCCTTCAAACGTAGAGGTGTCTTAGCACAGTTGCCTAAAAATAAACATCATCATAGTCCCTTCGACATAAAGATCATAGTCCCTCAGGTTGCCTATGAACACATGATCTAGTCTCTCGATGACCCTAGGAAAAATGATGATAGTCCCTTCGAGTTGCTAAGATATCTTTACAAGGTTTCCTTCTATGACCATACAATGACCCTACGCTTGTCCCTTCATATCCAAGAATAAGACTACTTACTAACTAATAGTAAGGACAATTCTATCCATAACAATACGAAATGACAAGAAAGACCTTACAATTTAGGGTAAGTAGTTCTTAAGTGCTTGCTCACAATTTTCAAAAATACCTTTCACACCTCACATTTTCAAATATTTTTAAACAGTAAACCCTTTGTATACTTTCATAAGAGAACCATTGCAAAGGTAAACCATTATGAAATATTTTTCTAATCACACACTACACTATTTTTTTCCAAACAAAGTAAAGTGAGCTAAGTAGTTAAGAGCCCATGGATAACCATGGATACAATGGGTGTTAACACATTCCCTTTGTATAACTTACCCCCAGAACTCAAAATCTTTTTCCAAAGGTCTTTCCTGTTCTTTTATGCCTTTCTTTATTGGATGAAATAAAAGTCGGTAGAGACTCTTGCTTACCGCAACATATCTTGCTTCAAATATTAAAAGTCACTTCTCCCATGGTGTTACAATCACCAAGTGTGTGGTGACTTAATTTGAAAAGAAAGTGTGTGTTCTTTCTGAAAGTATTTGCAAATAGAAAGTGATATATTTTTATTTGTTGGAGAAATATTCTCAAAATTGGTTTGATTCAATGCCCACTATAGTTGTTGATATATTTGCAAATTCAAGGAAGTAGTGGCTTCAAGGGACTCCTCATTTTAGAAGGATGTTATCCAAGACGAAATGGATTCAATAATGTCAAACCACACTTGGGTACTTGTATCATAATGATGATACATTAAACACCTACATGTATATATTAGTAACCAAGAGTTTTAAAAAAAGGAAGGTGTTGATTATTTCAACACATATGCACTATTAGCAAGGATGGCGACAATTAGAGTATTGTTTGTCTGAACTTATAGTTTCTCAAATGGATGTCAAAATAACATTCCTAAATAGAGATCTCAATGAGGATATTTATATGGAGAAACCATAAGATATATGGTAATGAACAAAATGTGTGAAAGTATGAAAAATCCATGTATGGATTAAAAAAGCACCGAAAAAATGACATCGGAGATTTTTCAATCTTATCAAAACACGAATCAAATATTTTATCATCATCAAAATGGGGAGATTGTGAGGAATACATTTTATATTTAGTTCTATTTTGATGAAGACATATATTATCAAAGAAGAAAAGGTTCAAAAGTGTCATGCACATTAATGATGAAGTTGATAAAGAAAGTTTAGCATAGAAATTCAAGTGAAGATTCAAGACAAGTGAACATAAATAAGGTGCTCATTGTAATTTACACTATACTACTTTAAATTGCTCATAACTGCATCTCTCACTTCATCTAAAACCTTCTTGCATCATAAAGCATGATTATCTAAAAATATTCTTCATCTGATTCTTGTTACAAGGGTTTTTACACAATGCTGTGTGAAGAATATTGTGTTATTCACTTGTCTCCATTTTGATTATATGATTAATCAATAGCAACAATATGGATAGAATTTTAGAAACGAATAGGTTTCTAATTTCCACATTCAAGATGAATGATCTTGGACTAGTTGACACACTTTTGAGGATCAAAGTAAAGTGAAATAGTAGGGGTTATGAACTTAGTCAAACACACTATGTTGAGAAGGTGTATGATCAGTTCAAACACTTACACTTTAAGGAAGTGATCACTCTATTTGTTTCTAGTGTCAATATTCAAAAGAATGAGGAAACAGTTGTGGCTTAGTTGGAATATTCAAGTGTATGCAATGTACTATAACCGACATAACATTTGCAATTAGTAAAATGAATAGAGTTTACTAGTAATCCAAATGGTGAGCACTAGAAGGCCATCATTAGGATTTTCGACAATCTTATGAAAAAAATCTTGATCTACATTATGGTAGATTTTTTGCCATATTATAAGGATATACCAAGGCGCGTTGGATATCAAGTGTTTAATATCACAAATTTGTATTTGGGTGGATATTTACACTAGTTAAGGGTGAAATTTCTTGGAAGAGCAAGAAACAAATGTGGATCACTCTCTCAACCATAGAATCAGAGTTTGAGACTCTTGCTTCCGTCGATGAAGAAGAAAAATGTTTGAGAGACCTTCTGATGGAAGTTCCATTTACTAAAGAAGATGTTTCAAAGTGTTGATACATTGCGGTAGTCAAATCACTTTAACTAAAACATATAAAAATGTATAACAAAAAGTCTAGGCAAGTAGTACTTAGACATTCTTTCATGAGAAAATCGATTAAGGATGTAATATTAATCACATATATAGATCGAGCTATAATTTTCTTGATCCATTTACTAAGCCACTGGCCAAAGAGTTATTAAAAACAACCTCGAGAGGCAGGAGGTTGAAACTCCTTAAGTAAGAGTTGCGACAGTGGCGGCAACCCAGTCTTACGTTAGTAGAACATTAACCTCAAGATTCAATGGATAACAACAAGTTGTTGATTTGGATATTTGTCAAATATTTTGTGATAATGTTGACCTTTTAAAATGAGGGTTGAGTTTTGTTTTAACTCTTAATGAAGTTCAATACCGAGGGTACGTGTCTCATGGAAAAGGACACAATATGAACTTCACCTATGTGAATTTCGAGATGGTGTCGTCTCAAAGTGAGAGTTGGAGTTTCTCTCATGGAAAATTCATGAAAACAGGAAAAGCACATGACCATAAATAGTGCTAGGAGAGAGATGTAGGCGAAGAACCATTAAAGAGTGTGTGTATGTTAATGCTGGTCTAATCACATGGGATAACAGTTCAAAACATAACTACCTAACATTCCAATTAGACTTTGTGTTATTCTTACTAAGGTTAAGTTCAAATCGAAAGATACTTAACTGTATTAACATTCTTTGTTTCTATTTTTTGGAATTGGTCTTGTAATTATTAGAACAAGTGAGTGATTGTTATAATTTATGAGAATTAAATGTCCAATTGGTATGTTCTAAAATGACAAGAAAAATGGAACAGAAGTAACACTTCGTAAAGTGTTGTTGCAGTATGAAAATAGGTAATGGCTGGAAACATGACAACTTTTGGTTAAGAGGTATTGTTTCATCAAGGGTCACAACCTTGTGAAACAACATATGCATGCCTATAAATACCTCATTTCGGAATTCATAAAACATAATTATAAACCAAATATTCTCTTATACAAAATTCTAAACACTCTTCATTACACAATCGAGTTTTTGTCGATCTTGCGCAAACTCGATAAAAGGCTGAATTATCCTGGGTATTCATGCGTTCCAACTCTAAGATAGTTTTTGAGAGTGCTTGAAATACTTTTAAGGAAAGTGATTTCGTTCACGATTTCAGCCTCGGTCCATTCGATTTATATTAAATTTCTAACAGTTATATCATGACATGACATAATTTCCCGCTGTTATATACCTAAGCGTGTGTTTGATTTTATGATAAAATGAATCGATTTTAAATTAATTAATTTTGATATTATATTTTTCAAATGGATGAGATAATTTGTTCAACTTGTTATACAAGAATAAACGTATTATAATAACAATAATAAATTAAAATAAAAGCAATAAAGAACACTAAGAACTGTTAATACAATTCTATGCAATCAACCTCAATTCTTGAGGATACCCTACCTAAAAAAATATTCATTATTCTTATGAAATCGGTATAAAGTGTCTTAGATAAATAAGTCTCTTGCTCAATGTTTCTTTTCTTAATTCTACCATCAATATCTTTCTATTTAGGAATCTTCATAAATGTGAGAACTCCTATCACTTTTTCTGAATCACTAATTGTAGTGATCAACATCAATAAACATAATGATTCAAGGTTGAATATATAAATTAACTAAACAAACCAACAACTATGACTTATGATATAAATTAAGAAATAGCATGGTGAATAATTAACAAAAAAAGACTCATCCTAAAACTCAAATTATCACTCTAGGTTGTGGTCTACAAGGCATGAAAAAAGTATTTATATATAGCAATCCATAACTGATAGTACTACAAGAAAGATACACAACGACGCTAAAGAGTGGTGCATGGTCGTGAGTTTGAATCTTGTTGTCGTTGTTCTACTGCGAAATTTTTTATATTATATTAAACGATATACAACAACAGTTTTTTAGTACAACTGTTGTTGTATGTAGCGCATGACCATGGGTTTGAATCTTGTTGTTATTGTTGTTCTACTGCCATATTTTTTATATTTTATTAAAAGACATACAACAACAGTTGATTAATACAATTGTTGTATGTAGCGTGTTTAGAAGTCACTCAGGGTCATGGTAACTATAAGCGTGATTGAGTTTTTTCAACGTCCTTAAACAAATCTTTATTGTCCATTTAGTGAGTATCAACGCTCAAGAACCTACCATTAGTGATTCACGTGAAACCTAAAATTTAGACGAACTTCTAACTTAGATGAACTTCAGTTTCTACCTCCAAACGTCATCTTTCATTTACAACACTCTATTTCTCCATTAAACAAACACTACTACAAAATACACCTTCAATTACATAATACTACCACAATTATGATTTCCACCGTTGTAAAATCGCAAACTGGTCAGATGCACCTGATATAATTTTTATTTTCTTGAAAGTATTTAATCACGGTTGAGATAAACAATTGTGGTTATAAAGAAAGTGTTACTAGCTTCGAATCCTAACAACTACATTTTTTTTCTTCCATTTTTCCTATTACAAAAAGCACGTGTCACTTAAGTTCATAAATAAATAAAAGAACTGAAATTATTTAACCACGGCTTGACTATTCAACTGTTGTATTAAAAAAAAAAATTCATTAATTCCTTCATAACATGCCCTAAGCGAACTAGCGAACTAGAGACGACAACGATAGCGATAGCGAAATCTTCATAATTACAATCTTTGTTCATTTGAATCTTCATTCTTGATAATCTTCACTATCTTCATTCTTGGTCTATTCCTCTTCTAAGTACGATATGTTTCATGCAAACTTCACTCTCTTCCTCATCTTCGTAATTCTTGTCACGATATGGAGGCGATGGGTATACGAAAAAAATTGGCTCCATAGAAAAAGGGAAAACAACTTATCTGTCTCTGGCTTGTTACATTCTATGCAAAAAGGAAAAGAAAGGTTTTTGCGAGTGTTTGTATGGTATCAAAGTTCCCCAAGGCTACTCATCAAACATCAAGGAGCTTGTATCAAAGAAATATCTCAAGTTAATTGGTTTTAAATCTCATGATTGTCACATTTTGATACAACAACTTCTACCAGTGGTTATCCATGATATCCTACCAAATAATGTGAGAGTAACTATAACCATATTGTGTTTGTTCTTCAATGCCATATGTAATAATGTACTTGATTTCAAAAAATTATATGAATTAGAAGATGAAGCTGCCTTAGTCTTGTGTCAATTGGAGATGTATTTTCCTCCATCATTTTTTGACATTATGATTCACTTAGTTGTTCATCTAGTCAGAGAAATCAAAATTTGTGGTCCAGTTTATTTAAGGTGGATGTATCCAGTAGAGCGATACATGAAGATCTTTAAAAGATATACGAAGAATCATCACATACCGGAAGCTTCGATTGATGAAAGGTACATCACAAAAGAAGTTATTGAGTTTTGTATAAACTATTTGTTGGAAGAAAAGTCTTTAGGAATTCTAAAGACTCGTCATAATGACACTGAAGGTAGAGGTATTCAAGGTTTACATGTTAATTCAATGGCTCTGGATGTAGTTATTTAGGCACATTTCTATATATTGAATAATCTTGAAGAAGTTCAACCTTACGTGACTACTTATAAAAGAATTTTGAAGAAAAGATATCCACGAATGAGTGACAAGTTGTTGTTGATCAACCATAATAATAAAGTCATAGATTGGTCTAATAAAAGGATACCAAACGACCATAGTGCATTTGAGACAATTAAATGATTGTCGCACATGCCAAAATTTCATGTGATTACTTGGACTGCATATTACATTTGTCATTATACCTTTTATACAAAATCAAAAGATGATCATAGTACAATACAAAATAGTGGGGTTATGGTTGAGGTCGAATCCATGTAATTCCCTAATTCAAAAGATAAGAATCCAATATTGGCATCTAGTGCATTCTATGTTGTCATTGAGGAGATTTGGGAGATTGATTGTGTTATCTTCAATATGAATTTATTTAAATTCAAGTGGATTCCCAATAATATCAATGGTGTACAAACTGATGACTTAGGATTCACCCGGTTGACCTTGGAAAGGAAAATTATATGACCGGACCATTCATCATGGCTTCACAAGCAAAACAATTTTTCTATGTGACCAACCCTTCAGACACTTCGGGAAAATAGTCAATCATTCTCCAAGTAAAATACATTTCTAGTAGTGATGAAAGTTTTTATATTACTTCTACTCCTTCTTACACAACACAAGTGCCAACCACATATGATGAAGTTGATATAAATGGTGTACATGCTATTCGTATCGATGATAAGAAAGTCATATGAGAAAATTAACAAGTATTTTATTCGTTATTCATAATTTAATGTAAGTTATTATTTCTAAGTATATTTACTACTAAGTATGATTATTTAAAATTGTAGGTGTTTAAAGTCAAGACGCTAAGAGACAAGAAACCAAAACACTAAGATATAATTATATGATGTTATATAATATGTTATAGGTTATTTTGTGCCATTTTTCTTTTAATGTAATATATATACACAATGTTTAGTTCTTAATCCAATATATGAATTTGACGTGAAACAATACAAATATTATTATGATACAATTGTTGTTTCTATTCTAATACAGTTCACAAAGGTAAAAAACTGGAAAAAAATTTCAAAATGTAATTTTTTATTTTTAAAAGCAGATAATTTAACGATGGTTGTTAAATATAACAATGGTTGTAGAGTGAACGATGTCCAGAATAATATATATATATATATATATATATATATATATATATATATATATATATATATATACACACACACACACACACACCAAAAAGTTGTTGTTAAGAAATCGAACCTGAGACCTTTAATATATTACAACGGTTAGTTGAAGCAACCATGATAATATGTCGCATGCTTTCAGGTTTTCTACAACGATCATACAACTATGATTATAAGTAACACATATACAACCACACACTACATAACAATGGTCGTTCCTGCATGACAATATTTTTTTAACCCTTGTTGAATGTGTTTGTTGTAGTAGTCCATGCTCGAAAATATCATTTCTTCCATAATAATACTCAAAAACATCATTTCTTTCATTAACAAATTCATAACTCCATCATCTCTTCTCCAACTTGAATGAGACAAGGAAAATATGAGTTCAAGTTAGCAATGTTAGTTGTTATTGTTGTTCTTTTTTTTGTTATTATTATTATTATTATTATTATTATTATTATTATTGTTGTTGTTGTTGTTGTTGTTGTTGTTATTGTTGTTGTTCTTTTTCTTGTTGTTCTTCTTATTGTTTTTGTTGTTCTACTACTGCATTTTAATTTTATTTTACTAAAAGGCATACAACAACAATTATTTATTACAATTGTGATTGTATGTAACGTGCTATCTAGTTTACTACCATAGGCAATGGACCGTGATTGTAAATAACCCACTTACAACCACACCCTACCTAACAACGGTTGTTCAACCGTTATTATAGGTCTTTCTTAACTGTTGTTATATGTGTTTTTCGTTATAGTGTGGGTTTTTCTTATTGTATTTTAGCAATAATCTCGTCCATATATGATGAATTTTCAATTAGGATTTGTTTCTCCAAAACAACTCCGTAAAAGGTTAGATTTGATTTGAATTCAAATTTAAATCTCTATGATTTAAATTTAATTTAAATAAATAATCAAACAAATTAGATTGCTAAAATATAGCAACATCCCTTGTTGCACAAGTAACAGAAAAATATGCTATATATAGTTTAATAATACGGGCTTGCAACAACAGCCTTGTCCTACAGACAAGGGCCACATGCTAAGACATATGTTCCCACTTGTGAAATGAATAATAAACTCATTACAAATAGAATCACAACTCAAATTTAAACTACAACCATGAAAGGGTTACATAAATCTACACAAATCCGATGAGAGTGAGTTTTTTGTCACTAGGGTCTTTATAGTCATAATACCCATTATGGGTTGGTCGTAATGGGCACTTCTTCATACCATTAACAAAATAAATAGTTCTAAGTTATCTTGGACAAGAAGTTTAAAATTTTTCTAAGTCATGTTGTAATATCAAAACATTTTCAAGTTACATTGAAATAAATCTACATAAAAATGGTGAAAAAACCTAACGTTGCCAAGTTACATGCATGGGGAAAGAATTTTCATACCTGAAATGTAATGAAGAAGTTGAAGAAAGTGTTGGATGAAACTTCATTTTTACTTTCCTTTCCTTTCCTTGCTTCGTTCGAGTTTTTTTGTTGTAATTTGTTTCAAGTTTTTTTCCCTTGGCTTCGAGTGCTAGTAACAATGTTCGGTTGGAGAAGATGAAGTTTTGAAACTCGTTTAGGAAAGAAATGATCTTTTTGAGTTTCATTTATGGAAGAAATGATGTCTTCGAGTTTTGTTTAATGAAAAAAATAAAGTTTACAGTTTCATTTATGTATGATGAATTTATGAGGGAGAAGAAGTTTTGTGCACGACTCGTTTGATTGCATTTTGTGAATGAATGGAAAAGTGTTATGTTATGGAAGCAAGTTTTCATATCGAATAAGAAGACAATCAAGGGGAGAGTTTTCGTATTGGTTGGGTGGCCTAGCCGAGGGGATATGGAACTTTTTTTTATCATTTGCCACCCCATCCAAAGGGATAGATGTCCATTTTTTAATTTATAAATAAAAACCATGGAAAGACACCAAGTTAAATACATTTTCCATCGGTTGCTAACTCAAGCGAAGGAATTGTAGTCTTTTTAAAATAAAATTAAAGAGTATCGTTGTTAGGAATTAAAGCACATCTCTAAAAGATATTTCCTATAAGTTGTAACCAAAGGAATTGGTAGTATTTTTTTAAATAAAATTAAGAGATTGTTCGGTAACACCAAAAAATTAGCTTTTACTTTTTAATTTTTAGTATTTCAGCTCACATCAATAAAAAAACTGTTTATAACTGTTTTTGTTAACTTTTACCTTTTACCTTGTAGTTTTTATTGCTATTTTGTTGTTTTTTCTCAAAAGCTTTTTGAAGTAGCTTTTAAGGTTATAAGTTTTATTTTATTTTATTTTCTTATATTTTTATCCTTATTATTTTAATTAAAACTTATTTCTTATCTTTTAGAAATTATTATAAATTAAAATAAAATAAATACATATTTTAAATGCATTAATAAAAAAAAAAGTCATATTTTATATAAAAAAATTATGAATTTTATTGCATTTTTTCTCTATTATTTTTTCCTCCATTTTCATTGCAATTTTCTCCATTCTCTTCGTATGTCAATTCTAACCCCACTTTATTATTGTTCACTTATACTCTATCACTCATTGATATATATATATATATATATATATATATATATATATATATATATATATATATATATATATATATATATATATATATATATATATATATATATATATATATATATATATATAATTACATGTGATTATTATAATGTTTAATTTTAAATAAAAATTAATTTAATAATATATATTAGATTATATATTTACTGAGTTATTAAAAAATATCAGTTTATGTCATTTTACACTCGTCAACTATTGAAATTATCATTTTACCAAACAATTCAATTAACTTATTAGCAATCAGTCATCAGCTATTAACTATCAATCATCATCTATAAGCTATCAACTATCAGTCATCATTTATAAGCTATTAAATGACTTATTAGCTATCAACTATTTTTACAAAATAATGTCTAAAAAGTGCATCGTTGAAAGACTTTTTATCGGTTACATTTCCCAACTGAAGGAATATGTAACTCATTGTTTTCACATCGGCTCAATATTCGTCTAAGTTGAAAACTCAGAAAATCTATGTTTTGTTGTAGGGTTTGATGAGTTAGGTTTTATGTCTCCAGTACTTTTTTCCTTTTTATTCAATAATTTTCCTTTATTAAAGAAAAATGTATATAAAATAAATTATTAATCAAATAATAATAGTGGTTAATAATATATTTCATATATGTGCTAGAAATATATTTTATTAAATGCAAAATACCCTTTTTTGTCCCTTATCTTTAATTCGATGTCCATTTTTGTCCCTTAACTTTAAAGAAGACCATTTTAATCCCTTAACTCTGCAAATTGGATCACATTAGTTTTTTTTTCTGTCAATTCTGTTATCAAAGTAAAGCTATAAGTCTATGTGACTCTGGTATGAAATGAGATTTGGCTTAGACCAATTTTGTGAGTGATTAGCGATGGAAAAACCTATCACTAAAGTATTTTCTGGGTTTTCATTATTCTCCTTCATCTTCTTCCCCAAACTAAAAAACATGAATATGTTTGAATCCAAATGTGATTTAGGGATGACATCAATATCAATATACGAATCTCCTTCATTTTCATGTTATAATCATTAACCCTATAATAAACACACTGAATCACAATCATGAAGAAGTCTAGGTTAATACGGTTTGCAGATAACAACATAAATCAATAAAATTTGAATAATTGAAGTAAGATAGACAATCTTTTACAACAGGCTCAATGCTAGAGACAAAAGCTTTGAGACATTGGGTTTGACCTTGACCTTGAAGCAAAACAAAAAAAAAGTGAAAACCACTTGAACAAGGAAGATTGGGGTTGATTGGAAGGTTTGTGAGATGTTGTTTTCATAGATATGGATCATGAAGATAAGTGCGTGTGGTGGGGTGGTGAGGTTTGGAAGCCATAATATGGTTAAGAGGGTAAGGTTTCTTGGTGTTGTAAAGGTTGATTTTGTGGATGTGACTTGTTTTTGTATGTAGCATTCTTGTTCTGATGTGTATCCCAAGTAGAATGGGTAGGAAGAGGAATAAAAAAGCTTTAGGTGTTCTTCTCCTTCTTCCATTGATATGAAAATTTCATCGTGTTTCACTCAGTTCTTATAATTTTACGATATATACTATGTGACATGCCATTATAATTACCCTTTAAGTTTTGTACCCATACTTTCTAAACTACACACATTTTCAAAATATAAAGAAAATAAATATTAAAACTGAAAGCCTGTTCAGTCGGCAGCAAGATGTCACATAAAATGTTTAGGCAATGTGTGTGATAATATGATAATAAATGAGCGATGGACAAATAAGTAAAATGAAGTAAATAACACAAAAAGTTTGGTAACCCATTTAGTGCAATGTCACCTATGTGTGAAGGGCTCAGTCTAAGGAAAAGAAAATCACTCTTAATAGTCAGAAGTACAAATTGATCTTATTTGTAGTCTCTTAATTCAATTTCTTTGTCCTAATATAGAAGGGGGGATTGAATTGTGTTAAACTTTTTCTTTATTTTTAAAACTCTAGTCAGATTCTAAATATGAAGTCTATAATATAAACCAATCAGAGGTGAGTGATAAACAACAGATTAAGAATGAAAGAAAGAAGGATACACACAAAGTTATCTTGGTTCCTCTCATAAATCGAGAGTAATCTAGACCCCTTGTAATTACAAGAGATTTTTACTATAATGACACAAGATTAACATTTTCTTAAGCACACGAACAAGAGAATTCACATGCTCAAACACAAAGTAAGAGACATTTATGCTCAAAAACACAAGAAAGAGACTTCCATTTCTCAAGCACATAACAAAGAGACTTTTATACTCAAGCACACATGCAAGAGACTTCAAATGCTTAAACATTAAGAAAGAGACTTCTAGCAATCTACCTAACAGATAAAATATTGTCTGGGATAATACACTTGATATACAATAATAGGTGTAAACAAAATATAATACAAAAAGACTCATTAAGACTTAGGGATATCTAAGATATGCAAAGATAAAAAATCATAAGTTAAACTTATGCTTATGTTTTGACAGAGTAACCGCTCTTTGAATGTCAATAGTTCTTTGTTATTATTCAAGTCTTCATATCAATTTACAAAGAAGGAAAATAGTCATTGGAGACCTTGCACAATAGAGTCTTTGAGAAGTTTGAATAGAGATGCTTATATGTTTCTTCAAATGTGTAACATCGTTGAAATATCATTTGAAATTCCTTTGCTTCAAAAGGAATTATCAGATGCATCCCAACTATCTATATGCTAAATAGCTTAGATATTCACATGATCAGAAGAAAACAAACTAGGGACAACTTTGACAGTGACCTAACAGAATCACCTTGATCTTTGCGCTTTGACTGACCTTTGATTCTAATATTCAGAAGCAGACTTCTTCAAAGTCTGTTCTTCAGAGGTTGACTTCTTCTGAATCTAGTCTTCAGACACTGGCTTCTTCAGAAGTAGACTTCTTTAGAGTTGGCCTTTAACTTCTGATCCTTCATATTATGATCTTTAAGTTTCTCTTTTAGTTATTCACTTACATAATCAATACTTAGTTTATTCTTGAAATTTAGTCTATGGTCCTGCACAATTGAACAAATATTAGTATACCTAATTGTTTTTAAATACTCTATTATACACAAAACCTACGGGATATGTGTCATATCCCAATTTTGTCCAGGAATTCTTAAACTTCCAGAAAATTAGATATGTTGCGCTTAGATATGTTACGATAGACCGATTGAATCAATTTCTTAACCATGCGTAAAATCGATGAACAACGTTTTTCATGTTTGGGCTTGCAACTATCTATTTTATTGAACTACATTATGCGTAGTTTATTTTAGTATGCTCATTTTATTTTTCTCATATGTGCGCGGTCACATTTTCATCAGTTTTAGTCTTTTCATCCGGGCATTTTTAACTGCAATAATTGGTATGTGACTATTTGTTTCATTGAACCACATTTTGTGTAGATTATTTTAGTTCATTCATTTTTTGTTTAATATTCACGCGTTCTATTTTTATTCATTTTTATTTATTTTTATTTCATTTTTTTATCAACATAATTAAAGAAAATAATTGATTTGGTTTATTATTTTTTGGTTGATTTTATTTCATTAAATTGAAACTCATTTTGATCACTTAATAAATATCCAACGACAATGTTGGTATTTGAATAAAATTGACAAACCTAAATTTATAGTATAAATTTTAACTTGTGACCAGTGGAAAAAAAGAAGGAGCCAACCTCTCTCAACTCAAAAATTCCCAAAACAAATTTGTGGAGTATGTTGTTTTTAGAGATTTCGATAAAAACAAATGAATATGGGGCTGATCATGAATGGAGTCACTTTCCTTAAAAGTATTTCAAGCACTCTCTTAATTGTCTTAGAGTTGGAAAACAAGAATACCCAAGATAATCAGCCTTATAATCGAGTCTGCAAAAGACGGATGAAGAACTCAAAATATAAGGAAGAGTGTCTGGAATTATGAAGAGGAAGTATGATTTTGAGTGAATATTTTCAAATTCAGAATTATGTATTTATAGGCTATGCATGTGTTGTTTCATAAGTTTGCAACTCTTGATGAAAAAATACATTTTCAACATATGTTGCAATGGTTTACCTATAACAATACAATGCACCACTTCATGAAGTGTTGTGCAACTTGAATTTGAAATTCAAACTTTCAGTAGTCCGAGACAAATTTAGCCACAATTTCCACCGGTGAATGTTTAGTGCAAAAACTTACCAAAATTATTTTCAGAAGGATTTAAAGGCAACTTCCATTGGTGGATATTTAGTGTAAAAATTGACCAAAATATTTTCAGACAGATTTAAAAAGCAACTTCCACTGGTGGATATTTAGTGTAAAAACTGACCAAAATTCCTACAGACAGATTTGAAAACAATTTCCACTTTTGTCTATGGGGCACTTTTATCCTCTTTAACTTTGTCATATTTGAACACACCCATGGCATTGATTTTCCATGTTTCTAACAATCCCCTACTTGTTCTAATAATGACAAGTCTAATTCTAGAAAATTAAGTATAAAGAGTGTTAATATAGTTAGGTATCTTTCGATTTAAAACTTAACCTTAGTGAGGACAACACAAGGTTTAATCAGAATGTTAGGTAGTAGTGCTTTAAAACCATTAATCCATATTATTAGACCGACATTACCTTACATACACTCTTTAAAGGTTCTTCCTCTACATATCTCACTTAGCACTTATTTATGGCCATATGCTATCTTGTTTCATGAGGGAAACTCCAACCCTCACTTTGAGATGACACCATCTCAGAATTCACATAGGTGAAGTTCATATTGTATCTGTTTCCATGAGACACATACCCTCGGTATTGAAACTTCTTTAAGAGTTTTTAAAAGAAAACTCAACCCTCGTTTTCAGGTCAATATTATCACAAAATGTTTGACAATTATCCAAATCAACAACTTGTTATTACCCATTGAATCTTAAGGTTAATGTTCTGTTAACTTAAGACTGGGTTGCTGCCGTTGTCGGAACTCTTCCTCAAGGAGTTTCAACCCCATACCTCTTGAGGTTGTTTTTACTAAGTCTCTGGCCAGTGGCTTAGTAAATGGATCAGCCAAATTATAGCTTGTTTGTATATAGGTGAGTGAAATGATTCCATCCTTAATCAATTTTCTCACGAACGAATGCCTAAGCCCTATATGCTTAGATTATACACTTCACTGAATGCTCTCTCTAATGTGGCTTGGCTATTGCAGTGTATCATTACCTTTGAAACATTGTCTTTAACCAATGGAACTTCCAACAGAAGATCCCTCAACCACTATGCTTCTTGACCAACGAAAGCGAGAGCCACGAACTCTGATTCCATGGTCGAAAGAGTAATGCAAGTTTGTTTCTTGCTCTTCCAAGAAATTGCTCCTTCGACTAGTTTAAAAATCCACCCAGTTATAGATTTATGATCTCCAACATCAAATATCCAACTCGCATCGGTATAACCTTCTAGTATAGCAGGAAACCTACCATATTGAAGGCCGAGATCTTTGGTTTTTATTAGTAGATAACCAAAAATCCTAGTAATTTCTTTCCAATGTTATATACTTGGATTACTAGTAAATCTACTCATTTTACTGACTGCAAATGATATGTTGGGTCGGGTACATTGCATCAAGTACATAAGACACCCTATTGCACTTGCATATTTCAATTGAGCCACTGCTCTTCCATTGTTCTTTAAAAGTTTGACGACATGATCAAAAGGAGTGGTTACTTCTTTAAAGTTCAGATGTTTGAACTTATCAAGCATTTTCTCGATATAGTGTGTTTGACTAAGTTCATAACCCCCACTATTTCGCTTAACTTTGATTCCTAAAATTGTGTCAACAAGTCCAAGATCTTTCATCTTGAAAGTTGAAGATAGAAACCTCTTTGTCTCTAAAATTCCATTCAAATCATTATTGATTATTAGCATGTCCTCAACATAGAGACAAAGAAATATTACAGTGTTTTTACATACCTTTGTGTATAAACACTTGTTACAAGAATTAGGAATAAATCCATTTGAGAGTATCATAAAATCAAATTTTTTATGCCATTATTTTAATGCTTGTTTTAGGCCATATAAGGATTTGACAAGCTTACACACTTTTAGTTCATTTCCAGGAAGTATGTAACCTTCTGGTTGTTCCATGTAGATTTCCTCATCGAGATCTCCATTTAGGAACGCTGTTTTGTTGTGGTGTGCAAGGTGTCGAACATTCATGTATTATTCCATGTTCTTCACAAAATGCATCAAATTCAGTAGAAAAGTATTCACCGCCCCTATCACTCCTAAGGACTTTTATACTTTTACTTAATTAATTTTCTACTTCTGCTTTGTAAATTTTAAAGGAATTAAAAGCTTCATCTTTATGCTTTAAAAGATATACATGCGTGTATCTAGAAGAATCGTCGATGAATGTAATAAAATATCTATTTCCCCCGCGGGTTAACATGCCATTAAATTCACACAAATCTGAATGTACTAGATCAAGTAGATTTGTATTTCTTTCAACACTTTTGAAAGGTTTCTTAATCATTTTTGACTTAACGCATAATTCACATTTTTTGAAATCATTTATATTACATGAGATCAATCCAGATTTAATTAGTCTCTTCATAGAACTAATACCAGAATGCGATAATCTATTATTCCATAAAGAAATAGATTCAAGCATGTAAGAAGAGTTGGAAATTTCATTAATAATATTGTCAGTAATACATAGTTTGATCATTCCCTCAGCGAAATATCCTTTTCCAACGAATGCGCCATTACGGGTCAATATAAGTTTTCCTGATTCATAAACAGATTTAATACCCGATTTTCCCAATAAATCCCCACTAACAAGGTTCCTATTCATGTCAGGGACATTAAGCACATTGACAAGAGTGGATTTCTTTCCGGAAGTGAAGTTGAGTTCAACTGATCCGGTTCCAACAACTTTAGATCTTACTTCATTTCCCATATGCACTTCTTGTCCATCATTTGTCTCAGAATAGGTTTTAAATGCAACCTTGTCATAAGTAACATGCACCGTAGCGCATGTATCATACCACCAACCTTGAACTTTGCCTTGAATTGCCATAACTTCGCTCACTGCAGCAATTATGTCATCCTTTGCATGGACTGCATTGATTTCAATTTTCGACTTGTTGTGCCTGCAATCTCGAGCATAGTGTCCAGGTTTTCCACAAACAAAACACCCACTTTTAGGACCTTTCTGACCACCAGAATTCTTGAACTTATTATGTTCCTTTTTTGGTCCAAGATGACTCTTCATGCCATCATGTTTTTTCTTTCCTTTGGTGGTCATAACATTTGCTTTGAAAGTACTTGCAAATTCTGATTTCTCCCTCTCCTTCGATTCTTCCTTGATTCGAAGATGTTTTTGGATTTTCTCCAAAGAGAAGTCCTCAGAACTGTGCAACAATTTCTTTCTGTAGCCTTTCCATGAAAGTGGTAATTTTACAATGATTGCACCCACTTGAAACGTCTCAGGGATGTCTATTTTCACTGCTTTTTATTTTATTGACAAGGACATGCAGTTCATGAACTTAGGGAAGAATGGGTTTGGAGTCTATAAATTTAAAATCAAAATATTTAGAAATTAAAAACTTCTTTGTACCTTCTTCATCTGCCTTGAATTTAAACTCCAGCGCTTTCCAGATTTCTATTGCAGATGGATTTTCCATATACAGGTCGTAGAGACGATCAGACAACGTATTCAGAATATGTCCCCGACATAAAAGTTCGTCCTCCTTACGTTTCGTACGCTCCTTCTTGAGTTCTTCAGAATCATCTTTTGTTGGTTCAGGAATTGATGTTAAATCAGGATCCAAAACATAATGAACCTTCAGGGCAGTTAGTAGGAATGTCATTTTATCTTGCCATCTTGTGTAGTTTGTTCTATCAAAGTGATCTAACTTGACGAGATCCTGGTTCATAACTTTGATGCTTGAAACTGCAGCGTAGGAAGCCATTGTAAGATTACTTTTAAGATTGTTAGAGATTTCGATAAAAATAAATGGATCCGGGGCTGATCGTGAATGGAGTCACTTTGTTTATAAGTATTTCAAGCACTCTCTTAATTGTCTTAGAGTTGGAAAGCAAGAATACCCAGGATAATCAGTCTTATAACCGAGTCTGCACAAGACGGATGAAGAACTCGAAATGCAAGGAAGAGTGTCTGGAATTATGAAGAGGAAGCATGATTTTGAGTGAATATTTTCGAATTCAGAATTATGTATTTATAGGCTATGCATGTGTTGTTTCATAAGTTTGCAACTCTTGATGAAAAAATACATTTTCAACATATGTTGCAATGGTTCACCTATAACAATACAATGCAACACTTCATGAAGTGTTGTGCAATTTCGAATTTGAAATTCAAACTTTCAGTAGCCCGACACGAATTTAGCCACAATTTCCACTGGTGGATGTTTAGTGCAAAAACTGACCAAAATTATTTTCAGGCAGATTTAAAGGCAACTTCCACTAGTGGATATTTAGTGTAAAAATTAACCAAAATATTTTCAGACAGATTTAAAAGACAACTTCCATTGGTGGATATTTAGTGTAAAAACTGACTAAAATTCCTACATACAGATTTGAACAATTTCCACTTTGTCTATGGGACACTTTTATCCTCTTTAACTTTGTCATATTTGAACACACCCATGACATTGATTGTCCATGATTTCCAATAGTATGTTGTTTTTAGAATGAGAGTAATGAGTTTGTGTACATGACATTTTTATGCATTTTCATAGTGACACAGCTTAAACCTCTGTTTGTATTCTGTGTGTATATGTTATTTGGTTGTGACTTGTATTTAGATTCAAACACGTTTGCTCATTCTCAATTTTTATTCGCGTTTTGTATCTCTGAAATAAGTATATATATATATATATATATATATATATATATATATATATATATATATATATATATATATATATATATATATATATATATATATATATATATATATATATATATATATATATATATATATATATATATTCTGTTTTGATTATGTTAAGCACGCGCGTTACTTTCGTCATGTTACATTAACTTTCTTTTTGTTATGTTAACTCAGCATGCACATTACATTTTATACTTTTCGATTAAATTGTGATATGTGCATGTTGGTTATGATTATGGTATGCGTGTTGATTTTTTTGGCATTTTATTGTGTTGTTTATGTTTGTTACATTTCGTGTATTCAATTTGCGTTTTTGTTGTCTAATGTTGCATTTGCTTCACGTTTCGTCACACATTCTTGCTTTTCATCACAATTTGTTCGTTACAATTTTGTTGTCATCTCAATTCGTGCGTTAAATTTCACGATGTTAGAATTTGTGACCTCGCGTTACAATTCGTGCATTAATTTTAGTGACGTTAGAATTCACGCCTCACGTTATAATTTGCGACCTCGTGTTAGAATTCGCAACCTCACGTTACAACTTATAATCTCACATTAGAATTCGCGTCTTTGTGTTAAAATTAGCAACCTTGCGCTAGAACTTGCGACCTTGCATTACAACTCGCGACCTTGCATTATAATTCGTGCCTTTCAATTATATTTCACCATTTCACTGTCAAATCAACTTTATAAAAACTATTCAAACACTAGATCAACATAAGTTCTTTTCAACATAAGTGTTTTGAAAACTTTTTTTGCAATAAACAATCCAATGAAAAAGAATTAGTTGGATGTAATTATCATACCTAGTCCTCGAGTATTCAGATGATGGTCGTACTTAGCCTACTTTTTGAGTACTCATCTTCCGTTCAAAACACATTAAATAACTAAATCTAATTCATTCTTTTGTGGACAGAAAAATATTATATGGACGTAATTGTCCTCCCTAAACCTGAGTATTTGTGTGATGGCCGTACTAAGCCTTCCACACAAATACTCGTCATCCGTTAAAGAAGTGTGACTTAATTCGCCTCACGAATTTTATAAATAACTTGGATGAAAGAGATTGGTGAGACGTAACTAGCCTTCCTAGTACCAAGTATTTGGATGATGGTCATACTTATCCCACCATTCAAGTACTCATCATACACTCAAAAACATACTCAACCAATCAAACCTATCTTTTCTCGTACATGCGCGATTATACAAGCAATATTTAATCTCTAGAATGCGACCTAAACATTCATTCACTAAAATCAACTAGCAAATATGTAATTTTCAAACAAGAATTGCGTAGTTTTGAGTTCCCCGTTGCACTTGGGGATACATAGGAGCGAGAATCAATGTCTCATCAAGCACTATAACAAAAAAAAAACAAAAAACAAAATTGTCTTGCCCAAAACTACATAGCTTTGAATTTCTCATTGCACTTGAGGATACTTAGGAGCAAGACTCGCAATCTTGTCAAGCAGCCTAATAACAAAACTTATATTTAGTCCCTCTCTTTTCCCTTTCAAACTTTTGATAATTAGAAGAAACAAGTAATAAAAGCTAACATTTTATTCACAAATCTAACTAAATGGTTTCCATTGAGTACAATATATGTGAGTGGTGCTAATAGCTTCCCCTCACATAACCGACTTTGGACCCGGACTTGGTTGTGATGAGTTTTTTTTTTTCCTTTAAGGGTCTTTTCAATATTTCTCTTTCCTTTTGGAATAAATAAACTTTGGTGGCAACTCTGTTATTATCTCGGGCGTGCAAACACCCATGGTATTTTTCAAGCTACGACAGTTGGTGACTCTCTTTGGAATTACATCCTACAAGAGAGTCAACCTAGTTTAGTATGATTTACGATGAACATTAGCTTTGTTTACTTGTTTTCTTCCATGTTATTTTCTTTATCTTATTGTGTTATTGTGATTACTTATATGCTATTGGTTCTCATGGTATTGTGATGGATATTATGGTTGCTTTAAACACTTTGTGAGATATGGTGTACGTATGAGTCTCGAGAAGAAATGTAAGATAGGACGATGGTTGTGTAGTGTTAGCCTATTGGACATACTTGTCTTGTTGGGGTGGCATGAAAACCTCACTTAGAGTAGATGCTCTTGAGGATATTGTTGTCCAACAAGTAATTTGTCAAAGGAGACATTATTTTCATGTTGGTTCCATGACTCTAAGAACCTTTTAGAACCTGAAACGATAATGGTTGTGTAGTGTTTGGCATACTGGATGTACTTGTCTTTTGAGGTCGGTGCAAGAACCTCACCAGGAGTAGTTCCTCTCGAGGGTATTATCATCTAGCCAGTAATTTTTCTAATGAGGGGAATATTCTCGTGCAAGATCCATGACTCAAGGAACCTTCAATACCTAGAGTCACCTTGATCACTATGTGTAAAGGAATGTGAATTATTTTGTAATATGTACCCGTACTGTTTGTAACCATACAGTTCAGAAATAAAAAACATGCATAACATGGAATTCCATTTTCCTTGAATATAAAAAAAAATTGCATTCGCATTTATCAACATGTATATTGTTTTCCACAAAAAAAACTCATTCTAGTCTTTATCCACCCGCAAGCTAATTTCTCGGTGTCCATATTAGACTCGAAGTAGCTCTCGAGGATCATGGACCAGTTAGAACAAAATCAAGTTGCGTTAATAAAATATGTTGACTTGATGAAAAATAAATTTGACCCACTTGCTAAGGCCATGTCCACTTTGGCATAGAGAGAAAACAACATTCAATAGACTGTAGTTATTGAGAATGTCATTCCACGTCAAGTAAATAGTCCTTCTCAACCTCAGCCCGTACAGATCCCAGTTAAGAATCCTGCTATACAAGAGCATCCCATTGTCCGAGATGGGCATACGTCACCTCATGATGCTATTGAGTATCATATGTTTGCATTATTTTTTCCAAATTCCCAAGGGGATAAATTGATGATGAATATTGAACGACCATAGGATGTTGAAAGATGGCATGTGTTGGAAAAGAGGCTTAGAGCCATAAAGGGGCATGAAGCCTATGGGCTCTCCAGTTTTTACCTATGCTTACTACCAGATGTGGTGATTCCTCTAAAGTTAAAGACACCAGCTTTCAATAAGTATAAAGGGGTTAGCTTTCACAAGGACATGTTGCTCATTCATTGTTTTCAAGACAGACTCAGTGGGGAGTTATTGGAATGGTATATGCAACTAAAGCGAAGCCACATATATACATGAAAAGACATGGCTATAGAATTCCTAAAGCATTACTAATATAACACATATATGGCTCCGAAGATGGAGAGAGTTGGTTGCTCGCGTTCAACTACCAATACTGGATAGGGAGATAATTGATATATTTCTTGGTTCCTTGCAGGTTCGCTACCTCGAAAGGATGATAAGCAGTGTGTCGTCTGGTTTCTCTAGCCTGGTGATAGTTGGAGAATGCATCGAAAGCAGTCTTAAAAGCAGAAGAATCCAATGTGCATCGAGTATCCAAATTAGCGAGAGTGAATCTCTTATCGATTTCCAAAAGGAATAAGAGGATGAAACTGATGCAATATGGGAAATTCACCGAGCTCCGCAAGCTCCATCTCTGGAGCCTTATTATCAAGATCTGTATGCTGCGAGTATTCAATGCCAGGAACCACTACTTTCTGGTCCTTAGTACCAGCAATTGTGGCCAATACCACAAAATCTACAGGCTTTGAATCTGCGTCAGAATCAGCAGGCTCAGAATTCTAACAATCATCGTCAACATCATAATCATCGTAGACCTCCAAATAACCAGGAAGGAGAAACTCGCCAATTTTACCCAACCCCAATGACTTTTAGAGATGGCCCTAGTGTGGTGACCAACCCCTTTACTTGGACGAGTGAAAGGACTTCAGGAAGCACTTCCCATAGCTAGTTAATCAAGCATGAAAGTTTATCCTCGATGTCGGTGTTCATTCGACTCTTTCAACATTTTTATTTGTACTTTCCTTGCATGTTAAGCACTTATTTGCTCTTAAACTTTTTTATTTTTTATTTTGGATGGCAAGATTAATAAAATGATAATGCATCTTTTGAATTAATTCTTTCGTATTCAGTTATTTTATCGCACGAAAATAAAAAACAATATCCAATATTTCCCCACCTCATTTTCTTTATCTAACTGTTGTTTTATCAAAGATCAGAGAGAGGATGATGCAAACAAATACTCGAAATTATTATGATATACTTTTGAATAGAACTTTGTTGATGATATAAGACATTGTTTCAATCCCCAAATATCGAGGAATACATTAAAGAATTAATCCCTAGTCAACAACTTTGAAGCTAGATGTTAGTGTTTCTTTTGAAATCATATTATTCTGATTAACCAATAATATATTGAAATTTATGGTCAGATTCTATATGAGTGTTCTTTTGTTTTTTCTAGTGGTCTTTAATCTGGTGTTTGTGGTCCTACTGACTTAGATATCTAACTTGTTCTTCATTTTGGAGAATTTTTTGAAGGCAATTTCTTTATAGTTTAGTTTGGCTCGTGGTAATTTTTTTTTCTTTTTTTAATTCTAGTGTTGCTTTTTCTACTTCTTGTACCATATGCGCACATATGTATTTTATTGGGTTTATTCCTTTTTTTTCTTCTTCTTATATATATATATATATATATATATATATATATATATATATATATATATATATATATATATATATATATATATATATATATATATATATATAATTTTGTCTTAAAAAATATCCCAATTAATGTCAAATTATGTGTCACATTAAAACATGAGATTTACCACTAAAACACAAATACTTACTTACACGGACGAGACCTGCCCTGTACAAGAGTAATAAACTCTACCGTACATGCCCCAAATATTAGAGGGTCTCAAATTTTTAAAAAGTGTAATTTTTTTATATAATATTAATAAACATAAAAAAAAATATTATAACAAAAAATTTATAAATAAAAAATATTATGATAAAAACTACATAAATGAGATAGATGAAATGTGAAAATAATTGTGATGAAATGTTATGATAAAAGTGACATACACACCGTTTACATAGCAAATCTCACAACATACTAGAAAGAAAGAAACAAAAGACTAGTTCAAAAGGGGATGATGTCATATATAATGCATAAAACGACCGAACACCTTTTGGGGGGCAAACAAAACATAAAGACGTATTCTTTCTCCGAAACCGCGTGGAAGCTCTAATAGTACACACCTCTCATTGTCCTTTCCCATTTTACTCGTAGATAAAATCTCTTATCACATCTTAATATATATAACCCTAGCTCATTATTCGAAATGTACGAACGGTAACTATATACAACAACAGAATCAACCATAAACCATAAATATGGAATATCCACAACCTGGCTTTCGTTTCTATCCAACAGAAGAAGAGTTAGTTGGCTTCTATCTACACAACCAGTTAGAAGGACAAAAGCAAGAATGTATCAATAAAGTCATCCCTGTCATTGATATCAATGGCAAAGAGCCATGGACTCTTCCAAGTAACACTAACTAACTCATTCATTTCTTCATAGAAACCGTTATATTTTAATCAAAAACTGAGTTTGGTTTTTTCCTTTTTTTCTTTTTATAAAATTGTAATCAGCATTTGCAGGGGAACGATGTCGCGGAGAAACGGA
Source organism: Lathyrus aphaca (assembly GCA_963966055.1). NCBI lineage: Eukaryota > Viridiplantae > Streptophyta > Magnoliopsida > Fabales > Fabaceae > Lathyrus > Lathyrus aphaca. Next base: position 679,564,864 of record OZ014519.1, on the reverse strand, counting down.
ACAATGGTTTTTCTTTTCACCTAGACAAGAAAGAGAGATTAGAGGAGGAAGACCCAACAGAACAACATCTTGTGGATATTGGAAAGCTACTGGTTCTCCTAGCTGTGTATTCTCGTCTAACAACAAAGTGATTGGGATAAAGAAAACCATGGTGTTTTACGGAGGGAAAGTTCCTGATGGAAGAAAAACAAAATGGAAGATGCATGAATATAAAGCCATTGAACACTTTGACTCTTCTAACACAAACCCTCCTAAGGTATGTTAATCATTAACATGATCACAATATTATAAAACCTTGGTTATAAATGCATATACTATCGTGATATAGATTTTGAATTCATCGTAATAACTATTTTGGTATGTTTGTATCTATATGTATATAACTATATATATAGTTGCGACATGAATTCAGCTTGTGTCGCATTTATGTGGTATCGGGAAGCTTTGGTTCATTCGATCGTCGACCATTAGAGAGACCAAGAGTGGAGTTACAGCTTGATCATAGTGCTTCAACAAGTGCTCAACAACAACTGGTATTAGAGATTGATGAATCAGATCTGCATGCAACTTCCGGCTCAGAAGGAGTAGGAAGAGATCATGATGGTGTTCTTATAGGAGGGTCAAGTGGTACAAATTGGAATGATGTAGCAAATAATGGGGTTGACGAATCTGAACCTCTTTGGGAATGGGAACAACTAAATTGGATCTAATAATAGGGTTGATGAATGTGATGTAAAATCCTTTAACAAATATTTTTCAAATCATATATCTTAAAATATTTAATTAATTGTTTTATTTTTAGTAGTATAACCTTATAAGTCAAACTATGTATGCACAAACCTATTCTTTGTGTTTGGAAAAAGACCAACAAGTCATCAAAAGTTTAGGCATAGTGGCTTGTTTGGAAAAAGACCAACAAGTCATCAAAAGTTTAGGCATAGTGGCTTCCTTCAAGTAGGACATGTAACATACTATAACACAATCATTATATTTGTTGTTTAAGATAGTGAAATGTAATACTTTGTCAATTTTAAGAAATAATAGTTAGTCCATATTGTTAAATATGTAATGAAATAAGAGTATTGCTAACAAATGCATGTTTAAAGATTTCAGGTAGAGATTTAAATTAAAAGTAAACATTTCAGTTTACAATATAGTGTTTTAAGGATTTAAAGAGTTTTCTTTAAGACTCTCAATAGTTTTTTTTTAATAATATAATTGGGATATATGACCGGATGTATGATAATTTCTATGCTATTATACCTAGGTTTTATTATAATTGCTTGTGGTGTTTTGAATGTTTATCCTCTCAAATTATTTGTGTTTGCAAATCGTACATTTATTTCTCCCACCTAAAGCATTTGGGTCTGGTTCTCACCCAGGGTCGATAGAATGCACCTTAATTCTTAATTCGTCTATAAGGAAAAGATCGCGATAATTAGGCAATAAACATGTCAAATTGATCAGGATAAAACCTAGCCCAAAACACGTAGAGGGAATATTCAAATAAGAAGCATTAGACAAGATTCTCAAAGCAGATTAATAATTATAATGGGTTGGAACCAAACAAGGGAGCAGTGACTTTGATGGCTATTAAATGGTTTTTAGAATATCTCCAATGAAGATTGCTTAATGCACATATGGATTTATAAGTTCAGGAGCTTAGCATTTTTATCAATGGAGTAGATACATGTGACATTCTTGTATTTGTGTAAGTTGTTTCTTAAAGCAATGCAAAACGTGTGTTACTTATCATTAAATAATACTATCTCTGGTCTCATTTATAAGAGAACATGTATTTGTTAGATTCATTGAATAATCAATGTATCGAGATTGTATCATAGACCAGATACATTGATTATTCAATAAATCTAAAAAGTCAATTTTTTCTTATATATAAGACCAAAGGGAGTATTAATCTTGATAATTGTTGGGGCCAAATATAAATTGATTCGGTCACATATAAATTGCTTATTGAAATTAGCATTAAAGTAAAATTGGTTTAGATTGCTGAGATGTTGCTAAAATGCAATGTGGCAATTTAGTCTCATACAAATTGATCAAGCAATCAAAATTGGTTTTCCCCATTGGAGATGCTTTTAAAGGACTTAAATATGGAACATATTAGAAGTTCTATATAAAGGATACCCTCATAGAAGAAACGGAAAGACATTTGTTCATACGACTAAAACTTACATTTGTGACTCTGACTAACTCCACACTAATAGAGTTATCAATTAGTGTATCTTATGTGTACAATTATCATCCACCGTGAGTCTTGATAAATCTAGCCTGAGCAACACAACCATATCTAAACATCAACCTTTTATCATCTCATGAAGGGAACTTTTTACATAAAGTGATTTTTAAGGGAATTGGAGTCTCAAGACGTAAAATGGAGATTATGACTTAAGATTTCACTGGAGTTGAATTGTTTATACTTCATCAATGTCTGTATACACCATGTACCTCGACTAGATAACCAAAAGGAAATTGAGTTTTATACCCAAGTTGCTTATGGGTATAAAATCTCATAGGAAAGGTTAGAGGATTTACCATGACCTTTTAGACGATGCGCTTTAGACATAATAAGTGATATTAAGCCTTCGTCATTGAAAGGGCATAAATATATCTTGGTGGGGATATATTATTTCACTTAGTGGATAGAAGCCGCCCATTTTCCTAATGTTGACCAAGAAGAAGTAAGAATTTTCATCCAAAATCATATTATATACAGATTTGGAATACCCGAGACTATTACTACTGTAATTATTTACAGGTTGAAAGATGGTAGAGTTCGCTTCAGAAATAGGGTTTAAGATGTTAACTTCAACACCTTATTATGTCTAAGCTAATGGCCACGAAGCGACCAACGTAACGCCCAAATTACCCCACAGAAGTAATAATAAAAATCAGAGTAAAATTTTCAACTTTTTATTCAAGTGTCACAATTCAACTTCAAAACAACTTGGCTCAATGATACGTTTTCAAATAAATTCTTCAATATGCAGCGGAAAACATTTTTAAAACAACATTCATACATAATTCGATTACAAGAAAATATTTTTCCAACAGAAATGAACAAAACAACGTCGTCCCGACACCCAAAGCGACGTATCAGAGCCGACATCCTAATGACGTGAAGTACACCGACTTCACTAACAACCACTCGACCTATCCTGCTCACCTACACGTTACCAATATGAGAGCAACATTCAAACAGAATGGGTGAGATACTTACATCACAAAAGAGTAATATAACAAGAATTGGTAAGTATCAGAAATAAAACACCACTTCTCAACAACAACTATTCAACCATATTATATACACAACAATATCATACACATCAACAACATCATATACAACAACAATAATCATGCAATGAGACCCTACTTAACTTTATGCATGTGGTACCATATCCGATCTCTACTTCAAGATCCAGTTCCCGTCGAAACTCTCGACCCCTCTTTCATGGTCTAGTATGATCCTTATTTCATGTTCACACCCTCGACCCCTATTTCATGGCCATGTACGATCCCTATTTCATGATTGCACCAACAACACAACAACTAGCATACCCCACATTGGTATGTCATCCAACTATGCAACATGTCATGCAACACCAATGATATACATGCATATATGCAACGATTTCATTATACAACATCAACAACAACAACAACAATGATTTATCACACACTAATTAATATACAACAATTCATTACCACCACAATTATCATGCATTTTTAACATATTTCTACATAAATCAACTTCAACTATCACAAATGCCACAACATCAAATACCACAACAATTGCATATACATGTACCACTAACAAACATATGTAACTTATCACAACAACAACAAAGCCAACATTACATATCAATTATGTTTATATTCAAGTTACACTAATTATCCCTACAATTAAGTGTATAACTCCTCTTTCACTACCTTCAACTACACCACATCGATTCCTAAGCATTACTAACTCATCTAAGTAATTTTTCAGAATTAAAAATAATCATTTAACGCTCCAGGCCCCGCTGAGCGAGGGTCCTTGCTCGCTAAGCGAGCTACTCTCGGGTTTTGACTTTTCCAAAAACTAACTTGCTCGCTAAGCGAGCTCTTCGATTTTGCAAATCGCTCATCTGCACTATGTATTCATTCTGCTACCCAATTCCTATCATACAACCCTTGAGAGATGGAAACATCTCACCCTTACCTTGGTTTTGACGAGAATTCCTCTTCCTTGCGGATTCTTCTTCACGATCAAGCCTTTTTCTTTTCTTCTCCTCTTCACAACTTTCACAATTGTTCTTCTCTTTTTCACAGAATATGATCCCTTTCCTGTTTTTACAACTTAATCCCTTAGACCAACTTAGGGACTTCCACTCTTACCCTTACTAAACCCACCAAATGACCACCTTACCCTCTACCTCATATTTTATTCCATTTATTTTATTACTTAATAATACAATTATCCACCACAATATAATTCTAAATTTAAAATTATATTCGATAATCTATTATTCTACACACACCAACACACAATATTTCGAATAAAATAATTAAATAAAATTCGGGGCGTTACAACCAACAAAATTATAATTAGTTTGATTAAAAAGAACATAGGCCAACATACAAAAAAATGGACCTCTCTTTGACCAATTTGAAATTCCAACTGAGTATTATTGGGGTATTGTGTTGGATGAATTGAGTGATTTAGACATAGAAAGATTGGTTGCTCTAGATGTTTTAATGAGACAAAAAGAAAAAGTAGTTAAGGTTTTTAATAAGAAATTTTAGTAAAAATGTTTCATGTTAGGAGACTTAGACTAGATAGTTATCCTCCCCATGATAAGAAAGATTGAACCTTGGGGAAGTGGTCCCCTAATTGGGAAGGTCCTTTTAGAATCCTCTAAGCATTCACAAATAATGCGTATGAGGTTGAAGAATTGACCTTTAAGGTCGAATCCAACAAATAAATTTTAAATATTTAAAACAATATAGACCTATATTGCATGAAATCCATATTAACGCATAATATAAATTTTACTTCAAAATTAAAAAAAGGCTAAAAACATTAGCCTGAAAGTCGAAGATGCTCCAAAGGTAATATTTAAAAATTTACAAAACCAAAGTGTCATTTAAACAACATAAAATATTAACAAATATAATAAAATGAAAATCCTAGAAGGGGAAAGAGGATTTGAGCTTATTATATACAAGATCTTCTCCGCAGATGGTCGACGATCAACTTGCGAGATAGTAAAGGCGAAGCTTTCAATCTCAAAATCCAAATTAAAATTTGTTAAATATTTATTTTGATTTGTATTTGTACTATTTTGTTGTGTGTGATGATTACGTTTAGAATTCAAATTTAAAGAATGAACTTGTGGAATTATGATATTTTGAAATTTTTAGGTATCATGATATTTTATAAGGACAATGTCATTCGATCTAAGGATGACAAAGTGTACGGTTCATCCTGTTTAAGCTGGTCCAAAAGCGAGGCAGGGCGGACCAACTTAGACATATTGAAAATTAAAGAAATATCAATATATTGGGGGCATAGACAAAAGTCAGTTAAACTACAAAATTGGGTATACGAACAGATTAAATACAACAAAAGTGGTTTAAATTAAACTAAAGCAAAGAAACACACGACCGACACTATCCAGCGAACCTGCGTACAAGCACAAACCCAAATAGCAAAAAAATGATTTTTTTTATAAGCGATAATATATTCAACAAAGTACTAGGGGGTACTTCAACCTGATTACAACAAATGGCAACTGGCTACAGTCCCAACAAACGATATAAATCACCAACTAATCTACCTATAGAAAGTCAACAGGATTTTTATACCATTCATAAAAATTACATTTTACCATTCTAGGTGAGAAAAGATCTAACCAACACCAAGATAAATGTGTACTCCTAAGAAATAATTTCCCCTCATTTTCTATGACATCATTACATAATATTTGATTCCTAATCCACCATATAACCCAACAGGTCGATATCTAAATGAAGCACATTGAAGCTTTATTGCAACACCTAATCATAATAAAAAAAAACAAGAAAGCATGGAATCAAAAATATTATCTTTTACTTCCCACTCAATGCCCATCCAACCTGCCACCCTACCCCAAATGTTCCCTATACACGAACATGTATAAAATAAGTAGTCGATATCTTGGACAACTCTAAAGCATAACACACACACACACAACTTCGTGAATATTTGATATTACACCCCTGAAGGCCAAATTTTGCCTCGTATGAAGCCTATATAACCGAGTCTCCAACATTATAATTTATATTTTAACGAAATAGAAGAGGCCCAAAGAAGATCCAAAGTTGTCTTGGAAGCAATCTTTAATTCACTACTAACACCAACATCAACAAGACAAGAATATGCAGAACTTACAGAGAAGGATTGAGAGGGGCTATGGTTCCAAATGTAAACATCTTAAAAAATGATTTAACAACATATAATAAAACTTCAACATGCCTTAAGTACGAACAATTCAAAATTTAAAATAAAATAAAAAACAATTACACGAAAAAAACTAAATGAAATAGACCCAATCACAAGAAAAAAATATAGCTAAATAAATAAATAAATAAAATAACACATATTATGCTAATCATATTTAAAAACTAACTCTAATATAACCCAATTAAGAATTTATACAAGATAAACAAAGATAATAATTACAATGCATAAAACATCAATGCATGACTCTATAATTGATATATCCAAAAACCAAATTGGTTTCATTCCAGGATGGAACAAAGCGTTGCTATTAAAATGGAGGTGGAGGAAATAGGAGAAAGATGTTTTATGGTATGGAATCATAAAGCATAAATAAAAAACTCCATAAAAGATTATATTCACCAATTACAAGAGAACATTGATAAGGAATAATGACTCAATATGGTGGAGAGAATTGGTTATTTTGGATGCTAAAGGTGGCTTAGAGGAATTTTTTTTATATTACTAATTATAGTTTGGGATCTAGGAAAAACATTGCTTTTTGGCATAAAAAATGGACGAGAGACCAAACTTTTAAGGAGGCATACCCGAAAGCTTGTGAAGAAGTGGAGAATTCGTTCATCAGTGTAGAAGAAGGATGCGAGAGGAATGAGAGGGAATGGTTGTGGAGTTGGAAATCTAATGTAGAAAATTGTGGGAGTATCGAAGATGAAACTTAAAAAAAAAAAAATTTGTTGCAAGATATGGAGCCTGACCCAACAACTAAAGATAACTTTAAATGTCCAATAGAAGGTGCACAATTTTTTTTTGCTAAGTCGTGTTACTCAACGAAGGAAAAAAGAGATAGTAAAAGCATTCTCAATGAAAGAAATAAAATCGGTCTATCAAACTTGTGGTCCATCAAAGCTCCTTCGAAGATCCTGACTTTTGGGTGGAGGTTGATTTTGAACAAACTTCCAAAAAGAGATCAAGTAAAGAGAATAGGAATTTTAAACAGAGACAATGTCAATATTAGCTATTGTGTTTTTTTTTTGTTTTCAGGTGGATCAAGATAATCATCACCTACTTGTTGGCTACAAAATATGTAAGAAATGATTAATTAAATGACATCTACCACTAGTCTATTTATACACAGAAAAATAGGTCCACATAGGCAACATACTAAAGTACTAAATTACCCTTTAACAAACTTGGTCAGTAATTTTTGTAAAATATAATTTATTTCAAACACCGTCCCTTAATTTATGTTTACCCAAAACTGACAACACCAATTATATCCCTTAAGAGAAGAAATTGATCGGTCTTAATAGCCTTTTTCAGAACATTTTCCATCTGCTTCTAGGTGTTATTGTGCACAACTTCTAGCACTTAATTCTAAACCTGATTTCTCAGAAAATGATACTTAGTATCAATATGCTTTCTTCTCCCATACAACACTGGGTTTTTGGCAAGATTGATTGCAGACTTGTTATCAATCATCAGCTTTAGAGGCTTGTTAACATTGATCTTCAAATCCTACAGTAGGTTCAGAATCCACACAACTTGACATGCAGCTACATCGTCTACAATATATTCAACTTCACAAGTTGACAGCGCAACAACAAGTTGTTTCTTGGAACACTAAGAAATAGGACCTCCCAGAAACTTAAAAAAGTTCCTAGAAGTACTTTTATGTCAACTTTGTCTTCACACAATCAAAATCTGAATTACTCAAAATTTCTGATTCAACATTTCTTCCAGAAGGGAATAACACTCCATACTCCAGAGTTCCCCTGATATACCTTAGAATTCTGACAATGGTTTGGTAATGGGACCACTTAGGTTTCATGAACCTACTAACCACTCCAATTGCATATCAAATATCAGGTCTGGTATTACACAAATACCTCAGAGAACAAACCAACTGTTTGAAGGTTGTAGCCTTATGTAATTTGTACACCATACCTTCCTTATTATTTTTAACAAATCCAGGAGGTTGTGACAAATATACCTCTTCTTGTAATGGACCATTCGGAAATGAAGATTTGACATCTATATGCATCAGAGGACAATTCCTGTTAGCAATTATTGTAATCACCCGTCTGATTGTTTCATGTCTCGCTACAGGTGCGAACACTTCAGAATAATCCAGATCAGGTTTCTGCAGAAATCCTCTTGCTACTAACCTCGCTTTTTGTTTTCCATTGATCCGTCTGGATTTAGCTAATACTTAAAAAACCATTTGATGCTGATGGCTTTCTTGTCCTTTGGAAGTTCTGTCACCTTCCAAGTCTTCTTCCTCTCAATGGCATCAAGTTCTTCTTTCATGGCCTTTATCTAGACTTTCTACTTAAGATCCTATTTCGTGCTTACAAATTCAGAGTCTACTAACATAGCAAACTAAATAACTCTTCCTTCAGAATCTACTTCAGTGTCTTGTAGCATGTCAAACTCAACAAATCTTCTAGGAATGTTTTTGATTCTCTATGGCCTCTGAACTTGTTTAGAATCTTCTTCGGATTCCTAAACTCCAAATGTTCTATCTTTAGAATCTTATCCTTCAGAAGCTCTTGCTTTATAAGTTTGACCTCCTCTAGAACCTTGACCACCTTCAAATTCGGGGATATTCCCAGAATCTGAATCACCACCAGAATATGGATCAGAATGATCTCCACCTTCTGAGTCTCCCTTCTGAGTCAGAATCACTATCAGAGTCTACTTCAGATTTAGAATATTCTCGTGTTTCTAACTCATCTTCAGAAACTTATAATTCTAAACTTCAGAAGTTCTCACATCAGAGTTCAATCAATATCTGTTCCAATCCCAAGTTTTTGATTCGTTTACAATGACGTCTCTTATGAATTCAACTTTATTAGTTTCTGGACAATAGAGCTTGTATGCACCTGTATTATGGTACCCCACTGGTAACATTACTTTTCTTATATCATCCAACTTTTGTCTTCTAACTTCTGGAACATGTTTGTAACATACACAACCAAATACCTTTAGATGGCTAACACTTTGCTTATCTCCAGTCCATTTTTGAATAAGAAATATTTCCTTCAACTTCTTCATTGGACATCTGTTGGTCACATATGTTGCGCTGGAAACAACTTCTCTCTATAAGGTATGATGAAGCTTCTTCTCCTTCAACCTATTTCTCACCATATCAAGAAAATTACAATTTCTTCTCTCAGCAAGAACATTGTTTAAAGGAGTATAAGGAGCAGTGATCCCATGCTCAATTCTATTCTCCTCACAGAAATTTCTGAACTCAGTGGAGTTATACTCACCTTCACCATCGGTTATGAGAATCTCTAGAATCTGATCACTCTGATTCTCAGCATTCGTTCTGAATTTCTTGAATTCAGTAAACACCTCGTGTTTGAACTTTATAATGGATACCCATGTCATTCTTGGGAATTCATCAATAAATGACACAAAGTATTTATTCCCTCTAGTCGATATTATTGGAAATGGACCACACACATCAGAATAAACTACTCCCAAACCATGCTTTGCTCTTGGAGATACTTTTGACGCAAATAGAAATCTTGGTTGCTTTCCTTTCATGCACACTTTACATGACTTCTCAGGCTTCTTAATTTTAGTAATTCTATGTACCAGCTTCTTCGAATTCAGATGCCCTAAGCTTCTGAAATTCAGATGACCAAATCTTCTGTTCCACAACTCACTTTCCATCACAACACTTGTTGCACTAAGACATTCAGAGTCTGCAGTTCTTACATTCACCTTGAATGTTCTATTCCTTCTTTGTTCTGACTCTATAATTAGCTTCTTCTTACAGTCATACAACTTTAGAAGATTTTCCTTAATGGTAACTGAAAAACCTTTCTCAGTTAATTGCTCCACACTCATCAGATTGCTTTTCATGCCAGGTACATACCACACTTTCTGAATCAATGTTATTTTCCCATTGTTCAAAACGACCCTAACATTTCCTATACCTTCAGCATTGAGGTATTTATCATCAACACATCTGATCTTTGTCCTCTTTTTAGAGTCAAAGTCAACCATTCATTTCTTATTTCCAGTAGGATGATTTGAGTAGCCAATGCCCATATACCACCAGTATGTCAATTCTGTATCATCAGATTCAAAAGCCATCAGTAGCACAAATTCATCATCAGAACTTCTGGCTATATTTTTTTCTTCTGACTTCCTTTCTTTGTTAGACCAACAATCAGCAGCAAAATGGCCAAACTTCTTACAACAGTAGAACTGGATCTTGTTCTTGCCATACCTCTCTTTTCCCTTCTAAGCATTCTTCTGCTTATCAGAAGTTGAGGTTTCTAACTTCTAAACACCATTATATCTTCTCTTGGCTTCTAACCAATACTATTTCTGATGCTTCTTACTAGAAACTGCTTCAAGATCCTGGTGCTTTACTTCCCTTTCAGAAGTTCTTTCAGTCAGACGCAACTCTTATACCTCTAGACTACTTTGCAACTCTTCAATTCTCATGGTGCTCAGATCTTTAGAATGTTGTATTTCTACCACAATGTAATCAAATTGAGGGGTAAGGGATCTCAATACCTTCTCACTGATTAATTGTTCATAAAGGGTTTCTCCACAAGCTTTCATCTCATTAGTGATCAAAATCACTCTGGAGATGTACTCAGATACCTTTTCATTGTTTTTCATGTTGAGATTCTCATACTTTTTCGTAGGGACTGAAGCTCCACCTTCTTCACTGATGTGTCACCATGTAACACGGTGGGAGAACTAACTTTTTAGTTATGTTGCGGATAACAAGAGTCGCCACTAACTTTTATTTTATACATATGGAAAGGTTATAAAAGAACAGGAAATACCTATTTTTAAAAGATTTGAGTTCGAGGGGTAGGTTATATAAAGGGAAGGTGTTAGCACCCTTTATACCCATGGTTATCCATGGGCTCTTAGTTACTTAGCTCACTTATTTGTTTTTGAAAATGTGAAGTGTGTGTATTTAGAAATTTTTCTAAGTACTTTGTAATGATTCTCGTATGGATATATACAAAGCCTTGTTTGAAAATGTTTGAAAAGAGTGAGGTGTGAAAAGTATTTTTGAAATGTGAGCAAGTAACTAAGTTGTACCTACCCTAGACTAATCTTTCAGGTTCTTTTATTTTCTTTCAAGGGTAAGACTGTCCCTACTATTAAGGAGTGGATAGTCATTACCTTGGATTTATTAAGGGACAGGCGTAGGGTCATCATATGGTCAATGAAGGCAACTTAAGGGGTGTCTTTATCAATTTGGAGGGACTATCATCTTTACCGAAGGGACAAGATCATTATATCGTAGGCAACCTCGTAGGGACTTGATCTTTTAATTTGGGAGGGACTTGATGATTTTAGTTTGAAGGGACTTTGCTTAAGACACCCCCACTTTCGAGGGACTTGACCATTTTATAAGGCAACTAAGAGGAGAACCCTAGGAGGTGCAAATGGTGATCGTAGAATGATCGACTTACATGTGTGAGTGAATATTATTTTCAATTATTTATCTTTTTAATTAGTTATCTAAGTCCATATTAATTTTCAGTTATATCTTGCACTCCCTATTATTACTAACCACGCAATTTAAATATAAAAAATGCAAGAATTAAAATCCTACGCTATTACATGGCTTCGGGGCAGTTACACAATAATATGAGCGAGAAAAATAAATTACATAGAAATAACAACCTATACAATATTTCTAAATAATTAAATAAGGCAAAATAAATATAAAAAAAAAATAAACTATGGAAATTAGGGTTAGAAAGAAAAATTAGGGTTTTTTTAAGTAGATTAAAGTTTATTAAGAAAATTTTAACCTAATTACTAAATTAATTTACAATTTAATAAATATTAATTTATTTACAAGAAAAAAAACTTTATTAAAAAATAATAATTTATTATAAGTTAAAAAAAAAGAAAAAGTTTTGTTTTTTTAGAAGTTAATTGAGAATTATAATTGTTAATGGTTTTAATTAATTAAGAAAATATACTAATTAAAATAGGAATTGGAGAGAAGGAGAAATAAGGCAAGGAAAAAAACTCAGATTTTCACCAAAATGTTGGAGGGTGGTATTGAACACACACCCTCAGTCTCCAAGACTCTAAACCCAGTCATTGGGCCATGCACGCCCTTTGGTTATAACATGGAACCAATAAGTTATATGATAAGCCTGAAAAAAATGAATGAGTTAACAAAACAATGTTGCAAGCTGGGATCGAATCCTTGCCCCTTTGGTTCTCAATGCGCATACATTACCATCAGACCACCTGCACAACTTTGAGGTTATAACAAAAACAAAATTATATAATATAAAACATAATTTTGAATTTCCAGCTGCGCGCCAAGACTTCATCTTCTACCTATTACCTGCGATTTTTTTTGCGTCTCTAGTTACGATTTTTCCTGCGATTTCAGTTTTGCAAGTAAACCTGTATTTTATAAAACATCATATAAATCACGATAATAAACCAAATTAACAGCGTCATTCAATTGCTCATGACTTAAACAACATAGCCTTGTTCTCAAAAGGTCCATTAATGGCTTAAAACGCAAAGCCCTAATCTTGAAGCTGAAACCCTAACAATGGTGGATTTCACGTTTGGCCATGAAACTTCCATGTAACTATCCAGAAATCATCCTTACACCATAACAAGCACAAACCAATCATTAATTTCAATTTATAACGGATAAATGTATGCAAATCTAAAAAAATCGAAACAAAGATAAATGAGATTCGGTTATGGTGATAGGACATGATTTTGATGGTTATGATGATGGAGACACGTTTAGGAAGCATCCAGGAATGTTTTTACATACTTAAACCTTTTGTAAATGGCTTGAATGATGAAATCCAAATCTCATTTTTTTCTTGATTTTTTTGGTTTGAATGTTCTTACCTTGCTTATGAAAATCCTTGTTCAAGCTTACATCTTACTCATGAATATATAGTGAGGTAATTAGGTTTAAAATTCGGACTTTTAGATCATGGATTGTGATTACTTGGAGTTGAAGAAACCAATCACTCATAATTGCTCAAAAAACCATATTAGATATTTCCAAGTTGATTTTGGACGAATTTGTAAGTTTCCAATCATCTTAAAAGCAAAAACTTTGATCCAAAAATAAGTATGAGGTCAAATATTTGATTTTTATATTTTATTTCTATTAAAATTGAATTTTAACAATTAAAATCCAAAATAATATAAAATAAATTATAAAAATATGAATAAATGGTCTTTGGGTCGTGCATGACTTTACACTCAAGTCTGGATTACAATTTTATGGGCCCATTTGGAAAAAAATTGAAGTTAAGGCCTTTTTTGCTTCATACACCCCTTGAAAATTTCCCAAATTTTCCAATGCATAACTTCCTCAATTTTAATGATATGAAGGTGTTCTAGGACTTTTTTAGAAAGCTTAAAGTATCCTCTAACCAAATTTTTGGTCCCATGTCCATATCTTGTACCATTTTCAAATTATGAGCTTTGGAAAAAAGTTGACTTTTTGTTGACTTTCAAAAGGACCTATAATGTTTTAGCTCATACCTTCCAAATGAAGCATTTTTAGGCTTGTCTTTTGAGGCACAAAGTTATAGAGAATTAAATTTCATTCAAAATGAGCTTTGGATGGAAATTTTTTGATGAAGTATGTGAAAGTTATGGCTGGTCAAAGTTCAGTTGACTTTTGTTGTGAAAACCCTAATTTAGAAACTTCTTGATTCTTGATGATCTGAGATTTCCTTAATGAATCATGATCAAACCTTAATCAAATGATGAATTTTAACTGATAATCTTGATGTTGACAAAAAATCTTGAAGTTTGACTTTAAGTTGACCACAATTGACCTCAGTTGACTTTTTTCCAAGTTAACTAATTTTTGGATATCTGAGCCTCTGACTGGTCAAACTTATTGGGAAAGCTTTGAAACTTGACATGAGGATTCTTTAAGGTATGTGGGATGTTATGAAGCTCACTTGAGGCCTTGGAAGTCCATTTAGCTTGGAGAAATTCAAAACCCTAGTTTTAGATCCATTGTTCAGGAGAAGGCTTTGTCTGATGAAACCTTCAATCCTTTTGACCAATTGAACAACCTTGTGAACCTTGTGACTATTGAGAGAACTCTTGAGACACATTGATTTAATTGTGGGAGTGCAAATTTTGGGGTACAACACACCACCATAGCACATGACCAGTGTATCCCATGCATCCTTCATCGTTGTTGAATCAACGATTTTCTCAAACCCATTTGCATCGATCCACGCACTGATGGATGTAGAGCATTTCTTTCTGAATTTTCTTCATCGTATCTCTCTGCATGTTCTATTGTTCCTCCGTTGCATTTGCTGCTACTGGAACGCAACCTTCAGTGACAAGATCAAGAACATCTTGAGCACCGAACAATACACACATCTAAATCATCCAACGAATCTAGTTTTTCCATGAAACACATGAAGCTTGGTGCTTAGACCACCATTTCCATTCATCTTTAACCTTATGCAATCACTCAGATCTCACCAAACACAATGTTTCCCAATCCCGCAGAATCAGAAAATGTGATTCTGTTACGATTCCGTTCAAGATTCAACACGAATTCAAGAAATTAAATCTACCATCGCTACGCCAAAGAAGGGAAAAAACATTGTTTTTTTCCTTTAACAGCGGTTAAAAGCGCTGCCTAAGGTGGCGCTGCTGTAGGTAAAGGCAACGCTTTTTAAAAGCAAAAGTGTTGCCTTATGTGTACTTTAGGAAGCGCTTTACCTTTAAAAGCGCTTTCTAAAGTAGGCCTTTAACAAAGCTTTTTCTTGAAAAATCATTTTCTAAAGTGGGACTTTAGCAGCGCTTTCTAAATTAGGCCTTTAGTAGCGTTTTTTTCCTGAAAAAACACTTTCTAAAGTGGGATTTTAGCAGCACTTTTTCTAGACTTTTATGCTTTCTATTGGCATTTTTAGGAAGTTATTTTTTTAGGAAAAAACACTTTCTATAGTGCGCCTTTAGACAACACTTTTGAAAGCGCTGTTTAATGTATTTTTTGTTTCACTTTACGACAACGCTTTTAATGGAAAGCGTTGTCTATTGTGTACTATAGGCAGTGCTTTATCGAAAAAGCGCTTTCCTTTCTTCATGAAAATTTTAAAAGCATTTTTTTTAAAATCACATACCAACTTCAATAAACCTGTATCATATATCATTATAATCAATTCACATAAACCATTTCCATACAACCTGTGTTATATACCATTATAAACCTGTATAAACCATTTCCATATACAACAACTTCTAAACCATTTCCATTATAAACCATTATAAACCTGTATTATATACCATTATAAATCTGTATTATAAGCCAATTCACATAAACCATTATAGACCAAAATATAAACCATTTCCATACAACAACTTCTAAAGATACCATTATAATTCAATTCACATAAACCATTCACATAATCAAACCATTACAAATCCTTTAACTTCTAAAGATATCCTACACAACAACTTCCAAAACTATACAACAACATTCCATAACTACACACCAACTTCCATACCTTATACGATTATTTTCTCAATAAAGTATTCACACAAATCTTCCTTGATTTCTTCCAATTTATCTTTTGTCTAATGAGCACACTTGTATTCATCAAAGTACTACATAACAAAACATAATATGCTTTATTTGGTTAAAAGTAATAAATTATATGAAATATCCGATAAATATTAAAATAAATCCTAAATTATAAATTCATACCTTGATTGGAATCTCTATTCGATCTAAATGAATGATTTCTCTCATAAACCTCAAAATATAATAACCACAGTTTATACCATTACACTAACGAGGACACTACACATAGAAAAACAATTAAGAATATATAGTTGACTTGTTTTATCAAGTAGCATCACTATTATAAGAAACACTGTGAAAATTAATATACCTCGATTATAATCCATGTAATGTTGCTTGTTTTAGACCGTGATACTCGAGCATCTCTTTGTGATCGGTATACTAGTATTGCTCTAACAAAATAAAAATGTATATTTAGAACAATCTCACATAAATAATTAAATATATAAATACACACGAATATTTATAACAATCTCACTTATGTATCAACCAGGTCCTTCATATCCTGATATGTTATCCAATCACCATCTAATGAATTCAGATAATACACCACTTCTCTTGTAGGATTAATAGCAACCAGCAACCAGTGTCCACTATGAAAATATAAAAAAAGTTTAGATGAAAATTTTCTACACAAATACACAGATTATAATGAAAATCTAACCCGTGTCCAGTATTATACGGTAAAAGATACAAACTTTCTGTACTGCTGGCAATAAATCTCTCTAGTAATTGTTCTCTTACTAAATTTGGATCAATAGCAATTGTCGGTGTGTTGACATAGGCGAAAGACACGAAAAAGAATCTATTTGAAAACTGATTCCCGCGCATCAATTTTTCATACACCGGTGCCTAATTTAGTATGTCGAATTTTTTTATCAATGCCCTATTTCGCAATTGTTTCGGAATGAGGAAAACCAAAAATACCTTCCTCCATGTCTATTTGACGAATATCACCATACATCAAATCTGATGTTTCCACAAGTGTTTCAAGACACATCCGAAATTGAGGTGTACGAGCTCTTTTTGCCGGCCCGGTCCTTGGAAGATCTATTTTTTGTTGGATATGTTACTAATTCTCTTACTGATTTGTTGTGACTCATGAGCAAGAACTTAAAAATCATATAAGTTAGGTAAAGTATGAAATCATGAAGCTTTTGAATTTGGATCATATAATTAACACTTTCAATGTACCCCTTTTTATGATGAAACAAACTCGTTGTGCAATAAAATTCCTTTATCCTTATATGCGGGTTTTGTAGGACTCCAACATTACCATGTAAAAAAATGTACGTAATAGTTCATAATGATTTTCATAATTGGTTCAGAATTGACATTTGAATACTAAAAGATTCATAATGGTTTTTAACATACCTCATCATCTATGAAAATGAGGTCTGAAGGCCATGCAACAAACGATCTTATTGCATCTCGCAACAATGTTGTGTCTGAAACAACGTCAGGTATTGATAGCAACACATTCAACTCTAATGCAATATCAACCGATACTTTCAAATATCCAACAGGGAGAGGATTATGGTGAAGTAAATCTCCCAAAGTATTATGCATTTTTCCCTTGCCAATTATGCGATAAGTCGGTGACAATAAATATAGCTGACAAGATGAAATGCCCTAAACCAATAATAAATATGTTACTGTTAATGTATATATATATATATATATATATATATATATATATATATATATATATATATATATATATATATATATGTCAATTAAAATAAATGTGCTAATTTAATTTCATAATAACATATATAATTACCTCGAGAAATTTCTTTTGACAATTGATACTAGCTTTGTCACTAGTATCTTTCAACTCTGAACCGCACTTTTCCGCCATATATCTCTCTTTATCCTTTTACCAAAAATTAACTTCATAATAGTTATTCCTCGTGTAATTTCACTTTCTACATTTTGAGCTTTATTTGCATGATTTGTATCGTGTGAGTCTTCCTAGTTACTAGCCATTTGACCTGTAATAAAGAAAAAAATAAAAATTAAATGGAAAATATAAAAATACATAATCCATTATGATTTAAGCTATAATTTTACTAGTACCTTTTTCAAAAACGTCTATTTATTTTCTTGGTTGGAATATATTATACTCGTCTTTTAACGACACAGTTGGTTGGATTGATCTAAATACCCTCATTATGATCATTTCTAATATATGATTCATTCGTTATAATATTTTCACCTTGATCATTTCTGGTAATTGATTCAATCTCAACATCAATATCACCTTGATTTCCAATGTTTTCATCAATTACTTTGTTAGATAAAAGCACTATAGACCATTTCATACTTGTCGGATCAGTGACATAGAACACTCGTTTAGCTTGTGAGGCTAGAATAAAAGGCTTGTCTTTGTACCCCACCCTATTAAGATCCACTTGCGAAAATCCTGACTTATCCATTTGTATACCATTATTATTTTCAATCCACTAGCAACCAAATATAGGAATATGAAATTTCTCATAATCAAACACCCAAATGCACTTGATAACCCCAAAATATGATAAATTTTCAAATTTGGGGTTTAAGTCCTTCACACTTGAAATGTGCATTACTTCAGCTACCAAGGTGACACCACTATTTTTTATAATACTTTTATCATCTTGTTCTTTGGTATAAAATGTGTATCCATTAATTGCGTATGCGCTATAAGAAAACACAACCAAACTTGGACCATATGCTAAACATCTCAACACTTTTGTTATTGAAGCGGGATCTGAATAATACTTTGAATAAATTTGATCCTTAAACCAAGGTATAAAACTTTGATTGTGCTCTCGTACTATCCAACTCTCATTTCTATTCGTATTTAAACCTCAGAGAACATCCTTGTGCATTTCATCATACGACTCAACCTCATTCTCATTATGCAGAACATCCAAATGCACTTGATCTCATTCAACCCTTGATATTGTCACAACTTTATTTCCAATTAATTTGTTTCCTTCTTTTTTCCGACAATATGAGATTTTGGGAGTCCAATTGATTGAACACTGGACAAATATTTAGTACAAAACTCAATCACTTCTTCAACAATGTATCGTTCGACAATACAACCCTCTGGCCGACTTCGATTTTTCACATACCGTTTTAATATTTTCATATAACGTTCAGCAGAGTACATCCATCTCATATAAGTTGGTCCACATAATTATGTCTCTTTCACAAGATGAACAACTAGATGAACCATTTTGTCAAAAAAACGAGGGAGGAAAATACATTTAAAGATCACACAAATTAATAACTATTTCTTTTTGCAATGTTGGTAAGATCGTAGGATGAGTCACCTTACAGCAAATTGAATTCAAGAAAAAACACAATTTAGTTATTGTGCTTCTTACTTTTTCTGGCAGAATAGAATGTATACCTATTAGTAGAAAATGTTCCATTATAACATGGAAATCACGCGTCTTTAAACTATTTAACTAAGGTCTTTCATAGACACGATTCTTCTAATATCTGAAGAGTATCCTTCTGGAACTTTAACTTCACTTAGAAACTTACACAATACTTCTTTTCTCCTTTCTAGATAGATTATATGCAGCAGGTGATATATATATATATTCAATTTCCTTTCTTCAAGGGTCTTAATTTAGTTCTTATCCCTATCAATATCAAGTCCTTTATTGCTTTAAGGCCATCCATAGACTTTCCTTGTATATTGAGTAACGTACCAATAACACTGGAAAATACATTTTTTTCAATATGCATAACATCGAGAAAATTTCCTACATACAACGACTTCCAATATGGAAGTTCAAAAAAAATTGAATTTTTCTTCCACCCACTTTTGACAAGTGTATATGCAAAAGGCTTGCCAAACTGAGTACTCACATCTTTCATCTTTTCAAATATTTGATCTCATGTCAATATAGGTGGAGCTTTACCTTGTTCTGGCTTTCCATTGAATGCTATTCTCCACCCACGATAGTGATGATTATAATTTAAGAATCTACGATGACCGAGAAAGACATTCTTCTGACCAAACCCCAATCACGTCTAATTTGTTTTATCTTCACAAATATGACACATACATTGACCTTTTATGTTATACCCTGATAGATTTCTATATGCTAAAATCATTAATTGTGCCAAACAACATCGCCCTCAAGTTGAAACTTTCTTTCCTATACTCATCATAAACCTCCACTCCGTTCTCCAACGAAAACTTTAAATCTTCGGTTAAGGGTGTCAAGTATACTTCTATGTCATTCCCTGGTTGTTTAGGCCCAGAAATTAACATAGATAACATCATGTACTTACGTTTCATACATAGCCATGGAGGTAGGTTATAAATCATAATAATCACAAGCCAAGTGCTATGTGAGATACTTTAAAGACCGTGTTGGTTCATTCAATCAGTAGATAATGTCAAGCGAAATTTTCTTGCTTCTTTTCCAAATTCATGATAATCATCATCAATTTTCATCCACTATGGTGAATCTACTGGATATCGAAACTTTCCATCAATAATTCTTTCATCTACATGCCAAGTCAAGTGTCTTGAATCGGTTTCACTATGAAACATGCGTCTAAATATTAGAATTATAGGAAAATACTATAAGACTTTTGTTGGAGACAACTTTTTCTTCTATCGAGAGACACCTCATTTAGGACACTCATTTAAGGATGCATACTTATTTCGAAACAAAACACAATCGTTTGGACAAGCATGTATCTTATCATAGATCATGCCAATAGACCACAATATATTTTTGGCCTCATATGTTCGATTAGGAAGAACATTATCCTCTGGAATCATATCTTTCATAAGGGCCAATAATTATGTGAAACTTTTATTCGACCATCCATTTCCCGCCTTTAAGTTGTACAACTTTAATACCTAGACAATCTTGTGATTTTAGTGTAACCATTATACAACGGTTTTTCTACATCGCTTACCAACCTCTCAAACATATTGGGACAATCCTTAAGATCTTCTTCAAGTGCTTCTGCAATCTCTTTGGCTCGATCAAAATCGTATATATATGTGCCATTATCGTTTTAAGCATAAGTCGTATTATCCCGCGGTTCAACATTCCCGTTACTTTTCTCACCATGAAAATCCCAATATGTATAACTTTTATCCATTCCACACCTCTTTAAATGCGATGCCAACTGAACTGCGTCAACCTGACTCCCATAACATCAACCCAAGCAAGGACATGTCATTCGACTTGGGTCTTTGGCATGCGTAACAACAAACTTAACGAATTCTGATGCCCCATTCTCGTACTCTTTAATCGATTCGAATACATCCATGGCTTATCCATGGTTTTACTAATTAAGATAAACAAAAACAAAATAAAAAATATTTACCTGTAGGAAAATGATCCGACTTTCACACTTTGATCACAAGTAACCCATATATATATATATATATATATATATATATATATATATATATAGCAAATTCAATAAGTTAGTTCCCAATCATTGCAAGAAATGATCATCCATCATAGCAGTTCATTCATATGGTTTTACTAATTAAGTTTTAAAAAATGTTAATTATTCACGCATCTATAGAAAAAGAACTACTAATTACCTGTAGAGAAGTAAGCAACTTCTGGACCCACACAATGTAAGAATCTTGTAAACGATCAGACTTTCACTTTACACCTGTAAAACGATCATACTATCAATATCAATCCAGCTGTTCACTTTTCAATGTCTCTTAAATATAGAATTCTTATATGATTCTTATTAATACACACAATAAAATAAGTTTTTGATAACTAATGTTGAACAACAAGAAACATTGAAAAGTACATGATTTTTGATAACTAATGTCATCTTCATTACAAGTCCCATAGAAGAAGTTATAAAGTACTAATGCACTTAATTATCAAGGTTTACAAGTTAACTCTTTGGCACTTGCAGATTGAACCATAACAAGAAATTAGCAAGCTCGTGCTTAAATCCACACATTGTAAACCTCAAGTAAACAATGGTGACTGTAATGGCCCAATTTATTTATTTATTTACTTATTGGCATATTGTTGTGTGTTGTATGAATCATGGTGATAGATTGTGTGTTATTGTGCCTTATTGGTGGTTGTGCACCCATAGTAAATGGTAATGGCCTTGTGATGTAGGTTTTGGTCGTAGGAGAGGTGTATGGTTAATAATGTAGAAATTAAGGGTGTGTTGAGTAGGAATAATTAAATAATTTTAATTTAATATAGGTTGGATAATTTATTTAATTAAGGGATAGCTATAACAATATAATGGAATTATTAAATAGATTAGAGGAATAATGAGTGAAAGGATCTTATGGTAATCAAGTGAGGGTTAAGTGAGGGAAAAAAAGGTAATCTACTAATTGGGATATTTGAGAGAGTTAGAGAGTGGAAGTTTCATTGTTGTTCATTCTATGTAAAAGAAATGCAAAAAGGGGGAAGAGAAGAGAAAAGCTAAAGCAAGAGGAAGGAGAGGAATTCGCCGAAAGAAAAGTAAAGCTCATTGTTTTAAGGTAAGGGTGAGATATCTTTCATCTCATAGGGCAAAATGATATGGGTATTGAAGTAGAAATCATTAAGTTGTAATCCATGGAGTTGAATGAGGGTTTAGGGGGAATGGTGTTAGTATGAGCATAAATTGATGAACAATTTTGTTTTATTGGTTGTTGTTGTACCCTAAAAGTTTCCCTCCCACATTCAAGATCATATACTTCAAGAGGTCTCTCAATGGTCACAAGATTTACAATTGGTCAAAAGGATTGAAGGTTTCATCAGACAAAGCCTCCTCCTGAACAATGGACCTTAGAACTAGGGTTTTGAATTTCCCCAAGCAAAGTAGACTTCCAAGGCCTCAAGTGGAATTCATGACATCCCATATACCTTAAATAATCCTCATGTCAAGTCTCAAAGCTTTCCCAACAAGTTTGGTTAGTCAGATGTTCAAATACCTGAAAATTAGTTAACTTGGTAAAAAAAAAGTCAACTGAGGTCAATTGTGGTCAACTCAAAGTAAAACTTCAATATTTTTGGTCAACATCAAGATTATGAGGTAAAATAAATCATTTGATCAAGGGTTGATCATGATTCATCAAGAATCAAGAAGTTTCTAAATTAGGGTTTTCATAGTAAAAGTTAACTGAAATTTGACCAGCCATAACTTTCACATACTTCATCAAAATTTCCCATCCAAATCGCATTTTGAAGGAAATTTAATTCTCTACAACTTTGTGTCTCACAAGCCAAGCCTAAAAATGCTTCATTTGGAAGGTATGAGCTAAAACATTATAGGTCCTTTTGAAAGTCACCAAAAAGTCAACTTTTTCCAAAGCTCATAATTTGAAAATGGTAAAAGATATAGACATGGGACGAAAAGGGTTGGTTATAGGACACTCTAATATTTCTAAAAAGTCCTAGAAAACCTTCATAGAATCAAAATTGAGGAAGTTAAAGCTTTGTCAAAGTTGGATGATTTTTAAGGGGTGTATGAAGCAAAAAAGGCCATAACTTCAATTTTTTCCAAATGGGCCCATAAAGTTGCAACCCAAACTTGAAGATGAAGTCATGCACGACCCAATGACCATTCATTCTGATTTTTTATAATTTATTTTATATTATTTTGGATTTTAATTGTTAAAATTCAATTTTAATAGA
Organism: Lathyrus aphaca; assembly: GCA_963966055.1. Classification (NCBI taxonomy): domain Eukaryota; kingdom Viridiplantae; phylum Streptophyta; class Magnoliopsida; order Fabales; family Fabaceae; genus Lathyrus; species Lathyrus aphaca. The sequence continues at coordinate 679,541,112 of OZ014519.1, read as the reverse complement.
AATAAAATATGAAAATCAAATATTTGATCTCATAACTTATTTTGGGATCAAATATATGATATTTAAGGTGATTGCAATCATCCAAATTCGTGCAAGATCAATATAGAAGGATGGTATTTGATTTTTGAACAATTATGGTGATGAGATTTCTTCAATTCCAAGCAACACAAATCCTTGATATCAAGGCCTATAATTTGACCTAATTCCCTTCATTATACATACACAAACCTAATTCAAGCAACGAGACGATTTTCAGACCATAAAAAAGTACATTTCAAACTTCAATTTTTTCAAAAAAAAACAAATTTTCCGTTTGGACCTTTGGAGTTGTTTCAAAGAAATTTAAAGGTTGTTATAGATTCCTTGATACCTATTGAACGTATCTCAACTGTTTTTATCATCAAAACCATGTTAATATGCATAAACCGCATCTCACTTTTGAGCCATTCTTGAATTTTTCGATTGCCTAGATTCTTGAGTTTTAAACTATTTTTGACGACTGTATGTTGTTCACAATGTTCTATAGATCGTTTCTGGCTGGTTTGTTTGAAGTTCCATTGCAGGTACCAAGAACTGCCATGGTTAGGGTTCTTAAAATCGCGAATTGGGGACTCAATAACAAGGCAATTTCAGACCAAATTAATGAGATATTTGGACTTAATGGACTAACCTTGATCGATTTGACTCATTAGAATTCGTTTATCACTTGTATTTTTGATGTTTAACCTTGCAGGACATATAGTGACGAAGAAGATCTGTCACTATAGCCTTTTGTGATAGACAAAGTGCCACTAAAAGCTAAACGGACGGCTGAAGGTTGAATGAGGTGTTTGGCACATTCAGGATTTTAAATATTTGATATCGCTTATGTTGTTTTTGTTTCACAGGATTAACACACGTGTGGCATAGCTCAGCTGGTTGAGCGCTTGTTCCTTGGATCTTCAGGGCCTGGGTTTGATTCCCAGGTCCCTTTGTTTTGTGTGTTTGTTTTCTTTTTCTTATTTTATTTGTTTATTATACCTTTAATTATTTTCTTAAACAACAATTAATTAAAATCAATTAACAATTAACTACTAGATTAATTCTCAACAAATATTTTCTTAAAAAATACATTTTCACTAATTATTCTTTTTTTTTATGTGAGTTATTTGATTTTTAATTAATAAATAATAATAATAATAATTTTCTTATATAAAGTAGTTTTTATTAATTTATAAATTAATTAGTAATTAGGTTAAGATTTTGCTAAATAAACCCTAATTCTTTTAAATATCCTAATTTTTCTAACAAAAACCCTATTTTTTTGAATGAACCCTGATTTTTCTAAAAAAACGATTAATTATTTTTCTTAAGTTTGATTTTATTTAGTTATTTTCTTATAGTTTTGATGATTTATATTTTCGCTTTTATTTTCGATTATGTAATTGTTCCTCCTATGTAATAGCTAATTAGGTTTAATTTTTCGTATTTTAATTTTTCTGCAATCCCCTTAAAAGGACTAATGTACCCCTCCCCTAATGTAGTAGCGTAGGATATTTCTTTCCGCTTTTAAATTTATTATAACTGCATGGTTTAATAATATAGGGCGTGAAAACCTAATTGGATTAACCTGGACGTAGATCACTAAATAATAAGATAAATATCTGAAAAATAATACTCCCACACATAAGTCGATCATTTTATGATCGCCATCTGCACTTCCTAGGGTTCCTCTCTTGGTTGCCTTAATACGGTCAGGTCCCTCGAAAGTGGGGGTGTCTTTAAAAGCAAAGTCCCTTAACAAATAAATCATCATATAGTCCCTTCCAGATTAAAAGATCATAGTCCCTCTGAGGTTGCCTATCATATAATGGTCTTGTCCCTTCGGTAAAAATGATGATAGTCCCTACGAATTGCTAAAGACACTCCTATAAGTTGCCTTCATTGACCATACGATGACCCTACGCCTGTCTCTTAACAAAATCCAAGGTAATGACTACCTACTCCTTAATAGTAGGGACAATCTTACCCTTGAAATGAAATTAAAAAAAACATGAAAGACCAACTTACGGTAGGTAGCACTTAATTACTTGCTCACTCTTTCAAAAAAACTCTTATTCACACCCCACTTTCAAAATATTTTCAAACTTAAGACTTTGTATACATCCATACGAGGATCATTACAAAGAACTTTTGAAATTTTTTTCCAAACACACACTACACATTTTTCAAACAAGTTAAAGTGAGCTAAGTAACTAAGAGCCCATGGATAACCATGTATATAAAGGGTGCTAACTCCTTCCCTTTATATAACCTACCCCCCAAACTTAGAATTTTTAAAAGGTCTTTCATGTTGATTTATAACCTTTCCTATTGGATAAAATAAAAGACGGTGGCGACTCTTGCTATCCGCAACATAAATAAAAAGTCAGTTCTCCCACTGTGTTACAGAATTGGCGACTCTGCTAGGGAATACTTAAAAAGGGGTTACCTTAGGAATTAAGATCACTTACTTGTTTGCTTTGCTTGCTTTATATTTAAGGGATTATTATGGGGTTACTATGTGAAAGATCCTAACCCAGATCTAATGTACCTTAGGTAAATGGCAATAGACCAAGGAAATTGTACGGCGTATATCGATATGGTTGATCTGGTGGCCATAGTTAGTGTGACTTCTTGGTTGGTGCTTATGTTCCTTAAGTAAGTTGAGGATAATATGGGGCTGCCATACGTTGTCATTAACACTAACTACCCTTTAGAACCTTAATTGACCCATCTTGGCCTTTAGAAAGTAGTGAGATAACCGGATATGGAGAAGTCTAAAGTTGGTTGATACTCGATGCTACACTCATTGAGATCCTAATCACGGGGGGTTTTGGTTGGAAAGTAAGTTTCCTACTGAACAACAACCCTTGAGAAGGATCAGTGATATTGAGATCCCTTAGAACCTGGTTACTTTTGTAGGACAGGATGAACCAACTAAACTTCAGAGGAAGGGTACTTTCCTTTAAACCTCATGCAAGCCTCTAAACCTAAGGCTATTGTGTGAATTGCTTGTGTGTGCCACATGTTTGTGATTGAACATAACATCATAATATCATGACATCATAAGCATAGCATTTTCACTAACCATTTCAAGGACCAAAGGATTTATCTTTGTTCTTTGTGGCAGGTTATGGCTTCTACTCGTAGGAACACTATTCATATCAACTTTGTAGGGATACCTTCCAAGCTTAAGGGTTTGGTCTCAAAACTTCCTGAAAGCTCCAGTTCATCAAGAAGCATGGTCATCTACTTGACTTGGTTACTTCAGGGTTTGATGAAGATATGATGAGTGTTCTATTCCAATTCTTTGATTCTAAACATCATTGTTTCACATTTCCCGATTATCAGTTGGTGCCCACAATGGAAGAATTCTCCAAGTTACTTGGGGTACCTATCCTTGATCAGAAACCCTTCATAGGCTTAGAGAAGGAGCTTAAACCTGAAGTCATTGTTGTAGCCTTACATTTGAAGAAATCAGACATTGTCCTAGAAACAAGAAGTGGAGTTAAGGGTATCCTTGCTAGAGTATTGATAGAGAAAGCTCAGTTGTTCTTGGATGCTATGAGTTACGATGTTTTGAGGAGATCCTAGATTTGCTGATTTATGGGTTGGTACTATTCCCTAATCCAGACCAGTTCATAGATGTACATGTCATCAACATATTTCTGACTCACAATCCAGTGCCTACATTACTTGGAGATATCTTACACTATCTTCACACTCGTACTACGAAGGTGCGAGGAACTTTGATGTGTTGCATACCTCTACTATCAAGGTGGTGTATTTCTCACCTTCCTCGATATGTGATGAAGAATGAACAAGGTTTGAGGTGGACTAAAAGGATGATGTCACTCTCTCATTCAGATATTCATCGGTGTTCCCGATCTATGGAAAATGTCACTATCATTGACCGTTGTGGGGAGTTCCCTAATGTGCCACTCCTTGGCATAAGAGGGGGCATTACTTACAACCCTTATTTAGCTCTACATCAGTTTGGTTATGCTCGAAGTAATGGTCCTCATGACATGCTTATTCAGGGTATTGTGTTTGATTATGACAATGATCTTCAAGGTTACAGTCAAAGGTTTATACGAGCTTAGAGTAAAGTGAATAAGGTTGATAGTAAAACTCTGGAACCAAAGTACTCCATTCCTACAGAACCTTACCTCAGATGGGTGCGGTCTCGTGCTCAGACTCTTATGATGACATATCCTACTGTTCTACCGGTTACTATGGAGCCTATTGCTGAAGGACATATTCCTTACACCATCCTTCATCCAGATATTCCCACTGATTTGGAATAACTGCAGACGTCCTGGATCCAATTGAAGGAGCAAAGAGATACCTTTGAAGCTCAATTCAGGATTAGCCAAGAAAGAGTGTTGGAGCTGAGAAAGAAACTTCACGAGGAGTGGAATCTTAACACATATCTCAACACCAAGAGGAAGCGTCCATGGGAGACTTTGTTCTCAGATGTTTTATTTTCTTCATAAATTTTGTCTATTTTAATTTGTAAGCCCAAGGAGAAATATTATTTCAAACCTACTAATAAGAGTTTTGTTTTTGTTTGTTTTAACAAATTTAAATCATGCGGTCCTTGAAAACATTGCATATGCATCTACATACCATATCATTACATAACAGGTTTTCACAACAGGTTTCTCATCTTCTCGCTGTTTATTTCAGCACAAATGGCTCTCGAACAATCTGTCAAAGATCTTCAGGTTCAGAATGCCCAGTTTCAAGAGATGATCCTGAACTTGTCCAAGGGACAAGAAAAGCTAAAAGCACTCCTGACCAAGAAGAAGAAAAAGACCATGAAACCAGTTATCTTCATCAGTTTGGGGAGAAGATTCAGAGCTCCAATCAAGACAGATGATGAGGTTGAAAACCCTAGAGATAAAAGTTCTACAGAAGAGGAAGGGAGTCCACATGGTACTGCTGCGAATTCTGATTATGAGGAAAATTATTATCATGATTCAACTGGTGATGAGAAGTATAAGTTGCTGGAAGATCGTGTGAATGCTATGGAATTACAGAAGACCCCTGGGTTGGATTTTGAAGATTTGAGTTTGATTTCTGGAGTTGTCATTCCTATTGGTTTCAAGGTTCCTACTTTTGTGGTGTATGATGATGTGTCATGTCCTAAGTTGCATCTGAGGTCTTATGTCCGGAGGATCCAGCCACATACTGCTGACAGGAAACTGTGGATTCATTTCTTTCAAGAGAGTTTATCAGGAGCTCAACTAGAATGGTACTATCAACTTAAGAGTATCAATATTCATACTTGGAATGATCTTGCTAGGGCTTTCTATAGGCAATATCAATATAATCTGATTTAGCACCAACTCGCATGCAACTCCAAAGCATGTCTATGGGTTCTAAAGAAAGTTTCAAGGAGTATGCCCAGAAGTGGATAGATCTTGCAAGCAAAGTTCAACCTCCTTTGACTGACAGGGAATTGGTTTATATGTTTATAAGTACATTGACTGGTCCTTTCTATAGTCGTCTCATTGGAAGTTTATCATCTGGTTTCACTGAGCTGATAATGACTGGACAACGTGTGGAGAGTGGAATATGAAGTGGTAAGATACAAGTGGGTGCCTCTTTAAGTACTACCAAGAAGCCTTCTAATGGGAAGAAAGAGTCTAATGTTGTGTATGGCCAACAAGGTCATAACATGAATAATTAATATGTAGGAGCAGTCCTTATTTCTAATCCTGCACCTACACCACAAGATCAACAACAAAATAGTCAGCCTAAGCCTAGGAGGCAATTTACAAAGATCAATATGTCATTGGCTCAGGCTCTGCAACACATGTTGAAGGGAGAACTGATTACTTTGAGGGATCCTCCTCAGAATCTCAATACTACCTCTCCTCGTTTCAATCCTAATGCAAGATGCGCATATCACTCCAATTTTCCAGGACATGATACTAATAACTGTTGGGCGTTGAAGAATAAGATCCAGGATATGATTGATGCTGGAGAAATTGAGTTTGATCCTCCCGAGACCCCTAATGTGATTATTTCTCCTATGCTCAAGCATGAAAAGACTGTTAATGTTGTTGATGATGTTTCTTATGTTTCTACGGTGACTGATTTGACTACTCTTTTATCCATCATTAAGAAGAAGTTGCAGCAAGCCGGTTTATTTCTGGGTTGCAATGAATACTGTTTTTATTGTACCTCTCAACCTAATGACTGTTGGAAATTGAAAGAAGGTATTCAGCGTTTAATGGACAACTGTATTATATTGTTTGAGAAGACCCCTTCTGTAGAGAGCTTATGTGAAGGCATATCCCAAAATCTGAAGTTGGTAGATGTGTATGTGGTTACTAGTACCCTTGTGAAGATCATTTCTAAGGGTCCTGTGAGGATTAACTCTAAAGGTCCTGTGAAGATTACTGCTGAGCCAAAGGTGGCTCCCCTGATTATTACTTCTCCTGGTCCGATCCCATATCCTTCTGACAAGGCTATACCTTGGAATTATGGGTCTGATGTTTATATCCATGGTATTAAGCAAGAGCCTCTAACTGATATACCTGCTACAGATACTAATCCTGATGTCGACAATATTGTTGGGACTAGTAAGGTTACCTGGAGTGGAAGAATTTTATCTCCAGAAGACACTTCAAAGACTGCTGCTGCTCCAGTTCATATCTCCAACCTTGGGCCAAGTACTGAAGCTCGGGGAAAAGAACCATTGATTGAGCATGTTCAGGTTGAAACACCAGTTATTGAAGACCTCTCTAAACAGATGGATGAAGTATTGAAGATCATCCGCAAGAGTGATTATAATATTTTTGAACAATTAGGGCATACTCCCTCTAAGATCTCTATGTTGTCTTTATTGCTATGTTCTGAAGCCCATGCCAAGGCTTTGGTGAAGTTCCTGAAGGCTGCTCATGTACCACATGAAATCAATGTGGACCAGTTTGAGAATTGTGTTGCCAACTTGACTACTGATAATAGCTTGGGCTTTTCTGATGTTGATCTAACTCCTGCCAAGAGAACCCATAATAGAGCTCTGCATGTCTCCATTGAGTGTAGGGGCACAACTCTATCTCATGTTTTGGTGGATAATGGTTCCTCTTTGAATGTGTTACCAAAGGATGTTCTAGATAAACTCAACTTTGAAGATATTGTGCTAAGACCCAGTAATGTGGTGGTAAAAGCCTTTGATGGATCAAGAAGAATGATGCATGGAGAAGTTGATCTCCCAATCAAATTGGGTTCTCAAGTCTTTGATTCTACATTATAAGTGATGGATATTCGCCCTTCCTATTCCTGTCTGATTGGGCGTCCCTGGATACATGGGGCAGGTGCTGTGACTTCCACTTTGCACCAGAAGTTGAAATATCCAGTGAAGAGCAAGATTGTCACTGTTTATGATGAGGAAGAGTATATGGTCAGTCATGTAAACAATTTCAAGTACGTTGAAATGGAGGGTGAATTTATTGAGACTCCTTGCCAAACATTTGAAGTAGTTCCTCAAGTTGTTCCTGCTGCTGAATCCATCCCTGCTGCTAAACCAGTTCCTGCTGTTACCATAGTACCTCCTATAATGGCTTCTCTGAAGGATGCAAAAGCTATAGTTGAAGAAGGTGGTTGTAATATTTGGGTTCAGCTTCCTGACATTCCTTACAAGTCTGACAAGTTTGGTTTGGGTTTTACTACAGAGTCTCAGAAGGTTGTTCATCGTGCTCGTGCTATTCGCATCACCAATAAGGGAATTCAGAAGGATCAAGTCAATGTTGTGGAGGATTCTAATGAATACTACAACTTGGATAGTTGGATCTTTCCTACCATTGGCAGAGGGCTCAATAATTGGAATGCTGAAGATATTATTTCTATCTCCTTTAGTCAGGAGTAAATACTATTATTGTGTTTCTTATTTTTTCAATTTCGAATAATTAAACTTTTAAGCCTTGTGTGTTAACCGGGGCACAATGGTATACTTGTTAGGGATGTCATTTCATTTGCATATTTTCATTCAATAAAATCAATGGACGTTTTTGCTTTCGTAAATATTGCGCTATTTATCTTTCTTTTATTTTTTTTCTTTATCAAAAGCCATGTGTTCTTACACACACCCACATCACTAAAATGCAGATCCTCATCCACTATGGATTCTGTTGATAACAATTCTGCTATTACCAATTATAACTTCGATAATCCGATCTATCAAGCCGAGGATGGAAAGGAGGAAGATTGTGAAGTTCCTATAGAGCTTGCTAGGTTGTTACAGCAAGAAGAGAAAGCTATACAGCCACATGAAGAACCAATTAAAGTTGTGAATCTGGGAACTGAGAAAGACAGGAAAGAGGTCAAGATAGGAGCTGAATTGGAAGATAGTGTTAAGAACAGATTGATTCAGATGTTACATGACTATGTGGAGATCTTTGCTTGGTCTTATGAGGATATGCCAGGACTTGATACTGATATTGTGGTTCATCGTCTGCCAATGAAGGAAGGTTATCGCCCAATAAAGCAGAAAGTTCGTCGTATGCGACCAGAAATGTCAGAAAAGATCAAAGCAGAAGTGATGAAACAATTGGATGCAAGGTTCCTAGCTATTACTTCCTATCCTCAGTGGGTTGCAAATGTAGTGCCGGTACCTAAGAAAGATGGTAAAGTATGCATGTGTGTAGATTACAGGGATTTGAATAAAGCTATCCCCAAAGATGATTTTCCACTTCCACATATTGATGTTCTAGTAGAAATCACTGCTCAACATAAGGTATTCTCTTTTATGGATGGTTTCTCTGGTTACAATCAGATTAAGATGGCACCTGAAGATATGAAGAAGACTACGTTTGTTACACAGTGGGACACCTTTTGTTATAAAGTAATGTCATTTGGTTTAAAGAACGTTGGAGCAACATATCAGTGTGTTATGGTAGCTTTGTTCCATGATATGATTCACCATGAGATAGAGGTATACGTTGATGATATGATAGCCAAATCTCAGACTGAAGAAGAACATCTTGATCATCTGCACAAGTTGTTTGAGAGGTTGAAGAAGTACAAGTTGAGATTGAATCCAAACAAATGTACCTTTGGAGTTAGATCTGGAAATGTTTTGGATTTCTTTGTCAGTGGTAAAGGTATTGAAGTTGACCCTGCAAAGGTAAAAGCTATACGAGAAATGCCCGCTCCCCGTAATGAGAAAGAAGTCAGAGGTTTCTTGGGATGCCTGAATTACATTGCAAGATTTATTTTCCAGTTAACCACTACTTGTGAACCAATCTTCAAGTTGCTGAAGAAAGATCAAGTAATGGAATGGAACGACGAATGCCAGGTAGCTTTTGATGAGATCAAAAAGTACCTCCAAGAACTTCCAATATTGATGCCATCAGTTGAAGGAAGACCCTTGATTATGTACCTGACAGTATTAGACAACTCAATAGGGTGTGTGTTGGGGAAACATGACGAGTCTGGTCGAAAAGAGCAATCAATATACTACCTTAGCAAAAAGTTTACCGACTGTGAAACAAGATACTTACTGCTTGAGAAAACTTGTTGCGCTTAGGCTTGGGCTGCTCGCCGACTAAGATAATATATGTTGACTCATACCACTTTATTTATTTCAAAGATGGATCCTATCAAGTACATATTTGAGAAACCTGCTCTCTCCAGACGAATAGCGAGATGACAAATGATTTTGACAAAAAATGACATACAATATACTACTCAGAAGGCTATCAAAGGAAGTGTGGTAGCTGATCATTTGGATCATTAAGCAGTGGATGATTATCAGTCGATGAACTTTGAGTTTCCAAATGAAGATATTATGCTTGTTACTAAAGAACCTAGACAATATGAAGGACCTGAACAGAGATCCCGATGGACTATGGTTTTTGATGGAGCCTCTAATGCACTTGGTAATGGTGTTGGTGTTGTGATTATCTCTCCAGAGGGTTGTTATACACCATTTACTACTAGACGTTATTTTGATTATACCAACAATATGGCTGAATATGAAGCATGTATTATGGGTATCAAGGCTGCCATTGAGATGAAGATCCAGTTTTTGAATGTATACGGAGATTCAACCTTAGTAGTTAGTCAGGTTAAAGGTGAATGGGACATGAAACATCCAAATCTCATTCCTTATAGAGAACATGTGTTGTCTTTAATCCCATACTTTGAAGAGATTACTTTTGGACATATTCCACGAGAAGAGAATCAGTTGGCAGATGCTTTATCCATTATGTCATCTATGTTTGAAATTAGTTGGGATAATGAAGCACCCAAAATTACTATTGATCGGTTAGATGAACCAACATACTGTTATGAAGTTGATACTGAATGTGTGGAAGAGAAACCTTGGTTCCATGAAGTAAAAAGATATCTCAAAGCTCAGGAATATCCTGAAGGGGCATCTATCAAAGACAAGAAGTTTCTGACGAGATTTTCTGCCAAGTTTTTCCTGAGTAATGGAATTTTGTATAAGCGCAATCACGATTCGACTTTGCTTCGTTGTGTTGATAAGAAGGAAGCAAGGGATATTATGAAATACATGAATGATGGGATCATTGGTACTCACTATAGTGGGCATACAATGGCTAAGAAGATTTTGAGAGCAGGTTACTATTGGTCTACCATGGAAGCTGATTGCTATCAGCACTCCAAGACTTGTCATAAATGCCAGATCTATGTTGACAAGCTACATATACCTCTAGTTCCATTGAATTTTTTGACTACTCCTTGGCCTTTTTCCATGTGGGGCATTGATATGATTGGTGATATCAAACCTACTGCTTCCAATGGACATCGTTATCCTTATTGCTATTGATTACTTCACAAAGTGGATAGAGACAACTTTGTTTGCTTCTGTTACCAAGAATGTTGTGGCTCGATTCATCAAGCATAATCTTATATGTAGGTATCGCATCCCCGAAAGGATTATCACAGACAATGGTACTAATCTGAACAATACTATGATTACTGACCTCTGCACGCAGTTCAAGATTAAGCATCACAATTCTTCTCCATATCGTCCGAAGATGAATGGCACAGTGGAAGCCGCCAACAAGAATATTAAGATCTTGCAGAAGATGACAATTACATATAAGGATTGGCATGAGATGTTACCATTTTCTCTTCATGGTTCTCATACCACAATACGTACTTCAACTGGGGCAACTCCATTCTCTCTTGGCTATGGTATGGAAGCAATTTTACCTATTGAAGTCCAGATTCCTTCCCTGAGAATTATGAAGGATGCAGACTTGGATGAAGATGAATGGATTCAGACTCGACTTGACCAGATAAACTTGATTGATGAGAAGAGGTTGGAAGCTATTTGTCATGGTCAGATGTATCAGAAGCATATGATCAAAGCCTTTAATAAGAAGGTCAAGCAACAAGTATATCATGCTGGAGACTTGGTAATCAATCGTATCATATTACCACAGGGTGATCCTAGGGGAAAATGGACTCCCACATATGAAGGACCCTTTGTAGTCAAGTGTGTATTTTCTAGAGGTGCCATGATGATTACTACTATGGATGGTGAAGATTTCCCACAACCTGTGAACGCAGACATAGTTAAAAGATACTACGCATAAAAAAAGATCCACTAGGTGGACTGGCCTAGGCAAAAATAAGGGCATCTCGGCGAACCAAAAGGGTTCGGGCAAAAATTAGGGCTATATATATAATTTGTACACCCGACAAGTCGAAAACCCGAAAGGGAGGCTTGGGCAAAAAAGGGTATCCCAGTGGATTGAAAACCTGAAAGGGTAATCCAGGCAAAAGTTAGGGATTAAAAGAGTATGAATATGTCTCATTGGATCACCCATGTAACCTCAACTAGTTGTACTACCTATATCAAAACAGGTGCAAATCAATCCAATTGTTCCTATTCTGACAGCAAGGGATGAGATAGTTGAAGATAATGGCAATAGTAGCGTTGAAACTCAATAGGATCATTTACACATAGCTATTTTTCCTTATTTTTTATACTCTTTTAAAATTTCTTTGACGAATTACTCTTACTAGGATTTCTGTCTCCGTGTTAAAACTCTCATGTTTATAGGCCACTTTCTAAATGAATAAAATCCTATTTTTGAATTCAGGTTTACTTTTCCCCTTTTACTTAAGCGAAAACGTCTGTTGATTGTGTTTGAATGTATATATGCTTTTGAATATGATTGATGTTTACCAAAAATGCATAAAATACAATAATAGTATTTACTAAGGACGATCGGAGGTAGGACTCCAACGGATCTTCACTGGTTCATCCCCATAGAGTAATATTTATAGATATATTCTTAGGGAACACTTCAAGTAGTATCTTGTACTTCTAACTCTACGAAATCTTCAAATAGATATCCTCTGAAGAATTGATACTTGGCCGGATAAGTCTCCCAGGGGAATGTCCATCTCTTTTATCCTCAGTCAGGATATTCAGGAATTTAATCCTTCAATAAGAAGTACGACGAACGAAAACGAGAGGTTATGAGTACGATATTCCAAGACAAGACGGGAACGAAGTGTTCATATTTCTCAGCAACAAATCGGGATTTATTTTCCCCAGCCAACATTTGTTATATGAAGCTACTCATGCGCTTCAACTACATAATTCATACATACATCATTTACATCATATCATATCATACGCATACAACATTCTCATAAGGATATCATCTTGCAAAACACTATATACATCATGAAATTTGTAGAGCTTCTGAAACAGTTAAACATTACGATATCATCTTGCAAAACACTATCATACGCATACAACATTCTCATAAGGATATCATCTTGTAAAACACTATATGTACCCCAACGGTTAACAAATTCTAAAACTATGGGACAATACAAGAAATTTGTAGAGCTTCTGAAACAATTAAACATTACGATACCCTTTACATAAGCTATTACTCAGATGCCCTCATATGCTAAATTTCTAAAAGAGTTCTTATCCAACAAAAAGAAAATCGAGGAGAATGAAATAGTTACACTTACTGCTAAGTGTAGCGCTATTATCCAGAATAATATGCCTCCTAAACTGAAGGATCCAGGAAGTTTCTCTATTCCCTATGTAATAGGAAATTTCATCATAGACAAAACTCTATGTGATTTAAGAACTAGTATAAGTGTTATGCCGTTATCAATTTGCAAAAAGCTTGATATGGGACAACTAAGACCGACCAAGATGCCAGTTCAACTAGCCGATCACTCAGTAAAATTCCCGGTTGGTATTCTAGAAAATGTTCCTGTACGAATAGGTCAGTTCTACATCCCAACTGTTTTCTTAATCATGGACATCAAGGAAGATGCTACGACTTGTATCATACTGGGAAGACCATCGTTAGCCACAACCGGAGCCATCATAGATGTGAATTCATTTTAACCTAATTCCTCCAAGCTCCAGCCATAAAAGATACTTGTTACCTCATAGACATCATTGACGAGTGCAGAAGGGAAATGGAGAAGGAAGAGACTACCTATTCTGATATAATGAAAATTGTATCCCTTCTGATCCTTGAATATGATAATTGGCAAGAACCTTATAAGGACGATAGTATAAATGAATGCCTAACTCTTACACCATACCATAGGCCATGCCCAAAAGAACCCACTCTAGAACTCAAGGTATTACTGATCGCTCCGCAAGTGCACGACAATATCAAAGTAATATAAAATATTGTTGAATCCACAGAGACCAATGTCAAACTATTGTAATCTATCGTTGTGGTGCAAAGCTAAGGCTAGAGATTGTCACGGATAAAAACAATACAGAAATAACTAAAATAAAAGGGTTTAAGAAAAAATAAGGGAAATGAGACTGTAGAATGATTTTCGGGCTTCTTAGGGACTCTATAGGCTCCGGGGCTGAAAAGGACGTTAAATTTGTTCTGAAGGAAGTACCGATCTAAAGGCCTAATCTCACACTCTAACGCTATTGACCAAGCCATGCCTGATGACCCAAAGATTTTGCTCTCGCTCTCTTGGTAATTAAAAGGCGCTCTTTAAAAATAGGTAAGACCAAAAAGAATACCTAAAGCGTTCTCGATGTGTTTAGGATCCAGTGTTCTGTGCCTACTATCTGACATGTACCTTAAACTTTCGCTTTATAGGACTTATCTTAGTGCATTTATCACTGTCGTGACTAAATGTTGTTAAGCAACCTCTTGCAGTCGCGACTAGTCTACCCAAAGTAAACTTAGACAACAAAACCAAAATTTTAAACATACAAACAATGTCGGTTATCCTACGGAGTCCCGTCGAGACGATGATCCTCAAACTATGGGCTCTAATTATATTTAATTAGACATGTAATTAAACATAAACAAACTAAACATGATAAACATAATTAAGGACAACATGCTTGAACGACTATAGATTACGATAACAATAATAATAAAGCGATAAATAAAGAACCTGTAAAATGCGGTAAATGGAATTGAGCTCGAATACTAAAATTGCAGCAATATTTGTATTGATACTTGAAGTGATACAGCAGTACAAGGAAATAGAAAATACAAAGTTGCAGCAATTCCTCAGTATGAGTAATTGTTGCTTTGAACGATAAATTTATGCTTAATTCTAAAATGCGATTCGGCAGTGCTTCTGCGCAGTTTTCGGATGATAAATGCATCCCTAGAGGTCTCTATTTATAGACAATTTTGGCTCCAAGAGGTCTTTGAACAATTTGAATTCAAACTGAAGCAAAACTTCCAAACTGCTACTGAAAAACTGCTCCCGCGTATAATGGCGAACACCGTTTGCAAATGGCGAACGCCATTTGTTCAAATCCAAATTTCCCTCCTTTTTTTGAGTAATGGCAAACGCCATTCCCCTAGGCAGGATAAATGGCGAAAGCCATTCATCTAGAGGGACCAGAACTTGCAATTTTGTTGTTTTTTCTCCACTTTTTAGCTCCGTTTTCGCTCCTTTTTCCATACTTGCCGATTAAATACCTGTCAAGACAAAACAAATAGAATCATAAGCAAATAACAAATAAAACAGTAACGAATCGATAAATTTACAATAAGAAATATGCGAAATGAACCGAAATAAATTATACAAAATCGAGTCATCAAACTCCCCCACACTTAGGCTTTTGCTCGTCCTCAAGCAAACTCCCCACTAGGTAAACAATTAAGTGCAACGTTTGATTCTTAGGCACGACAAAACCAAATGGTAAGGAATTTGAATACTAGTCCAATGCTAAGCAGATAGGTACTAAATAGTGAAACTAAGGATACTGTAATGACTGTTGCACCCTCAAATTTTCCCTCACATCTTTAAGACAATATGTGTCAAAATGGTATCTTTATCCCAAGTCTTAATCCTTGCTTCACAAGTTTTCTCAATCAATCGCTCAAATGATTAACATGAAGTTAAAAAGGATGACTTGAGGTTTCCAAAAAAATCCCTAGATCACCTTCATATGACAAAAATTGAAAGAGTTGTGATTTGTGGAAGTTGGACATTTTTTGAGAAAATGCATGAAGTCACTTTGAATACAAGTTGAAAATTTGGATTAATGGACCAAAGTCTTAAGGTCTAAGCATGTTCATGACCTCTTGAAGGATCTCATTATTTATATTTTTATATATTTCCATTTTATTTCATTTAACTTGGATCTTATTTATAAAAATTCAAAATAAAATGAAATTGAATAAAATAAATGACAAGGATAATGGGGGGTGCCCCATTATGGGCTTCTAGAAGCAAGATCATCACATTCAAAGCTCCATGATACCTCATCAAACCATGATATTCATCCAAGGAAGGTGTAAACACCCCAAATTTTCCCTCACCCATTCACACCATGGCTTGTGATCTTCTCATATGAATAAACTCAACCATAGCATCTCATACCACATTTTTGCTTCACTGCATTGGTTCAAAGTCATCTGCATCTAGGGTTTATGATCTGAGCAATCCAAGAGCTATTTGAGCCACTCCAAAGGTCATCAATCACTTCAAAGGGGTCTATGTGTGTTCAAGCATCATATCATATCCTCTCAAAGTCAAGAATGTCAAAGAATCACAAGAACTGAGAATGGCATGGAAGCAGAGCCAGGTTTGACTGCACAGAGGACCTAGAATTATGGTTTTGGTTTCAAAGGCCATAACTCCAAAATTTTGGTCATTCTTGTTTCTATTGGTCTCTATATGGTATAGGGATCATGCATATCAATTTTCATGAAGAAATTCCATGGGGAAGGCATCTGATCAAGAGTTGACTTCTTGAGCAAGTCAGTGCAAAATCAGGGCATCTGAGGCCCCCAATGACCCAACCAAGGGGTGTTCTTCATCATTTTGATTGTGTATGATCTTTATTTGATCATAGAAGATGTTATAAGTTCACAAAATGGAAGAATTTCAAGCCATTTGCAAAGTTGCCTTTTGGGAAAATGACTTGTAATGAAAACTTGCCATTTTGGGAAACTTTTTCAACCCTTTCTTTTTGATTCAAAAAAGCTTCAAATGGGAAAACTTTGGTCATGAAAGTTGTAGAATGGATCATTCCCTTTTCAAAAAGTACAAGAACTTGTCCTAATTCATTTTGGATCAAAAGTTATGGCTTGTCAAAGTTGGGAAAAATCACATAAGTTCAAGTTTTGT
Organism: Lathyrus aphaca; assembly: GCA_963966055.1. Lineage (NCBI taxonomy): Eukaryota > Viridiplantae > Streptophyta > Magnoliopsida > Fabales > Fabaceae > Lathyrus > Lathyrus aphaca. The sequence goes on along the minus strand of OZ014519.1, from coordinate 679,524,495 downwards.
ACCAAAGAGGCAATTTGCATAATGGTGTGATCAAGCATTCTAAAGACTTCAAGTGTACACAAACACTTCATAACATGTCAAATAGACCTCTAAGGATCAGAATGGTACTTTGAATTATTCCATTTCATGCCTTAAACTTGAAGAATTTCCAAAGGGGGCAAAGTTGTGACAATTTGCAAAAGGGATCAAAACTTCTCATCCACTTGCCTCAGTTCACAAAATCTGATCCACAAGCATTCCATGATCTCAGCTGAACCAAGCCATGCCCCTAAACCAGCCTGCCATGACCCATACCTCAAGTACACCAACTTTTGACATTTTGGCAACTTGCCCATACCAATCAGCATAGGCCAGCACCCACTCTCTGACATATCACACTTCTTTTTGTGGATCAAATACAAGCAAAAGCACATAACAACTAAGCCTGAAGCTCCAAGAACACAGCATACTCAAAACTCCTCACATTTGCAAAAGCTTTCGAATCCTTTGATTCAGCCATCAAACCTTCAAACTTTTTCCACCATTCAACTCCATAAACCTCACTGATCATTTCCCACCCTCCATCTTGCCCTAAAACCTCCACAATCAAAAACACGATTTTCAAATTTCATGAACTGAGATTCTGCAAACTCTCTCTAGAGGCCATTTAAACTCTAGCTAAGCATCACAAACACTTGGAGGGAATCATTGGAGTGGATTTGAAGCAAAGAACTGGCCAGAAAGTCCCTGATTCGAAAGCTCAAGCTCAGGTAGCCATGGCATTTATTTTTCCAGAACTATCATTTTATGTTATAGGATGATTCTACATGTTTCACTGATTGCCATGATGTGTTTAGTTTTGAAAATAGTTGAGAAATAAGCATTTCATGAGCTTCTGAAATTTCTGAGTTCTTTTCCGTTTTGCTTTGATTCATGGATTTGATGATGAATAAATGGATTTTGATGACTGATTCTTGTTGGGGTTGGGGAGAGGATCATTTCTGGAGAGTTTTAGGGCTTAGGAATGCGTATTAAGAGAGATAGCATGAATGGCTGGCCGGAGAAGATGACCGGAACACTGTTCCGGTCATCTGAAAGTGATTAGGGTTCAGATTAGGGTTAATGACTTAATTAGCGTAGTTTGAATGTGAGCCGTCCAGATGCGCGCGCTGGTCAATTCCCTCCCTTTTTATTTGAATCTCAGCCATCAGATTGGCTGACTTTCTCATTTTTCATTTAAAATTCATTTTTATTCATTTTCTTTTGATTTATTTTGCACGAATTAATTAAAATAGCAAAAAATGTTTAAAAATTATGAAAATTTTTGTCAAGATTTTCATTATTTTTCAGAACACAAAAATATTTTTATTTTTATTTTTTGCATAAAAAATTATTTTTAAATCATTTAAAAGTTTATTCTTAATTAATTAATGAAAATTAATTAATTAAAAATACTTTTAGGTATTTAAAAATCACCAAAAAAATTCATGTAACCTTTAAAAACATTTAGAAATATTGTCCAACTCTCAAACCAAGTTTCTTTTTTGTTCTTGATGCCTTTTGATAATTTTCTTTGGATTTAATTTCATTTCAAGGCATTATTTTGTTTCAAACTTTGAAAATTCATTTCTGCCTAACCATTGAGAGTTGGACAATGATTCTTTTTGCATTGCATCTTGCATAACATGTAGTTTATAGGATTAAATTGGCTTGAATTGATCTTGCATTTTCAATTTGTTTTGCATTTTTCTTGTCAAGGTACCTTAAAACCCTAGCAATCTTAGGAAATTCTTAACTCTCACTAGGTTAAGAGTTAGATCCCCTCCTTTGGGCAGTGAGTTTGTATAGGTTTAGGGTTTCTTTGATTGCATTTTCAATTTTTTATCATGTCATATGCTTCTGGTTTTGGATTTTGCTTTGTGTGTTGATCATAAACCCTAATTTATGCCTTCCTTTGCATCCATCTTCCATTTGCTTGCATACCATGACTTGCCATGACATTTTGTGCATCCATTTGATTCATAACACATCTTAGGACATATTAGAATCATGTTTAATCATTGCATCTTTCATTTGCCATGTTGTATGTCCATTGCATTTCATAACTTTTCATGAACATTCATGGTTCAAAGCATGCTTCATTTGCATCCTCATCCTTGTATGATCATCCACAACTCTTGACATGTGTTTGCATCATCTCTTAGCATCATTTTCATCATGTGTATGATTCTGACTTTGGCCTTTGCCCATCCATATGCATTGTTTCATCTCATTTTTTCCCTTATGCATCTTGTACTAACTTTTCAGGTTAATGGTAAGTTTGTTTGGGAGGTGGATTTGCCTTCACCTCCTACTTCTTCTCACCTTATCATTTTACATCCTTGCTGCATTTTTATTTGTATTTGAGTGAGCTTGCTCACTTGTGCCTCTCTTCCCTCTTTTCTCTTCTCATCTCATCCTTTTTCTATCTTGCTTCTCCTTGGTGGCTTCCTTGAAGATTTCTTTCTTAAACCCCAAAAACCCTAGGAATGACCAAGCATGATAACAATTAGGGTTGATTAGTCCCCCACTTAGTTTTTACCTTTGTGTCTCTTTGAGTCTTCTCTTCTCATCTCATAATCAGGGACTAAACCCTAAAGGCTTTAAGGCTTTGTGATTAAGCTTATGCCTGCATCCTTCTATTAGGATGGAGTGTATAACTTTAATCCTAAGTGTTAAACCCTTAATGTGTTTAAATCCTTTAATCAATTCACTTAATAATCATCAAGACATCAAGCTTGTAACTTGGGCCTTGCATTAGGGTTCTAATTCTTCCTTAACTGGTTAAGAAGGACTAACCCTAGTGTTAATGGACAAGTCCCCCTCAAGTTGTCTTACAAATCATAAAATCCACTTCTTCATCTTATCATTAACTAAAATCCATCTAATAAAGGCTTTGTTTTGTCATGAGGTTAATCCCTAATCATGGATTAAGTTGAGGAGCTTTCCTCAGTTTAAACATTCTCATCTATTATCCTTCTATTAGGATGGTGTAATGAGTCTGTTTAATCCCTGATTATGGCTTAATCTCATTACTTAACACTAAACAAAAACAACAAAAACATTTAAATAATCACAAGTGGGTTAATGATCTTAATCCTACATCAGGGTGATTAAGTGTGAGATGCTGACTTCACACTTAAGGTATTCTCATTACCCCTAATCAGAGGGAAGATGTGATGAGTTTACTAACCCATTGGTTTAGGCTTAAGCTCATTAACTTATGAAAAACTTCAAAAAGCAATAAAAGACTGAAAATACAAAAACAAACAATAATCGTCTCCTTCGGGATTCTTTTCTCATCACACTCACTCACAAACGAGAACTCGCTTCTTCCGTCTAATGCAAGACAGTTTGCACCTGAGCCAGACAGGTCATACACTTGAGCATAGACAAGTAAGCAGTTCACAAGTCAATTCATCTTTCAGTCTCTTTGGGTCGAACTACGGTGTTCTGACTTCCTCATTGCACGAGAGGATACGTAGGCATAACTTAACAGTTATCGAACAAAAGTCTATGTATATTCCCCCTCCTTCCAGTTCCATTCTTTTAAGCCTCATAGTCTTGAGCATTTCATTCTTATCTTACACCGACACTTCACTTATACACTTCACATTCTTTTTACACTGACACTTGCATTCTTTCCAGCTTTGATACACAAATAGCACTGACACTACCCCTTTAAAACACAAATTTTCTAAGCGTGGATCATGTCGAGTACGGCGGACAATATGGGTGCTAATACCTTTCCAGGTTGTAACCAACCCCCTTTCTCAGTCTCTCTGGTTCGCAACCGTCTTATCCATATCTTTCTAGGTCTATGCAGCATTACCTTTCCTCCGGGATAAAAATGCCTAGCTGGCGACTCTTTCTTTTCTGAGTTCACCCTTGTGTGTTCTCATCCCTTTTCGCCGACCGTTCGCGTCTGTACCCCTCTTGACCTTGAGGTGTCATTTTGGTGGGAGCGACAGCTTGGCGACTCTGCTGGGGAGCCTTATACTGTAACCAGGGCTTCTGGTTCTTTTTGTGGGTTCCTCCTAGCGATTGTTTGATTTGTGTTTACTGGGGTGTTATGTGCTAATTGTGTTTGTATAGTTGCTTTATTTATTGCTTTATGTACAATTATTTATTGCTTTCTTTACAGCTTTATATACATCATACTGTCATACTGTTATCTGGCTGGATCTGGTTTATTGTTTTGATGGGTGGGGTTCATTGAGAGTTTAAGGTCCTATACCTGGGACCTGAGTGACACCTAGGCTAGAGTGGTTCATGTTCTTTCCCATTCCATTTCGGTCTGGTGCGGGAATATGAAACACGGTTCAGATGTGGGTTTCTTCTTGAGAACTCTGTGCTACAGATTTCCTGTAGTGCTAGGGCTATCTGGGAAGCCTGCTAAGTCTGGATGACCTTTATTATGACCTTCAGAAACTGAGGTGAATTAGAGGAGGATCTTTTATGGTTATTGTAAACACTGTACCTCCGAGTTAGAAGTGTTTACACTTCTCATGACTGATCCAAGTCTGAGGATCCTTGTTTTAGAGCATCACCTGTGAGGGGGTTGGGCTGTTTACAGGTTTGCAGGAACCCTTGGCCACATCATACCCTGTTACCTATTGTGTTTAAGAATGCCTCACTTTGGACAGTTCTTGTGATTTAACCCAGGACATGTGACTCTTTATTTGAGTCCCCCACCTTGGTTACTGGACTTCTAGACCTCCATCTGGACTTCTTAAAACATACATGGACTTATATCAAGGCAGTAATCAGATCCAGCTTGATCGTAAACCCTTGCATATCATTTGCATACATCATCATTGCATCATTTAACATGTGTTTATTTGTTTTTCAGGGTATCCATATTACATCTGGCTTGGTTTTGACCCCTTCATCTGCATAGACCCCTGTTCATCAGTTATCTGCTTCAACTATCTTCATCAGTTGCCTGCTTCAGCTACTGTTATCACCAGTCTCAGCCTGTCAGTGGCTCATCACCAGTATCAGTCTTCATCATCAGCATTTGTTTCAGCTCTTCATCAGCAGTTATGGCACCCAAGAAGAGCAACATTTCATACCATTTCTTTGAGCCTGTGCTGGCTGGCATCAGACAGGTCCAGGCACTTATCACTCCAGACCACATCCCATTATTCAGAGAGCATTATGGAGGCATCCTTGATATGGTTATGGACTTAGACCCTCTCAGAGGAGTTTGATTCACACTTTCCTACAGTTCTATGATCCTCCTTTGAGATGCTTCACTTTCCATAATTTTCAGTTGGGACCTCTGTTGGAGGAGTTTTCATCATTGATTGGAGTACCTGTCAGGGGTGATATCCCCTTCAACCCAGAGATGACTTCTCCCAGCAATGAAGAAGTGGCAAAAGCACTATACCTGGAACCTACTTTGATTAAGCAGAACATGACAACAAAGGCTGGAATTCCTGGTCTACACTTGGACTTTCTAACTTCTCAAGCCATCCTGAAGGCCTCCTTGGGAGAATGGAAGGCAGTTTGTGCATTGTTAGCCCTCAGTATATATGGGGTTATACTTTTTGCAGATGAGCCCAAGTTTATCAGCAAGAATGCTATTCATCTCTTCCTTTTGAGGAACCCAGTGCCCACATTGCTGGGGGATTTCTATTATTCTATTCACCAAAGGAATGAGAAGCAGAGAGGGAGGTTGGTGAGGTGCTGTGCTCCCCTATTTCATACCTGGCTGCTAAAACACTTACCCAAGACTGATGATTTCCTAAATCCTCACCAACAGAAGAATTGGGCTAGGAGACTTATTGCTTTGACCTCAGATGACATCAGGTGGTGTACCCAGAGCAACAAAGGAAGGGACATAATTACTAGCTGTGGGCAGTTCCCCAATGTACCTCTGGTAGGAGTGAAGGGTTGCATCAACTACAATCCTTTGCTGTTCAAGAGACAATTGGGCTATGCTTTGGTTCACCCTCCTAGAGTGCAAGACCTAGCTGAAACCCTGTATTGTGAGATAAAGCCTAATCTAGCTGTTGTCAGACAAGCATCCTGGGCTTGGGACAACATCCAGACCAAAGGGATGGCCATCCTTGGGAGATGCAACAATGTGGCTTCAGCTCAGTATTATGAATGGTCTCATGCTAGGGCTCAAATTTCTGGGATGCCCTTCACCATTGAAGATGCACCTGGACCATCCACAGTACCACCCCCAGCCACTGTCAACCTGGAAGAATTTGAGAAACTGAAGGAGAGGAATGAGAATCTGTCTCAAGCTCTGAAGAAGACCCTCTGGGAGAGGAGTGATGGTCGCCTAGACATTGAGAGGTTAGAGAAGCTTAAAGTGGAGCACCTAGCTAGGATTGAGAAAGCAGAAGACTACATCAAGAAATCAAGAGCTGGGGAGCAAATATTGAAGAATGCCTGTAAAGAGGCCCATTTTCAGAAAGCTAGAACTGATCTCTATCTGAAAGAAAGTCAAGCTAGGTGGGTCAGGATCACTGAAGCTCGCACTCAGGAGGATAAGAGAACTCAAGCCAGGATTGAGCAGTTGGAGGCCAATGAAAAGAAGCAACAGGAAGCTTTGCTGGTAGCCCAGAAGGAAATCTCAGAATTGAAGCTTAAGGCTGGTGTAAAGAGGTCAAAGGACCAGGACAGGCACAAGAAGCTGACTGCTGCTATTACCACCAGGAACCTTCTGATCAGAAACATTACGGAGCATCCAGCTGGTCCTGTAACTGAGGCACTTCTGAAGGAGGTTAAGGAGGATGAGTTTGGCTTAGATGTTTGACTTCTTTGCTTGTTGTTATTTCCATTTCATGTACTTTTCTTTTTTTATGTTGTATTTTGACCCTTCAGGGGCATATGTTGTAAAAACAAACTATGTATTGTCAGTATTTGTAATATATTCTAGTTTGTTTCCAGCTGTGGGGTTCCTTTTTCTCAACAACATCAAAGCATCTTCCTCGGGGTCTGGAAAGGTCAAAACCAAGCACCAAGCCGGATACCTTGGAAACAAATAAGCATACTGCATTGCATACTAACTTTTGTTTTGTTTTGTAGGTTTTTGTTTTGTTCGTTACTAACTCTGTTGTGGTTCAGGAATTATTGCTCGCCGTCGGGTGTTCCCTCTCAACCGTCCGCACAGATATCCTACCCGCAACAACCTTCCTGGTATCCAGATGGATCAAGTACAGCAAGAGCTGACAGAGGTCAAGACCCAGATGGTTAACGAAAGGCTGGAGATGAGAAACCAAATGACTCAGTTCATGGAGGTAATGAATGGCTTGGCTCAAAGTCAAGAAAGATTGAGGGCATTGGTAGAAAGACAGACCCCGGAGGAACCTCCTCTGGGAACTGGAGGAACAAGTAACAATGAAAGGGGTCAGCCTCATATTAACCCACCAGTATATGGGCCTCATCTACACTCGGAAGTTAACATCCCGGGTAATGTGCAAGGAAATACTACTGGAGGAAGAGTCTTACAAGAAGACCCCCAAGAAGAGCAGTTTACTATGATGGGAGTTGGGGATGAAGTTTATGATAGGAGGCTTGATGAAATTGCTGAGAAGTTGAGATCTCTGGAGTCTCAAAATTCCTTGGGTTTCGATGTCATGGATATGGGGTTAGTGGATGGGGTAAGAATTCCCCACAAATTCAAACCCCCGTGCTTTGAGAAATACAATGGAACTTCCTGTCCGCGAACTCACTTGCAATCTTTTCTAGGGAGACTTAAGGCATACACCATGGATGAAAAACTATGGATGTTTTACTTTGAAGATAGTTTGACTGGGGCTTCAAGGGAGTGGTACTCTCACTTGACCAGGGCTACTATCAGGTGCTGGAAGGACCTAGCTGAAGCTTTCATCAGGCAGTACCAATACAATCTGGACATGGCTCCTAATAGAACCCTTCTGATGGGAATGTCTCAATCCTCCAGAGAAAGCTTCAGGGAGTATGCACAGAGGTGGAGACAGCTTGCTGCTGCTGTCCAGCCACCCATGTCGGAAAGAGAAATGGCCGACATGTTTATGAATACCCTGCAAGGGACATATATTGACAGGCTAGCTTCCTTTTCTTCCACCAGCTTCGCTGACGTAGTCATAGCTAGAGAAAGAATTGAAAGCCTTCTGAAGATGGGTAAAATTTCTGATAATGGTGCAAGCTCATCAAGTAATCCCAGGAAGCCTTTTGTGGGACCAAGAAGAACCGGTGAGACAAATGCCATTCATGCCGGCAGGGGCAGACCTCAGTATGTCCACAGATCAGTAGCAGCTGTCACTATCCCAGCTCCGATTCCTCAGCAACCAGCATATCAACCACCACAACAACCACATTATCAACAGCAAGTTCAGTATCCGCCACAAAGAACCTACAATAACAACATCAGCAATCAACAGCAAAGACCATTTCAGCAAAGACCATCACAGGCAAATAGGGTGATTGATCCAATCCCTATGTCTTATGCCGCTTTATTGCCACAACTCCTGAAACTCAACTTGGTTGAATTAAGGACATTGGCACCACTAGATCCTTCCAATCTCCCAAGGAATTATGATGTCAACGCCAGATGTGCTTTCCACTCCAATGCACCTGGCCACAATACAGAAAAATGCAGGGCTTTACAAATGAAAGTCCAAGATCTGGTGGATTCTAAAGCCCTCAACTTTGCACCCCCTCCAAATGTCAACAAGAATCCTATGCCCAACCATGGTGGGCCAAGGATTAATGCCATTGAGGAAGACAGACCATCTACCTTGATCACCAGTGTTGCACAAATTCGGACGCCTCTGGTCAAGATTAAAGCTCAGCTTCTAGAATGCCAGATGTTCCCCGGATGTGAGCTCGGTTGTGGGTATTGCAACATTGCAGTCAACGGGTGTGATAATTTAAGAAGCGGCATAGACGGTCTTATCAAAGAGGGCATACTTCAGATCTCAACAACTGTACCTACAAATCCAGCAATTCTTTTAACAACAATTCCTGATTCTCCTACAACTGCAGCAACAATTATTCCTACCGATTCATCAATATCATCAGCAATGGCTCCGTCCATCACTTCAACAAATCAAATGTCAACAACCCTTTCTTCTACAACATCAGCATCCTTTTATTCAGCAGAATCTTCTACAACACCAGCTGAAATTAATGAAGATATCTCAGCAGTCACCATCTACTATGATCCATCAAATGTTCCTCCAAATAACAACTTTCAACAACAAACAGTGGCATCTCCTGCCAGATCACCAGTCACCATTTACTACGATCCGCACACCATTTCAGTACCCTCCTCTGCTGCAGGCAGTCCAGTTACCATTGTCGCTCCCGATAAATGGGAATGGCCCAAATAAAGGTACAGACGCGAACGGTCGGCGAAAAGAGATGCGAGAACACACAGCAGTGAACTCACAGGGAATGAAAAGAGTCGCCAGCTAGGCCTTTTTATCCCGGAGGAAAGGTAATGCTGCATAGACCTAGAAAAAGATGGATAAGACGGTTGCGAACCAGAGAGACTGAGAAAGGGGGTTGGTTACAACCTGGGAAGGTATTAGCACCCAGATTGTCCGCCGTACTCGACGAGATCCACGCTTAAAAGATTTGTGTTTTAAAGGGGTAGTGTCAGTGCAATTTGTGTATAAAAGAGCTGGAAAAGGATGTACAGGTGTCAGTGTAAGAGAAGTGTAAAGTGTGATATATACAGTGTCAGTGCAAGGATAAGAGTGAAATGCTCATGACTATGAGGCTTAAAAGAATGAAGCTGGAAGGAGGGGGAATATACAGAGACTTTTGTTCGATAACTGTTAAGTTATGCCTACGTATCCTCTCGTGCAATGAGGAAGTCAGAAAACCGTAGTTCGACCCAAAGAGACTGAAAGATAAATTGACTTGTGAACTGCCTACTTGTCTATGCTCAAGTGTATGACCTGTCTGGCTCAGGTGCTAACTGTCTTGCATTAGACGGAAGAAGCAAGTTCTCGTTTGTGAGTGAAGATGATGAGAAAAGAATCCCGAAGGAGACGATTATTGTTTGTTTTTATGTTTTCAGTCTTTTATTGCTTTTGAAAGTTTGTCATAAGATAATGAGCTTAAGCCTAAACCAATGGATTTAGTAAACTCATCACATCTTCCCTCTGATTAGGGGTAATGAGAATACCTTAAGTGTGAAGTCAGCTTCTCACACTTAATCACCATGATGTAGGGTTAAGATCATTAACCTACTTGTGATTATTTAGATGTTTTTGGTGTTTTTGTTTAGTGTTAAGTAATGAGATTAAGCCATAATCAGGGATTAAACAGACTCATTACACCATCCTAATAGAAGGATAATAGATGAGAATGTTTAAGCTGAGGAAAGCTCCTCAACTTAATCCATGATTAGGGATTAAACTCATGACAAAACAAGCCTTTGATTAAGTGGATTTTTATTTAATGGTGAGATGATGAAGTGAATTTTATGGTTTGTAAGAAAACTTGAGAGGGACTTGTCCATTAACACTAGGGTTAGTCCTTCTTAACCAGTTAAGGAAGAATTAGAACCCTAATGCAAGGCCCAAGTTACAAGCTTGATGTATTAATGATTATTATGTGAATTGATTAAAGGAGTTAAACACATTAAGGGTTTAACACTTAGGACTAAAGTTATACACTCCATCCTAATAGAAGGATGCAGGCATAAGCTTAATCACAAAGCCTTAAAGCCTTTAGGGTTTAGTCCCTGATTATGAGGTGAGAAGAGAAGACTCAATGAGACACAAAGGTAAAAACTAAGTGGGGAGACTAATCAAAACCCTAATCATTGTCATGCTTGGCTGTTCCTAAGGTTTGTGAGGTTTACAAGAGAAGTCTTCAATGGAACCACCAGGAAGCAGATGAAAGGATTAGGAGAAGAAAAGTAACTTGCTTCATTTAAGAAGTCAAGTCACTTGAAGAAAGAAAGTGAGAAGAAGAAAGATGAGCAAGCTCAAACTCAAACACATAATGAAATGCAGCAGGGATGCATAAGGGGGATGAAAAGAAAATGTGGGAAGTGAAGGCAAATCCACTTCCCAAAGTAACTTACCACCTGAAAAGTTAGTGAAAGGAATGAAATGCAATGCAAAATGAAATGAAATGGCATGATGTAAATCAAAACCAGAAGCACATGTGAGATGATAATGATTCTATGAGATGATGCAAACATGAATCAAGACATGAGAATGATCATATGGACCAATGGATGCAAATGAAGCAAGTTAAAAACCATGAACAAACATGAAAAGTCATGATATGCAAATGACATACAACATGGCAAACACATGATGCAATGATCAAACATGCTCTCAATATGTCTTAAGATGTTCAATGAATCAAAAGAATGCATAAAATGCTATGGCAAGTCATGTTATGCAAGCAAATGCAAGATGGATGCATATGGAAGCCCAAATTAGGGTTTATGATCAAAGCATCAAACACAAACCAAAATCAGAAGCAAACATCAATATAAAAAATTGAAAATGCACTCAAAGCAACCCTAACCCTATACAAACTCACTGCCCAAAGGAGGGGTTCCAACTCTTAACCTAATTCAAGTTATAATTTTCCTAAGTTTTCTAGGGTTTTAGGGTTCCTTAACAAGAAAAATGTCAAACAAATGGAAAATGAAAGATCAAATCATGCCCATTTAATCTCACAAACTACATGCTAAACACAATGCAATGCAAAAAGAATCAAGGTCCAACTCTCAATGGTTAGGCAGAAATGATTTTTGGAAGTTTGGATCAAAATAATGCTTTGAAAATGAATTAATTCCATGGAAAATTCTCAAAATGCATCAAGATCAAAAAAGAAATTTGGTTTGAGGGTTGGACAATGTTTCTAAATGATTTAAATGTTTCATGAATTTTTTTGTGATTTTTAAATACTTAAAAATATTTTTAATTAATTAATTCTCATTAATTAATTAAAAATAAACTTTTAAATATTTAAAAATATTTTTTAAATGCAAAAAATAAAAATAAAAATGTTTTTGTGTTTTAAAAATTAAATAAAAGTTTGATGAAAATTTTCATAATTTTTAAATGTATTTTGCTATTTTTAATAAATATGAGAAATAAAATGTAAAGAAAATGAAATAAAAATACAAAGTATGCAGTATGAGTGGCTTAGATTGAAAGTTGGAAGATCCAGAGGCTGTGTGTGCAAGTCAACAAGACTGGGAGTAATCAAGATCCAAGGCCCAGGTTCAAAGTTCTTAAACGCGCGTAATCTGATGGCTGAGGTTTGAAGTTGGTTTAATTAATTAAGATTTATTTAATTAAACAGGATTAGGGCATAATGACTCATCTGGGCCGTTCACAAGCGCGCGGGAAACAACATCTAAGGGACGAGATTCAAAGTTGCGTAATTAATTAGGCTTAACCCTAATCACCCTCAGGCGACCGGAGATGAGCTCCGGTCGTCTTCTCCGGCAATGTCAAAACCCTAGCTTCTTCTATAGGCTACCCCAAGTCAAATTAAATGCCCAAAAATATTCCCCTCCCCAAACTAAACCTAAATCCATTCTTAAAAACCATTTATCCACCATGAACAAAGAGGAACAAGCTCAAACTCAAACACGGGCAAAATTTCAGAGAAGCATAAAATGATCATTCCTTCACTATTTTCAAATCTAAGGACATCCCCATGATCAGCATAACACACACTTCCATTTTATAACAAGAAAAGCAAGCTCTGTGAAGAAAAGTTCTTGGCCATACCTGAGCTGGAAAGCTTCAATGGTGAGCTTCCAGGGTCTCCCACTTGTGCTAATGAACTCCCTTGACCCTCCTGAACTCAATGAGATGCTTCAGAGTTCTTGTGGATGGCTGATTTGAGAAGAAGTGTTCTGGTGTAGCAGATTCCACAGTCAGGATTTGTGAGGTTTCAAGCTACTTCAATGGTGGATTTTGGTTCTCTTGAGTGTGTATGATTTATTGGTGAAGAGAAATTGGGTGTTTGATGGCTGGAGAGGGAGATTCGAAGAAGAGGAGTTCTTGACTGATTTTTGTGAAGGCTGTGCTCTTTCTTGTTTCAATGACCAATGCCTTGCTATAACTCTCCCAAGATGTGTGAGTAGCCTGCGGAGCAGGTCAGTAGAGGTGGCTGCTCACTGTTCCAAGAGTATGGGGGTTTTGGCCAAAAAGTCAATGTGATTGGTACTTGCAGCATGGGCTATGGCAGCAGCTGTCTAAGGGCTTGTCTTGCCTCAGCTTGAGTCAAGGATGACCCTTAGATTGCTTGTGAATGTCTGCAGCATGTGGATCATGAGCTATGCTAGATCTTGCAACTTGCCCACTTGTGTTTTCTTATGATTTTGTGCTATGTACATGAGATGGTTCTTGCTGAATTTTGGTGTATGGAACTCCATTTAGTCATGGCAATGCATAGAAACCAATTGGTGATCACACAATTCATGGGAGGATGGTTTTGCCAAGAATCCCTTTTTGTACCTTTATGAAAAAATGACTTAAGGATCTTTGAAAATCAAAGCACAAAAATGAAAAATCCCTTGGGCCAATTCTGATTTTAGGTCATGTGTGATGTTTGTGTAGAGGTTAGACATCAATTAGAAGTCACAAATTGCCTTGGTACAAGAATTTGCAAGTTTTCCATTTGGTGCATAACTTGAAATTTAGTGATTTTTGCCAACTTTGATGAGCCATAACTTTTGATCCAAAATGAATTAGGTCATGTTCTTGTACTTTTTGAAAAGGGAAAGATCTATTCTACAACTTTCATGACCAAAGTTTTTCCATTTGAAGCTTTCTTGAATCAAAAAGTAAGGGTTGAAAAAGTTGCCTAAAATGACATTTCCATTAAAAGTCAAACTTGCCCAAAAAGTCAACTTTGAAAAAGACTTGAAATTCTTCAATTTTGTGAACTTCCAACTTCTTCTATGATCAAATAAAGATCATATACATTCAAAATGATGAAGAACACCCTTTGGTTGGGTCATTGGGGGCCTCAGATGCCCTGATTTTGCACTGACTTGTTCAGAAAGTCAACCTTTGATCAGATGACTTCCCCAAGGAATTTCTTCATGAAAATTGATACGCATACTCCCTATACCATATAGAGACCAATAGAAACAAGAATGACCAAAAAATTTGGAGTTATGGCCTCTGAAACCAAAACCCTAATTTTAGGTCATCTGTGCAGTCAAGCCTGGCTCTGCTTCCATACCAACCTCAGTTCTTGTGATTCTTTGACATTCTTGACTTTGAGAGGATATAATATGATGCTTGAACACACATAGACCCCTTTGAAGTGATTGATGACCTTTGGAGTGGCTCAAGAAGCTCTTAGATTGCTCAGATCACAAACCCTAGATGCAGATGACTTAGAACCAATGCAGTGGATCAAAAATGTGATATGAGATGGTATGATTGAGTTTATGCATATGAAATGATCACAAGCCATGGTGTGAAATGAGTGAGGGAAAATTTGGGGTGTTTACAGCTGCCCCTATTCAAACATGAGTTAGCTGTGCAGGATGTAAGCGACGGCTTAACAGGCAAACAAGATAACTTGTGGTTGAATACCAAAGACAGTCCAAAATTTGCACTCACAGAATGAAAAAGAAAAGGGATATAGATTGTAAAAGAAAATAAGGTATGTTGTAAAGTGTGGGCGACGGAGGACGACCGTCGAGCAGAGGACGACTGCCGGGTAAAGAGCAATGACGGGGACGGCCGACATGCTGGGAAAAGTGCGGAAAATAAAGCAATGACGGGGACGACCGACATGCTGGGGATAAAAGAATTATGATGGGGACGGCCATCAAGATAAAGCTGCAAGATTCTCTGGGGATTAATGAAACATGACGGGGATGGCCATCAAGTTCATAAGGTAAAGTAACCAACGATGGGGACGGCCATCGGGCTAAACTGATGAAGGACGATCATCAGGAAAGGGAAAAGGGACCACGACGGGGACGGCCGTCGGGTTAAAGAATAAATGAAATAAACAGATGATGAGGTACGGTCATCAAAGGTGAAGGACGATCACCTAGCAGGGGACGGCTGCTCTGCTGGGTATAAGATGAGGGACGGTCATCTAAGGTGGAGGACGACCACCTGGCAGGGTACGGCTGCTGAAAGTATCGCGACATAGGACGAATGCCGGATAAAAGGTCGACGATGGGGACGGACATCGGATGAGCATGATGGAGGACGACCATCAAGAGGTGGAGGACGACCACCTAGCAGGGGACGGCTGCTCTCGAGGTTTATCATGACATAGGACGAATGCCAGATAACCAAAATCAACAATGGGGACGGCCATTGGATAAAATGATGAAGGACGATCATCAAGAGGTGGAGGACGACCACCTAGCAGGGGACGGCTGCTAAATATCACGACATAGGACGAATGTCGGATAGAAAATCAATGATGGGGACGGCCATCGGATGAGCATGATGGAGGACGACCATCAAGAGGTGGAGGACGACCACCTAGCAGGGTACGACTGCTCTCAGGGTTTATCATGACACAGGACGAATGCCAGATAAAGAAGAAAGTTTGCTTTGTTGGTGATCTATTGGGGAGTAGTAAACACGGACGAGTGTTTATATCCAAGAAATAAAAGTATAAGTGTTTAGATGTTTGTGTATAGATTAAAGATGCGGACGAGCATCCTTAAGACTACGGTACGGACGAGTATCGGGTAGAAACAAATACTGACACGTGTTCAGAGATGATGATACGGACGAGTATCAACGGGTTAACAGAGAACACGGACGAGTGTTGAATCTGAAGGGATTCTTCTGGGGGAATGGTAGACACAGACGAGTATCTATATTCAAAGGGACAAGAGTGTTTGACACAGTGTATGGATTAAAGATGCGGACGAGCATCCTTAAGACTATGATACGGACGAGTATCAGGTAGAAACAAACGCTTGACGCATGTTCCGAGATGATGATACGGACGAGTACCAACTGGTTAACAAAGAACACGGACGAGTGCCGAATCTGTGGGGATATAAATGGTATATACAAGATACGGACGAGTATCTGTATAAGTGTGAGTGGTGTATAGATGAGTGTTTAATCTGTCGGGGAGAATGACACAGACGAAAGTCAGGGAAATGTATATATATGAGTATTTGTGAGTGCAAAGAGGATGTCTTTGGCTTTCCGCTGGGGATATGACACGGACGGGTGCCACAAGGAGTATATACTGATGTTTGGGAATGCGAGGCAACTGTGTTTGCTGGGGAATCTCCGCTGGGGATTTTGGGGGGTTTTCTGTATATTGATGGATGGTTATTATTCACAAGTGTTTGATTTAAAACATGGCTTATGATTATGCTATATGTTTGATTTCTTCCGAAATGCTCCGTGTTAGACGGAATGCTACGCTTTGTGGGTGAATATGATGTGAATGCCATGATTATGCAAAGATACCAATCCAGGATTCGGATCCCGCCGCTGCGAAGATCTCTGGTCGATCTGCTTGAAATGGACATCCCAGCTGGGGATGGGATCGCTTAGTGGATCTGATGAGATGTAATTGCTTGGGGATATGGGTCACTGATAGGCCCATCCTTGGTAATGAGGGGTCCCAGCTGGGGTTTGTAGAAGCTTTCGTTACTCTGTTGTGATCCCTTCACGCGCTGCTCTGATAGAGGCTGAAACTCTGTGGGGAGATGGTCCCTTGACTTTTGTACTTGGCTGAAGAGGAAATGACAACTCAGCTGGGGAGAAAGAGAGATTACTGAAAGATCTTCTGTTGAGGAGGGTTCTTGACTCAACCGGGGATATGGGCGCCTTCTGGTACTGCCCTGTTGGAGAAATGATGCCTGGCAACTCTGATGGGGAGACGTAACAATTGGCAACTCGGCTGGGGAGAAAACACTTTGAGTGTTAAGACTGAGCGAGCATTGATCTGCCAGCTTGCTGGAGTGAAGCTTTCATGCCCCAAGTTGCATTCTGGGTACCTGCAATCCTGCAAAGATAGGGAAACGCACAAATAATCCCGAGGTATCCCTTACCGGATTCCGTCATAGGAGTTTAAACACTTCTGAGAGTAAGTATATTTCCTGCAAGCATGTGACTTTTAGAAGAAAAGCATATGTATTTATGCAATCAGTTTTTTAGAGACATCAGACATTTTTGCAAATAAAAAATGTACAAGATGAAACATGACTGGAAATCTGATTTTATTAATTCGTGTGCCCTGAATTGGCAATATACAGTCAAAGAAACAAATCCCCTGAAATGAGGAGATTGTTACAAAATGAGAAAACAAAAGCTGGCAATGTTGACGACGCTTTCGAGGAGCTTCCCTCCTGCTATGACTCGTATGACATTTGACGTTCTTCTCATTTTGCTTTCTGAAGAAGGCTGATTCTGACAGAAGCTTGATCCTTCCGAAGTTTACCGAGTTGCAAGTGATACAGACGAATTCAGAATGCAGTTGTTCGCTTATTCCCTTATTTTGCATGGATCTCCCTTTCGGGTTTTCAATCCATTGGGATACCCATTTTTGCCTGAGTTGTCCAATGCGGCTTTTCAACTCAGCGGGTGTACATTTTTTTGTTTATTTTCCCTTATTTTTGCCCGAGTCTTTTATTCTGTTTTTGACTCGCCGGGATGCCCTATTTTTTGCCTGGACTTACATTCTGTTTTTATGTCCAGCGGGTCATTTTTATGCGAAATATTTTTTAACTGCATCTGAATTCACAGGGGACGGGAAGTCTTCACCATCCATAGTGTCGAGCATCAGTGCTCCACCCGAGAAAACTTTCTTTACTACAAATGGTCCTTCATAATTCGGAGTCCACTTGCCCCTGTAGTCTGTATGAGGAGGGAGGATTCTCTTTAGCACAAGATCTCCTACTTGGTACTCTCGGTGCCTGACTTTCTGATCGAAGGCTCTCTTCATTCTTTTCTGATACAGCTGCCCATGACAGATTGCAGCCAACCTCTTTTCTTCAATCAGACTCAGTTGTTCGTATCGGGACCGGACCCACTCTGCTTCGTTTAGCTTAACATCCATTAGTACCCGTAGGGAGGGTAGTTCAACCTCAACTGGTAGGACTGCCTCCATACCGTACACAAACTGATACGGTGTTGCCCCAGTGGATGTTCTGATTGACGTGCGGTACCCATGCAAGGCAAACGGTAGCATTTCATGCCAGTCTTTATAGGTGACTACCATCTTCTGCATAATCTTCTTGATATTCTTATTTGCTGCCTCAACAACGCCATTCATCTTTGGCCTGTAGGGAGAAGAATTGTGGTGTTGGATCTTGAAGTCCCGACATAGCTCTGCCATCATTTTGTTGTTCAAGTTGGAACCATTATCAGTAATGATTCGCTCGGGAACTCCGTATCGACAGATGATATCTCTCTTCAGAAATCTGGCTACCACTTGCCTTGTAACATTTGCGTAAGAAGCTGCTTCGACCCACTTGGTGAAATAGTCAATGGCAACCAGGATGAATCTGTGGCCATTCGAAGCATTCGGTTCAATCTTGCCAATCATATCGATGCCCCACATAGCAAAGGGCCAAGGCGAAGACATCACATTCAAAGGATTGGGAGGCACATGCACCTTATCCGCATAAATCTGGCATTTATGGCATTTTCTGGCGTAGGCACAACAGTCAGCATCCATTGTGATCCAGTAATAGCCTGATCTTAGAAACTTTTTAGCCATGGCATGCCCTCCAGCATGGGTACCAAAGGATCCTTCGTGCACTTCGTGCATTAACAAACCTGCTTCTGTCTTGTCAACGCATCTGAGGAGTACCATGTCAAAGTTTCTCTTGTACAGGGAGCCATCAGTGTTCAGAAAGAAACTACCAGCAAGCCTTCTCAGAGTCTTATCATTGGAAGATGCCCCAGGTGGGTATGTTTGATCCTCCAAGAAGCACTTAATGTCATGGAACCAAGGCTTATTATCTTTGACAACATCTGCTGCGAACACATATGCTGGTCTGTCAAGTCTGGACACTGAGATTTGAGGTACAAAGTTGGCAGCTTGAACTTTGATCATGGACGAAATGGTAGCCAGAGCATCTGCAAACTGATTCTCATCCTGAGGGATATACTCAAGCTTGACTGTTGTAAAGAAAGTCAATAACCTCCTTGTATAATTCCTGTAAGGTATCAGATGATCCTGGTGGGTGTACCATTTGCCGTTGGTCTGATTGATTACCAGAGTTGAATCCCCGAATACAGTCAATGTCTTGATCCTGAGGTCGATGGCTTCCTCAAGACCCATAATGCATGCTTCGTATTCAGCTTCGTTGTTAGTGCAGTTGAAAGTGAGTTTTGCCGAGAAAGGCATGTGAACTCCTTTAGGTGTAATGAGTACTGCACCAACACCACGACCATTCATATTAACAACCCCATCAAACATCATAGTCCATTCTTCTTCCGGGTCAGGCCCTTCAGTGTGAACAGGCTCTTCATGATCTTTGGCTTTTATGAACATGATGTCTTCATCAGGGAAGTCAAATCTCATAGGCTGGTAATCATCAATAGGTTGCTCAGCAAGATATTCAGACAATACACTGCCCTTGATGGCCTTCTGAGAGGTGTACTGAATGTCATATTCTGTAAGAATCATTTTCCATCTTGCAACCCGTCCGGTAAGCGCTGGCTTCTCGAATATGTACTTAACTGGGTCCATTTTGGAGATCAATAAAGTAGTGTGGGTCAACATATATTGTCTCAGTCGGCGAGCAGCCCACGCTAAAGCACAGCAAGTTTTCTCGAGCAGTGAATAACGTTGTTCACAGTCGGTAAACTTTTTGCTTAGGTAGTATATTGCATACTCTTTTCGACCAGACTCGTCATGCTGGCCCAGTACACACCCCATTGACTCTTCTAATACTGTCAAGTACATTATTAGAGGTCTTCCTTCAACTGGAGGCATAAGGATTGGAGGTTCTTGCAAGTACTCCTTGATCTTGTCAAAAGCCTTCTGGCAGTCTTCATTCCACCTGACCGTTTGTTCTTTTCTCAACAGCTTGAACAAGGGCTCACAGGTTGCTGTAAGGTGAGATATGAACCTTGAAATGTAGTTCAACCGACCTAAGAACCCTCGAACTTCTTTTTCTGTCTTCGGTGCAGGCATCTCTTGAATAGCTTTGACTTTATCAGGGTCAACTTCAATCCCTTTCTCACTTACAATAAAACCCAGCAGCTTACCAGATCGCACCCCGAATGTGCATTTGTTGGGGTTCAATTTCAGTTGGTACTTCCTCAGACGCTTGAACAGCTTTAGCAGATTTACCAAGTGGTCTTCTTCAGTGAGGGACTTGGCAATCATGTCATCCACATAACATTCGATTTCTTTATGGATCATATCGTGGAATAATGTTACCATAGCCCGTTGATACGTTGCACCAGCATTCTTCAGTCCAAATGGCATTACCTTGTAACAGAACGTGCCCCAAGGTGTGATGAAGGTTGTCTTCTCCATGTCTTCAGGTGACATTTTGATCTGATTGTATCCTGAAAATCCGTCCATGAAGGAGAATACCGAGAACTGAGCCGTATTATCGACCAATACATCAATGTGAGGTAATGGGAAATCATCTTTCGGGCTGGCTCTGTTCAGATCCCGGTAGTCAACACACATCCTTACTTTGCCGTCTTTCTTAGGCACATGTACTATATTAGCAACCCACGGCGGATAGCTAGTTACAGCAAGGAACCCGGCGTCCCACTGCTTTTGTACCTCTTCTTTGATTTTCATTGCCATGTCTGGGCGAGTACGGCGCAGTTTCTGTTTAACCGGTGGGCATTCTTCTCTTAAAGGCAGCTTGTGCACAACAATGTCGGTGTCCAACCCTGGCATATCTTGATAAGACCAAGCAAACACGTCCACATATTCTTGAAGCAGGTCAATCAGTTGTCTCTTCACTGAGTCTTGTAAGCAGGCCCCGATTTTAACTTCTTTCACGTCTTCATCTGTACCAAGATTAATTGTCTCTACTTCCTCCTGATGAGGAGTGATAACCTTTTCCTCTTGTCTCAACAATCTGGCTAGCTCTTTAGGAAGCTCGTAATCTTCTTCAACCCCTTCATCAGCTTGATTGATCGGATTGTCAAAGTCATACGAAGTCATAGCCGTGCTGTTGTCGGTGCAGTCTGGAAGGCACTCTCTGCAAGGGTTCAGTTTGTTCATTTTAGTGATTTGATTTTAATCTTGTTTAGAAAAGTGAAATAAAGTTGTCATTTTGAAAACACTGCCATTTATTTTTTGTACAAAAAGAAAAATGGAAAAACAGTGATCGGAAAAGAAAAAAGACTCATTTGCAAAAGATGTCTGATATTTCATTGATTAATCTTGTTGCACAAAAATTACAGATGGCCCGATTACAAAATGAGTCTTGTCATCTTGGGCAAGATGCAAGACTTGATGCATGCTATAAAAATACAGGAAATAATAATTACTCTGCAGGAGTAACTCTTATAATTTCCTGGGAAGACCATTTTGAGATACTGCTCCCCGGGATCTTTGGACGTATCCAACTCTCCAGGTTACGGTCGCTTTCATCCTCGTCTTCCAAATTGTTGACAGCATCAGGGGTGAGCATCCCCCCGCTAACAAAGTTGGGCTCCTTAGCAGCCTCTGCTTGATCTTGTTGAGTTGGTTTGTAACCCAACCCAAATCTATCCTCTTTCTTCTCCACAGGTAACAATTTGCCCCAGCCTTGGGCAGTTCCTTCTTCAATAACCCTCCGGGCTTGTTGGTATGATGTCATTGAGGTTCCAGGTACAGCAGATGTTTCATTTATGTTCAAGGCCTCAAACCCTTGACTCATCGTTTCATGGATCTCCCCATCCATCTCAATGTATTTGTAGGTATCCAGATGGCTAACAAAAATATCTTCCTCTCCACAAATAGTAACGACTTGGCCCTCCCACTCGAATTTTAACTTCTGGTGAAGGGTTGAGGTCACGGCGCCAGCGGCGTGAATCCATGGTCTACCCAATAGACAGCTGTAGGCAGGCTGTATATCCATCACGTAGAAGGTCGTTTTGAAAGTTTGTGGGCCAATCGTTATAGGTAACTCAATTTCTCCCAGAACTGATCTCTTAGAACCGTCAAAGGCTCTTACTACTAAGTTACTGGGACGTAATGCCAATCCTTCATACTCTAGCTTCACAAGGGCTTTTTTAGGTAAGACATTGAGGGATGATCCTGTGTCTACCAGCACATGGGAAAGAACTGCACCCTTACATTCCATGGTAATGTGCAAAGCCTTGTTATGATTGCGGCCTTCCGTAGTCAAATCAGTGTTGGTAAATCCTAGTCCATTACTAGCATTAACATTTCCGACCACAACTTCCAACTGATTGACGGTGATCTCCTCTGGCACATAAGCTGCGTGCAAGACTTTTAGTAGTGCGTTCCGATGAGCCTCGGAGCACATAAGCAATGATAGAATAGAGATCTTGGAAGGCGTCTGGTGAAGCTGATCCACTATCTTGTAATCACTTTTCTTGATGATTCTCATGAATTCATCAACTTCTTGATCAAAAGGCATTTTCAAAGCCTCTTTAACAATCTGCTCTTCCTGCACCAAGCTCTTCCCTTTTGCCTTGGCAGCAGCTTCTGCTTCAGCAGTGGGTCTTTGAATTTGTGGAGCAAAGAGACGTCCGCTTCGAGTGAAGCCTCCGCCTCCTCCCACATTATCTATTTGTGGTGCAGGGGTTGATGGTTCAAAAGTGATTTTCCGTCCTTTGCAGTATAGATCGGAGCCGTAATGCCAGGGGATGGCATTACTGCTTTCATAAGGTACTGGCCCAGGCACTGTGATAGTGATTGGACTGATGGCGGCTGCAGAAGGGACCATGATAGTCTGTGGATCATAATATATTGTGACTGGTGCTCTGATAAGAGTGGCATTTTGTGAGTTGTAGGCAGAATCATTTTCAGGATCATAATAAATTGTAACCGTTGAGACATTTGCTGCTGAAGTTGTAGGAGACATTGTTGGAAGGATGGGTGTTGTTGTTGTAGGAGATTCTGAATGAAGGGGTGCTGAAGTTGTAGAAGGGATGTTTGCTGATATCTGGTCCGTTGAAGTAACAGATGAAGCATTTGTTGACGAGATTGAAGAGTTGCTTGGAACAATGGTTGTTGTATTTGTAGAAGACTCGGGGATTGCAGTTAAGGAGATTGATGGATTGGTAGGTATTGATGTTGTGATTTGAAGCAGGCCACTCTGGATGAGACCATCTATGCCATCTCTTAAGTTATCACATCCATTCACTGAAATGTTGCAATAAGCACACCCTAGCTCGCATCCAGGGAACATTTGACATTCAAGGAGTTGAGCTTTAATCTCTACCAACGGTGTCCGAATCTGACCCACACTGGTTATCAAGTAAGACGGCTTGTCTTCTTCAATAGCATTGATTCTGGGACCTCCATGGTTTAGCATAGGGTTCTTGTTAACATTTGGTGGTGGTGCGAAGTTTAGAGCCTTGGAATCTACCAAGTCTTGTACCTTCATGTGCAAAGCTCTGCACTTCTCTATACTATGGCCAGGTGCATTTGAGTGAAAAGCACATCTGGCGTTGGAGTCATAATTTCTGGGTAGACTGGTAGGATCTGGAGGTGCCAATGTCCTTAGCTCAACCAGGTTGAGTTTCAGGAGTTGTGGCAGTAATGTGGCATATGGCATAGGGATCGGATCGATCACCCTATTGGCCTGAGAAGGTCTCTGTTGGAACGGTCTTTGCTGATTGTTGTTGTTGGTGTTGTTGTAGCTTCTCTGAGGAGGATACTGATTTTGTTGCTGATAATTTTGTTGCTGTGGTTGATAAGCTGGTTGTGGATGAACTGGAGCGGGAATGGTGACTGCTGCCACAGACCTATGAACATATTGGGGTCTGCCCCTGCTGGCATGGATAGCATTGGTCTCACCAGTTCTTCTCGGGCCTACAAAAGGCTTTCTTGTGTTGTTGGATGAGCTGGCACCGTTGTCTGAAATTTTGCCCATCTTTAACAGGCTCTCAATCCTTTCTCCAGCTATAACAACATCTGCGAAGCTGGTTGAAGAAAAGGAAGTTAGCCTATCAATGTATGTTCCTTGGAGGGTGTTCATAAACATATCTGCCATCTCTCTCTCTGACATGGGCGGCTGGACAGCGGCAGCAAGCTGTCTCCACCTCTGGGCGTACTCTCGGAAGCTTTCTCTGGATGACTGTGACATTCCCATCAGGAGGGTCCTGTTGGGTGCCATATCCAAATTATACTGGTATTGTCTAATGAAGGCCTCTGCCAAGTCCTTCCAACATCTGATGGTTGCTCTAGTCAGATGGGAGTACCATTCCCTTGAAGCTCCCGTTAAGCTATCCTCAAAATAAAACATCCATAGCTTCTCGTCCATGGTATATGCCTTCAGCCTCCCCAGAAAGGATTGCAAGTGGGTCCGTGGGCAGGAAGTCCCGTTGTACTTTTCAAAACAAGGAGGCTTAAACTTATGGGGAATCCTGACCCCGTCCACTAAGCCCATGTCCATAACATCAAAGCCCAAAGAGTTTTGAGACTCCAAGGACCTTAATTTTTCAGCAATTTCATCCAGCCTTCTGTCATAGGCTTCCTCCCCAGCTCCCATCACTGTGAACTGATCTTCCTGGGGGTCTTCTTGCAGCACTCTGCCTGTAGTAGCATTCCCTTGTACATTAGCAGGGATGTTGATTTCTGGGTGAAGGTGGGGTCCAAATACAGGGGGGTTGACATGAGGCTGAACCCTCTCATTGTTGCTTGTCCCTGCAGTCCCTAGATGGGGGTCTTCCTGATTCTGCCTTTCTACCATTGCTCTTAATCTCTCTTGGCTCTGAGCCATATTATTCATCACCTCCATAAATTGTGTCATCTGAGCCCTCATTTCCAATCTTTCATTGGCCATTTGGTTCCTGACCTCTGTAAGGTCCTGTTGTACCTGGTCCATCTGTATACCCGGAAGGTTGTTACGGGTTGGATATCTGTGTGGACGGTTGAGTGGGAACACCCGACGGCGAGCAATAGTTCCTGAATATCACAACAGAGTTAGCAACAAAAACAAAACAAACCTACAAAACAAACAAGGGTTAGCATGCAATGCAGTATGCTTATTTGTTTCCAAGGTATCCGGCTTGGCACTTGGTTTTGACCTTTCCAGACCCTTGAAGATGCTGTTGATGTTGCTTTGAAGGAAACTCAGATGGAACAAACTGATATTACAAAAAGTGAATAATACATAGTTGTTTCTTACAATACATGCCCTCTGAGGGGTCAAAATACAACATAAGAAAATAAAAGTACATGAAATGAAAGCAACAACAAGCAAAAGTCAGACACCAAGACCAAACTCATCCTCCTGAACTTCCTTGAGAAGTGCTTCAGTCACAGGATCAGCTGGACGCTCTGTGAGATTCCTGATAAGGAGATTCCTGGTAGTAACAGCTGCAGTTAGCTTCTTGTGTTGACTCTGGTCCTTTGACCTCTTCACACCAGCTCTAATTTTTAACTCTGAGATCTCTCTCTGGGCTGCTAGCAAGGCTTCCTGTTGCTCTTTTGCACTAGCTTCCAACTGCTCAATTTTGTCCTGAGTCCTCTTATCTTCTAGGGTACGAGCTTCGGTGATCCTGACCCACCGAGCTTGACTCTCCTTCAGATACAAATCAGTCCTGGCCTTCTGGAACTGAGCTTCCTTGCAGGCATTCTTCAAGATCTGTTCTCCAGCCCTAGCCTTCTTGATATAATCCTCTGACTTCTCAATTCTGGCTAGATGCTCCACTTTCAGCTTCTCTAACCTCTCAATATCCATCCTACCATCACTCCTCTCCCAGAGGGTCTTCTGTAGGGCCTGAGTCAACTTCTCATTTCTCTCTTTTAATTTCTCAAACTCCTCCAGACTGATAGTGACAGGAGGTGGTGCTGAGGATGGCCCAGGCATATCCTCCATGGTGAAGGGCATCCCAGAAAATTGAGCCCTGGCATGGGACCACTCATAGTACTGTGCTGAAGCCACATTGTTGCACTTCCCCAGAATGGTTACTCCTTTAGTATGAACATTGTCCCAGGCCTAGGCTACTTGCCTGACAATAGCCAGATTAGGCTTGTTCTCACAGTAAAGAGTCTCAGCCAAGTCTTGTGCCTTAGGAGTGTGGACCAATGCATAGCCCAGTTGTCTTTTGAATAGCAGAGGGTTGTAGTTGATGCTACCCTTAACTCCTATTAGGGGTACATTGGGAAACTGCCCGCAACTGGTAATGATGTTCCTGCCCTTTGTGCTTTGAGTGCACCACCTGATATCAGCTGAGGTCAAAGCAGTGAGTCTTCTAGCCCAGTTTCTTTGCTGGTGAGGGTTCAAAAATGCATCTGTCTTGGGCAAATGCTTGAGTAACCAGGTATGGAAAAGGGGAGCACAGCACCTCACTAATCTTCCCCTCTGCTTTTCATTCCTCTGGTGTACTGAGTAGTAGAAATCTCCCAGTAAGGTGGGCACTGGGTTCCTCAGGATGAAAAGATGGATTGCATTCTTACTTACAAACTTAGGCTCATCTGCAAATAAAATAATCCCATATATGCTCAGGGCCAATAAAGCACAGACTGCCTTCCACTCTCCCAAAGAAGCCTTCAGGGTAGCTTGAGAGATCAAGAAATCCAGATGTAGACCAGAGATTCCAGCCTTAGTAGTCATGTTTTGCCCAATCAGAACTGGTTCCAGATATAATGCCTTTGCCACTTCCTCATTACTTGGAAAAGCCATCTCAGGGTTGAAGGGGACTCCACCCCTGATAGGTATACCAACCAATGATGAATACTCCTCCAATAAAGGTCCCAACTGGAAATCCTGAAAAGTGAAACACCTCAGAGGGGGATCATAGAACTGCAGGCAAGTATGAATCAGGCTCCTCTGTGAAGGGTCCAAATCCATAACCACATCAAGTATGCCTCCATAGTGTTCTCTAAATAGTGGTATATGGTCTGGAGTAATCAGGGTCTGAATCTTCCTGATGTCAGCTAGCTCAGGCTGAAAGAAGTGGTAGGAGATATTACTCTTCTTAGGTGCCATGTTGCTGAAAAAGAGCTGAGACAAATGCTGATGATGGAGAATAAAAACTGATGATGGGCCACTGACAGGCTGAGACTAGTGATGCAGGTAACTGAAGCAGGTAGCTGATAGCTGAAGTAGATGCTGATGAAGATAGGTCTATGCTGATGATGGGGTCAAAACCAAGCCAAAAATAAAGTATGGATACCCTGAAACACAAATAAGCAAATGTTAAAATGATGCAATGATGATGTATGCAAATGATATGCAAGGGTTTGTGACTGAGCTGGATCTGATCAAGTGCTCTGATATAAGTCCAGGTATGTTCAAGAAATCCAGATGGAGGTCTATAAGTCCAGTAACCAAGGTGGGGGACTCAAATAAAGAGTCACATGTCCAGGGTTTAGAATCACAAGAACTGTTCCAAGATGGGGTAATCTTATTCAAACAAAGTAACAGGGTATGCTGAGGTCAAGGGTACCTGCAAACCTGTAAACAGCCCAACCCCCTCACAGGTGGTGTTCTAAAACAAGGATCCTCAGACTTGGATCAGTTATGAGAAGTGTAAACACTTCTAACCCGGAGGTACAGTGTTTACAATAACCATAAAAGTTCCTCCTCTAATTCACCTCAGTTTCTAAAGGTCAATACTAAAGGTCATCCAGACTTAGCAGGCTTCCCAGATAGCCCTAGCACTACAGGAAATCTGTAGCACAGAGTTCTCAAGAAGAAACCCATATCTGAACCGTGTTTCATATTCCCGCACCAGACCGAAATGGAATGGGAAAGAACATGAACCACTCTAGCCTAGGTGTCACTCAGGTCCCAGGTATAGGACCTCAACTCTCAATAGAACACCCACCCACCAAAGCAACAAAACAGATCCAGCCAGCACAGCATGACAGTATGATATATGTAAAGCTATAAAGAGAGCAATAAAACAACTATACATAAAGCAAAAAAGAAAAAATACAAACAAGCACAAATAGCACATAACACCCCAGTAAACACAAATCAATCAAGCGCTAGGAGGAACCCACAAAAAGAACCAGAAGCCCTGGTTGCAGTATAAGGGTCCCCAGCAGAGTCGCGAAGCTGTCGCTCCCGATAAATGGGAATGGCCCAAATAAAGGTACAGACGCGAACGGTCGGCGAAAAGAGATGCGAGAACACACAGCAGTGAACTCACAGGGAATGAAAAGAGTCGCCAGCTAGGCATTTTTATCCCGGAGGAAAGGTAATGCTGCATAGACCTAGAAAAAGATGGATAAGACGGTTGCGAACCAGAGAGACTGAGAAAGGGGGTTGGTTACAACCTGGGAAGGTATTAGCACCCAGATTGTCCGCCGTACTCGACGGGATCCACGCTTAAAAGATTTGTGTTTTAAAGGGGTAGTGTCAGTGCAATTTGTGTATAAAAGAGCTGGAAAAGGATGTACAGGTGTCAGTGTAAGAGAAGTGTAAAGTGTGATATATACAGTGTCAGTGTAAGGATAAGAGTGAAATGCTCATGACTATGAGGCTTAAAAGAATGAAGCTGGAAGGAGGGGGAATATACAGAGACTTTTGTTCGATAACTGTTAAGTTATGCCTACGTATCCTCTCGTGCAATGAGGAAGTCAGAACACCGTAGTTCGACCCAAAGAGACTGAAAGATAAATTGACTTGTGAACTGCCTACTTGTTTATGCTCAAGTGTATGACCTGTCTGGCTCAGGTGCTAACTGTCTTGCATTAGACGGAAGAAGCAAGTTCTCGTTTGTGAGTGAAGATGATGAGAAAAGAATCCCGAAGGAGACGATTATTGTTTGTTTTTATGTTTTCAGTCTTTTATTGCTTTTGAAAGTTTGTCATAAGATAATGAGCTTAAGCCTAAACCAATGGATTTAGTAAACTCATCACATCTTCCCTCTGATTAGGGGTAATGAGAATACCTTAAGTGTGAAGTCAGCTTCTCACACTTAATCACCATGATGTAGGGTTAAGATCATTAACCTACTTGTGATTATTTAGATGTTTTTGGTGTTTTTG
Source organism: Lathyrus aphaca (assembly GCA_963966055.1). Taxonomy (NCBI): domain Eukaryota; kingdom Viridiplantae; phylum Streptophyta; class Magnoliopsida; order Fabales; family Fabaceae; genus Lathyrus; species Lathyrus aphaca. The sequence continues at coordinate 679,495,434 of OZ014519.1, read as the reverse complement.
TTTAGTGTTAAGTAATGAGATTAAGCCATAATCAGGGATTAAACAGACTCATTACACCATCCTAATAGAAGGATAATAGATGAGAATGTTTAAGCTGAGGAAAGCTCCTCAACTTAATCCATGATTAGGGATTAAACTCATGACAAAACAAGCCTTTGATTAAGTGGATTTTTATTTAATGGTGAGATGATGAAGTGAATTTTATGGTTTGTAAGACAACTTGAGGGGGACTTGTCCATTAACACTAGGGTTAGTCCTTCTTAACCAGTTAAGGAAGAATTAGAACCCTAATGCAAGGCCCAAGTTACAAGCTTGATGTCTTAGTGATTATTATGTGAATTGATTAAAGGAGTTAAACACATTAAGGGTTTAACACTTAGGACTAAAGTTATACACTCCATCCTAATAGAAGGATGCAGGCATAAGCTTAATCACAAAGCCTTAAAGCCTTTAGGGTTTAGTCCCTGATTATGAGGTGAGAAGAGAAGACTCAATGAGACACAAAGGTAAAAACTAAGTGGGGAGACTAATCAAAACCCTAATCATTGTCATGCTTGGCTGTTCCTAAGGTTTGTGAGGTTTACAAGAGAAGTCTTCAATGGAACCACCAGGAAGCAGATGAAAGGATTAGGAGAAGCAAAGTAACTTGCTTCATTTAAGAAGTCAAGTCACTTGAAGAAAGAAAGTGAGAAGAAGAAAGATGAGCAAGCTCAAACTCAAACACATAATGAAATGCAGCAGGGATGCATAAGGGGGATGAAAAGAAAATGTGGGAAGTGAAGGCAAATCCACTTCCCAAAGTAACTTACCACCTGAAAAGTTAGTGAAAGGAATGCAATGCAATGCAAAATGAAATGAAATGGCATGATGTAAATCAAAACCAGAAGCACATGTGAGATGATAATGATGCTATGAGATGATGCAAACATGAATCAAGACATGAGAATGATCATATGGACCAATGGATGCAAATGAAGCAAGTTAAAAACCATGAACAAACATGAAAAGTCATGATATGCAAATGACATACAACATGGCAAACACATGATGCAATGATCAAACATGCTCTAAATATGTCTTAAGATGTTCAATGAATCAAAATAATGCATAAAATGCTATGGAAAGTCATGTTATGCAAGCAAATGCAAGATGGATGCATATGGAAGCCCAAATTAGGGTTTATGATCAAAGCATCAAACACAAACCAAAATCAGAAGCAAACATCAATATAAAAAATTGAAAATGCACTCAAAGCAACCCTAACCCTATACAAACTCACTGCCCAAAGGAGGGGTTCCAACTCTTAACCTAATTCAAGTTATAATTTTCCTAAGTTTTCTAGGGTTTTAGGGTTCCTTAACAAGAAAAATGTCAAACAAATGGAAAATGAAAGATCAAATCATTCCCATTTAATCTCACAAACTACATGCTAAACACAATGCAATGCAAAAAGAATCAAGGTCCAACTCTCAATGGTTAGGCAGAAATGATTTTTGGAAGTTTGGATCAAAATAATGCTTTGAAAATGAATTAATTCCATGGAAAATTCTCAAAATGCATCAAGATCAAAAAAGAAATTTGGTTTGAGGGTTGGACAATGTTTCTAAATGATTTTAAATGTTTCATGAATTTTTTTGTGATTTTTAAATACTTAAAAGTATTTTTAATTAATTAATTCTCATTAATTAATTAAAAATAAACTTTTAAATATTTAAAAATATTTTTTAAATGCAAAAAATAAAAATAAAAATGTTTTTGTGTTTTAAAAATTAAATAAAAGTTTGATGAAAATTTTCATAATTTTTAAATGTATTTTGCTATTTTTAATAAATATGAGAAATAAAATGTAAAGAAAATGAAATAAAAATACAAAGTATGCAGTATGAGTGGCTTAGATTGAAAGTTGGAAGATCCAGAGGCTGTGCGTGCAAGTCAACAAGACTGGGAGTAATCAAGATCCAAGGCCCAGGTTCAAAGTTCTTAAACGCGCGTAATCTGATGGCTGAGGTTTGAAGTTGGTTTAATTAATTAAGATTTATTTAATTAAACAGGATTAGGGCATAATGACTCATCTGGGCCGTTCACAAGCGCGCGGGAAACAGCATCTAAGGGACGAGATTCAAAGTTGCGTAATTAATTAGGCTTAACCCTAATCACCCTCAGGCGACCGGAGATGAGCTCCGGTCGTCTTCTCCGGCAATGTCAAAACCCTAGCTTCTTCTATAGGCTACCCCAAGTCAAATTAAATGCCCAGAAACCTTCCCCTCCCCAAACTAAACCTAAATCCATTCTTAAAAACCATTTATCCACCATGAACAAAGAGGAACAAGCTCAAACTCAAACACGGGCAAAATTTCAGAGAAGCATAAAATGATCATTCCTTCACTATTTTCAAATCTAAGGACATCCCCATGATCAGCATAACACACACTTCCATTTTATAACAAGAAAAGCAAGCTCTGTGAAGAAAAGTTCTTGGCCATACCTGAGATGGAAAGCTTCAATGGTGAGCTTCCAGGGTCTCCCACTTGTGCTAATGAACTCCCTTGACCCTCCTGAACTCAATGAGATGCTTCAGAGTTCTTGTGGATGGCTGATTTGAGAAGAAGTGTTCTGGTGTAGCAGATTCCACAGTCAGGATTTGTGAGGTTTCAAGCTACTTCAATGGTGGATTTTGGTTCTCTTGAGTGTGTATGATTTATTGGTGAAGAGAAATTGGGTGTTTGATGGCTGGAGAGGGAGATTCGAAGAAGAGGAGTTCTTGACTGATTTTTGTGAAGGCTGTGCTCTTGCTTGTTTCAATGACCAATGCCTTGCTATAACTCTCCCAAGATGTGTGAGTAGCCTGCGGAGCAGGTCAGTAGAGGTGGCTGCTCACTGTTCCAAGAGTATGGGGGTTTTGGCCAAAAAGTCAATGTGATTGGTACTTGCAGCATGGGCTATGGCAGCAGCTGTCTAAGGGCTTGTCTTGCCTCAGCTTGAGTCAAGGATGACCCTTAGATTGCTTGTGAATGTCTGCAGCATGTGGATCATGAGCTATGCTAGATCTTGCAACTTGCCCACTTGTGTTTTCTTATGATTTTGTGTTATGTACATGAGATGGTTCTTGCTGAATTTTGGTGTATGGAACTCCATTTAGTCATGGCAATGCATAGAAACCAATTGGTGATCACACAATTCATGGGAGGATGGTTTTGCCAAGAATCCCTTTTTGTACCTTTATGAAAAAATGACTTAAGGATCTTTGAAAATCAAAGCACAAAAATGAAAAGTCCCTTGGGCCAATTCTGATTTTAGGTCATGTGTGATGTTTGTGTAGAGGTTAGACATCAATTAGAAGTCACAAATTGCCTTGGTACAAGAATTTGCAAGTTTTCCATTTGGTGCATAACTTGAAATTTAGTGATTTTTGCCAACTTTGATGAGCCATAACTTTTAATCCAAAATGAATTAGGTCATGTTATTGTACTTTTTGAAAAGGGAAAGATCTATTCTACAACTTTCATGACCAAAGTTTTTCCATTTGAAGCTTTCTTGAATCAAAAAGTAAGGGTTGAAAAAGTTGCCTAAAATGACATTTCCATTAAAAGTCAAACTTGCCCAAAAAGTCAACTTTGCAAAAGACTTGAAATTCTTCAATTTTGTGAACTTCCAACTTCTTCTATGATCAAATAAAGATCATATACATTCAAAATGATGAAGAACACCCTTTGGTTGGGTCATTGGGGGCCTCAGATGCCCTGATTTTGCACTGACTTGTTCAGAAAGTCAACCTTTGATCAGATGACTTCCCCAAGGAATTTCTTCATGAAAATTGATACGCATACTCCCTATACCATATAGAGACCAATATAAACAAGAATGACCAAAAAATTTGGAGTTATGGCCTCTGAAACCAAAACCCTAATTTTAGGTCATCTGTGCAGTCAAGCCTGGCTCTGCTTCCATACCAATCTCAGTTCTTGTGATTCTTTGACATTCTTGACTTTGAGAGGATATAATATGATGCTTGAACACACATAGACCCATTTGAAGTGATTGATGACCTTTGGAGTGGCTCAAGAAGCTCTTAGATTGCTCAGATCACAAACCCTAGATGCAGATGACTTAGAACCAATGCAGTGGATCAAAAATGTGATATGAGATGGTATGATTGAGTTTATGCATATGAAATGATCACAAGCCATGGTGTGAAATGAGTGAGGGCAAATTTGGGGTGTTTACAACCATCACGGTGCCTGGACCCGTTCCATACGAAAGCAGTAATGCCATCCCTTGGCATTATGGCTCTGACCTTTACTGCGACGGGGAGAAAATCACTTTGGACTCTTCAACTTCTTCTCCACAGATTGATAATGTTGGGGGAGGCGGAGGCTTCACCAGAAGCGGACGCCTTTTCGCCTCACAATTGCAAAAACCTAATGCCGAAGCAGAAGCTGCTGCCAAAGCAAAAGGAAAGAGTGTGGTATTTGAAGAGCCGGCTGTCAAAGAAACTCAGAAGACATCTTTTGAACAAGATGTAGACGAGTTTATGAGAATCATAAAGAGAAGTGATTACAAGGTGGTGGATCAGCTTCACTAAACTCCCTCAAAGATCTCCATATTATCCCTGCTGATGTGTTCTGAAGCTCACAGGAATGCATTACTGAAAGTCTTGCACGCAGCATACGTGCCAGAAGAGATCACTGTTAATCAGCTGGAAACTGTGGTGGGAAATGTCAACACCAGTCATGGGCTGGGCTTTACCAATGCTGACTTGACAACTGAGGGGCGTAACCACAACAAGGCTTTACACATCACTCTAGAATGTAAGGGTGTTGTTCTGTCTCATGTACTGGTGGACACTGGGTCTTCACTCAATGTTCTACCAAAGAAAGCCTTAGTGAAGCTGGAGTATGATGGCTTGGCATTACGTCCGAGTAATTTGGTGGTAAGACCATTTGATGGCTCTAAAAGATCAGTGCTTGGGGAGATTGATCTGCCTGTGATGATTGGCCCGCAGACCTTCAAAATTACCTTCTATGTGATGGACATTCAGTCGGCCTACAGCTGTTTGTTGGGTAGACCTTGGATCCATGCCGCTGGCGCAGTTACGTCTACCCTTCACCAGAAGCTGAAATTCGAGTGGGAAGGCCAGATCATCACCATCTGTGGGGAAGAGGACATTTTTGTTAGCCATCTGGCTACGTACAAATACATTGAAATGGATGGAGAGATCCATGAAACCATTAGCCAGGGATTTGAGGCCCTGAACATTAATGAAGCATCTGTTGTACTAGGAACCTCCATGATGTCTTATCAGCAAGCCAGGAAGGTTGTTGAAGAGGGTACTGCCCAAGGTTGGGGCAAGCTTTTGCCTGTGGAGAAGAAGGAGGACAAATTTGGGTTGGGTTACAAACCAACTCAACAAGATCAATCAGAGGTTGCTAAGAAGCCCAATTTTGTCAGCGGGGGAATGCTCACCCCGGATGCAGTGAACAACTTGGAAGATGAGTTGGAAGATGAGTGCAACCTGGAGAGCTGGATACGTCCAAGGGTCCCGGGGAGCCATATCTCAAACTGGTCTTCCCAGGAAATTATAAGGGTTACTCCTGCAGAGTAATTATTATTTCCTGTATATTTTAAGCATGCATCAAGTCTTGCATCTTGCCCAAGATGTCAAGACTCATTTTGTAATCGGGCCATCTTGTGATTTTGTGGAAACAGATCAATCAATGAATATCGGACATCTTTTGCAAATGAGTCTTTTTCTTTTCCGCTCACTTTTTTTCATTTTTCTTTTTGTACAAAAATAAAAATGGCAATGTTTTCCAAAATGATAACTTTACTTCACTTTTTCTAAACAAAGATTAAAACCGATCACTAAAATGAACAATCTAAACCCTTGCAGAGAGTGCCTTTCAGACTGCACCAACAACAACACAGTTATGACTTCGTATGACTTTGATAATCCAATCAATCAAGCTGATGAAGGGGTTGAAGAAGATTATGAGCTTCCTGAAGAGCTAGCCAGGTTGTTAAGGCAAGAGGAGAAGGTTATTACTCCTCACCAGGAGGAGGTCGAAACGATTAATCTTGGTACGAAAGAAGATGTGAAAGAGGTTAAGATCGGGGCCTGCCTACAAGACTCAGTGAAAGAAAAACTGATTGATATGCTTCGGGAGTATGTGGATGTCTTTGCTTGGTCTTATCAGGATATGCCAGGGTTGGACACCGATATTGTCATGCACAAGCTGCCTTTAAAAGAAGATTGCCCACTGGTAAAACAAAAACTGCGCCGTACTCTCCCAGATATGGCAATGAAAATCAAAGAAGAGGAACAAAAGCAGTGGGACGTCGGGTTCCTTGCTGTGACTAGCTATCCTCCGTGGGTTGCTAATATTGTACCTGTGCCTAAGAAAGACGGCAAAGTGAGAATGTGTGTGGACTACCGGGATCTGAACAGAGCCAGCCCGAAAGATGACTTCCCTTTACCTCACATTGATGTATTGGTGGATAATACGGCTCAGTTCTCGGTATTCTCCTTCATGGATGGATTTTCAGGATACAATCAGATCAAAATGTCACCTGAAGACATGGAGAAGACAACTTTTATCACACCCTGGGGCACGTTCTATTATAAGGTGATGTCGTTCGGACTGAAGAATGCCGGTGCAACTTATCAACGGGCTATGGTAACACTATTCCACGACATGATCCACAAAGAAATTGAATGTTATGTGGATGACATGATTGCCAAGTCCCTCACAGAAGAAGACCACCTGGTAAATCTGTTGAAGTTATTCAAGCGTCTGAGGAAGTACCAACTGAAGCTGAACCCCAACAAATGCACATTCGGGGTACGGTCTGGTAAGCTGCTGGGATTTATTGTGAGTGAGAAAGGGATTGAAGTTGACCCTGATAAAGTTAAAGCCATTCAAGAAATGCCTGCACCAAAGTCAGAAAAAGAAGTTCGAGGGTTCCTGGGTAGATTGAACTACATTTCACGGTTCATATCTCACCTTACAGCAACATGTGAACCTTTGTTCAAACTGTTAAGAAAAGAACAAACGGTCAGGTGGAACGAAGACTGCCAGAGGGCTTTTGAAAAAATCAAGGAGTACTTGCAAGAACCTCCAATCCTTATGCCTCCAGTTGAAGGAAGACCTCTAATCATGTACTTGACAGTATTAGAAGAGTCAATGGGGTGTGTGATGGGCCAGCATGACGAGTCTGGTCGAAAAGAGTATGCAATATACTACCTGAGCAAAAAGTTTACCGACTGTGAACAACGTTATTCACTGCTCGAGAAAACTTGTTGTGCTTTAGCGTGGGCTGCTCGCCGACTAAGGAAGTATATGTTGACCCACACTACCTTATTGATATCAAAGATAAACCCAGTTAAGTACATATTTGAGAAGCCAGCACTTACCGGATGGGTTGCAAGATGGCAAATGATCCTCACAGAATATGACATTCAATACACATCTCAGAAAGCCATCAAGGGCAGTGTATTGTCTGATTATCTTGCTGAGCAACCCATTGATGATTACCATCCTATGAGATTTGACTTCCCGGATGAAGACATCATGTTCATAAAAGCAAAAGATCACGAAGAGCCTGTTCACACTGAAGGGCCTGACCCAAAAGAAGAATGGACTATGATGTTTGACGGGGCTGTTAATATGAATGGTCGTGGTGTTGGTGCAGTACTCATTACACCTAAAGGAGTTCACATGCCTTTCTCGGCAAAACTCACCTTTAACTGCACTAACAACGAAGCTGAATACGAAGCTTGCATTATGGGTCTTGAGGAAGCCATTGACCTCAGGATCAAAACTTTGACTGTGTTCGGAGATTCAGCTTTGGGAATCAATCAAACCAACGGCAAATGGTACACTCACCAGGATCATCTGATACCTTATAGGGACTATACAAGAAGGTTATTGACTTTCTTCACAACAGTCAAGCTTGAGTATATCCCTCGAGATGAGAATCAATTTGCAGATGCTCTGGCTACCATTTCATCCATGATCAAAGTTTAAGCTGCCAACTTTGTACCTCGGATTTCAGTATCCAGACTTGACAGACCAGCGTATGTATTTGCAGCAGATGTTGTTAAGGATGATAAGCCTTGGTTCCACGACATCAAATGCTTCTTGGCGGATCAAACATACCCATCTGGGGCATCTTCCAATGATAAGAAGACATTAAGAAGGCTAGCTGGTAGTTTCTTCTTGAATACTGACGGTTCCCTCTACAAGAGAAACTTTGATATGGTACTCCTCAGATGCGTTGATAGGGCAGAAGCAGACTTGTTGATGCACGAGGTGCACGAAGGATCCTTTGGTACCCATGCAGGAGGGCATGCAATGGCTAAGAAGTTGCTAAGATCAGGCTATTATTGGATCACGATGGATGCCGACTGTTGTGCCTATGCCAGGAAGTGCCATAAATGCCAGATTTATGCGGATAAGGTGCATGTACCTCCCAATACTCTGAATGTGATGTCTTCACCCTGGCCCTTTGCCATGTGGGGCATTGATATGATTGGCAAGATTGAACCAACTGCTTCAAATGGCCACAGGTTCATCCTGGTTGCTATTGACTATTTTACCAAGTGGGTTGAAGCAGCTTCCTATGCCAATGTTACAAGGCAGGTGGTAGCCCGATTCCTGAAGAGAGACATCATTTGTCGGTATGGAGTTCCCGAGCGAATCATTACTGATAATAGTTCCAACTTGAATAACAAAATGATGGCAGAACTGTGTCGGGACTTCAAGATCCAACACCACAATTCTTCTCCTTACAGGCCAAAGATGAATGGCGCTGTTGAGGCAGCAAATAAGAATATCAAGAAGATTGTGCAGAAGATGGTAGTTACCTACAAAGACTGGCATGAAATGCTACCATTTGCCTTAGATGGATATCGTACGTCAATCAGAACATCCACAGGGGCAACACCGTATCAACTTGTGTATGGTATGGAAGCAGTCCTACCTGTTGAAGTTGAATTACCCTCCTTACGGGTATTAATGGATGTTAAGCTGAACGAAGTAGAGTGGGTCCGGTCCCGATACGAACAACTGAATCTGATTAAAGAGAAGAGGCTGGCTGCAATTTGTCATGGGCAGCTGTATCAGAAAAGAATGAAGAAAGCTTTCGATCAGAAAGTCAGGCTCCGAGAGTACCAAGTAGGAGATCTTGTGTTGAAAAGACTCCTCCCTTCGCATACAGACCACAGGGGCAAGTGGACTCCGAACTATGAAGGACCATTCGTAGTAAAGAAAGTTTTCTCCGGTGGAGCACTCATGCTCAGTACTATGGATGGTGAAGACTTCCCGTCCCCTGTGAATTCAGATGCAGTTAAAAAATACTTCGCATAAAATGACCCGCTGGACATAAAAACAGAATGTAAGTCCAGGCAAAAATAGGGCATCCCGGCGAGTCAAAAACAGAATAAAAGACTCGGGCAAAAATAAGGGAAATAAATAAAAAACGTACACCCGCTGAGTTGAAAAGCCACATCGGACGACTCAGGCAAAAATGGGTATCCCGATGGATTGAAAACCCGAAAGGGCGATCCATGAAAAACAAGGGAATAAGCGAACAACTGTATTCTGAATTCGCCTGTATCGCTTACGACTTGGTAAGCTTCGAAAGGATCAAGCTTCTTTCAGAAACAGCCTTCTTCAGAAAGCAAGACGAGAAGAATGTCAAATGTCATACGAGTCATAGCAGAAGGAAACTCCTTGAAGCGTCATCAACATTGCCAATACCTTTTATTTCTCAATTTGTAACAATCTCCTCATTTTAGGGGATTTGTTTCTTTGACTGTATCATGCCAGTTCAGGGCACATGAATTAATAAAATCAGATTTTCAGTCATGTTTTGTCTCGTACATTTTATTTTCATTTGCAAAGAATGTCCGGTACTGATTGCATAAATACAAATGCTTTTCTTCTAAAAATACGTGCGTGCAGGAAATATACTTACTTCCGGGAGTGTCTAAACTCCTATGACGGAATCCGGTAAGGGATACCTCGGGATTACTTGCACGTTTCTCTGTCTTTTCAAGATTGCAGGTGTTCAAAGCACGACATGGGGCATGAAAGCTTCACCCCAGCAAGCTGGCAAATCATTATCTACTCAGCCTTAGCACCGGAGGGGCCTTCTCCCCAGCTGAGTTGCCGGTCATCATTCCTCCTCAGCCAAGTACAAAAGCCAGGGAACCATCTCCCCACGGAGTTTCAGCCTCTATCCAGCAGAGCAACGCCTGGAGATCTCACAACAGAGTGAAGAAAGCTTCTACAAACCCCAGCTGGGTCCCTCATTACCAAAGATAGGTCTATCAGTGACCTATATCCCCAAGCAGAATCCCATATGTCAGATCTACCAATGATCTCATCCCCAGCTGGGATGTCCACTCCAAACGAGATCAGCCAGAGATCTCTGCGGCAACGGGATCCGAATCCCGAGTCGGCACCTTTGCATGATCATAGCATTCGCATCATATTTTCCCCACAGAGCGTAGCATTCCGTCTAATACGGAGAATTACGGCAAAAATCAAACATACTGCATAATCATAAGCCATGTTCTGAATCAAACACTTGTGAATACTGGCAATCCAGCAACGATATACAGAAAACTCTCCAAAATTCCCCGGCAGAAAGCCAAGGCACTTGCCTTACACTCATAAATACCAGTGCATACTCCTTTTGGCACCCGTCCGTGTCATAATTCCCCAGTAAAGTCGCCCGAGCATTCTTTACAAACGGACACTTAAGATAACATATCCTTCTTGACACCCGTCCGTATCATATCCCCAGCAGGAAGCCAAAGCGTCCTCTTTGCACTCACAGATACATACGTCTACAGATTCCCTGACACCCGTCCGTGTCACCTTCCCCAACATAATTACCTATACACTTTGTAAAGCATATACTTGTTTATAATATACCTTCTGACACTCGTCCGTGTCACCCTCCCCAGCAAGTTAAACACTCACCTGTACACCACTCATACTTATTATTCCTGCTTCACTCATACAGATACTCATTCGTGTCTTATATACATTACTTAAATCCCCTCAGATTCAACACTCGTCCGTGTTCTTTGTTAACTAGTTGATACACGTCCGTATCATCATCTTAGAACATGCGTCAGCGTTTGTTCCTACCTGATACTCGTCCGTATCATAGTCTTAGGGATGCTCGTCCGCATCTTTAATCCATACACATGTCAAACACTTATGTCTCCTTGAATTTAGACACTCATCTGTGTCTACTATTCCCTAGAAGAGTCCCTTCAGAATCAACACTCGTTCGTGTTCTTTGCTAACCGGTTGGTACTCGTCCGTATCACCATCTCAGAACTTGCGTCAGCGTTTGTTTCTACTGATACTCGTCCGTATCACGGTCTTAGGGATGCTCGTCCGCATCTTTAATCTATACACAACGTCAAAACACTTATACCTTTTATTTCTTGGATGTAAACACTCGTCCGTGTTTACTATTCCCCAGTAGGTCGCCAGCAAAGCAACCTTTTTCTATCCGACATTCGTCCTATGTCATGATACCCGCTCGACAGCCGTACCCTGCCAGGTGATCGTCCTTCACCTTTGGATGACCGTCCCTCATCCTTTCCCCAGCGGAGTCTCTATTTCATTAGAACCCCTTTTCTATCCGACATTCGTCCTATGTCGTGATATTTTTAGCAGCCGTCCCCTGCTAGGTGATCGTCCTTCACCTCCTGATGATCGTCCTTCATCATTTTATCCGATGGTCGTCCCCATCGTTGATCTTGTTATCTGACATTCGTCCTATGTCATGATACCTTCAGAGCAGCCGTCCCCTGCTAGGTGATCGTCCTTCACCTTTGATGATCGTACCTCATCATTTATTTTTACCTATAATCCCCAGAGAATCTTTGTCACTTTATTTTGATGGCCGTTCCCATCACAATCTCTTATATCCCCAGCATGTCGGCCGTCCACGTCATTGCTCTTTCCCCAGCAGTCGTCCTCTGCTCGACGGTCGTCCTCCGTCGCCCGCACTTTATAATATACTTTATTTTCTTTTACAATCAATATCTCTTTTCTTCTTCATTCTGTGAGCGCAAATTTTGGACTGTCTTTGGTATTCAACCACAAGTTATCTTGTTTGCCTGTTAAGTCGTTGCTTACATCCTGCACAGCTAACTCATGCTTGAATAGGGGCAGCTGTAAACACCCCAAATTTGCCCTCACCCATTCACACCATGGCTTGTGATCTTCTCATATGCATAAACTTAACCATAGCATTTCATACCACATTTTTGCTTCACTGCATTGGTTCAAAGTCATCTGCATCTAGGGTTTGTGATCTGAGCAATCCAAGAGCTATTTGAGCCACTCCAAAGGTCATCAATCACTTCAAAGGGGTCTATGTGTGTTCAAGCATCATATCATATCCTCTCAAAGTCAAGAATGTCAAAGAATCACAAGAACTGAGAATGGCATGGAAGTAGAGCCAGGTTTGACTGCACAGAGGACCTAGAATTAGGGTTTTGGTTTCAAAGGCCATAAATCAAAAAAAATTGGTCATTCTTGTTTCTATTGGTCTCTATATGGTATAGGGATCATGCATATCAATTTTCATGAAGAAATTCCATGGGGAAGGCATCTGATCAAGAGTTGACTTCTTGAGCAAGTCAGTGCAAAATCAGGGCATCTGAGGCCCCCAATGACCCAAACAAGGGGTGTTCTTCATCATTTTGATTGTGTATGATCTTTTTTTGATCATAGAAGATGTTAGAAGTTCATAAAATGGAAGAATTTCAAGCCATTTGCAAAGTTGCCTTTTGGGAAAATGACTTGTAATGAAAACTTGCCATTTTGGGAAACTTTTTCAACCCTTTCTTTTTTATTCAAAAAAGCTTCAAATGGGAAAACTTTGGTCATGAAAGTTGTAGAATGGATCATTCCCTTTTCAAAAAGTACAAGAACTTATCCTAATTCATTTTGGATCAAAAGTTATGGCTTATCAAAGTTGGGAAAAATCACATAAATTCAAGTTTTGTACCAAAGAGGCAATTTGCATAATGGTGTGATCAAGCATTCTAAAGACTTCAAGTGTACACAAACACTTCATAACATGTCAAATAGACCTCTAAGGATCAGAATGGTACTTTGAATTATTCCATTTCATGCCTTAAACTTGAAGAATTTCCAAAGGGGGCAAAGTTGTGACAATTTGGAAAAGGGATCAAAACTTCTCATCCACTTGCCTCAGTTCACAAAATCTGATCCACAAGCATTCCATGATCTCAGCTGAACCAAGCCATGCCCCTAAACCAGCCTGCCATGACCCATACCTCAAGTACACCAACTTTTGACATTTTGGCAACTTGCCCATACCAATCAGCATAGGCCAGCACCCACTCTCTGACATATCACACTTCTTTATGTGGATCAAATACAAGCAAAAGCACATAACAACTAAGCCTGAAGCTCCAAGAACACAGCATACTCAAAACTCCTCACATTTGCAAAAGCTTTCGAATCCTTTGATTCAGCCATCAAACCTTCCAACTTTTTCCACCATTCAACTCCATAAACCTCACTGATCATTTCCCACCCTCCATCTTGCCCTAAAACCTCCACAATCAAAAACACGATTTTCACATTTCATGAACTGAGATTCTGCAAACTCTCTCTAGAGGCCATTTAAACTCTAGCTAAGCATCACAAACACTTGGAGGGAATCATTGGAGTGGATTTGAAGCAAAGAACTGGCCAGAAAGTCCCTGATTCGAAAGCTCAAGCTCAGGTAGCCATGGCATTTATTTTTCCAGAACTATCATTTTATGTTATAGGATGATTCTACATGTTTCACTGATTGCCATGATGTGTTTAGTTTTGAAAATAGTTGAGAAATAAGCATTTCATGAGCTTCTGAAATTTCTGAGTTCTTTTCCGTTTTGCTTTGATTCATGGATTTGATGATGAATAAATGGATTTTGATGACTGATTCTTGTTGGGGTTGGGGAAAGGATCATTTCTGGAGAGTTTTAGGGCTTAGGAATGCGTATTAAGAGAGATAGCATGAATGGCTGGCCGGAGAAGATGACCGGAACACTGTTCCGGTCATCTGAAAGTGATTAGGGTTCAGATTACGGTTAATGACTTAATTAGCGTAGTTTGAATGTGAGCCGTCCAGATGCGCGCGCTGGTCAATTACCTCCCTTTTTATTTGAATCTCAGCCATCAGATTGGCTGACTTTCTCATTTTTCATTTAAAATTCATTTTTATTCATTTTCTTTTGATTTATTTTGCACGAATTAATTAAAATAGCAAAAAATGTTTAAAAATTATGAAAATTTTTGTCAAGATTTTCATTATTTTTCAGAACACAAAAATATTTTTATTTTTATTTTTTGCATAAAAAATTATTTTTAAATCATTTAAAAGTTTATTCTTAATTAATTAATGAAAATTAATTAATTAAAAATACTTTTAGGTATTTAAAAATCACCAAAAAAATTCATGTAACCTTTAAAAACATTTAGAAACATTGTCCAACTCTCAAACCAAGTTTCTTTTTTGTTCTTGATGCCTTTTGATAATTTTCTTTGGATTTAATTTCATTTCAAGGCATTATTTTGTTTCAAACTTTGAAAATTCATTTCTGCCTAACCATTGAGAGTTGGACAATGATTCTTTTTGCATTGCATCTTGCATAACATGTAATTTATAGGATTAAATTGGCTTGAATTGATCTTGCATTTTCAATTTGTTTTGCATTTTTCTTGTCAAGGTACCTTAAAACCCTAGCAATCTTAGGAAATTCTTAACTCTCACTAGGTTAAGAGTTAGATCCCCTCCTTTGGGCAGTGAGTTTGTATAGGTTTAGGGTTTCTTTGATTGCATTTTCAATTTTTTATCATGTCATATGCTTCTGGTTTTGGATTTTGCTTTGTGTGTTGATCATAAACCCTAATTTATGCCTTCCTTTGCATCCATCTTCCATTTGCTTGCATACCATGACTTGCCATGACATTTTGTGCATCCATTTGATTCATAACACATCTTAGGACATATTAGAATCATGTTTGATCATTGCATCTTTCATTTGCCATGTTGTATGTCCATTGCATTTCATAACTTTTCATGAACATTCATGGTTCAAAGCATGCTTCATTTGCATCCTCATCCTTGTATGATCATCCACAACTCTTGACATGTGTTTGCATCATCTCTTAGCATCATTTTCATCATGTGTATGATTCTGACTTTGGCCTTTGCCCATCCATATGCATTGTTTCATCTCATTTCTTCCCTTATGCATCTTGTACTAACTTTTCAGGTTAATGGTAAGTTTGTTTGGGAGGTGGATTTGCCTTCACCTCCTACTTCTTCTCACCTTATCATTTTACATCCTTGCTGCATTTTTATTTGTATTTGAGTGAGCTTTCTCACTTGTGCCTCTCTTCCCTCTTTTCTCTTCTCATCTCATCCTTTTTCTATCTTGCTTCTCCTTGGTGGCTTCCTTGAAGATTTCTTTCTTAAACCCCACAAACCCTAGGAATGACCAAGCATGATAACAATTAGGGTTGATTAGTCCCCCACTTAGTTTTTACCTTTGTGTCTCTTTGAGTCTTCTCTTCTCATCTCATAATCAGGGACTAAACCCTAAAGGCTTTAAGGCTTTGTGATTAAGCTTATGCATGCATCCTTCTATTAGGATGGAGTGTATAACTTTAATCCTAAGTGTTAAACCCTTAATGTGTTTAAATCCTTTAATCAATTCACTTAATAATCATCAAGACATCAAGCTTGTAACTTGGGCCTTGCATTAGGGTTCTAATTCTTCCTTAACTGGTTAAGAAGGACTAACCCTAGTGTTAATGGACAAGTCCCCCTCAAGTTGTCTTACAAATCATAAAATCCACTTCTTCATCTTATCATTAACTAAAATCCATCTAATAAAGGCTTTGTTTTGTCATGAGGTTAATCCCTAATCATGGATTAAGTTGAGGAGCTTTCCTCAGCTTAAACATTCTCATCTATTATCCTTCTATTAGGATGGTGTAATGAGTCTGTTTAATCCCTGATTATGGCTTAATCTCATTACTTAACACTAAACAAAAACAACAAAAACATTTAAATAATCACAAGTGGGTTAATGATCTTAATCCTACATCAGGGTGATTAAGTGTGAGATGCTGACTTCACACTTAAGGTATTCTCATTACCCCTAATCAGAGGGAAGATGTGATGAGTTTACTAACCCATTGGTTTAGGCTTAAGCTCATTAACTTATGACAAACTTCAAAAAGCAATAAAAGACTGAAAATACAAAAACAAACAATAATCGTCTCCTTCGGGATTCTTTTCTCATCACACTCACTCACAAACGAGAACTCGCTTCTTCCGTCTAATGCAAGACAGTTTGCACCTGAGCCAGACAGGTCATACACTTGAGCATAGACAAGTAAGCAGTTCACAAGTCAATTCATCTTTCAGTCTCTTTGGGTCGAACTACGGTGTTCTGACTTCCTCATTGCACGAGAGGATACGTAGGCATAACTTAACAGTTATCGAACAAAAGTCTCTGTATATTCCCCCTCCTTCCAGTTCCATTCTTTTAAGCCTCATAGTCTTGAGCATTTCATTCTTATCTTACACCGACACTTCACTTATACACTTCACATTCTTTTTACACTGACACTTGCATTCTTTCCAGCTTTGATACACAAATAGCACTGACACTACCCCTTTAAAACACAAATCTTTTAAGCGTGGATCCCGTCGAGTACGGCGGACAATCTGGGTGCTAATACCTTCCCAGGTTGTAACCAACCCCCTTTCTCAGTCTCTCTGGTTCGCAACCGTCTTATCCATATCTTTCTAGGTCTATGCAGCATTACCTTTCCTCCGGGATAAAAATGCCTAGCTGGCGACTCTTTCTTTTCTGAGTTCACCCTTGTGTGTTCTCATCCCTTTTCGCCGACCGTTCGCGTCTGTACCCCCTTGACCTTGAGGTGTCATTTTGGTGGGAGCGACAGAAGGTTTTTGAAAATTTTTAGAATTACTCTTTCCCTTTGATGGCCATGAAACACTTACTTCTTCCCATCTACATCACTCCCTCATCTCCTATAAATAGGAGGTCAAACTAAGCCTTAGAGGAGAAAAAAAGATATGTTGGAATAGCCACAAGAAACAAAAGTTTGATCACAAAAATTCTCAAAGGAGGTACAATTTCCTCTCTCAAGTTCCAGTCGGTTCTAAGTCCATACTACCGTCCAAATATCTTCCTGAGACGTCCAAGGGTAAGTACATGTAGTTTTTTTTTATACTCATCCATGCTTGAAATAATTGTATGCATTATCCCTGATTTTATGAATTTTCCATCATTTGTATTTTCAATTTCCTCCAATCTTATTGATTACTAACCATATAAATTTTCTTATGTGCTTATTTAGAATAGGTAGAATACGTTCCATGGAATTCATAGCATAAAGTTCATAAATTGACATCGATGAACTGCGATATACCTCTTTTTTTACGAAACTCGAAAAAACCAATAAAAATTTAAACTTAGGTTTATTTTAAAATTTTGGGATTTTCTCTTATTGAGCTTAATTATTTTATAATTAACCATGTAAATAAATTTTTAATAAAACAATTAATTTATTTTTTTAAGAAAAATACGTAAGAAAAAGGTAGTTTTGCCTAATCGATTTTGTTTATCAAATTAATTTAGGCTTGAGATTTCCTATTAATTAATTTTGTAAAATAAATTAGAACTTAGGTTAATTAATTATTAATAACACCTAGAATTAAATCATAAAAAAATACAAAAAACATTAATTTAGACTTTAGGACTTTAAAAATATTTATTTTTTTCTTCTAACATTGTTCTTATTTTATTTCTATTTAAATTCCTACAATAAGTATATAGGATTGCACAAACTATGTAATAGTGTAGATTTATTTTCTCGTAATTTTTCCCTATTATGTAATTGCCCATAAGCCTGTAATAGTCTAGGTTTTACATTCCCGCATTTCTTACACTTATGTATCTTTCCCAAAGCGATGTAATAGCTTAGGATTTATTTTTCTCGCACTTTATGCTTATCTATAACTGTTAGATGTATGCTAATAATTGGTAGATAACCCTAACCTCCAAGATAAATATAACTAAAATTGAACACACTGTGCACACTCAAACCTCTAGGGTAACCTCTCTTGGTGCCTTTTGATAAATTGGTCATGTCCCTCGAACATAGGCGTATCTTAGCAAAAGACGCTTACGAATAAATCATCATAGTTGCCTACGAAAAAAGATCATAGTCCCTCGATGAACCTTCGAGTTTCCTATAAAAAGATGATCTCGTCCCTTGATGACCCTACGAAAAAATGATGATAGTCCCTTCGAATTTTTAAGGTATCCTTACATGTTGTCTTCTATGACCATTCAATGACCCATCGATGTGCCTCCACATCCAATAGATAGGACTACCTACCCACTAATGGTATGGATAGTACTATCTTTCAAGGAAAATGATAAGTACAAGAAAGACCTTACATAACGGGTAAGTAACTTTTAAATGCTCGCTCGCAATTCAGAAAGAAAAAAAACAAATACTTTTTTCACCTCACACTTTCAAATATTTTAAAAAATAATAATAAACACTTTGTATACATTCATATGAGAATCATTACAAAGTTAAACTTTTTTTTACGAAATATTTTCTAAACACACAACACATTTCAAAAAGCAAATTAAAGTGAGCAAGCAAATAAGAGCCCATGGATAACAATGGATACAGAGGGTGCTAACACCTTCCCTTTGTATAATTACCCCCCGGACCCAATTTTTTTTTAAAATAAGGTCTTTACCGTTCTTTTATGCCTTTCCTAATAAAATTGGATAAAATAAAAGTTGGCGGCGACTCTTGCTAACCTCAACATGTTTTGCGAAAACAAAACTAAAAAAGTCAGTTTTCCCACCGTCTTACAGAACTGGCGACTTTGCTGGGGAAGAAAATGATAAAAGAGGGGTTACCTTAGAATTAGCTCACTTTACAGTTTTATTGCTTGAATTATATGCTTTACCTTTAAGGGAATTTGTTTTGGGAGATACTTGTGTGAAAGATCCTATACTCGGATCTAGTGTATCTTAGGTTAGTAGCAAACGATCATGGAGACTATACAGCATAGAGCGATATGGTTCAAGTAATGGCTACAATTAGTGCGACACTTTGGATTGTACCAATGTTCCTTGAGGCTTGTATCAAGGATAACAGTTGGGCTCCCGCGTAGTGTCATTAGCACTAATTTGATTTTAGAACCCTAGTTAACTCATCTTTGGCCATTAGAAATTAGTGAGATGACCGACTTTGGTTTCGACCAAAGTTGGTTGATACTCGAAACTACACTCATTGAGATCCGACTTTCAGGATGTTTTTGGTTGGCGATAAAGTCGCTGAGCTGAAATAATGCCTTCGAGAAAGATCAGTGATATGAGATTCCTAGAACTCGGTTACTATTCTGGGACAGGTTGAACCAACTAAACTTCAGTGGGGAGGGTACTTACCTACAGACTTCATGCAAGCCTTTAAACCTAAGGATATTGTGTGACTTGTTTGCCCATTACTCGCTTTATATATGAACATAACATCATAACATCATTACATCATAAACATAGCATTTTTCACTAACCATTTCAAGGATCTAGGAATTTATCTTTGATCTTTGTTACAGAATATGGCTTCCGCTTGTAGAAACACTATCCAAGTCCACTTTGTAAGCATACCTTCTCAGCTTAAAGAATTTGTCTCAAAGATTCCCGAGGGTTCTCGATTCACTGAAAAACATGGTTATCTTTTCATCTTGGTTACCTAAGGATTTGATGAAGAAATGATGAGTGTTCTATTCCAGTTCTTTGATCCAAAGCATCACTGTTTCACCTTCCCTGATTACCAGTTGGTACCTACTATGGAGGAGTTCTCTATACTGCTTGGCATACCTATCCTTGATCGGGTACCTTTCACCGGTCTAGAGAATGCTCCAAAGCCTGAGGTTATTGTTGCAGCCTTGCATCTGAAGAGATCAGACATTGCATCTAATTGGGAAAACAAAGAGTGGATTTAAAGGCTTTATGGCTAAGTTCTTATTTGAGAAAGCCCAATTGTCCTTGAAGGCTAGGAGTTTTTCTGCTTTCGAGGAGATTTTGGCTTTATTGATCTATGGCTTGGTATTATTCCCAAACCCAGACCAAATCATAGATGTGCACGCTATCCAGGTATTTCTAACTCGCAATCAAGTAGCTACTTTGCTGGGAGATATTTCGCATTCCCTCCACACTCGTACTATGAAGAAGCGTGGGACTCTCATGTGCTGAATACCCTTACAATCCAAGTGGTTTATTTTTCACCTTCCCTGACCAGTGATAAAAAAACGAGTGAGGATTAAAATGGTGTCAAAGAGTAATGTCGTAATCTTATTCAGATATTTATTGGTGACCCCAGTCCTAAGAGGATGTCATTATCATTGACCGTTGTGGAAAATTCCTTAATGTGCCACTCCTAGGTATAAAGGGAGGTATCACTTATAATCCTTCATTAGCTCTGCGTCAATTCGGTTATGCTAGGAGAGACGATCCTCACGATATAATTATTCAGGGTATTGTATTCAATTATGAAGACGATCCCTAAGGTTTTCATAAAAATTCTATACGTTCTTGGGGCATGGTGAACAAAATTAATAGCAAGAATTTGGGACAGAAGTACTCCATTCCTTTGGAGCCTTATCTCAGATGGGTACACACTCGTGCTCAGAATCTCGTAATGCCTTATAAGGCCATTCTACCCGTGATTATTGAACCTGAATTCGAAGGAGATGATCCTCAGAATATTCTTCATTCGGAATTCCTACAGATCTCGAAGAGCTACAGAAGTCCTAGATTCAAATGAAAGAAGAAAGGGATACTTTTGAGACCCAATTATATGCTAGTGAGAAGAAAGTGTTAGAGTTTACCAAGCTACTTCATGAGGAGCAGAGCATCAATGCCTACATTGGCACAAAGAGGAAGTGTCCATGAGAGACCTAAGGAGATTTTATTAATTGTTATTTGTTTTTGTCTTTCTTTTCTTGTAAGCCCGAGTGGAAAATAATAAACCATAACTTGATATCTACTAATAAAATTTTCTTGTTTCTTTTGGTTTAAACAAATTTAAATTCTCAAGGTCCTTGAAATCATTGCACTTTCATACCATTCATAGAATTGCATAACAGGTTTCTACAAATAGGTTTCTCATCTTCTCGCTGTTTATTTCAGCAAAAAATGGAATTAGAACAAACCATCAAGGATCTCCAAGCTCATAACACCTAATTCCAAGCAATGATCACGAGCTTGGCCAAGGGGCAGGAGGAACCGAAAGTGCTTCTGACGAAGAAAGATAAGAAGGGGAAGAAGAAACTTGGATTTATCAACATGGGCAGGAGGTTCAAAGGTGTCACTAAGTCTGTTAAGGAGGCGGTAATTCCAGAAGATGATGACAAACCAGATTCTGAACAGGAAGAAGGTAGCCACCATGACACCTATGAGGCTTCTGATCAATAGGACGACTATTACTATGACTCTGCTGCTAATGATGACAAATATAAGTCGTTGGAACACTGCTTGAATGCTATGGAGGTCCAGAGGATACCTGGTTAGGATTTTGAAGATTTAGGTTTGGTCTCAGGAGTTGTTATTCCCCCCAAATTCAAGGTACCTACTTTTGCTAAATATGACGGTGTCTCATGTCCAAAGCTACATTTAAGATCTTATGTTTGGAAAATCCAGCCACACACTACTGATAAAAAGTTATGGATGCATTTCTTCCAAGAGAGGTTGTCTGGAACTCAATTGGAGTGGTACTAACAACTTGAGAGTACTAATGATTGTACCTAGAATGATCTTGCTGAAGCCTTCTACATGCAGTACCAGTATAACTCCAATTTAGCACTGACTCAGATGCAACTCTAAAGCATGTCAATGGGGTCTGGAGAGAGCTTCAAAGAATATGCCCAGAAGTGGAGGGATTTAGTTGGAAGAGTCCAACCTCTTTTATCTGATAGGGAGATGGTGGATATATTCATGGGCACTCTGATTGTTCCGTTTTTTAAGAATTTGTTAGGAAGTTCATCTGCATGTTTCACCGAGTTAATCCTAACAAGGGAACAAGTCGAAGGTGGTATAAGAATTGGAAAGATCCAACTGGAAGCGTCCTCCAGCAAGTCTTTGGGGGTAATAAAAAGAAGGGTGAAGTGAATATGGTTTCCAAGGGCCGAAGAAAGAATGATAAACAGCCAACTGTGGGAGCTGTGTTGATTTCTAATCCTGCACCAACTCAACAATAGCAGGGTAATCAGCGCAGGCAAGACAAACCAAGGAGGCAATTCACTAAGATACTGCTGAATAAAACCGCTAACTGGAATTGGAATGAAATGAGAAAGGAACTGAAATAAGAAAATGGAAAGAAATGGGGAAATGTAGGGAAAATAAAGATTGTGCTCGAACGGGCCCTACCCCGCTGCCTACGTACCTCATCAGGATAATGAGGATCAGAGACGCCGTAGTTCCCCTAACTAGGGGTAACAAGGAAATCGCTTGTGAATTAAAGGCTTGAACTGCCTATGCCATTGCTCAGGTGTTGCAGACTCGGACGACGAGTGCATAACCGTCTTGCAAGATGACAAGTAGGAGCAAGTTCGCGTACGGAGCGAATGAGGTGAGAAAAGAATTCCCGAAGGAAAGACGCTTATTGTTTGTTTGGTGTTTTTCAGAAGCTTTTATGAGTGAAAGTTTGCATAGGTAAGTGTACCTAAGTCTTACTCAATGGGATGTGTACGTCTCACATCATCCCGAAATGGAATGCGCGAGAGGCACACCTATCTATGGAGGAAATCCCCAAAGCTAGTCCCACAAGTGAAGGCTCAAGCACACTGGCCTATTACCATTATTAAGTATTTTTGTGGTTTTATGGTTAAGAAGTGTTTTTTAGCTTTTCTTTGTGAGGTACTCATGCTAAGACCTATCCACCACGAGTGATGACTCACACCTCGCCCCGAAATGGAACGCATGCAAGCATCTCATAGCAAAGTCTCATGTCACATGAAAGTACTCAACCTTTATTAAGTGAATTAGAATTAAGTTTGAAGATGAGAAGAGAGAGCACCAAAGGATCTCAAAGGAAAAATTAGAGAGGGGGGACTAATGAATCCTAATTGTTATCATGCATGGATGAACCTAGGTTAGTGAGGTTTCTATCCTAATGAAAAAGGGAGAAGAAGATAGAAGAAGGGATGAGAAAGGCCTAGGCCCAACAAAAGAGAGTTAGTTCACATAAACATAAGAGGAAGAGATAAGAATTAGAGATGTGGAACTCAATTCCAACATCTCACACTTACCATAGCCCCTGCAAGGTTAGTATGCACAAATGAAACAAAAATGAGCAAATTAACATGACATCATCCAACAATCAGAAGTGAAATGAAATGAACAAATGCCTAATGCCAATTCAACTCAAATAAATGAAAATGAGAGACTTATGACTTAAAATGAGGCAACATGAATACATATGGAAACAAATGCGCACTTATGAAAGATGTAATGCAAAACACACAAAATACAAGCACAAAGTTCAAAACCAGAATCAAAATGATATGAAGAATGGCTTAGGAGGCCAGCAAGATGAAGAGAGAAGTCACACAATACCAAACAATGTCAAAATAGAAGCAACGGAATCAAAATATGGAATTTAAACACTTAAAGAAACAAATGACTTGAATAAGAAGCAAACTCAAAAATTCAGAATAAACAAAACCTATCCTAGGACCAGGAAGGTATCCACATCCCAAAGGGACCCCAAATGAGAAGAAGAAGTTGGCACAAGTGCCCTTCTAAGCCTATAAGAAATCTTATGAACCAAACGAGGCAAAATGGGACAAGGTGAGAACAAAAATCCACAAATAATCAACCATCCATCTAAAAATTCTACAACTTAAACCGAATGATCTTCAAACATATCATATCAACTTGTCAAAAGGATTTGCAAAAATTCAGAAAGGAACTAGGTCATATGGAGGTACAAACACAAGTTAGGACAGAAAACTTACATCACAAGATATCAGATAAAAACTCAAGAAATAATTTCCTAAAAATTCATAGAAAAATTACATGAAAACTAAAAGATCTTAGGAACACAATGCAAAAATAATGGGATCAAAACTCCAAATATTGAAATCTATAGAAAATAAACAAGGCAGACTAGTCAAGAAATGAAACAAATGAAGCTATGAGCAATGATGAATTATTTCTGGCACGCGGACCAATGAGAAAAATAAACTAAAAATATGATAAAAAAACTAGAGGCATAAGGGAAGGTCTATGATTTATTTGAGAATTTTTGGGTGAATGAAACTATTTTATGTGAATTAAAACCAAACTGAATAAAAGAAGAATTAAATTGGAAAAGAAATTAAAATGAATTTGGTGAGAGGTGTATGTAGTAACTGCTGGACGGGCACTGAATTGGGCTGGATGATGTTGGGGTGCGAATAACAATACGAATAAGCCCAGGGGATGTGCGCTGAACATGGCTGTTAGGGTGGAGGTGCCTACACCTGAATGGAACAAAAGCATCCTACCCGACGGTGACAAGTGTCACCGCCGGTAGGGAGGAAATCCAAAAAGCTGCCAGCATCCCTATCTCCTTATCACCTCGTAACTCATAACTCAGCAACCTCAAGCAATTCCTATTAACTTTTTTTTATATCATTTTCTACACAAACTCTTAACATTCAAAACAATTAACAAGATGAAGCAGAAAAACAAGAAACAAGAAAATAATCCCTCTCGCCTCCTTGCTCATCACCTTCTTGCTCATGACCTAGCCGCCGCCAACGCTCATCCTCAACCTTACACTCGCTCGCCTCCTCCTTCATATCAGAGGCCGTCGCTCACCATCGCCGGACCTCATCCTCCCTCACACTCGATCGTCCCTCTCCTAACCTAAAACTGCCTCTCGCTCATAACCTCTTCTCCGATCAACAACCTCACGATGGAACACCTCACTCAACCTCCATCTCCCTCAAACTTCAAATAAACTATTCTATCAATTGGATCTAAGATTTCAGCACACATGATAATCCTACAACAAGAATTTAAGGCGCACCTGTAACTCGGAGATGAAGATGCCGAAGATAATGTAATCTGCGCTCCTATTCCTTTTTCGATCTCGATCCACTCTGTTTGTGTTGAAACAAGATGAAGGTGACAAGCGCCTCCGATGTCATTTGAAAACGCAGATTCAAAGATTATTGATAATGATGCGACGATGATGACGACTTTGATTCTGCAGCAATGAGGAGGCTGCAGATGATGGTGATGGCGATGATTACGTTAGGATGGAGAAGGATTGACGAGAATTCGGATGTTACCGGAGAATTCGGTTATTTGATGAAAATGAGGTATGAGAATTTCTGATCGAGAAGAGTGGTGATGGATAAATTAAAGCCTCAGATTATGGATGTGATGAAGATGATGCGATCTCGGTTTAAGATTGATGAAGCTGGAAATCAATTGTGTTGATAATGATTGATGATGAGCGATGTTTCTGCAAGTTAATTCATGAGATCGAAGGAGGATCTACTCTCTCGGTCGTGATATGATGAAGGTGAAGGCCATGAAACGAGTTCTGATTTCTGATTGTTGTGTGATGGAAAGAATGAAGTTTGTGTTTGGCTTGGTGATGAATAAGAGTACTCAAACTCAGTTTTTCTTGTTTCAATTTTGCCG
This sequence comes from Lathyrus aphaca, assembly GCA_963966055.1. Classification (NCBI taxonomy): domain Eukaryota; kingdom Viridiplantae; phylum Streptophyta; class Magnoliopsida; order Fabales; family Fabaceae; genus Lathyrus; species Lathyrus aphaca. The sequence continues at coordinate 679,469,624 of OZ014519.1, read as the reverse complement.
AAAATAAATTATATTCTAGTGATGAAGTATTGGCGATGATGAAGAAAAGGATAATGCGTGTTGTTGATGATGACGGAATGGATTCGATTTCTTTGTTGTTTGTTTGATGATGACGAACGCAGTGGCTCAATTTGATGAAGGAGTGAAATCTATTTTTCTCGGTTTTGTGATGAAGAGTTTTTTTTTGCTGTTTTTTGTTGTAATGAGGGAGTATCAAGAAGGAAGTGTGAATCAGTGATGATGCCGTCTCCAAAGTTTGTTGGAGATTTCCTTCTGTTATTCTTTTTTCAATTTTCATTCCGTTATTTTTTCATTTCGTTTCTGGCTGTGATGTTGTGCATGTGTAGGATGGATAGTGACTCCCAATTTTCGTGACCCCCCTCTCCTTCTGTTAACTCCTTTTTTTACTTTTCTTCAATTTTTCGTTATGGATTTTCTTCCTTCTTTTTTCATTGCGTTTTTTTTTTGAGCTGGGTGTTAGCTGAAAAGTTGTTGCTAAAATCCTGATGCAGGTTGTTAGTGGTGTATACTGAACTGATGACGTGGCATGGTATAGTTGGCTTGAAGGTTGTCACATTGTTGTTGCTATCAGGAAGAAAATATAAGAATTGTTTCTTTACTTTAATCCTCTTTTAATTGTGCTTGTGACAAAATTGATGTAAATGGGCTTGAAATGGGTGTAACGAAAAATCAATTAAAAGATTTAATGTGGTTTAATGAATAGAATTAAAAATAGAAAGATATCACATATATTGAAAAACAATAAAAAGAAATGGATAATTGTGGTTTAGAAAGTAGAATAAGGTGTTGAATGGGAAGAAACGGGTAAACGGATTTTGAAACATGATACGAATGGTCTAATGGGTTTTATAAATGGGTTAATATAACATGGATTTGAAAATGGTTTATAGATGATCGAAAGAAATCAAATAACGAAAGAGAGAAAAAATGGTTACAAATTGGATAATGGATGGTGATGGAAATGAATAATGAATGAAGTCAGAAAAATATGGAATTGGTTTAGGAAAAAAATGAAAATGATTTATGAGATGGCTATAAACTGACTTTATAAAATGAAAAGACTACTACTGCCAACACGCACACAACCACAAAGCAACCTGTCCCCTTCCACACGCCTCTGGTAGAACCCATAAAATGCCACTACCACCGAACAATTCACAAGCGAAACACTGATCATCTGGATAAATCACTCTCGCATTACATGATCAGAATCATCTCAAATCAGTCTGGATCACTCTCTGGAAAAACAAATCTGTAGATGCACACAACTGAATATATAATCATAATAAACCTGAACCTTTGGATTCGAAACCCTCACACCAACCAACCACTGCCTGGTAAACTGATGATTCTCGCACACAACCCGACTTTGAAACGCGTCGCCTGAGAAATAACCACCAACATAGATAACTTACAATCCTATCGATCTTGATAGTCTGACCATGATCAGGTCAAACGTCCATCTGAGTGGAATCACGAACTGAACAATCATGCTCAACTGAAATCACTGCCATGATCTATGTTATGCTAATGGGTGTCATGCTTCATCTTTCTATGCTAATGATGCAGTGCGAAGTATGAAGACGATATGCTAAATGTTATGAAAAAGAGAGGGCAAATTTGGGGTGTTACAGCTGCCCCTATTCAATCATCAATTAATCTGAAAAGGACGATAGTACGGGCTATCGACCATTCAAGATAAACTGTGGTTGAATACCATGAAGACCAGAAATTTGCACTCTGACGAAGAATGCAAAACTTGGAAATGAACCCGACCAGATGACGCTCTGGGGATAAGAATGAGAGAAAAAACAGACGAGCTTCTACCAAGTTGAAACTGATATTTTGAAATAAGAATGCGTTGACGGGCGAGTCCTCAAACAATCCTGTGACGCCAGGAACTGGACAGACGAGTCCTCAAACACTTCAAGAACAAAATACTGAGACAGACGAGTCTTCAAACCATCCTGTTACGCCAGGAGCTAGACATACGAGTCCTCAAACACTTTAAGAACAAAATACTGAGACAGACGAGTCTCCTTCGGATTTACCTGTTACGCCAGGACCGGTAACCATTTTGACGTTAATTCCCACTGTCGGGATTTGAAACCTCTTCAATACAGACGAGTATTGGATGATCATCAAGATAACACAGACGAGTGCCAAAAGTCAATGATACAGACGAGTATCAGACGATGATCTGAGAAACACAGACGAGCGCTTCAGGCAATGATACAGACGAGTATCAGCCACTGGTACAGACGAATACCAGAAATTCAAACACAGACGAGCATTTGAAGTAGTCACAGAAGAATACTATGATATACAGCAAATCCATGCACTACGTATATAAGCACAACACAGACGAGTGTTGGGGTTGATACAGACGAGTATCCAAGCAAAGCAGACGAGCTTCAACAGGTAACACACAAACGAGTGCTGGAAATGATACAGACGAGTATCCACAAATATCAGGCATACCAAACACAGACGAGTGCTGGACAGTTACAAACGAGCAACAGTTGAAATTACATATCAAGGCACAGACGAGTGCAGCAAAGGATCCAATACCAAACACAGACGAGTGTTGGGAGGTTGCCGACGAGCCACATCAAATATCATATCCGAACACAGACGAGTGTTGAGGAGTTGCAGACGAGCAACATCAACCATCATAACCAAACACAGACGAGTGTTGAGGAGTTGCAGACGAGCAACATCAACTATCATAACCAAACACAGACGAGTGTTGGAAAATTGTAGACAAGCAATATCAAGGTAATCATAAGCCAATGCTGGGGAAAGCAGACGAGCTATACCACAGAGCCAACACAGACAGGTGTTGACAGGTGCAGACGAGCAACAATCAAGCAGTAATACCAATGCTGGGGAGACCTCCGTTTAGGGATAACACAGCCGAGTGTTGACAAACGCAGACGAGCGGTAGACAAATGCCTGATTGGCAGCAAGAGATACAACTCTGCAGGGGAAGACAAGTCAAGAGGTCTGGACACTCAACTCTGACTGAGGTGATGAATACCTGGCCGTATCATCAAATACCCAAAAGTACGGCAACTTTGCTGGGAAATATTTCACGGACGGAAATGAAAATCCAATATGAACTCTGTGGGGAATATCATCTAATGACCTCTTGCATTTTCTGGACTAGTTGACTGCTTGAAGATCAACCTAAGAGGATTTTACAAAAGACCTGACATCCAAAATGTCCAAGTCTTCAAACTCTTTAGAGATTCGTCGAATCTTGACATAACTGCCCCAGACTGCATAGACTATGGAAGAATTTGTCTCGCAAGGATTCATGAAAAACCTCGTGTCACTGCGAAATATTGTGCCCTGTAAGCACAAAGATATGCACACCTGCCCCGGGCATAATTGAATCCTGTGGTTGAACTTTGATGTTGTGATTTTGAATTTCCTTCTATGACAGACTCACTGGGTATCAACTCAAGGGTTGAAGAAGTGAAGACTATGATATCGACTCAAGGATCGTAAGAAACGGAAATATCGACTCAAGGGTCGAAGAGAACACAACAACATCAACTCGAGGGTTGAGGAATAAGGCGACAACAACATCGACTTGAGGGTCGAGGAAACGAAAGCAACAATGTCGACTCGAGGGTCGAGGATACGAAAGCAACAATGTCGACTCGAGGGTCGAGGATAACAAAGCAACATCAACTCGAGGGTTGAGGGAATAAGACGACAATATCGACTCGAGGGTCGAGGAAAACAAAACAACATCAACTCGAGGGTTGAGGAAACAAGATGACAATACCGACTCGAGGGTCGAGGGAAACAAAACAACATCAACTCGAGGGTTGAGAAAACAGAAGCGATGATATCGACTCGAGGGTCGAAGAAAACCAAAGTGAAGATTGCCACACTCAGCTGAAGTGAGAGGTTGAACGCGTATAGATGCCAACACGTCATAGTTGTGGAGATGCCAACAAAGATCGGACTTTAACCTTGAAGATGCCAATGACTATTGGACTTTAGCCGTGCATGATGAAGAAACCATAACGACTGAGGATAAATTCTCTGACTAGGGAAGCACCCAACTAGGATAAATCATCAAACATTCATTCTGGGAACGGCCTTGCATACCACAATATTGTCTCAAGAGGATTTTACCGAAAACTTAATATCTGGAATGCTTTAGTGTTTTCAAACTCTTGAATATCCCGAAGTTGTCACCTCAAACTGTACGGTCTATGAAGGAAATTGCCCCAAGATCTTGCATCATCATGAGTTGTTCTGTCCCAGTATTCTGAACCTTGGGTAGGTGCATCTGTTTAGTCGTCTTCTGGAGATAATAACTTCTATTGCTCCTAGGGTGACCTGCCCCAGTACGAGTGTTGCTTTGGAGATAGACACTCAGACTAACTGCTTTGTGAGAGATTTAAATCTCGAATTGATTGCCCCAGTTTGGCTGAATTTTGAAGAGATTCATCGACATGATGGCCACTGATTGGCTGCATTCAACCCAACTGGTTGGAAAAGTCCTCATTCAAGGGAGTTTCTTGGAAACGTGCCCCTTGACATGAATGTCCTTCAGAAGTTTCCGCCTCCTCAACTTGGCAAAATTAAGCTTCTATACTGGGGTTCCATATATGAACTTCTTTGATGCTAAACAAATGTATGCAAGCAGAAAATGTTGTATTCAGAGAATGAAAATTCTAATGCAACACATGTCAATCTTGAAGCTTTTATTGAAAAGATGTCGTTTATGCACGACAACACAATATTTTTTATGAAATAAACATGCGTATGCAATACCAACAAGGGTCTTTTAGCACAACTCGTAGGAGTCAGGAACACTATCTCATGACGACACGCTCTCGAATTAACCCTGCTTCAATTAGGACTTTTAAGGGTTGTATCGTGGCCTGGCTCACGGTTATAGAAACAAAGGATATAGGCTCAAAGTTTATATGTGCCCACCCATCTTCGTGATGTCCTTTCGTTCCTATGTCTCACTAGTTTTCACAAACGCTCACCTTTCTTAAGGATTTTGAGATGGTTGAGGAACCAATGCTAATAACTATTTAAGCACCACTGAGGTTATTTTTGGGAGTCAGTCACCCCTATTATCTTTTGTGTCTGCATCACACGACTTGTTTTTATTTGAGGACCTTTCTTGTGTAATCCTTTTCATCTTTCTCTTTTTCATTCTTTTTCTTATCCCTAACTTTTGCCTGGACTGATTCTTGTGAATCTTTTGCAATTGGAGTCCAGCGGGATGCCCTAATTTTTGCCTAAGTCGCTCATTTTCAAGTCTCGACTTAGCAGGCTTTTTTTTCTTTTTTCTTTCTCTTTTCTTTTTGAACAAATCGTGTGACACTGTTTGTCTTGACTGTTTTGTAAGGGTCGTGACTGTCTCACTTTTCAGTCGATGAAGAATAACCATGGTGGTTTTTGGTATTTGGACCTCTTGATTTGGTACAATGAAATGTTACGGATCCTCAGATACACTCATTTATGGAAGCATGAACATCTGGTCCAACTAGCTGACACCTACCCTGCCCCGGGTTAAATGTAAGGGTTTTTTCATGTGAAAAGAAACTCCTACTTCAAGGCTCAAAGGGGTTAACGAAGGTTTATCTCCCTTATATCTCCGGTGTTTGGGGATTTGAAACAAAGCCTATACATCGTCAACAAGGTCTTATTCAAGTAATGGCTACAATTAGTGCGACACTTTGGATTGTACCAATGTTCCTTGAGGCTTGTATCAAGGATAACAGTTGGGCTCCCGCGTAGTGTCATTAGCACTAATTTGATTTTAGAACCCTAGTTAACTCATCTTTGGCCATTAGAAATTAGTGAGATGACCGACTTTGGTTTCGACCAAAGTTGGTTGATACTCGAAACTACACTCATTGAGATCCGACTTTCAGGATGTTTTTGGTTGGCGATAAAGTCGCTGAGCTGAAATAATGCCTTCGAGAAAGATCAGTGATATGAGATTCCTAGAACTCGGTTACTATTCTGGGATAGGTTGAACCAACTATACTTCAGTGGGGAGGGTACTTACCTACAGACTTCATGCAAGCCTTTAAACCTAAGGATATTGTGTGACTTGTTTGCCCATTACTCGCTTTATATATGAACATAACATCATAACATCATTACATCATAAACATAGCATTTTTCACTAACCATTTCAAGGATCTAGGAATTTATCTTTGATCTTTGTTACAGAATATGGCTTCCGCTTGTAGAAACACTATCCAAGTCCACTTTGTAAGCATACCTTCTCAGCTTAAAGAATTTGTCTCAAAGATTCCCGAGGGTTCTCGATTCACTGAAAAACATGGTTATCTTTTCATCTTGGTTACCTAAGGATTTGATGAAGAAATGATGAGTGTTCTATTCCAGTTCTTTGATCCAAAGCATCACTGTTTCACCTTCCCTGATTACCAGTTGGTACCTACTATGGAGGAGTTCTCTATACTGCTTGGCATACTTATCCTTGATCGGGTACCTTTCACCGGTCTAGAGAATGCTCCAAAGCCTGAGGTTATTGTTGCAGCCTTGCATCTGAAGAGATCAGACATTGCATCTAATTGGGAAAACAAAGAGTGGATTCCAAGGCTTTATGGCTAAGTTCTTATTTGAGAAAGCCCAATTGTCCTTGAAGGCTAGGAGTTTTTCTGCTTTCGAGGAGATTTTGGCTTTATTGATCTATGGCTTGGTATTATTCCCAAACCCAGACCAAATCATAGATGTGCACGCTATCCAGGTATTTCTAACTCGCAATCAAGTAGCTACTTTGCTGGGAGATATTTCGCATTCCCTCCACACTCGTACTATGAAGAAGCGTGGGACTCTCATGTGCTGCATACCCTTACAATCCAAGTGGTTTATTTTTCACCTTCCCTGACCAGTGATAAAAAAACGAGTGAGGATTAAAATGGTGTCAAAGAGTAATGTCGTAATCTTATTCAGATATTTATTGGTGTCCCCGGTCCTAAGAGGATGTCATTATCATTGACCGTTGTGGAAAATTCCTTAATGTTCCACTCCTAGGTATAAAGGGAGGTATCACTTATAATCCTTCATTAGCTCTGCGTCAATTCGGTTATGCTAGGAGAGACGGTCCTCACGATATAATTATTCAGGGTATTGTATTCAATTATGGAGACGATCCCTAAGGTTTTCATAAAAATTCTATACGTTCTTGGGGCATGGTGAACAAAATTAATAGCAAGAATTTGGGACAGAAGTACTCCATTCCTTTGGAGCCTTATCTCAGATGGGTACACACTCGTGCTCAGAATCTCGTAGTGCCTTATAAGGCCATTCTACCCGTGATTATTGAACCTGAATTCGAAGGAGATGATCCTCAGAATATTCTTCATTCGGAATTCCTACAGATCTCGAAGAGCTACAGAAGTCCTAGATTCAAATGAAAGAATAAAGGGATACTTTTGAGACCCAATTATATGCTAGTGAGAAGAAAGTGTTAGAGTTTACCAAGCTACTTCATGAGGAGCAGAGCATCAATGCCTACATTGGCACAAAGAGGAAGTGTCCATGAGAGACCTAAGGAGATTTTATTAATTGTTATTTGTTTTTGTCTTTCTTTTCTTGTAAGCCCGAGTGGAAAATAATAAACCATAACTTGATATCTACTAATAAAATTTTCTTGTTTCTTTTGGTTTAAACAAATTTAAATTCTCAAGGTCCTTGAAATCATTGCACTTTCATACCATTCATAGAATTGCATAACAGGTTTCTACAAATAGGTTTCTCATCTTCTCGCTGTTTATTTCAGCAAAAAATGGAATTAGAACAAACCATCAAGGATCTCCAAGCTCATAACACCTAATTCCAAGCAATGATCACGAGCTTGGCCAAGGGGCAGGAGGAACCGAAAGTGCTTTTGACGAAGAAAGATAAGAAGGGGAAGAAGAAACTTGGATTTATCAACATGGGCAGGAGGTTCAAAGGTGTCACTAAGTCTGTTAAGGAGGCGGTAATTCCAGAAGATGATGACAAACCAGATTCTGAACAGGAAGAAGGTAGCCACCATGACACCTATGAGGCTTCTGATCAATAGGACGACTATTACTATGACTCTGCTGCTAATGATGACAAATATAAGTCGTTGGAACACTGCTTGAATGCTATGGAGGTCCAGAGGATACCTGGTTAGGATTTTGAAGATTTAGGTTTGGTCTCAGGAGTTGTTATTCCCCCCAAATTCAAGGTACCTACTTTTGCTAAATATGACGGTGTCTCATGTCCAAAGCTACATTTAAGATCTTATGTTTGGAAAATCCAGCCACACACTACTGATAAAAAGTTATGGATGCATTTCTTCCAAGAGAGGTTGTCTGGAACTCAATTGGAGTGGTACTAACAACTTGAGAGTACTAATGATTGTACCTAGAATGATCTTGCTGAAGCCTTCTACATGCAGTACCAGTATAACTCCAATTTAGCACTGACTCAGATGCAACTCTAAAGCATGTCAATGGGGTCTGGAGAGAGCTTCAAAGAATATGCCCAGAAGTGGAGGGATTTAGTCGGAAGAGTCCAACCTCCTTTATCTGATAGGGAGATGGTGGATATATTCATGGGCACTCTGATTGTTCCGTTTTTTAAGAATTTGTTAGGAAGTTCATCTGCATGTTTCACCGAGTTAATCCTAACAAGGGAACAAGTCGAAGGTGGTATAAGAATTGGAAAGATCCAACTGGAAGCGTCCTCCAGCAAGTCTTTGGGGGTAATAAAAAGAAGGGTGAAGTGAATATGGTTTCCAAGGGCCGAAGAAAGAATGATAAACAACCAACTGTGGGAGCTGTGTTGATTTCTAATCCTGCACCAACTCAACAATAGCAGGGTAATCAGCGCAGGCAAGACAAACCAAGGAGGCAATTCACTAAGATTAATGTCCCTTTAGCTCATGTACTCCAGCATCCGTTGAAACTTGAGAAAATCACATTGAGGGAGGCCAATCCTAATCCCAACACCTCCTCTCCTTACTACAATTCGAATTCAAAGTGTGTCTTCCATTCGAACAGCCCCGGGCATGACACCAACAACTGTTGGGTCTTAAAAAACAAGGTACAAAATTTGATTGAAGTTGGAGAAATTGAATTTGATCCACCAGAAACGCCAAATGTGATTACTACATTGTTGCCTAATCATGGCCAAGTTGTCAATGCTATTGATGACGCTATTTGAATTATTAATGTTGATGATTTGACTCCCCCTTGATGTCGGTTAAGAAGGAGCTGATGCAGGCCGATTTATTTTTGGGTTGCGTTGTGTCGCTCCCGGGATTTTCATCCTGGTACAAACGCGAAAGTGGCGCGGAAAGGTAGAGTCGCCAGCCAGACATTTTTATCCCGAATGAATGGGAAAGGTAATGTTGCACAAACCCGAGGAAGAAGGAAAAGGACAAGGTCCTGCGAACCAAAGATCTGAGTTCGGGAGTCGGTTACGACCTGGGAAGGTATTAGCACCCCAGATCGTCCTTCGTACCCGACGGGATCCACGCTTGCTTGCTTTGTTTCAAAGGGTGAGAAATAAGATACTGCTGAATAAAACCGCTAACTGGAACTGGAATGAAATGAGAAAGGAACTGAAATAAGAAAATGGAAAGAAAGGGGGAAATGTAGGGAAAATAAAGATTGTGCTCGAACGGGCCCTACCCCGCTGCCTACGTACCTCATCAGGATAATGAGGATCAGAGACGCCGTAGTTCCCCTAACTAGGGGTAACAAGGAAATCGCTTGTGAATTAAAGGCTTGAACTGCCTATGCCATTGCTCAGGTGTTGCAGACTCGGACGACGAGTGCGTAACCGTCTTGCAAAATGACAAGTAGGAGCAAGTTCGCGTACGGAGCGAATGAGGTGAGAAAAGAATTCCCGAAGGAAAGACGCTTATTGTTTGTTTGGTGTTTTTCAGAAGCTTTTATGAGTGAAAGTTTGCATAGGTAAGTGTACCTAAGTCTTACTCAATGGGATGTGTACGTCTCACATCATCCCGAAATGGAATGCGCGAGAGGCACACCTATCTATGGAGGAAATCCCCAAAGCTAGTCCCACAAGTGAAGGCTCAAGCACACTGGCCTATTACCATTATTAAGTATTTTTGTGGTTTTATGGTTAAGAAGTGTTTTTTAGCTTTTCTTTGTGAGGTACTCATGCTAAGACCTATCCACCACGAGTGATGACTCACACCTCGCCCCGAAATGGAACGCATGCAAGCATCTCATAGCAAAGTCTCATGTCACATGAAAGTACTCAACCTTTATTAATTGAATTAGAATTAAGTTTGAAGATGAGAAGAGAGAGCACCAAAGGATCTCAAAGGAAAAATTAGAGACGGGGGACTAATGAATCCTAATTGTTATCATGCATGGATGAACCTAGGTTAGTGAGGTTTCTATCCTAATGAAAAAGGGAGAAGAAGATAGAAGAAGGGATGAGAAAGGCCTAGGCCCAACAAAAGAGAGTTAGTTCACATAAACATAAGAGGAAGAGATAAGAATTAGAGATGTGGAACTCAATTCCCACATCTCACACTTACCATAGCCCCTGCAAGGTTAGTATGCACAAATGAAACAAAAATGAGCAAATTAACATGACATCATCCAACAATCAGAAGTGAAATGAAATGAACAAATGCCTAATGCCAATTCAACTCAAAGAAATGAAAATGAGAGACTTATGACTTAAAATGAGGCAACATGAATACATATGGAAACAAATGCGCACTTATGAAAGATGTAATGCAAAACACACAAAATACAAGCACAAAGTTCAAAACCAGAATCAAAATGATATGAAGAATGGCTTAGGAGGCCAGCAAGATGAAGAGAGAAGTCACACAATACCAAACAATGTCAAAATAGAAGCAACGGAATCAAAATATGGAATTTAAACACTTAAAGAAACAAATGACTTGAATAAGAAGCAAACTCAAAAATTCAGAATAAACAAAACCTATCCTAGGACCAGGAAGGTATCCACATCCCAAAGGGACCCCAAATGAGAAGAAGAAGTTGGCACAAGTGCCCTTCTAAGCCTATAAGAAATCTTATGAACCAAACGAGGCAAAATGGGACAAGGTGAGAACAAAAATCCACAAATAATCAACCATCCATCTAAAAATTCTACAACTTAAACCGAATGATCTTCAAACATATCATATCAACTTGTCAAAAGGATTTGCAAAAATTCAGAAAGGAACTAGGTCATATGGAGGTACAAACACAAGTTAGGACAGAAAACTTACATCACAAGATATCAGATAAAAACTCAAGAAATAATTTCCTAAAAATTCATAGAAAAATTACATGAAAACTACAAGATCTTAGGAACACAATGCAAAAATAATGGGATCAAAAATCCAAATATTGAAATCTATAGAAAATAAACAAGGCAGACTAGTCAAGAAATGAAACAAATGAAGCTATGAGCAATGATGAATTATTTCTGGCACGCGGACCAATGAGAAAAATAAACTAAAAATATGATAAAAAACTAGAGACATAAGGGAAGGTCTATGATTTATTTGAGAATTTTTGGGTGAATGAAACTATTTTATGTGAATTAAAACCAAACTGAATAAAAGAAGAATTAAATTGGAAAAGAAATTAAAATGAATTTGGTGAGAGGTGTATGTAGTAACTGCTGGACGGGCACTGAATTGGGCTGGATGATGTTGGGGTGCGAATAACAATACGAATAAGCCCAGGGGATGTGCGCTGAACATGGCTGTTAGGGTGGAGGTGCCTACACCTGAATGGAACAAAAGCATCCTACCCGACGGTGACAAGTGTCACCGCCGGTAGGGAGGAAATCCAAAAAGCTGCCAGCATCCCTATCTCCTTATCACCTCGTAACTCATAACTCAGCAACCTCAAGCAATTCCTATTAACTTTTTTTTATATCATTTTCTACACAAACTCTTAACATTCAAAACAATTAACAAGATGAAGCAGAAAAACAAGAAACAAGAAAATAATCCCTCTCGCCTCCTTGCTCATCACCTTCTTGCTCATGACCTAGCCGCCGCCAAAGCTCATCCTCAACCTTACACTCGCTCGCCTCCTCCTTCATATCAGAGGCCGTCGCTCACCATCGCCGGACCTCATCCTCCCTCACACTCGATCGTCCCTCTCCTAACCTAAAACTGCCTCTCGCTCATAACCTCTTCTCCGATCAACAACCTCACGATGGAACACCTCACTCAACCTCCATCTCCCTCAAACTTCAAATAAACTATTCTATCAATTGGATCTAAGATTTCAGCACACATGATAATCCTACAACAAGAATTTAAGGCGCACCTGTAACTCGGAGATGAAGATGCCGAAGATAATGTAATCTGCGCTCCTATTCCTTTTTCGATCTCGATCCACTCTGTTTGTGTTGAAACAAGATGAAGGTGACAAGCGCCTCCGATGTCATTTGAAAACGCAGATTCAAAGATTATTGATAATGATGCGACGATGATGACGACTTTGATTCTGCAGCAATGAGGAGGCTGCAGATGATGGTGATGGCGATGATTACGTTAGGATGGAGAAGGATTGACGAGAATTCGGATGTTACCGGAGAATTCGGTTATTTGATGAAAATGAGGTATGAGAATTTCTGATCGAGAAGAGTGGTGATGGATAAATTAAAGCCTCAGATTATGGATGTGATGAAGATGATGCGATCTCGGTTTAAGATTGATGAAGCTGGAAATCAATTGTGTTGATAATGATTGATGATGAGCGATGTTTCTGCAAGTTAATTCATGAGATCGAAGGAGGATCTACTCTCTCGGTCGTGATATGATGAAGGTGAAGGCCATGAAACGAGTTCTGATTTCTGATTGTTGTGTGATGGAAAGAATGAAGTTTGTGTTTGGCTTGGTGATGAATAAGAGTACTCAAACTCAGTTTTTCTTGTTTCAATTTTGCCGAAAATAAATTATATTCTAGTGATGAAGTATTGGCGATGATGAAGAAAAGGATAATGCGTGTTGTTGATGATGACGGAATGGATTCGATTTCTTTGTTGTTTGTTTGATGATGACGAACGCAGTGGCTCAATTTGATGAAGGAGTGAAATCTATTTTTCTCGGTTTTGTGATGAAGAGTTTTTTTTTGCTGTTTTTTGTTGTAATGAGGGAGTATCAAGAAGGAAGTGTGAATCAGTGATGATGCCGTCTCCAAAGTTTGTTGGAGATTTCCTTCTGTTATTCTTTTTTCAATTTTCATTCCGTTATTTTTTCATTTCGTTTCTGGCTGTGATGTTGTGCATGTGTAGGATGGATAGTGACTCCCAATTTTCGTGACCCCCCTCTCCTTCTGTTAACTCCTTTTTTTACTTTTCTTCAATTTTTCGTTATGGATTTTCTTCCTTCTTTTTTCATTGCGTTTTTTTTTTTGAGCTGGGTGTGAGCTGAAAAGTTGTTGCTAAAATCCTGATGCAGGTTGTTAGTGGTGTATACTGAACTGATGACGTGGCATGGTATAGTTGGCTTGAAGGTTGTCACATTGTTGTTGCTATCAGGAAGAAAATATAAGAATTGTTTCTTTACTTTAATCCTCTTTTAATTGTGCTTGTGACAAAATTGATGTAAATGGGCTTGAAATGGGTGTAACGAAAAATCAATTAAAAGATTTAATGTGGTTTAATGAATAGAATTAAAAATAGAAAGATATCACATATATTGAAAAACAATAAAAAGAAATGGATAATTGTGGTTTAGAAAGTAGAATAAGGTGTTGAATGGGAAGAAACGGGTAAACGGATTTTGAAACATGATACGAATGGTCTAATGGGTTTTATAAATGGGTTAATATAACATGGATTTGAAAATGGTTTATAGATGATCGAAAGAAATCAAATAACGAAAGAGAGAAAAAATGGTTACAAATTGGATAATGGATGGTGATGGAAATGAATAATGAATGAAGTCAGAAAAATATGGAATTGGTTTAGGAAAAAAATGAAAATGATTTATGAGATGGCTATAAACTGACTTTATAAAATGAAAAGACTACTACTACCAACACGCACACAACCACAAAGCAACCTGTCCCCTTCCACACGCCTCTGGTAGAACCCATAAAATGCCACTACCACCGAACAATTCACAAGCGAAACACTGATCATCTGGATAAATCACTCTCGCATTACATGATCAGAATCATCTCAAATCAGTCTGGATCACTCTCTGGAAAAACAAATCTGTAGATGCACACAACTGAATATATAATCATAATAAACCTGAACCTTTGGATTCGAAACCCTCACACCAACCAACCACTGCCTGGTAAACTGATGATTCTCGCACACAACCCGACTTTGAAACGCGTCGCCTGAGAAATAACCACCAACATAGATAACTTACAATCCTATCGATCTTGATAGTCTGACCATGATCAGGTCAAACGTCCATCTGAGTGGAATCACGAACTGAACAATCATGCTCAACTGAAATCACTGCCATGATCTATGTTATGCTAATGGGTGTCATGCTTCATCTTTCTATGCTAATGATGCAGTGCGAAGTATGAAGACGATATGCTAAATGTTATGAAAAAGAGAGGGCAAATTTGGGGTGTTACAGCTGCCCCTATTCAATCATCAATTAATCTGAAAAGGACGATAGTACGGGCTATCGACCATTCAAGATAAACTGTGGTTGAATACCATGAAGACCAGAAATTTGCACTCTGACGAAGAATGCAAAACTTGGAAATGAACCCGACCAGATGACGCTCTGGGGATAAGAATGAGAGAAAAAACAGACGAGCTTCTACCAAGTTGAAACTGATATTTTGAAATAAGAATGCGTTGACGGGCGAGTCCTCAAACAATCCTGTGACGCCAGGAACTGGACAGACGAGTCCTCAAACACTTCAAGAACAAAATACTGAGACAGACGAGTCTTCAAACCATCCTGTTACGCCAGGAGCTAGACATACGAGTCCTCAAACACTTTAAGAACAAAATACTGAGACAGACGAGTCTCCTTCGGATTTACCTGTTACGCCAGGACCGGTAACCATTTTGACGTTAATTCCCACTGTCGGGATTTGAAACCTCTTCAATACAGACGAGTATTGGATGATCATCAAGATAACACAGACGAGTGCCAAAAGTCAATGATACAGACGAGTATCAGACGATGATCTGAGAAACACAGACGAGCGCTTCAGGCAATGATACAGACGAGTATCAGCCACTGGTACAGACGAATACCAGAAATTCAAACACAGACGAGCATTTGAAGTAGTCACAGAAGAATACTATGATATACAGCAAATCCATGCACTACGTATATAAGCACAACACAGACGAGTGTTGGGGTTGATACAGACGAGTATCCAAGCAAAGCAGACGAGCTTCAACAGGTAACACACAAACGAGTGCTGGAAATGATACAGACGAGTATCCACAAATATCAGGCATACCAAACACAGACGAGTGCTGGACAGTTACAAACGAGCAACAGTTGAAATTACATATCAAGGCACAGACGAGTGCAGCAAAGGATCCAATACCAAACACAGACGAGTGTTGGGAGGTTGCCGACGAGCAACATCAAATATCATATCCGAACACAGACGAGTGTTGAGGAGTTGCAGACGAGCAACATCAACCATCATAACCAAACACAGACGAGTGTTGAGGAGTTGCAGACGAGCAACATCAACTATCATAACCAAACACAGACGAGTGTTGGAAAATTGTAGACGAGCAATATCAAGGTAATCATAAGCCAATGCTGGGGAAAAGCAGACGAGCTATACCACAGAGCCAACACAGACAGGTGTTGACAGGTGCAGACGAGCAACAATCAAGCAGTAATACCAATGCTGGGGAGACCTCCGTTTAGGGATAACACAGCCGAGTGTTGACAAACGCAGACGAGCGGTAGACAAATGCCTGATTGGCAGCAAGAGATACAACTCTGCAGGGGAAGACAAGTCAAGAGGTCTGGACACTCAACTCTGACTGAGGTGATGAATACCTGGCCGTATCATCAAATACCCAAAAGTACGGAAACTTTGCTGGGAAATATTTCACGGACGGAAATGAAAATCCAATATGAACTCTGTGGGGAATATCATCTAGTGACCTCTTGCATTTTCTGGACTAGTTGACTGCTTGAAGATCAACCTAAGAGGATTTTACAAAAAACCTGACATCCAAAATGTCCAAGTCTTCAAACTCTTTAGAGATTCGTCGAATCTTGACATAACTGCCCCAGACTGCATAGACTATGGAAGAATTTGTCTCGCAAGGATTCATGAAAAACCTCATGTCACTGCGAAATATTGTGCCCTGTAAGCACAAAGATATGCACACCTGCCCCGGGCATAATTGAATCCTGTGGTTGAACTTTGATGTTGTGATTTTGAATTTCCTTCTATGACAGACTCACTGGGTATCAACTCAAGGGTTGAAGAAGTGAAGACTATGATATCGACTCAAGGGTCGTAAGAAACGGAAATATCGACTCAAGGGTCGAAGAGAACACAACAACATCAACTCGAGGGTTGAGGAATAAGGCGACAACAACATCGACTCGAGGGTCGAGGAAACGAAAGCAACAATGTCGACTCGAGGGTCGAGGATACGAAAGCAACAATGTCGACTCGAGGGTCGAGGATAACAAAGCAACATCAACTCGAGGTTGAGGGAATAAGACGACAATATCGACTCGAGGGTCGAGGAAAACAAAACAACATCAACTCGAGGGTTGAGGAAACAAGATGACAATACCGACTCGAGGGTCGAGGGAAACAAAACAACATCAACTCGAGGGTTGAGAAAACAGAAGCGATGATATCGACTCGAGGGTCGAAGAAAACCAAAGTGAAGATTGCCACACTCAGCTGAAGTGAGAGGTTGAACGCGTATAGATGCCAACACGTCATAGTTGTGGAGATGCCAACAAAGATCGGACTTTAACCTTGAAGATGCCAATGACTATTGGACTTTAGCCGTGCATGATGAAGAAACCATAACGACTGAGGATAAATTCTCTGACTAGGGAAGCACCCTACTAGGATAAATCATCAAACATTCATTCTGGGAACGGCCTTGCATACCACAATATTGTCTCAAGAGGATTTTACCGAAAACTTAATATCTGGAATGCTTTAGTGTTTTCAAACTCTTGAATATCCCGAAGTTGTCACCTCAAACTGTACGGTCTATGAAGGAAATTGCCCCAAGATCTTGCATCATCATGAGTTGTTCTGTCCCAGTATTCTGAACCTTGGGTAGGTGCATCTGTTTAGTCGTCTTCTGGAGATAATAACTTCTATTGCTCCTAGGGTGACCTGCCCCAGTACGAGTGTTGCTTTGGAGATAGACACCCAGACTAACTGCTTTGTGAGAGATTTAAATCTCGAATTGATTGCCCCAGTTTGGCTGAATTTTGAAGAGATTCATCGACGTGATGGCCACTGATTGGCTGCATTCAACCCAACTGGTTGGAAAAGTCCTCATTCAAGGGAGTTTCTTGGAAACGTGCCCCTTGACATGAATGTCCTTCAGAAGTTTCCGCCTCCTCAACTTGGCAAAATTAAGCTTCTATACTGGGGTTCCATATATGAACTTCTTTGATGCTAAACAAATGTATGCAAGCAGAAAATGTTTTATTCAGAGAATGAAAATTCTAATGCAACACATGTCAATCTTGAAGCTTTTATTGAAAAGATGTCGTTTATGCACGACAACACAATATTTTTTATGAAATAAACATGCGTATGCAATACCAACAAGGGTCTTTTAGCACAACTCGTAGGAGTCAGGAACGCTATCTCATGACGACACGCTCTCGAATTAACCCTGCTTCAATTAGGACTTTTAAGGGTTGTATCGTGGCCTGGCTCACGGTTATAGAAACAAAGGATATAGGCTCAAAGTTTATATGTGCCCACCCATCTTCGTGATGTCCTTCCGTTCCTATGTCCCACTAGTTTTCACAAACGCTCACCTTTCTTAAGGATTTTGAGATGGTTGAGGAACCAATGCTAATAACTATTTAAGCACCACTGAGGTTATTTTTGGGAGTCAGTCACCCCTATTATCTTTTGTGTCTGCATCACACGACTTGTTTTTGTTTGAGGACCTTTCTTGTGTAATCCTTTTCATCTTTCTCTTTTTCATTCTTTTTCTTATCCCTAACTTTTGCCTGGACTGATTCTTGTGAATCTTTTGCAATTGGAGTCCAGCGGGATGCCCTAATTTTTGCCTAAGTCGCTCATTTTCAAGTCTCGACTTAGCAGGCTTTTTTTTCTTTTTTCTTTCTCTTTTCTTTTTGAACAAATCGTGTGACACTGTTTGTCTTGACTGTTTTGTAAGGGTCGTGACTGTCTCACTTTTCAGTCGATGAAGAATAACCATGGTGGTTTTCGGTATTTGGACCTCTTGATTTGGTACAATGAAATGTTAGGGATCCTCAGATACACTCATTTATGGAAGCATGAACGTCTGGTCCAACTAGCTGACACCTACCCTGCCCCGGGTTAAATGTAAGGGTTTTTTCATGTGAAAAGAAACTCCTACTTCAAGGCTCAAAGGGGTTAACGAAGGTTTATCTCCCTTATATCTCCGGTGTTTGGGGATTTGAAACAAAGCCTATACATCGTCAACAAGGTCTTATTCAAGAGCACACAATTGGAGATTTTTGCGTTTTCATATCGTCATCCTCCATCACAGAGTTTAAGAACAACAGTTGGTATTGCAATGCACATGCAAAATTATAAGTAAAAATACGAATTAATTACTTCAAGAAAAACATGTGCATTTCATTAGTTAACATTCAAAACAAACAAGTTTCATGCAAGCACACAAATGTTAAAACAAACATAAAAACCACACATGCAAATGCAGTAAAGAAACTAAGCAATGCCATTGTTGAGGAGACTTGACTCCGTCTGGACTTGTTGAGCTTGAATACTTTCAGTGGTCAGCAGCTTTTCCTGATGAGATCTGCAGTCTTCAATCAAATGACCACGTGTCAGCACCATACTTCAATCTCAATTATTCTGACCTGAAGCTTTCGACGTCCAAACATTGACACGAGACATCTGAAGAAAAGTAACACTGAGAGAAGTTGTCACATTAGTTTGACACCTAAGGTTGCTCGGAAAGACCTGACGATCTTCTGCCTACGTATCTCCATTGACCAAAGGCCAATGAAGAATCAGAGCGACGTAGTTCCCCTCAATAGGGATCAAAATGAGGTACACAGCCGCTCTTCAGAATCAAACTGAGAATCACCTTCACATATATCTTCAATAAATTCTTCCATAATATGAGCTGACGAACCCACATGACCAAACGGAGACTTGTTAACTTGAATGCCTTGAGGCGTCACTGAAATCAACCCAGACTCAATCAAATCTTGAACCTTATCCCTGAGAGGCTTGCATTCTTCAGCTGAATGTCCTGGTGCGTTGCCATGGAATCCACATTGAACATTGGGATCAAAACTTGGTGGATATGGAAAAGGCACTGGACCCGGCTTCTTCGGCACTATCAATCCACTATCGATCAGGCATGGGAGTATTTGACTGTATGGCACTGGCAATGGATCGAAATACCTTTTGGATCTCTTAGTGTAGTAACGACGCCTTTGCGGAGTATTCTTCTGTTGGCATGGTCGCTGTTGATATTGAGGAGGTTCACTGTTAACTGATATCTGACATACGTCTTCAGAATGTTGCTGACTCTGAGCAGTTGAAATGCATGGGTACTGTGGATAAGTCAATGGAGTTTGAGGATCTTCCCATATTGCATAAATCACATCCTTATCTTGGGAACTGACAAAAGATTCATTCTCTTCAGCTGAGATCTCTGAAATGCCTTGGATCTTTCCCATCTTGATAAAACTCTCAATGCGCTCTCCAACTATCACCAAGTCTGAGAAACTTGAAGTTCCACTACCACTCAACCTCTCCAAGTACGGCCCCTGTAAGGTTTCTATGAAAAGATCAATCAATTCTCTATCTGATAACGGGGGTTGCACTCGGGCATCTACTTCTCTCCACCTCTGGGCATACTCTCTGAAAGATTCACCATCTCCCTGGGATAAAACTTGCAAATCCATGCGGCTAAGAGCCCTGTCAAGATTGTAGTCATATTGTTTCACAAATGCATTGGCTAGGTCTGACCATGACTGAATACGACTGCTCTCTAACTGCATATACCAATTCGACGATGCCTCACTCAGACTGTATTGGAAACAATGAATCATCAATTTGTCATTATGCTCATGTGAGGCCATCCTTCTGCAAAATCTTACCAAATGCTGCTTTGGACAACTATCCCCTTTATACTTTTCAAACTTCGGTACTTTGAATTTTGGAGGTATTACCAGGCCGTGCACCAGACACATGCTTGCAGCACTTAGATCCACAACGTTACGACTTTGAAGGGCTTTAATCTCTTTTTCCAACACACGGAATCTTTCCTCCCTCTCCACAATTCGTGGATCTGGGAGTCTCACCACAGGGATTGCCTCTTGGGGATCTGGCATAGTGAAAGCGAAACTGTGATAATCTGCAGCATCAACAGAAGAAGAATGTCCACTTCGGGCGACCTGGCGCTCTTGAACATCTGGATTCCCAACAGGGGTCTGTGCAGGCTGAGCTTGAGCGGAATTACGGTCATCCTGCCTTGCCAAAGTCATCATAGCCTCTATAAGTTGGTCCCACTGATCTTTTGTCAACCCAACACTTGCAGACTGGCTTTGCTCTCCAGGGTCCATGATCTTCTCGAAAGTTGCTTCAAGTCTGATACGAGAACTGGAGTCTCAACTGTAGATGGTGAACAAAGAACGGATGAGCCCTGCCTGCTGAACAGAAATGCAATGCAAATGATATGAGATGCCATGTTCGGTTATTTCCAAAGAATCTATCTGCTTTGATCCACATTTTTATACAAAAATCCAACAGAAATGATTCAGGGATGAGATCCTCAGAAATAACTGAACATGTATGCTAGAATTCTATGATGGCATGTATGCAACTGGCAAGTGATCGAGAACTGGTGTCTGTCTGGATACGGAACACTGAGTTGAGAACCAAGCAACTGATGATATATGCCCTCTGAATAATAACCATCTGATAAGAACTCAAAACCAAGGATCAAGAACTCCAGAACCATAGTAACTGGATCAAAACATAAGATCGCATTGATGATGAAGGGTATGTTGAGGTTAAGGGTTCCTGCAAACCTGTAAACCCCTCCCAATCTCACTGGTAGGCTCCGGGTCAGACATCACGGACTCTCAAAGCCGAATAGCAATAATACTTTCACCATTTCCGAGAAATGGCTCATGACCAAATCAGGGAATCGGTTAGGCATTATGTACTACGCAGGGAGGCCTCAGCTGAGTCCGGGAAAAAACAAGCATCCCCTATAGGTTCCCAGCTTCAAGCGCTGAAATCGAGAAACAATAGTACATTCAGCCCGTAGGATACAGTACTAATGTCATACGACCAGATGCTTTGACTGAGTTCCTATAAGAGAACCAGGCCATCCTATGCGAGTCCCCAGTGGACCCTCGGGTGCGAATGGGTTTGCCACAAAATGTGGTCTGCCACTGCCACCACTGGAGAGGGTTGTTTCCACAAAGGTCCTCAATGATCGGTCCCCAAATGCACATAACTATCAAGGTCCTATCCTGAAGTGGAGGAAATCCCCACACAAGATATTTCCAAGATGGTCGCAATCTGGGCGTGAAACACATCGCCACTCATCATGCCACATGTGAGTACAATATGTCCACTCTAATCCTAGGGTACACTCAAGCCGGGTATTTGGCTTATCTCTCAGAAACAGTATCACCCAAGCCCACCAAACAGAAAACCAGTCCAGACAGTCCAGTATGATATACATGATGCGGGAAATAAATACTGAAAACTGTAAATAAAGCTGTAAATAAAGCTGTAAATAAACAACAATACAATACAACAAGCCACATCAAACAAACATCACCCAATGAAACAGAAACAAACAAGCGCTAGGAGAGACTCACAGGGGAACCAGAGATCACTGGTGTGCAATCCCCAGCAGAGTCGCCAGCTGTCGCTCCCGGGATTTTCATCCTGGTACAAACGCGAAAGTGGCGCGGAAAGGTAGAGTCGCCAGCCAGACATTTTTATCCCGAATGAATGGGAAAGGTAATGTTGCACAAACCCGAGGAAGAAGGAAAAGGACAAGGTCCTGCGAACCAAATATCTGAGTTCGGGAGTCGGTTACAACCTGGGAAGGTATTAGCACCCCAGATCGTCTGTCGTACCCGACGGGATCCACGCTTGCTTGCTTTGTTTCAAAGGGTGAGAAATAAGATACTGCTGAATAAAACCGCTAACTGGAACTGGAATGAAATGAGAAAGGAACTGAAATAAGAAAATGGAAAGAAAGGGGGAAATGTAGGGAAAATAAAGATTGTGCTCGAACGGGCCCTACCCCGCTGCCTACGTACCTCATCAGGATAATGAGGATCAGAGACGCCGTAGTTCCCCTAACTAGGGGTAACAAGGAAATCGCTTGTGAATTAAAGGCTTGAACTGCCTATGCCATTGCTCAGGTGTTGCAGACTCGGACGACGAGTGTGTAACCGTCTTGCAAGATGACAAGTAGGAGCAAGTTCGCGTACGGAGCGAATGAGGTGAGAAAAGAATTCCCGAAGGAAAGACGCTTATTGTTTGTTTGGTGTTTTTCAGAAGCTTTTATGAGTGAAAGTTTGCATAGGTAAGTGTACCTAAGTCTTACTCAATGGGATGTGTACGTCTCACATCATCCCGAAATGGAATGCGCGAGAGGCACACCTATCTATGGAGGAAATCCCCAAAGCTAGTCCCACAAGTGAAGGCTCAAGCACACTGGCCTATTACCATTATTAAGTATTTTTGTGGTTTTATAGTTAAGAAGTGTTTTTTAGCTTTTCTTTGTGAGGTACTCATGCTAAGACCTATCCACCACGAGTGATGACTCACACCTCGCCCCGAAATGGAACGCATGCAAGCATCTCATAGCAAAGTCTCATGTCACATGAAAGTACTCAACCTTTATTAAGTGAATTAGAATTAAGTTTGAAGATGAGAAGAGAGAGCACCAAAGGATCTCAAAGGAAAAATTAGAGAGGGGGGACTAATTAATCCTAATTGTTATCATGCATGGATGAACCTAGGTTAGTGAGGTTTCTATCCTAATGAAAAAGGGAGAAGAAGATAGAAGAAGGGATGAGAAAGGCCTAGGCCCAAAAAAAGAGAGTTAGTTCACATAAACATAAGAGGAAGAGATAAGAATTAGAGATGTGGAACTCAATTCCCACATCTCACACTTACCATAGCCCCTGCAAGGTTAGTATGCACAAATGAAACAAAAATGAGAAAATTAACATGACATCATCCAAAAATCAGAAGTGAAATGAAATGAACAAATGCCTAATGCCAATTCAACTCAAAGAAATGAAAATGAGAGACTTATGACTTAAAATGAGGCAACATGAATACATATGGAAACAAATGCGCACTTATGAAAGATGTAATGCAAAACACACAAAATACAAGCACAAAGTTCAAAACCAGAATCAAAATGATATGAAGAATGGCTTAGGAGGCCAGCAAGATGAAGAGAGAAGTCACACAATACCAAACAATGTCAAAATAGAAGCAACGGAATCAAAATATGGAATTTAAACACTTAAAGAAACAAATGACTTGAATAAGAAGCAAACTCAAAAATTCAGAATAAACAAAACCTATCCTAGGACCAGGAAGGTATCCACATCCCAAAGGGACCCCAAATGAGAAGAAGAAGTTGGCACAAGTGCCCTTCTAAGCCTATAAGAAATCTTATGAACCAAACGAGGCAAAATGGGACAAGGTGAGAACAAAAATCCACAAATAATCAACCAGCCATCTAAAAATTCTACAACTTAAACCGAATTATCTTCAAACATATCATATCAACTTGTCAAAAGGATTTGCAAAAATTCAGAAAGGAACTAGGTCATATGGAGATACAAACACAAGTTAGGACAGAAAACTTACATCACAAGATATCAGATAAAAACTCAAGAAATAATTTCCTAAAAATTCAGAGAAAAATTACATTAAAACTACAAGATCTTAGGAACACAATGAAAAAAGAATGGGATCAAAACTCCAAATATTGAAATCTATAGAAAATAAACAAGGCAGACTAGTCAAGAAATGAAACAAATGAAGCTATGAGCAATGATGAATTATTTCTGGCACGCGGACCAATGAGAAAAATAAACTAAAAATATGATTAAAAAAACTAGAGACATAAGGGAAGGTCTATGATTTATTTGAGAATTTTTGGATGAATGAAATTATTTTATGTGAATTAAAACCAAACTGAATAAAAGAAGAATTAAATTGGAAAAGAAATTAAAATGAATTTGGTGAGAGGTGTATGTAGTAACTGCTGGACGGGCACTGAATTGGGCTGGATGATGTTGGGGTGCGAATAACAATACGAATAAGCCCAGGGGCTGTGCGCTGAACATGGCTGTTAGGGTGGAGGTGCCTACACCTGAATGGAACAAAAGCATCCTACCAGACGGTGACAAGTGTCACCGCCGGTAGGGAGGAAATCCAAAAAGCTGCCAGCATCCCTATCTCCTTATCACCTCGTAACTCATAACTCAGCAACCTCAAGCAATTCCTATTAACTTTTTTTTATATCATTTTCTACACAAACTCTTAACATTCAAAACAATTAACAAGATGAAGCAGAAAAACAAGAAACAAGAAAATAATCCCTCTCGCCTCCTTGCTCATCACCTTCTTGCTCATGACCTAGCCGCCGCCAACGCTCATCCTCAACCTTACACTCGCTCGCCTCCTCCTTCATATCAGAGGCCGTCGCTCACCATCGCCGGACCTCATCCTCCCTCACACTCGATCGTCCCTCTCCTAACCTAAAACTGCCTCTCGCTCATAACCTCTTCTCCGATCAACAACCTCACGATGGAACACCTCACTCAACCTCCATCTCCCTCAAACTTCAAATAAACTATTCTATCAATTGGATCTAAGATTTCAGCACACATGATAATCCTACAACAAGAATTTAAGGCGCACCTGTAACTCGGAGATGAAGATGCCGAAGATAATGTAATTTGCGCTCCTATTCCTTTTTCGATCTCGATTCACTCTGTTTGTGTTGAAACAAGATGAAGGTGACAAGCGCCTCCGATGTCATTTGAAAATGCAGATTCAAAGATTATTGATAATGATGCGACGATGATGACGACTTTGATTCTGCAGCAATGAGGAGGTTGCAGATGATGGTGATGGCGATGATTACGTTAGGATGGAGAAGGATTGACGAGAATTCGGATGTTACCGGAGAATTCGGTTATTTGATGAAAATGAGGTATGAGAATTTCTGATCGAGAAGAGTGGTGATGGATAAATTAAAGCCTCAGATTATGGATGTGATGAAGATGATGCGATCTCGGTTTAAGATTGATGAAGCTGGAAATCAATTGTGTTGATAATGATTGATGATGAGCGATGTTTCTGCAAGTTAATTCATGAGATCGAAGGAGGATCTACTCTCTCGGTCGTGATATGATGAAGGTGAAGGCCATGAAACGAGTTCTGATTTCTGATTGTTGTGTGATGGAAAGAATGAAGTTTGTGTTTGGCTTGGTGATGAATAAGAGTACTCAAACTCAGTTTTTCTTGTTTCAATTTTGCCGAAAATAAATTATATTCTAGTGATGAAGTATTGGCGATGATGAAGAAAAGGATAATGCGTGTTGTTGATGATGACGGAATGGATTCGATTTCTTTGTTGTTTGTTTGATGATGACGAACGCAGTGGCTCAATTTGATGAAGGAGTGAAATCTATTTTTCTCGGTTTTGTGATGAAGAGTTTTTTTTTGCTGTTTTTTGTTGTAATGAGGGAGTATCAAGAAGGAAGTGTGAATCAGTGATGATGCCGTCTCCAAAGTTTGTTGGAGATTTCCTTCTGTTATTCTTTTTTCAATTTTCATTCCGTTATTTTTTCATTTCGTTTCTGGCTGTGATGTTGTGCATGTGTAGGATGGATAGTGACTCCCAATTTTCGTGACCCCCCTCTCCTTCTGTTAACTCCTTTTTTTACTTTTCTTCAATTTTTCGTTATGGATTTTCTTCCTTCTTTTTTCATTGCGTTTTTTTTTTTGAGCTGGGTGTGAGCTGAAAAGTTGTTGCTAAAATCCTGATGCAGGTTGTTAGTGGTGTATACTGAACTGATGACGTGGCATGGTATAGTTGGCTTGAAGGTTGTCACATTGTTGTTGCTATCAGGAAGAAAATATAAGAATTGTTTCTTTACTTTAATCCTCTTTTAATTGTGCTTGTGACAAAATTGATGTAAATGGGCTTGAAATGGGTGTAACGAAAAATCAATTAAAAGATTTAATGTGGTTTAATGAATAGAATTAAAAATAGAAAGATATCACATATATTGAAAAACAATAAAAAGAAATGGATAATTGTGGTTTAGAAAGTAGAATAAGGTGTTGAATGGGAAGAAACGGGTAAACGGATTTTGAAACATGATACGAATGGTCTAATGGGTTTTATAAATGGGTTAATATAACATGGATTTGAAAATGGTTTATAGATGATCGAAAGAAATCAAATAACGAAAGAGAGAAAAAATGGTTACAAATTGGATAATGGATGGTGATGGAAATGAATAATGAATGAAGTCAGAAAAATATGGAATTGGTTTAGGAAAAAAATGAAAATGATTTATGAGATGGCTATAAACTGACTTTATAAAATGAAAAGACTACTACTGCCAACACGCACACAACCACAAAGCAACCTGTCCCCTTCCACACGCCTCTGGTAGAACCCATAAAATGCCACTACCACCGAACAATTCACAAGCGAAACACTGATCATCTGGATAAATCACTCTCGCATTACATGATCAGAATCATCTCAAATCAGTCTGGATCACTCTCTGGAAAAACAAATCTGTAGATGCACACAACTGAATATATAATCATAATAAACCTGAACCTTTGGATTCGAAACCCTCACACCAACCAACCACTGCCTGGTAAACTGATGATTCTCGCACACAAACCGACTTTGAAACGCGTCGCCTGAGAAATAACCACCAATATAGATAACTTACAATCCTATCGATCTTGATAGTCTGACCATGATCAGGTCAAACGTCCATCTGAGTGGAATCACGAACTGAACAACCATGCTCAACTGAAATCA
Source organism: Lathyrus aphaca (assembly GCA_963966055.1). Classification (NCBI taxonomy): domain Eukaryota; kingdom Viridiplantae; phylum Streptophyta; class Magnoliopsida; order Fabales; family Fabaceae; genus Lathyrus; species Lathyrus aphaca. Next base: position 679,442,330 of record OZ014519.1, on the reverse strand, counting down.
CTGCCATGATCTATGCTATGCTAATGGGTGTCATGCTTCATCTTTCTATGCTAATGATGCAGTGCGAAGTATGAAAACGATATGCTAAATGTTATGAAAAAGAGAGGGCAAATTTGGGGTGTTACACGTTGAAGATTGTCATTATTGTGCGGTCCATCACAATGGTTGTATGTTGTTGCATAGAGGAATTCATAAGCTAATTGATGTTAGTCAAATTCTTTTTGAGAAAATCCCTTCTATGGGGAGCTTGTGTAAAGATTTAACTAATTTGAATTTAGAAGACGTGTCTGTCGTGACAATCCCAAAGGTGCCTATCAGGATTCCTCCATTGGTTCATGTAAAGATTCTTGCTGAGCCCAGGACAGTTGCCTTAATTATCACTGCACCTGGACCAATTCCGTATTCCTCAGAAAAAGCCATTCCCTAGAACTACGGAGCTGATGTGTATTATCATGGTGTGAAGCAAGATCAGTTGATCATTGATAAAGAAGATGTTTAAACAATTAACCCTGATATTGACAATATTGTCGAGACAAGCAAAATTACAAGGAGTGGAAGAGTTTTCTCTCCGGAAATCTCTCCAAATGTTAATGCACCTATCCGTATTCCTGCCATCAAGTCGACTATTGAGACTCGAGGTAAGCAAAAAGTTATTGAGCCTGCTCAGACAGGGGCGCCTGATAAAAAGGTTGTTGTTGATTCCTCTAAACAAGAAATGGAGGAGATTTTAAATATAATAAATAAAAGTGATTACAAGATTGTGTAACAGTTGGGGAATACCCCATCCAAGATATCCATTTTATCTTTGTTGTTATGTTCTGAGGCTTACGCTCAAGAATTGATTAAGCTGTTGAAATCCGCCCATGTACCTCAAGAGATCTCGGTGGACCAATTTGAGAACTGTGTAGCCAGTATGAATACCAACAATGGTTTAGGTTTCTCTGATGCTAACTTGACTCCCGCAGGAAGAAACCATAATAAAGCTCTCCATGTTTCTATTGAATGCAAAGGGACCACCTTAGCTCATGTGTTGGTGGATAATGGTTCATCGTTTAATGTGATGCCTAAATTTTCTTTACACAAGATAAATGGTGAAGGTTTGACACTAAAGCCTAGTGGCGTGGTTGTAAGAGGTTTCAATGGCTCAAAAAGTACGGTATATGGTGAAAATGACCTCCCGATCAAGGTGGGAGCCCAGGTTTTTAATTCAACCTTTTATGTCATGGATATCCGTACGACATACTTTTATCTACTTGGACGCCCTTGGATACATGGGGCAGGTGCAATCACTTCAACATTGCACCAAAAGCTGAAGTACCTAGCTGAAGGGAAGATCATCACTATCTGTGGTGAGGAAGATTATGTTGTCATTCACCTCAACTCATTCAAGTACATGGAGGTTGAAGATGAATTTCATGAGACTCCAAATCAGATCTTCGAAATTATTCCCCTGTTAGTTCCTGTTCCCAAGGTTGCTCCGTCTGTTCCCAAGGTTGCTCCATCTATTCCCAAGGTTGTCAGGATTCCTACTGCCATGGCCTCATTGAAGGACGTACAAGCTACAATTGAAAATGGTGGTTGCACTATTTGGGGCCAACTTCCAGAAGTCCCGTAAATGTTTGACAAGTTTGGTTTAGGCTTCACTTCCAAAGCTCAGAAGGTGGTTCAACGTGCTCGTGCCATCTTCGGAAAACAACCTATCCGCTTTACTAGCACTGGAGTTCCAAAAGATCAAATTAATGCCATGGGAGATGAAGACAGTGAATGTGACTTGGACAATTGGATCTACCCAACTACAGTCGAAGGACTCAACAATTGGACTTCTACAGACTTCATTCCAGTTTCCTTCTATCAGGAGTAATTGTCGTTTTGTTGTTTTTCAAGTTTGTTTTGGGATTATGTAATAAATAAACAATTTTAAACCTTGTGCCTTTCCCAGGGCACAAAGGGCCATTTGTTTAGGGCTTATCATTGTCATTCGCATCGCTCATTCAATAAAATCATTTGGACGTTTTTCATACAAAGTTTGCATTTTTTGTCTTCCTTTTATTTTTCTTTGTTTTAAATAGCTATTTGTTTTTACACACACCCACTAAATAAACTGCAGATCCATATCCATTCTAGATCCCATTGATTACAATCTTGCTACTGCCCATTATGACTTTGAAAGTACAATCTACCAAGCCGAGGATAAAGGTGAGGAAGATTGCGAAGTTCCTGGAGAACTTTCTAGACTGTTACAGCAAGAAGAGAAGACCATACAACTGCACAAAGAGACGGTCTAGGTTGTGAATCTGGGTATCGAGGAAGACAAAAGAGAAGTAAAGATAGAAGCTGATTTGGACGATAGTGTCAAGAAAAGGTTAATTCAGATGTTACATGACTATGTTGAGATGTTTTCCTGGTCGTATGAAGACATGCCTGGTCTTGATACAAATATTTTTGTGCATCAGTTACCTATCAAGGAAGACAGTTCTCTGGTTAAGAAGAAACTTCGAAGGACTAGGCCTGATATGTATAAGAAGATTCATGACGAGGTTGAGAAAATGTTTGATGCTGGCTTTTTAAAAGTCGTGAGTTATCCGCCATGGATTTCTAACAACGTGCCTGTGCCCAAGAAAGACGAAAATGTTAGAATGTGTGCTGACTATAAGGACTTGAATAGAGAGAGCCCTAAAGATGACTTCCCTTTACCTCACATTTATGTATTTGTTGACAATATTGCGCAATGCAAAGTGTTTTCCTTCATGGATGGCTTCTCCGGTTACAATCAAATCAAGATGACACCAGAAGACATGGAGAAGACAACTTTCATAACACCGTGGGGGACATTCTTTTACAAGGTAATGTCGTTCGCTCTGAAGAATGAAGGAGCAACATATTAGTGTGCAATGGTAACTCTCTTCCGTGACATGATCCACAAAGAGATTGAGGTTTATGTCGACGGCATGATTGCAAAATCAAATACCGAAGGAGAGAACCTCGTCCATTTGCAAAAGCTATTTGACCGAATGAGGAAATTTTGTCTGAGATAGAATCCAAACAAGTGACCTTTGGAGTAAGATTCGGTAAACTCTTGGGTTTCGTCGTCAGTAGTAAAGGTATTAAAGTGGATCCTACGAAGGTAAAAGCTATTAAAGAGATGCTTGTTTCGTGTACTGAGAAGGAAGTCAGAGGTTTCTTTGGACGTATAAACTACATTGCCAGATTTATCTCCCATTTAAATCTATTTGTAAGCCAATTTTCAAGTTACTGAAGAAAGATCAAGTAGTGAAATGGAACGACAATTGCCAGATAGCTTTTGATAAGATCAAAAAATATCTCCAAGAGCCTCCTATTCTGATGCCACCGGTTGAAGGAAGACATCTTATTATGTACTTAACAGTATTAGAGAATTCGATGGGGTGTGTGTTGGGGCAACATGACGAGTCTGGTCGAAGAGAGCAAGCAATCTACCACCTTAGCAAAAATTTACCGAAAATGAGACAAGATATTCACTGCTCGAGAAAATTTGTTGCGCTTTGGCATGGGCTGCTCACCGACTAAGACAATATATGCTGACTCATACTACCTTTGTTGATTTCTAAGATGGATCCAATCAAGTACATTTTTTGGAAGCCCGCTCTCTCTGGGAGAATAGCAAGATGGCATATGGTCTTAACAGAGTATGATATTGAATACACTACTAAAAAAGTTATCAAAGGGAGTGTGTTGGCTGACCATTTAGCTCATCAATCAGTAGAAGACTATCAATCCATGAGTTTTTAATTCCTAGATGAGAACATTATGCTTGTTACCGATTATGAAGAACCTAGACTGTATGAAGGACCTGAACAAGAATCCCGATGGACTATGTTTTTTGACGGAGCTTCCAACGCACTTGGTAATGGAATTGGAGCAATAATTATCTCTCTTCAAGGTTTCCATATGCTATTTACTGCTAAAATTTGTTTTGATTGTACCAACAACATGGCAGAATATAAAGCGTGCATCATGGGTCTCAAAGCTGCCATTGATATGAGGATCAAATTCTTGAAGTTATATGGGACTTAGCCTTAGTGATCGTCAGATTTAAGGAGGATGGGACACAAAGCATGCACATCTTATTCCTTACTGAGAGCATGTGATGACTTTGATTCCACACTTCGAAGAGATTACCTTCGAGCATATACCATGATAGAAGAATCAGCTAGCAGATGCTTTAGCAACTATGTCCTCTATGTTCAAGGTAAGTTGGGATAACGAAGCTCCTCGAATTACTATTGACAGATTAGAAAAACCGACAAAATGTTTTGAGATTAATACTGATGGAGTAGAGGAAAAACCTTGGTTCCATGAAGTAAAAAGATATCTCGAAGCTCAGGAGTATCCTGAAGGGGCATCTATCAATGACAAGAGGTTTCTAAGGAGGTTCTTTGCCAAGTTCTTTCTGTGTAACGGTATCTTGTACAAACGTAACCATGATTCAACTTTACTTCGCTGTGTAGACAAAAAGGAAGAAGATGAGATTATGGAAGACATGCATGAAGGTGTCTTTGGTACTCATTCCAGTGGACATACGATGGCTAAGAAGATTCTGAGTGCGGGTTACTACTGGTCTACCATGAAAATAGATTGTCACCGTCATTCCTGAACCTGTCACAAGTGCCAAATTTATGTTGACAAAGTACATATCTTGTTGGTTCCTTTGAATGTGTTGTCTGCTCCATGGCCTTTCACAATGTAGGGCATTGACATGATCGGTGAGATCAAACCTACCGCTTCCAATGGAGATCGCTTCGTCCTTGTGGCCATTGATTACTTCACAAAGTGGGTAGAGGAAGCTTCGTTTACTTCAGTTACCAGGAATGTTGTGGCTCGATTTCTTAAGCATAATCTGATTTGTCGGTTTGGCATCCCCGAAAGGATTATCACAAATAATGGTACCAACCTCAATAATACTATGATCACCGAACTCTACACGCAGTTCAAAATTAAACATCACAATTCTTCTCCATACAGACCAAAGATGAATGGCGCAGTGGAAGCCGCCAACAAAAATATCAAGAAGATCTTGCAGAAAATGACTGTGACAAACAAAGACTGGCATGAGATGTTACCATTTTCTCTTTATGGATACCGCACTTCAGTACATACATTAACTGGGGCAACTTCGTTCCCTCTTGTTTACAGTATGGAGGCCGTCTTAACTGTTGAAGTCCAGATTCCTTCCTTGAGGATTATGAAAGATGCAAGTTTAGATGAAGACAAATGGATTCAGACTCGACTTGACCAAATAAATTTGATTGACGAAAAGAGACTCACAGTTGTTTGTCATGGTCAGACGTATCAGAAGCGCATGATCAAGGCCTTCAACAAGAAAGTTAGACATCAGGTATATCAGGCTGGTGATTTGGTAATAAAGAGCATCATCCTACCGCAAGGTGATCCCAGAGGAAAATGGACTCCCACATACGAAGGTCTATTTGTAGTTAAAAAGATATTGTCTGGTGGTGCTATGATGCTTACCACTATAGACGACGAAGATTTTCCAAACCCTGTGAACGCGAACATGGTAAAAAAATACTATGCATGAAAAGAGACCCGCTAGGTTGACTAGCCAAGGAAAAAATAAGGGCATCCCGACGAACCAAAAGGGTTCGGGAAAAAATTAGGGATATATATTAAAAGATGGTACAACCGGCAAGTCAAAAACCTGAAAAGAAGGCTTGGAAAAAAAGGGTATCCCGTTGGACTGAAAACCTGAAAGGGCGGTCCAGGAAAAAGTTAGGAATTAAGGCGTTTGACTATGTCTCGTTGGATCATTTATTTGCAAGGTAGCTAGATTGACTATCAATATGAAGTTCTAATGGCACAAATCAATCCAATCATTTTCTTCCCACAACAAAAGTGATGAGATGCTTGAAGACATATGGGCAGTAGCAGAGTTGGGACCCGATGGGATCATTTTCACATAGCTATTATTTCTTGTACTTTTTTTCAAAATAATTAGGCCAATTTCCTCTTACTAGGATTTATGTCTCTTTGTACGAAAATGTCTGGTATAAGCAAACTTTCAAGAAAATAAAAACAATACAATTTCCATTACAAAGCTATTTTTGTTTTTGTTTTTGTTTTTATTTCAGTTTTGTAGCAAAAACGTCCAATGGTCATTTTGAATGAGCATATGCATTTGAACATGATTGGTGTTTACCAAAAAATATGTACATGAAAAACAGAAAAGACATCTACTACATGACCTTGAAGGTTGGAATCCCTAGCAAGTCTTGTATTCGGCGAATCCCCACAGAGTCGTCTCCACAAAGCTCCCCAACAGAGATACAATCCCCAGTTGAGTTAAGCAAGGAGAAAGACATCTTCCAAAAATTCACCTCCATATCTCTAGTGGATAACCTGATATGATCATCTTTCCTAGTAGATCGTCTAGCAGAATAAAGAAGTTGATCATTGTCCCCAGCATTGCAGAAACTTCCTCAACGCAATCTATGGAATTCTCATTCTCCATCAAAGTTATTTTCCTTGATGCGACTTAATTTCCCGATTGGTTTATTTCGCCAACAGTGCAAATTTCCTGACAAAATCTTCTTCTCCAGCAATGTCTGTTCAAAGGTACTTCCCCAGTAGGGTTTATTCCTCAGCAACGTTGTTTTCCTATGTATTTTTGTCCTACAATAGAGGTGTTTCCCCAACAGATTATGTGGAACTTAGTCCCCACAACGGAGTTTATTTCTCCCATACTATCGAACTCCCCAACGGTTTTTTTTCAGGGTTCTAATCCTCAATCAGGGTTATCCATTACCAAAACTTGGTCAGATAGTACATCGGAAAATTATGGATGAGTTTACTTTGTCTTTAGACTATCCATGACGCTCAAACGCTCGTTGCAGGCGTTTGTAGTGTACATCCATGATGACCACACTGTCAAAATAAATCCTCCAATATATGGACCCCTTGAAGCTGATTTTGATGGTGATTGTGTGCACCTCTTTTATCCCCAAGAAAAGTATATAAAAGATCAAAGTTTCCCCAATGGGCAAACAATGAGCTACCAACATTCCGAAACAGATCTCTTCCCAAAACAGAAGTCGAAGATCCCCAGCGGAATATCCCCGAAAGGGAAATCTCCAATAAAGTCAAGCAGGCGTTGAAGACTTATAATATTCATCCCTAACAACAGCCCGAGATTTATTTTCCCTATGCCAGATATTGTTATTACTGTCTCCAGCAACATTCACATTCATACATCATATTCATACAATATATCATGGCATATGCACACATAACGCATATATCATCCTCATTTATTTTGAGAGCATCATCGAAAAAAGCATTTTCTTACATCATGATATTGCATTGAACTAACTCTATTCTTTCAGGTCAGTTTGTAAGAAGATAGATATTATCAACACAATCTTCTACAAATTTGAGACTAAGCCCCGAGACGACGGGATGTTTCAAAAGGACAAAGTTAAGGCCCGAAATGACGGGATATTCTATAGTTTGAGACTAAGCCCCGAGACGAAGAGATGTTTCAAAAGGAAAAGATTAAGACCTGAGACGATGGGATATTCTGTAAAAACAAGATTAAGCCCCGAAATAACGGGATAATCTATAAGATGAGACTAAACCCTGAGACGACAAGATATTTCACAAAGGACAAGATTAAGACCCGAGACGATGAGATTTTTTTGTAAAAACAAGATTAAGCCCCGAAACGACGAGATATTATATAAGATGAGACTAAACCCTGAGACGATAGGGTGTTTCACAAAAGACAAGATTAGGCCCCGAGACGACGAGATATTCTGCAAAGATATGAGACTTTAACTCGAGACGACGGGATGTTTTAAAAGGACGAGATTAAAATTCCGAGACAACGAAATGTCTTGCAAAAGGATACGAGACTAAACCCTGAGACGATAAGATGTTTCTATCTACATGGCTAAGACGCATTTCAACTCTTATAATAAGCCGAGTATTTATTACTTCAACTCCCAGAACAAGACAGTTACTTGAAAACGCCTATAATATAATGAGTTTAATGTACTGCGAATGGTAGATGCAATTGGGTATGGGTTCATCCTAACATTGTCTCACTCCAATATTCTTATTCAGAAAAAGGCATTTACTCCGGATGGCACCTATTAGCCCATCTCTGATAGCCACCCATCATTTCTTCGAATGGCATATGTGAGTGAAATTTCCCGATACAAGTCAACCAACAATGTTGCTTCCTGTAGTTATGAGTGAAAATTTCTGGGAACTTATGAGTATTCAATCCTCTTCCACCTTCAGACCACGAAAGGCAGATATACCAATCTAACTCTTCAGGTTTAAGAAGATTGAATAGGGGTAACTGTTGCACCCTCAAATTTTCCATCACATCTTCAAGACAATTTGTGTCAAAATGGTATCTTTATCCCAAGTCTTAATCCTTGCTTCACAAGTTTTCTCAATAAATCGCTCAAATGATTAACATGAAGTTAAAAAGGATGACTTGAGGTTTCCAAAAAAAAGCCCTAGATCACCTTCATATGACAAAAATTGAAAGAGTTGTGATTTGTGGAAGTTGGACATTTTTTGAGAAAATGCATGAAGTCACTTTGAATACAAGTTGAAAATTTGGATTAACGGACCAAAGTTTTAAGGTCTAAGCATATTCATGACCTCTTGAAGGATCTCATTATTTATATTTTTATATATTTTCATTTTATTTCATTTAACTTGGATCTTATTTATAAAAATTCAAAATAAAATGAAATTGAATAAAATAAATGACAAGGATAATGGGGGTGCCCCATTATGGGCTTCTAGAAGCAAGATCATCACATTCAAAGCTCCATGGTACCTCATCAAACCATGATATTCATCCAAGGAAGGTTTTTGAAAAATTATAGAATTAATCTTTCCCTTTGATGGCCATGAAACACTTACTTCTTCCCATCTACATCACACCCTCATCTCCTATAAATAGGAGGTCAAACTAAGCCTTAGAGGAGAAAAAAAGATATGCTGGAATAGCCACAAGAAACAAAAGTTTGATCACAAAAATTCTCAAAGGAGATATAATTTCCTCTCTCAAGTTCCAGTCGGTTCTAAGTCCATACTACCGTCCAAATATCTTCCTAGACGTCCAAGGGTAAGTACATGTAGTTTTTTTTATACTCATCCATGCTTGAAATAATTGTATGCATTATCCCTGATTTTATGAATTTTCCATCATTTGTATTTTCAATTTCCTCCAATCTTATTGATTACTAACCATCTAAATTTGCGTATGTACTTATTTAGAACATGTAGAATACATTCCATGGAATTCGTAGCATAAAGTTCATAAATTGACATCGATGAACTGCGATATACCTCTTTTTTTTACGAAACTCGAAAAAACCAATAAAAATTTACTTAGGTTTATTTTAAAATTTTGGGATTTTCTCTTATCGAGCTTAATTATTTTATAATTAACCATCTAAATAATTTTTTTTAACAATTATTTTATTTTATTTTTTAAGAAAAATACGTAAAAAAAAAGAAGGTAGTTTTGTCTAATCGATTTTTTTATCAAATTAATTTAGGCTTGAGATTTCCTATTAATTAATTTTGTAAAATAAACTAGAACTTAGGTTAATTAATTATTAATAACACCTAGAATTAAATCATAAAAAAATACAAAAAACATTAATTTAGACTTTAGGACTTTAAAAATATTTCTTTTTTTCTTCTAACATTGTTCTTATTTTATTGCTATTTAAATTCCTAGAACAAGTGTATAGGATTGCACAAACTATGTAATAACGTAGATTTATTTTCTTGCAATTTTCCCTATTATGTAATTGCCCATAAGCCATGTAATAGTCTAGGTTTTACATTCCCGCATTTCTTACACTTATGTATCTCTCCTAAAGCGATGTAATAGCTTAGGATTTATTTTTCTCGCAATTTATACTTATCTATAACTGTTAGATGTATGCTAATATGCTTGTATGACAAGATAAAAATAATCGGTAGATAACCCTAACCTCAAAGATAAATATAACTAAAATTGAACACACAATGCACACTCACACCTCTAGGGTAACCTCTCTTGGTGCCTTTCGATAAATTGGTCATATCCATCGAACGTAGGGCTTTCTTAGAAAAAGACGTTTACAAATACATTATCATAGTTGCGTACGAAAAAATATCATAGTTCCTCGATGACCCTTCGAGTTGCCTACGAAAAGATGATTTCATCCTTCGATGACCCTACGGAAAAATGATGATAGTCCCTTCGAATTGCTAAGGTATCTTTACATGTTGCCTTCTATGACCATTTGATGACCCATTCGATGTCCCTCCACATTCAATAGATAGGACTACCTACCCACTAATGGTATTGATAATACTATCTCTCAAGGAAAACGATAAGTACAAGAAAGACCTTACATTAAGGGTAAGTAACTTTTAAATGCTCACTCGTAATTCAAAAAAAACAAATACTTTTTGCATCTCACACTTTCATATATTTTCAAAAAAAATAAAATAAGAAACACTTTGTATACATTCATACGAGAATCATTACAAAGTTAAACTTTTTTTACAAAATATTTTCTAAACACACAACACATTTAAAAAAAAAAATTAAAGTGAGCAAGAAATTAAGAGCCCATGGATAACCATGGATACAGAGGGTGCTAACACTTTCCCTTTGTATGATTACCCCCCCCCCCCCCCGACCCAATTTTAAAAAAAAAAGGGTTTTCCTGTTCTTTTATGCCTTTCCTAATAAAATTGGATAAAATAAAAGTCGGTGGTGACTCTTGCTAACCGCAACATGTTTTGCGAAAACAAAACTAAAAAAGTCAGTTCTCCCACCGTGTTACAATGACACAAATCCACCTAAAGCGGACAAATATTTCCCTCCTATGCAACTTTAGTTGGAATCATGACATTATACTTCGACCTACTATTAACCATTATATTTCGTTTCTTTTTCATTCTTGCACAATCATATTAAGCCCGTTATCCTTTTGCTTACATGGTAATCAAACCTGTTAGTGTTTGATATCTTATTCACAAAATTTGTCTTTTCTTTTTCTTTTTCTCTTTGTTTTTTTTTCTTTTGCTTACGAATTTCAAGATTCTGCTCCTTTGGGCTAAATGGTCGGGTGAGGAGCACCTAACTTAAATAGAACAGGTCTTTGATTCACATTTTCTATGAAAACAGATAATCACAACTTTGAGATCAACACATATTTGCATCAGTTCGTTACTTAGTTTGCTTCTAAGGATGGTGTTGACTGCTAAGATAAACTAATCAAAAAGTTATGTAGAAATGTATAACATGGTCTGGACATAATGCCTATCTAAACTAACATCACATAATTGGAGACTCTAGGGTGTAAAAATGGTATCGATCTTTTCAAAACTTTCCCAAGTCCAGCCTAACATAGCCTAAGCAAAATAAATTAACTTATTTGGTATCATGCCAATGAATCTGAACGATTTTTTTTTTAAAATGGGGCCAAGTTTCAGGGAATTTTCAAACAACGAAAAAGTAAAGTAAAAATTTGACGCATAGCACATATGACTCAATAATGAAACAAACTGAAACTTAAAAGTGATCAATTGAAAGAGGTAAAGTTCCTCCCCCACACTTAAACCAAACATTATCCTCAATGTTTCGATAAAAGGTGGAAAACAGAATCATAGAACATGTATGAATGTCATTGCATGCCAAATCTTCTATGATCCTCTCTTATTGTCCATGTCTTTTCTGGCCACTTTTACTTTGGCAGTAGGCGCTTTGAGATACCTCCATTTGTTGAATTATTTCTCTTCTGAAACAACTCATAATGCTACCCATTTACGAAGGAAGTACCTGCAAAAGTGTTAAAAAAATACAGCGTGGTACCAGTGTCACCACCAGCAGCGACATTCACAGGAATATTCGTGGGCACCTAAAAGAAGTTGAGACGAGACAAACAATACATTTCTTTATTTCCTGCAAACACAAACAATAAAAGTAAAACATTAAATTAAAAGTTTGTGGGGTACCTACCACACATGGCTTTGTTTAACGTCGATAGCTCGATGACTAATAATTTTTGGTTTCTATGGCCACTTAATAAGCCACCTCACATATCCCTCACCTTTTCTTTTCTTCCATCTGTGGGGTGGTTCATTCTTTTAAATTTGTGGTGGTGGTTCTGGATCTATCCTAAGTATTAGCTTTTCAAGTTCCGGCTTTGTTATTTCATCCACCATCTCAAAGTCTAACCTTACCCTCGTAACAGTAATGATATCCCTAGTTTCATGCTCCTCTACTTTTCTCTTTTTATGTTGGATCTCAAACAAGGGTACATTGGTGCAAATATTTTCCAATACATCCACATTTGTTTTGGATTGGGAGTCTACAAACCTATGCAGGAAAGTAATCGATAAGGTATATGAATGAGGAACAACAATATGTACTTTATTCTCTACCTCTTCGACGACCTCCTTTTTGGGTGGTGTCAGGAGATTTTTCTCAATCTCTACTCCTTTCTCATCATAACTCCCCTCAATCTCATTTTCACTCTCATCAACCTCGTTATCACTATCCTTAGGATTTTCAATTTCTCTTTCACTATTTTTTGTTACAACATCCACATGTCTCTCAGGGGAGGGTCCTATAGGTGTTTGTGCAATCAGAGAGATTTGAGTCTCCAATGCCTCAGTGTGAGTTGCAAGGGACTCGACCACAATGTTCATCTGCCTAAAGGTTTCATAACTTTGGAGATGTTGGTTTCTAAACTCTTCATTCTGGATAGTTTGTGTTTCCACAAAGTGCTCAGTCATAAATTCAAGCCTATAATTAGTTGTCGTTTCAATGAAATCCTCCACTAATGTTTCGAGGTTGGAATTATAGGATTCTCGTGGTTCCTCAAAGTATTGGGAGTGGTGATTTGGGTGAGAATGAGTTAGTATCGCGTTGAAATCCTCCATTAGTATTTCGAGGTTGGATAGGAATTCTTGCGATTCCTCTAAATTCTAGGACTGGTGATTGTAGAAAAAATTTGGGTGTGGTTCCTCAAAATTTTGGGAGTGATCATTGTAGAGAAAATTTGGGTGAGATTCCTCAAAATACTGTGAGTGGTAATCATAGAGAAAGTTTGAGTGATATAGATATTTTTTTAAATGAGAGTGCCTTAGTCTATATGGTGTAACAATGGAAATAACAATATTGACTGTTGGTCCCCGGCAACGACGCCAAAAATTTGATCGCTCCGCAAGTGCACAGAAATATTGAAGTAATATAAAAGATTGTCGAATCCATAAAGACCAATGTCAAACTATTGTAATCTATCGTTGCGGTGCAAAGATAAGGCAAAAGATTGTCACGGATAAAAACAATAAAGAAATAACTAAAATAAAAGGGTTTAAAAACAAATAAGGGAAACGAGACCGTATAATGATTTTCGGGCTTCTTAAGGACTCTATAGGCTCCGGGGCTGAAAAGGATGTTAAAGTTGTTCTGAAGGAAGTACCGATCTAAAGGCCTAATCTCATACTCTCGCGCTATTAATTAAGCTATGCCTGATGACCCCAAGATTTTTCTCTCGCTCGCTCGGTAATTAAAAGACGCTCTTTAAAAACGGGTAAGACCAAAAAGAATACCTAAAGCGCTCTCGCTATGTTTAGGATCCAGTGTTCTGTGCCTACTATCTGACGTGTACATCAAACTTTTGCTCTATTGGACTCTTCTTAGTGCATTTATCACTATCGTGACTAAATGCTGTTAAGCATCCTCTCACAGTCGCGACTATTCTACCTAAAGTTAACTTAGACAATAAAATCAGAATTTCAAACATACAAACAGTGTTAGTTATCCTACGGAGTCCCGTCGAGACGATGGTCCTCAAACTACGGGCTCTAATTATATTTAATTAGACATGTAATCAAACATAAACAAACTAAACATGATAAACATAATTAAGGACAACATGCTTGAACGACTATAGATTACAATAACAATAATAATAAAGCAATAAATAAAGAACCTGTAAAATGCGGTAAATGGAATTGAACTCGAATACTAAAATTGCAGCAAGATTTGTATTGATACTTTAAGTGATACAAGAGTACAAGGAAATAGAAAATACAAAGTTGCAGCAATTCCTCAGTATGAGTAATTGCTGCATTGAACGGTAAATTTATGCTTAATTCTAAAATGCGATTCGGCAGCGCTTCCGTGTAGTTTCCGGATGATAAATTCAGCCCTAGAGGTCCCTATTTATAGATAATTTTGGCTCCAAGAGGTCTTCGAACAATTTCAATTCAAACTAAAGCAAAATTGCCAAACTGCTGCTGAAAAACCGCTCCCGTGCATAATGGCGAACATCATTTGCAAATGGTGAACGCCATTTGTTCAAATCCAAATTTCCATCCTTTTTTTGAGTAATGGCTAATGCCATTCCCCTAGGCAGGACAAATGGAGAATGCCATTAATCTGGGGGACCAGAACTTGTAATTTTGTTGCTTTTTCTCCACTCTTTAGCTCTGTTTTTGCTCATTTTTCCATACTTGCCGATTAAACACCTATCATGACAAAACAAAGAGAAACATAAGCAAATAACAAATAAAACAGTAAAGACTCGATAAATTTACAATAAGAAATGCACGAAATGAACCGAAATAAACTATACAAAATTGAGTCATCAATTACCTAACAATCTTATATACGAATTCCTAGATTCAAAACTTAAAAGACCAGTTATAGTAAATGCAGACTTAGGACAACTCGAAATCAAAAAAATATTAGACGTCTTAAGAAAGTATCCAACTGTATTAGGCTACAACATATCTGATTTGAAAGGATTAAGTCCTTCAATATGTATGCACCACATTATGCTAGAGGAAGACTGTAAGACCTCTAGTGAACCTCAGAGAAGGATTAATCTGATTTTAAGTATTGTAGTCAAGGATGAAGTAAAGAAGTTACTAGATGCTGAAATTATATATCCAATATCCGACAGTCAATGTGTTAGCCCAATGCATGTTGTACCAAAGAAGGGAGGAATTACAGTCACTAAGAACTCAAAAGGTGAGTCCATAACACAGAGAGTAGTGACTGGGAACATAATGTGTATCGATTACCGAAAACTAAACAAAGCTACCCGGAAAGACCATTTTCCTTTACCCTTCATCCATCAAATGTTGGAAATATTAGCCAAACATTCGTATTTTTGCTACCTAGATGGTTACTCAGGATTCTTCCAAATTCCTATTCATCCTGACGACCAAGAGAAAACCACCTTCACATGCCCCTACGGAACATTTGCTTAATGTTGTATGTTGTTTGGTTTATGTAACTCTCTAGCGACATTCCAACGATGTATGATGGCAATTTTTTCTGATTTCATATACGACATCATGGAAGTGTTTATGGATGACTTCTCCGTATGAAGACAAAGCTTTGGAGGATGTCTATCAAACTTAGAGATGATACTCGAGAGATGCGTAAAAGTGAATCTTGTACTTAATTGGGAAAAGTACCATTTTATGGTCAGACAAGGAATCATTTTAGGACATGTGATATCCAACAGAGGCATCGAGGTAGATAAAGCAAAAATAGAAGTAACAAAAGACCTTCAACCACCGAAAACCATGAAAGAAATAAGAAGTTTCTTAGGACACGTCGTTTTTTACCGATGATTCATTAAGGAATTTTCCAAGATCACTAAATCGTTGACTAGTTTGCTAATGAAGGACGCTGAGTTTATCTTTGACAATGTCTGTTTAAGAGCATTTGAAACACTCAAAATAACTCTTATCACTGCACCCATCATACAACCACCTGATTGAACACTACCATTCGAGATTATGTGTGATGTGAGTGATTACGTTGTAGGTGCAGTCTTAGGACAAAGAAAAGATAAGAAACTTCACGCAATATATTATGCGAATAGGACTTTAGACCCTACTCAAATGAACTACGCCACAACAGAGAAAGAACTCTTAGTCGTCGTGTTCGCACTCGATAAATTATGTTCCTACCTATTAGGAGCCAAAATCATCATATAAACCGATCACGCCGCCATTATGTACATTCTAAGTAAAAAGGACATGAATCCTAGATTGCTAAGATGGATCCTTCTACTGTAAGAGTTCGATTTAGAAATTAAGGATAAGAAAGGAGCTAACAACGTAGTAGCAGATCACTTATCACGTATGGAAGGAATTAAACCAGACTAAATACCAAATAATGAATATTTTCTTGATGAACTTCTTATAGCCCAATTAGAAAGCGAGATATCTTCCTTGACTCTAGATGAACAAATCCAAGAAGAAACAGTGGAACAAATTTGTGCGCAAACCACTATGTCATGGTATGCTGACATAGTCAACTATTTAGCTGTCGGGGTACTTCCACCAGATCTCATAAACCAACAAAAGAAGAAGTTCTTCCTCGATTTAAAACAGTATTATTGGGATGAACCATTGCTTTTTAAGTGAAGATCTGATGGTATTTTCCGTCAATGTGTCCCAGAATAAGAAATGGAAAACATAATTTCCCATTGTCACTCTGCTCTTTATGGTGACTTGCGCAAAGATCCTTCAATCAGACCTATTTTGTCCCACTCTTTGGAAAAATGTTCACCCCGCCATTCTAAATTGTGACCGGTGCCAATGCATTTGTAACATCTCGAGGCGTGATGAGATGCCCAAAAAAGGTGTAGATGTCTTGAATTGGCAGAATTTTTGACCAACAAGAAATATTGAATTCAGTTCAGAATGTCCTATCAAATGTTGGGACATTATCAAACAGAGTATAGGAACTTATTTCAGGATGTCTCACCAGATGTTGGGACATTGTGTAAATGACTTAAGTTCAGTTTTTCAGGATGTCCCAACAGATGTTGAGACATCTCAAACCTGCTACCAGAATTAATTATTGACTAACTGATCAGAGATATTTAAGGAGAGTTATCTGGAATTAATTAATGATGGATAAAAACAGAACAAGGTGCATCTGTAGGGAGTTTTATATTGAAGATTCATATTAAAACAGAAGACCTAAATCACCTAGAATCTAGGAAGTAACAAACCCTAAATTCAAGGTGGAAGCTGCATGCACATTAGGGCTGGATCATTCTACAGAAAGCCCAAATTACAGATACCTATTTAATCAACAGAAACTCATAGAATTGAGTAAGAATTTCAGAAGACTAAATAGGGTGTCTAGTGTTTTAATAGCAGGTGTTTTAAATTGTACCACTTTATGAGCTTTTAAGCAAAAGTGCATTTGTGACTTGATTGAAACTGTGAAGTAAGATCAAGCTGTTTTATTTGAAGAATGTCTTCAATTTTATTGAACTTGTAAACTTGATCACTGTGTGATTGAGGGGGAGTGAGTAGGATACTCTTATCTAAGTTGTGTCTTAGGTAGAAATTGCATTGGGTAGTTATTAAGTGATAGATTAAACAGGGTGGTTTAAGTCTAGAATTAATATTACTTATAGTGGATTTCCTCCTGGCTTGGTAGCCTCCAGATGTAAGTGTGGTTATACACTGAACTGGGTTAACAAACTTCTGTGTTGTTTACTTTTCTTGCTATTTAAGTTTTGGTTAAATCTGTCAAGTGTTGGGACATCTCTTAGGACATCTCATACCTGATCACAGAATTTCAATTGGCATCAGAGCAGGCACCCTGCCTGTTTATACTGGGTGAGATCTAGGGAATACAAATTCTGTAACATGGACAGAGATATAGGGTCAGTAAATAGACCACCTATTCTGGATGGATCTAATTATGACTACTGGAAGCCAAGGATGATTGCATTCTTAAGATCACTTGACAACAGGGCATGGAGAGCAGTCAATATTGGATGGGATTATCCTGTCCAAGATACCAAAGATGGATCAAAAGTGCTGAAACCTGAAGAAGAATGGAGTAAGGAAGAAGAAGAGTCAGCACTAGGGAACTCAAAGGCCTTAAATGCTTTATTCAATGGCATTGATAGAAACATCTTCAGACTTGTACATCATTGTGAGCTAGCCAAAGATGTGTGGGATACTCTCAAAACAACTCATGAAGGAACATCAAAAGTAAAGATGTCAAGACTTCAACTTCTCACCACCAAGTTTGAAAACTTGAGAATGAAGGAAGATGAGACAGTTCATGAATTCTACATGAACATTTTAGAAGTAGCTAATACTTCTGGAGCTTTGGGAGAAAAGATGACTGATGAAAAGCTTGTAAGAAAAATCCTCAGATCTTTGCCAAAAAGATTTGACATGAAAGTCACAGCAATAGAAGAAGCTCAAGACATATGCTCTATGAAAGTTGAAGAACTCATTGGTTCTCTTCAAACTTTTGAGATGGGAATGAATGACACAAATGTTAAAAAGAACAAAAGCATAGCCTTGGTGTCAAATACTGATGAAGAAGAAGATGATGAATCAGAAAATGATAAAAGTTTATCAGACAACCTTGCTATGCTTGGAAGACAATTCAAACAGATTCTCAGAGGAATGGAAGGCAAATCCAAACCCATTGGAAGATACACAAACTCTTCTGAGAACAGGAGACCTTATGATGCTAACAGAAGGTCAAATTATGTTGAAAAGACCAGTCAAGAAAAAGGAGTCAAATGCCATGGATGTGAAGGATATGGACACATCAGGAATGAATGTCCTACCTACTTAAAAAGGCAAAAGAAAGGACTCTCTGTGACCTGGTCTGATGAAGACTCAGGAGGTGATTCAGAAGAAGAATCAGCTAAGCATATCACTGCTTTAGCTGGATTATGTGAGTCTGAAAGTGAATCCAGTGATGGAGAACTTACTTATGAAGCACTTGAGCAAGCATTCAAAGATCTATACAAAAGAAGCTCTGAAATATGAAGTGAGGTTATAAAGCTAAAGAAGCAGAATGAGGCATTAGAAGATGAAAAAGCAAGTGATCAAGAGATCATTGACACCTTGAAAAGTGAAGTAAATCTTCTCAACTCCAAGTTGGAACATATGTCCAAATCTGTTAGAATGTTGAACAGCAGCTCAAATACACTGGATGTTATTCTCAACAACAATAAGCACTCAGGGGATAAAAGTGGACTGGGATTTAACAGAGTAAATAAATATGAAGCTAGCTCTAGCAAAACAACTTCAAAATCCATACAGTCAAACAAGATGTCCCAACAGATGCTTCAACATCAGGAAAAGAACACAAAGTCAAACATAATGTTCCAACAGATGTCTCAACATTCTGAAAAGAACAAAATGAAGAAGAAGTATCAAAGATGGAGATGCCATCACTGTGGAAGATTTGGACATATCAAACCTCATTGTTATAAGCTGCATGGATATCCAAATCAGATGAATCAACAACCTCCTAAGCAAAAGACAGAAATCATCAAAAAGGTATGGAAACCAAAAGCTAGCACTGAAGCTGATCAAAGCTACAAGAACAAGATCAACAATCAAGCTTGGAGATCAGCTGATGAACAACACACAGGGCAGAGGCATCAAAAGAAATCTCAACTCAAATGGTCAAAGAAAAGTACTGCATATATAACACATACATCACTAAGAGTATCAGCTAAAGAAGACTGGTACTTTGACAGTGGATGTTCAAGACACATGACTGGATTAAAGAATCTGCTAGTAAACTTAAAATCACATTCATCCAGGTATGTGACCTTTGGAGATGGAGCTAAAGGAGAAATCAAGGGAGTTGGGACCTTGGATTGTCAAGATGTTCCAAGACTAGATGATGTGCTGCTAGTTAAAGGTTTAACTGCTAACCTGATCAGCATAAGTCAATTATGTGATCAAGGGTACAGTGTAAACTTTACCAAAACTGAATGCATAGTGACTAACAAAGAACAAGTGGTTGTCATGAGAGGAGCCAGATCTAAAGACAACTGTTACATGTGGGAATCTCAAAACCTAAGTCTCACTTCAACTTGTTCTTTAGCTAAAGAAGAAGAAGTGAAACTATGGCACCAAAGACTAGGTCATCTTCATTTCAGAGGCATAAAGAAGATAATATCCATGGATGCTGTAAGAGGTATTCCTAAACTGAAGATTGATGATGGCAAAATATGTGGTGAATGTCAAATAGGCAAGCAAACCAAGATGTCCCATCCAAAGCTCCAA
Source organism: Lathyrus aphaca (assembly GCA_963966055.1). NCBI lineage: Eukaryota > Viridiplantae > Streptophyta > Magnoliopsida > Fabales > Fabaceae > Lathyrus > Lathyrus aphaca. The sequence goes on along the minus strand of OZ014519.1, from coordinate 679,422,209 downwards.
CATCTGACAACTTCCAAAGTTTTGGAACTTTTGCATATGGATCTGATGGGACCTATGCAGGTTGAAAGTCTTGGTGGTAAGAGGTATGCCTATGTGGTGGTTGATGACTTTTCAAGATATACATGGATAAATTTCATCAAAGAAAAGTCTGATGTATTTGATGTATTCAAAGAATTATGTCAAAGATTACAAAGGGAAAAATCCAGCTGTGTGATCAGAATAAGAAGTGATCATGGAAAAGAATTTGAGAACCAAAAGTTCTTAGATTTCTGCTCTTCAGAAGGAATCAATCATGAATATTCTTCACCAATCACTCCTCAACAGAATGGGATTGTTGAAAGGAAGAATAGAACTATTCAAGAATCAGCAAGAGCTATGATCCATGCTAAAAAGTTACCTCTGTACTTCTGGGCTGAAGCTATGAATACTGCCTGTTACATTCATAACAGAGTTACTTTAAGGAAAGGAACTTTGTCCACAATATATGAAGTTTGGAAGGGCAGAAAACCCACAGTTAAGTACTTTCATGTATTTGGAAGTAACTGTTATATTCTGGCAGATAGGGAGCAAAGAAGAAAAATGGATCCTAAAAGTGATGAAGGGATTTTCCTTGGATACTCCATAAACAGCAGAGCATATAGAGTATTTAATTCTAGAACCAAGGTTATCATGGAGTCCATAAATGTGATAATTGATGATGCTCCTACAGATGTCCCAGAAGATGTTGGAACATCTGCTGATATCAAGATTGAAGCTGAAGAAAAGAATGATCATTATAACTTCACTCAAACTGATACAAGGACAGAAGAATCCAGCAAACCTCCCTCCATCAGAATACAGAAGGATCATCCCAAAGATTTGATAATTGGTGATCCCAACAGAGGTGTGAGCACTAGATCAAGAGAAGTGATCTCAGGTTCTTGTTTTGTTTCCAAAATAGAACCTAAAAACATCAAAGAAGCTCTTACTGATGAATACTGGATTTGTGCTATGCAAGAGGAATTAGGTCAATTCACAAGGAATGAAGTGTGGAATCTTGTTCCTAGACCTGATGACATAAATGTAATTAGAACAAAATGGGTGTATAAGAACAAGTCAAATGAACAAGGAGTTGTTACAAAGAACAAAGCTAGACTTGTAGCTCAAGGATACACTCAAATTGAAGGAGTAGACTTTGATGAAACCTTTGCACCAGTAGCAAGGCTTGAATCAATCAGACTACTTTTGGGAATTGCTTGTATCTTAAAGTTCAAGCTATTTCAAATGGATGTGAAAAGTGCTTTTTTAAATGGCTATCTTAATGAAGAGGTATATGTAGAACAACCTAAAGGATTTGTTGATCCAAGCTGTCCAAATCATGTATACAAACTAAAGAAGGCACTTTATGGTTTGAAGCAAGCTCCAAGGGCAGGGTATGAAAGACTGACCACATTTCTCATCAAGCAAGGGTACAGAAAAGGTGGAATTGACAAAACCCTGTTTGTTAAAGATGAAGAAGGAAATGTCATGATTGCTCAAATATATGTTGATGACATTGTCTTTGGTGGGATGTCTGACAGGATGGTCAAACATTTTGTCAAGCAGATGGAATCTGAATTTGAAATGAGCCTAGTAGGAGAGTTAACCTACTTTCTTGGTCTGCAAATAAAGCAAATGGAAGAATCAATGTTCATTTCCCAAAGTAAGTATACCAAGAACATAGTCAAGAAATTTGGAATGGAAAATGCAACTCATAAGAGAACTCCTGCCCCCACACATTTAAAGCTGACTAAAGATGAAAAGGGTGAGAATGTAGATCAAAGCTTATACAGAAGCATGATTGGAAGCTTGTTATACTTGACTGCTAGCAGACCTGACATAGCATTTGCAGTAGGTGTATGTGCAAGATATCAAGCTGATCCAAAAGTCAGTCATCTCAATCAAGTCAAGAGAATTCTTAAATATGTTAATGGTACTTGTGACTATGGCATAATGTACTTTCATGGATGTAAACCAATTCTCACTGGCTTCTGTGATGCTGATTGGGCTGGAAGTGCTGATGACAGAAAAAGCACTTCAGGAGGATGCTTCTTTCTAGGAAACAATTTGATTTCTTGGTTCAGTAAGAAACAAAATTCTGTATCCTTATCTACAGCTGAAGCTGAATATATAGCAGCTGGAAGCAGTTGTTCTCAGTTGGTTTGGATGAAGCAGATGCTCACTGAGTACAATGTCCCACAGGATGTCATGACATTGTACTGTGACAACTTAAGTGCAATCAACATATCAAAGAATCCTATCCAACATAGCAGAACCAAGCATATTGATATCAGACATCATTTCATCAGAGATCTTGTAGAAGAAAAGGTGATTTCATTGGAACATGTAGCTACAAATCTGCAGTTAGCTGATATCTTTACCAAAGCATTGGATGCTACACAATTTGAGAACTTAAGGGGCAAACTGGGAATCTGTTTATGTGATATTTAGCAGTTAATGAGATGTGCCAACATGTCATATGACATTGTATGGCATAAGTTCCAGATGGCAAAACCAGTCTGGACAAGAACCTTGGGAATTCCATTCCTAATAATTTGCAATGTAACGGCTACTTATTTAGTAACTGCTTATAATCAGCTATCAAGATTCTCATCATACTATCACAAGCGAATCACATTAACTAGCTATACTTCAGAAATCATCAACCCTAAAGCTCTTCATCCATCTTCCTTGACAATGTCTCAAAACCCTAACACTCCTGAAGAAGTTCTCAACAAAGAAGACGTAGTCCATGCAATTCCCATCTTTGTTGTACCAATGAAATCAACCCCATTGGATGAACTCAGAGGAAGTGCTTCTCATGCTAAAAAGCCAAGAACTCCAAAGAGAGCTAAAGATCAAGTCTGCAGCAAATCCAAGGGAGGCATTCCTTCTCCAGCAAACATGCCTCCAAAATCTTCTGACTATGTGGATGCTTCCATCAAGGAGATAGTCAACAAGATTCTATTTGAACAGAGAGTGGTTAGTGGGATTTCTATTCCTCTGAACACCATGCCTGCCCCTCAAGAAGAACAAGCTCAAGCTGCAGAGGACACTCCTGCTCAACAGGATGTCCCAATAGATGTTGGAACATCTGAGGAAGAGAAAAAGAACTCATCTGATGCTGATATTGAACAAACTGAGGACCAGAAAAAGGCCTCAAATGAAAGTGATGAAGAAGTCTCTGAGGATCAGACCAAAGCCTCAAATGAAGATCAAATCTCTGCTGATCAACCAGCTGAAGAGGAGACTGCTCAATCTCCTCCAGTGGTGAACCTGGAGCAGGACTCTGATACAAAGATCATAGCCTCTGTTAGACCTAGCATAGCCAAAAGGCTCAGGTCCAGGAAAGGAAAGATGCAAGCTGAACCAGAAATTCATGAGAAGAAGAAAGCTACACCAAAGAAAGGCAAAGCTAAAGCTGCCTTTGGTCCAACAAAACAATGGAGTAAAGTCCAAACCCAGAAGAGGAAAGCTGTCACCCCATCAGACTCAGATGTTGAATCAGATGTCCCAACATCTCCTCCCAAGAAGAAACCAGCACCATCTAGGGTTTCAACTGCTATTCCAGAGGCCCCCTTGGACAACATTTCATTTCATCATGTTTCAAGTGTAAACAGATGGAAGTTTGTGTACCAAAGAAGGGTTGCCCTAGAAAGAGAGCTGAGCAGCAATGCACTTGAGTGCACTGAACTGATTGACCTCATCTCTGTTGCAGGCCTCTTCAAAACAGTCTCAGATCTCTCTCCCTGCTATGAACTTCTTGTCAAAGAATTCATTGTTAATCTTCAGGAGGATTGTGCCAATGGTAAGTCCTCTGAATTTAGAAAAGTCTTTGTTAGAGGTAAGTGTGTTGAGTTCTCTCCTCAGATCATCAACCAATTCCTAGGAAGAGAAACAGATGGACCAAATGAGCTAGGTAAGACAGATAACCAAATCTGCAAGGTGATCACTGCAAACCAGGTCAAGGCATGGCCTGTTAAAGGAAAGCTCTCAGTGAGCATGCTTACAAGAAAATATGCCATGCTGAACAGGATTGGTACAGCAAACTGGGTGCCTACCAACCACACATCTTCAATCTCCACTGGCCTGGCTAGGTTTATCTATGTTGTGGGAACTCAGACTAAGCTGGACTATGGTGCCTACATTTTTGATCAGACCTTGAAGCATGCCAGCTCTTCTGCAACAAAGCTGCCAATAGCCTTTCCCTCCTTGCTGTGTGGTATTGTTCTAAGTCAATACCCTGGGATTCTAACTGAGAAGGACATAGTCTGCAAGAGAGAAAGCCCCCTGGCATTTCACTACAAACTGTTCCTCAGTCATCATGCAGCAGATGTTGAAGCACCTTCTGGGACATCTGCAGGTCCTTCAACAGCTAAGACTCCAATCTCCAAGAAGGCATTAATTGCTGAGCTAAAAAGCACATGCAAAGAACTTGAAGCAAGGAAGCTGAAACTTGAGGAAATCATCCAAAGGCTGGAGAGTGAAGAAGATCAGAAAGCTACCTCTGATGAAGAAAGTGAAGCTGATGAAGAAACTGAAGTTGAGGAAGAAACGGAGAGTGATGAATCTGAGTGATCATTGTATGTAAGGACAAATGTAATGAAAGCTGCATTGTATTTAGTCTCTTTGGCCCCAAAAATTTGTGTCTAACAAGGGGGAGAACAACACCATCAACAATGTAATGCTGTTTGAATTGAATGAAAAATCTGTTTGCTTCTGAACTGAATAAGTTTTTTTTCTGTTGCAACAAGACTGGACACATATATGGTTGAGGGGGAGTAATCTCAAATATGAAACAACAGAAAAGTAATGCTTTACTCTGATAAAAAGAACTTCTGCTGCACTCTGAAAACTAGAAAAGATGTTAGCCAAAAATTTAGCCAAAGGGGGAGTTTGTAGATGTCTTGAATTGGCAGAATTTTTGACCAACAAGAAATATTGAATTCAGTTCAGAATGTCCTATCAAATGTTGGGACATTATCAAACAGAGTATAGGAACTTATTTCAGGATGTCTCACCAGATGTTGGGACATTGTGTAAATGACTTAAGTTCAGTTTTTCAGGATGTCCCAACAGATGTTGAGACATCTCAAACCTGCTACCAGAATTAATTATTGACTAACTGATCAGAGATATTTAAGGAGAGTTATCTGGAATTAATTAATGATGGATAAAAACAGAACAAGGTGCATCTGTAGGGAGTTTTATATTGAAGATTCAGATTAAAACAGAAGACCTAAATCACCTAGAATCTAGGAAGTAACAAACCCTAAATTCAAGGTGGAAGCTGCATGCACATTAGGGCTGGATCATTCTACAGAAAGCCCAAATTACAGATACCTATTTAATCAACAGAAACTCATAGAATTGAGTAAGAATTTCAGAAGACTAAATAGGGTGTCTAGTGTTTTAATAGCAGGTGTTTTAAATTGTACCACTTTATGAGCTTTTAAGCAAAAGTGCATTTGTGACTTGATTGAAACTGTGAAGTAAGATCAAGCTGTTTTATTTGAAGAATGTCTTCAATTTTATTGAACTTGTAAACTTGATCACTGTGTGATTGAGGGGGAGTGAGTAGGATACTCTTATCTAAGTTGTGTCTTAGGTAGAAATTGCATTGGGTAGTTATTAAGTGATAGATTAAACAGGGTGGTTTAAGTCTAGAATTAATATTACTTATAGTGGATTTCCTCCTGGCTTGGTAGCCTCCAGATGTAAGTGTGGTTATACACTGAACTGGGTTAACAAACTTCTGTGTTGTTTACTTTTCTTGCTATTTAAGTTTTGGTTAAATCTGTCAAGTGTTGGGACATCTCTTAGGACATCTCATACCTGATCACAGAATTTCAAAAGGAATTTTAGAAGTAAAAGTTTTCGATGTGATGGGGAATTGACTTTATGGGACCATTCCCATCTTCTTTTGGAAATAAGTTTATACTCGTAGCTTTCGATTATGTTTCAAAGTGGATTGAAGCCATAACTTCTCCAACAAATGACACATGAGTAGTCATAAATCTTTTCAAGAGTATTATATTCCCTAGATTCGGTGTTCCAAGACTCGTCATAAGTGACGGAGGCTCTCATTTCATATCTAAAATATTCAATAATTTCTTATTAAAATATGGAGTAAGACACCGTGTAGCAACACCTTACCATGCACAAACTAGTGGACAAGTAGAGGGTTAAAATAGAGAGATAAAACAAATTTTAGAGAAAACTATTGCTACATCTAGGAAGATTAGTCTACCAAGTTACCTGAAGCTTTATGGACATATAGAACAGCTTTTAAGACACCCATCGAAACCACGCCTTTCAAGTTAGTCTACGGAAAATCTTTCCACTTGCCAGTAGAATTAGAGAACAAAGCCTATTGGGCAATTAAGACTCTTAACTTTAATTATACTGACGCAGGTGAGAAACATGTTTTATACTTACATGAATTGGAAGAACTAAGGCTAGATACTTACGAGAATGACAAGCGTATTTATAGAAACGAATTTAGTGTGGGAGACGTTGTTCTCCTATTAAACTCTAGGCTTAGGTTGTTTCCTAGAAAATTACGATCCAGATGGTCTGATCCTTTTGATATAACAAACGTTTTAGTTATTAGCGCTATAGAAATTAAGGGTAGGTCCAGTGCACCATTTATAGTAAATGGGAAACGCCTTAAGCATTATACTTACGTAGAGGATAAAGAATTCTCGACAGGTTTTAAATTGGTAGAATTGCCATCAGAAACCATAGATTAATTTCCCTTAAGCTGTGTCGAGCCCCGACAATAAATGAAGCGCTTTGTGGGAGGCAACCCACGATTTTATTTTCGTTCTTAATTTTGTTTTTTAATCTGGTTTTCATTTTGTTTTTATTTTTTTAAATTTTGATTTTCAAAATTCTTTAAACTCACAGATTACTGTGTTAGTTTGTTTTATTGTGTGATTCCAGGATTTTTAAAGTTTTTTCTACCTTCTACTCCTTCTCTGATTTCATTATGTTTACTAACTCTGACAATGACCACCAACTTAATTGTGGACTTTAGAGATGGCACCCAGAGGCACCGTTATGAAGCCTTAGCTCAGAGACCTATGGCCCTAACCAAATTTGCCCATGGACCTACCATGAAAGCTTTAGGCATATGTGCAAGCATTGACTACATGTTTAATCAGATAGGTTGGGAAGGATTTGAAGCTAGGAAACATAGAACTTATTATGAGTTGGCTCTAGAGTTCATGAGTTCGCCAGTATACAATCGTAACTGTGGAAAAGGTTTTACAAGAGGAAGGATATCATTCAGACTATTTGGATATCCCTGCGAGCTTAACATTCATGAGATGGCTAACCTTTTAGATTTCCTAGATGGCCCTACTATTTTCTCGGAAGCACATGAGAACGTGCTTGCGCAGGATGAGCTAGACCGTTTTTGGAGTAGTATCTCAAGGCGACCTGACCATGATTTATACCATATGTTGTCTACTGAGATCCACAACCCAGCTATTAGGTATTTCCATATGATTTTGGCCTACACATTGTTTGGAAAAACCGAAAGTGATAACAATGTCTCGAGAGAGATGAACTATTCATCATGTTTTGTGCTTTTACATCCAGAAGGGTTAATGGGGCAACTTTCATATTTTCCAATTTATATAGGATTATTCAAAATTAGCACCATCCAATCCTAAAAGGTGGCCTAGTTACCAAGATTGTTGATGAAATGGGATTTAGGACCTGCCTTTCTCAGATTAACCCGCTAGGAGAATTCAGACCAATGAACATCACCTTTTGTTTTGAGAGAGCTATGTTTTGTGACCGTGGACCACATCGTGTAAAGCTTCTGATCAATGTCGTAGTTGTGCCACATTTTACTTTACTTGATCATGAGTGCATGAGTGTGCATAATAAGCACAACTGGCTATATGATCTAGATGAGCCAATTTATGAACCAGGAGATGCTTGGTCTGAGGTTGAGATTGATCCTAAGACTCCTTCGAATTATTATGATTCAGACTACCCTAAGGATAAGATTGAAGAAGAAGAGGAAAAACCTAAACCAGTTGTCGTACCTACACCTACTCCTGCTCCACCCAATCCTAGGATTACATTAGAGACTCTCCGTACCGAGATACAAATCATGCAATATGACATACGCGAATTGATTATAGACATCATTACTTTGAGTGATATGGATGTAGAACAATTCGACCATTTGAGTCAAGCATTAGAGTCCATCCGCAAACATCGTGGCTAATATATGATTCCAACACTATTCAGAATTTTCCAGCGTTTTTGTTTAAATTCAGCATTTTGATTTTAGTTTGATTTGATTTTTAGTTGTTTTCAATTTTCAGTTTGTTTAAATTTTTTTACTACTACATTACTATAAGTTTTAATAAAAAATTTGGTTCTGTTTTATTTATTTGTGCCTGAGATTATAAGTGTTCAGTAGTGTTTTATTTGATTACAGTGTTACAAATATTTTTGCTTCGAATGCATTTATTCATTGTCTGTTATTTATATGCGTTAGTATTGCTACTGTCATTTTTTATTCCTCTGTGTTACATGCATATTACACTGCTATTCATTATGTTCACTACTGCTATATAATTCTAAAATGTGCTACATAAAATATTTGTGAGAAAAATAATATTAATTGAATTAAAGTGGGAATAAAACCAAGGAAAAAAGTCGTTACCGCTGTCCCCAAGGCGTGACATTCGTCACACGTTCTTAGAGGGTGACGATCGTCTCAAGTTTAAGATGATCGTCCTGGCATCCTGACGATCGTCAGCTTAGCCAGATGATCGTCATAAAGTTATAACTTGTAATAGTTATGTCTGCAACATTCAGAAGACTGTTGGACCACCACCCCTTCCACTTCCTCTCAACGGTCGTATTCCACCGCTATATATAGGCACCTTCACACACACTTTCTCACCAACTCCTTAACCACCCACTTCTGTAGTACCTCTGTAACCATTTTTACTACTTTGTTTCTATATATAACAGTAGTACGAGCATTCTATTTTACCACACCATTTTCTTGTTCACAGGACCAGTACCTTATTTTCTTTTCATCTCCCTTCATATTTTTTCAACCTTCTGAATTAATGTCAACCAATATCATTCTCCATGATGGTGAATCCAGCGAGCTCGATTCTTCGCTTATACTGAAAGAATGATTGAAGTGACTCGTTATATTGACGAGGAGTGTCTAACCCAACTTGGGCTCCTCGACATTGTTAACTGGTTACTCTCAAACACCGGTTTAACATCACTTTGCAAGAGCAATCGTCTGACTTACGCGAAACTGACACTGGAGTTCCTAAGCTCCTATGCTTACAACACTCCAAACGACGCAACCAAGCACCTGGTCGATAATGCTACGTTTCAACTACTCGGAATGGAGTATACCGTAACACAGGACACCTTCAGCGAGTGATTTGACTTTCAACAAGGCGACGGTGTGTTCTACCATACTCCAGGTGATGCAAACTGGCAGGATGAGGCTTTTCAGCTTTGGGAGGATCTAACAGGTACAAGAGTTTTGGCGTGGGACAAGCTCTACGCTACACACATTCACAACCCCGCCATCTGTTATTTCCAAAAGGTGTTGAGCAACACCGTGTTCGGGGGGTTCAACAATCATAAGGTTAACTAAAGGGAGCTCTTTCTACTCCCTTTTACTTTTGAATCCATCCCTGTAAACCTAGTAGCCTTCTTGCTGTTCAACATCCAGTTAGCTCTTACAAGAGGGAAGGCTCCGCTTTTTTTTGGCGGGATTGTTACCAACATTGCGCTAAAGCTCGATTTAGGTGATTGTCTCGGTCATTTGCAAGCCACTCCTGCCTTGTTTCTCGACATGAAGTACTGCAAAAAAAGTTACATCATCAAGCAGCAGAGAAATGGAAGGTACAACTTGGTAATTCATAACCGAGTTTTTCGGAGTTTCATTTTACCTTTCCAGTCCGCACAAGTGCACAGACCAGAGCCAACTGGCGTTACAATCTTGATGCCCCTTCACCAGATGTTGTTGCTCCAGAAGCACAACCAGATGAAAGAATTGATGAGATGCAGCAGGCTATGGATGATGAAGAAGCTACACATATGTCGGTTACTGATTTCACCAGCACTAGCACCTCTACCAAACGCCGACGTAAGAATTAACAATCTGCGTCTATGGATGACATCCTTGAGGCGGTCGTTCAAAGTGATGAGAAAAACCAGAGGCAGTACACTGCGATGATGGAGCAGATGGGACAAATCCAGCTTGAACAAACAACACAAGGCAGAAGAATCATCGGTCCTATTGAAGGATTAGGTGTTGTGCAAAGGCAGGTGCAAGAACTGCATGAGTATATCCATCATGTGGGTATACCTGATCATGTAGCAATGTACGGGAAAAGGAACCTGCGAGGCAAAGCTAGAGGCAGAGGACCACAGTCACCGCATTAATAGTTTAGTTTAGTATTTCTTTTATTGTTTTTCTATTTTTTTTTGTAGTTTACCTATATCTCGCAATATTGAGGACAATGTCCGAGATAGTGTGGGAGAAGGGTAATTATTGTTTCATTTCCTTGTAGGAAACCTAATTGTTAATCGAAATATTTTGTTATTTAAATTCTCTCCAGTATTTTTAGCCATAACAATTTTTTTTCCTTTTAGAATACTTTCATTTGATATACCCTACAAGTATGTAGGTTGATAGGCTTTGTTAGAAAACTGATAAAAGACCTAACAAAATTGATACAGTCTTGACACCTTAGACCTTTAGATATGTGATATCGGTTTGGATACCTTTTATACCGAAATTTGAAGCTTTAGTTCTAAATTAGCCCTGAGTAGTTTATATTAGCAATCAACACTGCCAGAGGCACAAGCTACGTGGAGAGTCGATGCAAATAAGGGATTGATCTTAAAAATTCCAAAAAGAAGAAAAAGAAAAATCTTGAGATTATGCAAGCCATTGGTAAAACAATTAAGCTGCACATATTCTAAATAATACAAAATAAACGAGAAAAAGGCAAAGCAAAGTCTGATGTTAGTTGGCTCAGAGGAATCTGGTTCTGAACTCAGTAGGGCGAATTACAATTCGATCCCCCACAACTTGCACTCAATATGTTAAAGGGTTACCGCACTTGTGTATCATGCCTCGTATTAGAAAAAGATCAAAATTCACCAATAGGTTACTCCACTATGCGCGTGTAAAGGTAAAGGGCTTAATGTGATTGTGTCAGAATGAAACCGGGTGAAACATAAACAAGAGCATTAGGATGAGCTATAATAGAATGATTCATACTGGTTTGTATAAAGGGTTTATGAACATTATACGTTTTAGTGTCGTTAATGTATCCATAGTGTTCGAGTCACTATTAGTTCATTTAGTAAAATGTCGCACAACCACGTATGGATAGATTGAGGACATGCAAAGATTCAAGTTTGGGGGAGTTTGATAACACGATTTTGTATCGATTTATTAGCATGGTTTTCTCTTATTTAAGTTATTATTTTATTTATTTCGAACAATATTATACGAAGTTTGTGTTTATTTTGCAAGTATTTAGTTATACTTGACTTGTGGAAGAAAATAATGAAAATGAGACAAAAACAAGACTTTTAGCACAAGAAATGAAGCAGACAACTAAAAAAAATGAAGATTCTGCATTTTTACTGTATGACGCTATCACCATTTATTTTCTTTCTAGCCATTTCATTTTGTTTTAGTTTAAGTTTCTACAAGATTTCTTGATCAAGAGTACTTCAGCTAGGTTTCCTAATTTAATTCTTTATCATTTAATTATTATGTCATTTACTTTTATGCACTTATTTTTCTACCTTTCTTCGTATTTATTTAATATGTCTGGCTAAACCGTTTAATCGGTATGTGATTGTATAACCGAAACAAATTCAATAGACCTGGGCTAAAACCTTAACTCGAGTTACTTTTTGGTTTCAATTTCTTATTTATAAAACAACTTTTTGTTACAAGAGTAAGAAAGTATAAAAGGTTAAAATTAAGACCACAAGAGTGTGAGATTGTAACCGGATAGCTGAAATCGAGCATTGCTTTTAAATACAACGGAAGCGCTTTAAACCCAATTAGAATCTTTAGGTTTCGAAAAAGTATTTCTAACTTAAATTGAAACAGCGAGAGCGCTCAATTTAACTTAGGAGTATAGTAATAGACAAGACCATGAGAGTGTGAGTCAACAACTTTTAAACCGACAATTTCTACAAAAAGATAACTTGACAGATCTTAATAAGCCGAACTTTTATCGAATTTGTGAAGGCGTACCAATTACATACCGATATCCTTATTATAATTTAATTAAATCCAAAAATTTTACCTTCTCGCACCTTAAAACTAAAATACCACTTGCCTTAACTAAACATAGTAACACCCAATAGCGCTAGGTTGATTATCGAGTCTCTGTGCGATCAATATATTTTATTACTACGCGATTAGGTTGTATACTTGCAGTTAAACTCTTTAGACATGGAAAGTTGCAATCAGTTACAGAGTGGTGTTGCCATCGTGGTTATCAAACTTGAATGATGTATTCCATGTTTTGCAGCTTTGGAAGTATGTTCCGGATCCGTCACATGTGATACCGATGGATGGGGTTGAGGTAAGAGATAATCTTACGGTTGAGGCGTTACCAGAGCGTATTGATGATTGGGAGGTGAAGTAGTTGAGAGGAAAAAATATTGTTCTTGTGAAGGTAATATGGGGAGGTGTTGCTAATGAGAACATAACTTGGGAACTGTAGAGTAAGATGCGAGATTCATATCTGAGTTTGTTTGCACCAGGTAAATTTTCGAGGACGAAAATATCCTAAGTGGGGGAGAGTTGTAACGCCCTGATTTATTTATTTATTGGCATATTATTGTGTGTTGTCTGAATCGTGGTGATCGATTGTGTGTTGTTGTGCCTTATTGGTGGTTGTGTACCCCTAATGAAGGGTAGTGACCTTGAGATGTAGGTTTTGGTCATAAGAGAGGTGTATGGTTAATAATGTAGAAATTAATAGTGTGTTGAGTAGGAATAGTTAAATTATTTTAGTTTAATATTGGTTGATAATTTATTTAATTAAGGGATAGCTATAATAATATAATGGAATTATTAAATAGTTTAGACGATTAATGAGTGAAAGGACCTTATGGTAATGAAGCAAGGGTTAAGTGAGGGTGAAGAGGGTAATCCACTAATTGGGATATTTGAGAGAGTTAGAGAGTGGAAGTTTCATTGTTGTTCATTCCACGTAAAAGAAAGGAAAAAAGGGAGAAGAGAAGAGAAAAGTTAGGGCAAGAGGAAGGAGAGGAATTCATCGAAAGAAAGGGAAATCTGGTCGTTTTAAGGTAAGGGTGGGATCTCTTTCATCTCATAAGGGCAAAATGATATGGGTATTGAAGTAGAAATCATTAAGTTGTAATCCATGGGGTTGAATGAGGGTTTAGGGGGAATGGTGTTAGTATGAGCATAAATTGATGTACTATTTTGTTTGATTGGTTGTGTTACTATGTATATGTTAGATGTAGGTTATGGATGAAAATATGCAATTGATTGGTGTAAAAAATTGTTTGGAAGGTGTTAAATCACAGCAAGAAATGAGTTTTATCGAAGGATTTTTCAGCAGAATTCGTAGATCTCGCTTAGCGCGGTATAACTCCCTTAGCGCGATGTTGAAACATTTTGTCTCTTCCAGGAAGTGGCCAGCGTGCATAACACAGAGAGGTGGCCACATAGCGCGGCCTGGGAATGAAAAATTCCATTTTTAATTATCATAAAATTCATGAAATCGTGTGTTTTATATTCTAATGGTATTGTTTTGATGTTGTAGTATTAAGAGTATGTATTAAGATGTTATATGCTTATTTTGTTTGACATTAAATGTGATGATGGGAAATACATGAATAAATGAATATGCATATGTTGTTTCATATCGTTGTTGTCGTTGCATATTATCATTGATGATGCATGGCATGTGCATAGTTGTGGGATGGCATGCCCATGTGGGGTATTAGTGTCCATCTGAATTCCTAAAAGGAATCGTTGTTGGTGGCATGATTGAATTCAATCACAATTGTTGGTGCGATCACGAAATAGGGATCGTACATAACCATGAAATAGGGGTCGTGGATATGATCATGAAATAGGGGTCATACTTGGATGTGATCATGAAATAGGGGTCATACCGAACCATGAAACAGGGGTCGAGAGTTCCGACATGAACTGGATCATGAAATAGGGATAAATATGGGTACCTCATGCATTGATTCTGGTCGATTCTTATTTGCATTCTTCAGTTGATTGTGTTGCATGATGTTGATATGAGCATTGGTGTATATCTGTGTATAAATATAGAGGTATGATTCTTGTTGGGTGTTGTAATATGGTGAATAACCTGATGATGTATGCTTTGTATTTATATCATCTTTCTCTTTGTTGATGTAAGAATCTCACCCCTTCTGTTTGAATGTTGCCTTTACATGGATAACGTGCAGGTAATCAAGAGTACTCGAGTTCGTCATCGGTGAGGTCGATGTACTTCACAATAGAAGTGTCTGCTCTGATATGTAATATGGGAAGTCGGGAATACTAATGAATGCTCTTAGTTATTCGCTTTAAGAAAGGATTTTAGTTGTTTTGAACTTTTACATTTTTTTGGAGGTTTTCCGCTGCATGAATATTTATATGTTACATGTCGTTTATTGAGCATTATTTGGAAGGAATGTAATACCTTAATTTCCGTTTTATTATAATTACTCTGATTTAAAAATTAAAAATTGTAGGGGGGAATTTGGGTGTTACAATGACATATGCATTTAACTGATATTTTTTTGTAAATAACTAACTTTCATAATCAACTAAACTCAACCAAACTTATTGCAAGTCAAGAACGAAATTAACAAATTATTATAGCTAACACATACAAGTTTGCTAACAACCATCAAACCTACCTAACATTCATAACCCAAAACCTAAAACAGGGACAAACAAACTGAGTACTTGCACGATAAAGGTCGGAGAAGAATGTGAAATATCGTCGTAGAAGACGAACAGGGGAAGAAAGTCGTCGAAGAAGATGAAAAGAGGGAGTAAGGTCGTCGGAGAAGATGAACAGAGGGAGTATTGCCTGAATTTTGAAGAAATGCGAGCAAGGGAGTACGCAGAAGACTAACGGAGGGAGAGTCGCGAGAGAGATACAATGATTAGGGTTCTAAAACAATCATAAAATTTTTTTAATTAAATATTAATAATGACATAAGGTAGCGCTTTTGGAAAGCGCTTTCTTATGTACTAGATTTAGTAGCGTTTTTTCTTCAAAAGCGCTTTCTTTTCATTTGCATATAGCAGTGTTTTCTAAGGTGTGTACCACGTCAGGCCTTTAGCAACGCTTTTTGAATGCATTGTCTATGGTTAACATTTAGCAGCGCTTTTTAAAAGTGTTTTATTAGGTTATACCTTTAGCAGCACTTTTTTTAAAAGCGCTTTCTAATGTGGGGTCTATGTACGACATTTAGCAGTGATTTTTTAAAGTGCTTTCTAAAGGCATCCTTTAGTAGCGTTTTTTTAGCGAATTTTTTTAAGACTTATAACAGCGCTTTTTGCATAAAGCGTTGTCTTTTTGGTGCTGCCAAAAGCGAATTTTGGCGTAGTGCACACAACGCCTCACTATTTCACTCGTGTTTTCCCATGGATCTGAACTGTGCTCTAGATACCAATTGTTGGTCCACAAGATGAAAAAGAATAAAATGAGAGAATATATTTATAGTCTACAATAATAACTACAAAAGATGTAAGGAATTATTAATTAAATGACATCTACTACTAGTCTATTTATATAAAAAAACTAAGGTCACACATGCAACATATTAAAATATTAAATTACCCTCTAACAAATTTAGTCACTAAATTTTGTAAAATATAAATTATTCTAACACTACTCCTTGAATGCTCAGTCACCAAAAGGTTGTGGGAAGCTATTCGAAAATAGGTCGGTGGGAAGGAGGGGAAGACAAGATAGATGTTTTTCAAGCCAAAAATTGAAGAAATCAGATGGCTCAGATATTGTTGGGTTGATTTGGTTATCTTCAACTTGGAATTTATGGATTTTAGGAATGCTAAAATGTTTAAGGGTGAAGCATTCAGTTTTGAGGATTGTCTTTTGAATTAAATTCATGTCTTGGAATTGGTCTGCTCTAGTTTTCAATAGTCATTTAAGGTGTAATTCTTTTATTGGTTTAACTTCCCTTTAAATTGAATTGGGAGATAATGGGTTAGAGTATCCATTATACTCTTTTCTTGAATGAATTCATTGCTTATTAAAAAATATATTGATTGATTCTTTAAGAGTTGAATCTTAAATTTGTCACACGTATACACTAATCAAAACCTTCATTTTCTTAAATTTAACGTATGTTTCTAAAAAAACATGTGAGATAACATATTGATAGCTTAATATTTCTTCATGTCATACAATTGTTCTTTTATTTGAAGTTTTTTCAACCAACACATATATTAGAAAGTTATTGAAAGAGTCTTGCACTTATCATCTAATTTATTTCAGCAATTCAATCAATATAATCCTAAGAGAAAAGTGTATTTTTGTTAATGATATTTAAATTCCAAGTAAAAATTAAAAAGTTTTAATAAAAATTCCGTGAAAAATCCACCCTATCACGTCCTACCATATATTTTTAAGAGGATTAGACGGAGCAGACCAACTTAAAATACTGAGCCAAAAATCTCAGTTTAACCGGTTAAAAATAGTGACTCAAACGGGTCGGTCTGACATATTTTGTCATCCGTAATTCGGTTTGGTCGATTTAATAATTATATAGTTTTATTATAAGATCGGTTTATTCTACTGAATTATTTAGATTTATCAAGTTTAATCATACGATTCGACTAGTGATTCATTAGTTCGACCAATTAACTAATGACTTAATATTCTCGCTTGTTTGATGGTCCGTTCGATTTTTAATACATTGTGGGAGATAGTTAAAATTTAATTAATCCATAATTTAAACTAAAAATAAATTTAACAATTTAAAAAAAATATTTTGACAAAAGTTTTTTTTATTGATATTTAAACTAAATTAAAAAATAAAAATACTTCTTGAAGCTTGAAATCATTAATTGGGTTGGTTAAAAAAATTTTAATTTTTTAATAATTAATAATACATTTAACATGAGTTAATTCATGTAATAAAAAACATTCTACTGTTTTTCATTCTTTATTATTCTGGTAACTGAATTTTTTAATTATAAAGGTTGATAAGAATTAAATCAGTATTAAGTGTATTTATGTTCATTGTAACTTAAGATATAGTTAAAAATTCATCAAACACATTTATAAATATTAATTAGTTCCTAAAAATTAAATTAAGATATAGTTAAAAATTCATCAAACACATTTATAAATATTAATTAGTTCCTAAAAATTAAAACAAGAAAAATATATCAACATATATATATATATATATATATATATATATATATATATATATATATATATATATATATATATATATATATATATATATATATATATATATATATATATATATAAATACCTTAGTGATGTTCCAGAAAAATAAATACCTTAGTGTGGTTGAGAGTATATTACAAGAAAATCAGAAAGTAATAGTAAAATGAAGAACTTAATATGGGTGAGATTAGTGACCATTTTTCTTTTTTTATTTGGAAGTGTATCCAATATTGCAATGGTAGCAAGTGGCAATGCAGTATATCCTGCAGTGTTTGCATTTGGTGACTCAATCTTTGATACCGGAAATAATAACAATCTTGCAACTGCTTCTAAGTGTAATTTTCCTCCCTATGGAAGGGATTTCTACGGAGGAGCAGCTACCGGAAGATTCGGTAACGGCAAAGTTCTATCAGATGTGATAAGTAAGTCTTCACATTCACAAGCACTAATAATACATTGTCATTTCATGTTATTATATTAACTATCTAAGTTTGTGTATAGCGGCGGCTATGGGAGTGAAAGACACATTACCAGCATACCTAAACCCACAATTAACAGCTCAAGACCTTCCGACTGGAGTATGCTTTGCATCGGGTGGTTCAGGGTTAGATGATTTGACAGCAAATACACAGGTACTAATAGTACTAATAGAGTAATACTTGGTCATTTAAAAAATTTTATGTATGCACACACATACACATGATATTTACAGAGTTTTGACACGCCATTCATATGGTATGTTGTCGTGTCAGACACGTGTCTATACGGATACGCGTATGATACGCATATAATAAGTATCTGACATATTTTTTAAAGTGTCCAATTAAAAAATAAAATTAAAATTGAATCACACATGTATACGATACACATTATTTTAAATAAAGAACACAATCACATATTATTTCAAATAAATAATACAATCCAACTCAAATATTCTAAATTATTTTATAAAAAAAATCAACTCAAAATTTTTTTAAATTTATAAAAAAACAGATTTTTATCTTTCATATTCCATTTCTTCACTATACAAATAACACAATTATGATTCCTTATTTTTTTTCTTCATATTCCAATTCCACTGCATGTATTGAAAGAAATTAGAGCACATATTCATTTATTCATTCTTTGAAGAAAAACAAGATGACACTACATCGAGCAGAAGAATTAGTATATGTGTGTAGTAACATATTTCTATCAAGGAACACTCCTCGATATCATCAAGAGGAAACTAAAATGTGGGATTTCATCAGAGATGAGTTTGGAAACTAAATTTTTTAATGGGAAATAACTATGATATGATTTGTTTCATTTTATTTCAATATATTCATGTCTTTTTTCATTGATTGAAAATACTAACTTTAAATAAACTTAAATTTTCCTTTTCAATTAAATTCTTTATAAGTTGTGTTCCTAAGTTACATTATTATATTAATATATAAAATATATATAACTGTCTCTATATCCTATGTTTTTTATATTAACAGGATCCTCGTGTCCGTGTGTGTCACGTGTCTGTATCCGAGTCCGAATTCAAGCTTCATGACGTTATTAATCTCCATATACTGGTCTTATTGGTGAAGGCTTCAGATCCAAGAGTGTCCTCCTGTCAATACAACATATTCGAATCTTGTTAGTGTAAACCTGTGTTGGATTGGACCGTCCATTTATAATGAATATTTTGTGTTGTAGGGAGGAGTTTTAACAATGGGAGCTCAACTGAATCTATTCAAACAATACATAGAGAAACTGAGAGCAGCAATTGGAACCCAAAAAGCATCAGAGATCATATCTAACGCGTTGTTTATAATATCAGCCGGAAACAACGATGTTGCATTCGCTTATTCTTACACTATTAGAAGAACTTTGCCTTTCAATGTATATGCCGGTATGTTAGTAGAATCAAGTCAAAATTTCCTAAAGGTTCGTATATGAATGCATTTCTCCTTCAAAATCTCATCTACTTCTTTTCTTGAGATTATAATATCAAACCCTAACTACTAACTTCACAGAGTCTATATGAACTCGGAGCACGACATGTGTGGGTTCTAAGTACAATACCATTGGGGTGTTTACCTGCAGCTAGGTCAATTGGAGGACCAATAAGGGCATGTGTAGATTTCGAGAATGTATTGGCAAAAACTTTCAATGGCATGTTATCGTCTGCGGTTTCGAGCCTCAAGGCCTCTCGGCCGGATTATGATGTTAAGTATGTTGATGTTTATACTCCAATGCTTAATATCATAACGAATCCTTCCGCATCAGGGTTCCAAAATGTGGTGAATGGGTGTTGTGGAAGTGGAACATTTGAAATGGGAGCATCATGCAACAGGCTCACTTTCCAATGTCCAAGAACTGCAGCTTACTTTTTCTGGGATGTTGCTCATCCTTCAGAGAGAGCTTATCAACTCACTGTTGCTCAATTACTACATGCTCAAAACTATGATCTCACTAGTCACCATGTTGCCAAAGCTCTTTATCCTTTGAATGTATCAAATCTTAATTTTAATAACTAAACAATTTGCGGTCAATAATTGTAGGATTAGCTTATCTAGAAGAGCTTTGTTTTGATTTCATTTTTAGATGTTGCTAATGAAAGATAGAAATAGTCTTGAGGTTAGTAGCTTTTCTTTTAAAGTATTAGATAATGTGTAATGGATTATTAGATGTTATCCAAACAAACGTAATGAAATTGAAATGCTCGATTGATTTATAATTGTTACAAGATATGTTTCTTTTTCTTTTCTTCTTCCATGTTTCTTACCTGCCATTAGTTCTTTGTCCTTAAAATAATTTGCTATAAACTTTAAACCATTTTCTTATAACTAATATTTGTCATATATAATTAGCTGTTTTTTTTTTAATTTTATTTTAGATAGTTTAATTTAATATATTTATTTATTTAATCCAGAAAATATATATTATTAATTTGTGTTTTGTCTTAAGAGAAAAAAAGTCGCGTTATCAGGTTTATTTTGAACTTCTCTTCCAGTTTTTTGTATAATATTTAATGTGTGAGCCTTGTCTTTTATTATTTATGTTTTAAATACGGGTAAATGAGCAACATGAAATGTCATTTGTTTATGATTTTTATTTTATTTTTTTAATGACACATGTTATTTTTTTGGTTTCTGTTGAATTTTTCAAACCTTATGATGCTTTGTTTTCAAAGAAAGAAACGCACGATGTTACTGTAAGTGGCATATTTCCTCTAAATTTGTTTTTTTTCTTCTTCTTATATTGCAATACCATGTGTCGATACATGATTAGCCATGCTAGAATTTCAAAATAATATTTGTGAGACAATTTTGGTGATGTGTTTCTTTTTATCTACAAGTTGTGGTTATTTCATGAGCATGGTAGTTCAATATGCATATCACAATATATTGTTGGTGTTGCTGTGTTTTCATTGAGAACTGTCATTTTTTTGTTGTGATATTGTGTAGCATGAACATGTGGATTTAATTAATGTTTTCTGACGTAGCTAGTGTACATCGACAGCAAAACCGCCATTGCTCGTTTTTTCTTCATCATGTGATTTCACATGCATGCATATTTCTAAGGCAATGAATCATAATGCTTTTTTAAGATTCATGATATTTCCATTAGTTTTTTTTATCATTTATGTGGTATTAAAGTTTCAATTTGAAAACAAAATGGAGTGTATGATTTATGTCGTTGACTTTCATCTTTGTTTTTTATATTTTTGCCACTTTTGCTACTTTAAAATTTGGAGATTTCATATTCTAATTAAGTGTATCATTACTTTTAATTTAAATTTAATTAGATTTCTATTATTTTTGGGATTTAAAGCCCATGGCTTATTTTATTCCTATTTTGTGCACATATTCTTGCTCGATTCTTTAGACTTTCATTCAATCCATTTCACATAATCATTTAAAACAATTCATACGCCTACATTTTGCACACACGTAAGTCGGTCACCTATGTGATCGCCATTTGCACGACTTTATGCGTCATAATTAATTAACGAGAAACTGAACTTCAGAATCTAGCATTTTGCGGGTCTTTGATGAACCACACCTGGGCTAGCCCCACGCGTAGTGTTTCATTTACTCATTTGTTACTAAAAAATATTAATCCTTAAAACATCCAAAACAAAGCATATAATTTACCACATATCAAATAATGGAGGAACTGAATTCTGGAGTCTAGCACTCCACATAATTTTTTAATTAAATCACTCATGGGCTAGCCCCACACGACGTGGTTTATTCGCCCTCTCGTTCTTAAAATACCGAAAATATTTCAATTAATTATACGGAAGAACTGAACTCAGGAATCTAGCATTCCTCGGGTTCTTGAATTGAATTACTCTTGAGGCTAGCCCTCAAGTTGTAATTCATTCACTCTTTCGTATTCAAAACAGTTCAACAACTTTAAAAGATTAGACATCATTCATCCCCATAGGAAAGATATTTCTCCTATTCCCACAAGCACAAACAAATAAATTTTATCAAACATTTTCTATCAAGGAAGAATGTGGCATTGCTTTTCGATCGCCGTATCCAAGTTTAAAGCTTCTTCCGATTTTATTTCTCAAAGAAAAAATGTGGCATTGTTTGTCGATCACCGTATCCAAGTTTAAAGCTTCTTTCGATTTCGCTCCTTTAACTGTTTATGGTAAAATAGGTGGGATATCTCCCTTAAAGATGACGACTTGTCTCTTTCTTTCAAATACGACTTAAAATATATCCAAAAAATACAAAAATCATTTTCTTAATTAATCAACGAAGGAACTGAACTCCGGAGTCTAGCACTCCACATTGTTCTTGAATGCAATCACTCCTGGGCTAGCCCCACACGTTGTGGTTCATTCGCCCTTTCGTTTTAAAACACCTTAACAAAGGTCAAACATTTTCTCTAAAGGAACATTGTTTAAATCTTTTTATCTCGCAAACAAGCTAGCGCTTCAGCCTCCACGGCGAGTAAAAGCCAACGCTTAGCCGTTAGAAAGCGTTTCAAACAATTGTTCATAAAAAACATAAACCGTAGTTGCACGAACTACGAAGCTCTGACTTTCCCATTGCACAAGGGAATACGTAGGCACGGGGATTTTAATCCTTCGCAAGCACAATAATAAAAAAATTAAACTATGTCCCCGTCATATTCACAATAATAATAATTAAAACATTTCCTTAAAATTAATCTTAACAAAAAGAAGACAATAATACAAATTAACATTTAAGCGCAAATTAAACTAAGAGGTTTTCGTTGAGTACAACGGACGTGAGGGGTGCTTAACACCTTTCCTTTGCATAACTGACTCCCGAACTTAGATTAGTGGTTTCGTTGACCATTTCTTATCTCATTTAGGTTGTGTATATATCTCCATTTTCTTTAGTTAGAATAAATAGAATTAGGTGGCGACTCTGTTGTTATTTTTCCGCGTCCATCGCGAGGATCGTATTTTTCGAGGTACGACACAAGGCATAAGACTGTAGCAGGTACTCCTCAACAAAATGGTCTAGCTAAGAGATTCAATCAAACAATCCTCGAAAGGGTTAGATGCATGTTGGTTAGTGCTGGATTTAAGAAGGTGTTTTAGGCTGAGGCTGTTTCGACAACAACATATATGATAAACAAATGTCCTTCGACTATGTTAGATATGAAGACACCTGAAGAAGTTTGGTCGGGACATCCACCTGGTCTCGACAAACTGAGAGTATTTGGATGTGTGTCCTATGCTCACATTAGGCAAGACAAGATCGAACCTAGAGCTTTGAAATGCATGTTCATGGGATACCATAAAGGAGTCAAAATGTATAGGCTATGGTGCCTAGAGCTAGGTCACAAGAGGTGTATCATCAGTCAATATGTAGTTTTCATTGAAGTTGAGGTGGCTTTTAAGAAAACTGATGGTGTTGACGAAGAGCTGGAGCAGGGAGAAATTCTTGTTGAGGTGGAGTATAGTGATGCTGAATTGCATGACCCAGATGAAGTCGAAGAAGAAGCAGAAACTATTGTCAAAGATGAGGAGACTGATAATGACTACCTGCTGGCAAGAGACAGGTCGAAAAGATTCATCAAGCCACCTGAGGGACTTGGTTATGCAGATCTTATAGCTTATACCTTAATCTCTACAAGTGAGGTTCTAGACGAAGAACCTAAGGAAGTTATGAGGAGTCAAAATAAAACTGAATGGTTGAAGGCCATGAATGATGAGATAAAATTTCTTCATGATAGCAATACATGAGAACTGGTCGAAAAACCCGTTGGATCCAGGTTAGTCAGCTGTAAATGGATTTTCAAAGTTAAGGAAGGAATCGAAGGAGTGACATCAAAGAGATACAAGGCAAGGTTGGTTGCAAGGGGTTTCACTCAGAAAGAATGTGTCAACTTCAATGATATGTTCTCTCTTGTTGTGAAGAACATGTCCATTCAAATGTTGCTTGCCATGGTAGCATAGTTCGACCTTGAACTAGAATAGATGGATGTGAAGATTGCGTTCTTGTATGGTGATCTTGATGAAACAATCCTGATGAGGAAACCTGAAGGGTGTGTTGAAGAGGGGAAATAAGAGTATGTGTGCAAACTAAAGAGATCTTTATATGGGATGAAACAATCTCCTCGACAGTGGAATAGGAGATTCGACAAGTTCATGGCATATATAAGTTTCATCAGAAGTCAGTTCAACCACTGTGTTTACTTTTGATTTCGATAGGGTATTTCATTTGTTATTTTGTTACTCTATATGGATGATATTCTAATAGCAAGAAACAATGTTAAAGTTGTGAAGGAAGCATTGTGCCTTGAAGGTTTTGCAAAGTAGTTGAAACTTCAAGGTCAAGTTATCATTGTTAAATGTGATAGTAGGAGTGCAATACTCATGTCGAAGAATTTAGTCTATCATGAGAAAACCAAGCACATTGATGTGAGGCTACATTTCATCAGAGGGGTAATCAAGCGTGGAGAAGTCCAAGGGCTGAAGGTTTCGACAGATCATAATGTTGCTGATATGATCACCAAGACGTTGCCCAGTTGCAAGTTTTTTCATTGTATGCAGTTGATAATGTTGCATGAAGAAAGCTAGTTTGTTTTCTTGTTGGTATAGAGTTTATTCCAAGGTTGAGATTTGTGAGATATTGGAACGAACTCTAGGTTTAGCATGTCATCGAAGTTCGCTCAAATGTTGTTGTCAAATTGGGCTTTGTGTTATAGATCAAATTATTTAAGTTAGTCTGTATCCTAAGTTAGCTTTAATGGGTAATTGTTAAAAGGTCCATTACGTTAGTATGTTAGTTTTCTTATAAATAACATATTAGTCTCTCATCTTTGGAATAAAGGAAAATAGGAAGATAAAACCCTAATTCAAAAGTGAGAGAGGTTATTTGTTATTCTTGTATACTTGTAATCTTGTTTCAAAAGAAAGGAAAGAATAGTAGTTTATAATCAATTCTTGTTGTTATCCTTGGTTACCCTAAATCTTAACCCTTGTGTGTTTCTTGATCATAAAGAAACATATTATACTTTGTTTCTAAGATATCTGTTTCACAATAGGATGCATTGGAGATGAAGTTGTTTTCACTTGAGAAGATTCATACTTACGAGAATGGTTCAGATATGATGATAAAGATGATTAACTACATAAAGAAAGTGAGCATAGTGAAACAGCTCCTTCCCACTTAAGTTGTGAGGTGAAGATTTGTAGAGTGAGTTCACTCTTAAAGTGGATCCCGCCATTTATTTATAAAAAGAAAAAAAAAATATGTGAAAGAGTTTTTGCTTCTCTTAGTATTGTTTTGAAATACCCATATTTTGTGGAAGAGTTGTATGGAGTGTGCTTCTCACCTTCATTGTTTATCGGTGAAGATTATTATTTCATAGTGTTACTAGGAAAAAAAATTATATACCCATTATTGATATAGTGAAAGATTTTACTAGACTAGATTTTGTGATTTTTATTCTCTCACTTTAAGAGAAGTTTTCCACGTTAAATATTTGTTGTGCTTGCTATTTTAATTTTTCTATTATTATTATTATTATTATTATTATTATTATTCTCTAAAATTGGTTTGTTGGTTGCCTGTTTAAATTGCACAGGTATCCTACTTGAAAAATATTTTGATTATTTAATTATTTCTCAACGATTTACCATTGTCATAACATATATTTTTAAAACCTTTCCCAAATTGTTATTGTATCATACGGTAAAATTGTATAAATAATTGTAATACATCTCATTTATTATTCATAAAGAAAATCCAAATATTCAAGAACATTCATCAATAAAAAAGAAACCATCCTGCACTAGAAATGTTAAAAACATCATATTGAATAAGATCAAATGGTTCAATATTTTTAGGCTTGAAGGAAAAGTAGTCCGGTTATGTTTACAAAACTGACAAATTTCACATTTAAAATTCTCAATTGATTATTTTGAAACAGAGATAGAAACATACACTTCATTAATGAAAAAGGAAGAAGACAAAGACATGTGTGCTGAAACCATATTTGGAAGGTAGGAGATGACTTTGACTTAGGTTCAAGTGCATAAGACACCACATTTTGATTTATTGGTGTCTTAGAAAGACAGTATAACCCTTCATGTTTCTTAGCATCTTCAATTGTGTTCCCCGTTACAAGATCTTGAAAAATACAATGAAAATAAAAAGATTACTACACAATTATTATCCTTTGTAACCGATAGATTTAGAAAATGAAGCAAATATTTCAATTTAAAATATTGAAGATCAATGTCTCCACGGCCATCAATTCGAGTACGAGAACCATAATAATATACATAATGTCGGGAGAAGAAATATTCTAAGAAAAATATTGAGAATCAAATGACATGTGATAAATGACACCAGAAAAAAATTCAAACACTATTGAAGTTATTATCGACAACTAGGCAAAAGTCACAATTATCTAATTATAAATTTTCTATTGGTAATGACTTTTCTTTTATCTTTTTGGTTCTCTTTGTGGATTGAGGATAGTTGTTTAAAGGATAGTTTTTCTTCTCTTTTCTTTTTGTCTTGCCTTAAAGAGGTTTTGGTGGCTTGTATGTATGGTTTGGTAGATGAGAGGTGGTATTGGGATGATTGGCCTGATTATGGGGGAGGTAGCGGTGGAGATGGTGCAGTTGAGGTCTTTGTTGGAGAATGTGTGGCCGGAGCTTGATGGTGGAGGTGAGGTCACTTGGGTATTGGGTCTTGGGTATTGCCCTTTTTAGTCGAGGTTGTGTGTTCCCGAATGGGGGCTTGGTTTGTCCTTTATGTTCTTCGGCGGATGATTTTTCAGATCATTTTTTTTTTTGAAATGTAGTGTTTCTTTGTTGGTGTGGAAAGATTTGGCCGATTAGATTGGTATAGATAATTGGGGTGCTAGTAATATCAAGGAAAGTTTTCTAAAATGGTTTGTTTTCTTTAAACAAAAAAGGATGAAGAAAAGAAAAGAAGGTTGTGTTTGATTGACTACTTACTATTTGGCATATGTGAAATTTACATAATGAAATCATTTTTAGGAATGATTGTTGGAATATATTGGATTTGATTTGGGATATTAAGGTTTAGGTGTGGAGGTTGTCTTATACGGAAACTCGGTCCAATAAATAAATGAACATTCTCAACATGATCAATATCATTAGAACAATAAACGTCTCATGAACAATATTATAGATGAACATAATTTTCAGGATGGACAATGTTTCGAAATTTCAAATGGCCCACAGTTAAGACGAAAACAAAATCAACCACAATTAAGATGAATAGTATGTTTCGAAAGCAAGACTCCCAAAATCTAAAGCCGGTTGTTGATGAAGTATTTTGATATATGTCAAAGTTGTTATTTACAATTGAAGAATAAACTAGCTTAAATAAAAAATATTATAAATTTAATGTACTTATTTAATGAATCTCGTACTAAAAAAAATAATAATTTTAACTCTAATTTTTCAAAATCTAACCATTTTTATAGTTATACCCAATCTTTAAAAAAATCTTTTTACTATAATTTTAAAATATCAAAAACTGAAAATTTTACTTGAAAAAAACAGAGAAATCTAAGTAGTAAAATTAAAACCAAAAAATAATAATTAAGGAACTGCGTTGAAATCCATAACATAAAACGTCTTATATTATTTCAGGTGATTACGATAACAGAAACAGTTACATTAACTATTTCAATCTCACAACCTTTTCATAAACATCGTTGGATTATAAAACAACAAGAAAAAATAAACAAATTTAATATATTGAAAGTAAGAGCGTGCATGTTCGATCAATAATCATAATTCAAAATCCTTAAGTAGTAAATCCTTTCTTCAAAGATTGAATAGTTGCAACATCAGTCTTGAAAGCCAAAGCCAAGACATTGTTATCTATGGTAGTGTTAAACAATGTGCTAGGAATTGAAACTGTTCCAGCATTAGCACTTCCAAAAGCAGAAAACGCCAAAGCAGGTTTTTGAGTATCAGAGTTGAATTGAAAATGCACAAGTCCCTTTGGAAACACAAACATGTCACCAGGTTGTAGTGTCTGAGTGAATAGCTTATTGGTTGTGTCCACAAATCCAACTTGAAGGGAACCTGTCACAAGGAAAAGTAGCTCGGCGGAACGAGGATGTGTGTGTGGAGGATTGATACTTCCGGACGGGAACTCAAGAGCAGCATACGCCACACTTTGTCCATCAAGAGCTGGAAATTCAGCTTTGCTTGCTTTCAATGCTTTGAAAGATGAGGGTAGTGTGTTTGGTGGAAGAAGTGCGCGGAAACCGGTGAATGTGAAGAAGGAACCATCAACTTGGGTTCCAATTGGGGCTATGAAGTCAGTGAGGATGTCTGGATCACCAGCTGATGTTATTTGCATTATGACAAATGCAGATATGATCAGTGTGAGGAGTTTTGAAGTGGTGGAAGACATTGTTTATGGTTAGATGGAATGTTTAAAATATGAGATTATCAATGGAGAGTTTGAGTTTTTGAAATTGAAGAATGATGCATATATAGTGGTTTCTGTTTGTATGCTAGCAATTTGCATTGTAACATATTTGGAGATTTCAAGGTAACTTTCTTTTGCTGTCTGCAGCTGTTTTCTTGTGCCTCTTGGCTGATAAAATAGTTATGTTTAAGTGTGAAAAGAATTTAAGTTATTGTTTTGTGCATTGTGTTTATAAAATCTAATAAACTGACTTTTGTAAGTGTGTTAAAGCATTGAACTAATTATTTAGCTTTTATCTATCAACTCAAACTTCAAATAACTAAACAAAAAGACAACATAAATCAGGTAAAACCGAAGCCAAAAAACCACACAAAATAAAAATAAACTTGAAAATCACAAAGATAATCTGAGAGTAGTAATTCACACTTATAATTTGCAATCGGATGTTAATAATTGTATAAAGAATATTATATATAAAATTTCTGCGATCGGTGTGAGGATATTTTTGTGAATTTTTTTATAGAAAAACATAGTTTAATAATTTAATTTCCAAAATAACCAAGTGCTCAAACAAATTACCATTCTGACGTAGTTTAATAACTTGTTCGCCCAATGAATTGACGAATGAGAATAAATTCAGAATTTTTTTCACACTTACGCCATTTGAGATGGCTAATATGTGGTAGATAAAAAATTTTAATTTATGTTACACAGTCGTCAATTGGGATGGCGAATGAGTTGAAAATAATACATGGTGTCACCAATTTGTATGGCTAATTGGTTTATTTAATTTTTTTATTTCTCTATAAATACATAAGTGCTCGTGTAAATCAATTGCTCATTCATTCCTTTAAATCCCTTCCTCTCATTCATTCCTTTCAGTCACTCCCTCTCATTCTCATTTGTCATTTCTTTTTTTTCCTCGTCACAACATGTTTGCTCCTCGTCCATCATCATCAACAACAACAACAACATTAGAAGAACCGCTTCCAAAATTTGATATTTTGAAGAAAAATGCTTTGGTGTTTTTCTCAGCAACAAAACCTCCTTTGAAGATGTTGCTATGGAACACGCAGACTTTGGAACATTTGCATAGGGAATTAAACTGCTGGTTAGAAGGAGAAATCGAGCATAAAGAAAAGATCAGGAAAATTGAGAAGCGGGTTGTGGAGTCAGGTGTGATGAAGTGGAGAAAAGTGGTCAATGATGCGGGAATCCTTATGATGATGTTAGGTCCATATAAAGTTGTCTTAATGGTTGTAATAGTCTGGATATGTTGAATGTTTTAGTTGTTTTATTTATGTATGTTCATGTTATTTTCTGTGTGTTTTGTATGTTCTTGTTTTATTTACGTATGTTCTTGTAATAGCCCAGATGATGTTGTCTTGTTGTTAGGTTGTTTAAGTTTAATGCATTTGTAAGAATTGAATGATATGAATGAAATGAACGATGCTTCTGTTATAAAGAGATATAGTTACATTGATTTAAATTATGTCGTTGTGCTTAGTCCAACATTGGGACATTTCTTACGATTGTGTCCGGGTTGACGATATGAACTACATAGTCTCACCATTTTGTTTGCCATGTCCATTTCTGTTCGAATACGCGTGTTGTTAGGACGCCCCTTTTTCTTTCTTCGCATATTTTCATTGTGTCATACTATTTCCCCGTTGATGGGTCCAACCAAGCCTTTGAACATACCGCTATGACATGGGAGCAAGGCATACGAAAGGCTTGAAATTTTCCGCAGTCGCACCAATTGTTATCTAGTTCTACCCGATAGGATCCCCTCGTTCTCCCTTCGTGGTGATCCATTATCTCATCAACATTGAAATGTCCTTTATTGCGGTTAAACACTGTGACCATATGTGTGTTAGATTTGGCAGCTTCCTCTTTAATGAATGTCATTGAACTATCGTTGAACACTTGACCAGACTGTAGGATAGAACTCAATTTTGAACGGCTGGTGTCAAAAAGTTCCTCGGGCCTAAAGTAGGTTGACCTCACCAAAGCGGTTATCGGTAGGTTACGAATGTCTTTGAAAACTGAGTTCATTGATTCCACGAGATTTGTGGTCATGTGACCCCATCGTTGTCCTTTGTCGTATGCCCTGGTCCACTTATCCAATGGAATTTGGTTGATCCATCTGAATGCATCTTTATTTGTCAATCTGATTTCTTCATGATAGTGTTTGAATGACGGTTCGGTTAATGAATACCCTGCATTCACGACCTTTTTCCATAACGCCTTGTCTTTGATCTCTCTCATGAAATTTTGAGTGATGTGTCTAATACAATAGACATGTGTCGATGGAGGATCCTGCCAGCCGTTACCAACATTCTTCCATGCACTCTCAATTGATGCATGTCTGTCCTAAATCAAACATAAGTTAGATTGGGGAGCAACGTGAAGTCGGAGATTTTTTAGAAAAAAATTCCATCCCTCAGCAGTCTCCCCCTTGACTAGAGCGAATGCAATTGGGAAGATGTTGTTATTTTCGTCTTGGGCCACTGCCATCAATAGAGTTCCTTTGTATTTACTATAGAGCCATGTTCCATCAATTTGGATTATTGGCTTGCAGAAGGTAAAACCTTTTATACATGGGTCAAACGCCCAAAAGAGTCGGTGGAATATGTCATTTCTACTAACACAATGACTGTCTGGAGTATACGCCAGCAAGGTCTCAAGAATGACAACAGTCCCTGGAGCGTAGTGCGTAAGTGCCAACAAAAACTTTGGGAGTTCTTTGTACGAGTCCTCCCAATTTCCAAATACGGCGGCAACAACCTTCGTTTTAGCTATCCATGATTTCTTGTACGACGGAGTATACTTGTGTTTATGAACTATGTGCTTAATTATCGTGCTGACCTTTACCGACGGGTCGTCGCCAACGATTGATAAAATATCATTACATATTAGCTGAGAGCTCAGTTGTCGATGATTATGCATTGCGTTAGTGATTATACAAGTATGCTCTGGACCCATAGACGCAACCTTCCAATCCTCACTTCTCTTTTTATACGATGTTGTTAATCAAAATGGACACGCCACGTTACGACAACATATCTTATACAGAGTAGGGTTCGTTCGGTCGACCTTATAATCAGCTGATAAATCCATGTGGTAATGTTTTATTGCTTGAACACATTCTTCTTTTGTTCGAAAATGGTCGCTCTCCTTTAATGCACCTTGGTTTTGAAGATACAGATCGTAAAATATGAAGATGGGTCATCACCTCCCAAGTTCAGCCTTGTCATGTGTTGAGGAGGACAATATACATGACTGACCGGGACCTCATCTTTATTGACCATTTCATCAACAATTGCCTCCTCTTCTTCCTCTTCGTCATCAACAATATCGACTTCAGCTAAATTATTGTCGGGATCGCAAAACACTTGCGAAGGATCAACAATTTGAGACATTTGTTGTTGGTGTAGCGTAATATAAAGCTCAATATCATTAAAACCAGAATACTCATAGCTGAGAAACATAGTACGGGCACTTTCTTCATCACATACAATTAATTGGAAAAACATGACTTGGTTATCTTCGTAAAAGACTGGATTTTTGTAAAGGATGTCGTCCACTGGACCACATTGTATTTTCTTTTCCAACCTCTGTTTCAGATGAACAAAATTTGGTCGTCGGGTAATTGAGAACAGAGTAACCTCGGTATTTCGAAAGTTAAACCCAGATAGGTTACAATCGAATATTTCACCGTTTATATGTGCATTGACCATATATTGCGGTGATTGAGCCATACCTCAAATACGATGAATCAATGTGATATGTTTGATGTTGAAATTTTTTGGTAAGTCATATTTGAAACATTGAAACATACCTATGAATAGAATTATTATTGTACTATTTTTTGTTCTGATATTATTACACAACACTCTTATTTTATTCATATGCAAGTTGTGTACACCCTATTCAATTATTTTTCCTTACAAATTATAAGATCAGGGAATCACGCAACCTATAAAATATAAGACACATGCAATGTAACCTACAAAATATAAGATTGGCTTAGGGAATCATATTTACACCCTATTCAATTATTTTTTCGTACTAAAAAAATAAAGAATACACCCATTCGCCAATCAGATTGGCTTAGGGTTTTAATATTAACACTCATTCGTCAATTCAATTGGCGAAACAATACACCCATTCGCCAATCAATACGGCGACTGAGTCAAACGTATAAAGCTGCATTTTCATAATTCTTGTGCCTTGCGTTCTTCAGTGTTGCATGATTCATTTCTTCTTACAAGATTCCTAGCATGCAACATTCTTGTCACCTGCCATTTGATGTTTCCCATGTGGTCAAGATTCTCATAAATGCATGTGAAAATTTATTGTGTGTGAAAGAGCAAGATTGCATGTGAAAGAGAAAGGAAAGGAAGTGGTGATCATGGTTATGTTTCATTTGTCAATCAGAATGCAGATTCATAATCCTCACCATATCATTTGAACCAATCAAGATTTAGGGCAAGTCATTTACACTCATTCGCCAATCTGATTGGCGAATGCACTTAGGTTAATTTAACTTATTCGCCATATCATATGGCTGATTAGTTTTCTTTTTTTTTCTAACCTATAAATACATTCCCCAATCTTTTTTCTTAACCATCCTTTCATAAAATAACACTCTAAGATTCTAGATAATTTCATAACTTCAACAACTCAAGATTCAATGGCTCTATTAACAATGGGTGACCAACATAGAGGAACAATAGAAAATATTGCTACATTTGTAAGTTTTTTTTTCTACAATTATTTTTAATTTATATCATTTCTAGGTTATTTTAAATATATATATATATATATATATATATATATATATATATATATATATATATATATATATATATATATATATATAATATAATTTTACATATGTTAATTTATATCATTTGTGTCTACAGAATGTAAAAAGATTTCGTTGTCGGGTGCATGACTACATACCATATGATCCAATCATAGAACCGTACTTACGTTCATGCAGATTTGGTGATGTAGTAAAAGTAAAAAACAATTTGGTAGACACGAAATTTATTTTGGCATTACTAGAGAGATGGAGACCGGAGACACACACTTTTCACTTGCCATTTGGTGAATGCACTATTACACTCAAAGATGTTTACATGTTGTTGGGTTTTCGTGTAAATGGTAAGGTTGTTTTCGATAAGGTCAACCAAGATATCAGAATAATAGAGGAATTGTTGGGTTCCCCTCTCATTGACGAGGAGGAACCATCAAATACTCGTAAAAGGGGTCAAACTATTAATCTAGGAGTCCTTAGAGCCCATTATGCTAGTATAACAATAAACGATGAATCAACTGAGTATGAAAAGATTATTAAAACTAGGTGTTATATTATGATTTTATTTGGGAATTTTTTATTTCCTGACGGTACCGGTAACACAATTAATATAATGTATTTATTGTTGTTGTGAAACATCAACAAGGTAAACATATATAATTGGGGTTCAACTGTTTTAGCCCATTTGTATAGTGCCCTTTGTAAAAATGTAGCAAAGGATACTTGTACATTTTTTGGTTGTGCTTTTTTGTTACAAGCATGTGGGTGGTCAAGACTGTCGATGCTCGCCCCCCGCAACATGAATCCATGCCCGTTCCCCTACGCCAACCAGTAAGTCTGCTATTATAATTCGGTTGGCGATATTAAATTTTAAATATTCAACGATTATTGTAACTTATTGCTTTTAAATCTTTTTTGTTTAGCTAGTCCGATCTTGGGATGGATTACAGCAGGAATCCAAGAAGTTTTATAGTTGTTTATCGCAATTTGTTAGACCACGTGGGTGTCGACCAGGTATTGTGAACTAAACTACTATAACTTTGATTTATAGATTAGCATCACTCCCCTCTACTAAAAAAAATTCTTTTCTTTTTAATGCAGTTTATCTGGCGGCCATATCTAGGCCTGGACCATGAACCTAACCCCGAGGATGTTGAAATATGGACAGCAAAAACATCAATCATTCAGTTCACTACAATTGAAATGCACCAGACTGATCGGGTGAAAATGCAGTTCAGAATGCGACAAGATATGTCGGGTCCTCCAACATGTTTGGGAGAATGGCATTTAAAAAGAGTAGATGCCCAATGGAATATGGATGATTGGAAATATTTTTCTAGGGAGTTGCGCCAACAATGGAGAGATTGCCGCTAACACGTCCTAAATGACCCAGTCTTGCAAAATGTTAGACCAACTAGAGAATATTTGGTTTAGTTTAGGTCAGTTACAACGCAATAGTGGGTGTCTGATAACCCATACTTGCTTGACCCACGCTCGCAAGTTGTAGGATACGCCCAACCACCAACCCCACACCATGACCTACCCACCCAATTCCAGCCATTGACTTCAAACACCAATCGACCATTATTCCAAACACGTAACCCATTATTTCCACACACCCAATCACAACAACAAGAGCCTAACTCATACCAATATACCCCTGATAACTCCTTCAACTCCACCCCATCCCACCATAGCCCCCCACCCTTGTATCGTTCCCAAAACGAGGCAATATCTTCATTCGGTCAATTGTACCATCCTCACCCAACCCAACCCAACCACTACGACCCAACTTTGAAAATATGGGCACTCAACTAAGTTACGACAGCGTCTTTGGCAGCAACCCATCAGGTTATTAGGGACAAATGGTTGCAAACATAACAAATACTCAGGGATCATCGGCTCAACAACAACCTCTTCCACCAAACATGCAAAGACAAGAGACACCTCAACCACTATGTGGTAGAGTTCTAAGGCGGGGTCATCCACGTGGATCTGGAACTGGGGGACATCTAGATCGGACAGGAAATTAATAATTTGTAATACCCACTTTTGAATTATCAATAATAATTTTCTATTATATTTTTCTTTTGTTGAATTTTTTTAATTTCACTTATTCAATCATCAATAATAAGCAAACAAAAATTAACAACTATAAATATATATTCCAAATGCCAAAGATGCAAAATATAAAAATAAAAAAATATATAAACCTAGATAGCCAATTGAATTGGCGAATGCACACATATTTTGAAAAAATTCAACATTTTTGTCATTCTAATTGGCGAATTAGTGTAAAGAATAAAAACATTCATTAGACACATTAGTCATTCCAATTGGTGAATGCGTGTCTTTTTTTTATAAATTTTTTACAAGCTTTCGCCATTCCAATTGGCGAATACACATGAAATTACGTCGTTTCCATAATTACACCCAAAACTAGGTTATTTTGAAAATTAAATTATTAAACTATATTATTCTTAAAAAATCTATTTTTGTAGGTGATTTGTAAATATTTTTGTAAGCACTCTTTTGAGTCTTGAGATCTATCCTGATCTTGATGATTTTTTTGGAGTCCAACTCACATAAAAAAAATTATCAAACAAAATATTTTATAGAATATTTCTTGACCTATCTATAATAGAATAGAATATACCGTAGAACATTTCTTAGATAATTAATATAAAATGTTATAAGTCTCACTATATAATATTATAATCTTCGTAGTGTTATTCAAACACATTATTTTATTTAAATATCTTTTATTCTCTCATATTTTAACATGGATAAAAGAGACAATTGAGAGACAATCTTTCATCGTGATTTACTCAGTTGACCAATTGTCTTTCGGTGATAAAACATTTCGGTAAATTGTATCCCAACTCGAATATTGCCTTCCACACATCGTCGTGACTCATTCTGATATCAGATTGTTGTAAATCTCTATTCACCACTGCCCCAACCACCACCGATTTCAGAGACTTTCCAGCATATCATCTCGTAGACAAAGGTGTCTGCTTCAATCTGGCCCATCCCTGGAGAATCTCCGGAAACAACCTCAACACGCGTCCCCACGCGCCATTTTAACCTTCATGTGCGAGCTTCACGCACCACCACCTGTACCGTGCATGACAGTGCTTCCAACGGCCAATTTTGATTAAAAAAATCGTCGCCCAGCTCGCCTCCATGTTCATGTTCCAGATTTGGTCTTAGTTTTCAATTTCAACTCACAGAAAATCATGTTTTAGTTCAAACAACCCTTATTTTGTTGTTCGACACGACTGTCACTATTATGCCCACCACTAAAATACCTTGTTTACACACTTTTCAACCACCAACTCATGGAAGATCACTTTGTTACTAATTCCTTCACTTTTACCAAAGCTCCGCTCATCTCGTGCGAGAAACTAATTTGGACAGTTAAATGTAGTATAAATGCAAGAGAACAACAATGACACCCTAGGGTTGCTACTATGGCTCAACCAACTATCACTAAAGAAGTTACTTTTTTATCTTTAGATTACAATGAGTTCATTCAATTCAAATCAAAACATCAACCATTATCTTCTACTATCGTTGCTCAGTCTATTAACCTTGTAGGCTTTGCCTCTACATATTCCTCCCTTAGTCCTTGGGTCCTTGACTCTGATGCCTCTGATTATATGACTGGTAATAAATTTATTTTATCTCACTTCTCTTATTCTAATTCTTTTCCTTCTGCCATTGTGGCAGATGACTCTAAAATTAAAGTTCAAGGCCTTGGTTGGGCACACCCACTTTAAAATATTCTTGTGTTTTAAATTATGATTGTCTCTCTACTTCATGTGTCTCTTTTGTTTCTTCTCTGGATTATATGTCTATTCCCAAGTCTACAAGTGAAGTTATGACTGATCCTAATTGGCATCGGGAAATGGTGGAAGAAATGACTATATTGCATTCAAATAACACTTGGGACATTATTACTTTACCTCCAAACAAAACTACGATGAATTTTCGATGGGTTTATATATTGAAAGTTGGACCAAATGGTCTGATCGATCTATTCAAAGCTCGTATAATTTCCAAAGGATACACACATATATTTGGTCTTAATTATGGTGACATTATTTCTCCGGTGGACAAAATCAGTTCAGTTGGTCTCTTTGTTACAATGTGTGTCATTCATCATTAGTCGCTTCATCAATTAGACATTAAAAATGCCTTTTACATGGAGAATTGGAGGATGAAGTTTATATGGATCGACTTGTTTGTCAACTTTGTCATTCTCTTTATGAGGTGAAACAGTTCCCACATGTTTGGTTTGGTCGCTTCAGCTCTACCTTGATACACTTTAGTATGACTAGATGTGAAGCAGATCAATATGTTTTCTTCCTTCATTCCTCCATTGGTAGACGCATCTTTCTTGTGGTCTATGTGGATGACATTGTTATAACTAGAGACAATACAAAGGGTATCCAGTGTCTCAAAACTCATATTTTCAAAAAATTTAAGACAAAAACTTGGGTTCACTTAGATACTTCTTAGGCATTGTAGTTTCCCAATCCTCGCCAAGCATTACAATTAACCAACACAAAATATATACATTAAACATCCTTGGTGAAACTGGTATGCTTGATTGTCGTCCTATTAATACTCCTATGGATCCCAACGTCAAGCTTCTTTTGGGTTGACTCGACTATCTTAACATTACCATACCATATATTACATTTATGGTGAGAATTATGAGGTTGTTTCTTAAAG
This sequence comes from Lathyrus aphaca, assembly GCA_963966055.1. Classification (NCBI taxonomy): domain Eukaryota; kingdom Viridiplantae; phylum Streptophyta; class Magnoliopsida; order Fabales; family Fabaceae; genus Lathyrus; species Lathyrus aphaca. The sequence goes on along the minus strand of OZ014519.1, from coordinate 679,384,236 downwards.
CTCCTTATGATAGTCATTGGGATATAATCATTTAAATTCTTAGATATATAAATAATGCACTAGGAAGAAGACTATTATATGAAGATAATGGTGATGCTAAAATCATTTGTTATTCAGATGCAGACTGAGCCAGATCACTGTTAGATAGGAGATCCACATATGGATATTGTATTCTTGGTAATATAATCTCATGGAGAAGAGAGAGAAAATATTCAATTGTATTATCTAGTTTTGAAGTTGAATATCGTGTTATGGGAGCAACCTCAATGGAGCTTGCATGGCTTAAAATTTAACCCTTAGAGCTTATGTAGGGAGATCTTCAGGCCATAAAACTCATATGCGACAATCAAGTGGCACTCCACATTGCATCTAATATGATTTTCCATGAACAGACCAAGCACATGGAAATAGATTGTCGTTATATAAGGGAAAAGATATTTTCAGGTGAAATCACCACATATTTCGTCAAATCTAAAGACCAATTGGCTGATATGTTCACTAAATCTCTTAGGGCTTCTCGAGTGAATTACATTTGTCACAAGCTCGACTCATATGACATATATGATTCAGTCTGAGGGGGAGTGTAAAGAATCAATTATGTTAATATTTGTATAAAGAATATTTCATAGAATATTTCTTAGCTTATATAGAATAGAATATAATGTAGCATATCACTTATGTAATTAATATAATAAGTTGTAAATATCATTATAAAATACAATCTTTGTAGTGCTACTCAAACACACAACTTTATTCAATGTCTTTCACTCTCTCATATTTCAACGTAACACTTTTTTCACAATATCTAAACACCATGGTTACTTAAATGTTGAAAACTATTATAACATATTTTAAAATTGTGATTATAATACTATAGAACTAACTTGTTTAAATATATTGTTGTACATTTTGATTATATTTCAAAGTTTTAAATAACTTTGTCTCGTTTTTAAGTGACAAATATATGAAAATGTCTAAAAGAAAATGTTTTTTATAATAATAATAATTATTAGTAGTAGTAGTAGTAGTATTAGTATTATTAATTTTATTTATGAGGCCATAAATTAGTATGATTTGACTTAGTCAAATCCATTATCCCTCTCTCTCTCCCATATATAATAATTCCCCTATTTTATAACAGAATAAAAGACACAAAAAAATATTTTTATTGTTGTTCTGTTATATAACGTCATTTATAATATATACCTAAAATAATATCATACAAGAGTTTATTTGGTACTGACACCATCATAAGTGTCTAATATTATAATTCATGTTCTTATCCAATATTAAAACATAATACAAACTATGGTATATGACATGGAAATTTATACTAAAATAAAAATACTAAGATCGGTAATCCTTCATTGTACAAAAGATAAATACACAACGGAAAAACTAATAATAAGCTTCTCTTGAAACATCCGAACATAGCTCCACTTGTAAATCAAACTAGTAAATAAAACCTGAAAAACAACAACAATAGTGGGGTGAGATGACAAATCTCAGTGAGTTCTCTATCTTATGGATTATCTCGCCTTTACGAGGTTCTACAAAACCCTACTCAAGTCGGGGGAAAACTAAGACTTTGAGTTCACAATCTCACACTCATATGGAAACATGTCTTGAGTTCACTAACTCGCAAATATCACTAATCCGAAAACCAACGAAGGTATCCCCTATTCTAGTCCTCTCCTACGTCTAAGAGTCGGCACGAGTCATAGATCCTTGTAATTTACTTGACATAGAAAATGGATTCGGGTCCTAGGCTTGTTAACCTAGAATTGTTACTTCTTATGGCATGTTAACCATCTCAAGTCTCTTTACCTTTATATATGGTATACATTTGTACTAAACGCGGGAATCCAACCTGCCAAGTAATCATGCGTACATTCCAGAGGAACCCTAGGAAATCCAATATGGTTGCTTTTCTCAAATCCATGGATAATAAACCATGGAAGGTTGTGTTAAAAGGTTGAAACACCCTATTACTATTCCTCAAGATGATACATCAAGCTTAAAGTCAGAAGTTAAGTGGATTGATGCAGAAGATAATGAAGCTCTTGGAAACTCTAAGGCTTTTAATGATATTTTCAATGGTGTTGACAAGAACATGTTTAGATTGATCAACACATGTACTGAAGCCAGGGATTCCCAAGAGATTCTCAAAATTTCTCATGAAGGCATATCCAAGGTTTGGATTACAAGGTTGCATCTCATCGCTACAAAGTTTGAGAATTTGATAAAGAAGGAATAAGAATCTATTTATGACTTCAACATCATATTACGTAACATTGCAAATATTTCCTTTGCTTTAGGAGAGAAGATGTCTAAGGAAAAGTTAGCCTACAAAATCCTAAGATATCTCCTCAAGAAGTTTGATATGAAGTTCACAGCTATTGAAAAAGCTTAAGACCTAAGCAACATCAAAGTTGATGAACTTATTGGTTCTTTACAAACCTTTGAGATGACCTTGAATGACAGATCTGGAAAAAAAGAAGAACAAAAGTATAGCTTTTGTATCCATTGTTGGGTGAGAATATAGAAGTAGAAAAACAATCTAGAAAGTGCTTCAGAATTTATTAGGGGTGTTCGTGGTGCGGTTTGGGCGATTTTGACGCTAAAAATCAACTGAACCGCAAGAGAAAAAAGCATGTGGTTTGGTTTGGTTCGGTTGGCTTTAAAAAAATTGAACCAAACCAATGCAGTTTGGGTTGGTTCGATTTTTTACAAGATTTTTATTGAGTCATGTATACATATATAGAGAACAACATAACTTTTGTTTAGCCATTCATACATTTCAAACAAACAACCAAACACATCATATTTAGACAAAAAGTTCTCAGTCAATATACAAAAATCAATTTAAACAAAAGTAGAAAAAATAGTAGCATAAAATAATATCAAAAATATTATTATAATAAAATAGGAAAAAAAATATAGGAGCAGGAGATTAGAGAAAATGAAAAATAAAAAACATAAGTGATATGAGATTAGATAAAAAAAAGTGCAATAACAATGTAATAAGAAGATAAAATAGTAACATAAAAATGAGAGCATAAAAAAGAAAGAACATGTGAGATGAGAGATTAGTGTAGAAGAGATGATGTTGGAATATTTTATGGATTTAATATTATTCCAATAATTATGTGGCCAAATATATATTTAATTATATTAGCTATTTTATCAAATAAAGTGCCTTGAATAAATTATGTGATCAAATAAGGTTAAAATGCTATTTAGATTCTATTTAGGAATTATTTAATTAATTAATTAAATAATTGGATATTGGCTCAAATATGAGTGGATGTCAGAATGGCCGATTTAGGAATAATGAAAACCCTAATTGGCCATCACACTATATATAGACTATGGTCCCCAATATACCGTACACGAGCAAATTATTTCTTCTCCCCGTCTGAAGAGAATTTAAGGCATACGGAGTACCGGTTGAGGAAGAACCACAAAAGCCATCAACTTCATATTTTAGGATTACCGCCTAAAGGGAAATTTCTCAATGCATCCAGGTATTCCTATAATCAATTTATCAATCTTATTATTTTATATATACATGCTTGAATTTTGCTCTTAAATTATATATTATTATTTCTTAAGCATGTATTTTGATCAGACCTAATTCTAACAAACGGTATCAGAGTCTGGTTTTGAAATTACTTATAACTAAACCATAATTAAAATTAAGTAATTTCATTGGTTGTGTTGCTTTTGAATATTTTTTAAATCGTAAAACTTATTCATGCGTGCATCCAGAATCAAGTATTTTTTGTGTGAGTGTTATATGGAACCCGTCTTTAGTAAATTAATAGTATGACGGTAGTGTGGTTTGATACTAATTATAATAATATGATATTTATTACGGTTTACTATTGTGATACTGATTAGCCTTTATATTATATATGATACAGTTATATCAAAACTAATTTCTTTTAGTTATATCATAATTATGTATTATAATAATATGCTAAAAGTAAGCTTTCATATATTTTCTTTTTTAGTATTAACATAATTTCCGTAACAGTAACCATAATTACATAAGGACGCATAGATAATATTGCAGAATAAAGGATACATACATATAGATCATGTATATTTATTTATTTTATGTTTAATTTTTATTTTTTTGGTTAAGTTGGATTAAGTTTTTTTTTCTTATATCATATTAAGATATGCTTAAACACAATTATATGTGTTTATTTTATCTAATATTTCTTTTCACCCTTCGAGTACTACCGGTTTATTATACTGGTATGTACATGATATAAATACAATTATTAAGGACTCGGTAAACATACTTTTTTGACATTACATTTGTAGTTAATATTTATGTAAATTTTAAAGACCTTCCCATTTAATTTATTAAATTAAAGTTGTCTAGTAACTTTGATTGAAATAGTTCAAACAACAAGTTGCAAAAATAACATCTATTATTTAAATTTGATTCAATTAAAATTACAAAAGATATAGTGTGTAATTTTTCAGGCGAACTGTTATGGTCGGTCAAAAAGAAGGACACAGTTTGGCCGAAAATTTGCATACTTGTGATGGTAAATATGTAGTAATTATCAAGTTTATCCATGTGGCTAATGATTGATGTCAAAGGCATCCATTATCTGACAAGACTTATTACTAATGTTTGATCATTGCGTGAGAGTACCGCTTACAGTAAATTCTTGCAATCAAAGATTGAGAATTGATGGTGTTTTTTGGCATCTTGTCGAGGTCTTATTTAATTTGCATATAAAGAATATTGTGCATGTCTATATGATTATTTGACATGCCTACTAATGTTATTGTATGTTTGTGGTTCTTTTCAATTAATTTAGTTGTCGCTACTACTACTCCTAACTATGTGTCTCAGATTAACTTTATCCCTTTGCTAAGTGGGATGAACTTTAAGTCTTGGAAAGAATCAGTGGAGATCGTTCTTGGATGCATGGATTTAGACTTCTCTTTGAGGGAGGAGCGTCCCACCGCCACTGCTGAGAACCCAAATGAAACTAAAATAGAAAAATGGGACCGATCTAACTGAATGTGTCTTATGATGATCAAAAGGCTCATACCTGAAATGATTAAGGGCTCAATTACTGAGAGTGAAAGTGCTAAGAAGTTCCTCGAAACTATGGAGCAACTCTTTGCTAAAAATGATAAGACTACTGGAAATTTTCTAAGTGAAAAGAAGGATAATTTTCTCATTTTTGTTTGTTCTGAAATTAATTTAGTTTATGTTCCTAAGGATAATTTTCAAATGTTGTTGGTTACGGTTCTTTGAATGATGGTCTTTATATGTTTGACATTAAATGTCCTTATAATAAATTATTGCAAATAGAGTTTCATGGTACAAAACAACAATTAAATGAGAATTCCGCCACTTTATGGCATAAGCGATTAGGACACATATCCAAACAAAGAATTCAAAGGCTTATGTCGGACGGTATTCTCAGATCCCTTGATTTGTCATACTGTCAAGTTTGTATTCAGTGTATCAAGGGTAATCAGACAAACAAGAGGGAATTCCATGTTGAAAGAGCTAAGGATGTCTTAGAACTAATGCATACTTATATATGTGGTCCTTTCCCTATAGGCTCTTGGAATGGACAACGGTATTTTATTATGTTCATAGACGACTACTCGAGGTATGGCTACCTATATTTGATTCATGAGAAATCACAATCTTTAGACGTGTTCAAGTCATTCAAAGCTGGAGTCAAACTTCAACTTGGAAAGAAAATAGAAGTTGTCAAATCTGACTGTGGTGGTGATTACTTATGAGGTTTTATTGTTATAACAATATCAAGTCATTTTTCGTTATGTGCAAATATTGTGACTTTGAATTGCACCTACGGAACTTCAGTTTGATCTCGCTAAAGACTCCAGCAGGACCAATTGGAAATATGTATGATTCAAAGATCACATTGCATGAAATTTTCATGTCATGCATCCATATCGATCTATGTTATCAAGCACGTTGATATGGTGGTCATCGGGGTTCTGAACGTTATACATTAGTGACGATAGCCGCGATGGTCCCATTGTTGATGTATGGGGCAGACCAGATTGTAAAAGTTGAAATCTAAAGATAAATAGCATTCAGGTACGCACCTAAAGAATTATGATATATTATTAAGATATATTGGCCAAGTGGGAGATTGTTGGAATATTTTACGGATTTAATATTATTCCAATAATTACGTGACCAAATATATATTTACTTATATTAGTTATTTTATCAGATAAAGTGCCTTGAATAAATTATGTGATCAAATAAGGTTAAAAGGCTATTTAGATTTTATTTAGGAATTATTTAATTAATTAATTAAATAATTGGATATTGGCTCAAATATGAATATGAGTGGATGTCAGGATGACACATTTGGGAATAATGGGAACCTTAATTGGTCATCACACTATATATAGGTTATGGTCCTCAATATACCGTACACAAGCAAATTATCTCTTCTCCCCATATGAAGAGAATTCAAGGCATACGGAACATCGATTGAGGAAGAACCACAAAAGCCATCAACTTCATATTTTAGGATTACCACTTAAAGGGAAATTTCTCAATGGATCCAGGTATTCTTATAATCAATTTATCGATCTTATTATTTTATATATACATGCTTGAATTTCGCTCCTAAATTATATATTATATTTTCTTAAGCATTTATTTTAATCAGACCTAATTCTAATAGGTGAGACATACATGTCAAAGAAGATGAGAAGAATTTGAAATACTATTAGGAAAAGTTTGAGAATGTTGAAACTAAAAATCTAAGTGTGAGTAAGAGAAAATATATCATAATTGTAAGGTTAAGGCACAATGGATTTATGTTTGGGCTTAGATATGGGATAAGTGAAGTTTGATTTGTAACATAATACGGTTTGGTTTGGTTTAGTTCGATTTGCAAAATACAAACCGCAAACCAAACCAAACTTTGCAGTTTTTTTGCAATTTCGGTTTGGTTTGGTCTGCGGTTTTTTATTGGGTTGGTTTGGTTTTGAACACCCCAAGAATTTATTATTGTTTTTCCTACATGCAATCTTCAATAGTTTCCCATTGGAACCTGCATTGTTCCTTTGTATTTGATAAATATTTGCAAGAGTTCATGCAATCACCAAGCCACAATAATGCTGAGAAAAATAAATCTCATATTTGGATCTTAACTTGTATACAACTTAATACCAAACTCTTATGTGTAATCTTTACTCGATTAACGTTTCTTGAATCTGTCAATATCACCAATTTTCTCCAAGCCATCATGTTTAAAATTCACCCTTTGATTCTACCAATTCCTTGAGCGATGAATTGTATGAATATTTAAGAAGAACTTTGCCTTGTCTATAGTCTTCCACAGAGTCACTACCAAGGAAACCTGGAGAGAAGAGCCTCCTTATTTTCACTTGAATTTGTCAACACCAATGACAACAACCTCAATATTGCAAGCTACCTAAAAATCTCAACCAAATATACAAGAGAAATTAGTTTCAAGATGGTGCATCCCTCAATCAATTACAAATCTCTCATTATCAAGATCTGAAATCAAATTGAGGTTTAAGATGAAAGAAATTTGTTGCAGGAGTTTTAAACTATAAAAAATAAAAGGTGTTGATTTTCACACCATCACAATGAAGATTATGAAAATGTTATGTGTGTTTTTATGTGGAAAATGATGACAAAAATATTTTATATGTTCTTTAGATTAAGGACACAAATGAATGGAAAAAGTTAGTTATATTCGAATCGATAACATTTCATGATTTAAATCAACTGAACAAGTGAAGTGGGATAAGAAGAAAATAGGGTTTTGACCATTTTTTATATCTAATTTGAATCAAGAACAAATACCAATTGGAATCTCAAAGACCTTGTGATTCAAATCAAGTATTATTTCTGATTCGAATCAATTCAAGTTGAGTCAACAAAAAAATGTGGAAAAATTGTCTGATTCGAATCAATTAAAACAAAGGTGAGACAAAATTGACTGATTCGAATTAGTTGTAAATTATGTATTTAATTATTTTTATTAATGTTTGTTAACTCTTGATATTTTTTTCAGGTAGAAATTTAAAACATTACAAAATATATTTATTGAAGAAATTGGATTGCGCTAGATGAAGGATTATAAGATTAATGTTATTGATATTTATTAATTGTCAATTATTGTGAAATATAATTTTTTTTTTATAAAATTTTGGTTGAAGAATGTGGAAGTTTGAATATTAGAAGAGGAATGTTATAATATTATATTTTTAATTTTTTTTATTATAACTTTTTTTTTATGTTTGTTAATTCTTTTAATTCTTGATAATTTTATTTTGTAAATTCTTTTAATTTTCTTGATAATATCCTTCTTTATTTTATTTCTTACTTGTGTTTTCTTTTAATTTAATTTCTATTATTTACAATATTTTTTATTTTTATCATCGCTTGACTAATTCTTATTTATTTTTAATTTTAAATACTTTATATATATTACATTGTTAATATTTTATTAAAAAACATAATTAATATGAAAATTATTTTTTAAAATATCTCTTTTAATGATTATTTTCTTTTAATATAGCATTTTAAGCACAACCACATGTTTGATTGAATTATATTATTATTTGATTGGATCATAAAGTATATGTTGATTATAGACTTATTTAATTTATGAAAAATTTTGCTGAGACACTCGTACTTTTATAATATCAAAAATATTTATTTCATTTTTTTATTATTAATTTTGTCATTAATTACATGTTAAGAAAAATTTCTTAGACAAAAAAAATTGACAGGCCATAACAAAAATTATGTTTGTTTTTTTATCGGTATTTTCAAAAAATCCAAAGTTAAATCATAAATCTTAAGAAACCTTTAATTCTTTGTCGAATTTTTAAATCATAAATATAAAATATTGCACCGGATATTTTGAAATTTTTTATAGGCTATTTTTTAGGAATTATTTAAAAAACGAATCTAATAGAATCTTTAATAAATCTTATATTTAATAGTTTTTCAAATGTTTGAAAAAATCAGTATAAAATCAAAATTTGTTTTAAATTTTTATAATTTTATATCATATATTTAAAAATCGGGTATAAAAGATATGATTTCAAAAAGAAAAAACAAACCGAGAGATAAGTGTTAAATAACAAACTATCCTATTATATTGTATACTTTTTCTTAATAATTTGAAATCAACCTGATGATATAAAACATAAGTTTCAATATTAGCATATGTACCAAAACAATTGAAGAACATATACTTTGATTGTATCTTCATCAGTTTGAAGATTATGGATGAATGCGATTTTACTTCTAGAATATTAGAGGAATTTCAGGGTAATGACTATTCGGGGATTGAAACGTTATTACATTTTAAATCCGAGTCTTTGGCGAATCAATTCAAAAGTGACGCTTCTGATGTTCTTCATTCAAAGAATCGACAGTATGCTGCTGCTTCAGAGACAGTAACAGAAAATAATCATGAGGTTGTTGCTGCTACAAGTGTTGATAAAATTGATGCTTCTGATAATGTTCTTCCTTCAAAGAATCCACACTATGCTGCTTCTTTGGAGACAATAATAGCAAGTAATCATGAGATTGCTGCTGGTAAAATAAAAGAACCAAGTGATCGATCGCTGAAAGTTGTTTATGGAAATCCTAATTCACAGAATAACGAGACAGCTACCGAGGAATTCAAGAATCCTGACGCAAAGAATAATGACACAAGTACCGTGGAATTCAAGAATGCTGAGGTAAAGAATAACAAGACAACTGCTGAGGTTGCTTCTGCTAGTAGAACTGTTCGCAAAATAACGATTAAAATAAAACGAAGTGATCCATCGCTGAGATTTGTTTATGGAAATTCTGATACAAAGAATAACGAGACAGCTACTGAGGAATTCAACAATCCTGATATAAAGAATAATGAGACAAGTACTGTGGAATTCAACAATCCTGATGCAAAGAATAACGAGATAACTGCCGAGGAACTCAACATTCCTAATAGAAAGAATAATGAAACAGTTGCCGAGGAATTAGTCAATGCTAATACGAAGAAAAATAATGAGATGGTTGACGAGGAATCTTCGTTTGCTGAGAGTTCCAAGACGAAAATCAAGAAAAGAAAGGCATATAAGAAAAGATCGAGCGAGCCTTCAAATAAACGAAAGAAGAAAACCAATAACAATGGTAGCATTAGTCCCCAGCCGGAAGTAGAAGAACCCGAACTTCCTTTGGAATTTAAAGAAAAGATTGAACAAATGGGAGGCATTGAGGTGAAGTTGGTGATCCAGAAGGAACTAACAAATAGTGATCTGACACAAAACCATGGTCGTCTCTCTATCCCGAAAGGAAGAGTTGAAGAGAGTTTTCTGACACCGGCTGAGGAATCATACTTGGATTATGATCGTAATAAAAAAGACAAGATTGCTGGTATGTATGTATCTATGTTGGATCACAATCTTAACCTTTGGGATGAAATGTGCTTGAAGAAGTGGAAAATGGAGACAGCTGAAGTTTACAATATCACCGAAGGATGGAACGAACTTGTAGCAGAAAACGGTTGGAAAAAAGACGACAAGGTGTTGGTGCAACTTTGGTCTTTCAGACGCAACCACAGGCTCTATTTTGCACTCGTCAAGCTTTAGCAATATGTATCTATCAATCTATGGTGGTGAAATTCTTTTTCTGGTTGAAGACTTTACCTTTCTTCTTCAAAGATTTCTTTAGGAACTGTTTTGGCATTTGTGCTGTTATCATTATTTTGAGAATTTCTATGTCTTGTTTGATTTTAATTTTATTCCTTTATTATTATATTGTTTCTGTATTAATGAAGTAGAAAGCTTGAAATACTATATCAGTTTATTTTGTTTAAGATAAACATAGAGAGTAATACGTTAAATCCATTGTGCAGCTGGATATGGTGTTTACAAGGCACATTCTGATCATTGTTTTTGGTGCCTGCAATATTTTAAAACATAAAAAAGAAAAAAACAAATAGAACATACATGCTTCTAAATTACATTGAAATCTCCATACATGTTATAAAAAATACAAAATTGCCAGCATATAATAAATCAGAAACCACTATAAATACACCATTCCTCAAATTTCTAAAATCACAAATCTTCCATTCATTCAACTAGCTTTTCCCTAGACTCTTATTTTAAACATTCCAAATCACAGACAATGTCTTTCACCACTTCAAAACTCCTCACACTGATCATATCTGCATTTGTGATAATGCAAATAACATCAGCTGGTGATCCAGACATCCTCACTGACTTCATAGCCCCAATTGGAACCCAAGTTGATGGTTCTTTCTTCACATTCACCGGTTTCCGCGCACTTCTTCCACCAAACACACTATCCTCAACTTTCAAAGCATTGAAAGCAAGCAAAGCTGAATTTCCAGCTCTTGATGGCCAAAGTGTGGCGTATGCTGCTCTTGAGTTCCCGTCCGGAAGTATCAATCCTCCACACACACATCCTCGTTCCGCCGAGCTACTTTTCCTTGTGACAGGTTCCCTTCAAGTTGGATTTGTGGACACAACCAATAAGCTATTCACTCAGACGCTACAAACTGGTGATATGTTTGTGTTTCCAAAGGGACTAGTGCACTTTCAATTCAATTCTGATACGCAAAAACCTGCTTTGGCCTTTTCTGCCTTCGGTAGTGCAAATGCCGGAACTGTTTCAATTCCTAACACATTGTTTAACACTACCATTGATGATAATGTCTTGGCTTTGGCTTTCAAGACTGATGTTGCAACCATTCAAACTTTGAAGAAAGGATTTACTTCTTAAGAGTTATGATAATTGGTCCAACATTGCAAAATTTCAATATTAAATTGCTTTCTTTTTCAGTTATTTGATGATTCAGTTGTTTTCAAAAAGGTTGTGAGATGTGAAATAGTTGATATAACTATTTCTGTTATTGTAATTCATGTATGATGCACATAACTTAGAAAGTATCCTAATGTGCAAGTTTATAATAAAATTACATTGGCAAATTGTTTAAGATGATTTGTCAATATTTGAGTTTAAAATAAAAAATTATGAAGATTTCTTCTCTTGAATTACTTAATCACGGCGCAAAATTATTTTTTCCTCTATTTTAAATGTGCATATCTATTCCAGATACGCCATTTACTTTGTCTTATTTCGAATGTGCATATCCGGAAGACTTCGGATGTGCACATTCGGAAGTATTTCTTATAACTCTTCGCGTCAGACCCTCTCCCTCTCACTTTTCACATTCTCATTTCTAAAACTCTCTCAAACTCTCAAAATATCATTCTCACATATCTCGATTTTTTTCACTCGAGTTCGGCGCAGAGCAACTTCTACAACGATCAAGACACTCCACAACCTCCGTATCTCAGTTTAATCGGTTAGTTTTCGAAATTTAAAGTTTTTGAGTTATTTACGAATAATCAATTTAGAGTTGAAATTCATGTGTAGAAATTATTAGGTAGTATGAAAATCATAGTTTAGAGACAATGTAGGTGTTATTGCTGCTTCAAACGGACGATCAGGATATTAAAATACCCTTCTCCATGGGACATCAGTCATGTTTGCGTGTTTGAAAATGAAAATATGTATCGGATGTGCAGATCCGAAAGTCTTCAACATTGGTTGCTTCCGGATGTGCACATCCAGAAGTTTCCAACGTTTAAAATTCTGGAGTACTTCCGGATGTGCACATCCGGAAGAAACTTGTTTTTTTTTCTTTTTTTATTTATTATTTTTATACACTTCTAATTTATTTATTATGTTTTGCAGATTACATGGCTAATAGATAGGATCGTTTGATACACGATCGGTCAGCGCAACATGCCTCCGTAAGACGTGAGAAGACGCAGGGTAAAGCCGAGACATCAGGCGAAGAGGATGTCCCAATACAGCCTACCACATCACAGACCACAGTTGAGGGACATCCTACACCATAGCCTTCCACGACGCAGGTCACTCCCACCACAGTCACCGCTTCTTCATCTCGGAGGCGTAGGATTAGTACTGGTTCATCCTCGGGGCCCCTCCCGCACGCAGGCGTCGTCCACAACATGCTCTTATTCCTACATCTGAACATGCTTCTGCACCAACTGTTGTTCCATCTGCCACACCTCAGGAGGTTGTTCGTGATGCACCCACTGAGGCAGCTCATGCGGGTGATCACCCAACACATGAGGGTGAGGACGATTTCGATGAGCTGGAAGGTTACCCCGGGGGACCGTCTGATATGTCCCTACTCCTGGGATACTCTAAGCACACTGTCAGATATGTCTGGCTAGGACAAGTAACTATTCTCGGTTTAGATTGTTTTTTGCTGAAAAACATTTCATTTCTAACATTGTTTTATTTGGAAGTTTTCAGGAGAAAGATCCCTAGAAGTTCTATTACCATGGGGCAAGGTCTTAGACGTGGTTACGGAGCTGCCAGAGGATGAGTGGTTCCATAGTGCACTTGCTACCTCTGGTCTCTAAGGACTTTCGGGGATTGGGTATTTCCAGATCACGTACGGCATGCAGGGTACATCTCATTTCGGGGACTGGAGTGGTGTTGCAGGGTACATCTCCTTTCAAGGATTGGAGCATTGTTGCAGGGTACATCTCCTGGTTCTATAGAGTCTCACACTAATTGATGGTGCCCACAACTAAGAGATTGTCGTCCAGGCCTGAACATGACACTGTCAGTCTTTCAACTCTCGCTTTACGGTGTCTTTCGTGCAGTGATCTTTCGGATTATGTGTCAAAAGAAAATATAGTTGAGGTCTAACCTCACATAAATAGTTAAACAAGAATTAGTAATAGCACAAAAATAAAATAAAAAAAGCAGAAAATTAAAATTAAAATTTTTTTTTTTTTAATAATCCGATACAAATCATAGATTTTTATCATTATTTTTCAAAAATCCGATATTAAATTTAACATTAATTATTAAAAAAAATTGATTTAGAGATATTATAGTTAAAATGCTAATAATGTATGGTGTGCTACTACTTGCTATTCGCCTATACCCAAAGTGGTATTGGTATCAGGATAAATATTGCTTTATTTGTAATATTTTTCTTTATTTTATTTCTTACTTATGTTTTCTTTCAATTTAATTTCTATTATTTACAATATTTTTTATTTTTATCATCGTTTAGCTAATTCTTAATTATTTTTAATTTTAAGTACTTTATATATATATATATATATATATATATATATATATATATATATATATATATATATATATATATATATATATATATATATATATATATATATATATATATATATATATATATATATATAATTGTTAGTATTTTATTAAAATATATAATTAATATAAAAATAACTTTTTAAAATATATTTTTAATGATTATTTAATATAGCATTTTAAACATATCCACATGTTTGATTGAATTATATTATTATTTGATTGGATCATAATGTATATGTTGATTATAGACTTCTTTAATTTATGAAAAATTTGTCTGACACACTCGTTTTTTTATAATATCAAAAATATTTCTTTCATTTTTTCATTAATTAAATTTTGTCAATAATTACATGTTAAAAAAAAATCTTAGACAAAAAAAATTGATAGGCCATACCAAAAATTATGTTTGTTTTTTTATCGGTATTTTAAATAAATAAAAACAAAGTAAAATCATAAATCTTAAGAAACCTTTAATTCTTTTCGGAATTTTTTAAATCATCAATATAAAATATTGCGCCGAATATTTTGAAATTTTTGACAGGCTATTTTTTAGCAATTATTTAAAAAAACGAATTTAATAGAATCTTTAATAAATCTTATGTTTTATAGTTTTTCAAATGTTTGAAAAAATACTATAAAATCAAGATTTGTTTTATAATTTTATATAAAATATTTAAAAAATAAGGTATAAAATATATGATTTTATATTGATTTTTTAAAAGATTTAATATCAAATCATAGATTTTGGAAACGAATTATATTTTATACCAATTATTTTAATGATCCGATACAAATCTATTATCTGTATCATTATTTTTCAAAAATCTGATATTAAATTTAACATTAATTATTTAAAAAAATTGATTTAGAGATATTATATTTAAAATGCTAATAATGAATGGTGTGCTGCTACTACTATATTGATGGAATATATTCACAGAAAAAAATAAAGTTTTCAAAAAGAAAAAGATAAGTGTTAAATAATAAACTATCCTTTTATATTTTATGTTTTTTCTTAATAATTTGAAATCAACATGATGATATGAAACATAAGTTTCAATATTAGCATGTACCAAAACAATTGAGGAACATATACTTTGATTGAATCTTCATCAGTTTCAAGATTATGGAGGAATGCGATTTTGCTTCTAGAATATTAGAGGAATTTGAGGGTAATGACTATTTGATGATTGAAAAATTATTAAATTTAAAATCTGACTCTTTGACGAATCAATTCAAAAGTGACGTTTTTGTTGTTCTTCTAGAATATTAGTTGGACTAATATCATCTCTAACTTTCGATGGACGGGGTGTTCGTCGCTGGTAGACCTGCAATGGAGATTTAATGGGTGTGGGGATGACAAAAGAGACATCGGGACATCTTAAGCATCTAAGTTACAAGTCTCATCGGGTGACACAGAGACAGAGAAAAATGGGGAACCTTCAAAGAATGTAACATCAGAGGAAACAATATATCGTTGAAGTTGAGGGCAGAAACAACTATATCCTTTTTGTATACGTGAGTAGCCTAAAAAATACATTTTAGGGATTTGGCAGAGAGTTTGTCTTTACCTGGACTAAGATCATGAACAAAGCATATGCAACCAAAGACGCGAAACAGAATGGGGTAGAGGTCATGTTATGGATGCAAGATAGAGTATGGAATCTGATCGTGAAGGGCCGATGAAGGCATTCGGTTGATAAGGTGACAGGCTGTGAGGAAAGCATCGCCCCAAAAATGAGAAGGTACATTGTGGTGAAGTAAAAGAGTTTGTGCGATTTCAACTAAACGGTGATTCTTCCGTTCAGCAACACCGTTCTGTTGTGGTGTATGAGCACATGATGATTGGTGAATAATTCCCTGTGATGTTAAAAAAGATTGAAATTGGGATGACATATATTCACGAGCATTATCAGTGCGTAAAATTTTAATGGAACTGTTAAACTGGTTCTTAATTTCAGCATAAAACTCTTGAAATATAAGGAAAACATCTGAACGATTTTTCATTAGAAATAACCAAGTAAATCGTGAGAAATCATCGATGAAAGTTACAAAATAGTAATATCCTAAGGTAGACTTCACACGACTAGGACCCCAAATATCAGAATGAACTAAAGCAAAAGGTGATGCAACATTTTTATGTACTCGTTGGGAGTAAGTATTACGAGTATGTTTGCCTAATTGACACGACTGACACTCAAAAGATGAAAGCTTAGAAAAATCAGGGAATAAAAGACGTGTTTTATTAAGACTAGGATGACCCAAACGTTAATGTGTAAGGTCTTGAGAAGCAATCGAACCACATGCCACCGGTGGAGATAGATGATATAATCCTCCAGATTCACCCCCTGCTCCAATTGTCCGTCCTGTACGTCGATCCTGAACATAAACATAATTATCATTAAAAATGACTAAACAATCAAGAGTACGAGTAAGCTTGTGAACAGATATTAGATTAAAAGGACAACCAGGAATGTAAAGAACGGACTCTAAAGACAGATTTGGAAGTGGGTGTGCCTGACCCAGACCTTGAACTTTAATTTTAGAACCATCATCCACAGTGACAGAGGGCAATGAATTCGAATAAGACAAGTGAGATAAAAGGGATTTATTACCAGTCATATGATCAGAGGCATCAGTCAAGGACCCAAGGACCAAGAGAAGATGTAGATACAAAGGCTACAGGATTACTTGACTGAGCAACAGCAACAGATAATGATGGTTGATGGGCTGCTTTGAATTGGAGAAAATCATTGTAATCAGTTGCAAGAATAATAATATCTTTAGTGTTGTCCGAATGAGCAGCGGCAGCGACCTGTGGTTGTCGTTGTTGTTCTCTTGCCTTTGTACGAAAATCAGCTTCAATGTGACCGTAACGATTGTAATAGTTACAACGAATATCATGACGTTGTCCACCATGTCCTCTGGTTCTTCCACCGTGACCATGATAGTGGGAAACAAGAGTGGATAATTCAGTGGGAGATGGAGTGGAGACCGGCCCAAAGGTATGAGGTGTAGCCAAACGCAACAGTTGTTCACTAACTGCTTCATAGTTAGGAACATTGGATCCTGATAAAATTTGGTTTCTGACGGAATCAAGCTCTGATGGTAGTCCGGCAAGTGCCGCGATCATGAAATATTACTTTGTTGTTCAGCATAAGTTGTTGGATCTTTGGTAAAGGGCATCAGGGTTGTAAAAATTTTCTTTAACGCATCCAGTTTACTCAGATAGGCTTGCATATCCATATTCTCCAATTTCAAAGAGTTGAGTTTGGTGATCACACTATAAAGATTTTGGACATCATTGGAGAATACTTTCTTAGCCTTTTCTCAAACCTCATAGCAGGTGGTAAATGCTTGATATTGTGCTTGGAGATTAGTTGTTATGGAAAACCATAACACGGTGCATAAAGAAGCGTCGATTTGTTTCCACTTATCGCATGTTGACAGCTTCAGCCCATATATTATAGTTGGATGTTCCGGTGAGTTTCTCACACGGGATAAGTGGAACCTTCGTAAAAGTGGCGGAATCGGTATCGCCCATGATACAGGGTTTAGAGTTTGGGGTTTAGTTTAGTGTTTAGGGTTTAAGGTTTAGGCGGTGTCGGTGACAAAAAAAACTGCGGCACGAGGGCGCGTCGGAGGGCGGATCGTGGCGGCGATTTTGGGTACCGGTCAATCGGAAGGAGACGATGTCGGCAGTATGTTACTTCGCCGAAAAAATCGTCGGAAGCGGTGGTGCGCTCATGTAGTGCCGTGAATGGCCGAATAATTTGCGGAAACGAAAAAAAATTATTCTGGAAGACAGTGGGTCAACCAGCTCTAGATACCATGTTGTGATTGTATTTCTGTGTGTCTAATATGATCACATATGCTGTATATTTATATGTAAAATAGGTATACACAATATGCAATAATATAATTTACACTTATGACTAATTGAATGTAAATCAATACTAATTGATTTGTAACCGATTCTCAACAGGTTCAGTGCACTTATTTTTAAATTTCGAATCAAATTTTGTTTCGTGTACGCTACCTAACAGATTTTACTGTTGAAGTGGTTCAAGCACTTGACTCGAACTAATCTTAAATAGTTGAAATATCTTATTTTGTAACTGATTAAAAAACACATCCAGCAGAGAAGTTGAGTATTAGCAAGGATGGTGTGATCTGAATGTTAGAGTTGCATTTTCTGTGCTAAAAATCCTTGTAATGTCTTAGAACATGGGATATGCAGAGAAACACATTAGCTCATGTTTAGGTTAAGTTATATGGATTGGGACATAAGTATTGGTGTCAAAAATCCTATATGTTATTTCCAGTAACATAGGAACAACACCTATATGTTACTAATGGAATGTCTCAAAAGTCCACAAGCCTATTGTGGTGCTATTCCAATGGCATATACTGAATCAGATTTCAGATTTCTTGGAATTCACGGTAGGTCTACCAACTTCTGGCTAGACAGTTGGTGTAGTCCTCCCTTAGTGCAAATCCTTCATATCCCAGATAATGTTCATGACTCTCTCAAGTCAAAGGCTTCTGACTTTATGCACTCTCCATAAATGGTTCAAATGTTTCCTTCTCTGGCCTAACTTTTTCAACAAGTAACCATCCCAAGTGATAGTAAAGAGAATAGCCTTGTGTGGAATTCAACAACTTCTGGTGAGCTTTTTGTTAAGGAAGCTTATTATTCAAGTATCATCATTTTCTTACATTTCATTGGACAAAATTGATTTAGAGCCTCGACATTCCTCCTTCAAAATCATTTTCGGCCAGAAGAAGGTTCCAACTAATGACATGCTTATGGTGATAAGTGGCAACTTACCCTCTATCTACAATATTTGTCTAAAACATATAGAGACTTATTTCCATTTGTTTTTTGTTTGCTCCTTTGCTATAAATCTCTGAACATGGTTGTCTTCAACCATTGGACTAAGCATGCACTTCAACTATGTCGATGATCTTGAACCTTTGTGATAGGGCTTGGACTCCTCAGATTTAAGCCTCCATTGTCTGCATTCTAAATACAATTTGGTTTGCCAAAAATCAGGCCAGATTCAGGCATAAAGTCTTCCATTGAAAATCAACTATCAACATGATCATGTCTCTTTTTTTAGTAACTTGCATAGAAAATCTCCAGCCCCTCAATGTCAAACCTTTCGATTTTAATTCTAAATCAATTGAAATTGTTTCAATTTTATCGGTACAATTGTTGTCTTATCTGAAAATATGTGAAAATACTAGATTAATAGGTAATTGTTTGCAATTAAGTCATCTATTTCACTGCTCCAAAGAATAATATTCTCTTTATAAATTGCTTGTAAGTCACTCTCCACCCACACAATATCACATCCAAGTGAGTGAGACTCTTCCATGATATATATATATATATATATATATATATATATATATATATATATATATATATATATATATATATATATATATATATATATATATATATTGTTATATGCAGTTTTTTCTTTTATATTTTATTGAAATTTATATTGTTGTTTATTGAAATACTGTATCAGTTTATTTTGTTTAAGATAAACATGGAGAGTAATACGTTAAATCCATTGTGCAGCTGGATATGGTGTTTACAAGGCACAATCTGATCATTGTTTTTGGTGCCTGCAATATTTTAAAACAGAAAACAGAAAAAAACAATTAGAACATACATGCTTCTAAATTACATTGAAATCTCCATACATGTTATAAAAAATACAAAATTGGCAGCATATAATAAATCAGAAACCACTATAAATACGCCATTCCTCAAATTTCTAAAATCACAAATCTTCCATTCATTCAACTAGCTTTTCCCTAGACTCTTACTTTAAACATTCCAAATCACAGACAATGTCTTTCACCACTTCAAAACTCCTCACACTGATCATATCTGCATTTGTGATAATGCAAATAACATCAGCTGGTGATCCAGACATCCTCACTGACTTCATAGCCCCAATTGGAACCCAAGTTGATGGTTCCTTCTTCACATTCACCGGTTTCCGCGCACTTCTTCCACCAAACACACTATCCTCAACTTTCAAAGTATTGAAAGCAAGCAAAGCTGAATTTCCAGCTCTTGATGGACAAAGTGTGGCGTATGCTGCTCTTGAGTTCCCGTCCGGAAGTATCAATCCTCCACACACACATCCTCGTTCCGCCGAGCTACTTTTCCTTGTGACAGGTTCCCTTCAAGTTGGATTTGTGGACACAACCAATAAGCTATTCACACAGACGTTACAAACTGGTGATATGTTTGTGTTTCCAAAGGGACTAGTGCACTTTCAATTCAATTCTGATACACAAAAACCTGCTTTGGCCTTTTCTGCCTTTGGTAGTGCTAATGCCGGAACCGTTTCAATTCCTAACACATTGTTTAACACTACCATTGATGATAATGTCTTGGCTTTGGCTTTCAAGACTAATGTTGCAACCATTCAAACTTTGAAGAAAGGATTTACTTCTTAAGGATTATGATAATTGATAGAACATTGCAAAGTTTCAATATTAAATTGCTTTTTTTCAGTTCTTTTATGATTCAGGTATTTCAGTTATTGTAATTCAAGTATGAAGCACAAAACTAAGTATGGTAATGTGCAAGTTTATAATAAAATTACATTGGCAAATTGTTTAAGATGATTTGTCAATATTTGATATTAGTGAGTACAAATTTTGTTCTCTTTAATGCTCTTTCTATTTGATCAAAATATCCATGTTTTCTACTTGATTAACATAAAAACAATATAATAATAAAGGAATAACATTAAAATAACAAGGACACAAAAATATAGAAGCAAAAACGAGAAAAACATAGAAAAAATATAGAAGCACAAATGCCAAAACGATTCCTAAAAAATCTTCTTTGATGAAGAAAGGTAAAGTCTTCCACCATAAAAGGAACTCTACCACCATTGATTGATAATATTTGCTAAAGCTTGACGAGTGCAAAATAGAGTTTTTGGTTTCTTCTGAAAGACCAAAGTTGAACCAACACCTTGTCGTCTTTTTTCCAACCGTTATCTGCTACAAGTTCGTTCCATCCTTCGGTGATATTGTAGACTTCAGTTGTCTCCATTTTCCACTTCTTTAAGCACATTTCATCCCAAAGGTTAAGATCATGATCCAACATAGATACAGACATACCAGCAATCTTCTCTTTTCTATCTCCTTTTTTATTTCGCTCATAATCCAAATATGATTCTTCGGCAGGTGTCAGAAAACTCTCTTTAACTCTTCCTTTTGGGATGGAGAGACGACCATTGTTTTGGGTCATATCACTATTGGTAAGTTCTTTTTGGATCACCAACTTCAACTCAGTGCCTTCCATCTCATCAATCTTTTCTTTAAACGCCAAAGGAAGTTCGGCTTCTTCTACTTCAGACTGGTCGTTGCCATTGTTGTTGGTTTTCTTCTTTAGTTTCTTTGTCTTGGAACTTTTGTCCAACAAAGATTTCTCATCACCGGAAGAAAAATTGCAACCCTCCATAAGATTGATGAAGATTCAATCAGTGTTACTATATATATATATATATATATATATATATATATATATATATATATATATATATATATATATATATATATATATATATATATATATATATTGCTTTGGTATGCTAATTTATAGTTTTTAAAAGATTAGATTTAAATGATTGGTTTGTTTCTTAAGAAGTTTATCTCTTTTAGTTTGTTTTTTCTTTTTAAAATTTTTTTTTTTGAGTATAGACAAATATTATATTAATCCTCCTTGAATATGGTGTGATAAAATATATACACCCGAGAAAAAGGAACTAATTAAATTTTCTCAATGACAAAATTTAATTTAAAAAATCAACTTAATCAGAGCATTTATGATTTGATTTTCAACAAAAAAAATGAGTTTTTTAAAGTTTGTATTATAAAATAAAATAAAATAAAATAAAACTTGTTTGCAATACTCTTTTTAACAACCGTTTTCCAAACAATTTTTAAAATTTGAGTTTAAAATCAAAAATTATAATAGTGTAAAAGAGTTTAACCCCAAAAAAAGGCGGGTTTCACGGAATCAAAAAAAAAATTAAGGAATTATTTACCCAAACAAATTAGGAGAAACAAACGTACCCTTAAAAATATTTTTCGTTTTAATTAATTACAAAAAATAAAATAAAAAAAGTGATGATAAAATTTCATGGGAATTCACTCTCCCAACCTTTTTCAAATAATTTCGAGGATATAAAAAGTTATGTAAGTTTATTAAGGTAAGAAATAATCATCTTCAATCTTATAGAATAGAATAGATTTATAGAATAGATATTAAAAATTAAAAGTATTTACCTTGAATTTTGCATCACTATATTAAATATTTAAAAAAATTAAATACTCTTTTTATAATTTATTTTAAATAATTATATTTTTGAATGAATGTATATAAAAATAAATAAAAAGTTAATTTATGGTCTAAATTATTACTATCTTATCAATTTATTCTATACATTACTAAAGTTAATTAAAATATTATTTATTCTAATTTTAGTTGATTTTAATAATTTGAGGAGGAAGTGTTTTCAAATCCAAATCCATAAGGAAATACAAAAGTACTATTTAAAGTTGTTAAAATGGGTTAGTTCATATGGATCGGTCTGTCAGGCCGAAAAATTATAGGATTTGCGCCTAAAAATTAGAGTCTATATTTTTTAGGAATATTCAGCCCTAAAAACCCGCTACCCATATGTATGGGTGAGAATAGGTCAGACCAACTAACAGGGACCTAAGGCCTAGCCTACATAGACCAATGGCATGCCAGATTTTTTTTAAATAGAAAAGGCATATGCTTTCTTATGAGCCTATTTTGTTAAATAGGCTAGGCCACAGGCCATAAAAAAGTCTTATAAGCCTATCATGTCGGCCTATTTATGAAATATGAATCAATTTATTGTTTTTATATTGTATTTTATTCTTTATATTAAAATATAAGAGTAAAACTTAGTTATATTTAAGAACTTATTAAAATAAGTTGAAAGAAATTATATGAATAATGTTATAAGGTGTTTTCATAAGTTCTCTCAAATCTCCTCACAAAAAATTTATTCTACTAGATAAGTTCAAATAAGTCAATGGAAACAAACATTTAGTCTCATTATACTTTTGATTCTCTAATCTATTTAAACATTTGTTGAATTTCTTATTTACATATATTTAAATGATATAGGTTTTTTAACCAGGCTAATAGGTCAATCAGACATTCGAAAATGTCAGGCTTAGGCCAAAACATAAGTCTTTGATAAGCTATAGGTCAGGCTTAGGCTTGAAATTTTTTAGCAGACCAAGCACGGGCTTGGCAAAGCCTACTCAGTCCAGCTTATTCTCACATCTACCCATATGGACTGTGGATAGCCCATTAGACCCGCATAGCTATATATATATATATTTTTTCTTACTCCAAAATAACACATTGATTTTTCCCACCTCATTAAAATTTATCTTTATTATATTCAATCTTTCGCTTTTAAATCTTATACATTAATATAATAAACATTCTTTTCTTAAATTCTATTAATTTCTCTTATGTTAAATATTCAAGCATTATTTTATACAATTTAGACTTGTGTTGTATTTAAAAACACATTATAGGATTAATAAAAGATAATATAGTATATAAAAAATATATTATATTTAAAATAATATAATTTTAATTTCATTTATGATAAATATTACGAGTTTTTATTTTAATTTTTATTTAAAAATATCAAAATTAGGGTCGGGTAGCCCAGTGCCAATCTAGGGCCGGCTCGGGTAGTAATTTTTTAGACCATTACAGTATGGTTTTTTTGACCTAACCCTAAAAAGCTCAGGCCCACTAGGCCGGCCCGTTTAGGGCTGGGTAGCCCATTTTGACAGCTCTAGGCACGATCGACAAATTAGGTCTTAGTTATTATGGTCCACGTGGAAGTCCTTTTTAATAAGGACCGACCCAATCAATTTAGAGGCCCTGTTTACTTTTTAAAATAGGCCTAATTTTTAATATATATATATATATATATATATATATAATTTTAATAATTAAAAACAACATACCTAAAATACGATTATATTAATTAAATGAAACACCAAAAAATACAAAATATTTTTTAAAGGCAAAATATCCTTTTTGGTCCCTTAAGTATATCCATAGGTTCACTTTGGTCCCTTATTAATTTTTCATGCCAATTTGGTCCTTTAAATTTCTAAAAATTTCAAATGAGTCCCTTCCGTCATTTTACACAAACGGCCGTCAAAATTGCCTACATGGCAGGTGAGGTGGCATTGATTCACTTTCTTCTTTAAAGTAATCACACAGTCGCTCAATGTTTGTAACATTTCTGGGTTGTTCTTCATCTTCATTAAGGTTTCACATATTTTTCTTCATCTTCTTGTTTCACGTGTTTGGTATTCTTCATCTTCTTGCTTCACCATATTGTCGCTCCCGGGATTTTCATCCTAGTACAAACGCGAAAGTGGCGCGGAAAGGTTAGAGTCGCCAGCCAGACATTTTTATCCCGAAAGAATGGGAAAGGTAATGTTGCACAAACCTGAGGAAGAAGGAAAGGACAAGGCCTTGCGAACCAAAGATCTGAGTTCGGGAGTCGGTTACGAATTGAGAAGGTATTAGCACCCCAATCCGTCCGTCGTACCCGACGGGATCCACGCTTGCTTGCTTGTTTCAAAGGGTGAGAAATAAGAATGCTGCTGAATAAAACTGCTAACTGGAATGGAAATGAGAAATGAGAAAGGAACTGAAATAAGAGAATGAGAATAAAAAGGGGAAAATGTAGGGAAAATAAAGAGTGTGCTCGAACGGGCCCTACCCCGCTGCCTACGTACCTCATCGGGATAATGAGGATCAGAGTCGACGTAGTTCCCCTAACTAGGGGTAGAAAAGAAATTGCTTGTGAATTAAAGCTTGAACTGCCTATGCCATTGCTCAGGTGTTGCAGACTCGGACGACGAGTGCGTAACCGTCTTGCAAAGTGACAAGTAGGAGCAAGTTCGCGTACGGAGCGAATGAGGTGAGAAAAGAATTCCCGAAGGAAAGACGCTTATTGTGTTTGTATTTTTTATGAAGCTTTTATGAGTGAGAGTTTGCATAGGTAAGTGTACCTAAGTCTTACTCAATGGGATGTGTACATCTCACATCATCCCGAAATGGAATGCGCAAGAGGCACACCTATCTATGGAGGAAATCCCCAAAGCTAGTCCCACAAGTGAAGGCTTAAGCACACTGGCCTATTACCATTATTAAGTATTTTTGTGGCTTTTGGGTTAAGAAGTGCTTTTTAGCTTTTCTTTGTGAGGTACTCATGCTAAGACCTATCCACCACGAGTGATGACTCACACCTCGCCCCGAAATGGAACGCATGTGAGCATCTCATAGCAAAGTCTCATGTCACATGAAGGTACTCAACCTTTATTAAGTGAATTAAAATTAAGTTCGAAGATGAGAAGAGAGAGAGCGCCAAAGGATCTCAAAGGAAAAAATTCTAAAGGGGACTAAAGCAACCCTAAGTGTTAACATGCATGGATATCCTAAGGGTTGATGAGGTATTCTAATCCTAAGGAAGAAAAGGAAAAGAAGAAAAGAGAGCTTAGAAACTAACTTACTTTCTAAGGAAGTTAAGTTGTCTCTAAAGAAAGGGAAAGCCTAAAAGCAAAGCACAAAGTGCTAAGGCAAACACAATTAAAATGCATAAGAGATAGGAATGAAGTAATGCTTACCTCAATCTTCCCCCCTACAAAACAAAAGTTAGCATGACAATGCATATTGAAAGTAAAATCAAAGCATAAAAGCGATTAAGTACCATAAACATCCTAGAATGGAACTAGGGTTCAAAATAAGACCTAAGTCTAAAGGTGAAGGTACCTAAAGGTCACATGACTTCTAAAGTCAGTAGCTACATGATATAGATCCCTAAGGATGCTAGGATACCCCACAAGATCAAACTATGTCAAACTATGTACAAAAAGTCCACCTAAGTTCACATAAATGCAAATTAGGGTTTATGGACGAAGTATGAATGCATATGGCTTACAAACATGAATTAATACATGGAATGAACATCAAAGTCAGTAGTGAATGCTTATAAAGATGGATGAATGAATATACAATCATGGATGCAATGGATTAGGCATATGGAGCAATGAGAAGAAGATATGAGAACAAACGAACAAACATCGCATAAGATCGCAAATGATGCAAACTAAAGAAGAATGACACATGAATATGAATGAAATGATTATGGGTCAGTAGCATACAAGGTATGAGATGCAATTAGAATGCATGAATAGGCATTAATGATTTCCACATAATTCAAGTTATTATTTAGAGGAGAAGAGAAACTAGTTTAAGTTAAAGTTAGTTCACATAAGTATGCACTTTAAAGCACCAAAACAAACCAAATGAGTATGATTCAAAAAAAAGACCTATGACTGGAATTAAAGACATAAAAATGACCTATAATTAACTCCTAAAAGCTACCAAAAATCCCCACAAGAAAATGGCATGAATGCCTTCTTAACATTTAGGTTATGCGACACATAAACACATGAATCAACCTAGGATCTAGGTGACATGGAAAAATAGAAAAAAGCCTTTAAAAATTATGAAATTAAATACCTAGAATGATATAGTTATTATATTACATTGTCCAAAAGGATTATACAAAATTATGCACCAAAGTGCCAAAACAATTCCTTGACTAGCAAGGTAACAAAACATGATCACCAAAAACAACTCCACAAAGTGGATCAAAAAGGGAATCTAAAATTATGAAAAAAAATGCCTAAGGAGCATCAAAATGTCACAAATTACAGTGATTAATCACACACAAAAAATAGGTTTCACACCTATGGGGAAAAAACGATTTCGGTCCCTTATGCCAAAACACTCCCTTTTGGGACAGCTCATGATCTAAAATCCAAATTAATTATTAAAACCACCCAAATCTGGAAACAAAAAATATGACAAATTAATTAAGAGGATAAGGATCACTCATGAATTTTTCCAGAATTTTATCTCACTTAAAAATATTTTTAATAATTGCGACGAAACGGGCAAAAAAGTGGATTTTAAGGGGAAGTGAAAGGAATCGATCCTAATGGTTCGTAACCTAATCCCTAAGTTCCGAAATCGATACATATCATCAAAAATCACAAATAAATTCAATGCCTCAGGTGGTAGGGCTCAATATGCACCTTAAGTTATATGATCCTAAGTCGCATACAACTAGAATGATGCATTAAAGTAGAGAATCGAGATTACTTACTTGGTCGAAGTGCCAATTTTTTCACATAAAAGAAATCCAAAAAAAACTTCAAGCCAAGCCTTGTAATCTCCCATGAGCAAAATAAATGCTCATCTTCCATAATTGCTTTGTGAAGATCCCCCATAATCGAAACAAAAACAACGGCACAAAATATCATTTGAATCCAAAGGTATCCCACAAATAAAGTGGAATACCAACCAAACAACCGTCGTTAAGATCTTTGCGAGAACCTTGCATGAACTCAACAAACGCATTAGAAACCAAAAAGAGGTGCAACCGGAAGTTGCACCTATGCCTCACAACTCCAAATCAAGTAGAAATATGAATATACGAGTCATGGACATGCATTGAAATTTACGTTTCAAAACGGGGCAGCACTTATGCTCTAACATAAACAACATGCAAACTCAAACCGGAATCAAACAAATTTACATGCAATGAATGGCAAATGATCAACAAACATATATACAAGTCAAAACAAGATCAATGCATCAAAATCGCACCAAACCGAACTTAAAAAGCCTTAAAACGGAAAAACGCGTCAAAAATCACCGACTCGGAATTGAACGAAAATCGCATGGTAACTTGCAAACGTGCCAACGGATTCAAATATGCAATCGGATTTTGAAAATTCCGCTCGGAAGTGATACTTTTTGGCCAATTTCGTCGGCTGACAGTAGTGAAATAGTCGGAAAAAATTGTCCGAAATCGACTAAAAAGTTCACCAATGGCTCCGAAATAATCAACAAAGTCAATTTACACTATTCTCATTCGCGAAAACGCGCTACGGTTAGGAAGTTATGACCAAAACATATTCTCGACACGCGGCACATGAACAACATCAACAATTAAGCCTCAACCTATCCTATTTCAAATTTGCACATTGAAACAAGCATGAATTTAAAAGTCAAGCACTTCAATCAATATCAAGTTATAATAATTAGCTCTCTTAGGAATTTTGTCAAACACCTAACATTCACCGATTATTCTATGTCAACTTTACCAAGCCTTTTCAATCATGCACCACAACAATTATTAGGATAAATTAATCAAGAATCAATCAATAATAAAATTATGAATCAATGCACATAATCTCCACAAGATTAATTCAACTTCAAAATTCAATTCAAGAAACAATTCAACAATTATTCATGAATTAAAGTTTAAGAAGCTTACCGAATGAAGAATCGATGAAGAAATTGAGAATCCGAAGGAAGTGAGACGCGATCATGAACGGAGGAGAGGAGGAGAGGCCGCGCGGCTGCCGGTGGCGGAAGATGGTGGTCTTACGGTGGTGAAGTTGACCGGAGGTGGTGGTTCGTGGCGGCTCGGCTACCGGAAGCTTGATCGGAATTGTTGTGTTCTTGAGTTCTTGATGAAGTTGTTGTTGTGTTCTTGAGAAAGAATTGAGAGAATGAACTTTGATCCTTTAGAGAGAGTTTGTGAGAGTTTTTTGGTGTTTGTAAATTATGATTGAAGTTATGAGACAAATTGTGGGTCAAAAGAATATATAGTGGAGTGTAAAATGAAAGGTAAAAGGTAGAATTTCGGCTTAAGTGAAAATAACAATATCTTCGGCAAGAAATTTCGACTCTGAGCCTTCCACAACATCGTCCGTCTCTGAATCACGGTTGCAACGCAAAAAGAAAAGACGTCATACGATCAAAATCGAGTGCGATCGATACGTTTAAGCTGCAAGACGTCACTGAATAAGTTGTTTTTTCGGCTTATTTGGTGTCCGCTACTCAAAAATGTGACAAGGTCAACCTCTTCGGAGCATAATCTCGACTCGACTTTGTCAGCAAAGTTGTAGATCTATGAGTCAGTGACCTGGTGTTAAAATGTAAGCTTAACCGGACAAACGACGAGGGAGATATGAATTTTCTCGTGAAACCACTTTCAGCATTTTTCTTCGGTTCAGCACTTCAGTTTTGTGAAATAAACCAAAACGGCAATCTTTGGAGCACCGTTCGAACTCACTTTTGTATTTGAAATTGAAGAGGATAAAATTTGTGAACCAACGCTTCAAGAACGGGTGATATCCGATGAAAATTGACCGAGTTATGAATTTTACAAAATCTGACAGACAGTGCACTGCATCAAAGAACCTTACTGGTAATTTGCATTTTCGAGATCCTTCCGCTCGGACCTAACCCAAACTGAATTCACATAATGAAGATAACATCTAAACGGAATTTTAGGCACCGAAACAACATCAATTCGATGAACGAGCTAAGAGTTATGAATTTTTTAGCGTTCAAAACTCACCGGTTCAGCACTGTTTTTCACTATGTCGACTCTAAAGACTCGCACATTCTGAGATCTTCTTCAAAGAATTAGTTCTCGGCCAAAACCCAAAAGTTAGAAAGGATATCAAGACGGAACTTTTGGCATATGAATCTCACAGACATGTTAACCCAATCAGAAGTTACGAACTCTTGAATACCGCTAGCACAGTTAATCGGCGAAACCGAAATTTCAAAAACAAATAATTCCCGCCATTTTCCTTGATGAATTGGCCTCCGAGCCGAACACAAAAGTTGTAGAGAATATCGAAATAGTCTAAACTATTGAGTTTCAAGCCAAAATGAGTTTCCGAGCATAAGTTACAACTTTTGCAAACTGCACCATAAAACTGATATTCTGCTTAAACTCCTTTGAATCAACCGAGAACTTTTGGTTTCTTCTAAGATTCTTGTGCACGTTCCGCATGAAAAAATAAAGGCCAGTCGCAACCTGTGAAAGCTCAAATGGAGATGTATGTTCATGTATGTTTATGATGCAATTGTGATCTAAATGCAATGCAATGTATGAAAGGATATGTTAAATGGCATGAAAATGAGAGGGCAAATTTTGAGGTATTACAGCTGCCCCTATTCAATCATCTGTTAATCTGAAAAGGACGGTAGCACGAGCTATCGACCATTCAAGATAAACTGTGATTGAATACCAAGAAGACCAGAAATTTGCACTCTGACTAAAAATGCACCGCCAGGAAATAAACCTAACCAAATGATGCTTTGGTGACTGAAGGGGAGAAAAAGCAGACGAGCTTCTTCCAAGTTGAAACTGATATCTGGAATAAGAGTGCTAAGACAGACGAGTCTTCAAACAATCCTGCGACGCCAGGAACTGGACAGACGAGTCCTCAAACACTGCATATAACATTCTGAGATAGACGAGTCTTCAAACAAATCCTGTGACGCCAAGAGCTGGACAGACGAGTCCTTAAACACTTCAAGCATATAAACTGAGACAGACGAGTCTTCAAAAAAAAACTCTTGTGATGCCAGGAGCTGGACAGACGAGTCCTTAAACACTTCAAGTATATAAACTGAGACAGACGAGTCTTCAAAAAAAATCCTGTGACGCCAGGAGCTGGACAGACGAGTCCTTAACACATGAGACAGACGAGTCTCCCTCGGATTTACTTGTTACGCTAGGACCGGAAATGCATTTAAGTCTGTGGGATAGACATGCAATCAAGGTAGACGAACCTTCTTCATATATTATCCGCGGATATATGGTATAAGACAGACGAGTCTTCTTTGAGCAGACCTGTGACGCCAGGTGCATCAACAATAATTGGTGCCTGAGACAGACGAGCCTCTTTCGGATTTAACTGTTACGCCAGGACCAGTAACCCTTTTGACATTAATTCCCACTGTCAGGATTCGAAACCTCTTCAATACAGACGAGTATTGGGTGATCATCAAGATAACACAGACGAGTGCCATAAGTCAATGATACAGACGAGTATCAGACGATGATTTGAGAAACACAGACGAGCGTTTCAGG
Source organism: Lathyrus aphaca (assembly GCA_963966055.1). Classification (NCBI taxonomy): domain Eukaryota; kingdom Viridiplantae; phylum Streptophyta; class Magnoliopsida; order Fabales; family Fabaceae; genus Lathyrus; species Lathyrus aphaca. Next base: position 679,352,925 of record OZ014519.1, on the reverse strand, counting down.
CAATGATACAGACGAGTATCAGCAACTGGTATAGACGAATACCAGAGATTCAAACACAGACGAGCATTTGAAGTAGTCACAGAAATATCGGGGTAAACAGCAAAGCTTCACATTCAGATGTAAGCTAGCACAGACGAGTGCTGAGGATGATACAGACGAGTATCCAAGCAAGGCAGACGCTTCAGAACATAAACGACTTCTGGGGAATAAAAGCAGACGAGCTTCAAACAAACACAGACGAGTGCTGGACAGTTGCAGACGAGCAACAACAGAGAATACATATCAAGGCACAGACGAGTGCAGCGAAGGATCCAATACCAAACACAGACGAGTGTTGGGAGGTTGCATACTAGCAACAACAAATATCATCTCAGAACACAGACGAGTGTTGAGGAGTTGCGGACAAACAACTATCATAACCAAACACAGAAGAGTGCTGGAAATTGCAGACGAGCAATAACAAGGTAACCATTTCAAAGCACAGACGAATGCTGGAAATTGCAGACGAGCAAACAGCAACTGATATAACCAAACACAAACGAGTGTTTGGAATTGCGAACGAGCAGAATCAAAGTAATCATAAACCACCGCTGGGGAAAGCAAACGAGCAATACCACAGAGCTAACACAGACGAGTGTTGAAAGATGCAGACGAGCAACAATAAAGCAGTAATATGTCCTTGCTGGGGAAAAACCTGCTTAGGGATAACACAAACGAGTGTTGACAAACGCAGATGAGCGGTGGACAAATGCCTGATTGGCAGCAAGAGATACAACTCTACAGGGGAAGACAAGTCAAGAGGTCTGGACACTCAACTCTGACTGAGGTGATGAATACCTGGCTGTATCATCAAATACCCAAAAGTATGGCAACTTGGCTGAGAAATATTTCACGGACGGAGGTGAAAATCAAATATGAACTCTGTGGGGACCGGATCATCTTCAGACTTGGCTGGGGAATCAAAGGCATGGCACCGCTGAGGGAGCAAACTGCTGGGGAGGAATGACACCTCTTATACTGCTGAGAATTTCCCCTGTTTGAAGGGAAACTTCTGCTTGGGGATGATACCCACCTTCTGCTATCTTGCTGGGAGAAATTTCAGCTTCCACTTTACTAGGGATGATAGATAATGTCAATGATAAAGCTTCCCGCTGAAGATAAGAGCTCAAGTTGCCACTTGCTGGGATAAGAGATAAATCCTCTCATGTTGGGAATGAGAGATGTAAGGCGTCTCATGCTGGGGATGAGAGACGATGATATCTTTCTGCTCAAGAAGTAACCTTCCATTTGTCGCACTACTGGAGAAGGAATTGTCTAATGAGACTTGCTAAGGAATTCTGATCAATGAAGTCCGCCGACGAAACAACTCTTGAAGTACTGTGCCGACAATGGCTTTGCCCCCCAGCCCTAGGTGGATAGGTTGCCAACTAATCATGAGTGAACAATGGTTCTTTGCAATTTTCAACTCACCTTAGATTAAGGTCCATCGGAAGAAAATGTCTCAAGAGGATTTTACAGAAAACTGGCATACGAAATGCCTCAGTGTCTTCAAACTCTTGGAGAGATTCGTCGGATCTCGAAATAACTGCCCCAGACTGCATGGTCTATGAAAGAAATTTGCCTCACGAGGATTAATGAAAAACCTCATATCACCGTGAAATATTATGCCCCAGTATTTTGACCTTTGGATAGGTGCTTTGGATTTACCGTCTTCGGGAGAAAGTACTTCTCATGCTCTTAGGATGGCCTGCCCCGGTACAAGTCTTGAAGTGATCACCCCTGAATGACTGTGTTTTGAAGAAAACACCCATGCCAATTGTTCTTTGAGAGATTGGATCTCGAAGTAATTGCCCCAGTTTGGTTGAAATTTGAATACATGCCTCAGACTAATGGCTCTTTGAGAGATTTGAATCTCGAAGTGATTGCCCCAGCTTGGTTGAACTTTGAAGAGATTGCTCGACATGATTTCCCCAGATTAGTTGGCTCTTACCATGACTGTTGGGAAAGTCCCTACTCAATGGAGTTTTCTTGAAAAGTGCACCTCGATAGATTGTCCTTCGGAAGTTTCAGACTTCTCAACTTGGCAAGATTAAGCTTCTGGACTGAGATTCCATATGTAAACTTTTATGATGCCAAACAAATGTATGTAAGCAGAAAATGTTTATTTTAAGAATGAAAATTCTAATGCAACACACATGTTAATCTTGAAGTTTTACTGTAAAAAGATGTCGCCAACCTTTGTGAGTGAATCACTGGTTAAATACGACATTGGTTTTTGATGAATGAAAGCACGCACATGCAACACCAACAAAGAACTTTTAGCACAACTCATAGGAGTCAGGAACGCGATCTTGTGGTAGTACGCTCTCAAGATAACCCTGTTTCAGTTAGGACTTTTGAGGGTTGTATCGTGGTCTGGTTCACGGTTATAAAAATAAAGGATATAGGCTCGAAGTTTATTTGTGCCCACCCATCTTCGTGATGTTCTCCATTCCTATGTTCAACTAGCTTTCACAAGCGCTCACTTCTCAAAAAGGGTTTTGTGATGGTTGAGGAACCAATTACACTAACAGTTTAAGCACCAATCAAGTTGTTGTTTGGAGTCAGTCATCCCTTCGTCTTTCGTGTCTGTATCACACGACTTTGTTCTTGTTCAAGGATCTTTCTTGTGTAATCCTTTTCGTCTTTCGCTTTTGCATTATTTTGCTTATCCCTAACTTTTGCCTGGACTGATTCTTGTGAATCTTTGATTGTGAAGTCCAGCGGGATGCCCTAACTTTTGCCTAAGTCGCTTGTTTTCAAGTTTCGACTTAGCGGGCTTCTTCTTTTCTTTTTTTCTCAATTCTTCTTTTTTTTGAACAAATCGTGTGACACTGTTTGTCTTGATTACTTTGAAAGGATAGTGACTGTCTCACTTATTGGTTGTTGGGGGATAACCATTGTGGTCTCCGGTCTTTGGACCTCTTAATTGGGATAACCATTGTGGTTTCCGGTCATTGGACCTCTTGATTTGGTACAACGAAAGGTAATGGATCCTCAGATTTGCACTCCTTTTCGAAATTTGAACGATCGGTCCAGCTAGCTGACACCTACCCTGCCCCTGGGTTAAATGCAAGGGCTTTTTCATACTAAAAGAAACTCCTACTTCAAGGCTCAAATGGGTTGGCGAGGGTCTATCTCCCTTATATCTCCGGTGTTTAGGATTTGAAAAAATGTCTGTACATCGTCAACAGGGTCTTTCTCAAAAGCGAACAATTAGAGTTTTTGCGTTTTCATTTCGTCATCCTCCCTGATAGAGTTTAAGCACAACTGTTGGTATTGCAATGCACATACATAAAATCACGAGTGAATACGAATGGATTACTTCAAGAAAAACATGTGCATTTTATTATAGTTAACATTCAAAAACAAATAAGTTTCATGCATGCATACAAATGTTTAAACAAACAATATAAACTACAAATGAAAATGCAGTAAAGAAGCTGAACATTGCCATCATTGAGGAGACTTGACTCCGTCTGGACTTATTGCTTCTGAAGATGCCCTTGCAAACTAGGATGCCAATTTGATAAGGAGATTTCAATATGTGAGCAGACCTTCTGGCATGATGACCTTTGAGTCGGCCAAATTTTGCATCTTGTACTTGAACACATCACAGTTGTCAATTGTATGCCTAAATGCCCCTGAGTGATACTTGCATCTAGCCTTCACATCATGGTGGTCATTATTGAGGAGGTTTGACTCCGTCTGGACTTATTGCTCTCGGAGACTTTCAGCAGTCAGTAGTCTGGATGTTTACTCAATCAAATTTGCGACCTTGTTTTTACCTTTGCCTCTGAAAGACTTGCAATCTTCAATTAAAAGGCCAGGTGTCCCAGAATGGTAATCATACTTGGCATTGAAACCCCAAAGGAAGCTTTGTCGGAGATGATCCTGATGCAGTTAGCTCAACCACTCCAAATTTGCGTAAATGAGGAAACTTATTGCACGTACGTCATCAGAATATGATCAAACTTCTTCTCAAGTGGTTTTGGCCTTTACCCTTATGCTCTGCCCGCTGGACTCTCTTGGGAAGCTGAAATTGGATGCCGACAAATGACGTCTGGAGGGAAGAGGTTGATAAATGAAGTTGATAAATAAAGTTGCTCGGAAAGATCTTGCACGATCTCCTGCCTACGTATCTCCATTGACCAATGGAGAATCAGAGCAGCGTAGTTCCCCTCAATAGGGATGAAAATAGCTTTGTTCACAATTTCCATAACCAAGCTCATCTGAGTCTTTATCTGGTTGACTTCCTATTTCCGCAGTTTCTGGTTCTGAAATAAAGCTTATACCTCTACCCTGAATTGCCCCAGTTGGGTCTTCCTTCGATTACCTCCGCCCGGAGTTGCTTCAAATATATACCTTGATGATTATGATTCAAGTTGTCCATTCTGATGAGAAATCAAGTCATGAAAAGAATTTGTCTCTGAACACCTGTCAAGAATGCAAGGATGTATGAAAACGCCATGTTCAATTATTTCTGAGGAATCTATTTGCTTTAATTCAAGTTTTGATACAGAAAAATCCAACAACATGATTCAGATATGTGATCCTCGGAAATAACTGAACATGTATGCAGAAATGCTATGATGTCACGTATGCAACAGACGTGTGATCAACAATCTGATGTTGGTGTTGAACAGTGAACCAACTGTCTGTATAGAATCACAATAGCGGCACCATCTCTGTATAGAACCCCATAACTGAGAACCCAATAACTGTAAAACTGGATCACATAATAGCATAGTCACTGATGGTGTTGAAGTTGAACAACGAGCCAAGTGTCTGTGGAGAGTCATAATAACAGTCACAATATCAGGGTCACCATGGTAATCACAGTAACAATCTCTCTGAATAGAAATCCCGGATCTCAAAATCAAAGAACCATAGAACACTGAACAATACTGGCAAAGTGGGTATGTTGAAGTTTAGGGTTCCTGCAAACCTGTAAACCCCTCTCAATCTCACGGGTGTGCTACTCGGGTCAACATCACGGACTCTCAAAGCCGAATAGCAATAATACGTTCACCATTTCCGAGAAATGGCTCATGACCAAATCAGGGAATCGGTTTGGCATTATGTACTACTCAGGGAGGCCTCGGCTGAGTCCAAGGAAACAAGCATCCCTCATTGGTCCCCAGCTTCAAACACTGAATCGAGAAACAATAGTACATTCATCCCGAAGGGTACAATACTACCGTCATACGAACAGTTTGCCTTGACTGGATTCCTATGAGAGAACCAGACCATCCTATGTGAGTTCCCAGTGGACCCTCGGATGCGAGTGGGTTTGCCAACAAATGTGGTCTGCCACTGTCATCACTAGAGAGGGTTGTTTCCACAAAGGTTCACAATGATCGGTCCCCAGATGCACATAACTATCAAGGTCCTATCCCGAAGTGGAGGAAATCCCCACACAAGATATTTCCAAGACAGTCGCAATCTGGGCGTGAAACACATCGCCACTCATCATGTCACATGCGGGTACAATATGTCCACTCTAATCCTAGGGTGCACTCAAGTCGGGTACTTGGCTTATCTCTCAGAAACAATATCACCCGAACCCACCAAACAGAAAACCAGTCCAGACAGTCCAGTATGATATACATGATGCATAAAATAAATACTGAAAACTGTAAATAAAGCTGTAAACAAAAGCGGTAAACAAACAACAATACGATATAACAAGCCACAACAAACAAACATCACCCAAAGAAACAGAAATAAACAAGCGCTAGGAGAGACTCACAAGGGAACCAGAGATTCTGGGTTCGGTCCCCAGCAGAGTCGCCAGCTGTCGCTCCCGGGATTTTCATCCTAGTACAAACGCGAAAGTGGCGCGGAAAGGTTAGAGTCGCCAGCCAGACATTTTTATCCCGAAAGAATGGGAAAGGTAATGTTGCACAAACCTGAGGAAGAAGGAAAGGACAAGGCCTTGCGAACCAAAGATCTGAGTTCGGGAGTCGGTTACGAATTGAGAAGGTATTAGCACCCCAATCCGTCCGTCGTACCCGACGGGATCCACGCTTGCTTGCTTGTTTCAAAGGGTGAGAAATAAGAATGCTGCTGAATAAAACTGCTAACTGGAATGGAAATGAGAAATGAGAAAGGAACTGAAATAAGAGAATGAGAATAAAAAGGGGAAAATGTAGGGAAAATAAAGAGTGTGCTCGAACGGGCCCTACCCCGCTGCCTACGTACCTCATCGGGATAATGAGGATCAGAGTCGACGTAGTTCCCCTAACTAGGGGTAGAAAAGAAATTGCTTGTGAATTAAAGCTTGAACTGCCTATGCCATTGCTCAGGTGTTGCAGACTCGGACGACGAGTGCGTAACCGTCTTGCAAAGTGACAAGTAGGAGCAAGTTCGCGTACGGAGCGAATGAGGTGAGAAAAGAATTCCCGAAGGAAAGACGCTTATTGTGTTTGTATTTTTTATGAAGCTTTTATGAGTGAGAGTTTGCATAGGTAAGTGTACCTAAGTCTTACTCAATGGGATGTGTACATCTCACATCATCCCGAAATGGAATGCGCAAGAGGCACACCTATCTATGGAGGAAATCCCCAAAGCTAGTCCCACAAGTGAAGGCTTAAGCACACTGGCCTATTACCATTATTAAGTATTTTTGTGGCTTTTGGGTTAAGAAGTGCTTTTTAGCTTTTCTTTGTGAGGTACTCATGCTAAGACCTATCCACCACGAGTGATGACTCACACCTCGCCCCGAAATGGAACGCATGTGAGCATCTCATAGCAAAGTCTCATGTCACATGAAGGTACTCAACCTTTATTAAGTGAATTAAAATTAAGTTCGAAGATGAGAAGAGAGAGAGCGCCAAAGGATCTCAAAGGAAAAAATTCTAAAGGGGACTAAAGCAACCCTAAGTGTTAACATGCATGGATATCCTAAGGGTTAATGAGGTATTCTAATCCTAAGGAAGAAAAGGAAAAGAAGAAAAGAGAGCTTAGAAACTAACTTACTTCCTAAGGAAGTTAAGTTGTCTCTAAAGAAAGGGAAAGCCTAAAAGCAAAGCACAAAGTGCTAAGGCAAACACAATTAAAATGCATAAGAGATAGGAATGAAGTAATGCTTACCTCAATCTTCCCCCCTACAAAACAAAAGTTAGCATGACAATGCATATTGAAAGTAAAATCAAAGCATAAAAGCGATTAAGTACCATAAACATCCTAGAATGGAACTAGGGTTCAAAATAAGACCTAAGTCTAAAGGTGAAGGTACCTAAATGTCACATGACTTCTAAAGTCAGTAGCTACATGATATAGATCCCTAAGGATGCTAGGATACCCCACAAGATCAAACTATGTCAAACTATGTACAAAAAGTCCACCTAAGTTCACATAAATGCAAATTAGGGTTTATGGACGAAGTATGAATGCATATGGCTTACAAACATGAATTAATACATGGAATGAACATCAAAGTCAGTAGTGAATGCTTATAAAGATGGATGAATGAATATACAATCATGGATGCAATGGATTAGGCATATGGAGCAATGAGAAGAAGATATGAGAACAAACGAACAAACATCGCATAAGATCGCAAATGATGCAAACTAAAGAAGAATGACACATGAATATGAATGAAATGATTATGGGTCAGTAGCATACAAGGTATGAGATGCAATTAGAATGCATGAATAGTCATTAATGATTTCCACATAATTCAAGTTATTATTTAGAGGAGAAGAGAAACTAGTTTAAGTTAAAGTTAGTTCACATAAGTATGCACTTTAAAGCACCAAAACAAACCAAATGAGTATGATTCAAAAAAAGACCTATGACTGGAATTAAAGACATAAAAATGACCTATAATTAACTCCTAAAAGCTACCAAAAATTCCCACAAGAAAATGGCATGAATGCCTTCTTAACATTTAGGTTATGCGACACATAAACACATGAATCAACCTAGGATCTAGGTGACATGGAAAAATAGAAAAAAGCCTTTAAAAATTATAAAATTAAATCCCTAGAATGATATAGTTATTATATTACATTGTCCAAAAGGATTATACAAAATTATGCACCAAAGTGCCAAAACAATTCCTTGACTAGCAAGGTAACAAAACATGATCACCAAAAACAACTCCACAAAGTGGATCAAAAAGGGAATCTAAAATTATGAAAAAAAATGCCTAAGGAGCATCAAAATGTCACAAATTACAGTGATTAATCACACACAAAAAATAGGTTTCACACCTATGGGGAAAAAACGATTTCGGTCCCTTATGCCAAAACACTCCCTTTTGGGACAGCTCATGATCTAAAATCCAAATTAATTATTAAAACCACCCAAATCTGGAAACAAAAAATATGACAAATTAATTAAGAGGATAAGGATCACTCATGAATTTTTCCAGAATTTTATCTCACTTAAAAATATTTTTAATAATTGCGACGAAACGGGCAAAAAAGTGGATTTTAAGGGGAAGTGAAAGGAATCGATCCTAATGGTTCGTAACCTAATCCCTAAGTTCCGAAATCGATACATATCATCAAAAATCACAAATAAATCCAATGCCTCAGGTGGTAGGGCTCAATATGCACCTTAAGTTATATGATCCTAAGTCGCATACAACTAGAATGATGCATTAAAGTAGAGAATCGAGATTACTTACTTGGTCGAAGTGCCAATTTTTTCACATAAAAGAAATCCAAAAAAAACTTCAAGCCAAGCCTTGTAATCTCCCATGAGCAAAATAAATGCTCATCTTCCATAATTGCTTTGTGAAGATCCCCCATAATCGAAACAAAAACAACGGCACAAAATATCATTTGAATCCAAAGGTATCCCACAAATAAAGTGGAATACCAACCAAACAACCGTCGTTAAGATCTTTGCGAGAACCTTGCATGAACTCAACAAACGCATTAGAAACCAAAAAGAGGTGCAACCGGAAGTTGCACCTATGCCTCACAACTCCAAATCAAGTAGAAATATGAATATACGAGTCATGGACATGCATTGAAATTTACGTTTCAAAACGGGGCAGCACTTATGCTCTAACATAAACAACATGCAAACTCAAACCGGAATCAAACAAATTTACATGCAATGAATGGCAAATGATCAACAAACATATATACAAGTCAAAACAAGATCAATGCATCAAAATCGCACCAAACCGAACTTAAAAAGCCTTAAAACGGAAAAACGCGTCAAAAATCACCGACTCGGAATTGAACGAAAATCGCATGGTAACTTGCAAACGTGCCAACGGATTCAAATATGCAATCGGATTTTGAAAATTCCGCTCGGAAGTGATACTTTTTGGCCAATTTCGTCGGCTGACAGTAGTGAAATAGTCGGAAAAAATTGTCCGAAATCGACTAAAAAGTTCACCAATGGCTCCGAAATAATCAACAAAGTCAATTTACACTATTCTCATTCGCGAAAACGCGCTACGGTTAGGAAGTTATGACCAAAACATATTCTCGACACGCGGCACATGAACAACATCAACAATTAAGCCTCAACCTATCCTATTTCAAATTTGCACATTGAAACAAGCATGAATTTAAAAGTCAAGCACTTCAATCAATATCAAGTTATAATAATTAGCTCTCTTAGGAATTTTGTCAAACACCTAACATTCACCGATTATTCTATGTCAACTTTACCAAGCCTTTTCAATCATGCACCACAACAATTATTAGGATAAATTAATCAAGAATCAATCAATAATAAAATTATGAATCAATGCACATAATCTCCACAAGATTAATTCAACTTCAAAATTCAATTCAAGAAACAATTCAACAATTATTCATGAATTAAAGTTTAAGAAGCTTACCGAATGAAGAATCGATGAAGAAATTGCGAATCCGAAGGAAGTGAGACGCGATCATGAACGGAGGAGAGGAGGAGAGGCCGCGCGGCTGCCGGTGGCGGAAGATGGTGGTCTTACGGTGGTGAAGTTGACCGGAGGTGGTGGTTCGTGGCGGCTCGGCTACCGGAAGCTTGATCGGAATTGTTGTGTTCTTGAGTTCTTGATGAAGTTGTTGTTGTGTTCTTGAGAAAGAATTGAGAGAATGAACTTTGATCCTTTAGAGAGAGTTTGTGAGAGTTTTTTGGTGTTTGTAAATTATGATTGAAGTTATGAGACAAATTGTGGGTCAAAAGAATATATAGTGGAGTGTAAAATGAAAGGTAAAAGGTAGAATTCCGGCTTAAGTGAAAATAACAATATCTTCGGCAAGAAATTTCGACTCTGAGCCTTCCACAACATCGTCCGTCTCTGAATCACGGTTGCAACGCAAAAAGAAAAGACGTCATACGATCAAAATCGAGTGCGATCGATACGTTTAAGCTGCAAGACGTCACTGAATAAGTTGTTTTTTCGGCTTATTTGGTGTCCGCTACTCAAAAATGTGACAAGGTCAACCTCTTCGGAGCATAATCTCGACTCGACTTTGTCAGCAAAGTTGTAGATCTATGAGTCAGTGACCTGGTGTTAAAATGTAAGCTTAACCGGACAAACGACGAGGGAGATATGAATTTTCTCGTGAAACCACTTTCAGCATTTTTCTTCGGTTCAGCACTTCAGTTTTGTGAAATAAACCAAAACGGCAATCTTTGGAGCACCGTTCGAACTCACTTTTGTATTTGAAATTGAAGAGGATAAAATTTGTGAACCAACGCTTCAAGAACGGGTGATATCCGATGAAAATTGACCGAGTTATGAATTTTACAAAATCTGACAGACAGTGCACTGCATCAAAGAACCTTACTGGTAATTTGCATTTTCGAGATCCTTCCGCTCGGACCTAACCCAAACTGAATTCACATAATGAAGATAACATCTAAACGGAATTTTAGGCACCGAAACAACATCAATTCGATGAACGAGCTAAGAGTTATGAATTTTTTAGTGTTCAAAACTCACCGGTTCAGCACTGTTTTTCACTATGTCGACTCTAAAGACTCGCACATTCTGAGATCTTCTTCAAAGAATTAGTTCTCGGCCAAAACCCAAAAGTTAGAAAGGATATCAAGACGGAACTTTTGGCATATGAATCTCACAGACATGTTAACCCAATCAGAAGTTACGAACTCTTGAATACCGCTAGCACAGTTAATCGGCGAAACCGAAATTTCAAAAACAAATAATTCCCGCCATTTTCCTTGATGAATTGGCCTCCGAGCCGAACACAAAAGTTGTAGAGAATACCGAAATAGTCTAAACTATTGAGTTTCAAGCCAAAATGAGTTTCCGAGCATAAGTTACAACTTTTGCAAACTGCACCATAAAAATGATATTCTGCTTAAACTCCTTTGAATCAACCGAGAACTTTTGGTTTCTTCTAAGATTCTTGTGCACGTTCCGCATGAAAAAATAAAGGCCAGTCGCAACCTGTGAAAGCTCAAATGGAGATGTATGTTCATGTATGTTTATGATGCAATTGTGATCTAAATGCAATGCAATGTATGAAAGGATATGTTAAATGGCATGAAAATGAGAGGGCAAATTTTGAGGTATTACACATATCTGGTTTGTTCCTCATCTTCTCATTCTTACGAAGGATGAAGGTCATCCATGGTGCTTCGAGTCTGAAATTGCAAAAATACGAAAGTGGAAAATCATGTGTTCACAGTAGCTCGCGATTGGTACCAATTTTTCATTGTGGAGATGAGGTTGTGCTTCGTAGGGAAAATACTGAGAAGAAATTCAGGAAGAAATTATGGGGTTGTAACAATTATAAGGTAAGCCTTAATTTTTGTATGAGTTTGGTAAATTTTGGAAAATAGTTTATGATTGATATTTGTGTGTTGCATGGGTCCTTGCAAAAAGTATGTGGTTATTTCAATTGGTTCCATGAAGAATATCCAGAAGAAACAAGTCAAATTTTGTTGAACAGGTTGGAAAGCTTGTCAAAAGAATTTGAAAAATTGAGGCTTAGAAATGAAGAACTAGGGAAACATTTGACTGAAATTCATCATCAACTGAACAAGATATTTAAGTGGAAAATTCTATTTCTTGTAGTTTTATGTTTATTTTTGTTTAGGATGTTTTAGTTGTCTACTGTAATGTGTCATTGTAACACAGTTTATGAATGTAATGACTTGTATTATTTTGTATGACATATGTTTATGACTTGTACTAAAATTCATCATCAACTGAATGCAATGACTTGTATTGTTTAGTTGACATATGTTTATGTATGTTTTAGCAACATATGAAATTCACATAACAGTAATCAAACTAAACTGATACAACATATCCGATAACTTAAACTTGATACAATTTAACAAAAATTGACATTAATTGCATATTGTTTAAAGACATAGGAATTGATCTTACCTGATCAGGAGGGCCTTCCAGCAATTGGACGTGAACAACAAGGTGGATGGAATGGAAGGGGTGTACCTGCAAGGCATTCTGATGCCAAAGTCAATAGAGGTACAGAATGGTAAGTAAGAAGAGTTAAATCAGAATACCTGACCCTTTAGTGAAAAAGGGTACTTATAGTGAACCCTCAGTGCTGGGCCAAGGTCCTTCCTTGGGCTGGATCAGCGAGACCCAAGGAAGAACTCTCAAGGAACGCTTAAGGAGCGTGTAGACCTAGCAAGTGGTCTGGTCCTTGGTCCAACTGCCCCTATCTTTCAGGAGATAATGGGGGATATTTGGGTGATGTGGCAAGTGGAATGGAAGACCCGTTATCTGTCTGTCTCGTAAAGTGTATGTCCGACTCATGAAATGTCTGCTCGACCGTTAGGTGGTATGCGCTCAACAGCCAAGTATGCTTGCCCGAGCGTATGGGCATCTGCTCGACGTATTGGGCCACGGCCCAATACCATCTCTGGGGGCCCAGTCCATAATAGGAATATTTCCACAAAGGTTCCAAAATGCATTGACACGTAACATAGACATGTTCACAATGACTTCAAAATACATTACAAAATAACAAATACCAAATACAGTACATAATCTAACATAACCTAATTAAAACTAAATGGTCTTCTTTGGTGGAATCCTCTTGGTTGGGGTAGACTTTATGGTTGTAGGACCAATCATATTCTTTGAAGCAGACAATCTGGTTGTTGGTCCTGGTGCTACAAAGGGCCTTCTAACACCAGGTTTTTTAGGCCTTTCAGTTGCTTTATCCTTTGAGCATTGTCCTGATACAACTTTTCCTTTAGAAGCATGAGTTGCACTCATGTATGCATGTGTTACCGAGTTCTAAGTTGTTGCCACTTGAGATGTTGGAGCATAACCTTGTGTTGCCTGACTTGCATTGGCTTGACTTGCTTTGGCCTGAGATGATGAAGCTTCAATAGCTGCAGGTCTGACCTTGCAGGTTAATTTGTTATGTCATTCCTTATTGCACCTAGAGCACTTAACTGTAAAACATGTTCTTCTCATTTTCTTGTCACTCCCATCAATCCCCCATTGCTCAAGATTTCTCCTTTTCTTTGGTCTCTCAGGCATCTTCCTATACTTAGGTAGCAAAACATCTAGATATGGAGTCTTGACCCACAAATTAGATCCATTCACAAGGTAAAGGACATGCTTGTATACTGCCTTGAATGTAGAGATCCTGTAATAATCTGGAATAAAATCATCAACTTTAAAATTCCTACTCTTCATGGATGACATAGCATGGACACGTGGAAGTCCTGTCAGATTCCATCTTTTGCGGAAGCAATGGTAATCCTTCAAATTCACAGTGATTGTTTTAGTTGGATTTTCCAAATGCCTTACTTCAAACATGTGCCCATCTGACATTCTACAATAACAAAAACAATTTATATCAACAACCATACTACCAATACTATCAACTGATATAAAATTGTATGCATACCTGACAAGCAATAAGTTTGTAAAAATTGCTAGTAATCTCAAGTTTCTTTCTAATGTTGGGAAAAATCTCATTACCAGATACATCTTGGAACCTCATTCTATTCTTTTCCCATTTCTCCATAATGTATGTTCTGATCTCCTCAAGCATTGTGCCAAGTGTTTTTCCTCTAGAGTCAATAATGACACTGTTAAAGGACTATGACATGTTGTTCAGCATAGCATCACACTTATTGGTTGTCCTAAAGTATGATCTACTCCAAAATCTTGGGGGTGTCTTCATCATATGAAGATATGCTTCTTCATTTTCCATAGTGTGTTGAATGTAAATGGCAACACTTCGGTGGACCCTGTAATGGTCTGCAATTTCAAAAGCACCAGTGTCATCAACTAGGGCATTCATCCCAAACTGTGGATCATTGTAATACATTTTCTCAAAGTCCCTATAACCTAACTTCTTCAAAACACCTACTAACTCAAAATAGCTCCACCTATCAACATCTACTTACAACTCATTCATTGTTTCTCCTTCATACATACTAAGTTCATAATCAACGAAGGCACCACTATGGTGAATTTTTAGCTCCATAAATTCATCCATTGTAACCTAACATCGTTCAATAACAAAACTTCAAAACCTAAATCTACAAAACATGCATTTAAAAAATCCCTAAATCTACAAAACCTAACTCTACAAAAATCCCTAAATAAAACATTCAACATTTACTTACCTGGAAATCTTAGTCTTCAATGTCACTTTGTGATTCACCTTCTAACAAGCTTCGTCAATCGCTTCGTAAATCTCCTTGTTCTTCTTGTTACATAATTCGTTTCACGAGAATGGAATTTTTTGAGATGTCTAATGGTTACAAGTTGAGACTTAGGGATAACATGCTGATAAAGTTGCCACATATCCCTTAATTGACATTTGGATTCCACTTATCCACCTAATCATAGAAATTGCCACCTGGAAGTCATTTTTGAATTTGAACTAACAGTATAGTAACGGAAGGACTAACGTGACTATTTTAACAAACTTAAAGGACTAAATTGGCACGAAAAATTAATAAGGGACCAAAGTGAACCTAGGGGTATACTTATGGGACCAAAAAGGGTATTTCGCCTTTTTTAAATTATAAATTATTTTATACAAGTTTTGTGTTTTTAATATTTTTTATTTATTTATTATATATTTTTTGACTAAATATATAAAAAATTGGGCCATCTAAGATTCGGGGCCCTGTGCTATAGAGCTCCCTGCACTTGTGCAGGGTCGGACCTGTTTTTAATGTAAGATATTTTGTCATGTCACCCTTCACTCATATCTAGTACCCCTTATTTTTATATCGACCAAAATGCTTTTGTTATTATTTACCTATTCCAAAATTATAGTTGTTCAAAAAATTACTCTGGAGATGTTGTAAATTTCAAAATATCTGGTAATGTATAACAAAAAAACCAGGTAATGAAATTTTGAAATTTGACGAAAACTTTGCATTTTTACCAAATTTTAAAAAATCGATATGGCTTTTTATCGAATGTTTTTTTTTAAATCCAGTATTTTATGGAAATATCATTCATTTTTATTGAATTTTTTTGAAAACCTGGTGGGTTTATACCGAAACTTAAAAATAATGATATTTTTTTAGAAAAAGAAATTATTTCCCAATTATTTTTGAAAATTACAGTTTATACCGGAATTTTAGCCTGGTGTGAAAAATCGGGTAGTACAATTCATAATGTTATCTTTGTGCACTCCAGATCCTGATGGTTTCTCTATATATTTTACACAGTTCTTCATCACTAACGTTATATGTTTTATCTGCATGTTTTGTTTTTAAATTATGCAAAATTTAATAGGCCTTAGGTATGTTTGTCATAGATAATTCATTATTTATATGTTGTAAATGACATGTATTTCCCTCATGTGTTGTTGTGTTAGCATAAACACATTTCATTGGTAAACAACATATTATTATAATTGTTATTGTTCATTCTGATACCACATATGGGACCAGAGGGAGGAAACGTAAATTGATTATGGATTGTGAGAGAGGGGGAACTAGAAGAAGAATAATAAGAAGAAGAAATTCTCTCAATCACTTTTACTATGAAAGTTAAATGTCCATTTGTGTTGAGATCTGGGTCAAGTGGTAGCATTTTGAAGTGATGGTTAGGTGAAGATTTCACAATCATAAACTAGCTACATATATAAATTCCCATGATGTATTAGATCATTTAAAGCATCATGAAATACAATTTATGGATGACATGAAGAAAAAAAATGCAATATGTCTCTCTGGCACATAGTTGTTGCTTTGAAAGATATAGATCCAAAAAATCTAACGAGCATTAAGCATGTGTACATGGCAAGATCTACATACAGGACGAGCAAGAGAGATCCTTGTCTGAAATGCAACATCTATTATGTCTAATTCATGATGAAAAATACATGTACTAGTTCAGAAATAGGGACGAAACAATTGTTATTGCTAATATCTTTTGGACACATCTTTATTCAGTGAATTTGTTAAACATGTTTCATTTGGTGTTGATTTTTTTATTATGCATACAAAAAAAATAGGTAATTCCTTCCCTCATAAAATGTAAATTTTCCTTTACTTGAAAACTAGGAAGTTGTTGATTAAATTTCATATTTTGTTGATTATTAAGTGTACATACAAAATAAACAGGTATCGACTCCCACTACTTGAAATTGTTAATGTTATGTCAACAAAGTTGACATTTTCGGTTGGATTTGCCTATTTGGAACGTGAAAGGGGGGAAAAATTCACATGAGCACTAGAGAAGATGGAAGAGTTGTTTGCATCCGAGAAGTTGCTACTAAAGGTTATGGTGACGGACCGGGAACTTGCATTGATGAATGCCATGGAAGTTTTGTTCTTGTCATCAGTTCATTTGATGTGTATGTTCCATAATTCAAAAAATGTCAGTATGAAGTGTAAGGAGTATGTCACACCTAATTGAAAAGAGCATGTTATGGATTTATAGAACAAAATCATGTATTCGAATAGGGAGTCTGAGTTTGTGAAACACTTGAATCATTTTGAGATAGTGTGTGTCGATATTCCTTTATTTGTTCAGTATGTGCACGAAACATGGTTGACACACTATAAAGAAAAATTTGTCGTTGCATGGACTAATGGAATCACTCATTTAGGGAACATGGCAACAAGAAAGTACATTGTTAAAACTTTGATTGTATTACAATACTAATTATCAAATTATAACATATTTTTCTATTAATGTTTTTTAGGGTTGAGTTTTCTCATTAGATATTCAAAAACATGTTGACTACTAGCCAAGTAGATCATGTTGAAGTTACAACTAGGTTCAATCAAATTATCATTTCAAAAAAATATTGCCAACATTGGGCATCGGTATAACACTTCATTTTACTTTATATTGCACGCCTTCGTTTCAAAACAGTGTATACAACACATTACAAAGGAGCTAGAAAGGGTGGAATTCGTTGGTTATGACAGAGATGCATGTAGTTACTTCATTAGAACAACACATGTGTTATCTTGTCTGTGTCAACTCGCAGGTCTTCAAATACAAGGTAATCATGTTCTGTTAGAATCAATTCATGTGTTTCGAAAGGAATTAAATATTCAAGAGAATGAATTCAGTCAAGAAGATAATGGGACACAATTGGATTTAGAAGAAAAGTTTCAAAAGTTTAAGAGGTAATGAAGAAAAAAGTCTAGAACTAACACATCTATCCACAACTTCCATGTGTGCCTCTAGTAAAGTACAAGCCAAATAGGGAAAATAGGAGTAATAAGGGTCAAGAGAGTGATGTGCAACGTTATCCATCACAGTGGGAGTTTGTTGAGGGCTTGCAAGGAAGTCAGACGACGAACATATCATGTACAAAACCATCTCCAAGTCAACAGTCATGTCAGTTTGCAAGACATTTTTACTTGACTTAGTTTACTGCTTTCTTACAAGACTACATTGATGACATTATTGATGTGGAGCCTAATGGAAATTGTTGTTTTCGTGTAATTGCGACTTTACTTGGATGGAGTGAAGAGTCTTAGTCTTTAGTTCGGACATAGTTAGATGTTGCACTATATAAAAATCATCAATTATATTCCAATGTGTTATATGACATGGTATCTAAAGTTAGGAGTTTGTTGCGAGTAGCTAGCTTGGGGGTTCAGGGTCGTGACAAAATGATGACAATTCTTGATACGGGTTACCCTATTGCTTCTAGATACAATGTCATATAGGTTTCGTTGTCCAAGAGCCTTAATATCATTTTCTTTCAACTAGTGGTATCTCCATCTATATTTGCGAGTAGACATAAGCTTATTGTAATTGATTTTGTTAACAACAGTCATTACGTTCAAGTGAAGTTGAAACTCGATTATCCATTGTCTTCCATCACTAATCGTTGGATACAAAATTGTAGTGAAGGTGCACGAGCATGGAAAATAACATATGTGGGACATATAAGGCACTAGGAAGAAGAGTTAGGAAGTCAGCATAATTATTTTGTATTGATATTGCAGAATATTATCCATTATATGTATATATTTTATCGGGTTAATTGTGACAATACAAGAAACTTTTGATATGATATGTAAATATTGTCATACTACTTTTTACAAATGTCAAAATTTTAGTTTAAAAAAAAACCGCTACCTACTGGATTTGTTTTAAAATTAAAAGAAAACGGTATGCATTGGATTTTTCAATATCTTTGATAACTGGTATAGGTTACCGGTATTTTTAAATTTAAAAAAAAAACAATTGGCGTTTACCGAATTTCTTGAAAAATCCTATATAAATGCATCTGATTTTTTTAAAATGCTGGTATTTCTTCATATATTTTTCAGAAAACAATATATTTTTACCGAATTTTTCGAAAAAAATTTAAAATTTCTTCATAGAAAGTAATAAACTCCAATAATGTTTATAAAAAATCTGGTAAAAAACCATGTAACTTCCCCTGAAACAAAACAAACAAAAAACTTGTATTATAGGATAAAATTCGGTAAAATACAAAACTTTTTTAAATATCAGAAAATTAAGTGGCAAAATAGTAAAACCACAATTACAAGGGATGCTAAGTATTTTCAATAATAAGATAAACATTTATTGCTTGTGTTCTTACGTACACCAACTTTCACTCGATTTATCACTGAAATTTCCCACTATTTAGAGAACTCTTTCAATGGTAGTAGAATTTTAGAAGGAATACCTTGCGGATGGTCTCAACAATTATATGACAACAATCCTAACTTCATGGCTAGTAGCAAGGATTTGGGGGAAATTATTCCTAATCGATCAAATGGTCCAAAATGATCGGACTAATCTTAAGTCTTGTCCACTCATACCGATAACAAGTGTGCTTTTAATAGAAAGTCATGCATTGTAATCAGACATCTGTTAGGTATGAGAATAGGGCAAGTCATTTCAAGTTTTAGAACGCTTGAGTTTGACCTGCAATAAATTTTTAAGGCCTATGTCTAACTTATGAATTATGATAGGTTCTTTTATTGGTTTGACCTTTTTAAAACCATAGTCAACTTTAAAACCTATCCAAAAGTTTGTTTGACATTAAGATTTTTAAATAGTCAAATTTTACCTCTTTTAAATAAAGTGCACAATCTTTTATATGTATATTATTTGGCATTTCTTCTAATAGATATGTAGATCAATCTATCAAGCTTCATATGCTTCTTAAATTATCTAAATCTAACATGTTTAATAAAATAAGCTTTTTAAGAAGCCCAATCCTAACCTTTTTTTTTATCAACAGAGAATAGTTAAACAAGTCAGATTATAGATATTTTCATCCCTGGACATTGCTCTCATCTGAACCACTGGACTCCATCTGACAATGTACTGCACTAGACAGTGCATTAATCAAGTGTGATGTCACACCTAACCACAACTCATTACACATTCATAATAAAAAAGTTAACTTCAGTGATTTGAACATTGAAGTCTTAACCTTCTAACTACATCATCTCTCCATCTTTCGGAGACTTCACTCATAGAAGGAAGTAAATTCAGCTGAGACTCCAACCAAACCATTTATTTGTTAAGAGGCGATCATGAAGAGTTCCCCATGCGTTTGATTTTTATTATATAGACTAGATAATAATTGCATTTTCTATTTTTAATTTATAATTTATCAAACCTATACATTAGACGATAAAGTCATCCTTTGCAAGAGATCAAAATGACATTCAATCAAAATCAAAATGACATTCAATCAAAATCAAAATGAAATATAAAGGAAACAATCTCTTCAAACTTGATATTTAAAGGCTGATATCAATAGTTTACACAATAAACATTAGAATACTTCATCCCACTGCAAATGATAGATATATTTTCAAAATAGAGATTTAAAGTTCCTCAAATCACCTATAATCTGAAAATTATTTCATCTATGAGCCTATGGACATGGGAATACTCTCTCACACTTGCACCAAGTCATATCATAAAACACTCTACTACATGTTTCATCAATTTCTCATATAAACAAACCCATTATTTAACAAAATACTGAGTCATATAAACATTACCGCATTCATCAAAATAGCTAGAGAAATTCTTGCCCAGATTAAACTAGTCATCATTAATCAAAATCAAAATTTTAACAATGTCTTAAGCAAAATAAACTGCATCAATAAAAAACATGCAAACAAAACTCATTCTCATAACTTTCCCCTAAACAAAATCAGAAAAATAAAGAAACACCATGAATCTGCTTATGTATTAGTGGCCCTGGTGTAAATTTGTTGGCTGGCATGAGCAGAAACCAACCTAATCAAACCTCTTGCCATCAAATCTTTGATTGCACGACGTGCCAGAGATCCATTCACCTGAAAATACCACAATAATTATAAAAACAATTATAAGTTTATTTTTTCATAATTGAAATCGAAATCAATCAAGTAATGATGAAATTGAGATAAGAATGTACCCTAAGACGATCGGAAAGAACCGACGGAGTAATGAGTTTGTACTTGGGAGCTTCGGTGAGAAGCTTATCGTAGGTACCTTGGTCAAACAAGACCATGTTGTTGACCTTTTCCTTTTGCTTACCCTTGCTCCATTTCTTCTTCTTCTGTTTTCCTCCGCCTGATTTCGCCGGCTTTGACGACGGTGGTGGTGCCTTCTCCTTCTTTGGTGCCTGTTAATGCAACAACATAAAACGAAATTAAGTTCAGTGAAATAGCGATATGGATCTAGGGAAATTGGCGATGGAATTTGGGGATAGAAGTTACCATTAGGGTTTGGAATGGACTAGGTGGTAGAAGCCGTCAGAGAAGTGGGAGAAGGGTTGTTTCTGAAACTCGGTGGGATGAAATATAGGGTTTCAGATTTGTAATGTTTGGATTTTATGGGCCTGATCTCAACCCGTACAAGCAAGGCCCAAATAACTCGAATATATTAAGAGAAATTTTTAATGTATCCCATTAGTTTCTTTCCCACAGTGTGGTTTTTCATATATGATCTCAGATTTCAAAAATATATCAGCGGATACGTCTCATGGCTGACTAAACATTTAAATTATTTCGGAGATGTATTTCTGAAACAATTTAAACCTTAAAAGGTCACAATATATCTCTCATACCCTATTTTCATTTGAATATTTCTAGAGATGCATTTACGGAAAAATTCTTGAGATACATCTTTAAAGTGTACCAGAATAGATTTTTTTAACTCACTGTGTAATTGTTTGCAGATAAATTATAAAATAGAAAACATACCAAAATAATATAACAGTATATAAATAGGATGTCATATGTCACAAAATCCAAAATATAGTAACAATGTCAAAAATAATGTACAAACTAAAGTACTAAAACAAAAAAAATACAAACAACTATTGGGTGTGCCTGACAATCTCTCATACGTCTACTCTATCTCGATCGTCTGGTATGCATCCTCAACCATCGATCGCCCTCATCGCATGATCTCTGCGGTACAAAAGTGTCATATGTGCCTCCGCAATAATGTCATACAGTACTCGCCTGATGTGAGACCCCTCAGGGAAGATAATTTCGGATATGCTTTCGGAATCACCTACGGGGAAATTTTGGAGATATACCCTGGAATCACTTAAAGTGTGTGAAACGTCAATTTTTTCGGAGATGTATCTCCGAAAATTTCTAAAATTCAGAGGTCGCGACAATGACGTTTTCTCCCCCAATAATGATATTTTTGATACCCTGATCGTCCATTTCGGCTAACAGACAATACATACACTAACTATAAACTATGTTTCTACGAATATCTAAACATTTATATCCCTAACAATGCATTTTAATTCATTTACAAGAATACTCGAGTATTTATCGAAAACTCGAAAACTTACCCAGATTATATAATTCAGAAGATGTTGGTCAGGATTATATAATTCGTTTACAAAAGACTATGCCAGACTGATTTGAACAGTATCCCCGTAATGGATCAGTATTCCTGAGTCCCTCAGTGGATTTAGGCAAAGAACCAATCATTAATACATAAGATTTTCAACCTATCAATCACTATCCAAGGGTTGAGGAATCTCAAATGATGAAAAATCATTCAAAGAATGTACAGAGATTTCAGTGATCTGGGCCCCGAGCCATCAAAACCACCAATTAGGATTTCAGTCAACTAAGCCCTCTAGATGAAGTTTTTTCATGGGAAAAGGAGACAAGGCTTCCACATATCATCAAGAAAGATTTACGTGACTTTGATAAGTCATTTACAAGTACAAAATGTGCATAGATCAAAGATTCCAAGATTAGGGTTTCTGATTAGTCGAGGATCTCAAAGTCAAGATTTTCATCTAGACAAGAGCCAATACTATAAGTAATGGTTTAAATAGCTCATATGCATCATGAAAGTCTATTAATAAGGTCAAAATACCTTAGAGGATGTTCTGTCAAAAAATCAGAAAACCAGGGGTATCTAGTGTAATTTCCACCTGGACCAAAATGTCAAAATTTAACTTTTTCACCCAAAATGATCCTCATGGCCTATATTACAAGAATATATGGTCCATGAATGCATTTGATCACAAAAAATCAGAAATTTGAAGATAACTTGTAAAAGGGGCAATCTTTGAAACTTAGAAATTTTTCTAAGTTATGGAAAAAATGTTCAAGTAGCCTACTTCCAAGCATCATAACTTGTGATCCAAGCACCAGATTTTGGTGAACTAAAGCTCAAATGAAAGGTCTCATCATAAACTACAAATGATTCAGCTACAAAAAAACTCCAATTCTTCATGGATTTTAAATTATGATTGGATCAAAATCAAAGAAAATATTGATTTTCAACACTTAGACAAAATTTGTCTAAATACAAAATCAGCAAAACATCAAAACTTGGAGGGATTTTTCACCTAGTTCCAAGTTGAATCAGATCTTTCTCAAAACACCAATGTTGTTGCAAATATTGCCAACAATTCAAAGAACTAATTGGCAGGAAAAGATCTTTCTTGTACGTGAAGAAATCACTGATCAAAGTGACCATCCCAAACTGTTTTGCAAAAACCAGATTTTCACAAACTTTTGAAATCTGATTTTTTGAGTCAAAGGACAATGTAAAGTTGTCTTAAGCATCTTATCAATCATTACAAACTTGATCAAGCCTGCAAATTCATGTTTGCTCCAAGGAATTGCCATAAATGACATTTATGAATTTCAACACTTATGCATTTTGATCAAAGGGTCACCAAGCTCCAAAATGACATATTCTTGGATCTCTTGTTCAACAATCAATAGGTGGACACAATCCAAGCATAAAACTTTTGAGGAATGTGAATTTTGTTGCTGCAATAGCTGAACTATTTGAGAAGTTCATCATTTCATGTGTAAGAGATATTTTCACAAAGCATGACTCACAATTGTGACCTCATCTCTTCATGACTTAAGGGCTAAGTAATCTCAACATCTTTGCCTATAAATAGAGACCTCATTTGATCATAAAAATGACACCAAAGCCTTTGATCTCTGTTTTCTCTCCTTCACTCCTAAAGATTCAAAACTTGATATTTTGAGTAGTCACTATTGGTTTTAGAGTTGTGGTCACTATCAACTCAAATCAATTGCTCAAACACATCACATGTGATGTTTATGAAGTGTTCAAACACTTAGATCACCTTTGAAACACCTCCTACCCAAAAGCACCTTTCAAAACCTCAAAGAAACCTTATTTCTGCAACTTGAAGGTCACGACTTAATTCAGCCATTTGCAATCAAGTCCAAGTGTTCAAACACACTCCACATGATGTAGGGAAGCTGTCATAATCATCACAACATCTCTGGAAAACCTCCAGCTCAAAATCACATCTCCACGTGCAAGCTCAAGTTCAAGTAAGCCTCAAACTTGGCTAAATCATAATCTAGTGGACGTCTGTTGGGAACACATAACCCTTCGACAATTGTCTTCCCAGGATTGATTATGGGACTTTGTGTTGAAGCAGGGATAATCTTTTATCGCTTTCTAGACTTAGCATGATCATTGAAACTCTATGCTTGTGAAAAATTAGCTCGCATAAATTCTTTCCAAACATTTTTTTCAATTATGAACCATGTAGAATATAGCCATTGTGAGGTAGCTTCCATTTGTATATATTTGCGGGAAACTGATACTTATGTTTAGTTAGTTCTTGTTATGTTTAAATCTTGCATATGTGTGGTTTGTATGAATGAAAGAAAATGACTAAGGCAATTTTTGTGCACTTTGAGAAAAACCACTTAACCAAAAGATGATTAATCAATTTACCTTGTGAGTGAGACAATATTTGATACCTTCATGAGCCTTTTTATCAAGGTCCACACTTGTTAATGGATTGTGTAATTGTTGCACAAGGAGGATTTTTTGAAAATGGACCTTGATATTTGACCTAAAAATGTGAACCTCAACCTTGTATGATTGCTTCTTGTGTCTTGCCTTAAATGTCTGAGAGCATTTGAAAAGCTATATATGGTTGAATCTAAAGTTGGGGAGGAAAAGGTAGATTGATGCATCCATAAAATAAAAGTGGTTGTAAATAGAAAGATTGAAAAAGAAACAAACAAAAGAAAGAAAAAAAATGAGAAAAGAAATAAAATGACATGAATGGCCAAGAAAAAGAAAAACAAGATTATAGTTATGCATCAATGAAAAGAAAACAAGAAGGTGAAAGTTGTAGTGTGTATGAATATGAGGATGAAATGCTCTCATAAGATTATACAATTTTGTTTCCATAACTTGAGATGTGACCCTTTCTTGTAACCCAAGCCACATTACAACCTTTGAAGTCGCTGAGATTTTTTCTTTCATACTTATTTTTGCATTTTGTTTGTTGAATGCATGACTTGTCCTCGAAGCAAATCCCTCGTACCAAGAAGAGCAGTGCGAACCCTTGGAACGAAAAGATTGTTGCCCTGATAACTCGAGAGTAAAGACCTGACAATTGAAAATGAGGCAATGCAATGAGGCAGAGGCTCAGGAGCAGAACTCCTGAGAAACCGCAGAGCGCAAAACCTGCAGTAGACACGCCTGACCGTGGACAGCTCGCTATCCGAACCTGAACTTTTCAAGAAATAAAATTCAATCTGGACAGAATCTAAATATCTCCAATGGGAATACAGAAAAATTGAAAGATGAATAATAACCAGCTGCAGACAACAAGCGCTAGCAAAACCAAAACACCAGAACGCGGTAGAGCAGAACCAACACAGACTAGGAAGAGCAAAGCTCTTAAATTAGAGATTATCCACGCATCCAAGAACGACTCTTGGATTCAGATACCATAAAAGGAGGATTGTTAGCTTCTTGGAAAGAAAATACCTGCAACAGAAAATACCTCATTCACCTCTATATCGTCGTCATCCACATCGTCTTGACCGGAAAGCAATTACAATAAGAGATTCTCTTATTCAACACAAACTACACCAGAAAAATTGAAGTCAGCTTTGACAAGTAAAGCATGGTGGTATGAAGATTTGGAAACATTACTACCAAAGATAATTGAGAAACTTTTTCAGTGCATCGAATCATATAAAGATGATAAATATTTTGTGAAAATGGAATTAACACCTGATATGGAATGCCTCAATTGGTGCCTATTAAAAAACGATGACAGAGTGAGGTTCTCAGAACCTGCAATCAATTATGAAAGCTAGAAAAAATGGATTGTCTACAATTTTAAAAAAAAACTAAACAAAGTAATTGTAGATCTCAGAAGCTAAGTTTGACATTATACCTGATGATGTTGGCAAATATACTAAAGTCCTCGTTATTGTATCACGTTGCCATTACATTTCTATTATCACTGTCAAATCTCATTGTTTGTTATTGAGATGGAAAAGATATGAGAATGTAAAGAGACCATGTAAGATGAAATAAACAAAAATTTAGTATGGTTCATCAATATTGAAGCAAAATAAATTGAAAAAATGGAAGAATAAAACATAGTCAGAATTAACATTAGTTAAAGTAAAGTTTTGAGTCAAAATTAATTGAGTAATTGTTTTAAATCCTTGTACTGAAAACAACAAACACATCATTTAAATTCATCAACATTAACCAAAGCTTAGAAACGCACAATTACAGTATATTGAAAAGGTCAATAAAACTAACGTTCATCAAGTCGTCCAGATCAATTTTAACAGATCGAGTTTTGTGGTTCATAACATCTTGCTGAAACGAAAGTAAACAAAAAAAAAACACAAATTAGGGCTAATAGTTGTTAACAGTCAGTTTAGTATAGATGAATCAAAATGAAGAGTTAACTAACTAGGATGTTGAGGTATTTGGCTTCATTATTAGCGCCCGCGAATTCGAAAAGAAACCGACTCGTTAGAACTGAATGTGAAAAAAAGGATTTAGGTTAAATTTAAGTAAAAATGAAGTTGAACAAAAAATTGAAAGGAAAGTAAGGGAAGGTTTACCTTTGTCAGAAGTGAAATCGACGCCTTTTGTGTTCATGGTTGAACTTCTCGGAGACGAAAACACACTCACATACACACACAAAGAGAAGTGGGTGACAAGAAGGAGAAGAAAATGAGAAAGAAGGGGGAAAATGGGGGGAAATTTTGAAGTAGTGTTATTCAATAAGAAAAATATGATAAATGACAGCAGTGAAGGAGTTGAAAGACCGATAATTTTATGAGATTAACTATTTACCAAAAGCTCAAAAAGTATGTGTAAATGCAAAAATTAATAAGGGCAAAAAAGTCCGTTTGGGCAACAAAATTTTGAAAAATAGATAGTTGATTTTCAATTTTTCCTTTTCAATTTACCATTCTACCCTGTGAAACTAACATGTCAAAAATTTATACAATTTAGAATCTATCCTATGCTAATTCACCCCCTCAAAACCAAAAGTAACCTCGATAGAGAACGGAGGTGTTTTTGTTCGAGCACAAGCCGCAAGCGAGATGTGTTTGCACGCTAATACCCATATAACGCATAAAGTGTTTTTTCCCAAAACACGCACCCAGACTGTATTAAAGCTTAGCCGAATAAATTCCTCGAATATTGTCGGCCACCACTGTCTTGTGGAAGAGATAATATATACTGAATACTAGTATTATAATCAAATCTACTCTCTTCACACCAAACATGGAAGACCAGGGTAGAAAAGTTGTTGTTTCCGCTCTTCAGTTTGCTTGCACTGATCATGCCTCTACCAATGTCGCCACCGCCGAAAGGTTTCTCTTATCTCATTATAGCACCTTTACTTACCCATATAGTTCAATCAAATGTGGATCTTTTATGCAGACTTGTTCGAGATGCTCATAAACTCGGTGCAAACATTATTCTCATTCAGGTGTGTGTATATTAAAACCCTGGATGCTCCTAGCAGTGTTTTTTCAACTAATTTTCATGTGTTTGGATAATCTTAATCATGCATGACTCATTTCAGGAACTCTTTGAAGGTTATTACTTCTGTCAGGCACAAAGAGGGGATTTCTTTCAAAGAGCTAAACCCTATAAGGACCATCCTACAATTATAAGGTAAAAAAAGTGAAGACGCCACTTCTCGTATTTGCTTCTGGTTTAGTGATTCCATGCCAACCAGAGATCATGAAACGTTACTATGGATAGGGGTGAAAATAGGCTGAGCCGAGTTAGGCTTGCCAAGCTTGATTCTGACCTACTAAAAATTCAAATCTCAAGTCTAACCTGTAGTCTATCATAGGCATGTTTTTAGGTTTGACCTTTTTGAAGGTCTGATTAGCCTACTAGTCTATTTAAAAGTCTATTTCATTTGAACATTTTTAAATTGCGAATACGCAATTGCTCTAATGTTAAATAGTCAAACAAATTAAAATATCAATGAGATTAAATGTTTGTTTTCATTGAATCATTCGAGTTTATCTATTAGCATACGTTTTGTGATACTATTTGTTTGAGAGAATTTATGAAAACAACTTATGACATTGTTCATAAGGTTTTTTTAAAACTTATTTTCATAAGTTCTTCAAAATAACTGAGTTTTATTTTCGTATTTTAATTCCAAGTACAAAGTACAACATAAATATTATAAAGTTATTCATGTTAGGCTTGGCATGGCTTGTACCTGTGTATGCTAGGTTGTAGGCCCCTGTTATTTGGTCTGACCTATTCCCACCCCTAACTGTGCGTCTGTTTTAGGGACTGAGGAATAATTTACTTTGACTTTTGTCTTTTTGTTCATTATTTTGTAGTGAATCTTCTTGTTTCAATGTGCATAATATAGGATGCAGAAACTTGCAAAAGAGTTAGGTGTAGTCATACCAGTTAGCTTCTTTGAGGAGGCAAACAATGCACATTATAACTCTGTAGCCATTATTGATGCTGATGGTACAGATCTTGGAATTTATAGAAAATCTCATATTCCAGATGGACCAGGTATTGCAATATTCTGGCTATTTATGTGTCGTTTACTATGTGTACATCATAACTAGTTGTATTATCTTCCCTACAGGTTATGAAGAAAAGTTCTATTTTAATCCGGGTGACACTGGATTTAAGGTGAGTGTTGGGAACTAATGTGATGACGTTTATTTTCCGTTATTTTTTATGATCAGTAAACTCTGTATAACATTGAGGCTTTTTTCCCAACAGGTTTTCCAGACAAAATATGCAAAAATTGGAGTCGGTAAGAACTTTTATTGGTATTCTATTTTTTGGGCCTATTTCTGTGGATAAACAACTTATATTTAAACATTTCTAATATAAGTGCTTATGTATAAGTTATTTCTATAACAACAGATAAAATAAAGTTATCCATTTTCCATTGAAGCTGTTTTCATAATATATGCTAGAGAACTTATGAAAAAAGATAAAATCAACTTATGCACATGTCATAAGCTGTTTCTATAAGCTCTTTTGGACAATGTCAAATCACAAGTATTTATGTTCAGTCGATAAGTTCAAAAAGTCAATCCAATAGCCCATATTGTTAAGTAAATATAACATTAAGACAAACAATCATGACTCTAGGCTATAGCATGAAAACACAATTTAGCAGTTTCATTTTTCGTCTTTATGTTAGTTGGACGCCAATCCTTATTGTTTAATTTTTCGTGTCAGCTATTTGCTGGGATCAGTGGTTTCCAGAGGCAGCCCGAGCAATGGCGCTTCAAGGTGCTGAGATTTTATTTTATCCAACCGCCATTGGATCTGAACCTCAAGATCAAAGCATCGATTCTCGTGACCATTGGAAACGAGTAATGCAAGGACATGCTGGGGCCAATCTGGTAGGTTTTGAATAATACTAGCTACTCCACACACCTAAATTTATAAGAAAAATTGCACCATAGGTCTTTTAACATAATTTAAAGTTTCAAATAGGTCATTCATTCATTTTTAGTGTCAAATTAGTCCTTTTTCATGTCAAGTTAGTCCTTTATCTTGTGAATTAATTCTGGGAAATTCAGGTACCTCTCGTGGCTTCAAACAGGATAGGTAATGAGATAATTGAGACCGAGCATGGAAAAAGTGAGATAAAGTTTTATGGAAACTCCTTCATAGCAGGTAATTTGACTGAACTGTTTCCTTTTCAGAATGGAAACAAATGTCACTCCTTGACCATTGATAAAAGCTCATTTTTAAAAGATTATACACTTTTTTCCACATTCATACACATCAACCTTTTTTTTTTTCTTTCGTTTTTTTGCGTTTTGTTTCAACAAACAGGGCCTACTGGAGAAATTGTTTCAATCGCTGATGATAAAAAGGAAGCAGTTCTTATTGCTGAATTTGATTTGGACAAAATCAAATCCACGAGGCATTCTTGGGGGGTATTCCGTGATCGGCGTCCAGATCTATATAAGGTGCTTTTAACATTAGATGGAAAGAATCCCGTTCCTTGATAAACATTTTACTTTGTCAATGTTGTATGATTATGCCTGGGTTGGTTTAAGCCTTTTCAAACTTCCAGAGCATTTTATCACCTTCCAAGAAGACAATGGGAGAACACAGAAACACCATCAGGGAATTCCATGTAATTTAATAAATATGCGCAATAAAGATCAATGAGCAAACTATTTTTTAATATTTAAGATTTATGCACAAAACTATTACTAAGATATCTAATTTTCATGATGAAGATATCACAAGCAACTCGGTTGAAATTTGTACTTCATAGTTTGTTGTTACAGCTTGATTGGTAGAAGTTATAACTGTTTGCGTAGGACTAAATAAAAGGGTATGCATGTTTTCTTTCCTGTCTCACTGTCCCTTGTCATAGGTCTCCCGTGAACTATCATAAAAGAATTACTTTTGACAATGTCATGTTCTTCAAAATGAAATGTAATAGAATCATAGTTTCACATTGTAATAAAGTCTTGACATCAGAGACATAAATACCGAAAATAATTTGAGAAAATATAACTGCTTCAATGGATTTACATATGGAAAGATTGTATTAGTGTCGGTCACCGGACACACTTTTAATGTAAAATATCGATATTACATATGGTTTATATGTCTTCAAGAATACTTGTTTGTAAGGGAGAAGTGTTCCATCGAATAAGATTGTGCATCATATAAAATATTGTAATTTTCTCTTTATCGGGACAAATATTGGAAGATAGTTATAACCTTTAAGTAGATAAGAGTAAGTGTTTCACATAACCTGTAAGACTAAAATAGACTTATATAATAGGGTGTTTATGAAATATTATGATTTATTTTTGTACATTCATTGAGAGGAAAAATGTCTTGATCACTCAATTTTTCTGCCTTTTGTTAATTGAGTAACTAGTAACTTGACCATCAAGCAATCTCTTTTTCTTCATTTGAATGATGTGTTATGCAATCATCAACTTCTTTTCTAATATCTTCTCTTTCATCATCTATGCTTCCTGTATCATCCTCTTCTCCTTCCTCTTCCATAAACTCATCCTCCGGAGGATGAACAAACCGCAGCTTGAGCCTTCCATCCTCTCTATAAGCACGAAGGAACTCTTGTGTCGGTATCCTTACCTCTTCGAGGACAAATCTTCCATTATACCTATAAGACCTGTAATAAACCCCAGGCTTCCCTGTCCTCCCTATGCTTGAAATGGGGGGAGGGTATTCACTCACCCTTGACCTCCTACATTCTCCATAAGAATGATCTCTTGAAGATAAATGATGTTCAACATGTTTCTCGTTTTGATCAATTTGTCTATATTCATTTATTCCACTCTTTGAGTCCTCAACATCATCCGAGCTCTCAAAACCAAGACCCTCCGTGCAAAGATGCATGCTTTCAGAACTCAACCATGAAAAGCTGCCACTGCTTTTGTCCTTGCTGTTAGCAGGCCTTGTTATTTGAGTAATTGAAAAAGAAGCTGAAGATGGAGTTTGATTAATGTCAGAAGATTCAGAGTCTTTGTCCTGGTTGACCTCTGTGTTTTTTATCTCGGTTGTTGATACGGGTGGCGATGATTCCTTGAAATGAAGCTCACCAAATATCTCAGTACAGGTGGAGGAAGAGGACTCTAAGGATTTTACTGGTTTGATTTTGTTCCATGAAAGGGATTCAAGCAGTGTTGGATTTTCCGGCAATAGGTTATCAAAGATCTGTTGCAGGCTCTCACAGGTTGCCATGGCTTTGCTTGCTAGTGAACTAGTATTCTTCTGATAAATAGGTTTTTCAAAGATGAGTGAGAAGAAAAGGGTAAGAAGGAATACAAATAGATGATTTGAAAAATAACCAAGAGGAATACGCCATTATATATGTTGTAAGAGGATCTGATTTTTTGTAGTATCTTTGTTTTTTTCTTTTCATGTGGCTTATAAACGAGTGGTTATGCTGTGCTTGACCAGGATTTGAGGACCATATCCGTAACAATCCGCAGTAACTTGTCCTTATTCTCAGCCATTGGGAGAATCTCATTCACGCAGTCACGTGGTCTTTGCTATTTGATTTTAATCAAACGGTTCATATTCCAACTTCGGAAAATTGATCCAAAAACAGTCTCAAAATAGGTCTATAGTTGAGATTTGATCCTGTGTGTAATAACTAATTGCACCAGACAAAATATCTTTCAATCTTAAAAACTTCTACCTAAATACATAAAAGAAAGGTGCAATAATCATGACCATGCTTGTACAGATGGCCAACCAATAACGAGTTCCCTTTGAGGAAGGACATAAGGGACAGGACCACAACTTTCTTGGAATGTGATGTGCAAATTTTAAGCAATGATTTGATCCTGTCATGGTGCTGTCCAGTGTACACTGATGTTTAATGGCAAAGACTATTTCGTACACGTGTAGATATGAATTTGGATTGCACGCGGTCAGCAATTCTACACATTCCTACAGTTACCGTATTGTCAGCCATTGAATTGAGATCAAACTGTTTAGATTTCAAACTTGGTATAGATTGGTCACCGGTGATCTGAATGCGTTGAATTGTTGATTGTAGACAATTCTAATTCTATAGATATAGCCACACCCTTCTCTCTAATGAGTAATGACCTTTATGATTTTATCATCATGGCTGGAAAAAGCAGCAGGAATATTTGCGATCCAATCGATATTTTCCGGTCCATTCTTGGAAAATGGATGGTTATCGCCTAGTCCTCTCTCTTTCTGCCTTATCCTAATACAGCAATATTCATAAAAATGATCCATTGATGTGTTTTGATCAGAGAGTATAACTTTCACCTTTCAGCATTTATCTGTGACTCGAAATTTCCATAGTTGTGTGGTTTTTCTTCCTCCTGATATCTCCCACTTCCATAAAAATGCCATCAATGGGTCTACCTTTGTGGTCCTTGATGCTTCCAGAATCAATCATGCAAAATTGTTGATTTCATTAATGTTTTTAAAGTTCTATTTCACTATCATGACCCAAGAAAAAAAGGTTCCACTCAAACTTAAACACGTGGCGCATCGTATTACCATATATAAGCTATGTAAGAACATGCCAACTCATTTGACAGATGAATTTATGATTATAGAATAATTGTGAAAGAGGGAATGAGATTTCATTACAATGTTAGTGTGATCATAATAGTGTTATTGTTTTGATAAAATGAAAACTAGATAAGTTAAACAAACACAGGAAATATAGAAATCACACTGGAATGAATCACTTCACAAACTTCCTTAAATATTTTTTGCAACCTTAGACTTATTAAAACAAACTTACAATGATATAATGTGAAACAATCAATTTACAACTCAATACTTCTTTCACCGCCAAGCTTCGACTCGGTCAGATCTTGTATCTGTATTGCTCAAAGTCTTCGTTCCCTTTTTCTCGACCGATACTTTTCCGTTGTTCACAGTTTGCTGTCCTCTTGTCTTTTTAGACCCTTTTTTAGCATTTGAACTACCTGATTGACCAGACTTGTTGTTCTTTCCCATGTTTCTTTTCGGGGGAAACTCACAATACAAATCCTCATCGCAAACCGGATTATCAGAAATGCTTATCAATCTACCAGATTCTCCTCCAGTCGAGGAGTTTTTCTCAAGCGAGGATGATTCAGGTGAACTTTCTAAGACAGATTTATCTGAGACAAAATTTTCCTTCGCCGCTTCATTGTCTACTGCTGCAGTATCTTCTTTCTGACACGACTCGAAAAGTCCAGGCTGTTCGTTCTCATCAGAAGGTTCTAAATTTAATCGAGGATTCGATTCCACCACCGAATCCTCTCTTTCGCGTAATGTTCTCAATATAAGTGTCTTTAAAAAGTTCATTACTTGAACTGCATACATCAATGCAGTGAATGGATCTGCCATCTGCAATCATAAAAGCAGAATACGGTCACTAACTTGAACCTAAAGATAATAGAGAGAAAACTTTAATGAATTGGAACAGACCTGAGTCATGTTTGGTGCGAAAACCATGGCAATGTTGCGTGCGTTCATCTTATTGAGATTTTCATGTTGGACGACATCAACCATTAGATTGATGGCCCAATCCAAAAGTGTAGATTCAGTATGAGGTAGATGCCTGACTAGTTCAACACACTCTTCCTCAGTTTGGCATTGCATTACCTGCTCTTGTGATAACGGATCTAGAACTCCGGTAGGAAGTTCACGAAACCAAGCCTTGAAAAGTACAAAAATATCGAAATTTTCATCATTATCATGTTACAAAAGAGACACAGTTTTTGCAATATCACCATTCAAATAGATTCATTAAACGATCGCAATTCACAAACACATCAACAACATGAAGATCAGAACTTGATCCAAATCCAATCATCTAAAATTTTTATACCTTAATTAGTCCTGCCAAACAATGTACATCGACGTCTTCAGGAACCAATCCCAAGTTCAATTGATCCCTAACATGTTCCTCTCGACTATTGTCTGCATTAATTCTGAAAATACCTTCGACCTACACACAAAAACTCAACTTTAAAACCAAGCAATACGATTAAATTTGTAAACT
This sequence comes from Lathyrus aphaca, assembly GCA_963966055.1. Classification (NCBI taxonomy): domain Eukaryota; kingdom Viridiplantae; phylum Streptophyta; class Magnoliopsida; order Fabales; family Fabaceae; genus Lathyrus; species Lathyrus aphaca. Next base: position 679,318,204 of record OZ014519.1, on the reverse strand, counting down.
GAATAAGCGCTTATCATATATAAGTGATTAACCTGCAATCCTCCTTGAACATACAGATGCCTTTGCATTAACAGAAGAATTGTTGGCACACTATTCCCTCTTGAATCATAAGATAACTGCATTGATTCTGTAGAAACTCCAAAAACAGTTGCACTACATATGAAAATCAAACAACAATAAACACAGATTAGATCAATATAAAGGTACACAATGGCGAAACTAGTCTTAAATATACCTAGCACTAGGAGGTCTTCTGGGGAAATCAGGTTCAAACTCATCAGGCAAGCCTAAGAAACCGTTGAACCTATCGAAAGTAACGTGCGCGACATGGCGTACGTTAGTCGGAGGGCTTATGTCCATGATAGAGAGGTCCTTGGTGACAGTATTCTTGAAAGGAAATAATGATTTTCTGAAAAGAGTAACTAGAAGTTCAAAAAGTGGAAAATGTGGGTGTGAGGGAGGTTGAAAAATGGCATGGCAAGAGAATGAAGAAAGAGGAGAAGAAGAGGTAGAAGTTGAGGGTGATGTTGTTGTTGTTCTTTGTGATGAAGCAAAATGAGGTGGAGAGTGGAGAACTTGGGTCATGGCTGGCAATGAAAAAGGCTTTTACTTGTAATATAAACTAAAAAAAATGAAAGAATGTTTAGATTTGAATTTTCTGAATTAAGAAAGTGTTGAGAATGATGATTTAGTTTTAAGAAATGAGAAATAGTAAGAGTTGGATTGAAGAAAAGTGTGGGACGTGAGAATCATTAAGTCACTAGTTTTATATATTTTGTTGCTTGCGTGGTGTGGAGCGTTGAAGAAGCAAATGAAATGAAACTTGTGTTGCGTGTTAGAGAGAGTGGAGAGAGAAAAGAGAATGATACCACCAACAACAACAACAATACAACATGTTACAACAAGATAGACAAGGAAACAAAAGGAAGAGTAGAACTAAAGACAAAAAGACAATCAAAGTGGTGTGAAATAAACTCAAGTGAAAATATAACTATGATACACTTACTCAAACTCATCTAAAAAAATAACTATTTTTTATTTATTTATCAAATTTGATTTTTAACACATAAACATATAATAATATACTTACTCTATTCATGAGTAACCTCAAATGCAAAATCGCGGTTTGAACATGCCACATCTATATTTACTATGCTATTTAAAAAAAAAATCAATTTTTCGTCCAAAAAGAATATAATCAAACTCTAAAGTGTCTCTCTATATGTGTTTTGTTTTTCTATTTTTAAATTTATTTTATAAATAAAATAATATATGTTTTGTAAATTTATTTGAAAATTAAAATAGAGAAAACTTGTTTCTTTTATCATATTTCATTTTTTATAATATTTTTAAAAAATATTTTATATTTTAATTTTGATAAAATTTAATAAATTTTTAATATAATAATAATAAATTTTAATATATGAACTTTTTTTAAATATATTAAATATGTGTAATTGTCTACTATTTTAAAAATGTTTTGCACACAATTTTTTATATGTGATGTGTATATTTATGGGTCTAATTTCTTATTATTTATTTTATTTTATATTTGTTAAAAAATAAATTAGTACATTGTCTATTTTATACGACGTCAAATACTGTATTGATTTTTTAAAATTCAAATAATATTTCTTTTATTGTTTTAATTTAAAATTGTAAATATTTTTTTCTAAAAAATATTCAAGTAGAATAATACATTTGTTCCGTTCTGAAACCAAAATTATGTGTAAATTTGTGATGCAAAATCCTGAATCAGTGATGTTGATCTCCGATATGTCGATATGGTGACATGAGAGTGAATCTGTAAGGTTAACACTCCAACACCCAAATTAATTTAAGATTCTAGATTAGTGTAATGAAAAGTGGAGATCAATTATATTTTTAGTGGTATGACTTTTATATCTTGAGTCATTTGGAATGAATTAGAGTTAATTTTTAGCGGAAAGCTTAATGTTAGTTGAAAAAGTAATGTGACACAAGTGTATTAAATGTCTTTCCAACATTGAAATGTTTCACCGTCTCTCTCGGGCGCATGGATTAAAGTGACTAGCTAAGGCATGACACAACTGTTTATAGTTCATTCAAGTTTGTTTATGTTTCTCAGGGAAAATTTAGTCGTTGATTTTGTAACTTCTCTTTTTAGTTGATCTAGCTTGTTTGCTTACCTCTCTCTCTCTCTCTCTCTCTCTCTATATATATATATATATATATATATATATATATATATATATATATATAGAGAGAGAGAGAGAGAGAGAGAGAGAGGTTGTTGAATGCAGAGGAAAATTTTATCTTTGCAATCCTTGAAAACCAATTCCAACTTCTCAAACATTTTCTCTCTCTTCCTTCTTATGAGCATTTATTAGAGTAGTCACACCTCCTTGTTCAAGCTTCCATTTCTTCATTCCACACTTGCTTTTCATCAGTTTCGTCCTACCAGATACCTCATCACTTCAATTTTTTACCTTCAACATTTATGCATTTTGATCAAAAGGAATGATAGTCTTATTCACATAGCTAGCAATTCTCACAGGGACACTTCTTATTATGTTGCAAGAACAAGAGTATCTCTTAGTCAAACCTAGGCATGACAACGAGACGGGCCGGGAACAATTTATAACTCCCCCAAACCCAAACCCGAATCCCCAAACAATCCCCGCCCCGCCACCATCCATTTAGTAAATTCAATTTTTTAAATAAAAATATTTATTTTTTCCAAAATCAAATTACATAACAAATAATAAAATAAAACAATTTCAAAAAATTTCATACACGCATTTGAAATATTTTAAATAATTAATACAAATTAAAATATCAAAACATTGACCATATATTTAATATTCTAAATCAAATTAAATAATAATGTACATTATGAAATAAACGGGACGGGTTCGGGATGGAAACTAATGTCCCAATTACCCGACTCGTCCCCATATTTTTTAATCGGGGAAAACCCAAACCTGAACCCGGTCAAACCGGGGTTTCCCCGTCAACTTTGGGGCGAGTTCGGGTGGGTACCCACATGTTTAGGTTATATTGTCATGCCTAGTCAAAACCATATCCCTTTTTATATGATCGCTTGGGCCACAAAGGTATATTCTTTACCGATGATTCTGATTCAAAAAGCGTATCCATGGCTCCCATGATGAGAAAGATTTCTCTAGTGATTCTTTCTTCGATGCCCTCTTGTTAGATGATAACAATGAGAAAGATCATACAACTATTTTCATGCACCCTTCTTCTCAAACGACAAGAACTTTGGTGATGAGAGAATGCACAAGGGATTTCATTTAGTTTTATCAAATAACCTACAATCATTACCCTAGAGACAATGAAATCAAGACATGTATGGAGCACAAGGGTAGACCCGATGTAGTTTCTTGGCTCAAGCTCGACGAGCATTTTAAATATGATGAGTTGTCCCTAAAAAAAGTAACAATGGTGGAGCCTACTGACGCAATTAAATATAGATGGGTGGTTGCTGAAGTGGTGGGGACCCTGTTTGTTTTGAATATTGAGGCGACCATAGATGCGGTCGAGCATTATGGTCGGCGATCCATCGCATTGGCCAATCCTTCTCGTGGAGTCGGAATGAGGGATATACAACCTTTTTTATGGGTGTTGGATTCCTTTCTATGAGTGTCTTTTAACTAGGATTGGTCTGTGTCTGCCTTTGTTTGAATTTGAGGTCGTTGTCCTAAAACTCTTGAAAGTTTCCCCTTCTCAGATATATTCGGGGTCCCGGGCCTTCATGAAGGTGTTCCTATTTTGGGTCGAGTATCGATCTTAGAAACCTTCTCCTAGATTATTCTTCAACCTATTTTACATCATACATACTTATTAGAATGAAGTTCAAGATCAATAGCTTATCGAACTTCACCAGGACCGTTCTTGGTTCAACCCTTTCAAAAATGATTGAGGCGATTTCGTGAGGTGTTTCATACTAGTGAAACCCCTTACTCCGGATGCTCATCTTAATTTTATCTCTGGTCCAACCAAGTCCTACCACTTATGCAAGAACATGTTCTCTAAGTATTGGTTTTGGCCTCATTTTCGTTCTACAGCCTCTTCCTGTCGCATCAAATTAGATTACCTCTCTACTGAAGAGGTTATGATGAGTGGGGACTTGAACTCCTTGCATCAAGAAATTAGTTACGAAGAGGGTGAAGTTGCATGTCTCTGATACATTAAAGGGATACTATATGTAACACCCCGTATAATATATATCTAGAATAATATCATACAAGTGTTATTATTTGGTACTAACACAATCATAAGTGTCCAGTGGCATCATTTACATACTTGACCATTTACAAAACAAAAGGAAAATAAATGATAAAAGATATGGAAAGTGACAAAACAAATAAATCTAAGATCTAAGTATAATATTCATCATTGTACAAGATACACAATGGAAGACATCATAATAAAACTTCATCCATTGAAACATCCATGCATAACTCCACTTGTAACCTAAACTTGCAAACAATACCTGAAAAACAAAAATAATAATGGGGTTAGATAATAATCTCAGTGAGTTCCCCTATCTCATGGATTCACTCGACTCTATAAGGTCCCAATCAAATTCTAACTCAAGACAAAAGGGAAAAGGATAAAACTTGAGTTCACACAACTCACAATGTATAGAAACATGTCTCTTGAGTTCACCAACTCAAACAATCACTAACCGGAAATCATACCAAGGTAATCTTCCCCGTCGCCTCACCTACATTTAGGATTTTTAGCACGGTTACAGATCCTAGTATCATACTTTGACATACGCAATGGATTCAAATTCAAGGTGTTTCCCACATGAATCTTCACTTCCCATGGGACCCTTCTCATCTCAAGCCTTTTACCTGTAGGCTCCATTCGTACACACGAGACTCAAACAAATGGATTTCGGATTCTAAGGGACATATAATCAACCTTATGAATAGTAGCTTCCCATGGGATCTCTTCCCATCTCAAGCCTTTCACTCGTAGGATCCATCGCTTAAGGGAACTCCTGCCAAAGTATTACTGTGTACATCCCAAAGGAGCTCTACATAAGCATCAACTCTTGGGACAACACATCTAAAGGGTTTGTTTTCGACTACGTGATAAAATAAAACAAATATGATCATATTCAAAAATCACAAGGCGACCACATTCACATTAATCATAAAACAACATAATAGCCATACATGTTCCATACAATGCATCTCACTCTCACAACTATGGTAATCATTCATCCATGACACACACTTGGGTATCATATTGTATGAATGTTACCTTCTAGTCTTATCTAAGTCATACTTGTAACCCAATCATGTTTTTAATCCATTTACCTAGACATAAGCTTAGGTTTCCCCACTCATCTTCATATTGTTTTTAAGCATGTTATCACACAATCAAACATTAATCAATATACATATATAGCATAACACAATATCATACATGAAACACATATATGGTAGTGTAACATATCAAACATAACCAACCATAGGAGTTCACATACACGTTAAGGCATACAAACCAATACTATCCTCTACCAAGTATCTCTGGTCAACTCATGGTATCACATCATCATTTAAAATTCCATTCAGATTATCTTTCCATTTTAGACTGTGTTCATCTTCACCCATCACATATTGGAATAACTTTCTAACGCTTCCTACCGCGCCCAATCCGAGTTACGGTTCTAAAGTTATGAAGAAAACAAGAAACGGAAAAACTACATTATGTCATGGTCGCACAATTAGAAGAAGGTGAGGCTGGCTCACTTTTAGTTTGCACAGCGACCCCAAATCGAGGGACAGGCAAAACCAAATATGGTTCATGGTCTCCTAGAGAGCAACCAACAAGCATCTCGCTTTTCGTTCGCTCAACAATGCTATCAGAAATAGCTCTCCTTGAGCTCGCCCAAAGCTCACACAACGACGCGAGCAAATTCCAAATTTTGCAGAACACGAATATGAAGCAACCATGGCCAATTTCTCACACCCACATGATCAATCAACATCCAAACACTTAGTTAAACATGTTATAACATGATTAAGCATGCAATTCATTAATTGTAACGTACCATTCACACTTAGACATATTTTCACACAAAACCTAAATTCCCAATCATACATTTTCTTCCGTCCCAAATCTAAATCTTGTAAGAACAAGATGAGTTCTACATCTGGCCTTAAGTTTTGATGATAAATTCACATGTTATCTATGAGAACAATTAAGTACTTTATGGTTTCTATATTGTGTGTAGCTATTGCTATTAAGATTCTGACTCTGACAGAAGGCGTGTGACATCATCAGATTTTGATATCAATCACTCTGGATGCAAATATTTACTGTACACTTGATAAAGTCAAGACTTATAAATGCTTCTAATATAACGTTTTTAAGCAATGTTAGTAATGAGGTTTCTAATTGAGATTTTATATGTAAGCCTAGAAGTATTTACAATAAATGCGCTTTCAATGTTACAACTCTAAAGTTTTTGAAGACAAGGTTCTGGAGAACATGTTCTGAAGATTTTGAAGACACTATATCTGAAGTCCAAGCTCTGAAGATTCTGAAGACAAGGTTCTGGTTGAACAAGTTCTGAAGACTCTGAAGACAAAGTATGCGCTCAATGAAATGTGAAGATTCTGAAGACAAGGTTTTGGTTGAATGTGTTATAAGGACTCAAAAGATAATGCTTCTTGAAGACCAAGTGCTGAAGATGTTGTGACAAGGTTCTTCTAAACGAAGATCAAAGATTATGAAGACTTAGGTTATGAAGATTGAATGAAAGAATCTTCTACAACAAGCTTCATCAAATAGACGTTTGAAGCCTCTGAAGATGTTAGAAGACTAAAGATCAAAATAGTTTTATGTTGAATATAAAAGTACTAAAACTTTGTGACCTCTACCTCAAAAAGGTGGCGCAAGGTTCTTCTTTGGGCTGGATTAGCTAGGCCCAAGGAAGAACTGCCAAGGTATGCGTAGAAGCGTGTAAGACCTAGCACATGGTCTTGCCTTTGGTCCAACTGCCCCTATCTTTCAGGAGATAATGGTGGACAGTTGGGTGACGTGGCAGATGATGGGAGACGAGGTCCCCCCTCGTTAATTCAATAGACAAGGCGTTCGCCCGACGTGCCAAACATCTGCTCGGACAGTTGTAAGTCTGCCCGATGATGTAGACGACTTGGCCGGCTGAATGGGCCTTTGGCCGACATGTGGGGCTATGGGCCAACGATATCCTCGAGACCCAGTCCGGAACAATTATTTTAAGAAAAAAAATTTAATTTAATTAATTTGTTATAAACTGTATTGTAAATTATTTATGTGATTTTACTGTTGATATCAATTGAAATATAAAGTTCTTTAGAAAATACTATCTTTATTTATTTTTTATTATATTCATTATGATCGTTATTATATAAAAAATTAAGCAAGCTATAAACTCTATATCATTATATGTGATTTTATTGTTGATGTTAATTGAAATATATTTTTTTTATTTATTTTAAGCATTACCACCTCTATTTATTATTATATTTTCTATGATCACTTTTGGCAAATTGTATACCTTGAAATTAGAAATAGTATTATTTATTTTTAATTTATTTATTTGATATGATATTTAGAATATAAAATATATATAATCTAAAATTATTTTAGAGATATTATATTAAAAATATATATAAGAATTTTTTTCTTTAATTTTTATAATAAAAAATAATTATAAGAAAAATAGAAATATTTTTCTATAAGATTTATGAAAATAATATATATTAAAGGAAGATTCAATTGAGTCTATGAACATCTTATCTCTAACTTGGATTTAAAATCAAGGTCCCAAGGTCTAGTTGATAAAAAAAACGATATAAAGTTTACTTTAAGTTTTAATAAATAAACGTTGAAAATGGATATTTCTTTTTTCATAGATTATATATAATGTGTATTGTTATATTCTCTACCTTTGTAGTTTGTACGATGTGTGTACGTCTATGATATAATTTATAATTTTCATTATAGGGTTTTATTTTATTTTCACTTAAAAAGTCATTAGCATATAATTCTTTAATAAAATTTGTAAATTGTACACACAGCTGTTGACAGTATTCATATAAAGAATATGTATAGCCCATGACGTATATGGTAAAGACATGTAAACTAATAACATATAATTAACAAATTTCTTATATTTAAAATAGTGATTTTAATATTATTCTTGGTAAAGAATACTAAAACTAATAGTCCCCTTGTGGTTATAAGAAGGACTACAATATGTATAATTAGAAAGTATCTTTGGGGATTTGTGAGCTACACAAATGTTGTGTATAGTCTATGTTGGGAGCCTCTTTTATAGTCTTCCTTCAATCTCTATTTAAGAGTTTCATTCAATAGAGACCTCTTGGTATTCTATCGTTTAAGGCTATCATTATCTTAACCAATCATTATGAATGCAACCTTTGAGATAATAGTAATGTACGTATTAATGAGTAGTAAAGCGTTATATGTAACACCCCAAATTCGGTTATGATTGATTATTGCTTATTTGAGGATATAAGGTGATTTTGACGATATATGGTTATGTGACACGATGCATTGTGATAAAATTATTTTAATAATCTATAACTATAAATAAAGGGGATAGAGGACTTTGGACTGACCTATTTTCATTTTTATTATACCCTTTAAAATATTGTTTATTTGATATTAAAAGATAAAATAATAACAAAAAGTACAGTTTCTTTTTTTAAGAATTGTGATATTCCAAACAAAAAAAATGTAAGACCACCAGTGTTTGTTTTTCCACTTTTTTACTGATCTTTTAAAATATAACTGCTACAAATTTAAATTATAAAACAAGTAACTTCAAAAAATGAGTTTTGCATTTCTTTATAAATATATTGCAAAATAATAGCCAATAACCTTTAGAAAGTAAATGCATTACTTATTTCCCGCCATACTTAAACATGTCTAAAAAAAATTGAGCAGTTTTAATTACATTTTCATTTGAGAGGCTTGATGGTTATTTCCGAGAGAAACTTAAAACAAGGGAGTAAATATTGCAAATATATACATTTGGCAAAGAGTATCAATTCAAATCTGGGAAAAAAATACATTGAAGGTTTTGTTGTCTGTTTCAATCATTTTTATAATTTACTTTGTTTAAACTCAAATATGACCACCGACAAACCACTCAATATATTCATAAAATGTATTTCCTCCATACTCTATTCATTGTATATTCTTTAATTTGACTCATATTTTTCTACTTTTGTTGTTTGCAACATACTTCTCCCTCCTTGGTTGTCTAGAAAAATTTAGAAGAGTAAATAATAAGTAAGATATGTGGTAAAATAATTTTTTTCATCAATAATTTAGATTATATCTATACCTATATATAAAGAGGATATATCATTTTGAAGTGACATATTTCATTATTGCCCTTGAATAATTACTCATTTATTCACTAATTCTTACATTTGTTTATCTAAAAAAGGTTGCAAATTTAAAAAATAAAATCCTGAAAAATGTACATGAGAAGTTGAGCGGTTACACGAGAAGAAAATAATAAAATTAAACTTTGATTTTGTTTTCTTAACTAATTAATAATAAAATATAATTTAAAAATTTGAGTGGTTAGTAATCTCCATCTATCCATCATTATAAGAAATTAAAAGTTAACTTCCTTCTTTCAAACACATATATCATGGCTATGATCAAAATACAGATCCTCTTTCATTTTTTTCTTCTCATTCTAACTCTTTCTCAATTTGCATAATTTGTTATTTACGGAAAGTTTAGCAGTTTTATTAATGTCTACTCCTCATATTGTTTTATGCTCTAATAATCAAATAAGTTCAGTCACATATCAATGTTTTCTTTATGTGTATGGTTCCTTTCATATTTTATTTTTGATTTGTAGGAATGTATAATTGCAGGAATATGTATAACATGGTAGGTACTCAAATCTCATTTGTTTATTGCTTTTTCTTTATTTGAAGATTGTTAACGAATTATACTTTTTTTAAAGGAATAATCATATATATGTTGTTGTGAAAAAGGAGTTAGAGTTCAACTGTGGGTGAGAGACTCGAGAGTAAAAATTAGAGAGTAAGATAATTGTTCTGGACGGGCCTAGCACATGCCCCACGCCAAATTGAGGCCCAATCCAGTATACATTTAGGGGCAGGCCCATCATGAGATCCATGAGGATATGACCGTTATAGAATAGAACTGTTGGCATATAGCCGTTGGGGACTTCCCCTCACGCGCCATTATGCCTTCCACGCAACCAACTGCCCAACGAATTTACGGAGGCAGTTACACTTAGTCAAAGGCTACGCGTCTGCTTCTTACGGGTAAATGCCCTTATAAAAACCCTTCATCTTTAGAGGGTCAGGTATTCACTTCTAATTCCCCTTTTGCTTACACTTTAGTTATCTCATTCTGAAACTTACTTGATAGTTGGAGTACCTTGCAGGTACCCCACCATTTCCTCTCATCAACACACCACAGTCCTAGTTGAATGTCGCGAAGACCTGTTCAGATTCTTTTTGTACAGTGGTGCCGTCTGTGGGAAACTAGCAGCTCCCCTGTTTTTCGTGATCAAGACTCTCTTTCACCGCAAGACCAAAGCTCATCTTTTCGTCTTCATGGCTACCCAGATGAACGAGACTAGGAAAGATACCTTTGTCGTCGTTCTCAGTGGCGATGACAATACCGGCAACCAGGGAGCATTCTAACTCAACGCCGGTCACAACGAAGGACACCCTCCTCCCCCAGCTTCAAATAACCTGAAACAGCCACCCGTTATTAACGTGGATCCTGTGTTCAAACCTATTCCCATCCCGGTGGATGCGGATATGAGCACTCAGGCTCTCATCGCCGCCCTCAACAAAGCTAACCTCGCCCCTTTTCAACATAGCGAACGCATGAAAGCGCTCGAATGCAATTATGGAGATGGTAACGAGATGATGAGAACGATAACCCGACCATATAGTTTATCTTGTTCATATTTTAGTTAGTCATCCTTTTGGATGCAATTATGTAACTCTTTTATGCTTGTGAGTCTTTTTGCCTATGGCTTTTGTACCCGTACAATTTCCATGCCCTTTGAAGCTTTTAACTTTGTTGTTTTATACTTATTATCGTACTAAAAATAATATTGTGCATATACCCAAGCCCCTCAGACATGAAGTTCATATGACTTTAAGTGTTAGATTAAGGAATGCTCAAGTATTATTTTTATAATCAGGTACCTAAGAGAACCGAGTTATGATCTCCTCAGTATCTTGTTTATTTTAAAACTTGAAAGTTTCAAGCTAATATTAGTCCACCATACTTATTTTATTAAGTGCTTGGCTGATTTTTCCGGATTTTACTTTGAAAACTCTTTTTCTCCTAATAGTGGGGGTGATCATAATTTAAAGAGCCTCAAGCCTTTTTAGACTAATCATGCTAAGGGTCAAGTTATGTCAACCCGATTATAGAGTGTCGAGTATTATTTTTGGCTTTCTCACCAACTTATTAGACTTAAACAAGGAGTATTCGACCCTTATACGAGATGTAACTCCTTTGTGGGGAGTTCCGACCCTTATATGAAGATAATTTGACTCGTTTTTGGGAAATGTCGACCATTATACGAGATGTAACTCATTTGGGGAGTTATGACCCTTATACAAGGATTATTCAACTCGTATGGGAAATGTCGACCCTTATACGAGATGTAACTCGTTTGTGGGAGGTTTCGACCCTTATACGAGGAGTATTCGACTCGTTTATGGAAAATGTCGACCCTTATACAAGATGTAACTCGTTTGTGGGGAGTTTCGACCCTAATATGAGGATTATTTGACTCGTTTATAGGCAATGTTGACCCTTATATGAGATGTAACTCGTTTGTAGAGAGTTCCTGTAACACTCTAACTTCCCCCGCATAATTTAATTGAAAAATCAGAGTAAAATAATTTCCAACAAGAAGTCAAGGCATTACTTTCATCACACAATTTCTCTTTCAAGACATGTAACATAAAACTAGAGTAAACAAAAACTAATTCATTATGCAACGGAAACTAAATCCTTTTAAAAATTCAAATCAATAATTTTATAAGGTAACATTAGTTTATGAAAACATAATGACAAATCCAAAATTCTTTAGCAAACGAATTAAAAGTAAAGCGTTCCCGACTCCCAATGTTACTATTGTACCCCAAAATTTTCTCTCCCACATTCAAGATCATATACTTCAAGAGATCTCTCAATAGTCACAAGATTCTCAATTGGTCAAAGGGATTGAAGGTTTCATCAGACAAAGCCTCCTCCTAAACAATGGATCTTAGAAATAGGGTTTTGAGTTTACCCAAGCACAATGGACTTCCAAGGCCTCGAGTGGACTTCATAACATACTATATACCTTAAATAATCCTCATGTCAAGTTTCAAAGCTTTCCCAACAAGTTTGGTCAGTCAGATGTTCAGATACCTGAAAATCAGTTAACTTGGTAAAAAGTCAACTGAGGTCAATTATGGTTAACTCAAGGTCAAACTTCAATATTTTTGGTTAACATCAAGATTATGATGTGAAATTCATCATTTGATCAAGGGTTTATCATGATTCATCAAGGAAACCTCAAATCATCAAGAATCAAAAAGTTTCTAAATTAGGGTTTTCATAGTAAAAGTCAACTGAACTTTGACCAGCCATAACTTTCACATAATTCATAAAAAATTTCCCTTCCAAAGCCATTTTGAAGGAAATTTAATTCTCTACAACTTTGTATCTCACAAGCCAAGCCTAAAAATGCTTCATTTGGAAGGTATGAGCTAAAACATTTTAGGTCCTTTTGAAAGTCAACAAAAAGTCAAATTTTTCCAAAGCTCATAATTTAGAACACCTTCATAGCATCAAAATTTCAAAAGGGTTGGTTATAGGACACTCTAAAATTTCTAAAAAAGTCCTAGAACACCTTCATAGCATCAAAATTGAGGAAGTTATGCATTGTCAAAGTTAGATGATTTTTAAGGGGTGTATGAAGCAAAAAAGGCCATAACTTCAATTCTTTCCAAATGGGCCCATAAAATTGCAACCCAAACTTGAAGATGAAGTCATGCACGACCCAATGACCAACTATTTTGATTTTTATCATTTGTTTTATATTATTTTGGATTTTTATTATTAAAATTCAAATTAAATTGAAATAAATTATAAAAATCAATTATTTGATCCAATCTTTGTTTTAGGATCAAATATACAACATTTAAGAGTGATTGAAACCATCCAAATTCGTGCAAAACACAAATGGTATGAAGATATTTGAATTTTTGACAAAATTGGCAAGTTGATTTCTTCAATCTCAAGTAACCAAAATCCATACAACAAAAGCCCATAATTTGACCTAATTCTTTTCATGATATATACACAAGCATAACACAAACAAAGGAGAGGATTTTCAGACCACGTAAGGCATTGTTCAACTTCAAATTTTTTCCAAAAAAAACTCAATTTCGGTTTCTTGGTTGCAGGCCCTCTCAAGGTGTTCTAAAGGTCCAAACACGATCCTTGAAGCTTCTTGATGCTATCCCAATCATTTGCATCATCAAAATCGCTCTCATATGCACAAACCGAATCCTCATTCTTTCACATTTTTAATTTTTTTGTTTTCCTATATTCATGAGTTATAAACTATATTTGACTAATCATTTGTGTTTGTGATGTTACAAGGATTATTTTCGGGCATTCAATTTGAAGGTTCGTGGCCGAATAAGGGTAGAGCCATAATTAGGGTTCTTAAGCTTTCAAATTGGGGGTGCACGATGGAGATGATTTTACACGAAATCAGTGACATAATTGAACTTATACGATCATAATTGTAACACCCCAAAATTTGCCCTCCTATTTTATTATTAACCTAAATGGCTCGTGTTTGATTTCATCTACATTTTTAGTAGGCCATAACTTTGCCTTTGTTCATTGGGATGGAATCACTAAAACATGGGATCAGGCTTTTTCTGGTGATGAGGATTTTTCGATTCAAAAGTGATTCATTTGGTTATTATGCTTAATGCAAGTTTGAGCTCTCGTTGTTATAATCACTTTATAACCCAATGTTATTTCTTAAAGGGCTCAAGAAATTAGATCTTTTATCGTCGTTCTCAATGGAAGAAGCTATGGACTAGGTTGATTCATCACGATTTAAATAATGGTAAAGCTTGAAGATTTGTTTCAAGCTTGGCCATTGAGTTCAATTCAAGTGAAGTGTCAATGACGTCTGGTATTCAAGGTCTTAGCGTTCAAATAAATTTTAAGTGATAGTTGGTGTCGCCATCCATTCAACATTGAATTCAAATTTGGTTTATCACGGCAAAAGAATCCAATTTTTATTCAAAATCCAAGTGATAGTTGTGCCATCTAGGTTATGTTAGCAACTAATATATTTGTTCTTTTTTGGGTCCAAAGATTAATACAATTTTGTAGTCATATTATTCTAAAGCCATATGAGGAATTGAATTATTTAGAAAGTGGCATTATAATTCAAGATACCAACTAAAACTACCTTCCAGCCAAAGAAAAAAAAGAAGGAACAAAAGGGGCTACAAGAAAAAAACGTAAAGAAGAGAGGAAATTCATTGAAAAGTTACAATTAGACTTCATTTAAACTTTAATAAACAAATTTCTAATGTTTTCTTTGCAAATGCAAAAGTAACCAACAGTCTAATATTCCTCCCTTTTCACCGTCTCTCCTATCTCTAAGGACACACACTTTCCAGAGCTTGTCAGCATAAAAGATACATTCGAATGTGCCGCTAGGAAGTAGGTCCCAAACCAAATAGTACGTGAAATTGAGCTGGCTTTGGCAATACTTCAGTCGCTTCTGAATTCCTCAAATTCTAACTGATCATAAGTATGTTCTTACGAAGCATAAGTCGAAGCTCAACGCTACTGGATCACTGCAACAGTTAATGAACTGCATAAGGAATTGGAATTGAGTCTTATCAAATAAAAAATAATTTGAAAAAAATAAGAATGGTTAAGCTATGACATCAACGTTCTAAACATCAGTAATCGGATTATTGCAAGCCACTCTTACCGTCAAAGTATATTTGATCTTGGAGATAGATGTACTAAATGAGGCTGTGGAGCCTAGTGCAGCTGTACTCGGTTTTCTTTCTGCCAAACAATAAGGAGAGTGCGGTATTGTTTTTCTAGAGCTGCATCAACAGTTGACGACATCGCATTTGGTATTGGAGTTCAATGGGATATGTCTGCATTAACACGAAAACAAGTGAATGTTAGTGGTAGAGGAACATTGTCTAGTAAGGATGCTGAGGATTATTCCATTTCGGATATTCAAGATACTTACACAGGGAATACATTGAATTCAGTATAGAGAGTGTGCGAAAATTCTTTGACCCAGCACGAGAAGAGGTTGGATGTTCGCCTTGGATCTCTGCAAAGAAAATTCTGAACGTCATGATACATTCAGTTATTACTATATACGCCTAGCTCCTTATTTGTTTTTATCCGGAGGCGAAGAAAAAAGAAATTACAAGCTGCCAAGCAAGAATATCAGTAAGCTTATATCAGTCTCTAACAGAGATCACAAAGTTCACTCTCCTAACTGTTTTTTTAACAAACTCTAACAGAAAAAATGAAATCACTAATTGAAAAATAACAAACTCATAACAGATTTCTAACCGACTTTCCAATTCAACAGAAACTGAGTAACAAAAAATTCGCCTCTATAAGAAGATCGAGGGATCAACTTCTTCAGCTGGTTTTTCTCCTCTCCAAAAAATCTTCTTCTTCCTTCTCCCTCAGGACCATTCTGAATCTTCTTCCTCCTCTAACCTTCTCTCACTCTGCAACAAATTAGCAAACACATCAGAAATGAGGTAAGTTTTCAGGGGGCTAGAGGATAAAACTCAACATTCGGTTTTCCAGTGTTCCAATCTCCAAATACATCCTCCATCATCTTCTTCTACCTATTCGCATAAACTCCATTGCACCTTCAACGACCCCAATCATCAACTTTCAACCCTCACACCTGCACATTGAAAGAGTAACAACAACAATTCAGAACGCTTTCGTAGGTACAAAAAGAATCAAAGTCAGTAAGGGTTTTTGAAAGCGTAACGGAAAAGAGAAGGCATAAGGGAGATACCAAGAAAGCATGTTATCAAACTAATAGAAATCAGAGACTTTCTTCAAGCTTCAATCTCCTGATGATTCGTTTCCAGCTTCATCGATAAATCCGAAGCTTCATCACTTTCGGCCTTTCCTTTTTTCGTTCATCGCCACTACGCTACCGGATTTTTCCCTTCAATCATCTTCGTCAAGGATTTCACCTACAATTGAAAGAATCACATCAACACGGAAACGAATCAACACAAACTCTACACGCGAACAAAAGGCGTCAACAGATTCGTCATCGGGCCATTCTTCGTAACCGTCGTGATTCACTAGGTACGTAAAACGCAAGCTCGCTTTTGGCTTTGAGATTAAGAAGATCTTTGTATGTGAGCGTTTAAAGGCTTAATCCTTGATGATTTTTGTTTATTTAAAATGTTGTGGATGGGTTTCGGAGGAAGACAGAGGAGGATTTAGGTTTTGTTTTTTGGTTAGAGAGGGAAGTTTTGGAAGATTGAGAAGAGAGGGACGGTGGCTACGGTTTGGTCTTCTCCGGCGGCATCGTTTCCTTTCCGACGGCCGCTAGGGTTGGCGTGAAAGGGGGAAGACGAAGAGGCACGGCGGCGGAAAAGGGAAAGAGGGCCTAGGGTTCTTCAGAAGAATTTTGCCCCTTTTATGATATTGTTCCTTTTCTTGTTTTTATTGTTGTATAATTTTAGCTGTTAAACATTTGGAGTTAATAAGAATAATAACAAGAAATCAAAAGAAATTAATGTAAATGAGAACTTTAAGAAAAATATTAAGGCTAGTTAAGATGGATATTTAGAATAATAAAAGGTAATTAAGATCATTAAGACAGCATCTTTGGGCTTATTATTATCCTTTACTATTAACACCCCCATGCTGAGCCCAATACATTTTAACCTAAAAAAAACGTTTCTATTTGCACCCCTGTCGCAAGCCCAGCTAGTATTTTTAGCTTAGAAAATTCATTTCCTCACCCCCTGGCTCCTGTGCGATTTGGGCCCATAAGAATTTCTATCCCCACCCCTGTTTTGGGCCCAGCAATCATTTTAACTTAATAGCATTTCTTTCCTCACCCCCTCCCTTATTCCTCATTTCTTATATTTTTATTATATATAGCTTCTTAATTAATTCACAAATAAATAGTAAAATGAATAATAAAAATCTAAAAAAATTATATTAGGATATTAAGCCAATTTAGAACCTTCCCCAATTTTTATTTTCTGAAATTAGTCATTTTTTAATTTAATTTCGAATTTTAATTTAATTGATTTTGTATTGAATTCTCATGTTGGACATATAAAATTGTACAATTTATTTATGCCACTTCCCATATCATTTTTGACCCATTCTTTTTGTATTGATTAGAGGACAAGTTGAAGTACCTATAATATTTTTGGTGTAATTTTTAGGACATTTTTTCTTTTGTTTTGGTAGTATAATTTGTGTAAATTTGTGATGAACCTTACATAGAATTAGATAATCATTTGCTTTAGTTAGAATAAGAATTCTTTAGAGATTTTTTTTTACACAATAATATAATCAGGTTGAAGACCTTAGGAATTTAATTTCATATTTTTCTCATGACTTTTAATATTTTTTGTCATTTTAATTCATTTCCATCATATTGTACATATTCATGATTCATATCATTCACTAACTATTTGTTTTTTTGTGCAAGGTGTTTTGCAAGGTTTGGCTTATTGGATTTGGATATTTTATGCCTTAATTGTGTTTTATACTTTGTGTATTTTGTGATGTAATAGCTTAGAATTTGTATGCTTTTATAGTTTCCATAAATAGGATAGAAAAGATAAAACGAATCGATAGAAAACCAAATTTTCAAAAACAAATAAAGTATTCGATCCAAAGTCGAGTATATTTTTTAAATAAATAAATAAAGTTGCATGTAACTATAGGGTTCTTCGATCACCATCGTTCCATTCCATTCAACCAAAATCAAACCTTGTATGTTTCATACCATAAGTCGTGTGTCTTAGCACCACGCAACCGACCCACCTCATTGTTTCATCCCGTTTACATTTCATATACGTTTTTACCTACCATGACCTAGGAAGACCCTATTGCTCATTATTAACTTCTTTTACTTGCATGTTTAGTCTTATATCTCTTATATCTCTTAGGTAGATTTTAATTGCAAACCTCACTAACCGTAGGTTATTCATGAATTCAACTAATTTAGGGTAAGTCTAGTTTCCCGTAGAATGTTTACCTTTTATAACTTGAGTCTCTTCTCATCTTAAAAGAAAACCAAAAACACTTAATAAAGGAAAAGGTGTACAATGCGCCACGAGCCTTAAGCTACACGGGAAATGACTAGTGGAGGTCTCCTTCACTCTTCTAGGATGCTTTACAAACGTTCCATTGGGGGCGATCTTGGAAAGTATTCGCTCTTGTGTCATAGTCTTTAGTGTTGTACATTCAAAAAAACATAAATTCAAAACATTTCTTCTAAAAAACAACAAACCAAGAAGTCACGTCTTCTATTCTCATCTCATACTCCTTGCACGAACATGACTTGTCTCGACAGTTCAAACAGCGATATGGTAAACACCCTCGTGTCATAGCCGGTAACACCTGAGCTAGAGCTATGGCAATGTCATCCTAAAAACCACAAACGAGTGTAAGCCTTAGTTAGACGAACTACGGCGTCTCTGATCCTCATTTATCCCGATGAGGTACGTAGGCAGTGGGGTAGGGCCCATTCGAGCACAATCTTTATTTTCCCTACATTTTTCCCCTTTATTCCCATTTGTCAATTTCATTTCTTTACTCATTTCCATTTCATTCCAGATAGCCATCCTTTTATTCAAACAGCATATTATTTCTCACCCTTTGAAAACAGACTTATAAGCGTGGATCCCGTCGGGTACGGCGGATGGATTGGGGTGCTAATACCTTCTCAATTCGTAACCGACTCCCGTATCCAGATCTTTGGTTCGCAGGACCTTGTCCTTTTCCTTCTTCCTTAGGTTTGTGCAACATTACCTTTCCCCTTCCTTCGGGATAAAAATGTCTGGCTGGCGACTCTACCTTTTCGCGCCACTTTCGCGTTTGTACTAGGACGAAAATCCCGGGAGCGACAGCTGGCGACTCTGCTAGGGACTTTTAGAAATTCTAAATTCCCCTTTGAGAGTCAATCCTAGCGCTTGTCTGTTTCTGTCTTCTTTGGGTGTTTATTTGTTTGTTGTTATGCTTTAGTTTAGCTTTACTGTTTTGTTTACAGTTTATCGCTTTCCTTTACAGCTTTATTTACAGCTTTCTGCACTTTATTTTACTATCGCATATACTGGCATATACTGTACTGGCTGTTCTGGTTTTCCTTGGCGGGATGGGATTATTGTGGGATAAGCCAAATACCCGGCTTGAGTATACACATAGGATTTAGAGTGGGCAGTCGTGTGGCTTGCGTGGTCTTGAGCACGTGTAGTTTTCACGAGTCCCACACCCAGATCAGGCTCTCTTGGGATATGTTCTATACTGCCTAGGCAGACCATAGAATGTTCCCACCTGAGCTGCTAACACTGGGAACCGATCTTCGAGGACCTTAGTGGAAACAACCCTCTCCAGTGGTGACAGTGGTAGACCACATTTCGTGGCAAACCCATTCGCACCCGAGGGCCCACTAGGAAATCGCATAGGATGACCTTGTTCTCTCGTAGGAACCTGGTTAAAGCAACTGGTCGTATGACGGTAGTATTGTACCCTTCGGGATGAATGTACTATTGTTTCTCGACTTCAGTGCTTGAAGCCGGGAACTTATGAGGGATGCTTGTTTTTTCCGGAGTTCAGCTGAGGCCTCCCTGAGTAGTACATAATGCCAAACCGATTCCCTGATTTGGTCATGAGCCATTTCTCGGAAATGGTGAACGTATTATTGCTATTCGGCTTTGAGAGTCCGTGATGTTGACCCGTAGTAGCAACACCCGTGATATTGGGAGGGGTTTACAGGTTTGCAGGAACCCTAAAACTTCCAACATACCCGCTTTTGCAAGTGTTACTCCATGATATGATCCGGTCCTATATGATACTTGGTTGAGAATTCTGGAACTTCTGCACAGAGATGTTGATATCATGATCTTCACCAACACTTGGTTATCTGATCCACACCAGCGTCGGACCGCTGACCACATGCCAGTTGCATACATGACATCATAACATTTTAGCATACATGTTCAGTTACTTCTAAGGATCCCATATCTGAATTATGTCGGATTTTCTTCTGCATTAAAACTTGGATCAAAACGGATGGATTCCTTGGAAATAACCGAACATGGCATTTGCATACATCCTTGCATTTTTTACAGGTGTTCAGAGACAGCTTCTTATCCTGACTTGGTTTCTCTTCAGAATGGTCAATTTGAATCACGACTGTCAAGGTTTAGACATGGAACAACTCCGGGCGGATATGACTGAGATGAAGGCCCAACTGGGGCATGTTATAATGGACATTCGAGCGTTGTCCCAGGATCAGAAATTTCTGAGAGAAGAATTCAACTTGATGAAGACTCAGATAAAGCTGCTTACAGGAATCATGAATGCTATGTCGAAAAAGGAAAATAGTTGTGTGTCCGCCTTTCAAACAGAAGGTCATGTTTCTCCCATCTTCTTGGGATGTCCAATAAATCAGGGTTCTTTAGATGAATTTCCTCTACAGTTCGAATCTCTTCACCAGCAATCGCCACTCGACAGTCAGGAAGAGCATCAGATAGGAACCAACTCCACATGTGAACTGAATGATCCTACACCAATCTTTACCAAAGAAGTGAGCACTTTCTTTCCTTATCAGGGATCCTCCTCAGGCGCTACGCCTTGGTTTCCAGAAGAAATACTTCAACCGATTTCATCTATAACTCCTCCATTGCTAGCAACCCGTTATCAACAGGTTCAAGAAAGGGTTATTGATCCGATACACATGTCTTATGCTGAATTATGTCCACAACTGCTCAAAATGGGATTGATTGAGTGTCACGAGCTAACTCCTCCTTCAGCATGCAGGAATACAAAAGAAGTGGTCAACTTTCCTTCTTCTAGAATCATTGCTCAGGTTAAGTCTTCAAAGGGGCTGCATCAACAATCTTCATTCACTCCTCGGCCAAGTACAAGTAAGAAAGTACAGGGACATGTCAGGCGTCCAACGCAGTGTCAACAACGAAGTTTTCGATCACGACCACAGGGTCAGCAACAACAGGCACCGAGACCGTTTCAGGAAAGAACAAGAGCGAGGAACCGCATATTTGATCCTATCCCATGTCCATATGTTGTATTACTTCCAGAGCTGTTGAAGTTGAACTTGGTTGAGCTCCGTACCATGAGAGCTCCTTCTGCTGATAATCTACCACCAAATTTCGATCCAAACTCCAGGTGCGAATTCCATTCAGGTGCCCAGGGGCACAATATTGAGAAATGTTGGGCTTTTCAGAACAAGGTACAAGACCTAATTGAATCCAAGACAATCATTTTTTCTCCTCATCCAAAGGTATTCCAGGATCTGATGCCTAATCACGACGGAACCAGTGTCACGGTTATTCTACCAGATGGTCCATGTTAAGCTGAAGTCTTCAAGTTAAATATCCAGGACACCAGGGTATTCATGAAGCAAATAGAGCCAGCAGTATTCAAATACTCTCAGTGATGGCATTTATGTGTTTGCCTTTCTTCATTGTTCGTTTTTCATCCCTATTGAGGGGAACTACGTCGCTCTGATTCTTCATTGGTCATCAGTCAATGGAGATACGTAGGCAGAAGATCGTCAGGTCTTTCCGAGCAACCTTTTGGGGCAACTTTACTCCCCAACTTCACTCTTTCCTCCAGATGTCTCGCGTCAGAGTCAGTATAGCTAGAAGAGGAAGTATCACTGCCATGGTTGGGTATGCAACTGCAAATTGAAGATTTCAAGTCTGTAAAAGAGTTACTGATCACTAAAAGTATCCAAGACTGACGGGTCCAGACGGAGCCAAGTCTCCTCAACTACGGCAATATTCAGTTTCTTTACTGCATTTCCATTTGTAGTTTCTTTTATATGCTAAACATTTGTCTACTTGTATGAAATTTGTTTTCTTTTGAATGTTAGCGATAATAAAACTCACATGTTTTTTTTTGAAGTAATTTCATTTGCATTCCCTTATAATTTTGCATATGTATATCTCAATACCATTTGTCATGCTTAAATTCTATGAGGGAGAATGACGAAACAAAAACGCAAAATCTCTAATTGTGCGCTCTCAAGTAAGACCCTGTTGACGATGTACAGGCATTGTTTCAAATCCTAAACACTGGAGATATAAGGAAGATAGACCCTCGCTAACCCCTTTGAGCCTTGAAGTAGGAGTTTCTTTTCACATAAAAAAAAAACCCTCACATGTAACCCAGGGGCAGGGTAGATGTCAGCTAGTCAGACCAAGCGTTCAGAATTTCATAAAAAAAGTGTATTTGGAGATCCGTTGCATTCTACTATGCTAATCAAGAGGTCCAAAGACCCGAAACCACAATGGGTATCCAAGTCAAAAGGTCCAAAGATTGAAAACCACAATGGTTATCCGTCGTCGACCACAAAATGAGGCAGTCACAACTCTCGTGAAGCAATCAAGACAAATAATGTCACGCGACTTAATGCAAAAAGAAAAAGAAAAGAAAAGGCCCGCTAAGTCGAAACTTGAAAACAAGCGACTTAGGCAAAAGTTAGGGCATCCCGCTGGACTTCACAATCAAAGATTCACAAGAATCAGTCCAGGCAAAAGTTAGGGATAAGCAAAATAATGCAAAAGCGAAAGACGGAAAAGGATTACACAAGAAAGATCCTCAAATGAGAACAAAGTCGTGTGACACAAACACAAAAGATAGAGGAGTGACTGACTCTCAGCAATAACCTGATTGGTGCTTGAACTAATAGTAGCAATGGTTCCTCAATCAACACGAAACCCTTATGAAAGGTGAATGCTTGTGAAAACTAGCTAAACATAGGAATGGAGAACATCACGAAGAGTGGGTGGGCACAAATAACTTCGAGCCTTTATCCTTTGTTTCTATAACCGTGAACCAGGCCACGATACAACCCTCAAAAGTCCTAACTGAAACAGGGTTAATTTGAGAGCATACTACTACGAGACCGCGTTCCTGACTCCTATGAGTTGTGCTAAGAGACATTTGTTGGTATTGCATGTACATACTCCCATTCAAAATAAGGTCGTATCTTAACCAGTGATTCTCTCACGAAGGTTAACGATCCATTTTCAAAACTTCAAGATTAACATGTTTGTTGAATTAGGATTTTCATTCTAAGAATAAACATTTTCTCACTTGCATACATTTGTTGAGCATCATAAATGGTTCACATACGGAAATTCAATCCAGAAGCTCAAGCTTGCCAGGTTGAGAAGTCTAAAACTTCCGAAAGACTGTCACGTCAAGGTGCACTTTTCCGAAGAAGCTTTATTAAGCAGAGACTTTCCCAGTCGGTCACAGTAAGAGCTATCCAATCCGGGGCAGTCACGTCGAGCAATCTCTTCAAAATTAGAGTACTGAGCCAATCCGGGGCAGTTACGTGGAGCAATCTCTTCAAATGTCAGTTAAACTGGGGCAATCACCTCGAGATTCAAATCTCTCCAAGAGCGAAGATTAGTCAGTCAAGAGCAAAACTATTCAAGTACTCTTACTGGGGCAGGCCACCCTAATAGTACGAGAGTTCATTCTTTCCTGAAGACAGACGATTGGGAGCATTTACCCGGAGTTTAGAATATCGTGGTCACTTGTCAAGTCAACTATCTCGTTCAGCACTTCTGACAGATACAAACTCATCCACATTGGCAATGGTTACCTCCTCAGCAAGGTCATTACATTGATTCATGCAGTAGTTACAATACCTAAGAGTTTAAAGACGCCAAGTCTTTTTGTAAAATCCTCTTGAGGTAAAATCCATACGGAAGCAGCTGATCCCCAGCCCGGGACAATTTGAAATTTTTCCTCCTCAGCAGGACGTGTCTCGGTGTTGTCATCTCCAACAGGCAAATGGAAGTTGTCCTCACTAAAGTCAGCACTTTTTCTTTCAGTTGGTTTCCTTGATCTTGATTCCTCATTAGATCCAAGGCAATTCTTATTCCCCTAGAAGATTTCAGATAAATCATTCTCCTCCCCAGCAGGTCCATAAGAGTTGATATTCCTCAAGGTATCCTCGGGCACGACCCTCAAATCTAAAAAGTCCAATTTATTTTTGGCAAAGGTGATGATTCGGACAGATGAATTATTCACGCTCTTCTCCGACAGAGATGTTATCCCCACAGGGCTACTTGATATCGAATTCGCGATCATTGTGTTTCCCCACAGAGTCAACAGAGACTTATCACTTCCGCGTCAGGAATTTCCTTTACATTCACCAGTTCATTAACAATACTCAAGACATAATATCCCCAGTGTCATGGGGCAACATACCATGCAATTCAACATATGCAAAGTCCAGCCGCAGACTGGCCAAAGTCCATCTTCGGGTGGCAAATTTCAAAGTCCAGCCGCAGACTGGCCAAAGTCCATCTTCGGGTGGCAAATTTCAAAGTCCAGCCGCAGACTGGCCAAAGTCCATCTTCGGGTGGCAAATTTCAAAAGTCCACCCGCAGTGTGGCAAATCTCTAAAGTCCACCCGCAGTGTGGCAAATCTCTAAAGTCCACCCGCAGTGTGGCAAATCTCTAAAGTCCCCCGCAGTGGGCAAAAGTCTCCCGTAGTGAGCAAAAGTCTCCCGTAGTGAGCAAAAGTCCAGCCGCAGACTGGCCAAAGTCCATCTTCGGGTGGCAAGTTTCAAAAGTCTCCCGTAGTGAGCAAAAGTCTCCCGTAGTGAGCAAAAGTCCAGCCGCAGACTGGCCAAAGTCCATCTTCGGGTGGCAAGTTTCAAAAGTCTCCCGTAGTGAGCAAAAGTCTCCCGTAGTGAGCAAAAGTCTCCCGTAGTGAGCAAAAGTCCAGCCGCAGACTGGCCAAAGTCCATCTTCGGGTGGCAAGTTTCAAAAGTCTCCCGTAGTGAGCAAAAGTCTCCCGTAGTGAGCAAAAGTCTCCCGTAGTGAGCAAAAGTCCAGCCGCAGACTGGCCAAAGTCCATCTTCGGGTGGCAAGTTTCAAAAGTCTCCCGTAGTGAGCAAAAGTCTCCCGTAGTGAGCAAAAGTCTCCCGTAGTGAGCAAAAGTCCACCCGCAGTGTGGCAAATCTCTAAAGTCTCCCGTAGTGAGCAAAAGTCTCCCGTAGTGAGCAAAAGTCTCCCGTAGTGAGCAAAAGTCCACCCGCAGTGTGGCAAATCTCTAAAGTCTCCCGTAGTGAGCAAAAGTCTCCCGTAGTGAGCAAAAGTCTCCCGTAGTGAGCAAAAGTCCACCCGCAGTGTGGCAAATCTCTAAAGTCTCCCGTAGTGAGCAAAAGTCTCCCGTAGTGAGCAAAAGTCTCCCGTAGTGAGCAAAAGTCCACCCGCAGTGTGGCAAATCTCTAAAGTCTCCCGTAGTGAGCAAAAGTCTTCCGTAGTGAGCAAAAGTCCAGCCGCAGACTGGCCAAAGTCCATCTTCGGGTGGCAAGTTCCAAAAAGTCCACCCGCAGCGTGGCAAGTTTCAAAAATCTCCCACAGCGAGCAAAAGTCCACCCGCAGTGTGGCAAACCTTTAAAGTCCACCCGTAGTGTGGCAAAGTATTTTGAAAGGCCAACCGCAGATTGGCGAAAGTCCATCCTCAGGGTGGCATCATATCAAAAGTCCACCCGCAGTGTGACAACTCTTCAAAGTCCACCCGCAGTGTGGCAATGCATTTTGAAGTCCAACCGCAGATTGGCGAAAGTCCATCCTCAGGGTGGCATCAAATCACAGGTCCACCCGCAGTGTGGCAAGTCAGTAGCCATCTGACATCATTCAAAAAGCATCCCCTGTCTACTATTCTTCCTATCATAATTATATCCAAGCAGAGTTTGTTCGGTTAAGTTTACTTCCCTGATCTTCTGCCACAGAGTGCAAATTTTCTGGTTGTTTTTTAGTATTCAATCCCTGCATACTTCAAATGTCTGAAAGCAACTGCTGTCATCCATTCACGTCTACAGAGATTGAATAGGGGCAGCTGTAACACCCCAAAATTTGCCCTCCTATTTTATTATTAACCTAAATGGCTCGTGTTTGATTTCATCTACATTTTTAGTAGGCCATAACTTTGCCTTTGTTCATTGGGATGGAATCACTAAAACATGGGATCAGGCTTTTTCTGGTGATAAGGATTTTTCGATTCAAAAGTGATTCATTTGGTTATTATGCTTAATGCAAGTTTGAGCTCTCGTTGTTATGATCACTTTATAACCCAATGTTATTTCTTAAAGGGCTCAAGAAATTAGATCTTTTATCGTCGTTCTCAATGGAAGAAGCTATGGACTAGGTTGATTCATCACGATTTAAATAATGGTAAAGCTTGAAGATTTGTTTCAAGCTTGGCCATTGAGTTCAATTCAAGTGAAGTGTCAATGACGTCTGGTATTCAAGGTCTTAGCGTTCAAATAAATTTTAAGTGATAGTTGGTGTCGCCATCCATTCAACATTGAATTCAAATTTGGTTTATCACGGCAAAAGAATCCAATTTTTATTCAAAATCCAAGTGATAGTTGTGCCATCTAGGTTATGTTAGCAACTAATATATTTGTTCTTTTTTGGGTCCAAAGATTAATACAATTTTGTAGTCATATTATTCTAAAGCCATATGAGGACTTGAATTATTTAGAAAGTGGCATTATAATTCAAGATACCAACTAAAACTACCTTCCAGCCAAAGAAAAAAAAGAAGGAACAAAAGGGGCTACAAGAAAAAAACGTAAAGAAGAGAGGAAATTCATTGAAAAGTTACAATTAGACTTCATTTAAACTTTAATAAACAAATTTCTAATGTTTTCTTTGCAAATGCAAAAGTAACCAACAGTCTAATATTCCTCCCTTTTCACCGTCTCTCCTATCTCTAAGGACACACACTTTCCAGAGCTTGTCAGCATAAAAGATACATTCGAATGTGCCGCTAGGAAGTAGGTCCCAAACCAAATAGTACGTGAAATTGAGCTGGCTTTGGCAATACTTCAGTCGCTTCTGAATTCCTCAAATTCTAACTGATCATAAGTATGTTCTTACGAAGCATAAGTCGAAGCTCAACGCTACTGGATCACTGCAACAGTTAATGAACTGCATAAGGAATTGGAATTGAGTCTTATCAAATAAAAAATAATTTGAAAAAAATAAGAATGGTTAAGCTATGACATCAACGTTCTAAACATCAGTAATCGGATTATTGCAAGCCACTCTTACCGTCAAAGTATATTTGATATTGGAGATAGATGTACTAAATGAGGCTGTGGAGCCTAGTGCAGCTGTACTCGGTTTTCTTTCTGCCAAACAATAAGGAGAGTGCGGTATTGTTTTTCTAGAGCTGCATCAACGGTTGACGACATCGCATTTGGTATTGGAGTTCAATGGGATATGTCTGCATTAACACGAAAACAAGTGAATGTTAGTGGTAGAGGAACATTGTCTAGTAAGGATGCTGAGGATTATTCCATTTCGAATATTCAAGATACTTACACAGGGAATACATTGAATTCAGTATAGAGAGTGTGCGAAAATTCTTTGACCCAGCACGAGAAGAGGTTGGATGTTCGCCTTGGATCTCTGCAAAGAAAATTCTGAACGTCATGATACATTCAGTTATTACTATATACGCCTAGCTCCTTATTTGTTTTTATCCGGAGGCGAAGAAAAAAGAAATTACAAGCTGCCAAGCAAGAATATCAGTAAGCTTATATCAGTCTCTAACAGAGATCACAAAGTTCACTCTCCTAACTGTTTTTTTAACAAACTCTAACAGAAAAAATGAAATCACTAATTGAAAAATAACAAACTCATAACAGATTTCTAACCGACTTTCCAATTCAACAGAAACTGAGTAACAAAAAATTCGCCTCTATAAGAAGATCGAGGGATCAACTTCTTCAGCTGGTTTTTCTCCTCTCCAAAAAATCTTCTTCTTCCTTCTCCCTCAGGACCATTCTGAATCTTCTTCCTCCTCTAACCTTCTCTCACTCTGCAACAAATTAGCAAACACATCAGAAATGAGGTAAGTTTTCAGGGGGCTAGAGGATAAAACTCAACATTCGGTTTTCCAGTGTTCCAATCTCCAAATACATCCTCCATCATCTTCTTCTACCTATTCGCATAAACTCCATTGCACCTTCAACGACCCCAATCATCAACTTTCAACCCTCACACCTGCACATTGAAAGAGTAACAACAACAATTCAGAACGCTTTCGTAGGTACAAAAAGAATCAAAGTCAGTAAGGGTTTTTGAAAGTGTAACGGAAAAGAGAAGGCATAAGGGAGATACCAAGAAAGCATGTTATCAAACTAATAGAAATCAGAGACTTTCTTCAAGCTTCAATCTCCTGATGATTCGTTTCCAGCTTCATCGATAAATCCGAAGCTTCATCACTTTCGGCCTTTCCTTTTTTCGTTCATCGCCACTACGCTACCGGATTTTTCCCTTCAATCATCTTCGTCAAGGATTTCACCTACAATTGAAAGAATCACATCAACACGGAAACGAATCAACACAAACTCTACACGCGAACAAAAGGCGTCAACAGATTCGTCATCGGGCCATTCTTCGTAACCGTCGTGATTCACTAGGTACGTAAAACGCAAGCTCGCTTTTGGCTTTGAGATTAAGAAGATCTTTGTATGTGAGCGTTTAAAGGCTTAATCCTTGATGATTTTTGTTTATTTAAAATGTTGTGGATGGGTTTCGGAGGAAGACAGAGGAGGATTTAGGTTTTGTTTTTTGGTTAGAGAGGGAAGTTTTGGAAGATTGAGAAGAGAGGGACGGTGGCTACGGTTTGATCTTCTCCGGCGGCATCGTTTCCTTTCCGACGGCCGCTAGGGTTGGCGTGAAAGGGGGAAGACGAAGAGGCACGGCGGCGGAAAAGGGAAAGAGGGCCTAGGGTTCTTCAGAAGAATTTTGCCCCTTTTATGATATTGTTCCTTTTCTTGTTTTTATTGTTGTATAATTTTAGCTGTTAAACATTTGGAGTTAATAAGAATAATAACAAGAAATCAAAAGAAATTAATGTAAATGAGAACTTTAAGAAAAATATTAAGGCTAGTTAAGATGGATATTAAGAATAATAAAAGGTAATTAAGATCATTAAGACAGCATCTTTGGGCTTATTATTATCCTTTACTATTAACACCCCCATGCTAAGCCCAATACATTTTAACCTAAAAAAAACGTTTCTATTTGCACCCCTGTCGCAAGCCCAGCTAGTATTTTTAGCTTAGAAAATTCATTTCCTCACCCCCTGGCTCCTGTGCGATTTGGGCCCATAAGAATTTCTATCCCCACCCCTGTTTTGGGCCCAGCAATCATTTTAACTTAATAGCATTTCTTTCCTCACCCCCTCCCTTATTCCTCATTTCTTATATTTTTATTATATATAGCTTCTTAATTAATTCACAAATAAATAGTAAAATGAATAATAAAAATCTAAAAAAATTATATTAGGATATTAAGCCAATTTAGAACCTTCCCCAATTTTTATTTTCTGAAATTAGTCATTTTTTAATTTAATTTCGAATTTTAATTTAATTGATTTTGTATTGAATTCTCATGTTGGACATATAAAATTGTACAATTTATTTATGCCACTTCCCATATCATTTTTGACCCATTCTTTTTGTATTGATTAGAGGACAAGTTGAAGTACCTATAATATTTTTGGTGTAATTTTTAGGACATTTTTTCTTTTGTTTTGGTAGTATAATTTGTGTAAATTTGTGATGAACCTTACATAGAATTAGATAGTCATTTGCTTTAGTTAGAATAAGAATTCTTTAGAGATTTTTTTTTACACAATAATATAATCAGGTTGAAGACCTTAGGAATTTAATTTCATATTTTTCTCATGACTTTTAATATTTTTTGTCATTTTAATTCATTTCCATCATATTGTACATATTCATGATTCATATCATTCACTAACTATTTGTTTTTTTGTGCAAGGTGTTTTGCAAGGTTTGGCTTATTGGATTTGGATATTTTATGCCTTAATTGTGTTTTATACTTTGTGTATTTTGTGATGTAATAGCTTAGAATTTGTATGCTTTTATAGTTTCCATAAATAGGATAGAAAAGATAAAACGAATCGATAGAAAACCAAATTTTCAAAAACAAATAAAGTATTCGATCCAAAGTCGAGTATATTTTTTAAATAAATAAATAAAGTTGCATGTAACTATAGGGTTCTTCGATCACCATCGTTCCATTCCATTCAACCAAAATCAAACCTTGTATGTTTCATACCATAAGTCGTGTGTCTTAGCACCACGCAACCGACCCACCTCATTGTTTCATCCCGTTTACATTTCATATACGTTTTTACCTACCATGACCTAGGAAGACCCTATTGCTCATTATTAACTTCTTTTACTTGCATGTTTAGTCTTATATCTCTTATATCTCTTAGGTAGATTTTAATTGCAAACCTCACTAACCGTAGGTTATCCATGAATTCAACTAATTTAGGGTAAGTCTAGTTTCCCGTAGAATGTTTACCTTTTATAACTTGAGTCTCTTCTCATCTTAAAAGAAAACCAAAAACACTTAATAAAGGAAAAGGTGTACAATGCGCCACGAGCCTTAAGCTACACGGGAAATGACTAGTGGAGGTCTCCTTCACTCTTCTAGGATGCTTTACAAACGTTCCATTGGGGGCGATCTTGGAAAGTATTCGCTCTTGTGTCATAGTCTTTAGTGTTGTACATTCAAAAAAACATAAATTCAAAACATTTCTTCTAAAAAACAACAAACCAAGAAGTCACGTCTTCTATTCTCATCTCATACTCCTTGCACGAACATGACTTGTCTCGACAGTTCAAACAGCGATACGGTAAACACCCTCGTGTCATAGCCGGTAACACCTGAGCTAGAGCTATGGCAATGTCATCCTAAAAACCACAAACGAGTGTAAGCCTTAGTTAGACGAACTACGGCGTCTCTGATCCTCATTTATCCCGATGAGGTACGTAGGCAGTGGGGTAGGGCCCATTCGAGCACAATCTTTATTTTCCCTACATTTTTCCCCTTTATTCCCATTTGTCAATTTCATTTCTTTCCTCATTTCCATTTCATTCCAGATAGCCATCCTTTTATTCAAACAGCATATTATTTCTCACCCTTTGAAAACAGACTTATAAGCGTGGATCCCGTCGGGTACGGCGGACGGATTGGGGTGCTAATACCTTCTCAATTCGTAACCGACTCCCATATCCAGATCTTTGGTTCGCAGGACCTTGTCCTTTTCCTTCTTCCTTAGGTTTGTGCAACATTACCTTTCCCCTTCCTTCGGGATAAAAATGTCTGGCTGGCGACTCTACCTTTTCGCGCCACTTTCGCGTTTGTACTAGGACGAAAATCCCGGGAGCGACAATAATAGACTGAAATATATGCTTGGATTGGATTTATTTGGTGTATCGTGTGTGTTTGTGTTACAGGTCTTGTAGTGACGAACTAAATCCGTCACTACAAGCTTTAGTGACAGCAAAAGTGTCACTAAAGCCTAAATGGACGGCTGGAGGTAGCAGAAGACATGGGCGCGAATTTAGGTTTTAAAAATTTGACTTATTTTATTAATTATTGTTTGTAGTTGTTTTCACAGACTATGCAGATGATCTGATGGCAATGTGTCGCGCATGTGAAGTCAAGGCCCTGGGTTCGATTCCCAGGTCCCCCCATTCTTTTTAATATTTTGTTCTTTTTTCAAATTTAATATATAATACACTTTGTTCACATTATTCCCAGGAGGCGCACATGACTTGGTGGTAGGGGGTTGGAACCTGGAGTGAGAGAGCAAGGGTTGAAACCTTGGCCTCCAACAATTTGGTTATTTCTCCCTTTCTTTTTATTTCAAATTATATATTTTCATTAATATCTTTTCTTTTTAAAAATTAAACTTTTTCTAAAAAACCTTTTTTTAAAAACCTTTCCTCATAACTTTTTTTTATCATATTATTAGTTTATTTCTTGTAGGTTAATTTTTTATTAATAAATATCATTAGGATTTAATAAGTTTAATTTTTAATATAAACCCTAATATTTTATAAACCTAAACCTTAACATTTTTTCTCAATTCTTTTTTTAAACTTCTTTTTTTTATAAACCCTAACATTTTTCTCAAACTTTTAAACTCTAATTTTTCTTTTAACCCTTAAAAAACATTTTTTTTATCAAACCTAATTTTCAAACATTTATTTCTACCCTCATTTATTTTTATGTTATTCATATAACCTGCCTTGTTATTGCTTTGAATTTTTATCATTATTTATTTTTCTGCCATTATAATTATGTAATTGTCCCAAGGTGTTGTAATAGTTAGGATATTTATTTTCTGTCATTTAAATTTCTGCCATTTATTTTATATTAACTGTGTGAGTTAGTAATATAGGGTGTAAAAACCTAATTGAATTAACCTGGACATAGATCACTAAAAAATAAGATAAATATCTGAAAAATAACACTCACACACGTAAGTCGATCATTCTATGATCGCCATCTACACCTTTTAGGGTCTCCTCTCTCAGTCGCCTTATAAATGGTCAGGTCCCTCGAAAGTGGGGGTGTCTTTAAAAGCAAAGTCCCTTAACAAATAAATCATCATAGTTCCTTCCAGATTAAAAGATCATAGTCCCTCCGAGGTTGCCTACGATATAATGATCTTGTCCCTTCGGTAAAAATGATGATAGTCCCTACGAATTGCTAAAGACACCCCTATAAGTTGCCTTCATTGACCATACGATGACCCTACGCCCGTCCCTTAACAAAATCCAAGGTAATGACTACATACTCCTTAATAGTTAGGACAGTCTTACCCTTGAAAGGAAATAAAAGAATACGAAAGACTAATCTAGGGTAGGTAGTTCTTAGTTACTTGCTCAAATTTCAAAAATTCTTATTCACACCCCACTTTTCAAACGGTTTTCAAACTTAAAAGCTTTGTATACATCCATACGAGGATCATTACAAAAGACTTATGAAAATTTCTAAACACACACTACACAATTTTCAAACAAATAAGTGAGCTAAGTAACTAAGAGCCCACAGATGGGTGCTTACACCTTCTCTTTATATAACCTACCCCCCAAACATAGAATTTTTAAAAAAGGTCTTTCCTGTTCTTTTATACCCTTTCCTATTGGATAAAATAAAAGTCGGTGGCGACTTTTGCTATCTGCAACATAAATGAAAAGTCAGTTCTCCCACCGTGTTACAGAACTGGAGACTCTGTTGGGGAATTCTTAAAGAGGGGTTACCTTAGGAATTAGGATCACTTACTTGTTTGCTTTGCTTTGCTTTACATTTAAAGGATTGTTGTGGGGTTACTGTGTGAAAGATCCTAACCCGGATCTAGTGTACCTTAGGTAAATAGCAATAGACCAAGGAAATTGTACGGTGTATACCGATATGGTTGATCTGGTGTCCATAGTTAGTGTGACTTCTTAGTTGGTGCTTATGTTCCTTAAGTAAGTTGAGGATAATATGGGGCTGCCATACGTTGTCATTAACACTAACTACCCATTAGAACCTTATATCTTGGCCTTTAGAAAGTAGTGAGATAACCGACTTTGGAGAAAATAAAAGTCGGTGGCGACTCTTGCTATCTGCAACATAAATGAAAAGTCAGTTCTCCCACCGTGTTACAGTTACATATCAGAGCAGACGCCACTAACGTGAAGTACTTTGACTTCATCGACCATGAACTCTAACTACTCCTGATTACCTGCACGTTAGCCATATAGAGGAACCATTCAAATAGAAGAGGTAAGACCCCCAAATCAATCAAAAGTAAAGGATGATATAAATATAAGAGTATAAATCATCAAGTTATTCACCCACATCACAACAATCAACAACATCACACACTTTAATTCATATACAGGTAATCACATCAAACATCATGCAACATGACTATCATAAATGAAATGAGGCACAACTAGACTCAATGCATCTAGTACCAATTTGATCCCTGTTTCATGATCATAGTTCTTGTCAGAGCGTCTATTAGTCGCTAACACTCCACATGGGCACACGACAATTGTGATTGCTCACATCCCACATGGGCACAAAATCACCTCAACAACAACAACCATGATTCCATCAAGGAATCCAGATAGACGCTCATACCCCATATGGGTACACATCATCCCACAACTCATGCAAATGATATGCACCTCAACAACAACATACAATGAATCTCGCAAAATAAATGTATTATGCAACTTTAAACCACCACAATAGCATGTTATACAACTATACAACGACACACCATAACAACTCAACAACCACAACATACTTTCATAATTCATCAACACTAACATACTTTTAATCTCACATGCATCACCATAATAATCTCCCAAATTATATCATTGAAAGAAATCATTAACAAAGCTATGAAAAAACCATGCGAAATAACAAGAAAACAACATAAAGATAAGCAACAGTGTCTGGCGCCTCTATCATCTCCCAGTGTTGCACATGCGACGTACCTCCTCACAAAATTCCCAAAAATAGTAGAATACCATGCTACACCTTCTAATCATCGCCCGCCACCAAGCCATCGCCCGGAGGTTTGACTCTACTACCCGGAGGTATGCATGCAACAACAATTCTGCTATCTGCGTTTTTCTACTTTCTCAACCCCAATTTCATCCCCAATTCAGTCCCCATAGTGCACGGATTTTACAACCAAATCCAACAACATTTAGCAACAATTACATACAATATTTTATAAGAAATATCATGAATAAAACTACTCGTTCCAACTCATTAGAATCTACCCTTTTGATCTTACCTGATCAGGAGGGCCTTCCAAGGATTTGAAGACTGGACCAGAGAATGGGTAGAGTGAGGGGGTGTACCTGCAAAGTGCTCCAATGCTTAAGTCAGAAGAGGTACAAAAAATCAAGGTTGTTTTAGAGTGTGTTAGAATACCTGACCCTTAGTTATGAAAGGGTATTTATATTGAGCCCCCAACGCTGGGCCAAGGCTCCTAATGGGCTTGATCTAGCTAGGCCCAAGGAGGAGCTGTCAGGGAACGCGTAAGAAGCGTGAAGACCTAGACCAAAGGTCTGCTCCCTGGTCCAACTGCCCCTATCCCTAAGGAGATAATGCAGGGCAGTTGGGTGACGTGGCAGATGAGGTGGCAGACATAGTTTCTGCCCGACATAGCTCGTGTGCCCATGGTATAGGCAGGTGACATGTGAAGGAGGGTAAGCTGGTGGGGTGCGCGTGTCTCTGCCCGACACGCAGTAGGATGTCGAGGTGGATTGTCATCAGCTCGGATGTCTGGGGCTTTTGCCCGACGCGTTCATCAGCCCGGACGTATGGGCCCACGCCCGACAAGTATTGGGCCGTGCCGTGCATGACGTCATGGCCCAGTCCAGAACAGGAGCCCCCCAAGTCGAGTCTCTGAGTTAGAGTGATGACTTGTATTGCAACCGGGATTCCCGTGTCGAGGAAGAAGCGCGGACGTATGGCATGGAAGATTCCAATAGATTTGCTCGCAACGCTCCTCTTTCCACGGTAGTGTCGGGGATGGAAATTAATCAACGGGTGCGCACCTTCCTCGTAAAGGCCGAGGGCTTGATGCGGGGATAGGATGTCTTGATGAGTCGGGGAGATGGGCAGATGCTCGGCGTCGCTTCAGTTTCTTTTTGGATAGACGTGTTTCAGACTTAATGGCGTCGCTTAGTTTTGTGTGCAAAGGCGGCGTAGGCAGTAGGCAATGATGACCTAGCGCGTTGGCCCATGCGCCTGGGACTATATAATGAAGTTGAGTGACTTCATTTTCACTTTTTCGCTCCTACGTTCACCGGAAGCTCTGAAGAATCCTCCTACATCTGCCCGTCTCGCCGCCTGAACCACCGTCTCTGCCCGTGCGCCACCGTTTCTTTCTCAATTCCACATATGTCAGGTACCATTTTGCTTCTTTAATCCATTATTTTCCCCTCTTTGTGTCAAATATCTGCAAATGCATGTTATACCCATAGTAGGTTGGTTAGATTTGACTTAGGAATAGTAAAATGGACTATAGATGGTAAAAAATAGGGTTAGGGTTAGACTGTCCCGGGCAGAAATTACACATGCCGGGCAATATTTGCATAAGCATATATGAACTTTCTGCCCGGTCTCTTAAGAACACGCGTATCTTTGCGTCGAACACGTTGTCAGTGTCCGTTGCTGCTACGCCCTTTCACTTGACCTGCAGTGGAAGGGTGGATTTGATATGACGTCGAATTCACTCTTTCTGTCTGCGTTTCAGGTGCTACCGGGCGTTTACGACCGAGGAGGGAAGACTCTGGGTCCTCGTCTGAAGATGCGGCCATCACTCGTTTACCCGTCGGGGATGGGAGTGCCAGGGATGGTACTGAGCACGCCTCGTCCTCCGGGCAGGTTGATCTCTCCTGGGTTGCGGATGAACCTTTGGAGGAGGAGTCCTATTTCTGTGACGAGGCTATCCCCGCTTATGCCGTGGTCGAAGACAGAAGCCGGGAAGATCCGGAGAATTGGTATTGCTGTGCCCCTAAGGAGGAGGACCGTATATGTCATCATTTCCCGGGGAAGCAGTTCACGATGTACGAGTTCACTTTCCGGGAGGCGGGCATCAGGCTGCCCTTTAATTCCTTCCAAATGTCCATCTTTAAATGGCTTCGGCTGGCGCCGTCCCAACTGCATCCCAACGCCCTCGCTTTTATACGGGCATTCGAGTTGGTCTGCTGTTTCCTCGGCATTGGGTGCACTCGAGCCCTTTTCTTCCATGTCTTCCACCTCCAACGGTCCGGTCTCCATGGGCGCCACAGTTGGGTTTCTTTTAAGCAGCCTGTGCGTTTGTTCAAGACGTACGTGGACTCTGCCCGTCATTTCAAGGGTCGTTGGTATGTGGTGAGACCGATCACCCATGCCGCCCTTCATTCCCTTTACTATTATCAACGAGCATCAAACGGGGAGGAGAAATTGATGTCGAAGATACCGCTGAGGTGGCAGCGCGATCATTTCGACCTCACCACTGCTCACTATAGGGTCAAATTTGCGATGCTCGGTGTCGAGGATAGGCTCGCATATAAGAAGCTGGTTGATTACGTGCAGAGTTTCAATCTGGGGGTCTGGACGAATCGACAGGGCGTGCCCTATCTTGACGAGGCCGGAATGCCAATCACTGAGACCCGCATTATTAATACGAAAGCCTTGCTCGAGTGCAGGACCGAGGAGAAGGCTTTAGAATTATTGAGTAGGCAGACTTTTTCCTGATCTTTTATTTTTGTCTATGTTTTCGCTCGCTAATGTTTGCGTGTAATGTTTTGTAGGTGCTATGCCCACTACGCGTGACCGGGTCCTTAAGCTGGCCAACCAGGTCGGTGCGTCGGACCGGGTACCGAAAAAGAAGAAGAAAACCGTGGCCCGTGTTCAGGTGGCCGCTGCTGATGTTGGGGTTGGGACTTCGAACACAGCGAGTCCGACACCCTCCTCTCCTCCTCGGGCGTCGATGATAAATATTCCTGACAGCCCACCTCAATCGGCCTCTCCTCTTCACAAACGGAAGCGTCCGGCGGGGAATCTTTCGAGGTCATCATTAGGAAGTGGGAGTCCGGGTGGACCGGGCAGCTATTTATTACCCCCTTGCTATGTGGAGCGGTCTTTCTTCAAAGTTGAGGATGCGATCGCGGTGCCGGCGCCTGAGGCAAGGGCTATCCTGGACCAAGAGGCTGGTGTCCGACGCAAGGAGCTGGCGAGAGACCTGGCAGCTGTCATCCGGGTGATGGAGACGGCCATGGTCTTAACTGATACTTCAGTCTCTATTGCCTCCCTGGAAGACGCTCTCGCGCAGGTTCGGTCGGAGAAGGACAAGCTGTCCAAAGATCTGTCGGACTACAAGGAGGAGCATCAGCTGCAGGAGGGGCTGAACAAAAAATTGGAAGAGGTTGAAAAGGAACGAGATCAGCTGAAGGCGGCCAAGGTGAACTTGGAGGAGCAGGTGGCCGGGCACCAGAAGCTGATCGAGGATAATGCTGAACTGCGGACTCAGCTCGCATCTCTCGAGGAGAAGGTCCGTCCTTTGGCTGATGAGACTGAGGAAGAGCGCGGACTCGGTTCTCGTGGTGAGCTGCTAGGGCACATACGTTCCCTTAACCAGGACCTCGTAGTTGTGTTCAAGGAGGGTTTCGACAATGCCGTCGAACAGCTGAGGCTTCTGAATCCGGAGTTGGTGACGGAGGGGTCGGCTCACAACTACTGTGTCCGGGAGGGGGAAATTGTGTGCCCTTTCGAAGCTGAGGAGGAGCTAGGGGATGACGAGGACGAGCTGGAAAATGTTGAAGAGGAGCTCCGGGCGGAGTCTTAATTAATTTTTTATTTGTTTTTGTTTTTCTCATGGCCTGCGTGCCTTGCTGTATGGCCTGCGTGCCCTTTATGTATTTTGGCCTTCGGGCACATGTAATTTGGCCTTCGGGCGTACTTGGCCTCGGCCGTTGTTTTGTTTTTTAAATATATGAATGTTTTCTTTGGTCATTCTTTATGTTCGGTTATGTACCATATTTGCTTGTTTATGAACTTATGTTCTGCTCGACCTGGTTAGTCTCCTCGGTTTAGGGAACCGATGAAGAATCGGGCGTCGTGCCCGTTTGGATCGAAGCCCGAGTTCGTTATTCAGGACTCCGGCTTCGAGGCTTGGGCTTTCCCATCGCGAGCTGGGTGCCCTACCTGTCGTGGTACTTCGACATTGGTGCTCGATGGAGATCCCAATCGTCGGGGAGGGTTGTGTTCGCTGGAGGGGTCGGTATGTCCCCGGGTCTTGCGGCTCCTCTCTGTCGTTTTGGAGACGAAGAGCGTGGTCGTACCACCCACGTCTCCCCGTGATATATTTAGCTGTAGTATTGTCTAAGTTTCTCTGCGTTCCATGGTCGAGCGAGTTCTTCCCCTTGTAGGTTTTCTTGGTAATAGGCCCCGTTGCTCGTCTTGTCGCGGACGCGGTAGGGGCCTTCCCAGTTGGCGGCCAGTTTACCCTCTTTTGGGTTTTTCTGGTTTCTTCTGAGGACCAGGGTGCCCACCTGGAACTCTCTTCTTATGACCTTCGCGTCGTAGCGTAGTGCTATTTTTTGTTTGAGGGACATTTCCCTGAGGGCTGCTTCGGAACGGATCTCGTCGACTAGGTCGAGCTCGGCTCTAAGAGCCTCGTCGTTCATTTCCTCGTCTAGGGGTTCCTCTACGCGCCTCGACGGTTCCCGTATTTCCACCGGGATGAATGCTTCGGTGCCGTAAGTCAGTCGGAATGGGGTCTCCCTGGTGGTGGAGTGGGGTGTCGTGCGGTACGCCCATAGGACGCTATGTAGCTCCTCGACCCATGCCCTCTTCGCCTCGCCGAGCCTGCGTTTGAGGCCACGTAAGATTACTCTGTTGGCCGCCTCCGCTTGCCCGTTCGTTTGCGGATGTTCGACGAATGTGAAATGCTGCTTAGTACCTAGGCTGGCGACGAAGTCTTGGAATCCTTCGTCCGTGAATTGTGTTCCATTGTCCGTGATGAGGGCCTGGGGTACGTCGAACCGAGCGGGGATGTTGCGTTTAAAGAACCGGAGAATGTTCTGCGCGGTTATTTTAGCCAATGCCTCTGCTTCAATCCATTTCGTAAAATAATCCACCCCGACGATGAGGTATTTATTCTGGTACGATCCGGTGACAAAAGGTCTGAGGATGTCCATGCCCCACCATGCGAAGGGCCACGGGGAAGACAGTGATTTTAGGTCATTCGGGGGTGCGAGGTGCATGTCGGCGTGTCGCTGGCATTTATCACATTTTTTTACGTGCTCCTTTGAGTCGTGTTGCATGGTCGGACAGCAGAGTCGCCAAGCTGTCGCTCCCTATAAATGGGACTGGGCCCAGATAAAGGTACAGACGCGAACGGTCGGCGAGAGGGACAATGAGAACACACAGCCGTGAACTCACTGGAGAAGAAAAGAGTCGCCAGCTAGGCATTTTTATCCCGGAGGAAAGGTAATGCTGCATAGACCTAGAAAGATATGGATAAGACGGTTGCGAACCAGAGAGACTGAGAAAGGGGGTTGGTTACAACCTGGGAAGGTATTAGCACCCAGATTGTCCGCCGTACTCGACGGGATCCACGCTTAGAATATTTGTGTTTAAAGGGGTAGTGTCAGTGCAATTTGTGTATAAAATAGCTGGAAAAGAATGTACAGGTGTCAGTGTAAAAGAAGTGAAGTGTGATGTGTATAAATGATGTGTCAGTGTAAGGAAAGAGTATGCTCATGATCATGAGGCTAAGAGAATGATGTTTGAAAGAGGGGGAATATACAGAGACTTTTGTTCGATAACTGTTAAGTTATGCCTACGTATCCTCTCGTGCAATGAGGAAGTCAGAACACCGTAGTTCGACCCAAAGAGACTGAAAGATAAATTGACTTGATGAACTGCTTACTTGTCCATGCTCAAGTGTATGACCTGTCTGGCTCAGGTGCAAACTGTCTTGCATTAGACGGAAGAAGCAAGTTCTCGTTTGTGAGTGAATGAGATGAGAAAAGAATCCCGTAGGAGACGATTATTGTTTGTTTTTGTGTTTTCAGTCTTTTATTGCTTTTGGGATTTTGTCATAAGAAAATGAGCTTAAGCCTAAACCAATGGGTTAGCAAACTCATCACATCCTCCCTCTGATTAGGGGTAATGAGAATACCTTAAGTGTGAAGTCAGCATCTCACACTTAATCACCGTGGTGTAAGATTAAGATCATTAACCTACTTGTGATTAGTTAGATGTTTTTGTTGTTTTTGTTTATTGTTAAGTAATGAGCTTAAGCCATAATCAGGGATTAAACAGACTCATTACACCATCCTAATAGAAGGATAATAGATGAGAATGTTTAAGCCGAGGAAAGCTCCTCAACTTAATCCATGATTAGGGATTAACCTCATGACAAAACAAAGCCTTTATTAGATGGATTTTAGTTAATGGTATGATGAAGAAGTGATTTTTAGGGTTTGTAAGACAACTTGAGGGGGACTTGTCCATTAACACTAGGGTTAGTCCTTCTTAACCAGTTAAGGAAGAATTAGAACCCTAATGCAAGGCCCAAGTTACAAGCTTGATGTCTTGATGATTATTAGATGAATTGATTAAGGGATTTAAACACATTAAGGGTTTAACACTTAGGATTAAAGTTATACACTCCATCCTAATAGAAGGATGCAGGCATAAGCTTAATCACAAAGCCTTAAAGCCTTTAGGGTTTAGTCCCTGATTATGGGGTGAGAAGAGAAGACTCAAGAGAGACACAAAGGTAAAACTAATAGGGGAGACTAATCAAAACCCTAATCATTGTCATGCTTGGTTGTTCCTAAGGTTTGTGAGGTTTTCAAGAGAAGCCTTCAATGGAACCACCAGGAAGCAGATGAAAGGATCAAGAGAAGCAAAGCAACTTGCTTCATTCAAGAAGTCAAGTCACTTGAAGAAAGAAAGTAGGGAGAAGAAGAATGAGCAAGCTCATACCCAAACACATATAAAAATGCAGCATGGATGCAAGAGAGATGAAAAGAAAAGTTGTGAGAAGTGAAGGCAAATTCACTTCTCAAAGTCACTTACCACCTGAAAGGTTAGAAGAGAAATGCAGTGCAATGCAAAATGGGATGAGATGACATGATGAGAAACAAAACCAGAAGCATCCACATGATGCTAATGATGCTATGAGATGCTACAAACATGAGGCAGCACATGGAGATGATCATACAAGTTCATGAATGCAAATGAAGCAAGCTAAGGAGCATGAACATACATGAGAAGTTATGCAATGCAAATGGCATACAACATGGAAAATGCAAGATGCAATGATCAAACATGCTTTTAATATGTCTGATGATGTCAAATGAACCAAATGGATGCTTGAAATGTCATGGCAAGTCATGTTATGCAAGAGAATGCAAGATGGATGCATATGGAAGCCCAAATTAGGGTTTATGAACAATACATCAAACAAAAACCAAAATCAGAAGCAAACCCTAAGATAAAAAATTGAAAATGCCACTCAAAGGACCCCTAATCCTATACTAACTCAATGCCCAAAGGAGAGGTTTCAACTCTTAACCAAATTCAAGTTATGGTTTTCTTAAGATTTCTAGGGTTTTAGGGTTTCCAAACAAAAGAAATGTCAAACAAATGGAAAATGAAAGATCAAATCAAAGCCATTTAATCTCATAAATTACATGCTAAACACAATGCAATGCAAAAAGAATCAATGTCCAACTCTTCATGGATAGGCAGAAATGATTTTTTTGAACTTTGGATCAAATAAATGCCTAAAAATGATTTTAAATCAATGAAAAATTCTCAAAATGCATCAAGATCAGAAAATAAATTTGGTTTGAAGGTTGGACAATGTTTCTAAATGTCTTAGAACATTTCATGAATTTTTTGGTGATTTTTAAATACCTAAAAGTATTTTTAATAAATTAATCTTCATTAATCAATTAAAAATAAACTTTTAAATATTTAAAAATACTTTTTAAATGCTAAAAATGAAAATAAAAATATTTTTGTGTTTTAAAAATTAGTGAAACTCTTGACAAAAAGTTTCATAATTTTTAAAACAATTTTGCTATTTTAAATAAATTGTACAAAATAAAACAAAAGAAATGAATTAAAAATGAAATAAAGGAGAAGTATGCGCAATGGAGGGCTAGGATTCATTCTGGGGAAACAAATGTTGACTGCGCGCGCAGATCAAAGGCTGGAATTCAAACTGA
Source organism: Lathyrus aphaca (assembly GCA_963966055.1). Lineage (NCBI taxonomy): Eukaryota > Viridiplantae > Streptophyta > Magnoliopsida > Fabales > Fabaceae > Lathyrus > Lathyrus aphaca. The sequence continues at coordinate 679,275,221 of OZ014519.1, read as the reverse complement.
ATTAATCTCATTTAATTAAATAAATAATGGTGATTAGGGTTTAATGACTGCATCCCAGCCATACACACGCGCGCGAAGTCAACAAAGTCCAAGCATCCAACGCTCCAGATTCAAATGGACTTAATTACAGGATTAAAACCCTAATGATTTTCAGGTGGCCGGAGAAGACCTCCGGTCGTCTTCTCCGGTGGGAACCCCACCTGAAAATCCCTAAAAACCTAAAAACGCAACAAAAATGAAAACCAAGCATACAGAAATGATTCCCATAACCCACTGAATCAAAACCCCATCACAAACATCATTTATATTCCCTCAAGCTCATGAATAGAAACAAACATTTTTTAGGTCACAGAGTTTCAGAACACGATTACATCCTCATTTTCCAACCATTTTCAAAACTAAAGACATCAGAACAATCAGTGAATCATGAAGAACAACTTAAGAACTTAAAAAAGGATTTCTGGAAAAAATGTTCTTGAGCTACCTGAGTTTCGAAGCTTTCACTCTTGCAACTTTCTGTCCCTTTCCTTTGATGAAAACCACTCCTTATGACCCCTTGATGATGTTTGGATGCTTAGAAGAAATTTATGTTGGCTGGTTAAGGAGTTTGAACAGCTTCTGCTCAAGCTCAGTTGAAAACGGTGATGGTGATTCAGGCTGTTTCAGGCATGGGTGAGGGGTTCTCTGTGCTCAGGGTGATGAGTTGAGAAGGTTTATGGAGTTTGTTTGAGTGTCTATGGCCTGTGGAGTGAGTTTCGAATGCTTTGGCTTTTGGAGTGAAAAATGGAGAAGCTCAGTTCTTGCTTGGTCCAGGCCTAAGTTTTGCTGGTTTTGGCTCAGTGAAGCAAGGTAAGTTGATCAATGGATTTGGTTCTTGTGTTTGTAAGCTGTGGAGACAAATTCGAAAGGTTTTGCTTGAGAGGGTGATTTTGTGAATGTGAGTTGTGGTGAGCTTCAGCCTTGCTTGATGTATGTTATGGCCAGCATTTGCTTTGCATAAAGAACTCCCATTGGTCAGATGATGTGACCTGGCCTGCTGTGATAGGTAAGTTCACTTTTTGCAAAATGTCAACTTTGGTGTAAGGAAAGCATGGGTTGAGCCCTAGGCTAGTACATGTACATGGGCTGGCGCAGCATGGTGTGTGAGGGAGGCTAGCATGGTTCAGCATCCAAGACATCAAGTGGATGGAAGTGTTATGATGATTTTGCAACTTGTTTACTTTTGAAACTTCATGAAAATCTCTTACTTTGCCAACCATGAACATGTGATCTTTTGGTTCAAATCTGATTTTTAGGTCACATGTGATGTTTGTGTAATGGTTTGATGTCAATTAGAAGTTACATTTTGCCTTGGTTCATGATTTTGCAAATTTTCCAATTGGTGCATAGCTTGAAAATTAGTGATTTTTGCTAACTTTGACACACCATAACTTTTGATCCAAGATGAATTAGGTCATGTTCTTGTACTTTTTGAAAAGGGAAAGATATAATCTACAACTTTCATGACCAAAGTTTTTCCATTTGAAGCATTTTTGGATCAAAAAGCAAGGCTTGAAAAGTGGCATAAAATGACATATTTCTTAAAAGTCAACCATGCCCTAAAAAGTCAACTTTGCAAAAACTTGTAATTCTTGAATTTTGTGAACTTCAACCTTCTTTCATGATCAAATAAAGATCATATACACTCAAAATGATGAAGATCACCCCTTGGTTGGGTCATTGGGGGCCTCAGATGCCCTGATTTTGCACTGACTTGTCCAGAAAGTCAACTCTTGATCAGATGACTTCCCCAAGGAATTTCTTCATGAAAATTGATATGCATACTCCCTATACCATATAGATACCAATGGAAACAAGAATGACCAAAAAAGTTGGAGTTATGGCCTCTGAAACCAAAACCCTAATTTTAGGTCAACTGTGCAGTCAAGCCTGGCTCTGCTTCCATACCAATCCCAGTTCTTGTGATTCTTTGACATTCTTGACTTTGAGAGGATATAATATGATACTTGAACACACATGGACCCCTTTGAAGTGATTGACGACCTTTGGAATGGCTCAAGTAGCTCTTGGATTGCTCAGATCACAAACCCTAGATGCAGATGACTTAGAATCTATGCAGTGAATCAAAAATGTGATATGAGATGGTATGATTGAGTTTATGCATATGAAATGATCACAAGCCATGGTGTGAATGGGTGAGGGAAAATTTGGGGTGTTTACAGCTGCCCCTATTCAAACATGAGTTAGCTGTGCAGGATGTAAGCAACGGCTTGACAGGCAAACAAGATAACTTGTGGTTGAATACCAAAGACAGTCCAAAATTTGCACTCACAGAATGAAGAAGAAAAGGGATATAGATTGTAAAGGAAAATAAAGTATATTGTAAAGTGTGGGCGACGGAGGACGACCGTCGAGCAGAGGACGACTGCTGGGTAAAGAGCAATGACGGGGACGGCCGACATGCTGGGAAAGGTGTGGGAAATACAGCAATGACGGGGACGGCCGACATGCTGGAGATAAAAGGTAAAGCCAAGACGGGGACGACCGACTAGCTGGAAAAATAAGATATCATGATGGGGACGGCCATCAAGATAAAGTTGTAAGATTCTCTGGGAATTAATGAAACATGACGGGGACGGCCATCAAGTTCATAAAGTAAAGCAATCGACGATGGGGACGGCCATCGGGTTAAAAAAGAAAAGGGACCACGACGGGGACGGCCATCGGGTTAAAGAATAAATGAAATAAACAGATGATGAGGTACGGTCATCAAAGGTGAAGGACGATCACCTAGCAGGGGACGGCTGCTCTGTTGGGGTTAAGATGAGGGACGGTCATCTAAGGTGGAGGACGACCACCAGGCAGGGTACGGCTGCCAAAAATATCGCGACATAGGAAGAATGCCGGATAAAAGGTCAACGATGGGGACGGCCATCGGACGAGCATGATGGAGGACGACCATCAAGAGGTGGAGGACGACCACCTAGCAGGGGACGGCTGCTCTTGAGGTTTCTCATGACATAGGACGAATGTCAGATAACCAAAAATCAACAATGGGGACGGCCATTGGATAAAATGATGAAGGACGATCATCAAAAGGTGGAGGACGACCACCTAGCAGGGGACGGCTGCTAAAAATCAACGATGGGGACGGCCATCGGATGAGCATGATGGAGGACGACCATCAAGAGGTGGAGGACGACCACCTAGCAGGGTACGGCTGCTCTCAAGGTTTATCATGACATAGGACGAGTGTCAGATAAAAAGGGAAGATTTGCTTACTTGGCGATCTACTGGGGATATAGTAAACACGGACGAGTGTTTACAACCAAGAAAAGAAAGTATAAGTGTTTAGGTGTTGTGTATAGATTAAAGATGCGGACGAGCATCCTTAAGACTACGATACGGACGAGTATCGGGTAGAAACAAACTGACACATGTTCAGAGATGATGATACGGACGAGTATCAACGGGTTAACAACGAACACGGACGAGTGTTGAATCTGAAAGAATTCTTCTGGGGAATAGTAGACACAGACGAGTATCTATATTCAAGAGGACATAAGTGTTTGACACAGTGTATGGATTAAAGATACGGACGAGCATCCTTAAGACTATGATACGGACGAGTATCATGTAGAAACAAACACTGACGCATATTCTGAGATGATGGTACGGATGAGTACCAACTGGTTAACAAAGAACACGGACCAATGCCGAATTTGTGGGGATATAGATGGCATATACAAGATACGGACGAGTATCTGTATAAGTATGAGTGTGAATATTGTATAAATGAGTGTTTATTTGCTGGGGAGAGTGACACGGACGAGTGTCAAGAGAGAAAAGTATAATAATATCAACAAGTATATGGGTCGTAAAAGTGTAGGCGGCTGCGCTGGGGATATGACACGGACGGGTGTCAAGAAAATGTATACACAAGAGTATCTGTGAGTGCAAAGAGGATGTCTTTGGCTTTCTGCTGGGGATATGACACGGACGGGTGTCAGGAAGTATCTGTAATACGGGTGGTTTTGTTTGTAAAGAGTGTTCAGGCGACTTTACTGGGGAGCAATGACACGGACGGGTGTCCAAAGGAGTATATACCGGCGTTTGTGAATTGTGAGGCAACTGCTTTTGTTGGGACTCTAGTGGGGATTTTGGGGGAAGTATTCTGCATTCTGATGAATGGTTACTAGTCACAAGTGTCCGGTTCATAACATGGCTTATGATTATGCTATGTGTTTGATTTTTGCCGTAATGCTCCGTATTAGACGGAATGCTACGCTTTGTGGGTGAATATGATGCAAATGCCATGATTATGCAAAGATACCAATCCGGGATTCGGATCCCGCTGCCATGGAGATCTCTGGTCGATCTGTTGCAATGGACATCCCAGCTGGGGATGAGATTGCCGGTGGATCCGATGATATGATATTTGCTTGGGGAAAATAAGTCACTGATAGACCTATCCTGATAATGAGGGACCCAGCTGGGGTTTGTAAAAGCCTTCTGTACTCTATTGTGACTCCTTCATGCGTTGCCCTTCCGAGTAGCGGCTGAGGATTCCGTGGGGAGATGATTCCCTGATTTCTGCATTCTGCTGAGGAAGAATGATCGGCACTACGGCTGGGGAAATTGACAAGTGGCAACTAACTGGGGAAAGTTGTTGGCAACTCAGCTGGGGGGAAAAACCTCTGGTGCCAAGAGTGAGTATTGATTTGCCAGCCTGATGGGATGTAACTTGCATGCCCCAAGTTGCGTTCTGGATACCTGCAATCCTGCAAAGATAAGGAAACGCACAAATGGTCTCGAGGTATCCTTTACTGGATTCCGTCGTAGGAGTTAAGCACTTTCGAGAGTAAGTATATTCCCTGCCAGCATGTGTTTTTAGAGAAAAACATCTGTACTCATGCAATTAGTTTTTTAGAGACATCAGACATTCTTCGCAAATAAAAATGTACAAGACGAAACATGACTGAAAAATCTGATTTTATTAATTCATGTGCCATGAATTGGCAAGATACAGTCAAGGAAACATATCTCCTGAAATGAGGGGATTGTTACAAATTGGGAAACAAAGTGCTGGCGATGTTGATGACGCTTTTCAAAGGAGCTTCCTTTTCCGCTATGACTCGTATGACTTTTGACGTTCTTCTCGTCTTGCTTTCTGGAGAAGGTTGATTCTGACTGAAGCTTGATCCTTTCGAAGCTTACCAAGTTGTAAGTGATACAGACGAATTCAGAGTGCAGTTGTTCGCTTATTCCCTTGTTTTGCATGGATCGCCCTTTCGGGTTTTCAATCCATCGGGATACCCATTTTTGCCTGAGTTGTCCAATGCGGCTCTTCAACTCAGCGGGTGTACATTTTTGTTTATTTTCCCTTATTTTTGCCCGAGTCTTTTATTCTGTTTTTGACTCGCCGGGATGCCCTATTTTTGCCTGGACTTACATTCTGTTTTTATGTCCAGCGGATCATTTTATGCGAAGTATTTTTTAACTGCATCTGAATTCACAGGGGATGGGAAGTCTTCACCATCCATAGTGCTGAGCATCAGTGCTCCACCAGAGAAAACTTTCTTTACCACGAATGGTCCTTCATAATTGGGAGTCCATTTGCCCCTGTGGTCTGTATGAGGAGGGAGGATTCTCTTCAGCACGAGATCTCCTACTTGGTACCCTCGATGCCTGACTTTCTGATCGAAGGCTTTCTTCATTCTCTTCTGATATAACTGCCCATGACAGATTGCAGCCAATCTTTTCTCTTCAATCAGGCTCAGTTGTTCGTATCGGGATCGAACCCATTCTGCTTCGTTCAGTTTAACATCCATCAATACTCGCAGAGAGGGTAATTCAACTTCAACTGGTAGGACTGCCTCTATACCATACACAAGTTGATACGGTGTTGCCCCAGTGGATGTTCTGATTGACGTACGGTACCCATGCAAGGCAAATGGTAGCATTTCATGCCAGTCTTTGTAGGTGACTACCATCTTCTGCACAATCTTCTTGATATTCTTGTTAGCCGCCTCAACAACGCCATTCATCTTTGGCCTGTAAGGAGAAGAATTGTGGTGTTGGATCTTGAAGTCCCGGCATAACTCAGCCATCATTTTGTTGTTTAGATTGGAACCATTATCAGTAATGATTCGCTCGGGAACTCCATATCGACAGATGATATCTCTCTTCAGAAATCTGGCTACCACTTGTCTCGTAACATTTGCATATGAGGCTGCTTCAACCCACTTGGTGAAATAATCAATGGCGACCAGGATGAATCTGTGGCCATTTGAAGCAGTTGGCTCAATCTTGCCAATCATATCAATGCCCCACATGGCAAAGGGCCATGGTGAAGACATTATGTTCAAAGGATTGGGAGGCACATGCACCTTATCCGCATAAATCTGGCATTTGTGGCATTTCCTGGCATAAGCACAACAGTCTGCATCCATTGTGATCCAGTAATATCCTGATCTTAACAATTTCTTAGCCATGGCATGCCCTCCGGCATGGGTACCAAAAGATCCTTCGTGCACTTCATGCATCAACAAATCTGCTTCCGTCTTGTCAACACATCTGAGGAGTACCATATCAAAGTTCCTTTTGTATAAAGACCCATCAGTGTTCAGAAAGAAACTACCAGCAAGCCTTCTCAAAGTCTTCTTATCATTGGAAGATGCCCCAGGCGGGTATGTTTGATCCTCCAAGAAGCATTTAATGTCATGGAACCAAGGCTTATCATCTTTGACAATATCTGCTGCAAATACATATGCTGGTCTATCAAGTCTGGACACTGAAATCTGAGGTACAAAGTTGGCAGCCTGAACTTTGATCATGGATGAAATGGTAGCAAGAGCATCTGCAAACTGATTCTCGTCCCGAGGGATATACTCAAGTTTGACCGTTGTGAAGAAAGTCAATAACCTTCTTGTATAATCCCTGTAAGGTATCAGATGATCCTGGTGGGTGTACCATTTGCCGTTGGTTTGATTAACTACCAGAGCTGAATCTCCGAATACCGTTAAAGTCTTGATCCTGAGGTCAATGGCTTCCTCGAGACCCATAATGCAAGCTTCGTACTCAGCTTCGTTGTTAGTGCAGTTGAAAGTGAGTTTTGCCGAGAAAGGCATGTGAACTCCCTTAGGCGTAATGAGTACTGCACCAACACCACGACCATTCATGTTAACAGCCCCGTCAAACATCATAGTCCATTCTTCTTCTGGGTCAGGCCCTTCAGTGTGAATAGGCTCTTCATGATCTTTTGTTTTAATGAACATGATGTCTTCATCAGGGAAGTCAAATCTCATAGGCTGGCAGTCATCAATGGGTTGCTCAGCAAGATATTCAGACAATACACTGCCCTTGATGGCTTTCTGAGAGGTGTATTGGATGTCATATTCTGTGAGGATCATTTGCCATCTTGCAACCCGTCCGGTAAGTGCTGGCTTCTCGAAAATGTACTTAACTGGGTCCATCTTTGAGATCAATAAAGTAGTGTGGGTCAACATATACTGTCTTAGTCGGCGAGCAGCCCACGCTAAAGCACAACAAGTTTTCTCGAGCAGTGAATAACGTTGTTCACAGTCGGTAAACTTTTTGCTTAGGTAGTATATTGCATACTCTTTTCGACCAGACTCGTCATGCTGGCCCAGCACACACCCCATTGACTCTTCTAATACTGTCAAGTACATGATCAGAGGTCTTCCTTCAACTGGAGGCATAAGGATTGGAGGTTCTTGTAAGTACTCTTTGATCTTGTCAAAAGCCCTTTGGCAGTCTTCGTTCCACCTGACCGTCTGTTCTTTTCTCAACAGCTTGAACAAGGGTTCACAGGTCGCTGTAAGGTGAGATATGAACCGTGAAATGTAGTTCAATCGACCTAAGAACCCTCGAACTTCTTTCTCAGTTTTCGGTGCAGGCATCTCTTGAATGGCTTTGACTTTATCAGGGTCAACTTCAATCCCTTTCTCGCTTACAATAAAGCCCAGCAGCTTACCGGATCGCACCCCGAATGTGCATTTGTTGGGGTTCAACTTCAGTTGGTACTTCCTCAGACGCTTGAACAGTTTCAACAGATTCACCAGGTGGTCTTCTTCAGTAAGGGACTTGGCGATCATGTCATCCACATAACATTCTATTTCTTTATGGATCATATCGTGGAACAATGTCACCATAGCCCGTTGATATGTTGCACCAGCATTCTTCAGTCCGAATGGCATCACTTTGTAACAGAACATGCCCCAGGGTGTGATGAAAGTTGTCTTCTCCATGTCTTCAGGGGACATTTTGATCTGATTGTATCCTGAAAATCCGTCCATGAAGGAGAATACCGAGAACTGAGCCGTATTATCTACCAATACGTCAATGTGAGGTAATGGAAAATCATCTTTCGGGCTGGCTCTGTTCAGATCCCGGTAGTCAACACACATTCTTACTTTACCATCTTTCTTAGGCACAGGTACTATGTTAGCAACCCACGGCGGATAGCTAGTTACGGCAAGGAACCCGGCGTCCCACTGCTTTTGCACCTCTTCTTTGATTTTCATAGCCATGTCTGGGCGAGTACGGCGCAGCTTCTGTTTGACCGGTGGGCACTCTTCTCTCAAAGGCAGCTTGTGCACAACAATGTCGGTGTCCAACCCTGGCATATCCTGATAAGACCAAGCAAACACGTCCACATATTCTTGAAGCAGATCAATTAGTTGTCTCTTCACTGAGTCTTGTAAGCAGGCCCCGATTTTAACTTCTTTCACGTCTTCATCTGTACCAAGATTGATCACTTCAACCTCCTCCTGGTGAGGAGTAATAACCTTTTCCTCTTGTCTCAACAACCTGGCTAGCTCTTCAGGAAGCTCATATTCTTCTTCAACCCCTTCATCAGCTTGATTGATCGGATTGTCAAAGTCATACGAAGTCATAGCCGTGCTGTTGTCGGTGCTGTCAGGAAGGCACTCTCTGCAAGGGTTCAGTTTGTTCATTTTAGTGATTGATTTTAATCTTGTTTAGAAAAGTGAAGTAAAGTTGTCATTTTGAAAACATCGCCATTTATTTTTTTGTACAAAAAAGAAAAATGGAAAGACAATGAGCGGAAAAGAAAAGGACTCATTTGCAAAAAGATGTCTGATATTTCATTGATTAATCTTGTTTGCACAAAAAGTACAGATGGCCCGATTACAAAATGAGTCTTGTCATCTTGGGCAAGATGCAAGACTTTGATGCATGCTATAAAAATACAGGAAATAATAATTACTCTGCATGAGTAACTCTTATAATTTCCTGGGAAGACCAGTTTGAGATACTGCTCCCCGGGATCTTTGGACGAATCCAATTCTCCAGATTGCGTTCTTCTTCCAGCTCGTCTTCCAAATTGTTGATAGCATCGGGGGTGAGCATCCCCCCACTGACAAAACCAGGCTTCTCAGCAGCCTCTGCTTGATTTTGTTGAGTTGGTCTGTAACCCAACCCAAACTTGTCTTTCTTCTCCTCCACAGATAAAACCTTGCCCTAGCCTTAGGCAGTTCCCTCTTCAACAACCTTCCGGGCTTGTTGGTAAGATGACATGGAGATTCCAGATACAGCAGATGCTTCATTAACATTCAGGGCCTCAAACCCTTGGCTCATCGTTTCATGGATCTCCCCATCCATCTCAATATACTTATAAGTAGCCAGATGGCTAACAAATATATCCTCCTCCCCACAGATAGTAACGACTTGGCCTTCCCACTCAAATTTTAACTTCTGGTGAAGGGTAGACGTTACTGCGCCAGCGGCATGAATCCATGGTCTACCCAACAAACAGCTGTAGGCAGGCTGAATGTCCATCACGTAGAAGATCGTTTTAAAGGTTTGTGGGCCAATCGTTACAGGCAGCTCAATTTCTCCCAGAACCGATCTCTTAGAACCATCAAAGGCTCTTACTACCAGGTTACTGGGACGCAATGCTAATCCTTCATACTCTAGCTTCACCGGGGCCTTTTTGGGTAAGACATTAAGGGATGATCCTGTGTCTACCAGCACATGGGAAAGGACTGCACCTTTACATTCCATGGTGATGTGCAAGGCCTTGTTATGGTTGCGGCCTTCCGTTGTCAAGTCAGTATTGGTGAACCCTAGCCCATTGCTAGCAGTAACATTTCCAACCACGGTTTCCAACTGATTGACGGTGATTTCTTCAGGCACGTAAGCTGCGTGCAAGACTTTGAGTAGTGCATTCCGATGGGCTTCGGAGCACATAAGCAATGATAGTATAGAAATCTTGGATGGCGTCTGGTGAAGCTGATCCACTATTTTGTAATCACTCTTTTTGATGATCCTCATGAACTCATCAACTTCTTGATCGAATGGTGTTTTCAAAGCTTCCTTAACTGTTTGATCTTCCTGCACCGGGCTCTTTCCTTTTGCCTTGGCAGCAGCTTCTGCTTCGGCAGTGGGTCTTTGAATTTGTGGAGCAAAGAGACGTCCGCTTCGAGTGAAGCCTCCGCCTCCTCCCACGTTGTCTATTTGTGGTGCAGGTGTTGATGGTTCAAGGGTGATTTTCTTTCCTTCGCAGTACACGTCAGAGCCGTAGTGCCAAGGGATGGCCCTATTGCTTTCATAAGGTACTGGTCCAGGCACTGTGACAGTGACTGGACTGATGGCAGCTGCTGAAGGGACTGTGATAGTTTGCGGATCATAATAAATTGTGACAGGTGCTCTGATGGGAGCAACACTTTCTGAGTTGTAGGCAGAGTTGTTTTCAGGATCATAAAATATTGTGACAGTTGAGACATCTTCAGAGTTTGTTGCTGGAGTTGTAGGAGACATTGTCGGAAGGATGGATGTTGTTGTTGTAGGAGATTCAAACTGGAGTGGTGCTGAAGTTGTAGAAGAAAAATTTGTTGATAGCTGATCAGTTGAGATGATAGATGAAGTACTTGTTGATGAAACCGAAGAATTGTCAGGAACAATGGTTGTTGCAGTTGTAGGAGCTACCAGAGTTGTTGCTGATGAGATTGCTGGATTTGTTGGAAATGATGTGGTGATCTGAAGCTGGCCACTCTGAATAAGGCCATCTATGCCATTCCTCAGGTTATCGCACCCATTTACTGAAATATTGCAGTAAGCACACCCTAACTCACACCCCGGGAACATTTGACATTCGAGGAGCTGAGCCTTAATCTCCACCAACGGTGTCCGAATCTGACCCACACCTGTTATTAAATAAGACGGCTTGTCTTCTTCAACTGCATTGATTCTGGGACCACCGTGGTGCGGCATAGGATTTTTGTTGACATTGGGTGGTGGTGCGAAATTCAGAGCTTTTGAGTCTACCAGGTCTTGTACCTTCATGTGCAAGGCTCTGCACTTTTCTGTACTATGGCCAGGTGCATTCGAATGAAAAGCACATCTGGCGTTGGAGTCGTAATTCCTGGGTAGACTGTTGGGATCTGGAGGCGCCAATGTCCTTAGCTCAACTAGGTTGAGTTTCAGGAGTTGTGGCAGCAATGTAGCATATGGCATAGGGATCGGATTGATCACCCTGTTGGCTTGAGATGGCCTCTGCTGGAATGGCCTTTGCTGGTTATTGTTGTTGGTGTTGCTGTTGTTGTAATTTCTCGGAGGATACTGATTTTGTTGATGGTACTGAGGTTGTTGCTGATAGTTTTGCTGCGGAGGTTGATAGGCTGGTTGTGGATGAGCTGGAGCGGGAATGGTGACTGCTGCCACAGATCTATGCACATATTGGGGCCTTCCCTTGTTGGTGTGGATGGCATTATTCTCACCAGTCCTTCTTGGGCCTGTAAAAGGCTTTCTTGCATTACTGGATGAGCTTGCACCGTTGTCTGAGATCTTACCCATCTTCAATAGGCTTTCAATTCTCTCTCCGGCTATGACTACATCTGCAAAGCTGGTAGATGAGAAGGCAACTAGCCTATCAATGTAAGTCCCCTGAAGGGTGTTCATGAACATATCAGCCATCTCTCTTTCTGACATAGGTGGCTGGACAGCAGCAGCAAGCTGTCTCCATCTTTGAGCATACTCTCGGAAGCTCTCTCTAGATGATTGTGACATTCCCATTAGGAGGGTCCTGTTGGGTGCCATATCCAGATTATACTGATACTGTCTGATGAAGGCCTCTGCCAGGTCCTTCCAGCACCTAATAGTTGCTCTTGTCAGATGGGAATACCATTCCCTCGAAGCTCCAGTTAAGCTATCCTCAAAGTAGAACATCCACAGCTTCTCGTCCATGGTATAGGCCTTTAGTCTCCCGAGAAAAGATTGTAGATGGGTTCGGGGACAGGAAGTCCCATTATACTTCTCAAAGCATGGTGGCTTAAACTTGTGGGGAATCCTGACCCCGTCTACCAAGCCCATATCCATAACATCAAAACCCAAAGAGTTTTGAGACTCTAAGGATCTTAATTTCTCAGCTATCTCATCCAGCCTTCTATCATAGGCCTCTTCCCCGGCTCCCATTACTGTGAACTGGTCTTCTTGGGGGTCTTCTTGCAGTACCCTCCCTGCTGTGGCAGTCCCTTGTATATTGACAGGAATGTTGGCCTCTGGATGTAGGTGGGGTCCGAAGACTGGGGGATTGACATGAGGTTGGACTCTTTCATTGTTGCTAGTCCCAGCAGTCCCTGGCTGATGATCTTCCTGATTTCTCCCTTCTACCAGTGCTCTGAGCCTCTCCTGGCTTTGAGCCATGTTGTTCATTACTTCCATAAACTGTGTCATTTGGTTCCTCATTTCCAACCTCTCGTTGGTCATTTGGTTCCTGACCTCCGTAAGGTCCTGCTGCATCTGATCCATCTGTATGCCCGGAAGGTTACTGCGGGTGGGGTACCTGTGTGGTCGGTTGAGTGGAAACCCTCGTCGTCGAGCAATAATTCCTGAACATCACAACAGAGTTAGCAACAATAAAACAAAAACCTACAAAACAAACAAAGGGTTAGCATGCAATGCAGTATGCTTATTTGTTTTCAAGGTATCCGGCTTGGCATTCAGTTTTGACCCTTCCAGACCCTTGAAGATGCTGTTGATGTTGCTTTTGAAGTAAACTCGGATGGAACAAACTAAAACATATATTACAAAAGGCCAATGGTACACAGTTTGTTTACAAACACAAGCCCTCTGAGGGGTCAAAATACATTACAAGAAAATAAAAGTACATGGAAAGAAAGCAACAACAAGCAAATGGTCAAACACCAAGACCAAACTCATCCTCCCGAACTTCCTTGAGAAGTGCTTCGGTCACAGGATCAGCTGGACGCTCCGTGAGATTCTTGATGAGAAGATTTCTTGTAGCAACAGCTGCAGTTAGCTTCTTGTGTTGACTTTGGTCCTTTGTCCTCTTCACTCCAGCTCTGATCTTCAGCTCTGATATCTCCCTCTGGGCTGCTGCCAGGGCTTCTTGCTGCTCCTTTGCACTAGCTTCCATCTGCTCTATCTTGTCTTGGACCCTCTTGTCCTCCAGAGTACGAGCCTCGGTGATCCTGACCCACCTAGCCTGACTCTCCTTCAGATACAAGTCTGTCCTGGCTTTCTGGAACTGAGCTTCCTTGCAAGCATTCTTCAAGATCTGCTCTCCAGCCCTAGATTTCTTAATGTAATCTTCAGACTTCTCAATTCTAGCCAAGTGCTCCATCTTCAACTTTTCTAACCTCTCTATATCCAACCTACCATCACTCCTCTCCCAGAGGGTCTTCTGTAGAGCTTGAGTCAGCTTCTCATTTCTCTCTTTCAACTTCTCAAATTCCTCTAAGCTGACAGTTGCTGGAGGTGGTGTTGTGGAAGGCCCAGGCATATCTTCAATAGTAAAGGGCATCCCAAAGAATTGAGCCCTGGCATGGGACCAATCATAGTATTGTGCTGATGCCACATTGTTACACTTTCCCAGGATGGTCACCCCCTTAGTCTGCACATTATCCCAGGCCCAGGCTGCCTGCCTAACAATAGCCAGATTAAGCTTGTTCTCACAATAAAGAGTCTCAACCAAGTCCTGTGCCTTAGGAGTGTGGACCAGTGCATAGCCCAATTGTCTTTTGAACAGCAGAGGGTTGTAATTAATACTACCCTTAACTCCTATTAGGGGCACATTGGGAAAATGCCCACAACTGGTGATGATATCCCTGCCTTTTGTGCTTTGAGTGCACCACCTGATATCAGCTGAAGTTAGAGTAGTAAGTCTTCCAGCCCAGTTTTTCTGCTGATGAGGGTTCAAAAATGCATTTGTCCTGGGCAAATGCCTGAGAAGCCAAGTATGGAATAAAGGTGCACAGCATCTCACTAATCTCCCCCTCTGCTTTTCATTCCTCTGATGCACTGAATAGTAGAGATCCCCCAATAAAGTTGGCACTGGGTTCTTTAGAATGAACAGATGGATTGCATTCTTACTAATGAATCGAGGCTCATCTGCAAATAATACAATCCCATATATGCTCAAGGCCAATAAAGCACAGACTGCTTTCCACTCTCCTAAAGAAGCTTTCAGGGTAGCTTGAGAGATCAAGAAATCCAGATGCAAACCAGGGATTCCAGCCTTAGAAGTCATATGCTGCCCAATCAGGACTGGTTCCAGATGCAATGCCTTTGCTACCTCTTCATTACCAGGAAAGACCATCTCAGGGTTGAAAGGGACTCCACCCCTGATAGGTATGCCAACTAATGATGAGTATTCCTCCAATAAGGGGCCCAGCTGAAAGTCCTGAAAAGTGAAACATCTCAGTGGGGGATCATAAAACTGAAGGCAAGTGTGGATCAGGCTTCTCTGTGAGGGGTCCAGATCCATAACCATATCAAGTATATCTCCATGGTGTTCCCTGAACAGTGGTATATGGTCTGGAGTGATCAGGGTCTGAATCCTCCTGATGTCAGCTAACTCTGGCTGGAAGAAGTGGTAGGTGATGTTGCTCTTTTTAGGTGCCATGATGTTGAGACTGAGTAGAGACAAGTGCTGATGATGATACTGAAGAATGGGCCACTGATTGGCTGAAGTAGATAGCTGACAGCTGAAGCAAGTGCTGATGAAGATAGGTCAATACTGAAGATGGGGTCAAAACCAAAACCAAATGAAGATGGATACCCTGAAACACAAATAAACAAATGTCAATATGATGCAATGATTATGTATGCAAATGATATGCAAGGGTTTGTGACTGAGCTGGATCTGATCAAATGCTCTGATATAAGTCCATGTGTGTAAGAAATCCAGATGGAGGTCTATAAGTCCAGTACCCAAGGTGGGGGGCTCAAATAAAGAGCCACATGTCCAGGGTTTAGAATCACAAGAACTGTTCCAACATGGAGTATTCTTAATCAAATCAAAGTAACAGGGTATTCTGAGGTCAAGGTACCTGCAAACCTGTAAACAGCCCAACCCCCTCACAGGTGGTGTTCTAAAACAAGGATCCTCAGACTCGGATCAGTTATGAGAAGTGTAAACACTTCTAACCCGGAGGTACAGTGTTTACAATAACCATAAAAGTTCCTCCTCTAACTCACCTCAGTTTCTGAAGGTCATTACTAAAAGGTCATCCAGACTTAGCAGGCTTCCCAGATAGCCCTAGCATTGCAGGAAATCTGCAACACAGAGTTCTCAAGAAGAAACCCATATCTGAACCGTGTTTCATATTCCCGCACCAGACCGAGATGGAATGGGAAAGAATATGATTCACTCTAGCCTAGGTGTCACTCAGGTCCCAGGTATATGACCTTAACTCTCAATGAATCACCCACCCACCAAAACAAAAACCAGATCCAGCCAGCAGCATGACAGTATGATATATACAAAAGCAATAAAGAAAGCAGTAAAGCAACTGTACATAAAGCAGTAGAAATAAAACAAGTATACAAACACAAGTAACACATAACACCCCAGTAAACACAAATCAATCAAGCGCTAGGAGGAACCCACAAAAAGAACCAGAAGCCCTGGTTACAGTATAAGGGTCCCCAGCAGAGTCGCCAAGCTGTCGCTCCCTATAAATGGGACTGGGCCCAGATAAAGGTACAGACGCGAACGGTCGGCGAGAGGGACAATGAGAACACACAGTCGTGAACTCACTGGAGAAGAAAAGAGTCTCCAGCTAGGCATTTTTATCCCGGAGGAAAGGTAATGCTGCATAGACCTAGAAAGATATGGATAAGACGGTTGCGAACCAGAGAGACTGAGAAAGGGGGTTGGTTACAACCTGGGAAGGTATTAGCACCCAGATTGTTCGCCGTACTCGAAGGGATCCACGCTTAGAAGATTTGTGTTTAAAGGGGTAGTGTCAGTGCAATTTGTGTATAAAATAGCTGGAAAAGAATGTACAGGTGTCAGTGTAAAAGAAGTGAAGTGTGATGTGTATAAATGATGTGTCAGTGTAAGGAAAGAGTATGCTCATGATCATGAGGCTAAGAGAATGATGTTTGAAAGAGGGGGAATATACAGAGACTTTTGTTCGATAACTGTTAAGTTATGCCTACGTATCCTCTCGTGCAATGAGGAAGTCAGAACACCGTAGTTCGACCCAAAGAGACTGAAAGATAAATTGACTTGATGAACTGCTTACTTGTCCATGCTCAAGTGTATGACCTGTCTGGCTCAGGTGCAAACTGTCTTGCATTAGACGGAAGAAGCAAGTTCTCGTTTGTGAGTGAATGAGATGAGAAAAGAATCCCGTAGGAGACGATTATTGTTTGTTTTTGTGTTTTCAGTCTTTTATTTCTTTTGGGATTTTGTCATAATAAAATGAGCTTAAGCCTAAACCAATGGGTTAGCAAACTCATCACATCCTCCCTCTGATTAGGGGTAATGAGAATACCTTAAGTGTGAAGTCAGCATCTCACACTTAATCACCGTGGTGTAAGATTAAGATCATTAACCTACTTGTGATTAGTTAGATGTTTTTGTTGTTTTTGTTTATTGTTAAGTAATGAGCTTAAGCCATAATCAGGGATTAAACAGACTCATTACACCATCCTAATAGAAGGATAATAGATGAGAATGTTTAAGCTGAGGAAAGCTCCTCAACTTAATCCATGATTAGGGATTAACCTCATGACAAAACAAAGCCTTTATTAGATGGATTTTAGTTAATGGTATGATGAAGAAGTGATTTTTAGGGTTTGTAAGACAACTTGAGGGGGACTTGTCCATTAACACTAGGGTTAGTCCTTCTTAACCAGTTAAGGAAGAATTAGAACCCTAATGCAAGGCCCAAGTTACAAGCTTGATGTCTTGATGATTATTAGATGAATTGATTAAGGGATTTAAACACATTAAGGGTTTAACACTTAGGATTAAAGTTATACACTCCATCCTAATAGAAGGATGCAGGCATAAGCTTAATCACAAAGCCTTAAAGCCTTTAGGGTTTAGTCCCTGATTATGGGGTGAGAAGAGAAGACTCAAGAGAGACACAAAGGTAAAACTAATAGGGGAGACTAATCAAAACCCTAATCATTGTCATGCTTGGTTGTTCCTAAGGTTTGTGAGGTTTTCAAGAGAAGCCTTCAATGGAACCACCAGGAAGCAGATGAAAGGATCAAGAGAAGCAAAGCAACTTGCTTCATTCAAGAAGTCAAGTCACTTGAAGAAAGAAAGTAGGGAGAAGAAGAATGAGCAAGCTCAAACCCAAACACATATAAAAATGCAGCATGGATGCAAGAGAGATGAAAAGAAATGTTGTGAGAAGTGAAGGCAAATTCACTTCTCAAAGTCACTTACCACCTGAAAGGTTAGAAGAGAAATGCAGTGCAATGCAAAATGGGATGAGATGACATGATGAGAAACAAAACCAGAAGCATCCACATGATGCTAATGATGCTATGAGATGCTACAAACATGAGGCAGCACATGGAGATGATCATACAAGTTCATGAATGCAAATGAAGCAAGCTAAGGAGCATGAACATACATGAGAAGTTATGCAATGCAAATGGCATACAACATGGCAAATGCAAGATGCAATGATCAAACATGCTTTTAATATGTCTTATGATGTCAAATGAACCAAATGGATGCTTGAAATGTCATGGCAAGTCATGTTATGCAAGAGAATGCAAGATGGATGCATATGGAAGCCCAAATTATGGTTTATGAACAATACATCAAACAAAAACCAAAATCAGAAGCAAACCCTAAGATAAAAAATTGAAAATGCCACTCAAAGGACCCCTAATCCTATACTAACTCAATGCCCAAAGGAGAGGTTTCAACTCTTAACCAAATTCAAGTTATGGTTTTCTTAAGATTTCTAGGGTTTTAGGGTTTCCAAACAAAAGAAATGTCAAACAAATGGAAAATGAAAGATCAAATCAAAGCCATTTAATCTCATAAATTACATGCTAAACACAATGCAATGCAAAAAGAATCAATGTCCAACTCTTCATGGATAGGCAGAAATGATTTTTTTGAACTTTGGATCAAATAAATGCCTAAAAATGATTTTAAATCAATGAAAAATTCTCAAAATGCATCAAGATCAGAAAATAAATTTGGTTTGAAGGTTGGACAATGTTTCTAAATGTCTTAGAACATTTCATGAATTTTTTGGTGATTTTTAAATACCTAAAAGTATTTTTAATAAATTAATCTTCATTAATCAATTAAAAATAAACTTTTAAATATTTAAAAATACTTTTTAAATGCTAAAAATGAAAATAAAAATATTTTTGTGTTTTAAAAATTAGTGAAACTCTTGACAAAAAGTTTCATAATTTTTAAAACAATTTTGCTATTTTAAATAAATTGTACAAAATAAAACAAAAGAAATGAATTAAAAATGAAATAAAGGAGAAGTATGCGCAATGGAGGGCTAGGATTCATTCTGGGGAAACAAATGTTGACTGCGCGCGCAGATCAAAGGCTGGAATTCAAACTGAATTAATCTCATTTAATTAAATAAATAATGGTGATTAGGGTTTAATGACTGCATCCCAGCCATACACACGCGCGCGAAGTCAACAAAGTCCAAGCATCCAACGCTCCAGATTCAAATGGACTTAATTACAGGATTAAAACCCTAATGATTTTCAGGTGGCCGGAGAAGACCTCCGGTCGTCTTCTCCGGTGGGAACCCCACCTGAAAATCCCTAAAAACCTAAAAACGCAACAAAAATGAAAACCAAGCATACATAAATGATTCCCATAACCCACTGAATCAAAACCCCATCACAAACATCATTTATATTCCCTCAAGCTCATGAATAGAAACAAACATTTTTTAGGTCACAGAGTTTCAGAACACGATTACATCCTCATTTTCCAACCATTTTCAAAACTAAAGACATCAGAACAATCAGTGAATCATGAAGAACAACTTAAGAACTTAAAAAAGGATTTCTGGAAAAAATGTTCTTGAGCTACCTGAGTTTCGAAGCTTTCACTCTTGCAACTTTCTGTCCCTTTCCTTTGATGAAAACCACTCCTTATGACCCCTTGATGATGTTTGGATGCTTAGAAGAAATTTATGTTGGCTGGTTAAGGAGTTTGAACAGCTTTTGCTCAAGCTCAGTTGAAAACGGTGATGGTGATTCAGGCTGTTTCAGGCATGGGTGAGGGGTTCTCTGTGCTCAGGGTGATGAGTTGAGAAGGTTTATGGAGTTTGTTTGAGTGTCTATGGCCTGTGGAGTGAGTTTCGAATGCTTTGGCTTTTGGAGTGAAAAATGGAGAAGCTCAGTTCTTGCTTGGTCCAGGCCTAAGTTTTGCTGGTTTTGGCTCAGTGAAGCAAGGTGAGTTGATCAATGGATTTGGTTCTTGTGTTTGTAAGCTGTGGAGACAAATTCAAAAGGTTTTGCTTGAGAGGGTGATTTTGTGAATGTGAGTTGTGGTGAGCTTCAGCCTTGCTTGATGTATGTTATGGCCAGCATTTGCTTTGCATAAAGAACTCCCATTGGTCAGATGATGTGACCTGGCCTGCTGTGATAGGTAAGTTCACTTTTTGCAAAATGTCAACTTTGGTGTAAGGAAAGCATGGGTTGAGCCCTAGGCTAGTACATGTACATGGGCTGGCGCAGCATGGTGTGTGAGGGAGGCTAGCATGGTTCAGCATCCAAGACATCAAGTGGATGGAAGTGTTATGATGATTTTGCAACTTGTTTACTTTTGAAACTTCATGAAAATCTCTTACTTTGCCAACCATGAACATGTGATCTTTTGGTTCAAATCTGATTTTTAGGTCACATGTGATGTTTGTGTAATGGTTTGATGTCAATTAGAAGTTATATTTTGCCTTGGTTCATGATTTTGCAAATTTTCCAATTGGTGCATAGCTTGAAAATTA
Organism: Lathyrus aphaca; assembly: GCA_963966055.1. NCBI lineage: Eukaryota > Viridiplantae > Streptophyta > Magnoliopsida > Fabales > Fabaceae > Lathyrus > Lathyrus aphaca. The sequence goes on along the minus strand of OZ014519.1, from coordinate 679,254,972 downwards.
GTGATTTTTGCTAACTTTGACACACCATAACTTTTGATCCAAGATGAATTAGGTCATGTTCTTGTACTTTTTGAAAAGGGAAAGATCTAATCTACAACTTTCATGACCAAAGTTTTTCCATTTGAAGCATTTTTGGATCAAAAAGCAAGGCTTGAAAAGTGGCATAAAATGACATATTTCTTAAAAGTCAACCATGCCCTAAAAAGTCAACTTTGCAAAAACTTGTAATTCTTGAATTTTGTGAACTTCAACCTTCTTTCATGATCAAATAAAGATCATATACACTCAAAATGATGAAGATCACCCCTTGGTTGGGTCATTGGGGGCCTCAGATGCCCTGATTTTGCACTGACTTGTCCAGAAAGTCAACTCTTGATCAGATGACTTCCCCATGGAATTTCTTCATGAAAATTGATATGCATACTCCCTATACCATATAGAGACCAATGGAAACAAGAATGACCAAAAAATTTGGAGTTATGGCCTCTGAAACCAAAACCCTAATTTTAGGTCAACTGTGCAGTCAAGCCTGGCTCTGCTTCCATACCAATCCCAGTTCTTGTGATTCTTTGACATTCTTGACTTTGAGAGGATATAATATGATACTTGAACACACATGGACCCCTTTGAAGTGATTGACGACCTTTGGAATGGCTCAAGTAGCTCTTGGATTGCTCAGATCACAAACCCTAGATGCAGATGACTTAGAATCTATGCAGTGAATCAAAAATGTGATATGAGATGGTATGATTGAGTTTATGCATATGAAATGATCACAAGCCATGGTGTGAATGGGTGAGGGCAAATTTGGGGTGTTTACAACAGGTATAGGGTTTCCTTTTCCAATGGTCGTGATAAGACCGGGGGTTCGGAGAGGACCTTCTTTAAATGGAGTAACGCCTGCTCGCATTCGTCGGTCCAGTCGAAGCTGGCCTCTTTACGAAGGAGTCTGAAGAATGGCAGCGCATGCTGGGCGGACTTGGCGATGAAACGGGAGAGTGAGGCGAGCATTCCGTTGAGGGATTGGATTGATTTTTTGGTCCTTGGGGTCGGAAATTCCGAAAACGCCCGGCATTTGTCGGGGTTGGCTTCGATCCCCCTTTCGGTGAGGTAGAAACCCAGGAATTTTCCCGCCCGTACCCCGAACGTGCATTTTTCAGGGTTGAATCTCATTTTGCACTGCCTCGCCTGCTCGAAAACTTTGGATAAGTGCCGAGCATGGTGAACCTCCTCGTGTGACTTGACGATCATGTCGTCCATGTATACTTCGAGCATGTTCCCTATTTCTTCCTTGAAGACTTTGTTCATCATTCGTTGGTACGTGGCACCGACGTTCTTGAGCCCGAACGGCATTACGTTGTAATAGTAATTGCCCGTTGGGGTCATGAATGTCGTGTGTCTCTTGTCTGTGGGCGACATAGGGATTTGGTTGTATCCACTATATGCGTCCATGAAGGACAAGAGTTTAAAACCTGCAGAGTTGTCTACGAGCATGTCTATGTTAGGGAGGGGGAAAGCATCTTTCGGGCAAGCCCTATTAAGATCAGTATAATCAACACACATACGCCATTTTCCATTATTTTTCTTAACGAGGACTACATTAGAGAGCCAGGTTGTGTACTGAGCTTCAGAAATAAAATTTGCCTCTAAGAGGTCTTTTACAGCTCGCTCGGCAGCCTCCGCCTTCTCGGGGGACTATTTGCGCCTACGCTGTGCTATGGGCTTGGCTGCCCGATCTAAAGCTAGCTGGTGACACGCGATCTCAGGATCCAGGTCGGGCATTTCCGCGGCATTCCAGGCGAATAGGTCGGAGTTCTCTTTGAGGCATGCCACGAGCTTCTCCCTTGTTCCCTCGGGCAATCCCTTGCCTATCTTTACTGTCCTTTCTGGATCGTCCCCAAGGAGGATGAGTTCGAACTCTCCGTCGGGGATTGGTCGGAACGGGTGTTCGGGAGATCGTTCCTCGGCGGGTTTCTCTTCGTCAGATTCGTCGAGACCAATGCGGCAGTCGAGGTCGATGGCGTTAACTCCCTGGAGGGGAGGATCCTCGGTCCTGAGTTTTTTGTTGCTACTTTTTGTGTTGACCGTGGCCTGTCCTTTTACCGCGGCGTCGTAGCACCGTCGGGCAGCTTCGATGTCACCATGGACGGTGACTACGCGGCCCAATTTGGTGTAGTATTTCATCTTCAGGTGGACGGTGGATGGGACCGCGGTGAGTTCGGCCAATGTCGGGCGTCCGAAGATGCAATTGTAAAGGGATGGACAGTCCACGAACAGGAATTGGATTTTGATTTCCCTGGCCGTTTCCTGCTCCACGAAGGTGACGAGGAGTTCGACATATCCCCATGGCCTTGTTGTTGCTCCATTGAATCCCTGGAGGTTGGATCCGACGTAGGGGGCCAGGTTGGTCTTGTCTAATTTCAGAGTCTTGAAGAGGTGGACGTACATGATATCCACCGAGCTGCCCTGATCGACCAGGATGCGCCTGACGTCGAACTGGGCCATCTTTGCCTTGATCAATAGTGGGATGCCCGAATTCGGGGATCCGCCCGGAAGTTCCTCCAAAAAGAAGGATATTGGGTTGGATTTACCCCGATATTTTGTCAGCATCGCCTTTTGCTCGGGTGCAGTCAGTAGGAGCTCGTCGAACTTGCGTTTGACCGAGAGGGCAGCGGCTTCACCGTTAATCCCTCCACCTGATATAACTAGGGCGGTCGGGAAGTCCTCCCAGGGGCTGAGTGCAGTGATTCTACCTTCGGGCAATGGCTCGGGGAGGATGAAATCTTCCGGGCGTGACACGCAGAGAGCCACTTGATAAGGAGAGTTGTCGGGGGGTGTGTCTTCCCGTGGTCTCTTCTTCTCTGCCTCGTTATGCTTGGGGGTTTCGTTCCTCCTCGTATACTATTTTAGGTGCCCTTCTTGGATTAAAATCTCTATTGCATCCTTCAGGTGGACGCAGTCTTCGGTCACGTGCCCGTGGCTCCTGTGGAACCGACAGTACTTGGATTTGTCGGTGTGAGGCTTTGGCGCAGATGGTTTTGGGAACCTTACTCTGCCCTGTTTGAACTCAGAGTTGATGCATTCCGCGAGGATGCGCTCTCGAGGAGCTATCAGTAAGGTGTACTCGTTGTATCGGCCTGCGGGGCCTCTTCCTTCTCGAAGCTCGCGGGGTCTTTCTTCCCTTCGCTTGTCCCCGTTGCGACGGGGGATGTTTGGATCCTCGCGCTTGGGGTGATCGGTATCTCCAGCACTGCGGCCGCTGCGGGCGTTGTGGGCTACCTGTTTTTCCTCGTATCTGATATAGGCTTGGGCCTTGTGCAGAAGTTCATTCAAGGTGCGGGGAGGCTCGATCCCGACGGCTCTGCTGAGTTCACTGCCGGGCAAGAGCCCCCTTTCGAGGAGGTATTTCTTCATGTGTTCGGTGGTATCCACCTCGACAGCTTCCTGGTTGAATCGCTCGATGTACGAGCGCAGTGTTTCATTTTTCTTTTGTATTATGGCTTCCAGGGTTTCCTCTGTCTTGGGGTGACGACGGGAAGCCGTGAAGTGCCTTGTGAACATGGACCTCATGACTCTCCAAGACGTGATGGATTCGGGGGCCAAGCTTTTGTACCAGGCCATGGCCCCTTTCCTGAGGGTTGTTGAAAACAGCCGGCATTTGAGGTGACCGGTGATGTCATTGCGGTAGTCGAGCATCGCGTTGACGTTGTCGACGTGGTCGTCGGGATCGGTAGTCCCGTCGTACACAGCTAGATTGGGTGGTTTTTCCATGCCTTTGGGGAGCGGGGCTTCCATTATTGCCCATGACAGGGGACAGTGCAAGTCTTCCTCGTCGCTCCTCAATGGAGATAGTTCGTTGTTGTCGGGGCTGCGCCCGCGCCTTGGTGATGCTCCTGATCGATCATTGTCGTGGCGGGCGCATGCCCTGCTGATGTGAGGTTCTGGAGAGCGACGTCCTCGCTTCTTTGTTGCCTCTGGACGCTGTTGTATCCTCCTCTCCTGCTGGGGTCGGATCTCCTGTCGTTCAGCTTCGAGGGCCATGATTCTCTCGTGCTGCGGGTAGAGCATAGAACCGGCCTGGTTGAGGGCGTTCACCATGGCAATCATGGTGGCGTCTCCTTCGACGGGGACGGGGATGGGATGAAATGCCTCGGCCCCTTGGTTTTGTGCGTGAGACGCATCCCCGTTATTTTGGGGCTCAGGAGACGGGGTAGCTGGACGACCGTCTCGAGCGTCTGCTTCATGGGACTGTGGGTCGTCGTCCATAGTGTAGTCGACGAGGGGACGGCTGCGCTCGCTAGGTTGTTCTCCGGCCATGTTGGAAGGACAGGAATAAATGAGCTTTGATCCTCTGTTGATGAAGATGGGGATAGCTAGTTTCCCATAGACGGCGCCACTGATCTTACCTGATCAGGAGGACCTTCCAAGGATTTGAAGACTGGACCAGAGAATGGGTAGAGTGAGGGGGTGTACCTGCAAAGTGCTCCAATGCTTAAGTCAGAAGAGGTACAGAAAATCAAGGTTGTTTTAGAGTGTGTTAGAATACCTGACCCTTAGTTATGAAAGGGTATTTATATTGAGCCCCCAGCGCTGGGCCAAGGCTCCTAATGGGCTTGATCTAGCTAGGCCCAAGGAGGAGCTGCCAGGGAACGCGTAAGAAGCGTGAAGACCTAGACCAAAGGTCTGCTCCCTGGTCCAACTGCCCCTATCCCTAAGGAGATAATGCAGGGCAGTTGGGTGACGTGGCAGATGAGGTGGCAGACATAGTTTCTGCCCGACATAGCTCGTGTGCCCGTGGTATAGGCAAGTGACATGTGAAGGAGGGTCAGCTGGTGGGGTGCGCGTGTCTCTGCCCGACACGCAGTAGGATGTCGAGGTGGAGTGTCATCAGCTCGGATGTTTGGGGCTTTTGCTCGACGCGTTCATCAGCCCGGACGTATGGGCCCACGCCCGACAAGTATTGGGCCGTGCCGTGCATGACGTCATGGCCCAGTCCAGAACACCTTTTATTAACAAACCCCATCAACAACCCAAACTCCCATCAATAACATCAACCTAATGATTTCTATCTAACCACATACATCATCTAACCCTTAAGAGATGAAAGAAATGACACTCTTACCTTAAAATGACGAATTCTCTTCTTCTCTAATGGAATCTCCTTATTCTTGCCCTAACATCTTTCTCCTTTTCTCCTTTCTTTTCTTTTTCACGATCGATCGAATTATCCCATATCTCTCTAATTTTCACTATAAGAGTCTCTCATTATGTTATTCCTATTTTACCTTCACTCTCCTTCCTATAATTACTAACTTAGCCTTTACTCATCCTTCCAAATTTCAATATCTAACACTTTAGCTTATTTTATTGTCTTATTATATTATTATTTATGTCATAGTCTATCTCAGTATTAACCAAATAATATTAATAATACCAATAATATTAGCAATTCCACCTAGATCAGAACGAAACACACAAAACACACAATCATCACAACAATTCCTAATTATTCTAAAATAATAAATAAAAAGGAAAATGGGGCATTACAACTCTCCCCCACTTAGAACATTTTCATCCTCGAAAATTACCTGATGCGAACAAACTTGGATACGACTCTTGCATCTTGCTCTCCAATTCCCACGTCATGTTCATATCCATTTGTAAGCGCAGCAAGTGGTGGGGACATTTTGTGAAGCTAAATCAATCTCAAATGAAGAAAACGCTGAAGTAAATCGGTGGGGGCATTAGGGAAGTGTCAAAAACCCCTTCTTTCTTCTGATGGTGAGGTGGTACAACTGGGGAAGTCCTAGTTATAATCTATTGATGTGGTAGTTTCGGAACCCAAGGCTTACGACTTGAGGATGATCCCTGAACAAGGGTAGGAATTCCCTTATCCTTTGTAGCAGGTGGATGAACATCACTTTGCTTGGCCTCCTGGACAAATACAAACCTGATTGCCCCTGAATCGATGACTTTTTGGACCTTATGCTTAAGAATCTTATAATTTTCTAACATTATGGCCAAATGCTCCTAAATGGAACTTGCACCTAGCATTGACATTAAAACCTATAATATAACTTGTGTGTTGAGCTCCCACATCAATCAACTTCAGTTCAAGCAGAAGTTGAAGCAGTTGTGTATATGGCATCGGGATCGGGTCAAACTTCCTCTCAGATATTTCTGTCTTCAACACCACAAGAGATAGTGGCTGACGAGAAAACTCTAACAATGGAGGAAATTCAGAAGGCAATCCATGATCTAGCAAAAATCCTAAAGAGGTGAGAGGAGTCAGAAATTCAGTTGCGGAAGTAAACAACGAATTATTTTCCTTCTTTAACACAACTTCTAACATTTCTGTAAACCGGCCCATTTGAGTCTTCATCCAATTGACCTCTTCTCTTAGTAATTTCTGATCTTGTGATAACACTCAAATATCTACCATAAAATGCCCTAGTTGGGCCTTCATCTTTCTCACTTCTGCTCGAAGTTGTTCCATGTAACAAGATATGTTTTCTCTGGTTAAATATAGGTACCTGAAATGGAAGAGAAGTAAAAAATCTGAGACATGTACCTACAAAAAAACAACAAGAGGGTGACATGCATGCTATGCAAATGTTATGCTTTTCATTCTCAAAGTTTTTTACGTCCCAGTTCTAGTATTCAATAGCAATTAGAGAAATCCAGATGGCTATTGGAACCGAATTTTTGTGAAGAAATATTCACGAAAAGCTCAGATTTAGTTGGTCTGGATGAGCAAGAGTCGGTGCATAGACAACAATCAAAGAGCTACCCAAGATCAAATAACATAAAACAAGCTCAAGAGCAACAAAGATCTCCCTTAAGGGTTACAAGTTTATACAGTCATAACAAACAAAAAAGAATAAAGAAAAATATTCCTAAAACAAGCCTGTAGGTAATCAAGTACAACAGAAGAACCAAGCCCTACGAAAATCCACATCCTTCAACCTCCAGATGAAATCCTTGTAGGCTTCAAACAGTTGGGCAACATCTGGGTGCCCTGGGTCTTCAATCAACTTCTGGATGAGCATATCTCTTTGATCGAAAGACTCGTGCAACTCACTAATCTGTTGAAGAAACACCTCTTCATTCGCATTGCTAGAACCTGGCTCCGACCTAGCCTTCTTGATTCTAGCACGGGCTTTGAGTTCTTCAATTTCTTTCTGAGCATCCCCCATTGTTCTTTGACTTTGCTCTAGCCTTTGGAAGTAGTCCCTACGCTGCTCGTCGGCCTTTTGCAACTCTTCATTTTGGCTTTCCACTTGCGCTTGTACATGTTATATCTTCAACTTGTATTCTTTATCTTTATCTCTCTATTGTTTCTAATTAACCTCCCACTGCTCTTTCCAGAGAGTTATAGCTTCATTGGCCTCAGCTAAAGACTACTTAATCCTTCGACGCTCAACATCTTTGTTAATCTCAGTTAAAACCTCTTCTTGAAGTAAAGCTCTATGTCTTCGAACTCTTTCTGTTTGGCCTTCACCATCTTCTCAATATCCTGAACCCTTTCTTCCAACCCTTAATTAAGGTGCACAATCTTCTCATAAGAACTATGAACCTTAGCGTTCTCTATGCTAAGTTGGTTCACCAGAGCTTCCAACTTATGAAACTCTTCCAAAGGTACAATAGTTTTGGGCTCAACCACTGAAGGGGGAGCTTGAGCAGAGAAAGGTAATAGAGAAATTTGGGATTTCTTCTTCAACCATGTCGTATTCAGGAAACATTTGGTTGTTGCTCTTACCAAAACATGTTACACCTCTCCTTCGGATAAGTTTGCAAGAGCCAGCAGCTTTCGTGACTAGTGGAAGATTGTCTTTCATCGTAAAGTAGAAAGTCTTAGCCAATTCTAACTCCTCGGGAATGTCTTTCAAAGCATACCCTAATTTCCTTCTTATAAGAATCAGGTTATAAATGATTCCCCCGATTACTCCTAAGAGTGGCACATTTGGGTAACTTCCACAACTAGTGATGAAGTTCTTCCCTTTCAACCTCATGGTAATCTAGTTGAGGTCCTTAGCAGATAATCCACACAACCTTTGAGACCAAATCAGACTAGGATCAGTGAAGGCTTCAGTGCTTGGAAAGTGTCTCATGAACCACCAGTGAAACAAAGGAGCACAACAACGTACTAAACTTCCCAGTTTCTTCTCATTTTTATAATGCACCGAGTAATACAAATCTCCTAACAAAGTGGGCACCAGATTCTTCAGTACAAAGAGGTGAATGGCATTCATGTCTACAAACTTGTCGATGTCAGAAAACTGAATAGTCCCATAAATGGAAAGATCAAGAATAGCACAAACAGAATCCCATTAGGCTTCAGCAGCAAGCTCCTTAGCTTTCTTCATCAAGAACTCCAAAGAAAAACCAGATACTCCTCCTTGGGTGGTACTTAGATTTACAGTTACCACAGATGGGCTCAAATAAAAAGCCTTGCCAATATCAGCATGTGTAGGTGTAGCCATCTCAGAGTTGAAGGGAATATGATCCTGAAGAGGTACCCCCCAAAATAAAAGCATATTCCTCTAGAAAAGGGCCTAACTAAAAGTCATGGAATGTGAAGTACCTCAGCTGAGGATCATAGTACTGCAATAAAGTGTGGATAACACTTCTCTCAGAATCATCTAACTCTACCACCATAGTCAGAATACCCCTATGAACCTTCCAGAAATCATCAATATGATCTGGAGTAATCAGAACAACCATCTTATTCAGCATGTCAATCTTGGTATCAAAAAATTTGTAATGAATATTCTTTTTCCTTGAATCTTCCATCTCTAGACAAGAGCTCATACCGGAATCGAGAACAATATGTAAAACCTGAGAATAAAAAACATAAATGGTTAATGATTTCATGATGCAATGTATTGCAAAGCATGTGATCAGTGACATGTGTCTGGTGTTGGTACACTGAACCAAGTGTTTGAATAACTATAATAACAATATCAACTTGTTTAGAACCCCTAAACTGAGAACCATTGAACCATATAAAACTAGAGCAAATCATAGGATCACTGATGAAATGGGTATGCAGAAGGCCAGGGTTCCTACAAACCTGTAAACAACCCCCATCTCACGGGTGTGCTACTAAGGGTCAACATCACAAACTCTCTGGTAAAGTAGCGATAATACAGTCACTGTTTCTGATTTGGCATTATACACTAAAAGATGAGGTCTTAACTGAGTCCTGAAAAATAAGCTTCCCTTATAAATTCCCAGCTTCAAGCATTGAGATCGAGAAACAATAGTACATTCATCCCGAAGGGTACAATACTATTGTCATACGAAGAGTGCTTTGACTGAGTTCTTATGAGAGAACAAGGTCGTCCTATGCGAGTTCCCAGTGGGCCCTCGGGTGCAAGTGGGTTTGCTAACAAATTTGGTTTGCCACTATCACCACTGGAGAGGGTGTTTTCCACTAAGGTCCTTAATGATCGGTCCCCATATACACATAACTATCAAGGTCATATCCGGAAGTGGAGAAGACCCCCACATAGAATATTGCAAGACGGTCGCAATTTGGTTGTGGAACACACCGCCACTCATCATGATGATACATCATGTAAGTACAATGTTTGTCCATGCTAAAGTCTAAGGTGCACTCGAGCCTGGGTATTGGGCTCATCTCACAATAACCCTCATCCCGCCAAAAAAATAATTCAGACAGTCCACTATAATGATGCATGATAAAGTAAATATGGAAATCACTAAATAAAGTTGTAAAGTGAAGTTGTAAATAAAACAATAAAGCTAAACTAAAGCACACAACAACAAACAGATAAACACCCAAAGAAACAGAAACAGGCAAGCGTTAGGATTGACTTGCATAGGGAACTAGAAAAACTCTGGTCGGGAGTCCCCAGTAGAGTCGCCAGTTGTCGCTCCCGGGATTTTCATCCTAGTACAAACGCGAAAGTGGCGCAGAAAAGAAGAAGAGTTGTCAGCCAAGCATTTTATCCCTAAGGAAGGGTAATGTTGCACAAACCCGGAAAGAAGGAGAAAATATGGTCTCGCGAATCAAAAAGAAAGGGTAAGGGAGTCGGTTACGAACTGGGAAGGTATTAGCACCCCAGATCTTTCGTCGTACCTGACGGGATCCACGCTTGCTAGCACTATTTCAAAGGATAAGGGTATCTACTACTGCTACAACTGCTACTGAAAGGACTGGAAAAAAATATGGAAGAATGAAGGGAAAGGATAAGGAGATGAAATGGCACGAGGAACGAGGAAATACTCTGAAGAGTTATGTTCGCCAAGTGTTGTCGCTTGTGCCTACATATTCCCTTTGTGCAATGGGAAAGTCAGAAACACGATAGTCTGACTCAATAAGATTGACACAACTTGCTTGTTTTTTTAGAAGGAAACTTATTATGCCTATGCTCAAGTATTGCAAGCTCGTCTGGAACAAGTGCGTTTACCATCTAGAAAAAGACAAGTAGAAGAAAGTTCTTTCGTTTAGAATGAAGGAGATGAGAAGAGAATTCCCGAAGGAAAGACGCTTATTGTTTGTTTGAAGTTTTTTAGAAGCTTTTCTTTGAGAGTTTGCATAGGATAGTGTATTTAAGTCTTGTTCAATGGAGTGTGTACTTCTTCAATCACTCCGAAATGGAATGAATAAGAAGCACACCTTAGTATGGAGGATATCCCCAAACCTAGTTTCCATGATTAAGGCTCAAGCACACTAGCCTACTTCATTTATTAGATGTTTTTGTTGTTTTTGAAATGAATAAGTGTTTTTTAGGTTTAGTTTGTAAAACATCCTCATGCTAAGACTTATTCATCATGATTGATACCCTACACCTCATCCCCATATGGAATACGTGCAAGCATCCCATGGAAAAGTCCCTTAGCACATAAGAAAGTTCAACCTTTATCAAGTGTTTTTTAGCTTTTGTTTTGAGATGAGAAAGACAAAACACCAAAAGAGACTCAAAAGGCGAAAGTCTAAGGGAAACTAAACAAACCTAAGTAAGTTGTCATGCTTGTATTTCCTAACGTTGGTGAGGTTCAATATCTCTATCTTAAAGAAGGAAGAAGAAGGAGAGAAGAAGGGAGAAGAAGAAGAAGAGAGAAGAGGATTAGAAGACAACTTACATCCAAGATGGAAGTTAAGTTGTTTCTAAGGGGAATGAGTGAGATTTGTGCAAAACAAAGCATCTTAAATTCTTAAACAAACACAAGATTGAAATGTAAAAGAGAAAGGAGATATTTGAATGTGGAAGCACATCCACAATCCTAAAACTTATCAAAGCCCCTACAAGGTTAGTAAATGAAGCACAAATGTTCATAAGACATGCAATAAAAGCCAAACACACAAAGAAAGTAAATGAAATAGATCTAAAGGCCTATGAACCTTACAAGTCAGAACCAAATCATAAATGAACTTAAAGTAGCTCAAGGAACTCAAAACAAGTTCAAAGGAGCACCAAAGAGGAAAAGGAAATCAAAGAAATCACAAATGAAGAAGTAAGAATGCAAAAGAGGTCTAACATGGATGAAAACACATGAGAAACATCAAAGTCATATTTCTATGTCATATTAGAATGCCTAATGTGATCCTAAATGAACATACCAAAGTGCATGAGGTAGTTCATGATAGATGGGGAAAAGAAGACAATCACATGTTCATGTAAGAAGAAAACACAAACAGATTAAGATGAAAGTCAAAGAAGTAATGATGAAAGTAAGTAGAATATGACCAATATGACATGTTAAGGATACACATACAAGCATATCAAAGGCACATTGCAAACAAGTCAAAGCACTTCAACAATTATGCAAAAGAATGTCACATAAGGAGATGATGCTTCATACTTAGATGTAAGACAAAATATGCAACCTGACATAATAATTTGGATGCTTATGCATGAAGTCAGTAGCATACTTGATGTATAATGAAAATGAGATGAAGATATGAACATGTTAAATGCATACAAACAAGCATGAGAAGCATAGTAGGAGAAAACATGGAAGAATTAGGTCAAAGTTGAACAAAGATGCATAAGCTCGAGCAAGAGGCAAACACAAACCAAAATGGACCTATAAATAATAAAGAAGACCTATAAACATCTAAAAAAAGCAAGCAAACTCATACAAGAGACCTCACACAATGGCATAAATGTCTTCAAGCAATTAGGGTTAAGGGATGACAAGAAAAGGTCATTAAAAGTACCTTCAATCACAAGCAAACAAACACACCTTGTCAGACCCTAATTTTTGACCTTAAGATTTTTCGCATCTCATCTGCATTTGCATACAAACAAGATCACGCACTGGTTCGTTTATCCGTTTTCAGGTGCAAATCTGTGTCTTGCAGAGGATCACCATGTTTAATTTTTGTTATTTGTTTATATTCACTGACTTCTAACCCAAAATATCAAAAAAAATATGTTGCAGTTGCCTCTTCTTCTTTTTCTGTGTTGCAGGATTTCAAAGACAGGGCTGTGTTTCCAATTCAGATACGTTTGTTCAGTCACAATTCGATTCAGATGGACGTTTGACCTAATCTGGGTCAAACTATCAAAAGTTTGTTTCGACTGCAAGTTGTGGGTGCCAGTGGTCTATTTCTCAGACTATACGTATTCAAAAGTTCAAGACTGTGTTACGTGTGAAGTCATCAGTTATCAGGCAGTGTTTGGTGCGAAGTTGGTTCGAATCTTCAAGTTTATCAGTTCATCGGTGATTCATCTGAGGATTTATTTTCCTCAGTATGGTTTCGAATAATCAAGACGAATTTTAAGTGGCTGTGGTTTAAGTGGCAAGGCTCAAGTTGTTTGATGGTTCAGGAGTGGTCGTGTTTAGTGGCTTGTGCAAGAGAAATCGAGAGTTGGTTGTGGGCTTAAAATCCAAACTTCATATCCATTATCCATGTTTCGATTAAACCATTTTTACTTTTCAATTCTTATTATCCATTTTATTCAATGACCATTTTTCTCCCATTATCCAATTCATTTTTTTTAATTCAATTATCCAAATTACAATTTTTTAACCGATTTCCAAATTGTCCATTTTTTTTATTCCACTTTTATATTCATCAATATCCATTTTCTATTCACAAATCTTCATGAATCCCATTTTTTTTATAAGCCCATACTGTTTTCCCTAGAGCCCACTTATTTCATTTTTGTGACAAAGTTACTAAATAAAAATTTTGCTAACAAAACCCATTAGCTCATCATAATTAATAAAAGAAAAAAGCCAATACAGCCAAAAGTACCAGCCACTTGCACATGTGCTAGCTACCTTTCCCAGCATCCAAAGCCATAGCCACACGCATAGCCTCAAGACCCCACAACAACTTGCAAAAGCCGTACAAAGCACAAGCCTCAATGCCTTTTCCTGCCGCACACAAACTCAAGCCAAATGCCCAAGTTTTTCCAAAAGCCAAGCCATTCATGCAGCTGTTAGTATCAAAAGCGAAAACAAAAAAAAAGCTTCACGCTGACAACCACACGTGACTTCAGCTTTTCAACGTCCAAACCACACACTTCCCACGCCTTTCCATACACGTGACAAACCACATCTCAGCCAAGGCATCCAAGCCTTCACGCATATAACAGCAGCCTTCGCTCACACAACCTTCAGCCGAAAACAACAAAAACAATACTTTCAGCTCACACGCCCAGCTAGAACTACCACAAGCCCAGCCGTTCAATCCGCAGCCGAACTCAATACTTCACGCTGCACAAAAACAACACCAAAGCCAGGCCCAATATCAGCCGGAACAATTTCAAAACGAAAACACAGCAAGCAACCCATTCAAGATGCATCAAAACGCAGGCTGTTTAAAGACAAAACGCAAGAAAAATTCAGTTGAACACATGAAAAATCCGTGACCCCAAAACGCGCGGAAAAAGTTCAAAAATGAAATCAAAAACTTTCAATTGAACTGAGCTCGAAACTCACCCTCTCATTCTATAAATTAGAGTTTTTCCTCTTCATTTTCTCCAAGCTTTGAAAGCATCTCAAACCCCTGCCAAAACAAAATCCCAAAGCTTCAAATCCCTCCAATTTCATCAACCTAAAAAATAATTTTCATCTATCAAACTCAACATCCCTTCGACATCTCTCATAAATCATTATCACATCAACAATAATAAGAAAAAAGAAGAAGAAGAGAGATTTCGTGCAATTTGAAGTGTCGGATTTACGGCGGAGTCATCGTTGTTTGCGGTGCGGATTTCGCGAGAAAAAGAGGAAATCAGAGAGGGAGATTTTCGAATTTGTTGTTGAAATTGGATCGTTGATTCGAAGGTGAGGAAAGGAGATTTTGTCTCCCCTGTTTGTTGCCGTCGTTGATTTTGAAGACGAAGAAGAAGCTGTGGCTTCTTTATTTTGTTTATATTTTGTTTTTTTTTGTTTTTTTTTTAATTTTAATAAACTGATAAATGGAAGTGTTTGGGCTTTAACCATGTGGTCCAATTGATACCACCACCTCACCTCTTCGCAGCTCCCCTCTCCCATTTGTTAGTTTTTTTTATTTTTGTTATTTGATTTAATTTTGTTAAAAAGAGTTTTTTAGAGAAGAATATTTTAATAATATTCCTGGAATATTATTAAAATGATTCTTTAAGAAAACTTTAGAAATAGATATTTGAAAAACATTTTAGAAAAAAGTTTTTTTTAGAAAAAGAATTTTAGAAAACAAATTTTAGAGAAAGAGATTTAGAAAAAAGGATAAAAAAAAATAGTTCTATTTCTTTTTGTGGATTCTATTATTAGATCCATTTATTATTCATCTCTTTTTATTTTTTGGTCGATGAGATCTCCGATTCGCGATTATTGGTTTTCGAAGATGTTTAATCTTCATTGTTTCAAATCTATGGATGAATGATCATTTGGATCATTCTTCATACTTTGGAATCGTGATAGGTTGCCTTCGATAAACACAATGTGAAATCCCGATTAAGATTAGACCGTTCTCTTTCTTTTAGTGTGACATGTTTTTCGGAGAACGATTCATAATATCGTTTCTCTAACATGTATTAACACGAATATTTTCCACTTTAATTAGTGGTGGCCGGCCTCATTTGTAGGGTAATTACTCCGTAAATTACTCGGCGATTGCTTAACATAGACCTAAAGTTGTCCCGATTCGGATTATGATCCACTTGGATCCGGTTGCCTCGATTTTATTTTTCTTTTCGTGGTTGTGCTTGATTAAGTTCATCATACCACTTATATTGTAAATATTATAATAATGTGAATATACTAACATTTAATTAAATCTCTCGCACCTTATCCTCTTTTATTTCAATATCTTGTTCCCTATCTCTTTATTATGCTTTATTATACTATATCATTCATCATTTTGCTTATTGTTTATATTGTGATACTTGTTATTTCTCCTTTGTCCATTTGGATATCAAAACACTAATAAAGGATTAAACACTTAAAAGACTTGTGACTTCTAATTTTGGACTATGGTTACTATCCCTTGCTTCGGAGAATGGACTTAGACTTTAAGATCTTCCCCCTTGCTCAAGTTGGAATGGATTAGAAACCTCGGCCTCAAATTATTTCATTGGCCTTTGAAGATGGAAATCCAATTGTCTCAAGGATGCTTGCCATATGGTTTGATCGTTTCTTCCTTTATCTTTTATTCTCAAGTACTAGGGTAGTCTCTT
This sequence comes from Lathyrus aphaca, assembly GCA_963966055.1. NCBI lineage: Eukaryota > Viridiplantae > Streptophyta > Magnoliopsida > Fabales > Fabaceae > Lathyrus > Lathyrus aphaca. Next base: position 679,239,328 of record OZ014519.1, on the reverse strand, counting down.
CATCTCCTCCTATCTTCTTCAATTTTCAAATCTCCTTCCTCTTTTCAAAACTTTCTTTGCTTTCTAACTTCAAACATTTTCTCAATCAAACCTTGACTTCGGTCATGTGCTTTTACCTTTTCATTTCATTTCCTTAAATAAATGCTAAACCACATAAGCATATCGAAACTTTCTTTCTCAAAAAAACTTAAAAAACTTTCAAACTCATTCAATTGTTTTTGTGCCCTCGTGCACGTTTCTCTTAACCATTTTTTATGTTTAGATATGATTCATCCTTTCTAGCGGAATTATTCGCTAAAGGATGACGACTTATCTTTACATTTTAAAATCAATTCAACTCATTTGCCTTTTCACAATTTGTACCACGAACTACGGGGTTTTGATCTCGCATTGCACTCTGTGGGTACGTAGGCATGAGACGTTCGTCTCTTCAAACACCAAAATCTTAAAAAACATTCTTCTTCTCATCTCTTCAATCTTTTTTCAAGCAAACCATTTCAAACCAAAAAATGCAGTAAATATTTCAAAGGGTTCCCGTGGAGTACCACGGACAAGTCGGGTGCTTAAAACCTTCCCGATTTGTAACCAATCCCCGTACCCATTCTCTGTTTGATTCTTTTAGCTTTTTAGCTTTTAAGATTCTTTAAGGTTTTGTTCGTTCTTTTGCCTTTTTCCTTTTAGAAATAAATAAAAGCGCGGTGGCGACTCTGTGTATATTGAGTTAAGCTAATCAATAGCTTACACTCATGATTTTACCGCTACACACCTCAAACAACATTCAAAAATTATAAAAATGTACCTCAAGTGACCTAGGTCAGAGGCTGTTTACTTGTCAAAATCTCACATAGAAAATTCAATGTTAAATTAGGTCAAACAAATACACACTCTATCTCGGAATCTCATCACACCATTCTCATCAACTCTGAATTCACCTCTGTTACCTTGGTTAATCAAAGTCAACTGATCAACCAACTTCAAATTGGATTATTGTCCTTATTGGATCCTTTCCATAATTTTAGTGGTTAACTTCAACATTCCCAACTTCACACTCTTAGAAGTAGCCTCACGCAACAAACTCATGTCTCTAAACTGTTCAATCATTTCAAGTTCTTTCACCATAAGCATCGACATATGCAATGTCTTCCTACTCAAAGCATATACAACCATATTTTCCTTACCAGGACGGTAATTCAAATAAAAATTAAAGTCTTTCAATGAATCTAACCACCTTATCTTCCTCATATTCAGTTCCTTCTGATCAAATAGATACTTTAAACTCTTATGATCACTGAACACTTAAAATTTCGAACTAAAGAGATAATGTCTCTAAATCTTAAACTCAAACACCACAACTGCCAACTCTAAATCATGCGTAGGATAATTCCTTTAATGAACTCTCAATTTCCTAGAAGCATAAGCAACCACTTGACCATTCTACATCAAAACTCCTCCAAGTCCCATCTTCGACGCATCACAATACACTACGAACGATTAATTCAAATTCGACAAAATCAACACTGAAGTAGTTGTCAACTTCTTCTTCAACTCTATAAAACTTTTTTCGCACGCAACATCCCACACATAAGCTTGAATCTTTCGATTCAACTGAGTCAAAGTTAGCGCCAACTTCAAAAAGCCCTCAAGAAACTTCCTGTAATAACCTGCTAAACCCATAAAACTTCTAATCTCAGTAGCAGATTTGGGAGTCTCCCAGTGTAACATTGCGTCAATCTTCGACGAATCTACAACAATTCCACTACTGGAAATCATATGTCCAAGAAAACTCACTTTTTGCAACCAGAACTCACACTTTGACAACTTTGCATACAACTTCTTATCTCGCAACACTTGCAAAAGAATCCTCAAATGCCCTGCATGTTCTTCTTCTATCTTGGAATAAATCAGAATATCATCAATAAAAACTACCACAATTTTATCCAAGTACTCATGGAAGATTCTATTAATGTACTTCATGAATACACCAGGTGCATTGGATACACCAAACGATATCACCATGTACTCATAATGACCATATCTCGTCCTGAAAGTTATCTTCGGAATATCATCAGACTTAACACGAATCTGATGGTAACCAGACCTTAAATCAATCTTGCTGAATACATAAGCTTCCACCAACTAATCTATAAAGTCGACGATTCTTGGAAGTGGATACTTGTTTTTTATAATAACCTTGCTCAACTACCGATAATCAACACACAACCTCATACTACCATCGTTCTTCTTGACCAACAACACAAGAGTACCCCACGGAGAAACACTAGGTCGAACAAACTTCTTTTATAATAATTCTTCTAGTTGCTTCTTCAACTCACTCAATTCCATAGCAGGCATCTGATAAGGAGCCATAGACACAAGACTAGTACCGGGTAATAAATCCACCGCAAATTCAACTTCCCGTTCTGGAGGCAAATCACTTATGTCCTCCGGAAACACATCTGGAAACTCTTGGACAACCGGTAAATCAATACTCGTAGTCTTCCCTTCAAATTGCAACGATGAAAACATTGCAAACATTTGAGCTTTGTCTTCTAACAATTAATCTACTTTCCTATCCGTCAAGAACATCAATTCACTATAATCACCGATTTCAGGAAACTCTACAATCTTCGCATAACAATTGATATTCACAAAATTGAAATCTAGCCAGTTCATTCCAAGAATAACATCAATTTGGTGTAAAGGAAAACACACCAGATCCATCAAGAAGTCCCTCTAAAAAATGGTCAAAGGACACTTCAAACACACATATGTAGTAGTAACAGAACCATTAGCTGACGTTTCTATCACCATATTACCATTCATACTAGACAACGTCAAACTCAACTTAGTATCACATTCAAGAGAAATAAATGAATGCGTAGCACCAGTATCAATAATTGCAATCAACTTAACACCATTAATAAAACATGTACCTCAAATCAAGTTGTCCTTCTTAGGAACTTCAGAACCACTCAAAGCGAACAATCTGCCATTGGTCTAAGCAGCAATAGCAGTCTTCTTAGGCTTCTGACATTAGGTGCTGATATGCCATTGTTCACCATAATTAAAACAAGTTGGACCTTCATTTGGATAATCACCAACCTGATGACATCTCTTGCAACACCTGTAGCATCTCACCACTGGATTACTGCACACATCAGACTTGTGACCAAATTCTCCACATTTTTAGCACTTGGGAGGAATGGAACCTGCTCCCCCACTTGGCTTCTTCCCATCTGAAACCTTTTGCTTCCCCTTCTCAGCTGGAGTCACATAAGGCTTTCCTTTAAACTAGCCTTTCTATTTCTTCTCACTCATTTTCTTGTAGTGAGCAAATCGAGCTCGACTATCTTCATCATATATTCTACTTTTGTCCACCAACTCAGTATACCTACGGATCTACTAATATCTAATCCCTTGCTTGATCTCTGGTCTCAACCCATTCTCAAACTTGAGACACTTAGACAGCTTAGCATCAACACAATTGTAGTGAGGACAATACTTCACTAGCCTCTCGAACTTAGAAGCATACTCTGCCACCGTCATATTTCCTTACTTCAACTCAAGGAACTCCACCTCTATCTTACTACGAGCATCTTCCGAAAAATACTTCCCCAGAAACTCCCTCCTGAACATTGCCTAGGTCACCATAGTACCAACATCCTCCAAGCGCTGATGAGTATTATCCCACCAGTCTTCATCCTCCTCAGACAACATGTGGGTACCAAACTGTACCTTCTGTGCATTTGTACACACCATCACTCTAAAAATATTCTCAATTGCCTTGAGCCACTTCTGTGCACTATGCGGGTCATGATCTCCTTTAAAAACTGGCGGACTGTTACTCTGAAACTTCTCAAAATCACGAAACTTATCTTGTTCATTGTTTCGAGCCCTAGCCTCAGCAAGTGTCGCAACAACTTCAACAAGAGCACATGTGTTGTTTCCAGCTATTCTGCACAACACTCACAACATCAGAAAAGAATAATGGTTAACAATTAACGATCGTCAACAAACCGACGATAATGACACACAACCTGACATACCGAACTTTGACCATGATTCATCAAGGAGATTTCAGATCATCAAGAATCAGGAGTTTCTAAATTAGGGTTTTCATAGGAAAAGTCAACTGAACTTTGACCAGCCATAACTTTCACATGCTTCATCAAATATTTTCCATCCAAAGCTCATTTTGAAGGAAATTGAATTCTTTACAACTTTGTGTCTCACAATCCAAGCCCAAAAATGCTTCATTTGGAAGGTATGAGCTAAGACATTATAGGTCCTTTCAAAAGTCAACAAAAAGTCAACAACTTCCAAAGAGCATAACTTGAGAATGGTAAAAGACATGGACATGAGACCAAAGAGGTTGGTTAGAGGACTCTTTAAGATTTCAAAAATGTCCAAGAACACCTTCATAGCATTAAAATTGAGGGGTTTGTGCCCTTGCAAAGTTGGGAAATTTTTGAGAGGTTTATGAGGTAAATGGGGTCTTAAAACCAAATTTCACCAAATGGGCTTGCATTTTTATGATCCAAACACTTCCATGACATCATGCACGAATTAAAAATTATTTATTCATATTTTTATTAATTTTATTTTATTTATTATGATTTTTCACATTAAAAATCATTTTAAATTAAAATAAAATATAAAAGGATGAATATTTGATTTGATTTTGGTTCTAGAAAGTTTTAATATTCATTTAGAAGTGATTGGTACCATATAAAATCAGATCATACAAATATAGCAAGGTGAGATAAAAAAAATTCAATCTTTAAAGTTGAATCTTTTTCAATCTCCATGGATCCAAAAGTCCAAAAGATGGACTAGTTTCTTGATCTAATTTTATTACATGATATATAAACAACATATAGCAAGCAAGACACACGAATTTGGGCAGCCTCAAGAGCTATTTTCAAACTTCAAATTTCATCAAAAAATTGAAATTCAGATTCACCTTTAAAGGACAATAAAAGGTATTTTGAGCACATATAGATGATCCTTGGACATCACTGAATCTATCCCAACCCTCAAAAGCATCAGAATCATGCTCATATGCCTTACCCGAAGCATTCTTGTTCTTGATTTACTTTTTTTCGATTCAATGGATTTACATGTTTATAATGTATTTTGATCATATATTGATATTTGTGTGTTCCTACATATGATTTCTGGATAGTTTGTGTGAAGAATCATAGCCTAATCGTGAAACTGCCATTGTTAGGGTTTTGCTTGCCGTTTAGGGTTTTCCAATTAAACAAATATAAATGAATTCTAATAACACTAATGAACTGTCTAAGACATGAGGATCACAATGTTATGATCAATTTGGTGAAATTTTACAGTTTTAATGGTGTTTCAAAAAGCTAGGTTTTCTGTAAAATTCGTGTGCAGGTAAATTCGCAGGAAATTCTGTGGATAATTTCACAGCAAAATTCGTAAGTCTCAAGGAAGAAGATGGAGTCTTGGCGCCAACTGAAGATTTGAAATTTGGGCTTAATATTTTTAGAATTTGTTTCTATTATATTTCAATTAACATTGCTTGGTTCAGTTGGTAAGGACGCGCATGTGGGAAGCAAAGGACCATGATTCGAATCGTGGCTTGGTGTATTCTTTTTTTTTTTGCAATTTCCTTTTATTTTTCAGGTTTGCTATATGATGATCTTGGGCCATCACCTATCAGCTAGCGCGCGCCAGCCTAGTGGTTTTGATTCCCTGCAGGTAAAGGGGAGGTCCTGGGTTCAAATTCAGGCCTCCCCATTTTTTAAACCTAATTTCTTCCATTTCTTCTTTCTTATTTATTTAATTATATATATTATATTATAAATTGATTTCTTTTTTAAAATAATAGTATAATATTTCTTATATAATAAAAAATAAAAAGAAAACTTTATATATATAATTTGTTTATGTTCATATTATTATATATATTTTATTTTTGTAAATAAACCAATTAATTTTTTAATTAAATATGTAAACCCTAATTTTATTTTCTTAAATATGTAAACCCTAATTTCTAACCCTAATTTTTATTTAACTTTAAATATTAAACTTAATTAATTTTTCTAATATATAATTAAATAATTAATCATGTTTTGTAAATTATTATTATAATTGTTTATTATTATTATTACCTTATTTTCTTTTTTTGAAAATTATTCAAAATTATTTAATTCAAAAATGTTCTCTTAAATTTTATATATTTTTGTATATTTGTGCTAACCTCTTCTTCTTATGATTATTTTTATTACTAACCATTTAATTATATTTTCTTTATTATATATTTATTATTAATTATTTATATTATAATGTAATTGCGAAAGCCTTGTAATAGTCGTAGGTTATTATTTTTGTCTTTATTTTATTGTTTGTAAATATTTATTTGTCATGGTTAGTAACTATAGGGTGTGAATAACTATGTGAAATTAAAATGATTTAGAAAACTAATTTAAACAAGATAAATACATGAATAAAAACACGCACACACGTAAGTCGATCTTTGATCGCCATCTTGCACTTTCTAGGGTTACCTCTCATGTTGCCTATTTCAAAAGGTCAAGTAAGGTGTCTTAAGCAAAGTCCCTTCACAAATATCATCAAGTCCCTTCAGTTTATAAGATCAAGTCCCTTCGAGGTTGCCTACGATAAATGATCTTGTCCCTTCGAATAAAAGATGATAAGTTCCTACGAATTGCTAAAGACACCTTGCAGTTGCCTATATTCAGATGTCCCTACACATGTCCCTTATTACATCCAAGGTAATGACTACCTATTCCTTAATAATAGGGATAGTTTTACCATTGAAAGAACATAAGAACAGTAAAGACTTAATATAGGGTAGGTTCCTCTTAATTACTTGCTCTCACATTTCAAAATACTTTTCACACCTCACAATATTTTCAAAACATTTTCAAAACAAGGCTTTGTATACATCCATACGAGGATCATTACAAAGTACTTAGAAAATTTCTAATCACACACTACACTCTTCAAAAACAATTTAAGTGAGCTAAGTAACTAAGAGCCCATGGATAACCATGGATATAAAGGGTGCTAACACCTTCCTTTTATATAACCTACCCTCCGAACTCAAAATCTTTTTAAGGTCTTTCCTGTTCTTTTATGTCCTTTCCTTTTGGATAAAATAAAAGTCGGTGGCGACTCTTGCTATCCGCAACATTTATAGAAAAGTCAGTTCTCCCACCGTGTTACACTATCTTACTACGAGCATCTTCCGAAAAATACTTCCCCAGAAACTCCCTCCTGAACATTTCCTAGGTCACCATAGTACCAACATCCTCCAAACGCTGACAAGTATTATCCCACCAGTCTTCAGCCTCCTCAGACAACATGTGGGTACCAAACTGTACCTTCTGTGCATCTGTACACACCATCACTCTAAAAATATTCTCAATTGCCTTGAGCCACTTTTGTGCACTATGCGGGTCATGATCTCCTTTAAAAACTGGCGGACTGTTACTCTGAAACTTCTCAAAAGCACGAAACTTATCTTGTTCATTGTTTCGAGCCCTAGCCTCAGCAAGTGCCGCAACAGCTTCAACAAGAGCACGTGTGTTGTTCCAGCTATTCTGCACAACACTCACAACATCAGAAAAGAATAATGGTTAACAGTTAACGACCATCAACAGACCGACGATAATGACACACAACCTGACATACCGATCTGCTCTGATACCACTAATGTAACACCCTATTTACCCCATAACATAATTATACAAAATTATTCAATAAAATCAGAGTTCTCAACATAAATGGCATCACATTTCATCAAAACATCAATATAAAACTCATCTACGTGTCATGTCCCATAACACGGGTTGTAACATGCATCATAATTAAAAATAAAACATCATTTCTACGCAGCGGATCATCATTCAACAACTTAATCAACATAATATAAGGATTCAATTGTTAATCCAAAACATCATCATCATGTATTAAAACAGACAAAAAAAAACATCCAAGCATTCCTGATGTTACACGACACAGAACAGGATATCACCTAGACTCTATAAATGACAAAATAACCATACTTCAAGCTACGTCCAAGCACCAAGATATTATTGAATATTTACAGGATGTCATAATAGACCATCACAAAAGGCAGGCAGGGTGAGTAAATTCACATTCAATATAAATAATATAAAGACGGAATTATAAGACAACATGCAACGATACACCAATTACATCAAGTCTCACCCATATACAACAAAATCAATCACATCATCATAAAAAAATGAAATCATGATATGCCACCAAGAATGAAATGCAATCCTTATAATATGCATGTAGTACCGAAACATCATCATGGATGGACATTGGGTCATCAATCCTCAACAAGGGAGCACAACATAAGCAACATATCACTTCAATCCGCACAATGGGATTGAAGCTACCAATGGACCGAAGGCCCAATATAATTATACCATGAAAGCAATGATGCAACAACATCAACATAATCATCATAATTAACACTTGCATCATTATTCATCATTCATACATCTACTACTTTTCCTACTCATGTCATCAATACTACATATTACCATAATACAACATAATCATCTAAACATCATTTCATCACAAATTCTTACACCTTTAGCATATTATAGCATAACAAGAATTTACAACAACATCATAGCAACAAAACATGTCATTACAAGTCATTTGGAACAAGAAAACATTTTTCAAAAGGTTCCGGTCTCGCTAAGCGGGCATCGCGCCCGCTAAGTCAGCTACTATCGGGTTGTGGGATTCTCAAAGTCTCATTCGCTCCTTAAGCGAGACACCGAATTTTGGCAGAAAAACCTGCAATTTTCCACACGACTCAGCTGTGACAAACTCATCAAAAACCATCATTTAACAACATAAATACACAGAATTCAATCTTACTACCTATTATCCACATATATTCATCACCTACAACATCTAACAACATCAATTCACCAAATTCTTCCAAACAATCCTCATAACCCTAAGGTTTCCTTCAAAATCCCCTTTCTTATAAGACATACCCATACATTTTAGATATTGAATAGGAAATTACTCCTCATACCTTAGTCAAATGAGCTCTTCGATCACTTCTTGAAGAATTCCCAACATCAACCTCCTGGTCCTTCAAAGCGTTCTCTCAATCTTCACCAAAAACACGAGATGTCGATTTTTATGCACAAGCATATCGATGATATCATCGATGTTGTAGAGGATGGTAATTGCGGTTACCGAGCCGTTTCGGCTCTACTTGGTATAAGAGAGGAAGGTCATGAGCTTGTTCGTCATCAACTTATCCTAGATTTAGCGATGCATAAAGAAGCATACTGTCATACCCCAAATTTGTCCTACCTATACCAATTTATTTTTTCTGTCGGGCCATTATTCAAAAATCCAAAAAATATGTATCATTTTAGTTTCTGTCTAACCGCATATAAATAAAATATCAAAAATAAAAAATATATGTTGTTTCTCTTCTCAGGGTTTGTACGGAAATTGAGGTTTATTTTTTTGAGCTTGTCGGAGTGTGATCAGTGTCAAAAATCAGTGTAGTTTGGTGTGGTAGCGATTCATTTTTTTTATATATAAATTTTTCATCCATAATCATATTTTATTTTCTATCTATTTTTTCAATTATAGAAATTCATTATCCATTTTTTATTTAATCTTCATTTAATTTTATTTCTTTTTTTTAATTTAATTTAATTTTCTCATAGTTCATTACAAAAGGTATTCATTATCATTTTCTTTTTATTTTATTTTAGTATTATTAGCACTATACTATTATTTGTCTATATTATTGTTATTAATTTCTTTATTATTATTATTATTATTATTTAGTTGTTTTATTATTTATTATTATTTATTATTATCATTATTATTATTATTTATTTCCACTTCATATTATTATTATTATTATTTCTTTTTGTTATTATTATTAGTTTTTTAGTATTACTAATCCTTCATTACTATTATTATTATATTGAGTAGTTATTAGCATTAGTACTTTATTATTATTATTATTATTATTATTATTATTATTATTATTATTATTATTATTATTATTATGTTATTTTGTTTTTTGTCTTTTTCATTTCTATGCACTCAGTACACAGCCACTACACCAACTCGCATCACGTATCTCAAATCCTCCAAATCTCCACACCACCCCACTTGAACGAATCTTGCGCATATTATTGAAATGCAGCAGCAACAACTTTTTTTTCTTCCCGTTTTTCTTCAGCCAATTCCCAAAACACCCTGCAGTCTCTTTATAAAGCCAATCAAATACTCATTCAAGAAGGGGGGTAGAAGCTTGGTAGACCCGAGAGAATCCCTGCAAGAAACCTATAACCAAGTTTCAAAAAAATAAAAAAATCCAGAATTCACTCAACCATCCAACACATAAATTTCTCAATACTCAGAACCTTCGTATTTTCGGCACAATAAAACACCACTCTTCAACCTTTTCAGAAACCTTCAAATGTAATATCCATTACCTCTGCTACAAACCTCAATAAACCATACACCAACCCAACCCTCTGTAAATCAAAACGTATCGCAACCCATCCTTTAAACCCAAACACAAACAAATTTCAACCAAAAAAAAACAGAAGAACAGAAACAGAGAGTAGAGACGGAGAAATTATGAACACTACAAAACCTTCAAGCCGTACATAGACAACAAATCGAAAATGAAAAAACGCAGAAATCTATTTCATAACAAACACAAACCTTCAGAATCACCACCACCAAATCAAGACACCCACCGTCGAATCCATCCTTAAAATCTGAAATCACCGTCACGCACAAACGCATCACCGCCGTCAGCCCACATCCAGAAACCCGCCGATCCAGAATAAATCCACCGCCCAGAGCGCAAATCGCCGGCAGCCGCTGAAGCCGACCAACCACCAACGAAATCGCGACGGACCAAAACCAAATCTGAACGTTAAACTCACAAACCACTTCGTCGGCGAACCACCATCACTGACGCAACAACCCCTTCCGTCCATCCAACCACCTTCGCCGACGTCGACTGTGAGAGATTGAGAGTGAAATCGCGAGTGAGAGGAGGAGAAACGCCGTTGAGAAATCGACGAAAAACGGTTCTGGGTGAACGAGAATAGGTTGGGTTTTTCTTTTTGTTTTTTTTACGAAATTTATTTTTCTGTTTTATGAGGGAGACAATAGTGTGTTCATGTTACGTGTGACTGATAAAACCCTCTTTTTTTTTCTTTTTTATTTTATTTTATTATTATTTCTTTTTAAAAAAATAAAATAAACCCTAGTTGTTTCTCACAAATGGGCTTGGATTCAAGTTCATATGAACTTCCGTTAGACCCCACACTTTCTGTTGAACACCCATTTTCTCTTGAGACTTACTTTAAATTTAGTTTATTATCTCAAGTATTTTAGGTTTTTTTTAGATTTATAAATTTCAGATAATGCTTGGTATTCACTCTTTTTTGGGAGTCTTTTGTTTTTTTAGTTATGATTATAATTTTATTTTATTTTTATTTAATGGGGCCAATGACTTGATAAAAGGCCGATTTTCGCCCGATTTCGTTAAATCGGTGATATTCGGTCAATATGAGGCCCTCCTTTTTCTATTTTATCTTATTATTTTATTTTGAACAAAAATTTGTAATTTAATTAATTTTATTCATTATGTCAATATTACAAATTTATTTATTAATTTGTATTCATTATTTTAATTTAATTTTTGCGAATTCAATTTATTTATTTATTTTCGCATTTCAAAAAAATGTTTCGACTCCTTATAGAATGATTCCAATTTTGAATCGATTCTAAGGTAGTTCACGAACTAAATTTCGACGCGTCCCGAAAAGGTCCAACGCCTTCGAATAGCTGTTTCCGATTAAAAGGTCCAACGCCTTCGAATAGTTGTTCTCGATTAAAAAGGTCCAACGCCTTTGAATAGTTGTCTCCGATTAAAAAGGCCGAACGCCTTCGAACAGTTCAAAAACACTGCACACACGCTTCCTCTTGGGCAAACTACAACGAGACCTCTTTATTTCTCGCAATCCCCTGTATTTATTTTGTATCCCTCTCCCATTACTTTGTACGCACTTTATTTTCCGTATTTTATTTAATTTTGAATCCTTGGTCCAACGCCAAGCGATTGCACTTGCACACTCGCACCTTTTTATTTTGTTTCGTTTATTAGGATCCACCTTACTTTGCGAGCCGAGCGCTTCGTGTCTCGCTAACAAACCACAAAAATAAACCTCCACTTGCATTTACCCTTTTAACCTCAAAAACCAAAACGATTCGATTAGATCCAAACCCTTGATCCAACGTCAAGCGATCTTAGGAAATAAAACATTCTAATAATGCGAGAAGATTTGTACGCCACGAGCCTTAAGCGTTAGAAAGGAGGATAACGAGCTCTCGTTACTCGCTCCGATTATTTTGACGCAGGATGCTCGTCTTGTTGGACGAGATAAATTATCCATAGTCTTTAGTGCATTTCGACTCCTAAACCCTTTCATCGTCGAAAGGTAATAAAACCAACAACCAATACCCTTAGTAGGCCGAACTACGAGGCTCTGACTTTCCCATTGCACACGGGAGTACGTAGGCACGAGGATCTCAATCCTTGCCGAGCACCTAGGTTCAATCTAACTTATAATTCAACTCATTTCCCTCTAGCAAGTAATTCGTTTAAGCATAGACATCATTTCGCGCGTGATAACTTAGATGGTTCCCATCGAGTACGATGGATGTAGTGGGTGCTAATACCTTCCCCCTGCATAACCGACTCCCGAACCCAGGCAATGGTTCCGTCGACCTTGTCCTCATCCTTTTCCTCCCGGGTTGTATCTATATCTCCCCTTTCCCTCTTCGGGAATAAATAGAATTAGGTGGCGACTCTTCAGTCCGTCCGGCGCGCGGCTCCGTCCTTTCGGATCGCGTAAGGTCGTATTTTTCGGGATACGACAGCTGGCGACTCTGCTGGGGACTGGTTCACCCCTATGCGAGTCAAGCCTAGTCTAGGTTTTCGCGTTTGTTTGGTTGTTTGCTTTTATGCCTTGCTTGTTTATCGTTTTCTTTATCGCATTCCATATTATTTATCTTGTGGCTCCTTGGTACTATAACTTGGATCGATACTTTGCAAAAGAAACTTGAGGAAAAGGCTCTATACCCGGGCTTGCGAGTACAAACTTAAGTTAGCGAGGTTGTGTAGTATGGGCTCCCAAGAGAACCACTCTCGTGGGTTGTCGATACGAAAACCTCACTTGGAGTAGATTCTGATGAGAATACTGACAACTGTCAAATTCTCTACGTGTGTGCTCAGTTGCTTTCATTAGGGTCATCAACTCTGAGGACCTTTAGAACCTTTTTGTTAAAACATCGGTTGATGGTTGCGTAGTATTGGGCACCAGGGTTCGCCCTCGTGTGGCTCGATACGAAATCCTCACTTGGAATAGACTTACTCAATGGAGTTGATTGACTGTCAAGAATGTATGAAATTGACACGTGCATCAAACAGTTGAGAAAGTTCCATAACTCCAGGACTTTGTTTTAAACCTTGTGTCGACGATCACGTAGTATGGAGCACCAAGATATTTCCCTCTCGCGTGGCTCGATACGAAGATCTCACCCAAAATAGACTCATATGGCGGAGTCAATCAACCGTCATGCTTATGGCGCGTGTGATGAACAACCATATGAATTGATAACTTTGGGACCCCTAAAACTTTAGAGTCTACCTAGTGAGTTCTTGATCAGAGTATCCTCCATCTGTACCTTGGACTCATGAGACCCTGATCTTGTGATCCTGGATTCTGACATTGCATATCATCCCATTTGCATCATTTATTCATATTGCATTTCATTCCAAAGCCGAAAACTTATTTCATGTTCCTCCATCTTCAGTAAATCAAGTTGGTTTCCCGACGCCCGTATCGTGCTAGACGCCCATACTTAACTTGAGCCAACACTAGAGGACTGATGGATCAGTTTCAACAAAATAAAGCTGCTATGAGGGAAGAGATTGACTCAATCAAGAGCAAGATTGATCGTATTCATGAGGCCCTGCAAGCCTTGGCCAGGATGGTTGTGTCTCATCAGCCTGTTCCTCCGATGCCTTTTCATCCAGCTATTCAAGCTCTGCTTCCGCCTCCGATGGCTTATCGACCGTGTCCTTATCCTCTGGGTGCAGCTGCGCAATATGCACCTAGACCATACCAGCAACTGGCTTATCCATACCAGCAACCTGCATATCCATACCAGCAACCGACTTATCCATACCAGCCACCGGCTTATCCACAAAGGCCTGGTCAACAACAACAACGCGCTCCTCAACAGCGTCCACCATATCAACAAAGAAGATATGATATGAACATTGATCCCTTGCCTATGTCATACACCGAAATCTTTAATCAACTAATGGCAAAAGGATCTCTTACTTTGAGAGATATGCCACCTCAGACTGGTAATGCCCGGAATTATGATGCCAATGCCCGCTGTGAGTATCACAAAGGCGCTCCAGGTCACACAATTGAGAATTGCCACGCCTTCAAGCACATGGTTCAAGATATGATCAACTCTAAGGATCTCACCTTTACTCAGAAGAATCTGAATGTCCAGAACAATCCTTTGTCGCCACAAGTGGCCCCTCAACGAATGCTTTTGAAGAAGTGGTTGAAGACCAAAGCTGAGTAGTCTCCAACTTTGAAGAAGCAAGTCAAATCAAGAGAAGTTCAATTCCTCAAATCAAGGCAGCCATCGCCATTTATGATTTCTGCATTCCTGTTGTTTTGTAATGTTTGTTTAAGTACTATTTGCTCTGAAAATTGTTATCGTTTGTACTTGGTTATGTTAATGTTATGTTTATGCATGTTTTGAATTAATCTATTCGCATTCGCTCATATTTATCATTTATCACAAAAATCACAAAAATATTCCTTCACTTCACTTTAGCAAATATTTGAGGGAGGATGATGAAAACAAAATACCCATAACTGTTGCGGTATGCTTTCGGATAAAACCTCGTCAATGATGTACATGCATTCTTTCAAATCCCCAAACACTGGAGATATAAGGAGTTAATCCCTAGTCAACCACTTCGAGCCTAGAAGTATGAGCTTTCTTTCAGATACAACCCTTACATTTAACCCGGGGTAGGGTAGTTGTTTAGTTAGCCTGACTACACCTTTGAATCGCAAGATGAGACATCCCGTCAGAGGACCATCAACAAATGACTTGGCAGTCATAACATTCAAAAATATATATATATATATATATATATATAGAAAAGAAAAGCCACTAAGTTGAGCACCCGAAGGGAGACTTAATCGAAAAAGAAATCAAAAGAGGAACTCAAATCCTCAGCAAAAACAAAACAAAGATCAGGTGACCACCAAATCAAAATCAAAGGGGCACCAATATCAAAGCAAAAAAGATGACTGCCACTTCAAGCAAACTTGAAGTTTCATCTTCGCTCTTGCAACGTCAAAACAGATGCATATGTGGAGTTAACTGAATGTAGGACTGGAGAAAAATCACGAAGAAAGGTTGGGTACAAATCAAACTTTGAGCCTTATATCTTTGTTTCTCAAACCATTAACCAGACCACGTTACAATCCTCAAAAGACCTAATTGAGGCGCAGTTTATTCTGAAAGCATGCTACCAACAAGGTTGCGTAAATTGACTCCCATATATTTGCTAATCTTCAATCTCGTTTGCCCATTATTCTTGCTGCATCTTTTACGAACTTTCTAAATCAGCACCTCGTTTGGGCTAACGGTCCATTCGTCACACTTTCACTGCATCCAAATAAATTGACTTTTTCAAAACTTACATGAACTTTACATTAACACTACCATTTGTGTATGAACAATTTAGTTGCAATTCAGTGCTCGACATCAGTACAATCCCAACAAGGGGCAATCAAAAGAGAAACTTGAACTTCATCGCCAACATGAATCAAGACTACTTCAACAGTCCAATCAGGGACAAAGCATCTTCAACAGCTCAATCAGGGGCAAATTATCTTCAAACAGCTCAATCAGGGGTATACGCCTACCGATTCCAATTAGGGGCAGATCATGTTGAGACCATTGTCAAGGCTCCCCACCGGATTTATTTCAAATACCTTATAGGCAGGGGCAAGCAAACAAGGAGCAAAATCTTCCTATCTATTCTCCCCAGCCAAGCAGGCAGTCCTTACTAGACGTTGGCAATCATTCAAAGCAAATCAGTCTTCACGTGACGATTAGGTCGCTTCGCTCATCAACAAGTGACCAAAGCTTAGAGCTTTCAGATCCATCTTCTGACCATACGTCGTCGAATATCGAGTGTCGGGGAATCAAGCCCTCCACCCACCCAAAGTCCAATCGTTATTGGCAACTACCAAACCAAAAGTCCACCAAGCTGGCACCTTTCAATTGCTCATATGCATCATTATGCATCATCAACATCATACGCATAATTTACATCGATCATTTACAACATGTGCATCATGTGCATACCTAAACAAAAACATACCCTTTTATTTTCCCCAACATTATTAACTTGCATCTCAAAAGCATAAACATTTGCATCGTATCTCCATCCTTATGGAATACCAAAATCAAATAATCAAGCATACGTGCATAACTCATGATCCAGGATCAACCCAAGATTCCAGGCCTTTCCCCAGCGGAGGACAGGATCCAGGGCCAACCAAAGATTCCGAAGATATTCCTAGGTGTCATTCAGTGGACGTCCCCGGTGGACATTTCTCTTCCCGATTATTTAATTTTCTGATTACTCGTCATCCTTTTGGTGTCGGGGTCGCTTTATCATCCTTTTGGTGATAGCGATTATTTATTTTTTCTATTACTCGTCATCCTTTTGGTGTCGAGGTCGCTTTATCATCCTTTTGGTGATAGCGATTATTTAATTTTCAGTCACTCGTCATCCTTTTGGTGTCGAGATATCTTTATCATCCTTTTGGTGATAGCGATTATTTAATTTTCAGTCACTCGTCATCCTTTTGGTGTCGAGATATCTTTATCATCCTTTTGGTGATAGCGATTATTTAATTTTCTGTTGCTCGTCATCCTTTTGGTGTCGGGATCGCTTTATCATCCTTTTGGTGATAGCGATTATTTAATTTTCTGATTGCTCGTCATCCTTTTGGTGTCGGGATCGCTTTATCACCCTTTTGGTGATAGCGATTATTTAATTTTCTGATTACTCGTCATCCTTTTGGTGTCGGGGTCGCTTTATCATCCTTTTGGTGATAGCGATTATTTATTTTTCTGTTACTCAGCATCCTTTTGATGTTGGGGTCGCTTTATCATCCTTTTGGTGATAGTGATTTTATTTAATTTTCTGTTACTCAGCATCCTTTTGGTGTCGGGGTCGCTTTATCATCCTTTTGGTGATAGCGATTTTGTTTTCGGTCAGTTGCCTTATCATCCTCTGTTGATAAGTGAGTTTATTCTCAGTCATCTGCCTTATCATCCTCCGGTGATAAGTGATTTATTTTGTCAATTACTTCTTGTTGTGTCACCCATCATTTCCAGTTTATTTCATTTGCTATTTTCGCAATTTCTTTTCGGACAAATTTGGAGTCTGTTAATATCTAATTATCTTATACCTTGAAAGATTGAACGCGAGTCAGTTCATCTTACTCGGTCTAAGCCAATTCGATAGGGGCATCTGTC
Organism: Lathyrus aphaca; assembly: GCA_963966055.1. Lineage (NCBI taxonomy): Eukaryota > Viridiplantae > Streptophyta > Magnoliopsida > Fabales > Fabaceae > Lathyrus > Lathyrus aphaca. The sequence goes on along the minus strand of OZ014519.1, from coordinate 679,221,631 downwards.
ATACCCCAAATTTGTCCTACCTATACCAATTTATTTTTTTCTGTCGGACCATTATTCAAAAATCCAAAAAATATGTATCATTTTAGTTTCTGTCTAACTGCATATAAATAAAATATCAAAAATAAAAAATATATGTCGTTTCTCTTCTCAGGGTTTGTACGGAAATTGAGGTTCATTTTTTTGAGCTTGTCGGAGTGTGAGCAGTGTCAAAAATCAGTGTAGTTTGGTGTGGTAGCGATTCATTTTTTTATATAAATTTTTCATCCATAATCATATTTTATTTTCTATCTATTTTTTCAATTATAGAAATTCATTATCCACTTTTTATTTAATCTTCATTTAATTTTATTTCTTTTTTTTAATTTAATTTAATTTTCTCATAGTTCATTACAAAAGGTATTCATTATCATTTTCTTTTTATTTTATTTTAGTATTATTAGTACTATACTATTATTTGTCTATATTATTGTTATTAATTTCTTTATTATTATTATTATTATTATTATTATTATTATTATTTAGTTGCTTTATTATTTATTATTATTTATTATTATCATTATTATTATTATTATTATTTATTTCCACTTCATATTATTATTATTTTTTCTTTTTGTTATTATTATTAGTTTTTTAGTATTACTAATCCTTCATTACTATTATTATTATATTGAGTAGTTATTAGCATTAGTACTTTATTATTATTATTATTATTATTATTATTATTATTATTATTATTATGTTTTTTTGTTTTTTTGTCTTTTTCATTTCTATGCACTCAGTACACAGCCACTACACCAACTCGCATCACGTATCTCAAATCCTCCAAATCTCCACACCACCCCACTTGAACGAATCTTGCGCATATTATTGAAATGCAGCAGCAACAACTTTTTTTCTCTTCCCGTTTTTCTTCAGCCAATTCTCAAAACACCTTGCAGTCTCTTTATAAATCCAATCAAATACTCATTCAAGAAGGGGGGGTAGAAGCTTGGTAGACCTGAGAGAATCCCTGCAAGAAACCTATAACCAAGTTTCAAAAAAATAAAAAAATCCAGAATTCACTCAACCATCCAACACATAAATTTCTCAATACTCAGAACCTTCGTATTTTCGGCATAATAAAACACCACTCTTCAACCTTTTCAAAAACCTTCAAATGTAATCTCCATTACCTCTACTACAAACCTCAATAAACCATACACCAACCCAACCCTCTGTAAATCAAAACGTATCGCAACCCATCCTTTAAACCCAAACACAAACAAATTTCAACAAAAAAAAAATAGAAGAACAGAAACAGAGAGTAGAGACGGAGAGATTATGAACACTACAAAACCTTCAAGCCGTACATAGACAACAAATCGAAAACGAAAAAACGCAGAAATCTATTTCATAACAAACAGAGACCTTCAGAATCACCACCACCAAATCAAGACACCCACCGCCGAATCCATCCTTAAAATCTGAAATCACCGTCACGCACAAACGCATCACCGCCGTCAGCCCACATCCAGAAACCCGCCGATCCGGAATAAATCCACCACCCAGAGCGCAAATCGCCGGCCGCCGCTGAAGCCGACCAACCACCAACGAAATCGCGACGGACCAAAACCAAATCTGAACGTTAAACTCACAAACCACTTCGTCGGCGAACCACCATCACTGACGCAAAAACCCCTTCCGTCCAACCAACCACCTTCGCCGACGTCGACTGTGAGAGATTGAGAGTGAAATCGCGAGTGAAAGGAGGAGAAACGCCGTTGAGAAATCGACGAAAAACGGTTCTGGGTGAACGAGAATAGGTTGGGTTTTTCTTTTTGTTTTTTTTACGAAATTTATTTTTCTGTTTTATGAGGGAGACAGTAGTGTGTTCATGTTACGTGTGACTGATAAAATCCTTTTTTTTTTCTTTTTTATTTTATTTTATTATTATTTCTTTTAAAAAAATAAAATAAACCCTAGTTGTTTCTCACAAATGGGCTTGGATTCAAGTTCATATGAACTTCCGTTAGACCCCACACTTTCTGTTGAACACCCATTTTCTCCTGAGACTTACTTTAAATTTAGTTTTTTATCTCAAGTATTTTAGTTTTTTTTAGATTTATAAATTTCAGATAATGCTTGGTATTCACTCTTTTTTGGGAGTCTTTTGTTTTTTTAGTTATGATTATAATTTTATTTTATTTTAATTTAATGGGGCCAATGACTTTGATAAAAGACCGATTTTCGCCCGATTTCGTTAAATCGGTGATATTCGGTCAATATGAGGCCCTCCTTTTTCTATTTTATCTTATTATTTTATTTTGAACAAAAATTTGTAATTTAATTAATTTTATTCATTATGTCAATATTACCAATTTATTTATTAATTTGTATTCATTATTTTAATTTAATTTTTGCGAATTCAATTTATTAATTTATTTTCGCATTTCAAAAAAATGTTTCGACTCCTTATAGAATGATTCCAATTTTGAATCGATTCTAAGGTAGTTCACGAACTAAATTTCGACGCGTCCCGAAAAGGTCCAACGCCTTCGAATAGTTGTTTCCGATTAAAAGGTCCAACGCCTTCGAATAGTTGTTCTCGATTAAAAAGGTCCAACGCCTTCGAATAGTTGTCTCCGATTAAAAAGGTTGAACGCCTTCGAACAGTTCAAAAACACTGCACACACGCTTCCTCTTGGGCAAACTACAACGAGACCTCTTTATTTCTCGCAATCCCCTGTATTTATTTTGTATCCCTCTCCCATTACTTTGTACGCACTTTATTTTCCGTATTTTATTTAATTCTGAATCCTTGGTCCAATGCCAAGCAATTGCACTTGCACACTCGCACCTTTTTATTTTGTTTCGTTTATTAGGATCCACCTTACTTTGCGAGCCGAGCGCTTCGTGCCTCGCTAACAAACCACAAAAATAAACCTCCACTTGCATTTACCCTTTTAACCTCAAAAACCAAAACGATTCGATTAGATCCAAACCCTTGATCCAACGTCAAGCGGTCTTAGGAAATAAAACATTCAAATAATGCGAGAAGATTTGTACGCCACGAGCCTTAAGCGTTAGAAAGGAGGATAACGAGCTCTCGTTACTCGCTTCGATTATTTCGACGCAGGACGCTCGTCTTGTTGGACGAGATAAACTATCCATAGTCTTTAGTGCATTTCGACTCCTAAACCCTTTCATCGACGAAAGGTAATAAAATCAACAACCAATACCCTTAGTAGGCCGAACTACGAGGCTCTGACTTTCCCATTGCACACGGGAGTACGTAGGCACGAGGATCTCAATCCTTGTCGAGCAGCTAGGTTCAATCTAACTTATAATTCAACTCATTTCCCTCTAGCAAGTAATTCGTTTAAGCATAGACATCCTTTCGCGCGTGATAACTTAGATGGTTCCCATCGAATACGATGGATGTAGGGGTGCTAATACCTTCCCCCTGTATAACCGACTCCCGAACCCAGGCAATGATTCCGTCGACCTTGTCCTCATCCTTTTCCTCCCGGGTTGTATCTATATCTCCCCTTTCCCTCTTCGGGAATAAATAAAATTAGGTGGCGACTCTTCAGTCCGTCCGGCGCGTGACTCCGTCCTTTCGGATCGCGTAAGGTCGTATTTTTCGGGATACGACACATACATGCGTTTGTATGAAAATAAAGAAAACTATGACAAGGTTTACGAGTCACTTGTTCCGTGGTTGATTGGTCCGGCCCCGGTGTCGAAATGGATGAGCTTCCTTGAGATGGGTCATCTTATCGCATGTGCGTATGATATGATGTGTATTGACTTGACGCAGTACAGTTTTTCGGAAACATTTTTTCCATTCCGCATCAAACCACCGTCTAGTCCAAATGATCGTATGATTTGTATCGGATGGCTTGCGAAATCAATGCATTTTATACAAGTTATCTTGAAATTCAGATGCCCCATACCACCTAAATCACCGCAATGGGCGACGCATGCAACCGCAATTGCCGTGGTCGGATAATTTTGTTAAAAGGATGGTTGAATTCGATAGATTGAACGAAATTGAAAAGGTATCAAATGCGCAAAAGTCCAAAGGTCAAGCTCCGATAGATTTAGACGGAGACTTTTGTTTTAACTATTTTGTATAATCGAACGACAAAATGTAATTTTTTGATGTGAAATATATTGATTTGTATTCATATGCCTTTTTAATGCACTAATGCCTTTTATTCCATTGAAAGCATTGCATAACATAGTCAATTCTATTTGAAATATGTATCAGTAAAATATTCTGATTTGCAGCTACGGGAAAGTTCCGGATGTGCTTTATAAGATTTTTTCGTATCTGCAACTCTGGAAAGAAGTTAGGCGGAAATTACTTTACCCTAGGTTTTCTATAAATTAGGGGTTTCGTTTGATATCTTTCACACAAACACAAAATGTCTTAATTGTATGAAATCAAGATCCGTTGGTGTGTCGCAAGTGTCTCCTACACCGATGAAAAAAAATACTTGGTCGCACATTTAAGCTAATGGCACACCAATCCATCGACGAGACCATTGACGAGATCGAACATCTTCTACCTTGCCGAGACAAACAGAAGGTTGCGAAGTTTGAGTATGGTTCGCCTTCGGTTGACAACGAAGGGAACGCCGCTTACAACATTGTTGAGCTCAAGAATAAGAGGGTGTTACAACGATGTGACATACTTTTTTCGGTTATGAATAACGATTTCCGCTTGAGTTCGAGGCGACCCGTCCAAGTCCGAAGAACGATCGATGACATCTTAAAGAAATGCAAGCGTCCACCAGACTATTGATCTTTGTAATATTTAAATTTCTTTCAATGTAACGCCGAATTGAATGTAATCCTGATTTTATGTTATGAATATGAGAAATAATATTGAATTTTATATTCTGCATCTGGGTTTCTTCCTTTTATATATATATATATATATATATATATATATATATATATATATATATATATATATATATATATATATATATATATATATAAACAATTGAAATAATTGAGCCCAATATCGGGTGAATGATTTGAACCTATTGGATTCAATTTTGCGTATCTGCCAGCGTTATATTTTTTTTATTGATGTGTCCGCCATGTCGACTGCTATTATTGACCAAGTTGCCACTAAAAGCATTAGTAATTTTATTTTATTTTATTTAAACGTTAGAATTAGAACTTGCCCTACCATGGCTATTCATCTCTTACAAAAGCAAAATAAATTTGAATTATATTTATTAATATTCATAGTTGATTATTAGGTAAATTCTCATTGGGTATTAGTATCTTTAGTTTAAATTATTTTTAAATAAATAAAAGAAATTAAATAACATAGATATCTAAATTAAAGATTTTGAAGTGTTCACCTAATTATTATATTAAACACGTAACCGAGTAACTCAAAACAAAAATAAAAACTTCCATCATCTTCTTCTCTTCTCTTTGTATCGCTCTGGTTTTGAGTTTTGCTTATATAAACACGTAACCGAGATTTAAAAAAAAAAAAAATCAAATCGAAGTTATCTAGTAATTTATCTCCCAACTATGTCTTCTTCATACGGTAGATACAATTCTCAATCTTACGCTCCATCTGCACCCGAGTTACCTCCACCTTCTAACCACACCCCTCCTAATACCACCTACACCCATACCTCACCTCCCTCTTCAAACTACAACAACTACCCCGATCGTTATTCTTACGCTCAAGCTCCACCATCTGGTTACCCTCCATCTTCTTCCTATGTTTCTTCATCTTCTGGATATTCCAATTTTCCGCCAGGAACAAACCCTGATGTTATTAGGAGCTTTCAGATGGTGGATAGAGATCGAAGCGGTTTTATTGATGATAGAGAATTGCAACAAGCTCTTTCTTCTTCTTTTCATAATTTTAACCTCAGAACTATTCGTCTTCTTATCTTTCTCTTTAAACATCCCAATGAATCCCTCAGAATTGGTAAATTTTTTATTTTTCTTCATTTTTTTACTTTTTTTTTGGTGAGTTTTATTGTTTTTCAATTTTTAATTGCTTTTTTTTTTTGTTGCTATAGGGCCAAAGGAATTTACAGAGCTTTGGAGTTGCCTTGGTCACTGGCGAGTAAGTCTCTTTTTCATTCTTAATACTCTATCTGGTCTTTACTATAAGAAAAAGTTATTTTTTAGATTCATTAAAGAATCAGTATCTTGAGGGGAATATTATTTTTTTTGGGGGAAAGTTAAGTTTTTTGTGAAACAATTTAGTTATTTGCATCCCTAGAATGGAAGCCATATTGATAGAAATTAAGTGACTTATGATGAATTAGACAATATTTTTCCCTTTAGATGGGTTTTTGAGTTGCGTTAGGGTTAATCCATTTTGAATTTGGAGTACGTTTGGTTCTGCTGGTGAAAATAATTGATTTTAATAAATTGATTCAGGTTAAAAGTGAGTTGAATGTAAGGTGATTTATGTTTGAATAACTTTATAAAAACTGAGTTGAACCATAAATTTCAAAGTAAAACAGAAGTTTAAACTCAAAAGCTACTATGTATATCTTCAAGTAGAATCAATTTTGGAGGCAGAATAAATTCTATTTTAGAATAACCAAACACTTCAAAATCATTCCAAAAATCAATTCTGAACCTCTAGAATTACTTTTGATTTTTCTGATAAGTTAAATCAATCATACACTTAGATATGGTGATGTAAAGTCTATTCCAATGCTTATATGGGCAATGCAACTTGGGAAGATTGTTAGTTTCTTATGCAGGATTCTAAAAGAGAAAATCCAGTGTAGCAAATTTATTCAATTCATATACTATTCTTGTAGCCAGCTTGCTTCTAAAACACTAAAGCATGTTTTTTTTTTGGTATGTACTGTCTTGTTTGAGTTGTGTCAAGTTTTGTTTCTTGGCCAACTTCCATCTAAAACACCTTAGCATGTTTTGATGTTATGTTATACAATGTTGTCAAATTTCGACCATGGCGGATTGCAGAGCAAGATTTTTACAACCGTCATGGCCAATTTGTGAATGATGGCGGGTTTTGGCTCTCAGCCGTGGTCCGTCATCCGCCATCGATAACATTGATGTACTCTCCTTTTTGAGTTGTGCAAAATTTTGTTAAGATGGAATTGATTATTGGAACACATATCTTATGTCTTAGTTGTCCAATAATGTGAAGTATTTTACATTATCTCTGAACATTTGTGTCACCACCATTAGCTTAGTTCTTAACATTTTTAGTGAAAACTAATACTCACTCTGTCTCAAAATAAAAGTCTTTTAAGATTGTTGCACAGAGATTAACATTTGTACTTTGCTTGTAGGGCATATTTGAGAGATACGACAAAGATAGGAGTGGGAAAATTGATCCATTAGAACTAAGAGATGCTCTGTATGGTATTGGCTATGCAGTACCGGCCTCGGTTCTACAACTTTTGCTTTCAAAGTACAGTGACGGAAGTAGGAGGGTTGAACTCGGGTTCGACAGTTTTGTCGAGTAAGACATTTTATCTGGATCTCTCAAGTGCTTATTTTTTATTACTCTGATTTTATTACAAAAAGTAAACTTCAATTTTCTCTTGAAAGACTTTTTGAGCTCTAATTTGGCCCCGGAAAGATTTTATACCACATTGTTCTTAAGATTATGCATGGAATGGAACAAATTGACATGAAATTATCATTTTTCTTGTTTAGATACTTTTATAATGGAATAAAATAGTCGAAAGACTTTCAATATACTGGGACTGACCAAACTAATGTCATGTAACAATAGAAATCATCATTTGAGAATCATTTTGATGCCGCTAATATGTCAAGTGCCAAATAGATCTTATGAAATATTTCAAGAACCAAATTGTGGTTTATTCTATTTGGAAATGTACTATATATATCTCATGTTCTGTTGTTGGATTTGTGCAGGTGTGGGATGATTATCAAGGTAAAACTCATCAAGCTTTTGAAGCTAAGGACGTGCCTCTGATATCTATATTTCTTCATTTGTGTTTATTATTCTTCCTTTCCATACATTCTCCATGATTTTTAGTTCGAATAACTGGTTTGGAACCAAGATTTTTATCCATTAACATTCCTGTGCATTGTCTTGATTATATATCAAGTTTTGGGAGCTAAGGACAAGCATCCCATATCTAAATTTCTTCATCAGTGTTTTTTATTCTAACCTCCTCCATGGTTTAAGTTTTAATGTCTGCTGCATTTGCATGCACTGTCTTGATTCTGTGATATGTGATAGGAAATAAACATCAGGGTGGCATTTTATATCCATTATATTTTGCAAAAGAAAATAGGAAGGCATAAGCATGTCGCAACATTTATTCGATTTGCCGAGATTTGCATTTTCAGCTAAGTGTTGCCCCTCCAATTTACATGTTTGCTACATTGCTGATTACTTGTTGCATTTTCAGGGTCTGACTGACAAATTTAAGGTTAAGGACAGGCGTTACTCGGGATCAGCTACACTTTCGTATGACGAATTTATGTCTATGGTCATTCCTTTCCTTGTATCTTATGATTGAGAAGTTGTGCCCATCTTCAAGTTTTCTTAGTTTTTGGTGCTACATTCAATTGATTGTTTTATGAGTTTGGTTGTGCATAAAATTTTAAGCTGTAATTATCTGTTCGATTCTGCTTTGTTTGAGCAACAAGCTTAGGAAAGTTATTAAACACATGTAAGTAAGCAATGTAATAAGTTGGACAGTAGTGAATAGAGCTTAAATGTGGTTATTAGAGATATGCAACAATGCTAGTATTTTACTGTTTTGTAATGAACTGCATCTAAAATGTGTCTATCCTTGGATAGATATTGTTGCAAAAAAGGTTGCTTTGTTGTACACTCATCAATCTACCTTTATTCTTTAAATATTCAAAATTCCTATATGTTACAAAATTCTTTAAAATATTCAAAATTCCACTATTTTATGAACTTATTTTTTGATTGATATTTCTCTGAAGAATTCATAGTTCATTTTTTCCATGGTTGCAATATTAGAATCTTCATCTTAATCGGTCGTCTTCATGCCCCAAAATCAGAATCATAATGATCAATAGAAATTTCGTCTTCATCCCTTAGGTAATTAAAAACATTGCTCTCATACTATATTATGTACCTTAGGATAGTAGAGATGAAAATCCATCTCATCCATAAACTTGAGATACAAAGAAAAAATCTTTAAAATTCATATTGAAAGAATTGGTAGGTAGAGTAGAGAGATACATATTCAGATCTAATTAACATTTGAAAGTCTGAATTGTTAGTTATAACTGTCTGCTTTAGAGAATTTTTTATTGCATCCTAGGTGTTAGGTGTTATTAGTGCACCATGTGAATTTTCATATATCTCCTAATTCTTCTAATTCTGAAAATATATACTCGGATACACTCAACACACACTCGACAAAGGTAAATTTTGAATTACGTTGTTTCTTTTGGTTTAATTTATCTCCAAATTTATACTAGAAACAGATTCAACAAAATTTAAAATGAAAATGACATTCATAACATAAAATAATCATTACAATGATATTTTCAATAGAAAATTCAATAATACATTTCAATATTCCAGTGGACCCTTGTACATCTTCAGAATATCTTCAACCGATCTTTGTAGCATCGCTTCTAACTCGAGCGGAATTTTCTCTTCAAAATCGAAAAATGTATTCCACATAGTCCTAACATTCGCTTGCGTCTTGAGCTTAAACTTGGTGAACTGAATCTTCTCCCCGTTGTTAATCGAAGGTGAACAGTATTCGAGCTTCATAGTCTTTCGATTGTCTTTATAAGGTAGGAGATGGTGGATTTCATCTTTGATATTTTCGAAGGTGGTGAAGTCGGTGAACTTGAACGTTTGTCTGGGTGTAGAGCTGGAGAATGACACATTTGCGACATACCAATAGATTTTTATTTGTGATATTTGAGACATTTTGAGTTTGTGTGAAATATAACATTAGAGCACCTAAATTTATAAAAGACAGAGATCAATTTGGATCACTCATTAACTGGCATATTGATGCATCTCTGGAACGCACCCTAATATCTTGTTCCAGAGATGCATCTCCGGAACTTGTCTTGAACCAGTATCAAAGCAGAACGCTATAACATCACCACTTGTTTTCATTGACAAAAACACACATGTTGTTATAAGACAGATAAAAAATGCATAAAGACAAATTATGAACAAAATGTGAATATATAACACCTCGTTTATATTGAGACACAATTACATACAATTATTTTTTCGGTTAAACAAGAAATCAAAACAAATCGAAACATATGTCTCCAGCTAAATATATAGGTGGTACCCCCTTGGACTTTTGTGAATTTGATTCTTTTTCAATGTTGTTCATTCTCTCGAATTCTTACATCCTTTCCATAAAATGATTTGGCCACATCTCGGCTTTTACGGTTGAATGAGTCGTCCACTTTAGTGATGTAAGTGGTATGTGCATCCCAGTTTCAAGTAAACATGAACAAAATGACTTTATTTTGAAAGTCATCCAATACACATGATATGATCATTTGGACTTTGTGGTGGGGCAACGCACAGTGGAAAAAAGGTTTATGAAAAACTATAGCATGTCAGGTCAATACACACTATATCATATGCACATGCTATTAGGTGACCCATATTAGGGAAGCTCATCTATTTTGCCTCTGTGACAGACCACTCAAGAATGGAAAAAGAGATTTATAAACCACATTGTATTTTTGTTTATTTTATACAACTGTGTGTGATTCGTTATTCGTCTTCAACTCTTGGATAAGTTGACGTCGGACAAGTGTATGACTATCTTCTCTTTTTTCGAGTAAGGTCAAAACGGTTCGGTAACCGCAATTATCACCCCTCACAACACTGACGATCTGCTTGATATATTTGTGCATAAAAATCAGCATCTCATTAATTAATCGAATATTCGGTGGAAGCGGCGTCGAATGTGGTTTGCTAATGTGGGCTCCTTTCACAACATTTTTTTGAGATTTTGGAGTTAGTGAGTCGAGAAAAGCTTTGTCAATGTGTTCAAAATATGAAGGAGATTGTGTATTCGAGTTGTCATTCAGTGCAGGTTTCATTTTCTTCGGAGCACCTTTTGTTTTTACTAGTTGAAAAGGTGATTCTATGTCGGTGGTTTTGGGATATGCAATCTTCCTCAATTGTTCTTTGATGTGGAGTTTCATGTTGTCACCGACCTTTGAAAATTCCTCTTGTATCACTTCTCATTCGGTCATAATAGAGATATTCGATTTACTGTCATTCATGCATCCATCATCATCATCATCAAACCTAAGTCTCTTCCAATGAGAGCAAACATCGCCCATTCTTATTGGTTCACCAAGTTTCACCTTTTTAGCAATAACACAAGCACATGAGAGACCATATGTTTTCACAATAGTGCATCCATACTTTGCGCTATCGGAGCCTACATTATCATGATTTTTTTACATCTCTGTTTTAACCCCCTAAGTGCCTTGTTAGTGAGGTACCGAATATTATACACTTGCTTGATATTTGATATATTGTCGGGTCGTTTCTGTTTCAATGTTGCAAATATATTTTTTGATTGAACAAGATTCAAGGTCATGTCACTAATACATTCCTCCTCTTCCGACTTGAGCCGACAAACACTAGGATGATCAGCTAATTTTAAATACAAATCATGGTTATGCAAATAACATATCACATTAAATCTCCAATTTTGTTTGCAAACATGTAACCACGAACCTTAAACAAACACTCACATTTTCTACTACTCGTGTCTTCTCTTTTAAAATTAAGAAGAGAAGTTTGATATTTCCCTCTTCTTTCATACATCATTGTCACAAAGTTACATCTTCTATCCAAACCATTATCATACCTTCCGATAACCACACTTAATCCAAGTTTAGAGGCATCCATACGAATCCATTCAAGCATTTTATCACGAGATTCAAACTCTTGCTTGTTTTTAAAGTCATTACCAACATCTACCGCCTTCACAACAACCCCTTGAACATTCGGAGAAACAACCACACCTTGGACGTTTGGAGAAACTACTTGTTTTGGGAAAACACCGTGTGCGCTATATCTATTGAAAACAATTAAAACAATACCAGAACATTAGCTAAACTACTGTTGTAGAAGGTCTGCAAAAATGAACACAGACAACTTCCGAAAATGCATATCTGGATAAGTTCATATACGTTCCAGAGATACATTTTCGGACATTGTAAGTCTTTTTAAAAAAATTGATGATTAATGTGAGCAATGCATAGGAAAAAAAATTTCACCCTTAAGTCATCACTCCGCACCGGAGCTGCGACTTGGGGGGCTCCTGTTTTGTACTGGGTTTAGCATCAGGCTTGTCGGGCACAACCCAAGGCCCAACAAATAAGGGTATGGGGAGAGCATCTCCCTCACGTGCTTTACTCCTACAATCAATTACCTCCGCAATGCTCTCTTAGACTTACAAAACAGTTGGACAAGGGGCAAAATCACGTGATAGGTCTTAACTGCTCCTATGCAAACTCTGACAGTTCTCTCCTTGGGCTTAGCTGATCCAGCCCATGATGGAAACCTTGGCCCAACGCTGGGGGAACACTATAAAAAACCTCTTTTAGTAGAGGGTAAGGTATTTTATTCTCTTACCTTTTATGTATTCACACTTACTCCATAAACATATTCTAATTTTGACATCAGAATACCTTGCAGGAATATCCCTCGTTTTCTCCACCGCCGAAGCTACCCACATCCGAAGAATTCCTCTAATGAGGTCAGATAATATAATTTTTTTGTTTAAATATTTTATGAAGTAATATAATAAAATTGGTATTCTATCCGAATTAAAATATTCATAGAATGAAAATAGGTGATGAAATAAGATATAATACATTTTATCTTATTCTGCTTTATTCCATCATATTTTAATCAATCAAAATAATAAAACACAATCTTATTTTATTTCATCAGATTTCATAAAAGATAATCTAAAGTGAAATTTTAAAATTCATTATTGAAACTATTATCATAACTTAATCTTAACTCAAGGTCTAAGGCTCCACAAAGTCACCTATTGATGACAAGTGACAACCATATTAAGTTGGAGGAATGGCAATCATTCAAGTAGCTGCCCAAGTTTGGTAGAATTTCATTTTCAAACTTGAGTGGTTCATTAAATATTCCTTGATATTATTCGTGCATAAGCTCAAAACAGTTGTAGGTGAAGAGGTCCCCCATAACATCATTGCAAGCTAAGAGTGCACAAAAATAAAATAATCAAAAGTGCCTTTCTTTTGAGTTTCATAGTATACCTTCATATACAACATTATCTTTATTTTCTCTGTCTAAATTAAAATATAATTCTATTTTCTATATATAAACTTTCTGTCAAAAAAATAAATACAAAACTCCATATTACACATCAAATTTCTAGGTTCTACCTAGAGATACAATACTCTATATTCCACATCTAATTTCTCTATAAAAAATAAAAATTCTTGAATCTATCTATAATTAATGCTAAACTGTGAAATCAACAATGATTAATTGAATGTTTTTTTTTTTGAAGTAGTAGTACAAACTATGGCTGTGTACAAAAAATGTAGAACTTGCTTTCCAAATAAAAAAACTCTGCTGATTTTGTCTCCCTGCAAAGATTAAACAATGCACACATTTGAGAATATGGAAAAAATAAAAATAAAAGATAATAATTTTTATGCAGCAAAAAGCCAAGCATAGATAAAGGCACTTAGAAATCATCACTATTTGATATCTATAAAATTTCATAGTAGTTGTGCTTTGTGTCATTTTCATCCCACTTGAACCTTATGATGATGTAAGAAATTTTACAAAATTCATTTTGAAAGGAACATTCATGTCCATGCCTAAAACAGCAGCCTCCAGCCCACTTTTTGTGACCTCTTTTTGATATACAATATTATTCCATTTCACATTATTTTCCTCCAACAAATTAACCAACATGATTAAAATTCTAATTATGTTCCTTTTCTCCATTCACGGTTCATATGTTCAAATGTCACATGTGACAAAAAAAAAGTCGTTTGATTGAAATCAGACGGTTTAGATGCGGCGAAATCTCAATAAGAATGAACTAACTTTTAGAAAGATTAGAATTGAAGATCGTGATCGTAAAAATATGATAGAAAGGGTAAAGTGGTGGAAAAAGGGGAATCCATATATGAGATAAGGTTCTAAAACATTGACAAAAATTCATGTTGTTTGGTTATCTGGCAAGAGGAATCATGAAGTTTTTCTTTCATCCTTTTGTATAACCGAATTTGGACTTTTGTATAGTTGAAGACAAGAATCATTTCATTCACGGATGAACATGCACATGCATGATTGCAATTTGCAAGTTGGAAGATAAGAAAGATGGAGACCCATCACCATATTATCATTATTGAAAGTACCCTCTTAGTAACTAACATGTGGACAAGCTCGATCGAGATACGCTCCATGATAATGTCAATATCAATAACAATATACGCATTATACACTAAATTATTGTAGTAGTTGTGTAAATGTACAACTCGTATGTAGTGTTATTCATATTAACGTTACCAAGAACGTACCTCGATGGATCTTGTCCCCTTGTTTCCTAAAATTGAATTTTGTTTATCATACTTTCACTTTCTTAAGAACCACATGTATCCCAACAAAGACCGAAGCATAATTGAATAAAAAATAACTAAAAATTCTATAAGAAAATCAAAATTTTCCTCACCTTCAACAAGTCCTTCCTATAAAGAATAATCTGAAATTTCTTTGTTTTCATTTTTTCCTCATCAAAATCTTCTAATCTCCCAAACAATCACCAAGAATAATGCAATTATGCCGACCACAAAATTGTTGGACAAAACCTGCATAATTAGCAACAAAAAAAATTGCAGAATTAGATACATAAAAAAATTAATGAAACAAATTATATTATACTCTACACAAATATAATATACTAATTTACTAAGATACTTACATTGGATTTGGATTCGATAACCATTTCTGGAAAATACCCGCCTTGATTTTGTTGCAAACCGATGTTATAAACGGGAGTACCATCCGGATAATAAAGACCATAGTTTTTCTCAGAAGAAGGACCAGATTTCAAATCTTCATTGAAAAGTGCAAAAACATAAATATCAACAGGAACAGAAGATTTTGCCGGAGTTCCTTGTCTCATCGCAATCCTCTTCAACAAATTAGTATGATAAATTTCCGCATTCTGTAGTGAAGCACCAACCTCATCAGCATCCCCTTTAGAAGGCCAACCCGTCTCGGAAATCTTAACCTCGATATCGTTGTGTCCTAACGCCTTTATAGCCGCGTAAACAGCATCAATTTGAGCATATAACATGTTATCATAATGAAGATTTGTAACAGGATCAACTGAACCAGGATTTGGTTGAAACAAAACATAGTTTAATGAAACATGTTCTGGATCACCCTTGTACGCGAAAAATGGATAAGCATTTATCAGAAAAGGTGATTTCGTTTGAGCATGAAAACTAAGAAGAGGTTGAATATATTGTACTAAATCTTCTCTAAAAGAACCGGATGAAGGTGGAAATGAATTCGATAAAATGACGTAAGAATGCGAAGTTGTGACAGTAACTTGTTGAGATAATCCAAGATTAACAAGTGCATTATACACTGATTGCATTGCTGGAAGAAGGTTTATATAACTGTTAAGATCATTGTTACCTAGTACCTCGTTTCCTACATTAATTGCGGTTATTTTGGTTTTTGAAAGATAAGGTTGAACATTTTGTTGAATCCATGTTTGTGCTTTAATAGGGTCTCTCATATTTTGAAGATTCTCATTTCCAAGTCCTATCATGAATTCAACATTTGAATTTGAGAATGTTGATAGAACATTTGGATCAGCATCATAGAGTTTTATTCTTGTGACATTCAATGATTTTATAAGTGCTGCTACACGTGAATGAGAGGGTAAATTGTTTGCTATTTGTCCATAGTTTATTCCAAAATTTAAGCCATGAATTTGCATAATAAACAAATCTGAAAACAAACAAAAAAAAAAGTTTATTAAGAACAAATAACTAACTCAAGAAAATTGTTAAAATAGGTATAAAAAAATTAAATTCAAACTGAAGAAAAAACATGAACTAGCTATGAATACCAAGGAACAAAATCATGTACTTATTCAAAGTAAAAAACATAGAATCATGGAGAACTAAAGAAGTTGGTGAATTAGAGAGAACTAACCATGAATGGTGAGAAACAGCAATATCAGTTTGAAGGGGAAGGAAGATATTGCCATTATCTCCAAACAAGTTGAAGATGAGAAACAAAACTAATAAGGTTAACCACATAATAAAGTTTATCATCTATATATAAAGAAACAGAGAAACTCTGTTTTTTGCTCTGTTTTTTTATTTTTGTCATTATTATATACATCACTTATTTTACACGTATTGTACTATTCATTAAATTTTAGTCTCTTAGCAATTCACCGACATAGTTAGGTTTTATTACAAATTTGACATTAATGTTCATGATATTTACACATAAGACCCTTTTTTTTTTTCTATTTGTGAACATTTTCTAGGTAATATATTGGAAAACCTAAGTTTATATAAGTGTCAACCCTCACTTTATTAGAAAATTTTGTTGAGATTTACACCAAAACTATAAGCGTGAGAGTGGTATTCCTTGTCTTTAAGGAGAAATTGTTTTAATTGTTTTTTTCGTTGAACTATCAATGAAATATCATCCAAAGTTCAAAAGATATTGATTACATGTATTCATCAAAAAATTTATCAAGAAGAGTATAAGTTATTTTTTTATATATCTATTATTTATTCAATTAATAATTAATATAAAAGTTAGTGATTCACACTTGAATCCTAATAATTTTTCTAATGTACGTGAAACGATCACTAGCCTTAATGTCACTTTTGTTTCTCCACTGAATCTAATAATTACTTTGATATCACGTGTTGGAAAGTTTAAGAAGCGTCGAAAGTGTCAATGAACTAAATATTTAAAATCCAAGTATAAATGATTAAGTCTTGTATCGATTAAAAATAAAAATAAAAATTAAATATCAAGATCTCTTGATTCCTAAAAATTTAATATACAAATACATTTAACGTTTCTACAAACTCTAACAAATGATATTAAAATTATAATTAGATTTAGTGAAGATGCAGAACGAGAATATTAATATAGATCATGGTCAGACTGCAACCATATTAATTTCATAAATAAAGTAAAATAGATGACACAAAATTATGATTAACCTTATTTATATCCTATTTTCTAAAAATATTTAGATGTTTTTATGAGATTGGCTTTTTTTTTATTGAAAAGTGAAAACATTGGGATGATAAAAAGCAAATTAAATTACGTAAATCTCAATATCGCCCATGTTTTAATAACCGCCTCTACAAGAACGCGCTGACACGTCATCCTTTTTTTTCTTATACTCGCTTTCGTTTTCGTGAACGTAAATCTCATAAGCACGTGTTTTCGTTTTTTTATACTCGTTTTGCTGCATTTTGCAATCCAGAGTATATACACCACTTTTTCTCTTCGAAATTAAAAACGCGTTTCTTTCCTAATTTTTTTTCATATTTCATAATATAAAAAAACTTAACATTTTTGAATTATTGTTGGAAAATAAGTTGGTGGGTAACTCCCTCGGTGACTAGTGGTACACAGATAAGATTAGTTGGAGAATATTTTTGTTTGTTTTAGAAAAATATCGTCAAAAGAAAGGAACATGATTTGCCATTGGGATTGGATTCCTTTGGTTAAATAATGTTTAGTTTCGTGAGTGTATCAACTAAAAAAATGATGATTTACACTCAATTGAATCCTGCCTTCTGGAAAAAGCAACACCATCCCCACTTTCCTAAATGGCGTCATTCTCATCAACAGAAATGATATTCAATCATCCAATCCAATTATGAACTTTTATAATATTGATAGAAAAGTTTCTATAAAAATACCATTCAAACAAAAAACTTTCAAACTTTCTTTATACTGTAGTTATATTCTTTCTGTGGAGAAGATTTTCAATGTTTTGTTTATTCTGTCATTCTCTCTCTTCTTTTTATACACAATTGTAAAATTTCATTCTTCAATATACTACTTCTAATCATAATTTAGTTATATTTATAAGAAAAACTTGATTTTTTAGATTGATAATTTAATAAATTTAAAAATATATATATATATATATATATATATATATATATATATATATATATATATATATATATATATATATATTTATAAATAAGATCAGTAATTGTATGATATGATGCTCATCTCTCATTTACTGCTACTGGTGGATATATAACTCTAGTATGACTTCTAAAGGAGTGGTTCTATGTGCAGGTTGCAAAACAACTAACAATTCACTGTATGTTTTTTAAAGTAGTGGTATACAAGTACCTCTAGGAAAAATGGAGAGGTTGGAGACTTATTTCAACATGCTTTCAGTTAAGAGGAATCACCTTTTAAAGATAAGCAAATTCAAAAGTATATGATATTATGCTGTAAATAAAAAGAGTTGGGAAAGAGAAATGTACATTAGATGTATAGTGGTTTGATAATTTGTCCTTTCATTGTACAAACATTTTGATACGGTGGATTATCACCAATCTAAACATTATAAACCTAATATTTTTAACATATCTAAAACGATATTCCCTTCTGATCAAGCAATTTACTAAATAGCTAATGCTCAAGATCTTAAATGATCTTGATTCATCTATCTTATTGACACAATAATCCTACTCTAAATCTTCGTTCTGTAATAACCTTTACTTGATTCTAGCTGTCGTATCTCGAAAAATACGATCTTCGCGATGGACGCGAAAAGAAAAACAGAGTCGCCACTTAATTCTATTTATTCTACGAGAGAAAATGGAGATATAGACACAACCTAATAAAGGATAAGAAATAGTCAACGAAACCACTAATATAAGTTCGAGAGTCAGTTACGCAGGAGGAAACTATTAAACACCCCTCATGTCTGTTGTACTCAACGGGAACCTCTTAGTCTAGTTTGCGCTAAAAAGTTAATTTACAATATTGTCTTCTTTTAATGGTTAAGATTTGTTAAGATTGATTTTAAAGAAATATTTTAGTTATTATTGTTATGGGGAAAGGTTAATTTTTTTATTAGTGTGCTTTATGACGGAGAAATAGTTAATTTTTTATTATTGTGCTCGCGAAGGATTAAAATCTCCGTGTCTACGTATTCCCTTGTGCAATGGGAAAGTCAGAGCTTCGTAGTTCGTGCTACTACGGTTTGTTGGTGTTTTTTTTAATGAACGATTGTTTAAACCACTTTCTAACTGCTAAGCGTTGGCTTATCTGCTCGCGATAGGAGGTTGAAGCACTAGCTTGTCTGTGAGATAGAAAGATTTAAACAGTGTTCGTTTAGAGAAAAAAGTGTTTGACCTTTGTTAAGGTGTTTTAAAACGAAAGGACGAATGAACCACAACGCGTGGGGCTAGTCCAGGAGTGATTTCATTCAAGAACTATGTGGAGTGCTTGACTCCAGAATTCAGTTCCTTAGCTGATTAATTATGAAAATGATTTGTATTTGTTGGTAGGTTTTAAATTGTATTTTGAAAGAAAGAGACAAGTCGTCATCTCTAAGGGAGATATCTCACCTATTTTACCACAAACAGTTAAAGGAGTGAAATCGAAAGAAGCTTTAAACTTGGATACGGTGATCGACAAGCAATGCCACATTCTTTCTTTGAGAAAATAAAATCGGAAGAAGCTTTAAACTTGGATACGAGGATCGACAAACAATGCCACATTCTTTCTTTGAGAATATAAAATCGGAAGAAGCTTTAAACTTGGATACGAGGATCGACAAGCAATGTCACATTCTTCCTTTGATAGAAATTGTTTGAGAAAATTGATTGTTTGTGTTTGTGGAAAAATGAGAAATATCTTTCCTATGGAGATGAATCATGTCTCATCTTTTGAGTTGTTAAGTGTTTTGAATACGAAAGAGTGAATGAATTACAACCCGAGGGCTAGCCTCAAGAGTAATTCAATTCAATAACCCGAGGAATGCTAGATTCCTGAGTTCAGTTCCTCGTATAATTAATTGAAAGATTTCCGATATTTTAGGAACGAGCGGGCGAATAAACCACGTCGCGTGGGGCTAGCCCAGGAGTGATTTAATTCAAGAATTATGTGGAGTGATAGACTCCAAAATCCAGTTCCTCCGTTATTTGATATGTGGTAAATTGGATGCTTTGTTTTGGATGTTTTAGGGTTCAATATTTTTTAATAACGAAGGAGTAAATGAAGCACTACGTGTGGGGCTAGCCCAGGTGTGGTTCATTAAAGAACCCGCATAATGCTAGATTCCGAAGTTCAATTCATCGTTAATTAATGGTGACGCGTAAAGTCGTGCAGATGCGATCACATAGGTGACCGACTTACGTGTGTGCAAAATGTAGGCGTATGAATTATTTGATTGATTATGTGAATTTGAATCCTAGTCCATAAAGGTGTTCCTAGTAATACGAAACTGTAAAATAAAGGCGGAAAGATAAATTGCGTACAAAATAAACGGGAGAGGGGTACAAAATAAATTACACGGGATTGCGATGAAATAAAGGGTCTCGTTGTAATTTGCCCAAGAGAAAGCGTGTGTGCTGTGTATGAATATTTTGGAACTGTTAGCTTAATATTATATAAAAATGCAAAAATAAAATAAAATAAATAAATAGACTAAATAAAATAAAATAAATTATGAAATAAATTAAATAAAATAAAATGGTCTCATATTGGTCGCGATTTTACCGATTTATTGAAATCGAATTAAATCGGACCTTTTGTTATATCATTGACCCCTAATAATAATAAAATAAATAGAAAACAAAGATGGATCAAGACAAACTAATATAAGAGCTCACTATCATATCCAAAAATCTAAGAAAAAACAATTGAAATGCAAGGGTGTCACATTTATGTCTCTGGTGTAAATAGAAAACAAGTCCAAACCATGGCTTACCCAAGCCCAACAGCAAACATAATCAGTAAATAATAATTAAAATAATCAAATAAAAAATAAGAGGGAAAAGAGAATGTATCGGTTATGATAATGTGTGAAGAACATTTAGTAGCCCAAATCAGTAACAACCATAAATAATAAAAAAATAAAAGAAAATAATAAAATAAAGTAAATGAGAAGAAATCAGCATATTAAAACAAGAAAAGGAGAAACGTGTTCCCTCTCAAAGCATATCACATTTAACAAACAAAAAATTCACAGTTTTTTTCTCAGAAAACGGTTCGACAAAAAGTGACGGAGAAACCCACCCTTTCGACTCACAGCGGCGGCAGAAAGGGCTTGTTTGACGGCAGCGGTCAAATCTCTCGCGGTTATTGTCGCTCCCACCAAATGAGGTCGAGTCAAATGGGGTACAGACGCGAATGGTCGGCGAAAGGGGAGAGAACACACAAGGGTGAACTCAGAAGACAAGAGTCGCCAGCTAGGCATTTTTATCCCGGAGGAAAGGTAATGCTGCATAAACCTGAGAAAAGATGGATAAGACGGTCGCGAACCAGAGAGACTGAGAAAGGGGGTTGGTTACAACCTGGGAAGGTATTAGCACCCAGATTATCCGTGGTACTCGACGGGATCCACGCTTAAAAGATTTGTGTTTTAAAGGGGTAGTGTCAGTGCGATCTGTGTATCAAAGCTGGAAAGAATGCAAGTGTCAGTGTAGAAGAAAAGTGAAGTGTATAAGAGAAGTGTCAGTGTAAGAACAAGAATGAAATACTCAAGACTATGAGGCTTAAAACAATGCTGGAAGAGGGGGGGATATACAGAGACTTTTGTTCGATAACTGTTAAGTTATGCCTACGTATCCTCTCGTGCAATGAGGAAGTCAGAACACCGTAGTTCGACTCAAAGAGACTGAAAGATAAATTGACTTGTGAACTGCTTACTTGTCTATGCTCAAGTGTATGACCTGTCTGGCTCAGGTGCAAACTGTCTTGCATTAGACGGAAGAAGCGAGTTCTCGTTTGTGAGTGAATGAGATGAGAAAAGAATCCCGGAGGAGACGATTATTGTTTGTTTTTGTGTTTTCAGTCTTGTTATTGCTTTTGAGTTTTGTCATAAGTTAATGAGCTTAAGCCTAAACCAAGGGTTAGCAAACTCATCACATCCTCCCTCTGATTAGGGGTAATGAAAATACCTTAAGTGTGAAGTAAGCACCTCACACTTAATCACCATGATGTAGGATTAAGATCATTAACCTACTTGTGATTATTTAGATGTTTTTGGTGTTTTTGTTTAGTGTTAAGTAATGAGATTAAGCCATAATCAAGATTTAATGGACTCATTACACCATCCTAATAGAAGGATAATAGATGAGAACATTTAAGCTGAGAAAGACTCCTCAACTTAATCCATGATTAGGGATTAACCTCATGACAAAACAAGGCCTTTATTAGGTGGATTTTAGTTAATGATGGGATTAAGAAGTGAATTTTATGGTTTTTAAGACAACTTGAGGGGGACTTGTCCATTAACATTAGGGTTAGTCCTTCTTAACCAGTTAAGGAAGAATTAGAACCCTAATGCAAGGCCCAAGTTACAAGTTTGATGTCTTGATGATTATTAAATGGATTGATTAAAGGATGTAAACACATTAAGGGTTTAACACTTAGGATTAAAGTTATACACTCCATCCTAATAGAAGGATGCAGGCATAAGCTTAATCACAAAGCCTTAAAGCCTTTAGGGTTTAGTCCTTGATTATGAGATGAGAAGATAAGACTCAAAGATGACACAAGGGTAAAACTAAATGGGGGACTAATCAAACCCTAATCATGATCATGCTTGGTTGTTCCTAGGGTTTATGAGGCTTAAGATGAGAAATCTTCAAAGAGCCACCAAGGAGAGAAGCAGATGAAAGGAGAAAGAAACAGAGAGGAGCAAGACAACTTGCTTCACTTAAGAAGGCAAGTTGCTTGAAGAAAGAAAGTAAGAAAGAGCAAGAATGAACAAGCTCACACAAAGACAAGATAAAATGAAGCAATGATGCAAGAGAGGGATGAGAAGAGATTGTGAGAAGTGAAGGCAAATTCACTTCTCAAAACAACTTACCACCTGAAAAGTTAGCAAAAGAAATGAAATGCAATGCAAATGAGATGAAATGTCATGATGCAAAACAAAACTAGAAGCATGAACATGATGTTAATGATGTTAAGAGATGATGCAAACACATGACAAGACATGGGAATGATCATACAAGGATGTGGATGCAGATGAAGCATGCTTGAACCATGGAAATTCATGAAAGTTTATGAAATGCAATGGACATATAACATGGCAAATGAAAGATGCAATGATCAAACATGATTCTAATGTGTCCTAATATGTATTATGAATCATGTGGAATCATAAAATGTCATGGCAAGTCATTGGATGCAAGCAAATGGAAGAAGGATGCAAAGGAAGACACAAATTAGGGTTTATGATCAACACACAAAGCAAAATTCAAAATCAGAAACAAATGACATGACAAAAAATTGAAAATGCAATCAAAGGTACCCTAAACCTATAAAAGTTCACTGCCCAAAGGAGAGGATCCAACTCTTAACCTAGTGAAAGTTATGAATTTCCTAAGTTGGCTAGGGTTTTGGGGTACCTCATCAAGAAAAATGCAAAACAAAATGAAAATGCAAGATCAATTCAAACTAATTTTATCCTATAAACTACATGCTATATGGGATGCAATGCAATAGGAATCATTTCCAAACTCTCAAGGGTTAGACAAAATGAATTTTTTAAAGTTTGAACCAAAATATTGCCTTAAAATGAAATTAATTCTAATGAAAATGATCAAAAGGCATCAAGAACAAAAAAGAAATTTGGTTTGAGAGTTTGAGAATGTTTCTAAATGTTTCTAAATGCAATGTGAATTTTTTTGTGATTTTTAAATACCTAAATGTATTTTTAATTAATTAATTTTCATTAACTAATTAAAAATAAACATTTAAATGATTTAAAAATGATTTTTAATGCAAAAAATAAAAATAAAAATATTTTTGGGTTTTAAAAATTAATGAAATCTTTGACAAAAATTTTCATAATTTTTAAATGATTTTTGCTATTTTAAATAATTCGTATAAATAAAATGAAAAGAAAATGAAATTAAAATGAAAATAATGAAAAGTATGACAATCCAAAGGCTGAGATTCAAAGTTGGGTGGAGGGAGTTGACTGGCGCGTAAAGGAGTGGTCCAGATGCGTTCTGACTAATTAATTCAAATTAAGTTAATTAATTGAGGGTTAGGGTTTAATGACTGATCCTGGCCATCCAAAACGCGCGGGAGTCAATGGAGGTCAACAGAATCCAAGATCCAAATTCAAAGTTGGGTAATTAATGAGATTAGGGCTTAATGACCCTCAGGCGACCGGAACAGTGTTCCGGTCGTCTTCTCCGACGACTCAAAAACCTAGCTTCTTCTACAGTTCACCATTCTTCAAATTTCTTTCACCAAAATGACCCCTTAATCATTCTAAACCTAAACCCCCACTTAAAATCCATTTATTTTTCCTCATAAGCATGAATCGAAGAAAAATATGAAGCACGGGCAAACTTTCAGAACAACATGAAATGGTCATTTCTTGTTCATTTTCAATTCTAAACACATCTAGATGATCAGTGCAACATGTAGATTCATTTTGTAACAAGAAAATGGAGTTCTGAGAAAAAAAGTTCTTAGGTTATACCTGAGCTGGAGACCTTTGAAAGTGAGCTTTCAGAGCCTCCCTCTTGTGCAAATGGTCTCCTTTGAACCTCCTGAGGCTAATGGAATGCTTGAATGGGGTTGAAAGTGGCTAGTTTGAGAGGTTCAGTTCTGATATGGCAGAAAGTGAGGTTCTTGTGTGTTGTGTTTTAGACCATTGTGAGGGGTGGGATTTGTTCTATGGGTGATGTGTGGTTGATTGGTGAAGGAATTATAGAAGTTTGATGGTTGTGTTGAGTGATTCGAAGAGGGAAAGGTTTTGACAGTTTTTTGTGTGTGCTGCAATGTGGGAGGATTCAGCTTGTGTATGGTGTGTCTTTGGGTTGCTTGATGTCCACATATCACACTCTGGTTGGGCAGAGAGTTGGTGGTGTCACTGTGGGATTGGTATGGGCAAAATGCAAGAAAGTCAAGATCTTGTGTACTTCAAGTATGGCTCGGGTCAGAGGCAATCTCATGGCTTGTCCTGCCTCAGCTTGAGTCAAGGAAGACCCTAGGATCAAGAGAAGACAGCTGGGTGCATTGGATCACATGTTTGAAGTGTTTTTGCAATATGGCAACTTGTTACATTTCATGATTTTTGGCCATGTACATGTGATAAGTCTTGCTGAATTTTTGGTGTGAGATGCCTCATGAGGTTATGGAAATGTCTTGAAACCAGCTAAAGATCATACAATCCCTTTGAGAATCATTTTGCAAGAAATCCCTCTTTGCACTTTCATGAAGAATGACTTATGGTTACTTGAAACTCAAGGCATAGGAATGGGAAATCCTTTGGGCCAAACTGATTTTTAGGTCATGCATTGTATTTGTATGATGATTAGAGGTCACATTGAAGTCACATAAAGGCTTGTCATGAGAATTTGCAAGTTTTCCATTTTGTGCAAAAGTGAAATTTTAATGATTTTATCCAACTTTGCAAGGCCATAACTTTTGATCCAAAATGAATTAGAATGAGTTCTTGTACTTTTTGAAAATGGGAGGATCCATTCTACAACTTTCATGACCAAAGTTTTCTCATTTGAAGCATTTTTGAATCAAAAAGAAAGGTTTGAAAAACTTTCCCAAAATGACAAGTTTTCATTACAAGTCATTTTCCCAAAAAGGCAACTTTGCAAATGGCTTGAAATTCTTCAATTTTGTGAACTTCTAACCTCTTATATGATCAAATAAAGATCATACATATTCAAAATGATGGAGAACACCCTTTGTTTGGGTCATTGGGGGCCTCAGATGCCCTGATTTTGCACTGACTTGCTCAAGAAGTCAACTCTTGATTAGATGCCTTCCCCATGGAATTTCTTCATGAAAATTGATATGCATGATCCTTATAACATATAGAGACCAATAGAAACAAGAATGACCAAAAAATTTGGAGTTATGGCCTCTGAAACCAAAACCCTAATTCTAGGTCATCTGTGCAGTTAAACCTGGCTCTGCTTCCATGCCTTCCTCAGTTCTTGTGATTCTTTGGCTTTCTTGACTTTGTGAGGATATAATATGATGTTTGAACATACATGGACCCCTTTGAAGTGATTGTAGACCTTTGAAGTGGCTCAAATGGCTCAGGATTGCTCAGATCACAAACCCTAGATGCAGATGACTTAGAAGCAATGCAGTGAATCAAAAATGTGGTATGAGATGCTATGATTGAATTTATGCATATGAAAAGATCACAAGCCATGATGAAATAGGTGAGGGCAAATTTGGGGTGTTTACAGTTATCTCAATCTATGTGTTCTCTCTCTCTATCTTAGCTCTCTCTCTCTCTGTTTGATTTCTCACGGTTTCAAGGTTTAATGGTGGCGGTGGTAAGCTTCTGTGTTTCATATTTATGGTTTTGTGGCTTTAAGGTGTTCTGAAATCGGTTGAGGCTCTGTGACTTGAAGATTTGGTTTTGAATGAATCTCTTTTTCTTCTTTTTGTTTTCTGATATGTGAGTCGAATGGATTTTACGGTGGTAATGAGTGAAAATGAAGGTTTGGTGGAAGTTGATAAGAGGTTGTTTAAAAAGTTCAGAGCTTGTGAAGGTTTATAGGTGATATGAAAATGGTCCGCATGGCTGATGTGAGTTCATGGGGGAGGAGGGTTTGTGTTTGGTGTCGAAGGTGGTTGGTTCACTCTCAGTTTCGCTTGGAAGATTATGCGTTCTGAGTTTGAAGATTGGTTTTTGTTATCACGGTTCGAATAGTTTTTTGTGCGTTCGGTTCGTGTTGCTACGAGGGTTCTGTGACAGTGATGAAGCGTTGTGGGAGAAGGGAGGAGTGGATTTTTTCTTTCGATTGTTGTTTTTTTTTAGCGGTTTTCTTCTAGTTTATGTGAAGCAGAACCCCCGTTTTTGGTTTGCAGGGATCGTGTTTAAGAGATTTTTGGTTCTGATATGTGAAGGATTTGATCCCCAGTTTTCTCGGTTCCTCCCCCCTTTTATTTTTTATTTTTGTTTCTTGGTCCTGTTGTTGATGATAGGTTGCTGTCAAAAAAAAATGTTGCAGAAATTCAAGTTTTCTTTTTTTGATGTTTGTCTTGGTCAATGGTTTTGAAATGTCGGGTAATAGCAGAGCATGGCCATGTTTGGTGATAGACTTTGAGGCTTGTGTAATAATTTGTGCAAGTCCCTTTTCAAATGCAGATTTTAACTTCTAGCTAAAACGGTGAAAAAACCAGCGTGTGGATTGCGTGTTACAGAATGGAGTATGTAGTGTACAACAGCTACTACAATGAATCACGTTTGTACCAATATTTTTTTTAGGCTAGTTATAAAATAAACAAACATACAAATAGAAATAATAAAAATCTAATTAAGATATGCTAACTAAATTAGAATAATAATTAAAATATTTAGAAAAAACTAATTAATTAATATAAATATACTAATTAAAAGATAATTAAGATAAATTACAAAAAAAAAACATACGAGCTAATCAGATTAACTTAAATTTAACTAAAATAATAATAAATTAGTAAGATTAATCTAATTAAAATTGAACTAAACATTCTCAAAATTGGGTAAAAGAACATGATTTTTCATTAACTTTACAAGGAAATAAAATAAACTCATTTAGAAAAGTAAAACTAGTTAATAAAATTAAATCAAAACAAACATTTCTAAATCAACCTAAATCAAGTTTAAAATTAAATTAACTTGAATAAATAAAAATAAATAAACTTACATAATGACTAAATTAAAATAAATTAAATGCATGATTAATGCATAATGAGGTGTTTTAATTAAAAATGCAAAAAAAAAATGATACAATCGATATATCGATGAAAACCCGTCAAATGAACGACAAAATTTATAAAAAGTCTGGTCAAAATTTAGGGTGTGACAGCTGTCCCTATTTAATCATCTTGAACCTGAATGTACGAGTAACAAAGATTTTTTTTGGGACATTCAAGGTGGAAGAGGATTAAATATCAGAATACCTAAAATTTTGACCGAAAATGCAGATGAAATGATATGATGTGCAATGTAAAATGCAAGACAAAGGCTACAACGCTATTGGGAAAGAAAATTGACACTGCTGGGAATTAGACACACATGATTGGAGTACAATTCACACGAGGAATTTTCTCTTGAGCGAAGCCAGACGACAATTGTCCACAAGTCCCAAGATAACTCAAATGAAATCCTGGAACAAATTCCATTGGAGGAGTCTACTGCTGAAATTTAGAACATCATTTGGAAATACTTCTGTCGAAGTATCAAAATGAACCGGAAATCTACTGTCGGGATCCTGGAAGGAAAACATCTTATGTTGAAGTTCTGCTGGAAATTTACCGTCGAGATTTACCAGAGAATCTAGGAATAAAATACCTTCTGTCGAGATATACTATGTAATTCCTACTATCGAGTATTAACTGAGGACACACCTATTGTCAAATCTTCTGTCGAGATTTAACTAAGGATGCTAATGTCGAGATCACAAAAAAGTAAATACCTTCTACCTAGGTAGACTGAAAATATTTTGCTGAGACTTACCAGAAAATAAAAGGAAACACCTTCTGTCGAGGCTTGGAAAGATATTATTTTGATAATAAACAAGGATTCACAGCAAACTTCTCACCATGTCTTGGAGATATGTCGTTTTCTTGAAAAAGTAAATAGTTCATACCAAACTTCTCAACGTGTATTGGAGAGATGCCATTTGATAGAAAAAGAGATTCATACCAAACTTCTCACCGTGTCTTGGAGAGATGCCATTTGGCGAATAATAACTTCCTTATACTTCCCTTCTTCTGAAAGAGACGCCATATGATGGAGAACAACTTCACACTCAAACTTCTCACCTTGTCTAGGAGAGATGCCATTTGATGGAAATTGGAAATTTACAACAAACTTCTCACCGTGGTGTGGAGAGATGCCATTTGCTTTAAAAAAATAGATTCATACCAAACCTCTCAACATGTATTGGAGAGATGCCATTTGATAGAACCCTCGCCATACTTCCCTTCTTCTGAAAGAGACGCTATATGATGGGAAAAAAATAACTTCACACTCAAAATTCTCACCTTGTCTGGGAGAGATGCCATTTGATGGAAATTGGAAATTCACAACAAACTTCTCACCTTGTCTGGGAGAGATGTCATTTTCTTGAAAAAAGAGATTCATACCAAACTTCTCAACGTGTATTAAAGAGATGCCATTTGATAGAACCCTCATCATACTTCCCTTTCTCTGAAAGAGACGTCATATGATGGAGAACAACTTCACACTCAAACTTCTCACCTTGTTTGGGAGAGATGCCATTTGAAGGAAATTGGAAATTCACAACAAACTTCTCACCTTGTCTGGGAGAGATGCCATTTGCTTGAAAAAAGAATAGCTTCGCTGGGGATGGATCAATTGCTCGGAAAGAGACTGACATCCGTTGATTCACTCAGAAGTCCAGGGATAAAAACAAGTTCCTCAAATAAAGAGACCGCCACTTGTTGTCAGGTATAAGTACTTCAAAAGAAAGTTGCAACAACACTGCTGGAGAGAAAAAATTTGTCTTCACTGGGGGAATCTTTAATAAATTCTTTCTAGGAGACAAAGTATTCAAAGGTGCAAAATAAATGCAATTTTCATCTGGAAATTCAATCATCGAAACTGTCAAAGACCAAATTCAATCCAGGAACGAGTTGGAGAGAAACTGTCAAGCAAGACACTAACCCATGAGGAATGAACTCAACTGGGGATTTATCCTATCAAAGTGTGGAAAGGAGAACTAAATCAAAATCTTCCTCGAGGGTAAAATCTTAGTGGGGAATTAGAAATATCGTACATTTTCTGCCTAAGGCTGATAACCCTATTGGAGGGAGAAACTCATCTCTTGGAATAAACACGACCAAGGTGGATAAAGTATGCATCAATGAATGCAACATGAATATGAATATGAATTAAGTTATGATGTACATGTATGTATATGCGTTATGTTTATGCTGACAAACAGACAAAACAGACACAAGAGATAAATTGGTGACGAAATAAACATCACAACAAAAGGATACTCGACCAATCTCGTCAAAGTGTACGCAATCACTGAATATAGGGTAGAGAGTCATCCATGGAATAAAGTCCTGCTACAAATATCAAATATCTTTAAGGAGAGAAAGATACTTCAATCGGGAAATAAACCCAAGCAAATCTTCTAACTTTAATGTCCATCAGAAGGAAACAAACATACAAACTATGTTTGCTTAGGATGAAGTAAATTTGTACTCCGTCGGGGGAGAAAACCTCGTTCAGCTGGAGAAGCTTGAATCAAGGCTCAATTGGGGATACTAGACTTAGTATCTCAATGGAAGCATTAAGTAGTAAAAGGAATTCACCAGAAAATACCGAGGCATGCACCTAACATATCATAGCAACTTGGCGTAAGGACCCCGTCATCTGGAGATACTTGCAAGGTAGATCACAAGAGCATCTTGCTTAGGGAAACATGTGTTCATACACCATCGAAATGGTTTGTGAGAAGAGATCATCTCAAGAGGATTTTATAGAAGACTTGACATTCAAAATGCCCCAATGTCTTCAAACTCTTGGAGAGATTTTGTCGAATCTCGACGTAACTGCCCCAGATTAACTGTATTTGGCACAAATAAGTATTCAATACTTATCCTTTTAGGGATGATCAGAATGTGTAAGCAATAAATTGGGAAACAACTTGCCCTTGTTTAGAAAAGTCTTCAAGCAACCTTCCCCTAGGAATGATCATTCTCTGAAATGGTTGTTCAACTAATCATCAGAGTTTCAAATCTCAAGAGATTAAGCTCATCAATGGTACTCATACATAGGCTTCTATGATATCAAGAAAATGCTAACAAGCAAAATGTTGATGTTGAGACTGCTAATGCAACACACATGTTTATC
Source organism: Lathyrus aphaca (assembly GCA_963966055.1). Classification (NCBI taxonomy): domain Eukaryota; kingdom Viridiplantae; phylum Streptophyta; class Magnoliopsida; order Fabales; family Fabaceae; genus Lathyrus; species Lathyrus aphaca. Next base: position 679,190,525 of record OZ014519.1, on the reverse strand, counting down.
TCGATGTTTTTTTTATTGTTTTTGAAAAGATTTTCACAATAGCCTGTGACCGAATCACTAGCTAGGTTGTGATATTCATTCTTTTATAAAGCCAACACAAATTTTGAGCATAGCTCATAGGAGTCAGAAAACACTATCTCATCGAGTATACTTTCGAAATAAACCCCACTTCAATTAGGACTTTTGAGGGTTGTAATGTGGTTGGGTTCACGGTTTTAGAAACAAAGGATAAAGGCTCAAAGTTTATTTGGTGCCCACCCATTTTCCGTGATGTTCTCCAATCCTATGTTCAGCTAAATTGATATATACATTTGTCTTGATGGTTTTGTAGTGAATATGAAGATCCAAGGTTTGCTTGAAATGACAGTCATCTTATTTGTCCTCCATGGATATTGGTGCCCCTTTGATTTTGGTATGATGGTCACTAAATCTTATCTGCTTGAAGTTGAGGATTTGAGGACCTCTCATGATTGACTTATTCTATTGATCTTTTTGTGTTTAAGACTTTTTGTAGGTTTAACTTAGCGGGATTTTTTTTTCTTTTTTTCTTTTTTTTTGGAAGGCTGAAAGTTGTGACTGTCAAGTCATTGATTGTAGTGGATTCCCTGATGGGATGTTTCATCTTGTAACTTGAATGTGTAACCACATTAACTGAACACTACCCTACCCCAGGTTGAACATAAGGGTTTAGATCCGAAGGAAACTCCTGCTTTTAGGCTCGAAATGGTTGACTATGGATTAACTCCTTATTTTCTCCGGTGTTTGGGGATTTGAAACAATCCATGTACATCGTCAGTAGGGTTTTAATTGAAAGCATTCAACTAGAGAAATTTGCATTTCGAATTCGTCATCCTCCCTCCAATTCTCTGCCTAAGCAGGAGATGGGATAAAATTGGCATTATAAAAGTAGAAAAAGTATTATGAGTGAATACGAATGGACTACTTCAATACAAACATATTCATTGCATTAATCATTCAAAACAAATAAGTTCTTACATGCCAAAAACAAATGTGTTAAAAAACAAAGAAAAATACATATGAAAAGTAGCGAGCGAGCTAAACATCTGAGAAGATAAACTCCAAAGCATCGAACGATCATGTGCATTGAGGAACTGGTCCCATGTTTTGTCCACAAACTGACTTGGACATGACTCTCGAGTTTTTATCAGCACAAAGGCACTCCATCCACGAATGGGCTTCCTCCATTGAAGGTCAACACCCCGTAGTTGATCATCTCTTGAACCTTTTCCTGGAAGACTTTGCACTCTTCAATCGGATGCCCTAGTACTCCACCATGAAACTCACAACTGGTATTCGGATTGAACCAATGGGGGCGAGACCTCATGGCTCTGGTCTTCCTGGGCGTCATTATTGAATTTTGAGCAAAATAAGACCACAATTGACTGTAAGTCACTGGGATTGGGTCAAACTGATGGGTTGCTTCATCAAGACTATTTGGATATCTCCGCTGATAACCACTTGAATCACATTGGAGTGTTGTAAAACGAGCAATGACGGGGACGACCGTTGGGGAAAGAGCAATGACGGGGACGACCGACATGCTGGGGATATGAGAAATGAAGCAACGACGGGGACGGCCGACAAGCTGGGGATGTAGGAGAATATGATGGGGACGGCCATCAGGTAAAGTTATAAGACTTATGGGGATTATAGGTAAATGAAATAAATGATGAGGTACGGTCATCAAAGGTGAAGGACGATCACCTAGCAGGGTACGGCTGCTGTGTTGGGGATAAGATGAGGGACGGTCATCTAAGGTGAAGGACGATCACCTGGCAGGGTACGTCTGCCAAAAATATCGCGACATAGGACAAATGCCGGATAAAAAGGTCGACGATGGGGACGGCCATCGGATAAGCATGATGAAGGGCGATCATCAAGAGGTGAAGGACGATCACCTAGCAGGGTACGGCTGCTCTTAGGTTTATCATGACATAGGACGAATGTCAGATAACAAGATCAACGATGGGGACGGCCATCGGATAAAATGATGAAGGACGATCATCAGGAGGTGAAGGACGATCACCTAGCAGGGGACGGCTGCTAAAAATATCACGACATAGGACGAATGCCGGATAGGAAGGGGTTCTAATGAAATAGAGACTCCACTGGGGATGATGAAGGACGATCATCAAAAAGGTGAATGACGATCACCTGGCAGGGTACGGCTGCCGAAAAGGTATCATGACATAGGACGAATGTCAGATAGAAGAGAGGTTTTGCTGGGGGAAAGTAGACACAGACGAGTGCCTAAATTCAAGAAGATATAAGTGTTTGACACGGTGTATAGATTAAAGATGCGGACGAGCATCTCTAAGACTATGATACGGACGGGTATCAGGTAGAAACAAACGTTGACGCGTGTTCAGAGATGATGATACGGACGAGTACCAACTGGTTAACAAAGAACATGGACGAGTGTTGATTCTGAGGGGACTCCTCTGGGGAATAATAGACACAGACGAGTGTCTAAATTCTAAAAAGATATAGCAGTATCTGACATTGTGTATGGATTAAAGATGCGGACGAGCATCCTTAAGACTATGATACGGACGAGTATTGGTAGAAACAAACGTTTAACGCATGTTCGGAGATGATGATACGGACGAGTACCAACTAGTTAACAAAGAACATGGACGAGTGTCGGTTCTGAGGGGATTTAAGTGATATATACAAGATACGGACGAGTATCTGTATGAGTAAAAAGTAATGAGTGAGATATAGACGAGTGTCCAATCTGTTGGGGAGGGTGACACGGACGAGTGTCAAAAGATAAAGTGTAGAAATTATGAACTGGAGTGTAATCTGTAGGGATAGGATGACACGGACGGGTGTCAGGGAGAGTGTATTATAAACAAGTATATGGTTTACAAAATGTTCAGGTAACTATGCTGGGGGTGACACGGACGAGTGTCAAAGGGGTTGTATATATATACATATGTATCTGTGAGTGCAAAGGGGACGCTTTGGCTCTCTACTGGGGATATGACGCAGACGGGTGTCCAGAGGCATCTGCCATGTGTAAGTATCTGTTTTCTCGAGTAATTTACTGGGGAATGATGACACAGACGAGTGCCGAAGGGAGTGTATCTGTATTTGTGAGCGTAAAGGAAATGCTTTGGCTCTCCGCCGGGGAATCTGGGGAGTATTCTGTATACTGTTGATGGATTGTCAGTATTTACAAGTGTTTGATTCAGAACATGGCTTATGATTATGCAATATGTTTGACTTTTGCCGTAATGCTCCGTATTAGACGGAATGCTACGCTCTGTGGTGAAAATATGATGCGAATGCTATGATTATGCAAAGATACTGATTCGGGATTCGGATCCCGCTGCTGTGAAGATCTCTGGCTGATCTGCTTGAAGTGGGTATCCCAGCTGGGGATGCGATCATTGGTAGATCTGGTATATATGACTCTGCTTGGGGAGCTAGATCACTGATAGATCTATCTCGGTAGTGAGGGACCCAGCTGGGGTCTGTAGAAGCTTTCTTTACCCTGTTGTGATTTCCTCATGCGCTGCTCTTCAGGATAGAGGTTGAAACTCTGCGGGGAGGTGGTTCCCTGTCTTTGCACTTGGCTGAGGGAAGAAGAAGGATCACTGGAAGATCTTCCTAGAGATTTCTGTAGGGATCCTGCTGAGGATGATACTTGACAACTCAGCTGGGGAGAAAACATCTCCGGTGCTAACCTGGAAGGTCGACTGAATAGATAATGATTTGACGGCTTGCCGGGGAGAAGCTTTCATGCCCCATGTTGCGCCTCGAATACCTGCAATCCTGTAAAGACAGAGAACACACAAGTACCCCGAGGTATCCCTTACTGGATTCCATCATAGGAGTTTAGACACTCCTGGGAGTAAGTATATTTCCTGTAAGCATGTAGTTCAGGAAAAACGCATCTATATTTATGCGATCAACAAATTAATGACATCGGACATTTTTGCAAATAAAAGAGTACGAGACAGTGTGTGACTGGAAATCTGATTTTATTAATTCGAGTGCCCTGAATTTGGCAAGATACATTCAAAGAAACGGATCCCCTGAAATGAGGGAATCGTTACAAATTGAAAAACAAAAAGGTGCGGGCAATGTCGATGACGCTTCGGGGAGCTTCCCTTTTGCTATGACTTGTATGACATTTGACGTTCTTCTCGTCTTGCTTTCTGAAGAAGGTTGATTCTGACCGACGCTCGAACCTTTCAAAGTTTACCAAGTTGTAAGTGATACAGACGAATTCAGAATGCAGTTGTTCGCTTATTCCCTTATTTTGCATGGATCGCCCTTTCGGGTTTTCAATCCATCGGGATACCCATTTTTACCTGAGTTGTCCAATGCGGCTTTTCAACTCAGCGGGTGTACATTTTTTATTTATTTCCCTTATTTTTTCCCGAGTCTTTTATTCTGTTTTTGACTCGCCGGGATGCCCTATTTTTGCCTGGACTTACATTCTGTTTTTATGTCCAGCGGGTCATTTTATGCGAAGTATTTTTTAACTGCATCTGAATTCACAGGGGACAGGAAGTCTCCACCATCCATAGTGCTGAGCATCAGTGCTCCACCGGAGAAAACTTTCTTTACTACGAATGGCCCTTCATAGTTCGGAGTCCACTTGCCCCTGTGGTCTGTATGAGGAGGGAGGAGTCTTTTCAGCACAAGATCTCCTACTTGGTACTCTCGGAGCCTGACTTTCTGATCAAAGGCTTTCTTCATTCTTTTCTGATACAGCTGCCCATGACAAATTGCAGCCAACCTCTTTTCTTCAATCAGACTCAGTTGTTCGTATTGGGACCGGACCCATTCTGCTTCGTTCAACTTAACATCCATCAGTACCCGCAGGGAGGGTAATTCAACTTCAACAGGTAGGACTGCCTCCATACCATACACAAATTGATACGGTGTTGCCCCAGTGGATGTTTTGATTGACGTACGGTACCCATGCAAGGCAAATGGTAGCATTTCATGCCAGTCTTTGTAGGTAACTACCATCTTCTTCACAATCTTCTTGATATTCTTGTTAGCTGCCTCAACAGCGCCGTTCATCTTTGGCCTGTAAGGAGAAGAATTGTGGTGTTGGATCTTGAAGTCCCGACACAGTTCTGCCATCATTTTATTGTTTAAGTTAGAACCATTATCAGTAATGATTCGCTCGGGTACTCCATACCGGCAGATGATGTCTCTCTTCAGAAATCGGGCTACCACTTGCCTGGTCACATTTGCATATGAAGCTGCTTCAACCCACTTGGTAAAATAATCGATGGCAACCAGGATGAATCTGTGGCCGTTTGAAGCGGTCGGTTCAATCTTGCCAATCATATCAATGCCCCATATAGCAAAGGGCCAGGGTGAAGACATCACATTCAGAGGATTGGGAGGCACATGCACCTTATCCGCATAGATCTGGCACTTATGGCATTTTCTGGCATAGGCACAACAGTCTGCGTCCATTGTGATCCAGTAATAGCCTGACCTTAGCAACTTTTTATCCATGGCATGCCCTCCTGCATGGGTACCAAAGGATCCTTCGTGCACCTCATGCATCAACAAGTCCGCTTTTGTCCTATCAACGCACCTGAGAAGTACCATATCAAAGTTTCTCTTATACAGGGAACCATCAGTATTCAGGAAGAAACTACCAGTTAGCCTTCTTAATGTCTTTTTGTCATTAGAAGATGCCCCAGGTGGGTATGTTTGATCCTCCAAGAAGCGCTTAATGTCATGGAACCAAGGCTTATCATCTTTGACAACATCTGCTGAGAACACATATGCTGGTCTATCGAGTCTGGATACTGAAATCCGAGGCACAAAGTTGGCAGCTTGAACTTTGATCATGGATGAAATGGTAGCCATAGCATCTGCAAACTGATTCTCGTCCCGAGGAATATACTCAAGCTTGACCGTTGTAAAGAAAGTCAATAACCTCCTTGTATAATCCCTGTAAGGTATCAGATGATCCTGATGTGTGTACCATTTGCCGTTGGTTTGATTAATCACCAGAGCTGAATCTCCGAATACAGTCAAAGTCTTGATCCTGAGGTCAATGGCTTCCTCAAGACCCATAATACAAGCTTCGTATTCAGCTTCGTTGTTAGTGCAGTTAAAGGTGAGTTTTGCCGAGAAAGGCAGGTGAACTCCTTTAGGTGTAATGAGTATTGCACCAACACCACGACCATTCATGTTAACAGCCCCATCAAACATCATAGTCCATTCTTCTTCTGGGTCAGGCCCTTCAGTGTGAACAGGCTCTTCATGATCTTTTGCTTTTATGAACATGATGTCTTCGTCAGGGAAGTCAAATCTCATAGGCTGGTAATCATCAATAGGTTGCTCAGCAAGATAATCAGACAATACACTGCCCTTGATGGCTTTTTGAGATGTGTATTTAATGTCATACTCTGTGAGGATCATTTGCCATCTTGCAACCCGTCCGGTAAGTGTTGGATTCTCAAAAATGTACTTAACTGGATCCATCTTGGAGATCAATAAAGTAGTGTGGGTCAACATATACTGTCTTAGTCGGCGAGCAGCCCACGCTAAAGCACAACAAGTTTTCTCGAGCAGTGAATAACGTTGTTCACAGTCGGTAAACTTTTTGCTTAGGTAGTAAATTGCATACTCTTTTTGACCAGACTCGTCATGCTGGCCCAACACACACCCCATTGACTCTTCTAATACTGTCAGGTACATGATTAGAGGTCTTCCTTCAACTGGAGGCATAAGGATTGGAGGCTCTTGTAAGTACTCTTTGATTTTGTCAAAAGCCCTCTGGCAGTCTTCGTTCCACCTGACCGTTTGTTCTTTTCTTAACAATTTGAACAAGGGTTCACAGGTTGCTGTAAGATGAGATATGAACCGTGAAATGTAGTTCAATCTACCTAGGAACCCTCGAACTTCTTTCTCAGTCTTCGGTGCAGGCATTTCTTGAATGGCTTTAACTTTATCAGGGTCAACTTCAATCCCTTTCTCACTCACAATAAATCCCAGCAGCTTACCGGATCGCACCCCGAATGTGCATTTGTTGGGGTTCAACTTCAGTTGGTACTTCCTCAGACGCTTAAATAATTTCAACAGATTCACCAGGTGGTCTTCTTCTGTGAGGGACTTGGCAATCATGTCATCCACATAACACTCAATTTCTTTGTGGATCATGTCATGGAATAATGTTACCATAGCCCGTTGATAAGTGGCACCAGCATTCTTCAGTCCAAATGACATTACCTTATAACAGAATGTGCCCCAGGGTGTGATGAAAGTTGTCTTCTCCATGTCTTCAGGTGACATCTTGATCTGGTTGTATCCTGAAAATCCATCCATGAAGGAGAATACCGAGAACTGAGCCGTATTGTCGACCAATACATCAATGTGAGGTAATGGGAAGTCATCTTTCGGGCTAGCTCTATTCAGATCCCGGTAGTACACACACATCCTCACCTTGCCGTCTTTCTTAGGCACAGGTACAATATTAGCAACCCACGGCGGATAACTAGTCACAGCAAGGAAACCGGCGTCCCACTGCTTTTGCACCTCTTCCTTTATCTTCATTGCCATATCTGGGCGAGTACGGCGCAGCTTCTGTTTTACTGGTGGGTAGTCTTCTTTCAAAAGCAGCTTGTGCATGACAATATCGGTGTCCAACCCTGGCATATCCTGATAGGACCAAGCAAACACATCCACATACTCTCGAAGCATGTCAATCAATTTCTCTTTCACTGAGTCTTGTAGGCAGGCCCCGATCTTAACTTCTTTCACATTTTCTTCCGTACCAACATTAACCGTTTCAACCTCCTCCTGATGAGGGGTGATAACCTTCTCCTCTTGCCTTAACAACCTGGCTAGCTCTTCAGGAAGCTCATAATCTTCTTCAACCCCTTCATCAGCTTGATTGATTGGATTGTCAAAGTCATACGAAGCCATAGCAGTGTTGTTGTCGGTGCAATCTGAAAGGCACTTTCTGCAAGGGTTTAGATTGTTCATTTTAGTGATCAATTTTAATCTTGTTTAGAAAAAGTGAAATGAAGTTTTCATTTTGGAAAGCATTGCCATTTTATTTTTTGTACAAAAAGAAAAATGAAAAACAGTGAGCGGAAAAGAAAAAGACTCATTTGCAAAAGACGCCCGATATTCATTGATTAATCTATTTGCACAAAATTGCAAGATGGCCCGATTACAAAATGAGTCTTGGCATCTTGGGCAAGATGCAAGACTTGATGCATGCTTAAAAATACAGGAAATAATAATTACTCTGCAGGAGTAACCCTTATAATTTCCTGGGAAGACCAGTTAAGGACTTGGCTCCCCGGGATCCTTGGACGTATCCAGCTCTCCAGGTTGCGGTCGCTTTCTTCCTCGTCTTCCAAGTTGTTTACAGCATCCGGGGTGAGCATCCCCCCGCTGACAAAATTGGGCTTCTTGGCAGCCTCTGATTGATCTTGTTGAGTTGGTCTGTAACCCAACCCGAATCTATCCTCTTTCTTCTCCACGGGCAATAGCTTGCCCCAGCCTTGGGCAGTACCCTCTTCAACAACCTTCCGGGCTCGCTGATAAGACGTCATGGAGGTTCCCAGTACAGCAGATGCTTCATTAATATTCAGGGCCTCAAACCCCTGGCTCATGGTTTCATGGATCTCCCCATCCATCTCAATGTACTTATACGTAGCCAGATGGCTAACAAAGATGTCTTCTTCTCCACAGATGGTGATGATCTGGCCTTCCCACTCGAATTTCAGCTTCTGGTGAAGGGTAAACGTAACAGCGCCAGCAGCATGAATCCAGGGTCTACCCAACAAACAGCTGTAGGCCGGCTTAATGTCCATCACATAGAAGGTAATTTTGAAAGTTTGCGGGCCAATCATCACAGGCAGATCAATCTCCCCAAGCACTGATCTTTTAGAGCCATCGAATGCTCTCACCACCAAATTACTCGGACGCAGTGCCAAGCCATCATATTCCAGCTTCACTAAGGCTTTCTTTGGTAGAACATTGAGTGAAGACCCAGTGTCCACCAGTACATGGGATAGAACAGCGCCCTTGCATTCCAAGGTGATATGTAAAGCCTTGTTGTGGTTACGTCCCTCAGTCGTTAAGTCAGCATTGGTGAAGCCCAGCCCATAGCTGGTGTTGACATTTGCCACCACAGTTTCGAGCTGATTAACAGTAATCTCCTCTAGCACGTATGCTGCGTGTAAGACTTTCAATAATGCATTCCTGTGAGCTTCAGAACACATCAACAGTGATAATATGGAGATTTTTGAGGGAGTTTGGTGAAGTTGATCCACCACCTTGTAATCACTTCTCTTTATGATTCTCATAAACTCGTCTACATCTTGCTCAAAAGATGTCTTCTGAGTTTCTTTGACAGTTGGCTCTCCAAGCTCCGCACTCTTTCCTTTTGCTCTGGCAGCAGCTTCCGCTTCGGCATTAGGTCTTTGTACTTGTGAGGCAAAAAGGCGTCCGCTTCTGGTGAAGCCTTCGCCTCCCCCAACATTATCAATTTGTGGAGAAGAGGTTGAAGAATCCAAAGTGATTTTCTCCCCGTTGCAGTAGAGATCAGAGCCATAATGTCAAGGTATGGCATTACTGCTTTCATAGGGAACTGGTCCAGGCACCGTGATAGTAACTGGACTGACTGCTGCAGAGGAGGGTACTGTGATGGTGTGCGGATCGTAGTAAATTGTGACTGGTGACCTGGCAGGAGGTGCCACTGCGTGTTGTTGGAAATTGTTGTTTGGAGGAACACCTAATGGATCATAGTAAATGGTGACTGCTGAGACGTCTTCATTAATTTCTGTTGGCGTTGTAGAAGATCCTGTCGATAAAAAGGATGATGTTGTTGTAGAAGGGATGGTTGTTGACATCTGATTTGTTGAAGTGATGGATGAAGCCATAGTTGATGATATTGATGAATCTGTTGGAATGATTGTTGCTGCTGTTATAGGAGAATCAGGAATTGTTGTCAAAGGGATTGCTGGATTTGTAGGCGCCGTTGTTGAGATTTGAAGGATACCATCCTTGATAAGACCATCTATACCGCTTCTCAAATTATCACACCCGTTTACTGCAATGTTGCAATACCCACAACCGAGCTCACACCCGGGGAACACCTGGCACTCTAGAATCTGAGCTTTAATTTCGACCAGAGGTGTTCGAATTTGTGCAACACTGGTGATCAAAGTAGATGGTTTGTCTTCCTCGATGGCATTAATCCTTGGCCCACCATGATTGGGCATAGGATTTCTGTTGACATTTGGAGGAGGTGCAAAGTTGAGGGCTTTAGAATCCACCAGATCTTGAACTTTCATTTGCAGAGCCCTGCATTTTTCAGTATTGTGGCCTGGTGCATTGGAATGGAAAGCACACCTGGCGTTGACATCGTAATTCTTAGGGAGATTGGAGGGATCCGGAGGTGCCAATGTCCTTAACTCAACCAAGTTAAGCTTTAGGAGTTGTGGCAATAAGGCAGCATAAGGCATAGGGATAGGGTCAATCACCCTATTTTCCTGTGATGGTCTTTGTTGGAAAGGTCTTTGTTGTTGATTGTTGTTATTGTTGTTGTATGTTCTCTGTGGCGGATACTGAACTTGCTGTTGATAATGTGGTTGTGGTGGTTGTTGATATGTTGGTTGCTGAGGAATCGGAGCTGGAATAGTGACAGCTGCTACTGATCTGTGGACATACTAAGGTCTGCCCCTGCTGGCATGAATGGCATTTGTCTCACCGGTCCTTCGAGGTCCCACAAAAGGCTTCCTGGGATTACTGGACGAACTTGCACCATTATCAGAAATTTTGCCCATTTTTAGCAAACTTTCAATTCTTTCACCGGCTATAACTACATCTGCGAAGCTGGTGGAAGAAAAGGCAGCCAATCTATCAATATATGTTCCTTGTAGAGTATTCATAAACATGTCGGCCATTTCTCTTTTCGACATGGGTGGTTGGACAGCAGCAGCAAGCTGTCTCCATCTTTGGGCATATTCCCTGAAGCTTTCCCTGGAGGATTGAGACATTCCCATTAGGAGGGTCCTGTTAGGAGCCATGTCCAGATTGTATTGGTACTGCCTGATGAAGGCTTCAGCTAGGTCCTTCCAGCATCTGATAGTAGCTCTGGTCAAGTGTGAGTACCACTCCCTTGAAGCCCCAGTCAAACTGTCTTCAAAATAAAACATCCACAGCTTCTTATCCATGGTGTATGCTTTAAGTCTTCCCAGAAAAGACTGCAGGTGAGTTCGTGGACAAGAGGTTCCATTGTATTTCTCGAAGCACGAAGGTTTGAACTTGTGGGGAATTCTTACTCTGTCTACTAACCCCATATCCATTACATCAAAACCCAAGGAATTTTGAGACTCCAGAGATCTCAACTTCTCAGCAATTTCATCAAACCTTCTATCATAGACTTCATCTCCAGCTCCCATGACAGTGAATTGCTCTTCTTGGGGGTCTTCTTGTAAGATCCTTCCCCCAGTAGTATTTCCTTGCACATTACCCGGGATGTTGACTTCCGGATGTAGGTGAGGTCCAAATACTGGTGGATTAACATGAGGCTTACCTCTTTCATTGTTACTAGTTCCTCCAGTTCCCAAATGGGGTTCTTCGGGAGTTTGTCTCTCTACCAATGCCCTCAACCTTTCTTGACTTTGGGCCAAGCCAGTCATTACTTCCATGAATTGAGTCATTTGATTTCTCATCTCCAGCCTTTCATTAGCCATCTGAGTCCTGACCTCTGTCAGGTCTTACTGTACTTGCTCCATTATAATACCCGGAAGGTTGTTACGAGTAGGATACCGATGTGCACGGTTGACAGGGAACACCCTTCTGCGAGCAATATTTCCTGAATCCACAACAGAGTTAGGAACAAAACAATATAAAAACAAAACCTACAAAACAAAACAAAAGTTAGTATGCAATGCAGTATGCTTATTTGTTTTCCAAGGTATCCGGCTTGGTTCTTGGTTTTGACCTTTCCAGACCTCGAGGAAGATGCTTTGATGTTGCTTGAGAGAAAGAAAACCAATGGAAACAAACTAAATAAATATATTACAAAAGATGAAAAGTACATAGTCTGTTTTTACAGCACATGCCCCTGAGGGGTCAAAATACAACATAAAAGAAAAGTACATCAAATGAAAGCACCAACAAACAAAAAGTCAGACATCAAGTCCAAACTCATCCTCCTTAACTTCCTTCAGAAGTGCCTCAGTTACTGGACCAGCTGGATGCTCTGTAATAGTCCTGATAAGAAGGTTTCTGGTGGCGATGGCAGTGGTCAGCTTCTTGTGCCTGTCCTGATCCTTTGACCTCTTCAAACCAGCCCTAAGCTTCAATTCTGAAATCTCCTTCTGGGCTGCCAGCAAAGCTTCCTGTTGTTTCTTTTCATTGGCCTCCAACTGCTCAATTCTGGCTTGAGTTCTCTTATCTTCTTGAGTACGAGCTTCAGTGATCCTGACCCACCTAGCCTGACTTTCCTGCAGATAGAGATCAGTCCTAGCCCTCTGAAGCTTGGCCTATTTACAGGCATTCTTCAATATTTGCTCCCCAGCTCTTGATTTCTTGTTATAGTCCTCTGTTTTCTCAATCTTGGCCAGATGTTCCACCTTAAGCTTCTCCAACCTCTCAATGTCCAGACGACCATCACTCCTCTCCCAGAGGGTCTTCTTCAGGGCTTGAGACAGATTCTCATTCCTCTCCTTCAGTTTCTCAAATTCTTCCAGGCTGACAGTGGCTGCTGGCTGTACTGTGGAGGGTCCAGGTGTATCCTCAATGGTGAAGGGCATCCCAGAAATCTGAGCTCTAGTATGAGATCATTCATAATATTGAGCTGAAGCCATATTATTGCACCTCCCAAGAATGGCCATCCCTTTGGTCTGGATGTTGTCCCAAGCCCAGGATGCTTGCCTGACAACAGCTAGATTAGGCTTTATCTCACAATACAGGGTCTCAGCTAAATCTTGCACTCTTGGAGGGTGAACCAAAGCATAGCCCAATTGTCTCTTGAACAGCAAAGGATTGTAGTTGATGCAACCCTTCACTCCTACTAGAGGTACATTGGGGTACTGCCCACAACTAGTAATGATGTTCTTGCCCTTGGTGCTCTGGGTGCACCATCTGATGTCATCTGAAGTCAAAGCAATAAGTCTTTTAGCCTAATTCTTCTGTTGATGAGGATTCAGGAAGGCATCAGTCTTAGGTAAGTGTTTGAGCAGCCAGGTATGAAACAGAGGAGCACAGCATCTCACCAATTTCCCTCTTTGCTTCTCATTCCTCTGATAAACAGAATAATAGAAATCCCCCAGCAATGTGGGTACTGGGTTTCTCAGAAGGAAAAGATGAATGGCATTCTTGCTGAAAAACTTGGGCTCATCTGCAAATAGTATAACCCCATATATACTGAGGGCTAACAATGCACAAACTGCCCTCCATTCTCCCAAGGAGGCCTTCAGGGTGGCCTGAGAAATCAAGAAATCCAAGTGTAAACCAGGGATCCCAACCTTTGTTGTCATGTTTTGCTCAATCAAAATAGGTTCCAGGTATAGTGCTTTTGCCACTTCTACATTGCTGGGAGAAGCCATCTCTGGGTTGAAAGGGACACCACCCCCGACAGGTACTCCAATCAATGATGAGAACTCCTCCAGCAGAGGTCCTAACTGAAAGTTCTGGAAAGTAAAGCATCTCAAAGGAGGGTCATAAAACTGTAGGCAGGTGTGGATCATACTCCTCTGAGAAGGGTCCAGGTCCATAACCATATCAAGTATGTCTCCATAATGTTCTCTGAATAATGGGATGTGGTCTGGAGTGATGAGTGCCTGGACCTGTCTGATACCAGTCAACACAGGCTCAAAGAAATGGCATGAAATGTTGCTCTTCCTGGGTGCAGACAAGAGTGCTGATGAAGGGCTGAAAACAAGTGCTGATGAAGATCAAGACTGGTACTGAAGATGAGCCACTGATAGGCTAGTGCTGGTGATGATGAAGATAGCTGAAGCAGGCAACTGATGAAGATAACTGAAGCAGATAACTGATGAACATAGGTCTATGCAGATGAAGGGGTCAAAACCAAGCCAAATGTAATGTGGATACCCTGAAAAACAAATAAACAAATGTTAAATGATGCAATGATGATGTATGCAAATGATATGCAAGGGTTTGTGATCAAGCTGGATCTGATTCATCTGTCTTGATATAAGTCCATGTATGTTCAGGAAGTCCAGATGGAGGTTTAGAAGTCCAGTAACCAAGGTGGGGGACTCAAATAAAGAGTCACATGTCCAGGGTTAAATCACAAGAACTGTCCAAAGTGAGGTACTCTTAGTCAAACAAGTAACAGGGTATGATGTGGCCAAAGGTACCTGCAAACCTGTAAACAGCCCAACCCCCTCACAGGTAGTGTTCTAAAACAAGGATCCTCAGACTTGGATCAGTTATGAGAAGTGAAAACACTTCTAACCCGGAGGTACAGTGTTTACAATAACCATAAAAGATCCTCCTCTAATTCACCTCAGTTTCTGAAGGTCATAATAAAGGTCATCCAGACTTAGCAGGCTTCCCAGATAGCCCTAGCACTACAGGAAATCTGTAGCACAGAGTTCTCAAGAAGAAACCCACATCTGAATCGTGTTTCATATTCCCGCACCAGGCCGAAATGGAATGGGAAAGAACATGAACCACTCTAGCCTATGTGTCACTCAGGTCCCAGGTATAGGACCTCAAACTCTCAATAGAACCCCACCCATCAAAACAACAAACCAGATCCAGCAGGATGATAGTATGGCAGTATGAAAAATGTAAAACTGTAAAGAAAGCAATAAATAAAGCTGTACATGAAGCAATAAATAAAGCAACTATATAAACACAATTAGCACATAACACCCCAGTAAACACAAATCAAACAAGCGCTAGGAGGAACCCACAAAAATAACCAGAAGCCCTGGTTACAGTATTAGGGTCCCCAGCAGAGTCGCCAAGCTGTCGCTCCCACCAATTGAGGCCGAGTCAAATGGGGTACAGACGCGAATGGTCGGAGAAAGGGGAGAGAACACACAAGGGTGAACTCAGAAGACAAGAGTCAACAGCTAGGCATTTTTATCCCGGAGGAAAGGTAATGCTGCATAAACCTGAGAAAAGATGGATAAGACGGTCGCGAACCAGAGAGACTGAGAAAGGGGGTTGGTTACAACCTAGGAAGGTATTAGCACCCAGATTGTTCGTCTTACTCGACGGGATCCACGCTTAAAAGATTTGTGTTTTAAAGGGGTAGTGTCAGTGCGATCTGTGTATCAAAGCTGGAAAGAATGCAAGTGTCAGTGTAGAAGAAAAGTGAAGTGTATAAGAGAAGTGTCAGTGTAAGAACAAGAATGAAATACTCAAGACTATGAGGCTTAAAACAATGCTGGAAGAGGGGGGATATACAAAGACTTTTGTTCGATAACTGTTAAGTTATGCCTACGTATCCTCTCGTTCAATGAGGAAGTCAGAACACCGTAGTTCGACTCAAAGAGACTGAAAGATAAATTGACTTGTGAACTGCTTACTTGTCTATGCTCAAGTGTATGACCTGTCTGGCTCAGGTGCAAACTGTCTTGCATTAGACGGAAGAAGCGAGTTCTCATTTGTGAGTGAATGAGATGAGAAAAGAATCCCGGAGGAGACGATTATTGTTTGTTTTTGTGTTTTCAGTCTTGTTATTGCTTTTGAGGTTTGTCATAAGTTAATGAGCTTAAGCCTAAACCAAGGGTTAGCAAACTCATCACATCCTCCCTCTGATTAGGGGTAATGAAAATACCTTAAGTGTGAAGTAAGCACCTCACACTTAATCACCATGATGTAGGATTAAGATCATTAACCTACTTGTGATTATTTAGATGTTTTTGGTGTTTTTGTTTAGTGTTAAGTAATGAGATTAAGCCATAATCAAAGATTTAATGGACTCATTACACCATCCTAATAGAAGGATAATAGATGAGAACATTTAAGCTGAGAAAGACTCCTCAACTTAATCCATGATTAGGGATTAACCTCATGACAAAACAAGGCCTTTATTAGGTGGATTTTAGTTAATGATGGGATTAAGAAGTGAATTTTATGGTTTGTAAGACAACTTGAGGGGGACTTGTCCATTAACATTAGGGTTAGTCCTTCTTAACCAGTTAAGGAAGAATTAGAACCCTAATGCAAGGCCCAAGTTACAAGTTTGATGTCTTGATGATTATTAGATGGATTGATTAAAGGATGTAAACACATTAAGGGTTTAACACTTAGGATTAAAGTTATACACTCCATCCTAATAGAAGGATGCAGGCATAAGCTTAATCACAAAGCCTTAAAGCCTTTAGGGTTTAGTCCTTGATTATGAGATGAGAAGATAAGACTCAAAGATGACACAAGGGTAAAACTAAATGGGGGACTAATCAAACCCTAATCATGATCATGCTTGGTTGTTCCTAGGGTTTATGAGGCTTAAGATGAGAAATCTTCAAAGAGCCACCAAGGAGAGAAGCAGATGAAAGGAGAAAGAAACAGAGAGGAGCAAGACAACTTGCTTCACTTAAGAAGGCAAGTTGCTTGAAGAAAGAAAGTAAGAAAGAGCAAGAATGAACAAGCTCACACAAAGACAAGATAAAATGCAGCAATGATGCAAGAGAGGGATGAGAAGAGATTGTGAGAAGTGAAGGCAAATTCACTTCTCAAAACAACTTACCACCTGAAAAGTTAGCAAAAGAAATGAAATGCAATGCAAATGAGATGAAATGTCATGATGCAAAACAAAACTAGAAGCATGAACATGATGTTAATGATGTTAAGAGATGATGCAAACACATGACAAGACATGGGAATGATCATACAAGGATGTGGATGCAGATGAAGCATGCTTGAACCATGGAAATTCATGAAAGTTTATGAAATGCAATGGACATATAACATGGCAAATGAAAGATGCAATGATCAAACATGATTCTAATGTGTCCTAAGATGTATTATGAATCATGTGGAATCATAAAATGTCATGGCAAGTCATTGGATGCAAGCAAATGGAAGAAGGATGCAAAGGAAGACACAAATTAGGGTTTATGATCAACACACAAAGCAAAATTCAAAATCAGAAACAAATGACATGACAAAAAATTGAAAATGCAATCAAAGGTACCCTAAACCTATAAAAGTTCACTGCCCAAAGGAGAGGATCCAACTCTTAACCTAGTGAAAGTTATGAATTTCCTAAGTTGGCTAGGGTTTTGGGGTACCTCATCAAGAAAAATGCAAAACAAAATGAAAATGCAAGATCAATTCAAACCAATTTTATCCTATAAACTACATGCTATATGGGATGCAATGCAATAGGAATCATTGCCAAACTCTCAAGGGTTAGGCAGAATGAATTTTTTAAAGTTTGAACCAAAATATTGCCTTAAAATGAAATTAATTCCAATGAAAATGATCAAAAGGCATCAAGAACAAAAAAGAAATTTGGTTTGAGAGTTTGATAATGTTTCTAAATGTTTCTAAATGCAATGTGAATTTTTTTGTGATTTTTAAATACCTAAATGTATTTTTAATTATTTAATTTTCATTAACTAATTAAAAATAAACATTTAAATGATTTAAAAATGATTTTTAATGCAAAAAAAAAAAATAAAAATATTTTTGGGTTTTAAAAATTAATGAAATCTTTGACAAAAATTTTCATAATTTTTAAATGATTTTTTCTATTTTAAATAATTCGTATAAATAAAATGAAAAGAAAATGAAATTAAAATGAAAATAATGAAAAGTATGACAATCCAAAGGCTGAGATTCAAAGTTGGGTGGAGGGAGTTGACTGGCGCGTAAAGGAGTGGTCCAGATGCGTTCTGACTAATTAATTCAAATTAAGTTAATTAATTGAGGGTTAGGGTTTAATGACTGATCCTGGCCATCCAAAACGCGCGGGAGTCAATGGAGGTCAACAGAATCCAAGATCCAAATTCAAAGTTGGGTAATTAATGAGATTAGGGCTTAATGACCCTCAGGCGACCGGAACAGTGTTCCGGTCGTCTTCTCCGACGACTCAAAAACCTAGCTTCTTCTACAGTTCACCATTCTTCAAATTTCTTTCACCAAAATGATCCCTTAATCATTCTAAACCTAAACCCCCACTTAAAATCCATTTATTTTACCTCATAAGCATGAATCGAAGAAAAATATGAAGCACGAGCAAACTTTCAGAACAACATGAAATGGTCATTTCTTGTTCATTTTCAATTCTAAACACATCTAGATGATCAGTGCAACATGTAGATTCATTTTGTAACAAGAAAATGGAGTTCTGAGAAAAAAAGTTCTTAGGTTATACCTGAGCTGGAGACCTTTGAAAGTGAGCTTTCAGAGCCTCCCTCTTGTGCAAATGGTCTCCTTTGAACCTCCTGAGGCTAATGGAATGCTTGAATGGGGTTGAAAGTGGCTAGTTTGAGAGGTTCAGTTCTGATATGGCAGAAAGTGAGGTTCTTGTGTGTTGTGTTTTAGACCATTGTGAGGGGTGGGATTTGTTCTATGGGTGATGTGTGGTTGATTGGTGAAGGAATTATAGAAGTTTGATGGTTGTGTTGAGTGATTCGAAGAGGGAAAGGTTTTGACAGTTTTTTGTGTGTGCTGCAATGTGGGAGGATTCAGCTTGTGTATGGTGTGTCTTTGGGTTGCTTGATGTCCACATATCACACTCTGGTTGGGCAGAGAGTTGGTGGTGTCACTGTGGGATTGGTATGGGCAAAATGCAAGAAAGTCAAGATCTTGTGTACTTCAAGTATGGCTCGGGTCAGAGGCAATCTCATGGCTTGTCCTGCCTCAGCTTGAGTCAAGGAAGACCCTAGGATCAAGAGAAGACAGCTGGGTGCATTGGATCACATGTTTGAAGTGTTTTTGCAATATGGCAACTTGTTACATTTCATGATTTTTGGCCATGTACATGTGATAAGTCTTGCTGAATTTTTGGTGTGAGATGCCTCATGAGGTTATGGCAATGTCTTGAAACCAGCTAAAGATCATACAATCCCTTTGAGAATCATTTTGCAAGAAATCCCTCTTTGCACTTTCATGAAGAATGACTTATGGTTACTTGAAACTCAAGGCATAGGAATGGGAAATCCTTTGGGCCAAACTGATTTTTAGGTCATGCATTGTATTTGTATGATGATTAGAGGTCACATTGAAGTCACATAAAGGCTTGTCATGAGAATTTGCAAGTTTTCCATTTTGTGCAAAAGTGAAATTTTAATGATTTTATCCAACTTTGCAAGGCCATAACTTTTGATCCAAAATGAATTAGAATGAGTTCTTGTACTTTTTGAAAATGGGAGGATCCATTCTACAACTTTCATGACCAAAGTTTTCTCATTTGAAGCATTTTTGAATCAAAAAGAAAGGTTTGAAAAACTTTCCCAAAATGACAAGTTTTCATTACAAGTCATTTTCCCAAAAAGGCAACTTTGCAAATGGCTTGAAATTCTTCAATTTTGTGAACTTCTAACCTCTTATATGATCAAATAAAGATCATACATATTCAAAATGATGGAGAACACCCTTTGGTTGGGTCATTGGGGGCCTCAGATGCCCTGATTTTGCACTGACTTGCTCAAGAAGTCAACTCTTGATTAGATGCCTTCCCCATGGAATTTCTTCATGAAAATTGATATGCATGATCCTTATAACATATAGAGACCAATAGAAACAAGAATGACCAAAAAATTTGGAGTTATGGCCTCTGAAACCAAAACCCTAATTCTAGGTCATCTGTGTAGTTAAACCTGGCTCTACTTCCATGCCTTCCTCAGTTCTTGTGATTCTTTGGCTTTCTTGACTTTGTGAGGATATAATATGATGTTTGAACATACATGGACCCCTTTTAAGTGATTATAGACCTTTGAAGTGGCTCAAATGGCTCAGGATTGCTCAGATCACAAACCCTAGATGCAGATGACTTAGAAGCAATGCAGTGAATCAAAAATGTGGTATGAGATGCTATGATTGAATTTATGCATATGAAAAGATCACAAGCCATGGTGAAATAGGTGAGGGCAAATTTGGGGTGTTTACAGTTATCTCAATCTATGTGTTCTCTCTCTCTCTCTCTCTCTCTATCTTAGCTCTCTCTCTCTCTCTCTGTTTGATTTCTCACGGTTTCAAGGTTTAATGGTGGCGGTGGTAAGCTTTTGTGTTTCAGATTTATGGGTTTGTGGCTTTAAGGTGTTCTGAAATCGGTTGAGGCTCTGTGACTTGAAGATTTGGTTTTGAATGAATCTCTTCTTCTTCTTTTTGTTTTCTGATATGTGAGTCGAATGGATTTTACGGTGGTAATGAGTGAAAATGAAGGTTTGGTGGAAGTTGATAAGAGGTTGTTTAAAAAGTTCAGAGCTTGTGAAGGTTTATAGGTGATATGAAAATGGTCCACAGGGCTGATGTGAGTTCATGGGGGAGGAGGGTTTGTGTTTGGTGTCGAAGGTGGTTGGTTCACTCTCAGTTTCGCTTGGAAGATTATGCGTTCTGAGTTTGAAGATTGGTTTTTGTTATCACGGTTCGAATAGTTTTTTGTGTGTTCGGTTCGTGTTGCTACGAGGGTTCTGTGACAGTGATGAAGCGTTGTGGGAGAAGGGAGGAGTGGATTTTTTCTTTCGATTGTTGTTTTTTTTTAGCGGTTTTCTTCTAGTTTATGTGAAGCAGAACCCCCATTTTTGGTTTGCAGGGATCGTGTTTAAGAGATTTTTGGTTCTGATATGTGAAGGATTTGATCCCCAGTTTTCTCGGTTCCTCCCCCCTTTTATTTTTGATTTTTGTTTCTTGGTCCTGTTGTTAATGATAGGTTGCTGTCAAAAAAAATGCTGCAGAAATTCAAGTTTTCTTTTTTTGATGTTTGTCTTGGTCAATGGTTTTGAAATGTCGGGTAATAGCAGAGCATGGCCATGTTTGGTGATAGACTTTGAGGCTTGTGTAATAATTTGTGCAAGTCCCTTTTCAAATGCAGATTTTAACTTCTAGCTAAAACGGTGAAAAAATCAGCGTGTGGATTGCGTGTTACAAAATGGAGTATGTAGTGTACAACAGCTACTACAATGAATCACGTTTGTACCAATATTTTTTTTAGGCTAGTTATAAAATAAACAAACATACAAATAGAAATAATAAAAATCTAATTAAGATATGCTAACTAAATTAGACTAATAATTAAAATATTTAGAAAAAACTAATTAATTAATATAAATATACTAATTAAAAGATAATTAAGATAAATTAAAAAAAAAAAACATACGAGCTAATCAGATTAACTTAAATTTAACTAAAATAATAATAAATTAGTAAGATTAATCTAATTAAAATTGAACTAAACATTCTCAAAATTGGGTAAAAGAACATGATTTTTCATTAACTTTACAAGGAAATAAAATAAACTCATTTAGAAAAGTAAAACTAGTTAATAAAATTAAATCAAAACAAACATTTCTAAATCAACCTAAATCAAGTTTAAAATTAAATTAACTTGAATAAATATAAATAAATAAACTTACATAATGACTAAATTAAAATAAATTAAATGCATGATTAATGCATAATGAGGTGTTTTAATTAAAAATGCAAAAAAAAAAAAAATACAATCGATATATCGACGAAAACTCGTCAAATGAACGACAAAATTTAGAAAAAGTCTGGTCAAAATTTATGGTGTGACAGCTGCCCCTATTTAATCATCTTGAACCTGAATGTACGAGTAACAAAGATTTTTTTTGGGACATTCAAGGTGGAAGAGGATTAAATATCAGAATACCTAAAATTTTGACCGAAAATGCAGATGAAATGATATGATGTGCAATGTAAAATGCAAGACAAAGGCTACAACGCTATTGGGAAAGAAAATTGACACTGCTGGGAATTAGACACACATGATTGGAGTACAATTCACACGAGGAATTTTCTCTTGAGCGAAGCCAGACGACAATTGTCCACAAGTCCCAAGATAACTCAAATAAAATCCTGGAACAAATTCCATTGGAGGAGTCTACTGCTGAAATTTAGAACATCATTTGGAAATACTTCTGTCGAAGTATCAAAATGAACCAGAAATCTATTGTCGGGATCCTGGAAGGAAAACATCTTATGTTGAAGTTCTGCTGGAAATTTACCGTCGAGATTTACCAGAGAATCTAGGAATAAAATACCTTCTGTCGAGATATACTATGTAATTCCTACTATCGAGTATTAACTGAGGAAACACCTATTGTCAAATCTTCTGTCGAGATTTAACTAAGGATGCTAATGTCGAGATCACAAAAAAAGTAAATACCTTCTACCTAGGTAGACTGAAAATATTTTGCTGAGACTTACCAGAAAATAAAAGGAAACACCTTCTGTCGAGGCTTGGAAAGATATTATTTTGATAATAAACAAGGATTCACAGCAAACTTCTCACCATGTCTTGGAGATATGTCGTTTTCTTGAAAAAGTAAGTAGTTCATACCAAACTTCTCAACGTGTATAGGAGAGATGCCATTTGATAGAAAAAGAGATTCATACCAAACTTCTCACCGTGTCTTGGAGAGATGCCATTTGGCGAATAATAACTTCCTTATACTTCCCTTCTTCTGAAAGAGACGCCATATGATGGAGAACAACTTCACACTCAAACTTCTCACCTTGTCTAGGAGAGATGCCATTTGATGGAAATTGGAAATTTACAACAAACTTCTCACCGTGGTGTGGAGAGATGCCATTTGCTTTAAAAAAATAGATTCATACCAAACTTCTCAACATGTATTGGAGAGATGCCATTTGATAGAACCCTCGCCATACTTCCCTTCTTCTGAAAGAGACGTTATATGATGGGAAAAAAATAACTTCACACTCAAAATTCTCACCTTGTCTGGGAGAGATGCCATTTGATGGAAGTTGGAAATTCACAACAAACTTCTCACCTTGTCTGGGAGAGATGTCATTTTCTTGAAAAAAGAGATTCATACCAAACTTCTCAACGTGTATTAAAGAGATGCCATTTGATAGAACCCTCATCATACTTCCCTTTCTCTGAAAGAGACGTCATATGATGGAGAACAACTTCACACTCAAACTTCTCACCTTGTTTGGGAGAGATGCCATTTGACGGAAATTGGAAATTCACAACAAACTTCTCACCTTGTCTGGGAGAGATGCCATTTGCTTGAAAAATGAATAGCTTCGCTGGGGATGGATCAATTGCTCGGAAAGAGACTGACATCCGTTGATTCACTCAGAAGTCCAGGGATAAAAACAAGTTCCTCAAATAAAGAGACCGCCACTTGTTGTCAGGTATAAGTACTTCAAAAGAAAGTTGCAACAACACTGCTGGAGAGAAAAAATTTGTCTTCACTGGGGGAATCTTTAATAAATTCTTTCTAGGAGACAAAGTATTCAAAGGTGCAAAATAAATGCAATTTTCATCTGGAAATTCAATCATCGAAACTGTCAAAGACCAAATTCAATCCAGGAACGAGTTGGAGAGAAACTGTCAAGCAAGACACTAACCCATGAGGAATGAACTCAACTGGGGATTTATCCTATCAAAGTGTGGAAAGGAGAACTAAATCAAAATCTTCCTCGAGGGTAAAATCTCAGTGGGGAATTAGAAATATCGTATATTTTCTGCCTAAGGCTGATAACCCTATTGGAGGGAGAAACTCATCTCTTGGAATAAACACGACCAAGGTGGATAAAGTATGCATCAATGAATGCAACATGAATATGAATATGAATTAAGTTATGATGTACATGTATGTATATGCGTTATGTTTATGCTGACAAACAGACAAAATAGACACAAGAGATAAATTGGTGACGAAATAAACATCACAACAAAAGGATACTCGACCAATCTCGTCAAAGTGTACGCAATCACTGAATATAGGGTAGAGAGTCATCCATGGAATAAAGTCCTGCTACAAATATCAAATATCTTTAAGGAGAGAAAGATACTTCAATCGGGAAATAAACCCAAGCAAATCTTCTAACTTTAATGTCCATCAGAAGGAAACAAACATACAAACTATGTTTGCTTAGGATGAAGTAAATTTGTACTCCATCGGGGGAGAAAACCACGTTCAGCTGGAGAAGCTTGAATCAAGGCTCAATTGGGGATACTAGACTTAGTATCTCAATGGAAGCATTAAGTAGTAAAAGGAATTCACCAGAAAATACTGACGCATGCACCTAACATATCATAGCAACATGGCGTAAGGACCCCGTCATCTGGAGATACTTGCAAGGTAGATCACAAGAGCATCTTGCTTAGGGAAACATGTGTTCATGCACCCACGAAATGGTTTGTGAGAAGAGATCATCTCAAGAGGATTTTATAGAAGACTTGACATTCAAAATGCCCCAGTGTCTTCAAACTCTTGGAGAGATTTTGTCGAATCTCGACGTAACTGCCCCAGATTAACTGTATTTGGCACAAATAAGTATTCAATACTTATCCTTTTAGGGATGATCAGAATGTGTAAGCAATAAATTGGGAAACAACTTGCCCTTGTTTAGAAAAGTCTTCAAGCAACCTTCCCCTAGGAATGATCATTCTCTGAAATGGTTGTTCAACTAATCATCAGAGTTTCAAATCTCAAGAGATTAAGCTCATCAATGGTACTTATACATAGGCTTCTATGATATCAAGAAAATGCTAACAAGCAAAATGTTAATGTTGTGACTGCTAATGCAACACACATGTTTATCTCGAAGTTTTTTTTATTGTTTTTGAAAAGATTTTCACAATAGCCTGTGACCGAATCACTAGCTAGGTTGTGATATTCATTCTTTTATAAAGCCAACACAAATTTTGAGCATAGCTCATAGGAGTCAGAAAACACTATCTCATCGAGTATACTTTCGAAATAAACCCCACTTCAATTAGGACCTTTGAGGGTTGTAATGTGGTTGGGTTCACGGTTTTAGAAACAAAGGATAAAGGCTCAAAGTTTATTTGGTGCCCACCCATTTTCCGTGATGTTCTCCAATCCTATGTTCAGCTAAATTGATATATACATTTGTCTTGATGGTTTTGTAGTGAATATGAAGATCCAAGGTTTGCTTGAAATGACAGTCATCTTATTTGTCCTCCATGGATATTGGTGCCCCTTTGATTTTGGTATGATGGTCACTAAATCTTATCTGCTTGAAGTTGAGGATTTGAGGACCTCTCATGATTGACTTATTCTATTGATCTTTTTGTGTTTAAGACTTTTTGTAGGTTTAACTTAGCGGGATTTTTTTTTCTTTTTTTCTTTTTTTTTTGGAAGGCTGAAAGTTGTGACTGTCAAGTCATTGATTGTAGTGGATTCCCTGATGGGATGTTTCATCTTGTAACTTGAATGTGTAACCACATTAATTGAACACTACCCTGCCCCAGGTTGAACATAAGGGTTTAGATCCGAAGGAAACTCCTGCTTTTAGGCTCGAAATGGTTGACTATGGATTAACTCCTTATTTTCTCCGGTGTTTGGGGATTTGAAACAATCCATGTACATCGTCAGTAGGGTTTTAATTGAAAGCATTCAACTAGAGAAATTTGCATTTCGAATTCGTCATCCTCCCTCCAATTCTCTGCCTAAGAAGGAGATGGGATAAAATTGGCATTATAAAAGTAGAAAAAGTATTATGAGTGAATACGAATGGACTACTTCAATACAAACATATTCATTGCATTAATCATTCAAAACAAATAAGTTCTTACATGCCAAAAACAAATGTGTTAAAAAACAAAGAAAAATACATATGAAAAGTAGCGAGCGAGCTAAACATCTGAGAAGATAAACTCCAAAGCATCAAACGATCATGTGCATTGAGGAACTGGTCCCATGTTTTGTCCACAAACTGACTTGGACATGACTCTCGAGTTTTTATCAGCACAAAGGCACTCCATCCACGAATGGGCTTCCTCCATTGAAGGTCAACACCCCGTAGTTGATCATCTCTTGAACCTTTTCCTGGAAGACTTTGCACTCTTCAATCGGATGCCCTAGTACTCCACCATGAAACTCACAACTGGTATTCGGATTGAACCAATGGGGGCGAGACCTCATGGCTCTGGTCTTCCTGGGCGTCATTATTGAATTTTGAGCAAAGTAAGACCAAAATTGACTGTAAGTCACTGGGATTGGGTCAAACTGATGGGTTGCTTCATCAGGACTGTTTGGAGATCTCCGCTGATAACCACTTTAATCACATTGGAGTGTTGTAAAACGAATTATTTGATACCTCGGTGGAACTGTACATCATGGTTTAATATTAAAGCCAACTAATCTAATGCACAATTTGGTTATTCGTGCCTATAGTAATTCATATTGGGTCAGTGACCCCACTTTAGGCTCATGCTTATTCTTTGGATCAAATCTCATATCATGGAACTCAAAGAAACAAAAGTTGGCAGCAAGGTGTAACACTGAGGCTAAATATTGAGCCATTGCTGATGTTACATCATAACTTTTATGGATTGAATCACTACTGAAAGAACTTCAATTTCCTTAGGGTTAAATATGTTTTTGGTCCATGTCGCTCCCGGGATTTCATCCTAGTACAAACGTGAAAGTGGCACGGAAAAGGTAGAGTCGCCAGCCAGGCATTTTTATCCCGAATGAATGGGAAATGTAATGTTGCAAAAACTGAAGAGAAGAGGAAAGGACAAGGTCTTGCGAACCAAAGATCTGGGTTCGGGAGTCGGTTACAACCTGGGAAGGTATTAGCACCCCAAATTGTCCACCGTACCCGACGGGATCCACGCTTGTTAGTCTGTTTCAAAGGGTATAGAATAAAGCTGGAGCTGAATAAAAACTGCTACTAGAACTAGAATGAGAAAGGAACTGGAAAAAGAGATCGAAAAGAAATGGGGAAATGTAGGGAAAATAAAGAGTGTGCTCGAACGGGCCCAACCCCGCTGCCTACGTACCTCATCGGGAATATGATGATCAGAGTCGACGTAGTTCTCCTAACTAAGGAGGAAACTATGTTTGTGTTTTTTATGGCTTGAATTGCTTATGTCTATGCTCAGGTGTTGCAGGCTCGTCTGGTACGAGTGTGTTACCGTCTTGCAAATGAGACATGTCGAAGCAAGTTCGCATTATGAGTGAATGACGTGAGAAAAGAATTCCCACAGGAAAAGATGTGTGTTGTTTGTTAATGTATTTTAAAGAAGTGTTTTGAGTTTGTTGTTTGTGAAACATTCTCATACTAGAACTTATTCATCGTGGTAGATGCCTTACACCTCGCCCCAAAATGGGACGTGTATAAGTAACCCACGGCAAAGTCTCCTGGCGTATGAGAAAGCTCAACCTTTATTAAGTATTTTGTTGTTTTCTTTATGAGATGAGAAAGAGAGACTCAAATCGAGAAACGGGAAAACCTAGGGGAACTAAGACCAACCCTAAGTTGTTTATTCATGGGGAACCCTATGGTTTGTGTGGTTTTCTAATCCTAATGAAGAAAAAAAAGAAAAGAAGAAAAGCCTAGAGAGCAACTTACTTCCTAAGGAAGTTAAGTTGTTTCTGAAGAGGGATTAACATGAAGTTGAACAAACAAAGCACAAAGTGCTAAGACAGCCACATTTTGGAGGCATAAAGAAAATAAAAGGAAAAAGTTGTGTGAACAAACTTACCTCAACCTCCCTACAAAACAAAGGTTAGTAGAATATGGCTAAAATGATAAAAGGAAATAAGGTAATCAAGTACCACACATATCCTAACATTTATGGCCTAACTAGACTCAATCTTAAGTCTAAGGATCCTAAAAATTAAGCAAAGCCTAAATCCAGCAGCTACTACAGCTTCTTATTGCACAAATAGCTACTAAATGCAATGCACAACACAAACAGCTTATTACAGCTACTAAACAACATGAAAATAGGTGTAAAAAGACCTAAAACAGAATAATGCGTCATGTTTTTACAGTTCCTTTTTCAAAATGCAGCGATGAAAACAAGACAGATTTTCATTATTTTTCAAAATGCAAAAACACGAGTTTTGATGCAAACAAGGGAATGCAATGATCATGCAACTTATGCAACAATATGGAATGGATCACTAACAATGTAATACAACATATTGTAATACAACCAATGGATGCAAACTAGATGATTTATGTGGTTTTAACAATATGTGATTTTTTCCATTATGCACATGATTTGACCAAAAAATGAACGGACTTAAAATGTGATGCAAAACAAAAGTGTAAACATTTATTAACATGCTATAACGGATGTTAAATTATGTAAATAGTGATCACAACAAACTATGGACATGTATGCAACACTTTATGCTTAAAAATTGGAATCTAACGAAACGCACTTCGAAAGTTATCGAAACTCCGTACACTTGCACTAAATCAGCTCCTAAAAATTCCCTAAAATCATAATCTAACAATCCATGATGATAAAAGGATGGGTGGTGCACAAACAGGCTAGAAAGCAACACAATAAACCAAATCAGCACAGCGTTAACCGGTTAACGCCCAGGGTTAACCAGTTAACGGGTTCAAAAATTAGTTAAACAGGGCAAAAACGGTGTGTTAACTGGTTAACCCTGGGTGTTAACCGGTTAACACAACCAGAATTGAAAAACAGTGAGGAAAAAAGCACTTCTAGCTATCGACTTATTTCCTAAAGCTCCTAATACAACCATTATTATACGAGCACGAAATTGCCACCTAAATATAACCTTCTAACGCCTATGAACACTATAAGCACCCTACGATTCTAGCTACTAAAGACCAAATCGAATAAAGCATCAAAAAATCAAGAAAGTCGAAGAATGCCTTACGGTGAGATGAAGAGAAATAAATTAAAGCAAGAAGTAGTTTTGGATCCACCAACCTACAAAGTGGAGGCTTGCTTTGGTGATTGTTACGATGTTGATCAATGCACGAACGAAGAGAATACCGAAGATTCCAAGCTTCGATCCGCGAGCATGCAAAATAAATGCAACCGATGAGAATCTGAAACGCTTCCGAACGGTGACGAATTCTTCGATTATCCGCTGAATCGGTGAAGATGATGAAGGCTAAGCTTCCGATCTTTCGAATTTCGATGTGAAACTTGAAAGATCTTGATGATGAAGCTTTGGTGAGTTTGGGAAAATGGAAGAAAATGAGAGAATTGAGACAATGAAATTTTGGGAAGAAATGGATAATCTTGAAGAAAAATGACTAACTCTTTTTTACTTGGTGAATAGGGTTTATATAGGCATTAGGCTTGGAGTTAGGTTTAGGTTAGGGCACAAGGCTTGGGTCCTAAGCTAAGGGTTGGTTGGGAATATTCCTTGGCATATTCTTGGAATATTCCTTGGCATATTCTTGGAATATTCTGGGAATATTCCTTGGGAAGAATGTGGAATGTTCTAGAGCTTGGTAGAAACACAAAGCAAAGTGGAGAATGGAAAGGGAATGAGAGGCACCAACTGAATTTTGAAAATTTTGCTCAAACTTCGCAGGCGTTAACCGGTTAACCCCTAGCGTTAACCGGTTAACGAATGAAAATTTTGAATTTTCCTCCTTTTGGTGGGAAACCCTCAGAATACATCTCCACCGTCCGTTCTGAGCCTGCTTCGACCTTGAGTTCTGATAGTTGATTTGGCCACTGAGTGAACCTCGATCACATGCCTTATGCGCTAACCAATGATGCATGACTAACTTTATTATTATTTTTATACAATGTATGGAATTATGAATGCAATGCGATATGCTAAATACCATGAAAATGAGAGGGAAAATTTTAGGGTATTACGATCCCTATAAATATCTCAATTTTGATTTTTAGTCTCTATAAAAAAAATATAAAGTTTTAGTTCCTATAAAATTACTTTTGTACGCATATTTAGTCCCTCTACAGGGACTAAATCTACGTACAAAAGTAATTTTATAGGGACTAGAACTCGACATTTCTTTTATAGGGTATAAAAATCAAAATTAAGATATTTATAAGGACTAAAAACATATTTAACTCATTTTCATTAGGTGCCAACACTACTTTTTGACAATGTGCAGTAATGGTGTCCCATAATTCGATACTCCATGCATGCACGAAACATATAAAGTTGAACATCCATTTTGTGAGAGAACGAGTAGTAGCTGGCAAGTTCTTGATTCAACACATTTGGGACACATTACGGATAACCAAACCAATTTCACATATCATTACTTTCAAGTTTTCAAAGACAAGCTCAAAGTTACACCGGGAGAGAGGGGAGACATTAGATATATAATAAGTAAATGAGAACGATCAAGTTAGTTAGATTGGTGGTAATTAATGTAATAAAAGTTAGTTAGAATATCTAATTAACTTAACTTCTAAGTACTCTTCTAAATAACACATTTCCCAAGAAGACCTTGTGATTCTATGCTCTCACTCATTTCTTTCCATTCTCTCAATCTTTTTGCAATGATTTATTCATCTCTAAGTACTATATACATTTTCTTAAAGTACTGAAGTAGTTAAAGAAGTTATAACTTCAGGACAAAAGTCTATTATTAACCAAGACCTTAATAAACTTTGAAATTGGACAACATAAACAATTTTCAAGTAGTAGGGACACTTACAACGGCAGACTGCTTTGAACGTCAGCTAGGCATGCATGCTTACGAAAAGTTTGATAACAACTCGCAAAAATCAACTTCAGCTTACTCTTCATAATGATGATAAACTAAAAGATAAGACATTGTTTGGTAAAATGTATTTGAAAGAGAAAAAAAATAGAAAGAGCTGATGTATGAGTTAGAATCGATTAAACTCTATTTGTCCTTTTCACCAAACAGATAATAACTAATTTGGCTCAAAGGCATTACCTATGTTATGTATGAAAACGCTAACTATTATTATGTACGCCACCGCCTGCTATATGAAAATTGACCAATTCTCATCTTCTTGTTTGTAGCAAATCTCAACTTGTGTACTTAAACCTATTACGTTACCTAATCATGTTTCATTTTTCTTGTTTTTGGAGGGTTATACTAGTCTCTCTATAATAGTTGATATAGATTAGGATTGCCCTATGTGAACCCATTTTTGGCATAGATATCATATATGAATTGAATTTTGCTGTCTAGTAATGTATGTTTGACCCAACTTTGCTTAAAAGAAAATTTAATATGTGATATTTAGGGTGTGCAAATTTTTCTCTCTATAATTTAATAGTCTCTCTATAGGGATTTGGCTATGTGAACCCCATTTTTGGATTCATTATTTAAATGCGCAGACATTGAATGAAGGTGAGATTATTACTATCTTTGCGGTTTAGTCCACTTGTGTTTAGGATAAACCTATGAGTTTGACATAGATGTCATTATATGGATTCAATTTTGATTTGTATTAATGTGTGTTTGACCAACCCAACTTGATTTTAACTTCTCCTCTTGATTCAATGAAAAGCTCAGAGAAATAATTTTAACAATAATTAGTTTATTAAATGATAACTGACGTTAAATTTGATAGAAAAATTACGATTCAATCTCCCATAATTATAATCGAGAAGGAAACGGAGTTATTTGAATCTTCTGTAAACATATTCATGTAACATCGACTAGATACTAGCCCTCTAGACCATCTTCATTGATGATTCATCCAACTTTAATGGAATTGAAGTAGGGATCATCCTTGAAGGACCTTAAGGCATAAACAAGCATGAGTCTATGTGGTTTAACTTCCAATAGCACCAATAATTAGGTGAAATATAAATCTCTAATAGCAAGTGAACATTTAGTTTGGGAAATGAGAGTTTCATACCTACAAATAAATAGTGACTCTCAACTAATTGTAAATCAAGTCAAGGGAGAATACAACACAAAATATATTGAAACAAAATAATTTTTAGTGTCTATTGTTTTAAAATTTAAAAATATCTTCTTAGTAAAAATAAAATTATTACATGTTTTATTTTTATTTGAGAAAATTATATATAATTTTGATTTCAATATGTTATCTATTTTCGTTTGGTCATAAAAATTGTTATTATTGTCTATACGGATAAAACTAATATATTTAATAGATAATTTTAAATTTAGGTTTCTAAAATACTAATCACTTTTTAATATAATTCTTAAATTATATAAATATAATAAATAATTTTTTTTTTCATATAGCTCAAGAACTACATAAAATTTAAATTTAATTCACGCTATTAAGACCGTAAAAAGTAACATGATGATTTTTCAATTTTAATTAAAGATTAAATTAATAAAATTAATATTCTAAAGATTATTAATTAATTTTATATTATTTAGAGACTTAATTGCATAAATCAAATTTAAGAAATTTATTGATAGTTTCTTTTATTTTAAAATAAAAACATACAAAATTTATAATATATATTTTTTAGTTTAAAAAAATTATATTAAATTTTATCTTACATCTCCAAATTTGTTGGGCCAACCTACAAACGAGCTAGCCAAAGTAAACTTATAGTCTTTTTCAAAATTAGGGGTGTTCGCGGTTTAGTTTGGATCGGTTTTGAAGTAAAATATCATCCGATTCAAAGATAAATTTATTTGCGGTTTGGTTCAGTTTTGAATGATTGATTAAAAAAATCCGATCTGATCCGATCCAATTTCATGCGGTTTAATTTGGATCGGTTTTTTTAATATCCAAATTATAAATTATAATTTTTATTAATATTCTAAAAATACTAATAAATAATATATTTGATATAATATATATTATACTATACCAAAAATGAATATTACAAAATGAAAAAAATAAAATAAAAATATTAAATCAAACTAATAAATAATATTTTAAATGATAAATATAATCTAATATTAAATTAACACAACGTATATACTAATAAAATATAAATAAATAAAATATATACATGCGGTTTGGTTTGGTTTGGATCGGTTTTGAAAAATCAATCCGAAATCCGATCCGAACCGATCGATTCTTACAAAATGACATTCAAATACATCCAAAACAAATCGGTTTTTTTGATTTTCGGT
Organism: Lathyrus aphaca; assembly: GCA_963966055.1. Lineage (NCBI taxonomy): Eukaryota > Viridiplantae > Streptophyta > Magnoliopsida > Fabales > Fabaceae > Lathyrus > Lathyrus aphaca. Next base: position 679,157,558 of record OZ014519.1, on the reverse strand, counting down.
TTTTTGGATCGGTTTTCGGTTTTTTATTTGGATTGGTTTGGATTTGAACATCCCTACTCAAAACACTTCTGGTTTTCAAAAACAATGTATGTATTTATGGTATATTTCATAAATATATTATTAATGTTTCCATGGTATTATTTATTAGTTTAAATTAATGATTAATTATATTTTAAACATAATTGGTTATTGGCATTCTGTAATATTAATTTTTATATTATATATCATATTTTACAGAAAAAAATATTTTACTGTGCTTTTATAGTACCATAATATTAACTTCTTTTATATTATATACTATAGTTTTGTATTAGTTTGAATTACTACCGCACTTTTATAATTATAGTTTGAATTTTCAAACAAAATACAACTGAAAAAGTTAAAATTTCACGTTATGCGAATGACGCATTTTACGTCAATAATACATTTATCAATCCTTTTGACATATTGGTAGTACATGCCTAATGTATTTAAGTGTATTCTTTTAGTGCATATGTATGCCTTCTCTTTTTGTGTAAATTTATTTTGTTTGAAACGTGGCTATTTTGGTTACTAATGAGAAAAGATGATTGTTTGAGTATTTTAATTTAAAATATTATTATTTTAAAAAAAAAACGTAAACATTTTTCCTATCAAATAGTATCATTTGTTTAGTACATTACTATCAAATAGTACCATTTGTTTAGTGCATTATTTTACTAGTTTTGTATCAGTACATTTTACTAGTTTTGTCCAATGCACATTAATTATTATTATTTAAAATATATAATTTAATCAATACTACTTGCATCATATCAACATTTTCCATTTTAACATTTATCAGAGCCGATCCAATCAAAACTAGAGAACTCCTTCTAAATCTAAAATGGATAAAAGAATTTAGAGGGAAAAAACAATTATAATAATTAAAAACAATATATTATATATTAATAAAAATAAAATTTAATCATAATTATTTTGATATTGATTAGTATCATTTTTTAATGTAATGAGTTTTATTACAGTATTATTTTCAATTTATTTAATTTTTTAATATTTTTTAATATTAATATTTTAAAAATGAACTTCTTAAAAATTTTGAGCACAGGACCGACAGTGATATTTATAAGAAAAATATCGACATGAGACACCTACACCGACACTTCTGGAGAAAAAAAACGTGTTCGTATCGACATGAGACAACTACACAAACATTTCTAGAAAAAAAACGTGTCCGTATTAACATCGGATATGTGTATCTATGTCTATCGATATCAAACACATGCACTTCTGGAAAGAAAAAAAACGTGTCCATATTAACATCGGACATGTTTCATAGTATATTTAGAGTGTTGGTTTATAGCTAACGAGTACTAAGGCACAAATTAATAATCTTTTTACAAAAATATTCCTCCAAAGTATGTGAATTCAATGAAATATGTGAATTCAACGTCGTCTAATATACTAACATTGTCCTAAGGGCACAATTTGTCCTAATGCCAAATAGTTTATCTATATATTAAAATAAAGCATATTTCAGTAAAGTTAATTGAATGCAAAATAGTTTTACAATGCAATGGCAAATATTATAAGTAGAAAATTTTCATTGCCATGTAATTGAATATTATTTGAGAAAATTCATTTTTTAAGGGAAAAAAACGTTATTGGACAATAGTCCCAAAAGAATAAAGTAGAACCATCTTGGGGTGCTTCTCTAATAGATATAGCCATTAGATAATAAGCCTAAAAGTTCACGGTGGAAATCACGTTGCATGGCAATAAAACTGTGCAACAAAGACTATAGAGCAAATGAGCATGAAGTGGGCATGAAAAGGAAGAGAACAAAAAAGCTGTATAATGAAGTTCAACCTTGCTAAGCAATTAAATATCATTCAATAACAATACAAGACAAGAAATACTCAAAATCTTATCAAACAAAATTTTAGAAAAAGGAAAACTCCTGTCTCAGCTATTACAGTAACCAAAATATCAAGCCCAACTTCAAATAAGTCAAATTTAAGAACCTTCTCAACGTCAACACCTTTTAGAAGACACGGTAAGATTTGCCCATGGAGCTCTTCAGATATAAGCACCTAACCTGAAACAAACAATACATTAGATGAATGAAAAAACAATTCATAGCAGCACAACTGTGAAGCATGAAATAGAAGGTAACAAATCAACAAGGAGACAAGGAATGCTTACATTTTGCCAATTCTTCTTCAACAAGGAGACGAGGAAGTTAACACTCAGTTGTACATTTTGGAAGATCTGTTTTTCATCCATACTGACATTACCAACAGCTACTCCCATGCAAAGCACTTTCTTAAGCTGGAACTTGACCATAGCCTTAGTCTCATTAACCTTGGCTTCTAGAGATTCTTGGTGGGAAACAAGGGTGGGAAACTTTCCTGTAAAATCAGCCAATGCAACATTTGAAATTCAAAAGGAACATGTCATGGTAGTTCTTTTAAATAAACCTATTATTTTTTGAAATCCAAAAGGGGTAAGGTATGAACAAAACACAGTAAGCAATTTAGAAGCCAAAAAATAAGAGGCCAATATAAATAAAATGACAGCAATGCAAAACAGATAATAATAAAAAGGTATCTAATCAAAATTTCCTTGCAATGTACAAATGCTAAAAACAATTCCAAACACAAAAGTTATAAAAAACATGCCTGCCTTGTTGAGACCAGGTCCCAACAAACGAGGAATCTGCTTAATAACAGCTTCAGAAGCCAAAAAAGCATGGTGCTTCTTTGCCAATTTCTTCACCAGTTTCTTATTTTTGTTCAACTTCTTCAATGCCTCGACATCCATCCAGTCAAGTCCAATTTTCTCAGCCTTCAATGTACAGATTTGAGTATAAAACGTTAAAGCAAGAAACTTAGCAACAAAGTAATAACAAATTAAAAAAAAAAAACTCCAACACAAACTAATGCAAAATCACAACTATCAAAACTAAATGAGTGTTGTTACAATGTTAAATAATGATTCCTTGGATTACACCATGTTACATTACTCCAGTCCAAACATTACACTAAACCACAAAAGACAAAAACATTGTGTTATTTCAGGCTATTTACAAAAAATTAGTCATTGCTAGCAAGTCAAATGAGAAATTATCAAATAGAAGGGAACAAAGTAAAATGAGGAAATTATTACAGACATTAGAGTCTTGTATTACACTAAATCACTAAATAATAAACCTAAGTATCAACCCAACGGAACAATTTGAGTAAAATATAAAATTGTTACCTCCTCAACATGCTGAGCATCTCCAAGCATGCAAATTCTCATCTTAGGTCTAGGGATGTGAGGCAATTTGACAGAACCACTGAAACGCTTATCCTTTTGGGGATCGTAGTTCTTAAGGCCAATCTGAAGTTCAATAGTCTCCACAAATTTCCGGTTTTTCTCCTTGGAATCAGCCATGATTCCGGTAATAGCTTCTCTCACTGCATCACTCGAAAGCTTACTGCAAAATCATTCAAAACCAAAACATTCAACCCATTTTTATTTTAATTGAATAATTTCATCAACACAATTGAATCATTAAAAAAGAAAACCTAAACATCAGCTATTTATAAAAAATAACAAATTGTTTATCAATTCAGTCTTCAAGCTACTATTTTTTGTATACATTGACTCATTTTCTCATTAAATAAGGATAAAAATGCATAAAAACGTTAAAATAATGAACATGGAGAGTAAAGTGAGGAAAAACAAAATACCTCATCTTTGATAGCAGAGACTTGGTAACGATAAATCGTATACCTGTGAACGAAATTAGTAAAATAAAATTGAGTTACTAGAAAAGATAAAGGCAGTGATGAAGAAACAAAGAGGAATGAGTAGAAGGAGAGAAGAACGAGTGTTACCGGTAAAGAGAGAAAGAGTGAAAAGAGATGGAGCGGCGCACAATTAGGTGTGGAGATATTAGGTTTTCTGATTTTATGTTTAGGAATTGGGTTGGATCACTGGGTAATGAGTAATGGGCCGATCCATAGGTAATAAATACAAATACCCCCAATAAAACCCCTACTCTCTAATATGATGTAAATCAAATGTTTTTATTTACAAGTATTTTATCTGAATATTCAAATGGAACTTCTCATTTCAATACTTTAGTTTTTATATTAAAAAGAAAATTTTACTAACTTATTTTCATATGATATGCATCATTCGAGAATAAATTCTTATGTGAGGATTTGACTAAAGTATAACATCAAATAAAAAACTTGATAAAAAGAGACTATTTTGATATGTGTTACAAAGGTGGGTATAGAAAATAAATAGTTCATTAAAAAATTTGATAAAAAGAATATCCTTGTGTTCGTATGGGTACATTTCGATAAAACGTATTTGTTATCAGAATGTATTTGTTTTTATAATGTATTTTTTTTTTGTCAGAATGTATTTGTTTTTAAAATCTATTTATTTATATTTAAAATTTGAAAATAAAATAAAATATAATTAATAAACATTATTAAATTTCTTATTTATAAGTAGCTTAATCTTCATGTTAATATATAATAGTGGGTACCCGTTAGTGACGCGCATTTTATGTCATTAAATTAATAAAAATTTATAAATATAAAAAGAAAAACTTATATTAGAAAAAATATAATCAATATCTGCAGGTATCAGTTGATATTTTTTATAAAAAAAATTATGCAATGATTTAATTTTATAAATATAAAATAATATCATTGTATTTGTATATATATATTTTTAATTTCATAAATAAATACATCTTATGTAAGTATTATTACAAATATTTATTTTGTGGAATACTTATATCAGTATCATCTGTATGTTCGTCCGAGTATTTATATGGTACGTGTTTGTATTTAATATGTGTCTTCGCACGGAAGCCGTCACGCATTTGTTTCATTTATAAATAATTATTAATAGAAATAAATACATTTTATGTAAGTATTATTAAAAATAATTATTGTATGAGATAGTATTCGTGTGTTCGCCCGAGTACTGGTGTGGTACACGTTTTATATTTAACCTGTGTTTTTGCATAATTACTCGTCGGTGACGCGCATTTGTTTTCATTGCAAATTTGAAGAAAAAAATAGAATTAATAAAAATCAGTAAATATAAATAATATAATTCATATTTTAAAAAAATAGAATTATTTTTTATAAAAAACTTTATGCAATGATTAGTTTTATAAATATTAAATAATTTTATAGTATATGTAAATATTATTTTAGTTTTACAAATAACTATTATTAATATAAATAAATAAACTTCATATAAATATTATTTAATATACTGTATTTAAAGTGTGATTTAAAAAATATATAAGTAAGTTAAATAGACACAATTTCTAAGAAAATAGTTTTGGTCTCTGTGTTTTTATATTTTATTTTTAAAACAATATATTAAAAAAATTATATATTAATTATATGACATTAAAACATTAAAACTTTCTTATACATTAATTTCTTTTTAAAAGTGAGAATTTTGAAAATTGTTCATAAAAATTATTAGTCATAATAATATTTAATAAAAAATATGATATACATATATATATATATATATATATATATATATATATATATATATATATATATATATATATATATATATATATATATATATATATATATATATATATATATATATATATATATATATATATATATATATATATAAAACACATAACTCTTTAGAAAACAGAAATTCGATTAAAACTTATAAATAGAAATATATTATAATATAATCTTATCCTTTTATTATATTATAATATATTATATTTCCTAATATTATATTATAATATATTATATTTCTTAAATTTATTTTATTCAAAAAATATTTTTATCATAAATTAAAAATAATTTTGAATTGTTTTTCTTCGTTCTAAAAGTTTAATTACTTTTTTAGGTATATTGAATTTTTAAAAAAAATTAAACATACATTAACAATCATTTTAAATTTAAATAGTTTATATTTTATAAATAATATACTCTTAATTATTTGTTGGGGGAAAAATTGAATGTAATTAAATTATAAGTAATGAATGATATTAAAAAAATAATTAATATTATTAAGAGTAATAAATTTTATTTATCTTATAATAATGTTTCAATGGTATAAATGATATTAAATATTTTTATTTATTTTATATTTTTATTCAATATTTAATATTTTTAAAACTGGTTTTTTCTTTTAAACTTATTAATCTCTGATATAAATTAAAAAAAGAACGTATATTCATTATGATTTCTATATTTTATTGATTTTTTTGTTAAAAAATATATGTCTGTGTGTAATAAATTATTGTAATATATATTTTTATGATTATTGTTTGTCATGAGTTAAGAAATAATAAAACAAATATTATAATTTTATTTTTAGTTTCATCAATCATAAGTAGATTCAGTTGCAACATATTCTATTTTAATTTAGAAAATGATAATTAGGAGATAAAATACCCTCAAATAAGACAGATGTCATAAAATAAGAAAGTTATAAATTATAAATTAATTAGTATTATAATTATTTATTATTTTCATAATATATATTTAAAATCATTTATGTTTTTAATTGTATTTAAAATTAGTATTGTAATTTCTCTATGATATTAATTGTTATGCTATGTCCGTGTAACCACTCAAAAAGATTATTTTTTAAATAATTAAAATCAAAGTCAAATTGTAATTAAAATTTAACGGTCACGATTAAATGTAAAACTGTTTTACACTATCGGTGTATACCAATTAAATCATTTTTCTATTATAAATAATATACTCTTTAGATAATTTAAAACATATTTATTAATTATTTTATAATTTTTCATTTATTATATAGAAACAATAATATAAATAAGTAGTAAAAAATTAAATAAATATGTTTTGATAAATAAGTAAATTTACTACCATATAAACATAAACAATATTTCAATATCCTTCAGAGGTCTCATCAATAAAAATATTCTTAAACAACGAATTTCCTAAACCACTAATTAATAATTAAAAAATAAGATAATATTGCAACATAATTTTTTTTTGTCAAACATGAACCTATAACTGAACATACAAATATCACTATTGGATACAAAGATGAAAAAAAAAATTAAGGCTTTGCCAACCAATATCATCTCAAAATATTCGCCACAGGTCTCTCCATGATGGGTATGATGAAGATGAAGATGAGACAAAACATAAGATGAAGATGAGACAGCAGTTCCATGTAATGAGGTTATAAATATTAGGGTTAAATATGTTTTTGATCCCTATAAATATCTCAATTTTCATTTTTAGTCCCTATTAAAAAATATATATATTTTAGTCCCTACAAATTTTGTATGCATGCAATTTTAATCCCTGTTGTTTTTTAAAATTTTAAAAACTGTTTAATTACCCTTAAACTTTTAAATTGGCGGAAGCTTTTGTCAAACATTATCAGTACAACATGGATATGACTCCTAACCGTACCCAGCTACAGAACATGTCTCAGAATTCTAAGGAGAGCTTTAAGGAATACGCCCAGAGGTGGCGTCAATTGGTTGTAAGAGTTCAACCCCTTTGCTAGAACATGAGATGGCTGACATGTTCATGGGGACTCTTCAAGGGGTGTTTATTGATTGTTTAGCTTCCTGCTCAACTACCAAGTTCACATATCTGGTCATTGCAGGAGAGAGGGTTGAAACTTTACCGAAATTGGGAAAGATTCAGGATACTGGTGCAAGTAGTTCGTTCGGGTCAAGAAAACCTTTTGTTGGTCCTCAGAGGAGGCAAGAAGGTGAGACCAATGTTGTATACATCAGAGGAAGGGGCCGTGGATGTAGAAACCAGTATGAACAAGTGGTTGTTGTCACTATCCCAACAGCGCCTGCTCCACAACCATAGCAGTAACAACGTAACAATCAACAAAGACCCTACCAGCAGCGCCAGCATAGGCATGTTGATCGTCACTTTGACGTTATCCCGATGACTTGCATTGCTCTCTTGCAGAGGTTGTTAGACTTGAATATGGTGCAACTTAGGATGTTGACACCACTTGTTGGTAATCCTCCCACTGGGTACGATGCTAATGCACATTATGCATTTCATTCTGATGCTCCGAGCCATTCTACTGAAAAGTGTCGTGCTTTACAAATGAAAGTTTAAGATCTCATTGACTCAAAAGCTATTAATTTCTCTTTGCCACCAAATGTTAATACCAACCATATGCCAAATCATGGAGGGGCAAGGGTTAATTCCATCAAAGACAGAAGAGTTATGAATTTGGTTATGGATGTGAATGAAGTGCAAACACCACTAGCTGTTGTGAAAGAACGTTTGTTATAGGGGCAGGTGTTCCCCAATTGTGATGAAAAGTGTGAAGACTGTTTGATCTCCAAGAATGGTTGTGATAAGCTCAGAGCTAGTATCCAGATGTTGATAGACGAAGGTTCCCTACAGTTCGATAAGGTGAACAACGAAAGAGACGTGGTTTCTACAGTGACAATCTATTTTACTCCTAAAGAGATGTCTCCCCGGCCGACACCAGTGACCATCTATGTGCCTCAAGAAGTTAGTCCTATTACAATTAGTCTTGTTACTATCATTGTTCCCGGGCCCGTGCCTTATGAAAGCGAAAGAGCAATTCCTTGGCATTATGGCTCTGATGTGTATGTTCAAGGCCAAAAAGTTGAAGAGAAACTTGTGACTATTGATTCCAGTATTGTCAATGTTGGAGGAGTAGGGGTTTCACTCGCAGTGGACGACTTTTCGCTCCACAAACTCTCAGACAAATACGGAAGTTGAAGTTGTTGCTAGAGCTAAAGGTAAGCAGGTAGTTACTGAAGAGGTCGTGACTCCGGCTACCGAGCAGAGTACCTTTGAGAATGAGGTAGAAGAATTTATGCGGATAATAAAGAAAAGTGATTATAAGATGGTCGAGCAGCTTAACCATACACCTTCGAAGATCTCTATCTTATCTTTGTTGATGTGTTCCATGGCGCACCAGGAAGCCTTGTTGAAAGTGTTGCAAATGGCTTATGTACCCCAAGAAATCACTGTGAATATGATGGAAACAGTGGTAGCCAACATGAACGTCAGTCATGGACTGGGATTCACATACATGGATCTAACTTCTGAAGGCCGAAATCACAACAAAGCATTGCACATCACGATGGAATGTAAAGGAGATGTATTATCCCACGTGTTGGTGGACACGAGATCTTCTTTGAATGTGCTTCCCAAAAAGGCCTTAATGAAACTGGATGTTGACGGTATTGTGTTAAGGCCAAGTGATTTAGTGGTAAAAGCATTTGATGGCTCTAGGAGATCAGTCTTTGGTGAAGTTGAGCTGTCGGTTAAGATTGGATCGCAGGTATTCAAGAGCATCTTTTATGTCATGGATATACAACCAGCTTATAGTTGTCTCTTGGAACGTCCATGGATCCACGTTGCAGGCGCTGTGACCTCCACCTTACACCAGAAATTGAAGTATGTTGTCGATGGACAGGTCGACACTATATGTGGGGAAGAAGACATATTTTTCAGCCACTTGTCTACGTTCAAATACATCGAAATGGACGGAGAGATCCATGAGACGCTATGTCAGGATTTTGAAGTTGTTCATGTCAATGAGGTTTCTCCCGGCTCTGGGGTTAAAGGTAATGAGAGAGTCGACACATCCATTTTATCATACAAGCAGACCATGGAAGTTGTGCAGTCTGGAAATGCACAAGGCTGGGGAAAGTTGGTTGAGGTTGACAAAAAAGAAGACAAGTTTGGGATAGGTTATGTCTCAAGGCAGGCAACAGGGTCTCAGAGCAGGGCAATCAGTTTCTCCTGTGGGGGTGTGATTGATCCTAATTAAGTATGTGCTATTGAAGATGATGCTGACAGCAATTGTGATCTCGACAACTGGGTACGTCCGTGTGTCCCAAGGGAAGAGCTAAAGAATTGGTTCGCAGAAGACTTCGTCCAAGTTACTTGTCAGCCAGAGTAATTTTCTTTGTTTTCTCATTATCATACGCAAGTTAAATCCTGCACTATGCCTAAGGTGGATGGATCCATTATAGGGCCTCCTTGCATTTTATGCAGTTTATTTTATCATGAATAAAGGACATTTTTCTTTCAAAATTGTGTTCCCCTTCTTTCTTTTTAAATTTTTCCACAAAAAACAATAAAAACGACAATGTTTTTCTTTTCTTTTTCTTTCTTTTTCATAAAACAGATTCTGAAATAACCACATCATTTGCGCAAAACTAATCATTCGGATTTCTTTGATAACTCTTTTGCTATGACCGGATATGACTTCGATAATTCAATCTACCAAGCTGATGAAGGGTTGAGGAATACTGTGAACTCCCTGAAGAATTGGACAGGTTATTGAGACAGGAGGAAAGAGTTATTTAGCCTCACCAAGAGGAGATTAAAGTTATCAACATTAGAATGAAATATGCAAAGAAGAAAATTAAGATTGGGGCCAGTTTGCAGGTCGGGGTAAAAGAAGAGTTGATTGACATGCTTTAAGAATATGTGGACATCTTTGCTTGGTCATATCAAGATATGCCAGGTTTAGATACAAACATTATGATGCATAAGCTACCACTGAGAGAAGACTACCCTCCTGTTAAGCAAAAGCTTCATAGAACTCGTCCTGACATGGCGATGAAAATTAAGGAAGAAGTTCAGAAGCAGTGGGACGTCGGGATCCTTGCCGTGACTAGTTATCCACCTTGGGTAGCTAACATTGTGTCAGTACCAAAAAAGGACGACAAGATCCGGATGTGCGTTGACTACCGGGACTTAAACAGAGTGAGCCCAAAAGATGATTTACCATTACCTCACATTGATGCATTGGTTGATAATATGACTCAGTTCTCGGTATTTTCCTTCATGGATGGCTTCTCCGGCTATAATCAGATTAAAATGGCGCTGGAAGACATGGAGAAAATAACATTTATTAGCCCTTGAGGTACGTTTTGCTACAAGGTCATGCCTTTTGGTTTGAAGAACGTCGGGGCAACCTATCAGCGGAAAATGGTGACATTGTTTCATGATATGATCCACAAAGAGATTGAATGTTATGTGGACGACATGATCTCCAAGTCCCGAGACGAAGAAGAGCATTTGGTTAACCTCAAAAAGTTGTTTGAACGACTATGAAAGTTTCGTCTGAGGTTAAATCCTAACAAGTGCACCTTCGGGGTGCGTTCTGGAAAATTGTTGGGTTTCATTGTGAGCCAAAGAGGGATTGAGGTAGATCCTACTAAAGTCAAAGCCATACAAGATATGCCTGCACCGTGAACAGAAAAAGAAGTGTGTGTCTTCCTGGGTAGATTGAACTACATTGCACGGTTCATATCTCACCCCACAGCTACATGTGAACCAATATTCAAATTGCTAAGAAAAGAGCAGGTGGTCGGGTGGAACGATGATTGTCAAAGGGATTTTGAAAATATTAAAGAATACTTGCAGGAACCTCTAATCTTGATGCCTCTGGTTCTGGGGAGGTCGTTCATCATGTAATTAATTTTGCTTGAAGGATCAATGGTGTAGATGTTTAAGAATTGGCAGAATTTTTGACCAACAAGAAATGTTGAATTCAGTTCAGAATGTCCTATCAAATGTTGGGACATTATCAAACAGAGTATGTGAACTTAGTTCAGGATGTCTCATCAGATGTTGGGACATTGTGTAAATAACTTAAGTTCAGTTTTTCAGGATGTCCCAACAGATGTTGAGACATCTCAGACCTGCTTCCAGAATTAATTATTGATTAACAGATCAGAGATATTTAAGGAGAGTTATCTGGAATAATTTAATGATGGATAAAAACAGAACAAGGCGCATCTGTAGGGAGTTTTATATTGAAGATTCAGATTAAAACAGAAGACCTAAATCACCTAGAATATAGGAAGTAACAAACCCTAAATTCAAGGTGACAGCTGCTGCTCATTAGGGCTGGACCATTCTACAGAAAGCCCAAAATTCAGATACCTATTTAATCAACAGAAACTCATAGAATTGAGTACGAATTTCAGAAGACCAAATAGGGTGTCTAGTGTTCTTAATAGCAGGTTGTTTTTATGTACCACTTTATAAGCTTTTAAGCAAAAGTGCATTTGTGACTTGATTGAAACTGAGAAGTAAGATCAAGCTGTATTGTTTGAAGGATGTCTTCAATTTCTGTAAACTTGTAAACTTGATCACTGTGTGATTGAGGGGGAGTGAGTAGGGTACTCTTATCTAAGTGTGTCTTAGGTAGAAATTGCATTGGGTAAGTATTAAGTGATAGATTAAACAGGGTGGTTTAAGTCTAGAATTAATATTACTAATAGTGGATTTCCTCCTGGCTTGGTAGCCTCCAGATGTAGGTGTGGTTATACACTGAACTGGGTTAACAAACTTCTGTGTTGTTTACTTTTCTTGCTGTTTAAGTTTTGGTTAAATTTGTCAAATGTCCTATTAAGTGTTGGGACATCTCTTAGGACATCTCATACCTGATCACAGAATTTCAATTGGCATCAGAGCAGGCACCCTGCCTGTTTATACTGGGTGAGATCTAGGGAAAACAAATTCTGTAACATGGACAGAGATATAGGGTCAGTAAATAGACCACCTATACTGGATGGATCTAATTATGACTACTGGAAGCCAAGAATGATTGCATTCTTAAGATCACTTGACAACAGGGCATGGAGAGCAGTAAATGTTGGATGGGATCATCCTGTCCAAGACACCAAAGATGGATCAAAAGTGCTGAAACCTGAAGAAGAATGGAGTAAGGAGGAAGAAGATTCAGCACTAGGCAACTCAAAAGCCTTAAATGCCTTATTCAATGGCATTGATAGGAATATTTTCAGACTTGTGCATCATTGTGAGCTGGCCAAAGATGTTTGGGACACTCTCAAAACAACTCATGAAGGAACATCAAAAGTAAAAATGTCAAGACTTCAACTTCTCACCACCAAGTTTGAAAACTTGAGGATGAAGGAAGATAAATCAATTCATGAGTTCTACATGAACATTTTGGATATAGCCAATACTTCTGGAGCTTTGGGAGAAAAGATGACTGATGAAAAGCTGGTAAGAAAGATTCTCAGATCTTTGCCAAAAAGATTTGACATGAAAGTCACAGCAATAGAAGAAGCTCAAGACATATGCTCCATGAAAGTTGAAGAACTAATTGGCTCCCTTCAAACTTTTGAGATGGGAATGAATGAGACAAATGTTAAAAAGAACAAAAGCATAGCATTGGTGTCAAATACTGATGAAAAAGAAGATGATGAATCAGAAAATGGTAAAAGCTTATCAGAAAACCTAGCTATGCTTGGAAGACAAGTCAAACAGATTCTCAGAGGAATGGATGGCAAATCCAAATCCAGTGGAAAATACACAAACTCTTCTGAGAACAGGAGACCTTATGATGCTAATAAAAAGTCAAATTATGCTGAAAAGACCAGTCAAGAAGGAATCAAGTGCCATGGATGTGAAGGATATGGACACATCAAGAAGGAATGTCCTACCTTCTTAAAAAGACAAAAGAAGGGACTATCTGTAACCTGGTCTGATGAAGACTCAGGAGGAGATTCAGAAGAAGAATCAGCTAAGCATTTTACTGCTTTAGCTGGACTGTGTGAATATGATAGTGATTCCAGTTGTGGAGAGCTTACTTATGCAGATCTTGAGCAAGCTTTCAAAGATTTATACAAAAGAAGCACTGAAATATGCAGTGAGGTTATAAAGCTAAAGAAGCAGAATGAGGTATTAGAAGATGAAAAAGCAAGTGATCAAGTAATCATTGATACCTTGAAAAGTGAAGTAACTCTTCTCAACTCTAAGTTGGAACATATGTCCAAATCTGTTAAAATGTTGAACAGCAGCTCAAATACACTGGATGTTATTCTCAGCAATAATAAACATTCAGGGGACAAAAGTGGACTGGGATATAACAGAGATGAAGCCAGCTCTAGCAAAGCTACTGCAAAAACTACACAGTCAAACAAGATGTCCCAACAGATGCTTCAACATCAGAACACAAAGACAAACATAATGTTCCAACAGATGTCTCAACATTCTGGAAAGAACAAAATGAAGAAGAAGTATCAAAGATGGAGATGCCATCACTGTGGAAAATTTGGACATATCAAACCTCATTGTTATAAGTTGCATGGATATCCAAATCAGATGTATCAGCAACCTTCCAAGAAGAAAATAGAAGTTACCAAGAAAGTGTTGCATAAACATCATAGAAATCAGCAACCTCCTAAGCAGAAGACTGAAAACTTCAAGAAGGTATGGAAACCAAAAGTTAGCACTGAAGCTGATCAAAGCTACAAGAACAAGATCAACAATCAAGCTTGGAGATCAGCTGATAAACAACACACAGGGCAGAGGCATCAAAAGAAATCTCAACTCATCTGGTCAAAGAAAAATATTGCATACATAGCACATACATCACTGAGAGTATCAGCTAAAGAAGACTGGTACTTTGACAGTGGATGCTCAAGACACATGACTGGATTGAAGAATTTGCTAGTAAACTTAAAATCACATTCATCCAGGTATGTGACCTTTGGAGATGGAGCTAAAGGAGAAATCAAGGGAGTTGGAACCTTGGACTGTCAAGATGTTCCAAGACTAGATGATGTGCTGCTTGTTAAAGGTTTAACTGCTAACCTGATCAGTATAAGTCAGTTATGTGATCAAGGGTACAGTGTAAACTTTACCAAATCTGAATGTATAGTGACTAACAAAGAACAAGAGGTTGTCATGAAAGGAGCCAGATCTAAAGACAACTGTTACATGTGGGAATCCCAAAATCTCAGTCTTACTTCAACCTGCTCTCTAGCTAAAGAAGAAGAAGTGAAACTGTGGCATCAAAGACTAGGTCATCTTCATTTCAGAGGCATAAAGAAGATAATATCCATGGATGCTGTAAGAGGTATTCCTAAACTGAAGATTGATGATGGCAAAATATGTGGTGAATGTCAAATAGGTAAGCAAACCAAGATGTCCCATCCAAAGTTCCAACATCTGACAACTTCCAAAGTTTTGGAACTTTTGCATATGGATCTTATGGGATCTATGCAAGTTGAAAGTCTTGGTGGTAAGAGGTATGCTTATGTGGTGGTTGATGACTTTTCAAGATATACATGGATAAATTTCATCAAAGAAAAGTCTGATGTATTTGATGTATTCAAAGAATTATGCCAAAGATTACAAAGAGAAAAATCCAGCTGTGTAATCAGAATAAGAAGTGATCATGGAAAGGAATTTGAGAATCAAAAGTTCTTAGATTTCTGCTCTTCAGAAGGAATCAATCATGAATATTCTTCACCAATCACTCCTCAACAGAATGGGATTGTTGAAAGGAAGAATAGAACTATTCAAGAATCAGCAAGAGCTATGATCCATGCAAAAAAGTTACCTCTGTACTTCTGGGCTGAAGCTATGAACACTGCCTGCTACATACATAACAGAGTTACTTTGAGGAAAGGAACCTTGTCCACAATATATGAAGTCTGGAAGGGCAGAAAACCCACTGTGAAATACTTTCATGTGTTTGGAAGTAACTGTTATATTCTAGCAGATAGGGAGCAAAGGAGAAAAATGGATCCTAAAAGTGATGAAGGAATTTTCCTTGGATACTCTATAAACAGCAGAGCATATAGAGTATTTAATTCTAGAACCAAGGTTATCATGGAGTCCATAAATGTGATAATTGATGATGCTCCTACAGATGTCCCAGAAGATGTTGGAACATCTGTTGATATCAAGATTGAAGCTGAAGAAAAGAATGATCAATATAACTTCACTCAAACTGATACAAGGACAGAAGAATCCAGCAAACCTCCCTCCATCAGAATA
Organism: Lathyrus aphaca; assembly: GCA_963966055.1. Classification (NCBI taxonomy): domain Eukaryota; kingdom Viridiplantae; phylum Streptophyta; class Magnoliopsida; order Fabales; family Fabaceae; genus Lathyrus; species Lathyrus aphaca. The sequence continues at coordinate 679,141,746 of OZ014519.1, read as the reverse complement.
CAGAAGGATCATCCCAAAGATTTGATTATTGGTGATCCCAACAGAGGTGTGAGCACTAGATCAAGAGAAGTGATTTCAGGTTCTTGTTTTGTTTCCAAAATAGAACCTAAAAACATCAAGGAAGCCCTCACTGATGAATACTGGATTTGTGCTATGCAAGAGGAATTAGGTCAATTCACAAGGAATGAAGTGTGGAATCTTGTTCCTAGACCTGATGACATAAATGTGATTGGAACAAAATGGGTGTATAAGAACAAGTCAAATGAACAAGGAGTTGTTACAAAGAACAAAGCCAGACTTGTAGCTCAAGGATACACTCAAATTGAAGGGATAGACTTTGATGAAACGTTTGCACCAGTAGCAAGGCTTGAATCAATAAGACTACTGTTGGGAATTGCTTGTATCTTAAAGTTCAAGCTATTTCAAATGGATGTGAAAAGTGCCTTTTTAAATGGCTATCTTAATGAAGAAGTATATGTAGAACAGCCTAAAGGATTTGTTGATCCAAGCTGTCCAAATCATGTATACAAACTAAAGAAAGCACTTTATGGTTTGAAGCAAGCTCCAAGGGCATGGTATGAGAGACTAACCACATTTCTTATCAAGCAAGGATACAGAAAAGGTGGGATTGATAAAACCCTGTTTGTTAAAGATGAAGAAGGAAATGTCATGATTGCTCAAATATATGTTGATGACATTGTCTTTGGTGGGATGTCTGATAAGATGGTCAAACATTTTGTCAAGCAGATGGAATCTGAATTTGAAATGAGTCTAGTAGGTGAGTTAACCTACTTTCTTGGTCTACAAATAAAGCAAATGGAAGACTCAATGTTCATCTCACAAAGCAAGTATTCCAAGAACATAGTCAAGAAATTTGGAATGGAAAATGCTGCTCACAAAAGAACTCCTGCCCCCACACATTTAAAGCTGACTAAAGATGAAAAGGGTGAGAATGTAGATCAAAGCTTATACAGAAGCATGATTGGAAGCTTGTTATACTTGACTGCTAGCAGACCAGACATTGCTTTTGCAGTAGGAGTTTGTGCAAGATATCAAGCTGATCCTAAAGTCAGTCATCTCAATCAAGTCAAGAGAATCCTTAAATATGTTAATGGTACTTGTGACTATGGCATAATGTACTTTCATGGTTGCAAACCAATTCTCACTGGCTTCTGTGATGCTGATTGGGCAGGAAGTGCTGATGACAGAAAAAGCACTTCAGGAGGATGTTTCTTTCTAGGAAACAATCTGATTTCTTGGTTCAGTAAGAAACAGAATTGTGTATCCTTATCTACAGCTGAAGCTGAGTATATAGCAGCAGGTAATAGTTGTTCTCAGTTGGTTTGGATGAAGCAGATGCTCACTGAGTACAATGTCCCACAGGATGTCATGACATTGTACTGTGACAACTTAAGTGCAATAAACATATCAAAGAATCCTATCCAACATAGCAGGACCAAGCATATTGATATCAGACATCATTTCATCAGAGATCTTGTAGAAGAAAAGGTGATTTCTTTGGAGCATGTAGCTACAGATCTGCAGTTAGCTGATATCTTTACCAAAGCTTTGGATGCTACACAATTTGAGAACTTAAGGGGCAAACTTGGAATCTGTTTATGTGATATTTAGCAGTTAATGAGATGTGCCAACATGTCATATGACATTGTATGGCATAAGTTCCAGATGGCAAAACCAGTATGGACAAGATCCTTGGGAATTCCATTCCTAATTATTTGCACTGTAACGGCTACTTATTTAGTAACTGTTTATAAGCAGCTATCAAGATTCTCATCTTACTATCACAAGCGAATCACATTAACTAGCTATCCTTCAGAAATCATAAATCCTAAAGCTGTTCATCCATCTTCCTCAACAATGTCTCAAAACCCTAACACAACTGAAGAAGTTCTCAATCAAGAAGACGTAGTTCATGCCACTTCCATCTCTGTGGTACCAATGCAATCAACCCCATTGGACGAACTCAGGGGAAGCGCTTCTCACACTAAAAAGGCAAGAACTCCAAAGAGAGGTAAAGATCAAGTCAGAAGCAAAGCTAAAGGCATTCCCTCTCCTGCTAACATGCCCCCTAAATCTTCAAAATATGTGGATGATTCCATCAAGGAGATTGTCAACCAAATCCTCTTTGAACAAAGAGTGGTGAGTGGGATCTCTGTTCCTTTGAACACCATACCTGCACCTCAAGAAGAACAAGCTCAAGCTGCAGAGGACACTCCTGCAGAACAAGATGTCCCAAGAGATGTTGGAACATCTGAGGATGAGAAAAAGAACTCATCTGAAGCTGATGTGGAACAAACTGAGGACCAGAATAAGGCCTCAAATGAAAATGATAAAGAAGTCTCTGAAGATCAAATCCCTGCTGATCAAACAGCTGAAGAGGAGACTGCTCAATCTCCTCCAGTGGTCAACCAGGAGCAGGACTCTGATGCAGAAATCATAGCATCTGTTAAACCCAGCATAGCCAAAAGGCTCAGGTCCAGAAAAGGAAAGATGCAAGCTGAAGCAGAAATTCCTGAGAAGAAGAAAGCCTCTCCAAAGAAAGTCAAAGCTAAAGTCACTTTTGGGCCATCAAAACAATGGAGTAAAGTCCAAACTCAGAAAAGGAAAGCTGTCACCCCATCTGACTCAGATGTTGAATCAGATGTCCCAACATCTCCTCCCAAGAAGAGACCAGCCCCATCTAGGGCTTCAACAGCTGTTCCAGAAGCTCCATTAGACAACATATCTTTCCACCATGTCTCTAGTGTGAACAAGTGGAAGTTTGTGTACCAAAGAAGAGTTGCCCTAGAAAGAGAACTGAGCAGCAATGCACTTGAGTGCACTGAACTGATTGACCTCATCTCTGCTGCAGGACTTTTCAAGACAGTCTCAGATTTCTCTCCCTGCTATGAACTTCTTGTCAAAGAGTTCATTGTAAATCTTCAGGAGGATTGCTCAAATGGTAAGTCATCTGAGTTCAGAAAAGTGTTTGTGAGAGGTAAGTGTGTTGAGTTCTCTCCTCAAATCATAAATCAATACCTAGGAAGAGAAACAGATGGACCAAATGAGCTAGGCAAGACAGATAATCAAATCTGTAAGGTGATCACTGCAAATCAGGTCAAGGCTTGGCCTGTGAAGGGAAAGCTCTCAGTGAGCATGCTTACCAGAAAGTATGCCATGCTAAACAGGATTGGGACTGCTAACTGGGTGCCTACCAATCACACTTCTTCCATCTCAACTAGTTTGGCCAGATTCATCTATGCTGTGGGAACTCAAACCAAGATGGATTATGGAGCTTATATTTTTGATCAGACTATGAAGCATGCCATCTCTTCTGCAACAAAGCTACCAATAGCTTTTCCATCATTGTTGTATGGTATTGTTCTAAGTCAATACCCTGGGATTTTAAATGAAAAGGACACAGTCTGCAAGAGAGAGAGCCCCCTGGCTTTTCATTACAAATTATTCCTCAGTCACCATGCTGCAGATGTTGAAGCACCTTCTGGGACATCTGCTGGTCCCTCAACTGCTAAGAATCCCATCTCCAAGAAGACTTTAATTGCTGAACTCAAAAGCACCTGCAAAGAGCTTGAAGCTAGAAAGCAGAAGCTTGAGGAAATCATTCAAAGGTTGGAGAATGAAGAAGACCAGAAAGCAAACTCTGATGAAGACAGTGATGCTGATGAAGATAGTGGAGCTGATGAAGAAACAGAAGCTGAGGAAGCAACTGAGAGTAATGAATCTGAGTGATCAATGTATGTGAGGCAAATGTAATGACAGCAATGTATTTCTTTGGCCCCTAATTTTGTGTCTACCAAGGGGGAGAACAACATCAAATCAAATTGTAATTGCTGTTTAAGTATGAAAGAAAAAAAAAATCTGTTTGTTTGCTTCTGAACTGAATAGTGTTTTTCTGTTGCAACAAGATTGGATACATATATGTTTGAGGGGGAGTAATCTCAAATAAGAATCAACAGAAAAGTAATGCTATACTCTGATAAAAAGAACTTCTGCTGCACTCTGAAAACCAGAAAAGATGTTAGCCAAAAATTAGCCAAAGGGGGAGTTTGTAGATGTTTAAGAATTGGCAGAATTTTTGACCAACAAGAAATGTTGAATTCAGTTCAGAATGTCCTATCAAATGTTGGGACATTATCAAACAGAGTATGTGAACTTAGTTCAGGATGTCTCATCAGATGTTGGGACATTGTGTAAATAACTTAAGTTCAGTTTTTCAGGATGTCCCAACAGATGTTGAGACATCTCAGACCTGCTTCCAGAATTAATTATTGATTAACAGATCAGAGATATTTAAGGAGAGTTATCTGGAATAATTTAATGATGGATAAAAACAGAACAAGGCGCATCTGTAGGGAGTTTTATATTGAAGATTCAGATTAAAACAGAAGACCTAAATCACCTAGAATATAGGAAGTAACAAACCCTAAATTCAAGGTGACAGCTGCTGCTCATTAGGGCTGGACCATTCTACAGAAAGCCCAAAATTCAGATACCTATTTAATCAACAGAAACTCATAGAATTGAGTACGAATTTCAGAAGACCAAATAGGGTGTCTAGTGTTCTTAATAGCAGGTTGTTTTTATGTACCACTTTATAAGCTTTTAAGCAAAAGTGCATTTGTGACTTGATTGAAACTGAGAAGTAAGATCAAGCTGTATTGTTTGAAGGATGTCTTCAATTTCTGTAAACTTGTAAACTTGATCACTGTGTGATTGAGGGGGAGTGAGTAGGGTACTCTTATCTAAGTGTGTCTTAGGTAGAAATTGCATTGGGTAAGTATTAAGTGATAGATTAAACAGGGTGGTTTAAGTCTAGAATTAATATTACTAATAGTGGATTTCCTCCTGGCTTGGTAGCCTCCAGATGTAGGTGTGGTTATACACTGAACTGGGTTAACAAACTTCTGTGTTGTTTACTTTTCTTGCTGTTTAAGTTTTGGTTAAATTTGTCAAATGTCCTATTAAGTGTTGGGACATCTCTTAGGACATCTCATACCTGATCACAGAATTTCAAATGGGTGTGTTTTAGGACAACATGACGAGTCTGTTCGAAAAGAGCATGTAATATACTACCTTAGCAAAAAGTTTACCAACTGTGAATCAAGATACTCACTGCTCGAGAAAACGTGCTGCACTTTGGCATGGGCTGCTTGTTGACTGAGACAATATATGTTGACCCACACTACCCTGTTAATTTCAAAGATGGATCCTGTCAAATACATTTTTGAGAAACCAACGTTAACTGGAAGGGTTGCACATTGGCAAATGGTGCTGACTGAGTATAATATTCAATACGCTTCCCAAAAAGCCATCAAAGGAAGTGTGCTCTCAGACTATCTTGCACAGAAACCTCTTAAGGATAATTATCAACCCATGAAATTTGAATTTCCTGATGAGGACATCATATACCTCAAAGCTAAAGACTGCGAGGAACCACTCCCGGAGGAGGGGCCAGACCCTGAATCCAAATGGAGATTGATGTTTGATGGGGCTGTCAATATCAATGGGTGTGGGGTTGGTGTTGTTCTAATCACTTATAAAGGTGTTCATTTTCCCTTTGCCGCTAGAATCACTTTTGGTTTCACCAACAATGAAGCGGAGTATGAGGCTTGCATTTTGGGAATAGAGGAGGCTATTAATCTCAAGATTAAGACCCTCGATATATTCGGAGATTCAGCTCTTGTGATTAATCAAATTACCGACAAGTGGTATACTCATCAAGAACACTTAATTCCTTACAAGGATTATGCCAGAAGGTTGTTGACGTTCTTCACAACAGTAAAGCTTCAGTACATACCACGTGATGAAAATCAATTTGCCGATGCACTGGCTACGCTCTCTTCGTCTATCAAAGTGATGTGTTGGAACTATGTCCCCAAGATTGATATCTCCAGGCTTGATATACATGTTTATATGTTCTCTGTTGACGCAGTGTCTGATGATAAGCCTTGGTATCATGATATTAAACACTTTCTGGAAAGTAAAGAATACCTAGTTGGGGCATCTTCCAACGACAAGAAGACTTTGAGGCGACTTGCTGCAAGTTTCTTCTTAAATGCTGATGGCGTTCTGTACAAGAGAAACTTCGACATGGTCCTGCTTAGATGCGTGGATAGACACGAAGCGTACATGTTAATGCAGGAAGTTCACGAGGGATCATTTGGTACCCATGCAGGAGGACATGCAATGACAAAGAAGTTATTGAGGTCGGGATATCATTGGTTAACAATGGATGCAGACTGTTGTTCATACTCCCGAAAATGTCACAAGTGTCAGATTTATGCAGACAATGTGCATGTTCCTCCAAGCCCGCTTAACATCATGTCATATCCTTGGCCCTTTTCTATGTGGGGCATTGACATGATCGGAAAAATAGAGCCTACTGCTTCCAAAGACCATTGTTTCATATTAGTCGCGATCGATTACTTCACCAAATGGGTTAAAGCAACGTTTAATGCCAATGTCACCAGACAGGTGGTGGTCAGGTTTCTGAAAAAAGGCATCATCTACAGATATGGAGCTCCCGAGCGAATCATTATTAATAATGGTTCTAATCTGAACAACAAAATGATGGTTGAGCTATGTCGGGACTTCAAAATCCAACACCATAATTCTTCTTTTATCGGCCAAAGATGAATGGCACGGTCGAGGCGACAAATAAGAATATTAAGAAGATTGTGCAGAAAATGGTCGTCACCTATAAAGATTGGCATGAAATGATATAGTTTGCTTTGCATGGGTACCGAACATCAGTCGGGACGTCTACTGGGGCAACTCCTTTTTCTCTGGTGTATGGTATGGAGGCAGTCTTACCTGTTGAAGTCGAGATTCCTTCTTTGCGAGTAATGATGGATGTCAAGCTTGATGAGGCTGAATGGGTGTGTGCCCGATATAATCAATTATGCTTAATTGAGGAAAAGAGATTGGCAGTTGTATTTCATGGTTAGATTTATCAGAGGAGAATGAAGCGAGTATTGATCAGTGAGTACACACTCGGGAGTATCAAGTTGGTGAGCTTGTACTCAAGAGAATTATTCCTCCAGGTTCATATCACAGGGGTAAATGGACTCTAAATTATGAAGGCCCATTCATAGTAAAGAAAGTTTTCTCTGGTGGAGCACTGATGCTCACTACTATGGATGGCGAAGATTTCCAATCCCCTATTAACTCAAATGCAGTTAAAAAATACTTCGCATAAAAAGACCCGCTAGACAAAAAACATAATGAAAGAGTCCAGGCAAAAAAATGGGCATCCCGGCAAGCCAAAAAAAATTAAAGGCTTGGGCAAAAGTTATGGAGATAATAAAAGCTGTACACCCGGTGAGTTGAAAATCTGCATTGGACACCTCATGCAAAAAAAGGGTATCCCGGTGGATTGAAAACCCGAAAGGGCGGTCCATGAAAAATAAGGGAATAAGCGAATGACTGTGATCTGGGTAATATGTACCACGTCTTCGTCTCATTTAACTTGGCAATCTCAAAAGAGTGGGAATTAGTCCAATCAGCTTCCTCAGAAAGCAAGAGTAGAAACAGAGAAATCTTGAAGACATACTGGTCATAGCAGAATTGAAACACATTAGAATGTCATGCACATTGCCATTAGGATAGTTTCTTTTTCTCAATTTGCAGTGGTCACCTCTTTCCAGGTGGTTGCTTCCTGATGTAAATTTTCGCCTATTCACAGGCTCATCAATAAAAGAATATTCAGTCAAAAAGCTTTATCCTTGTTTTTATTTTACCTGTTTTGTTTGCAAAAATGTCCTGAATTTTTTATAAAAGAACATTACATTTAAACGGGTTGGCTTTACGAATGACATGCGGAAAAGGGAAAACACTTAAAATCACTTTGAATGGTAGGTGACATGGGATGATCGATTCATACCATGTGATTCCCCGAAGCATATGTGCATACTTTCTTGTTGTAGGTTTTGCAGTCAAGAAGAGGATGTTATCAGATAGTACTCCCCAAGCAGAATTTCTCTCCCCAGCAAGAGACACCTTCACAACTCCCATGTCCAGCAAAAGGGTGATTCACAGCATCCCCAGTTGAATGTAAGAAGAAATTTTCCCCAGCTGAGTCAGAGCAAAATGGGAAGTCCCCAGCAGAACTTCAGGTTAGTTGAATAGTTCTCGTCCCCAAACGAAGTCATCCTTTCCAGCAGGAAGTGGGAGACTTTGCTTCCCCACAGAGTTTAGGATTGTCAGAATTCTCTCACCGGAAAATATATTGATGAAGCATTTCCCCAGCTAAGTCTGAAGATGGTCATTCCCCACAGAGTTTCATGGTCGGGATTCTGTCCATCATTGAAATATTCCCCAAGAAATCGCCAATTTATTTTTGGCAAGTATGACAAGTCAATGCAGACAGATTTGTTCTTACTCCTCTTCAACAGAATATTATCCTTTCAGGGATTGTCGAGATCGATTCAGCGATCATTTGTTCCTTAGCAGAATGTCTGTCAGGATGTTCTCATGCCCATCGGAGTTCTACAGAAAGAATTTTCCCCTGTAGAATCAATCCAGCCAGTGGATTAGCTTCAGATTCAATACTAGTGAATTTCTTATTCAGCATATTTCGGACGCAATATCCAATTTCAGTAGATCAATCTTGGGATGCACATCTATTCGGTAGAGTGTATACTTCAAGAGGAGGGTCGTTTCAGTGTAATACAGGCGAGATCCTGACGATATAAATCGTCAAAACTTTGCTTTAGAGTCGTAAAACGCATGTTAGGATGAGGATTTTAAACGAGGTCGTTTCAGCGCAGCTCAGGCGAGATCCCGACAATGTTTTCATTGTCGAAATAGTACTCAAAATCGTAACAACGCATGTTAAGATGCGGATTCTAAGTGCAATTTTGTACCACGTATCTGACGCAGATGATATGTGAAAAAGGTCATTTTAGCGCAATACAGGTGAGATCTTGACAGTGGGTTATATTGTCGAAGCAGTGCAGAGAATTGTAACAGTGCATTTCCAGACGCGAATTCTCCCAGATGCACATTTTTACTGTATATCTGATTTGAGGGTATGCGAAGAGAATCGTAAGCGCATATTAAGATGTGGATTCTAATCAGAGTCATTACAACGCATTTCTAGATGAGGGATCCTGACCAGTGCATGTCTATCCCACATACTCAAATGCACCATTGAGAAACGTTTACATACGTGAGATTCGTAAGAAATCATTTACTTCCAAAGTCCATCGTCGTTGTGGCAAGCCAGTAGTTTCCTGACATCGTTTAAAAGACATTTCTTCTTGGTTATTGGGTACTTTTTCACCACATCAGGGTTTTTAGGCATTTGTTCTCTTTGGTTGGGTTTATTTCCCATTGTTCTTTCTCTAGTAGAGTGCAAATTTCCGGTTCTTTTGGTATTCAACCATAATTCATCTCGAACGGCCGACAACCGATGCTTTCACCCTTTTCAGATTAATAGTTGCTTTAATAGGGGCAGTTGTAACACCCTAAATTTTCCCTCTTTGTTTCACATCATTTTTCATATCATAAGCATAACATTTAACTTTCATACCCTAACATTTGGCATAGAAAAATGAGGCATAAACATTCATAGTTTCAAGCATAGGGCATGTGATCAATCATCTGGAAAAATATGATTCAATCAAGTCAAGTCAAGAGCCAAGTGATTTTGCAAGAAGCTCACAAGGTCTCCTTACATCTTATACAAGCTCAGGGTCATCCACAAAACCTTGGAAGGGGGAAGCATCATCATAGGTTCAGAGGTGCAACATGTTCCTATACAGATAAACCCTATTTAGGGTTTTGCTTCAAATTAAGGAATTCTCATAGCTTTGACCAATTCTTGTGGTTAAAAGATTTTACATGGTACACAAGGCATATGTATGAAGTTTTATACAAAAACTCATTGGAGAAGTCACGTATTTGATCAGTTGCTTGCAAATGAAGAAAGAGGTCAATTGAGCAGGAGAAAAGTCAACCAATGGTTTTCAAGGGCTCCAATCATGATTTTCAAGTTTAGGGATCCTATTAAGAGCAAAGAATGGCTTTGGTGATAACAAGAATCAAAAATCAAAGGTTTGTAAAGAATTTGCCAAATTTAGAAAGTGGTTTATATGGAAACTTTCTATTTTGGGTAAATTTTGCCCTAATTTTCTATCAATTCTTTCATGGCCAAGATGACTCCAAGTGGATTTTTCTCAAACATGAAACTTCTAGAGCATTCTCTCCCCTAAGATTGATCTAAAGGTGATGAGGACATCATAACCAATCAGAATATGCACATGAATGGGAAGTTGCACGCACAAATCATCCCATGTGCAACTTCATGCAAAATTGCAAAAAGATCCCTCTCACACTTTCCTTGCATCCATTGATCTCAAAATCTTAATCAGGTGTCTACACACATGATATATAAGTGGTTTATGCTTTGAAACCACTTAGCCACTCTCTCATTTCCACAGTTCAAAGTTTCTTGCTCAAGTGCAATTCTCTTTGAATCTCCCTCTATACAGACACATTGCCCCAGATCTTCACATATTCTTCATCCTCAAGTCATAAGGATCATTAATCAGCCATTAATTGGAGCTTAGAGTGAAGATTTCTCGAGGTGCAGTTCAGAGCAAAAGGTTTCGGATTCTCAAATTCAAGCCATTTCAAGCTCCATCTTGCATTTATTTTGCAATAGGATGTTCAAGCAAGTGGATCTGCAGCATTTGCAAGGACTTCTTGGATTATTTTGAGCTCTCCAAGTTCAGGTATACCTTGGAATTCATAGATCTAGAATTTGTTTTTATTGTATGCAATGTGTTTGTTGAGCTTCACTAATCCCTCTGATTCTTTTAGATTTGGATTTGCTTGAGAAATGAGTGTGTATGCTTGATCTGAAATTTGAATATCAAAACTGATTTGGTTCGATCCGTGAATGTTGCTTGTTGTTTGTGATTTTGGATTGCATATTGATGTTCAGTGTGATGAAATGATTTGATATGGAGATTTTTGTTGATTATTATGGTTGTTTGTTCATCGTATGTATTTTTACGGTGCTGGATCCCTAGCTCCGGTCACCGGATTCTGGGAAGCTTATAACACAGGTAAAGCTAGGTTTAAGGAAGGAGATGAAATTTCATCCCTTCACTTTATGATCTGGACGGTTGAATTTGTGACACCACATTAAAATACCACATGACACACACGTGCCTTCTGATTATATTTTAATTCCATATGTTTGCCAGCTTATGGTGTGCGCGTGTGTCCTTTAATATCAGCCTTTCATTGCGTATACTTTGGTTTTGTGGACTGATCAGATGCATTGATTGTGTTGCTTTTTGTTGACTGATATGAGATGCAGAGAAAATATGAAATGATATGAAATGCAGAGAAAATATGAAATGATATGAAATGCAGAGAAAATATGTGAAATGCATATGAAGTTTTATGAGAAAATTCATGAGATGATATGAAGTGTATCTGGAACTAAATGAAATGCAAAGAAGTCCGTGAGGGACAAGACGACACATGAAAAAGGATACACGCTGGGGATAAGGAGCATAACACTCCGACGGGGAAAACAACATGCTAGAGACCAACACATGGCTCAGCCGAGGTGAAAATGTCCAAGAATGGAAATTGGATAGAAAATATCACAACATCCAGGAATGACACTGAATGAAGTGAGAAAAATCCCGGAAAAAACACACCAGAAGCATCCAAGGATGACAATTACTGACTTTAATAGGGATATCCGAGAATGGCAATCGGAAAAGGGTAATCACAAAATCTGAGAATGGCAATCAGATAAGCAGTGAATCACAACATCCAGGAACAGAACTGAATGAAATGGGAGAAAGTTCGGGAAAGCACATCAATTCAATGATGATTCCAACATGAAAATCCGAGAATGGCAATCGGAAGAAAAATGATCACAGCATCCAAGAATAGCAATCGGATGAAATGTGATTCACAACATTCAGGAATAACACTGAATGAAATGGGAGAAAGTCCGGGACAGTACATCAAATCAATGATGACTTCACTATGGACATCCGAGAACGACAATCGGGAGGGAAGTGATCACAACATCCAAGAATAACAATCGGATAAAATGTGAATCACAACATTCAGGAACAAAACTGAATGAGATGGAAAAAAGGTCCAGGACAGTACATCACATCAATGATGACTTCACTATGGACATCCAAGAATGGCAATCGGATAGGAAATGATCACCACATCCGAGAATAGCAATCAGATAAACATGTGAATCACAACATTCAGGAACAGAATTGAATGAGATGGAAAAAAGGTTCGGGACAGTGCATCAAATCAATGATGACTTCACTATGGACATCCGAGAATGGCAATCGGAAGGCAAGTGATCACAACATCTGAGAATGGCAATCAGATAAAAATGTGAATCACAACATTCAGGAACATAACTGAATGAGATGGAAAAAGGTCCCGGACAGTACATCAAATCAATGATGACTCCACTATGGACATCCGGGAATGGCAATCGGATAAAAGGGTGTAATATCTGAGAAGACACAACAAGTAGGTGAAGAAAAAATTCTGAAGAGACAGACAAATGCCAAGTAAGTTGGACTTTGCCCAAACAGTAAGAAGTTGAAAACAACAAGACTTCAAGAAATGCATATGAGGACTAAAACACTCAGTATGCAGACATTTACGAAAATGGGGACCAAACCACCCAAGAATATGCATAGTGAGGACTAAAACACTCAAATATGAAACCGTAAACAAAACTGGGGAATAACACACCCGAGAAAACGCATAATGAGGCATAACACACTCAAATATGCAAACTTTTCAAAAATGGGGAATAACACACCCAAGGACATAATATGAGAAAAATGATGACAACCAGTTTAGACTCTTAGAGGAGTGAAAAAGATGATAGACTGATTCCTCAACACAGAAGTCATTGCCATTCTGCTCGAATTTGAGATGCTACTGCTGAACAAATCTCTGTCACACCAGTAAAATGTACCAAATTGAAAATCTTTTGAGAGAAGTCATGTAAAGCTGCTTGGGGATTCTTGAAGAAAAATTTGCCCCAAGTTCAATGACTGATAAAGGTAAACTGATAATGGATTCAGTTCATGATTACTGCTGGAGAAAATAATCAAATCTTTGAAATAACTGCTGAGAAGATAAACTGTTCATGGATTCAGTTCTTGAAATGACTGCTGAGAAAACAATCACGTCTTTGAGATAACTGGTGAGAAAAATAAACTGATCATGGCTTCAGCCCTTGATAAAATAACACAATATGAAACTTGCAGAGAATCTTCTGACTAACCAATATCTGAGAACAACTTGCACAAAGCAACAAACCTTGAACCATAGGACCTGAGAAGAACTTGCCCCTGATAAGATCACTGACCAAGTTTTCTTAACTGTTTGAAAATTCCTTGATGAGGAAAGTTTTTTTGCAAAATAAAAAATGTTTGTACAAACCTGGTAATTTTAATGCAAAGTTCAATGCAAAGTTTGAAATCAAGAATCATTTTTTGAATGAAATTTATTGATGTAAAGTAAAATGAAAACTTGTCACAACATGGCGGTTAAGACAACATGAAAGATAAAGCAACAACAAGAAAACAAATGATTGGTAAAGAACTTGGGAGTCAGTTTACGCAACCTTGTTGTAGTATGCTTTTCAAAAGAAACCTGGATTCAATTAGGACTTTTGAAGGTTGTAACGTGGTCTGGTTCACGGTTTATGAAACAAAGGATATAGGCTCAAAGTTTATTTGTACCCTACCCAACTTCATGATGAACTCCAGTCCTACATTCAATTAATTCAGCCTATGCATTCAAGTTCCAAGAATATTGGGATTGCACAGATGAAGATGGTTCGTAAGCCGAAGGATTTTGAGATAGCAGTCATCTCTCCCTTTTTTTATTTCCAGTGAGGACTTTGGTCAACTCAACTTATTTTTGCTGAGGATTTTTGATGACCTCTTGACAAATCTTTCTTCTTATTATCCCTAACTTTTGCCTGAACTGCGTCATTTCAACCTACAGCCAGCGGGATGCCCCTAGTTTTTGCCTAAGTCTCCTTCATAGGTTTTGACTTAGCGGGCTTTGATTTTTTTTCAATAAATTTTTTTTTAATATCATTTTTTTTTTGAAAGATAATGACTGCATGGCTTAATGATTACGATGAACCATCATTAGCTTTTGAATTGAGAAACATCTTCAACACTTCTTGATGTGCATGAAGGAAAGCTTGAGATTGCAACCTTTATTTGAAAGGTGTCTTGAATGATTCTCTTGTACTTGAATGCACATTCGAATTAATTGAGAACTACCCATCCCCAGGTTAAAATTGCGTTTTTTTTTAATAGAAAGAAACTTCAACTTCAAGGCTCAAAGGGGTTGACAAAGGATTAACTTCCTTATTTCTCCAGTGTTTAGGATTTGAAACAATGCCTGTATATCATCAACCAAGTCTCAATTGAAAGCATACCATCAACAATTATGGGTATCTCGTTTTCATCATCCTCCCTCCAATCATTGTAAAAACTTTGAGAAAAGATAAATGAACTTGAAATGTAAAGCATAAAGATGCAAATAGTAAATGAAATTGAATCAAAACAAAGAAATGCTCATTTCATTAAAACCAACATGAAAGTACAAACAAGCTTAAAAGCAAACAACTTAATGTGATTGAAGAAAATTGCAAACGTAAAGAAATAATGGCCTAGTGATCCATCAACAACAAGGATGAGCTGTCCCGTCTGATATTCTGGCCTTGAAGAAAATTTGACAGTTGAAGTCTTCTAGAAGATTCACTTCCCAAGCTTCGGCAAAGGATTGTTGATAACATTGGGATTAAGGTCATTAAAGTAAAGGATGTTATTCCTGATAAGTTCCTGCACCTTAGCCTTCAGTGCAAAGCAATGCTCCAAGTCATGACCAGTTCCACCTTGATGAAACTCACAGCGGAGATCCGATCTATAACCAACCGGCAGAGGATTTGGAACAGGAGGCGGAGGCCTAGTAGTAATTAAACCTTTCTCAATCAAGGAAGGAAAAAATTCAGTGTAAGACATCGGAATAGAATCAAATTTTGGCCTATTGCGATACTAATTTTGTCCAACAGCAGGATGAGGAGGAACCTGAGCTTGAGCTCGAATCTGAATTTGAGCTTGAGCTGGTCGAGCTTGACCTTGAGCTTGAGTTTGAACAGGTTGACTTTTAACAACAGGAGCAATTGCAGCTACGTATGGTTGAACATATCGTTGTTGCGGGCGATAAGGCCTCCTCTCAGTTGAAACAACATAAGCATCACCATCTCTTCTCTTGTGAGGATTCCCAAAAGATTCTCTTGCAGCATTAGGAGCTTCAGAATTGGTAATCTTACCCTTCTTGATACCTTCCTCTAGTCTTTCTCCAATAGTGACTAGATCAGAAAAACCAGATGAAACACTTCCTACCATTTTCTCCCAAAAGAACGGTTGAAGAGTGTCCATGAACAAGCCAGTTAATTCCTTTTCGGGCAAAGGTGGTTCCACTTGAGCAGCTAGCTCTCTCCAACGCTGAGCATACTCTTTGAACGATTCTTTCTCTTTCTGTGACATGTTTTGAAGTTGACGACGATCAGGCGCCATGTCCAGATTGTACTTATACTGTCTTACAAAAGCATCAGACAAATCTTTCCAGCTTCGAATGTGACTCTTCTCAAGTCCAACATACCACTTCATAGAAGCACCACTCAAACTATCTTGAAAACAGTGAATAAGCAACTTGTCATCCTTAGCATGCGCAGCCATTTTGCGACAATACATCAACAGATGAATCTTTGGACAAGTATGACCATTGTACTTCTCAAATACAGGAACCTTGAACTTATCAGGAAGAACCAAGTCGGAAACCAAACACATGTCTATTGCAGCAGAACCAAAGACATCTTTTCCTTCTAGACCGCTTACCCTCTTCTCAAGAGTCAAACACTGCTCTCTAACTTCATCCATATATCCAGGTTCACCCTGACTTTCAGCTTGTTGACCAGCAGCTTGGTACAAGAAAGGAGAATTCTGATAAGTAGTCTGAGCAGTAGTGTGCATAACAGGTTGAGGTTCGACAAAAGTCGGAGCTGAAAAGACTGACACAACAGATGGACCACCAATCTGAGCAGTAGCAGAAACTGGCACATAATCCGGAGGTAACCCATATTCTGGCCAAGTAGAAGCTGGTTGTTGAACAACAGGAGGATCAACAACGGCAGTAAAAACTTCAGAGATAACAGTCCTTTGAGGTGGTTCACCTCGAGCAATCAAAACTTGCATCATTTCAGTGAGCTTGGTCATATCGGCCTTCAACTCATCAATTTCCATTCAAACTTCCATGTTATGTTGTTCTTGGCGTTCCATTCTCAATCTGATAGCTCTCCGTCTGTTAGCAGCTCTAGTACCGTATCTGTGGTGAGGAGTCAGCTTGACGGATCAACAGACAACTGAGGAAAGAAACAACCGGGATGAGTTCCCACACAACTCGGATGAACGCAAGAATATGCAAGGATGCAATGATATGCAATGTTCACTTCTATTTTCAGAAAAACAACTCGATTATTGCAAACATGGTCAACATCGAGAATATGGTCATGAAAAATCTTGACAAACAGGAATATTTACTTTTTCCAATATTTGCAATAATCGGAACTGTTTTCCTTGAAGAATAGTTGTTATAATGATCATGATGAACATGTAGATGCAACAAACACAAACAAGATCACGCAAAGCACATAGGTTCAAAGGTTCGAATCACGAGCATGAAGTCATGGTAACAGAACACCAACCCAAACAGGCATGTACTAAGGTTTATCTTCATTGTACCTGCAAAAAAACCAGAAGGGTGCTAACAGAGGTTCCCGGAGTTAACGACCATCTTTAGAATATCATCGGTACGTTGGATTACTCCCCAACCGATAACATTCTTAAAATAGACCTCGTCCGAGTGTAGTATCGCATGACAACCACCTTAAGTTTACACTCAGATAGTTTCCGCACTACGTTCCTAAATTGGCTAAGATGGGTTAAAGGTTCTACGGTCCTCAGTATGATCAACTCAAGGTCGGAAAATAATGCCACGTATGATTACTCGTCATGACATTGATAGTCCAAGAGAGCCTAACCGAGTGGAGATTATCAAATTGATATTGCTTTGGACTACTCCATCGCATATCGCTTCGAATATCGCCATCCTATCATAAGTTCCACTCAGATCCGGGTTAGAATCTATCTCACAGAGGATCACCAAAACCAAAACAGAACAACCAAGTAACAAACAAATCAAACTAAAAGCAGTAAACAAATAAAAGTAGGCCGAATCCACTTAGAGATTGACTCCCCAGCAGAGTCGCCACTTTTCTGTAGCGGTAAAATCGTGAGTGTAAGCTATTGATTAACTTAACTCGATATATACAGAGTCGCCACCGCGCTTTTATTTATTTCCAAATGGAAAAAGTCAAAAAGAACGAAGAAAGCCTTAATGAATCTCAAAAGCTAAAAAGCTAAAAGAATCAAACAGAGAATGGGTACGGGGATTGGTTACAAATCGGGAAGGTTTTAAGCACCCGACTTGTCCGTGGTACTCCACGGGAACCCTTTGAAATGTTTACTGCATTTTTTGGTTTGAAATGGTTTGCTTGAAAAAAGATTGAAGAGATGAGAAGAAGAATGTTTTTTTAAGATTTTGGTATTTGAAGAGACGAACGTCTCATGCCTACGTACCCACAAAGTGCAATGCGAGATCAAAACCCCGTAGTTCGTGGTACAAATTGTGAAAAGGCAAATGAGTTGAATTGATTTTAAAATGTAAAGATAAGTCGTCATCCTTTAGCGAATAATTCCGCTAGAAAGGATGAATCATATCTAAACATAAAGAAAATGGTTAAAAGAAACGTGCACGAGGGCACAAAAACAATTGAATGAGTTGTGAAAGTTTTAAAGTTTTTGAGAAAGAAAGTTTTGATATGCTTATGTGGTTTAGCATTTATTAAGAAATGAAATGAAAAGGTAAAAGCGCATGACCGAAGTCAAGGTTTAATTGAGAAAATGTTTGAAGTTTGAAAACAAAGAAAGTTTTGAAAATAGGAAGGAGATTTGAAAATTGAAGAAGATGGGAAGAGATGAAGGGACTATCCTAAAACTTGAAAATAAAAGCTAAAGGAAGAATGATCAAACCATATGACAAGCATCTTTGAAACAATTGGATTCCCATCTTCATAATCAAGTGAACTTAACCGGAGCCAAAGTCTTCAATCCATAACAAATGAGCAAAGGGATGATCCTAGAATCTAAGTCCGAAACTCCAAGTCTCAAGCTAAGGATAGTAACCATAGTCCGAAATTAAAGGTCACCCATTTTTTTAGATGTTTAATCCGTTATTAGTGTTTTTTGTATCCAAATGGACAAAGAAAAAAAAATAACAAGCAACGATAATATATACAATAAGCAATATGATGAATGAATATAGAAGCATAATAAGAGAGGTAGGGAACGAGAGATTAAAATAAAAGGATAAGGTGCGAGAGATTTAATTAAATGTTAGTATATTCACATTATTATTATTTACAATATAAAGTGGTATGATGAACTTAATCAAGCACAACCACGAAAAGAAAAATAAAGTCGAAGCAACCGGATCCAAGTGGATCGCATTCCGAATCGGGACAACTTTAGGTCTATGTTAAGCAATCGCCGAGTAATTTACGGAGTAATTACCCTACAAATGAGGTCGGCCACCACTAATTAAAGTGGAAAATATTCGTGTTAATACATGTTAGAGAAACGATATTATGGATCGTCCTCCGAAAACATGCCACACTAAAAGAAAGAGAACGGTCTAATCTTAATCGAGATTTTCATTGAATTTCTCGAAAAGCAACCTATCACGATCTCAAAGTATGGAGAATGATCCAAATGATCATTCATCCATAGATTTGAAATAATGAAGATTAAACCAATCGGAAATCAACAATCTACGAATCGGAGATTGTCATCGACCAAAAAGAAAAATAAAAGATGAAAAAGAAATGGATCTAATAATAGAATCCTTAAAAAAGAAATAGAAATATTCTTTAAAATCTTTTCTAAAAAAATCTTTTACTAACATCCTTTTTTTTAAAAATAACTTTTCTAAAATCTTTTCCTAAAGAAAAAACTCTTCTTAAAAAAACTTTTCTATACAAATTTTTATCAAAAAAAATAGAGTTGATAACTACTTATTTAAAAAAACTAGAAACTAATAAAAAGCAAAAAAAGAAAATCAAAGAGGGGGATGGTGGAAAACGCAATATAGGTGGTGACAGCAAGAAATTTGGCCCAAAGTTTTTTAGGTTTACTAAACAAATATAAAAAACAAAAAGAAAAAAAAAAGAATAATCAGCTTCAATCTTCTTCTCTTTTGCGTGAAGACACAGGGCTCTCTATCTCTCTTTCAAAACATAAACAACAAAAAAAAAACTCCAAAAACCATGGCCGCCGCGGTATCAATCAAAGAGGAAAAAAAAATTTGTCCGCGAACCTCACCTCAACCAATTCGAAAACCTCTCTCTCTGATTTCCTCTTCCTCTCGCGACAACTCTCTTCTCCCTTCTTTCTTTTTTTTCCGGATTCTTTTTGTTTTTGATTTGTTGAAGATGATGATTTATTGAATGGTGCAGGTTAAGGTTAAGGAGGATGATGATTTATTGGAAGGAAGAGTTGAAGAAGAATTTAAGAGTTAAGGATTTGGGGAAGAAGAAGAGGTTCGAAGGGATTAATTGAAGCTTGGGATTTTCGATTTTTGCAGGGTGGTGAGGGGCTTTTCAAGCTTCAAATGATTGAAGGAGGATGGGTGCTTTTATAGAGGGAGAAGAGATTTGAGCTGCTGCCGTTTTGAAGTTTCTACTGCGTTTTGGAAACTCACGGGTTTCGTGCTTCGTTTGCGTTTTAATTGAATTGAATTTGCGTTTTATTTCCTTTTTTTTAGCTGTGTTTCGAAAGTGAAGGGAGTTGCGTTTTGTGCTTACGGTGTATGCGGCTTGCTGTATTGTAATTTGTTGCTGGGCTAGACTGAAGTTAAGCTGGGCTGCGGGAGTACGAGCTGAGACTTGGTGTGTTTCTGTTCATGCATTTTGAAGCTTGTTGTTATGTATTTGCGGCGTGTGTTGTGAGAAGCCGAAGTTGATGCTGGCTGGAGAGATATGATGCGCGTTGGCTTTAGTAGCTTGTGAAGAAATTGGCTGGAAATGTGAAGCTGTTTGCAAAATGGCGTGGGAATTGTTTTGCTGGGCCAAGGCTTGTACGACTAGATTATGATGTGAAGTGTTGTGCTAGCTAGCTGATGTTGTAGCTGAAGTGTAGAGCTGTGAGCTTGTTTCAGTTTGCTGCTTGTGTGTTACGGCTTGATGTGGAAAGGCTACGGGACGCTTAGCTTGGGCTGTTGAGTACGGATGGGCGTGCGGGCTGAGGCTTGTGGATGCGTGTTATTGCAGCTGATATGTTTGGTGCTGGCTGGGAATTTGAGGAATTGGCTTGTTGGGTATGCTGCGGGAGCTGACTGCGTGTGGCTTGCAGCTGGTGTTAGGCTGCGGGAGTATGTACGGCGCTTGGTTTGTGGGCCTGTGTGGAAGGCTTGTAGGCAAATGACTGAAGTGATGAGAAATTTTGTGGGGAAGCACGTGAAGTTTCTATGGCTTGTATGCGGCGTGAAAGTGGCTTTGCTGTATGACTGTCACGTGAAGTGAGCATTTGTATGGGTCAGCTGGAAGATGCTTTGTGTGGTTGTGAGAACATGTTGAAGGGGTGGGCCCAAAGTGGGCTGAAGAAATTTTTGTTTATTTAATTTTTCCAATTCTTTTTTGTATAGACACTAAGAAGTCCTAAAAAAATGGGTTAATATATTTTTTTTTATAAATCTTTTTTTGTAGAAAATTGTGGGTAATAAAAATAGTATATGAATTAAAAAAAACTAGAAATGTTATATAAAAAAAATGGATAACAAGAAATATAAATGGGTAATGAAGAAAAAAAAAGATGATTGGAAATGGTTAAAAAAATGATTTGGATAATCGAAATAGATGGTTTATGAATCGAATATTAAAATGGATAGAAATGGATAATCAAAAATTGGAAAAAAGAAATGGTTTATTTGACAGATGGATGATGGATATATTTTGTAAATGGATGAGAATGGATAGGAAATTTGGTCTTAAGCCCACAACCCTTTTTTGATATTTTTTTCACAAGCTACTGATAATGATGAATACAAAATGATGATCTTTTAGCCCATAACCAAATCTGATTTTTTCCATACGCCTGGTGAATTAAACCAATCACAAGCCACTGACCAAATCACAACCACAACAACGACCATCAACTTTTGAATTTCTGAATCTTTTCAAATATGTTTGAATCATTATTTGGAAAATAAATCCACAGGTGAACCATTGATGAACCGATAAATCCTCAATCAAGACAAACTGCACCAAACCTCACAATCTACTGTCTAATAACCGATGACTTCGCACATAACACAGTCTTGAACTTTTGAGTACGCACTGTCTGAGAAATGAACCACTGGCACACACAACTTGCATTTGAAACAATCTTTTGATAATTTGACCAAGATTAGGTCAAACGTCCATCTGAATCGAATTGTGACTGAACAAACGTACCTGAATTGAGAATCACAGCCCTGTCTTTTAAATCCTGCAACACAGAAGAAGAAGAAGCAACTGCAACATATTTTTTTGATATTTTGGTTAGAAGTTAGTAAAATATGAACAAATAACAGAAATTAAACAAGGTGATCCTCTACAAAGCATAGACCTGCACTTGAAAAGGATAAACGAACCAGTGCGTGATCTTGTTTGTATGCGAAATGCAGATGAGACGCGAGAAATCTTAGGTAAAAAATTAGGGTCTGACACTTTGACTTATGACTTTAGATGAGTTTATAACGCCTTGGGCCTTTACATGCTATCCGCACCCCCTTTTTCCAAGCCCAATGAGAATTAAACTATGTTGGATTCATATTTATAGCTCCCGTGTCTTTTATTTTGAATTTTCTTTTCTTTTCAATTATTTGTTTCACATTTTATTTTTAAAAATAGCAAAACCTTTTCAAAAATCTCAAAAATATTTGTGTCACATCTTTAGGATTTTCTTTAATTTTCCATTTTTTATTTTTTATTTTTCTTTATTTTTTCATTTCTGAATTAATTTTGCAATTAATTTCCTCTTATTTTATTTCCTCCATGAGTGATCTTCCATGTCCAATTTTTATTCTGAGTTTGGTAATAGATATGAAGTTGACTCTTTTTTCTTTGTGTACTTAACATGTTGAAGTGTAGTAGAGAATTTTACCATGATTTTTAGGGTTTGTTTGGACACATTTTGACTTGTTACTTTGTATAGAAGTAAGTGAAACCCTAAGTGATATTTGAGCAATTGTTTGATATGGTTTGCTTTTGATTTTTGCCATGAAATATTGGTATGTTGTTTATGCATGTTTGGAATGCCTATGTGCTTAGTTGCTTTATTTTTAAGATTTTTTTTATATTTATTTGAATTTTGCTCTTAACATGTCTTAGTTTGATGCTTATATGACCAATGCCTGCTTGTTAGGATAAGAGGGCACTTGTGCCAACTCTTAGGGTTTGATTTTGTGTTTACTAACATGTTGCTAGACCCCTGGATTTTGTATAGATGCTTTTCCCTTACTTATTTGATCTCATTTATTCATTAAGTCTCACATTCACAAGTATGCTTTCACACACTTCTAACTTATCCATGCTCCTCCTATTTGACATAGTTTGAGTTTGTATGCTTCAAGTGATGTTCAATCTTCTTCTTAGGCACTTTTTTACCATGATAGGTTTCTGACTTTGATGATTTTGGTTGATGCTTAACTTTTTTGTTGTTTCTAATCTCATGTTTTATCCTTAAGCCTTTCATGATGCTTTGGTAAGTGTTTGTATGACTTTTTGCCCTTTTCTTTGCATGATGTTTTGTGGTTGATATTAGGACTTTAACAAGATCTTTAAGTTCTGGTTGTAATGATTTACATTGATCCTTTGCTTGTTCTTATTTCATTTGAACTTAGTTGATATTTGCTTATCTCTTGTGAATTCTTCTAACACTTGGAGGTGCAATGGTAAGTGGGAAGTGTGGATGGAATATCCATATTTCAAACCTCTTTATCTTCTCTTTATTGCTTTCATACTTGTCTTTGAGATGTGCCTAGGCTATCACTTATTTGACTTCTTTCCATTCCTTTTAGAGAACAACTTAACTTCTTTAAGAGAAGTAAGTTGATTCTCTACTTCCTTTATTCTTCTTTCTTTTCTTTCCTTCTTTTTCATTAGGATAGAACTAAAACCATACTAACCTAGGTATTTCATGCATGATAACGTTTAGGATTATTGGTCCCTCTTTTAGTCTTTTACCTTTGTTTCTCTTTTCTCTCTCTCTCTCTCTCTCTCTCTCTCTCTCTCTCTCTCTCTCTCTCTTTCTCATCTTCATACAAAAACTAAAAAACACTTTAATAAAGGTTGAAGTAGTATTTGATGCATGACCATATTCCATGGGGCACTTGTATTCACCCCATCTTGGTGGTGGTACAAGCTTGTTTAGCATGATGCACAAGTTCAATCATAAGACTATTTTCACAAAGAAAACCATAAAAAAACACTTCTTCATTTAATCCACAAAACACTTAATAACTTCAACAAGTTGGTGAAATCAAACCCTAATCTTTGGAAACAAGTTTGAGGGTCTTCTTCATTCTTTGTATGCTTATTACTCAGTCTATCTAGGAATGTGGTAATAAGTATACATTCCCTAGAAAAGGATTTGAATTCATTTCCTTGTGCCACACTTATAAAAAAACTCCCAAAAAACACAAACAAAGAATAATCGTCTCTCCTTCGGGACCTTTTCTCATCTCCTTCACTCTCAATGTAAGAACTTGCTCCTACTTATTACTTTGCAAGACGGTAATGCATTCATGCCAGACGAGCCTGCAACACCCGAGCATTGACATAAGTAGTTCAAGCTTCAAAACACAAGCCATTTTCCTCCCTAGTTAGGAGAACTACGACGTCTCTGATCCTCATGTCCAGATGAGGTACGTAGGCAGCAGGGTAGGGCCCGTTTGAGCACTCTTTTATTTTCCCTACATTTTTCTCCCTTTCTTTTCTTTTCTTATCCAGTTTCAGTCTTTCTTTTTGCAGCAACTTTCATTTCTTCACCCTTTGAAACAATTTCTTTGCAAGCGTGGATCCCGTCGGGTACGGCGGACGATCTGGGGTGCTAATACCTTCCCAGGTCGTAACCGACTCTCGAACCCAGTTTCTTTGGTTCGCAATACCTTTGTCATTTCTTTTCTTTTCTTTGGTTTATGCAGCATTACCATTCCCGTTCCTTTGAGATAAAAATTCCTGGTTGACGACTCTACCTTTTCCGCGCCACTTTCGCGTTTGTACCAGGATGAAAATCCAGGGAGCGACATACCACATGCATAGAGTCAAGTTGAGTCTCATTGCATAATTGTTGTGGTCATCGCATATGATGTTATGGTTTATGTGTTGTTGTTGTATCTAATGTTGTTGAATAGTCGTGGTGAGGAGCGGTGTAATTTTAGGATACTTACCTAATTCTTATTATATTAACTTTATGATGTAAGTATTTCACCCCTTTTGTTTGAATGTTACCCTCCCGTTGGTAACATGCAGGTGAGCAGGATAAGTCGAGTGGTGGTCAGTGAAGTCAGCGTACTTCTCGTCTTTAGGGTGTCGGCTCTGATACATCACTTTGGGAGTAGGGTCGACGTTATTTTTATTTGTTATTTCTTTTGAAAAACACTTTTTGTAATTGGAGTTAAATCGTGTTGGTTTAAAATTTATTTTCGCTGCATGTTGAGCAAATGTTTTAAAAATGTATCAGTGAGCCGTTTATGAAGTTGATTGTGACACTCAAATAAAAGTTGAAAATTTTACTCTAATTTTATTAATAATTTTGTGGGGTGATTTGGGTGTTACAAAGTGGTATCAGAGCAGGTCGGTCCATCCGACCAAGTAGTTGAGTCGTCGAGTCGTAGAGTTGTTGAGTCTTTGTGTTGTTATTGAGTGTTGAGCGTTGTTAACGCATTGTAGTTGTGTTGTTGTTGTTGATTCTAAATCGTTGTTGGATTTTATTGTGATATGTGACAGATTTAGAATGGTTGGGAGAAATGATGATGCACTTTCCTCTGCTATGCAAGTGATGGCACAGGTCGTGCAAAATCTGAGGAATGTTGGGGATCATGAAAGCGACGAGTTTAGGAAGAATGATTCGCCAGTGTTTGAGGGGAAGTATGATCCTGATGGAGCACATTATTGGCTTAAAGAGATTGAAAGAATCTTCATAGTTATGGAATGTTCAGAGGGAAGCAAGATGCGGTTGGGTGCGCACAGACTGGTATCTGAGACTGATGATTGGTGGGTTGGCACTCGCCAACAATTGGATGCATCTGGCGAGGCATTCATCTGGGCTGTATTCAAGAGAGAATTCCTGAGGAAGTATTTTCCTGAAAAATGTTTGGGGAAAGAAAGAGATAGAGTTTTTGGAGCTGAAGTAGGGCAGCATGTCGGTGACTGAGTACGCTGCAAAGTTCACTGATTTGGAGAAGTTCTATTCGCACTACAGTGAAGCAACTGCTAAGTTCTCGAAGTGTGTTAAATTCGAGAATGGTTTAAGGCTTGAGGTCAAGCAGGCGATTGGCTATCAGAGAATCCGTAGGTTTTCGGACCTGGTGGATTGTTGCAGGATCTTTGAAGAAGATAATAAGGCTCAATCTAAGCACTTCAAAGGTTTAGTTGAGAGGAGAAGTAAGCAACAAGTGAGTCATGGAAAACCTTATGCAGCTCCTGCTGATAAGGGTAAGCATAAGAAGAATGAAGGAAAAAGTCCAAGTGGGGGAGATGCTCCTACTTCGCTTAAGTGTTATAGGTGTGGTGAGATGGGTCATCGTGTTAGTGAGTGCATGAGTGACGTGAAAAAGTGTTTCAAGTGTAGTCAGCCTAGACACATGATTACTGAGTGCAAGGAAAATCTGGTTACTTGCTACAACTAGGGGTCAAGGTCATATCAGTACGCATTGTTAGAAGCCCAAGAAAGCTACAATTGGAGGAAAGGTGTTCGCTTTGACAGGGACACAAACTTCCAACGAGGATTGTTTGATCAGAGGTATTTGTCATATTAATAGTATTCCTTTGATTTCTATAATTGACACCGGTGCGACACATTGTTTTATTTCTTTGGATTGTGTGAGTAAATTAGGACTTGTTGTGTCTCCGATGCAAGGAGAGATGGTTATTGAAACTCCTGCTGATGGGTCGCTAACTACTTCTCTTGTATGTCTGAATTGCCCGTTATCGATCTATGGTAAGGACTTTGGTGTAGATTTGATTTATTTACCGTTGAGAGGTATGTAGGTGATTTTAGGTATGAATTGGTTGGAGTACAACCATGCCCATATTAATTGCTTTAATGAGTTGATTTAGTTTCTTACTCCTGGTGAAGAGGCGGAAAAAGTTGGTTATTTTTCTGCTAGAGAGTTAAAAGAGCTTATGGATGATGAAGCACAAGTTTTGGTGTTGTTTGCATTATTGTCGGTGGAGAATGATGTGGAAATTAAGTAATTGCAAGTGGTGAGGGATTTCCCAGAAGTGTTTCCAGATGATGTTGTGGATGTGCCGCCAGAGCAGGAAGTGGAGTTTAATATCGATCTTGTGCCAGGAACGAGACCTATTTCGATGGCATCGTATCATATGTCGGCTTCCGAGTTATTTGAGTTGAAGAAATAGTTAGAGGAACTGTTGGAAAAGAAATTTGTGAGACCGAGTGTATCGCCATGGGGAGCACCGATATTGTTAGTGAAGAAGAAAGATGGTAGCATGAGGTTGTGTATTGATTACAGACAACTGGATAAGGTGAGAATTAAGAATAAGTATCTGCTTCCAAGGATAGACGATCTGATGGATCAGTTGGTTGGTGCACGTGTGTTCAGTATGATCAATTTGCGATCGGGTTATCATAATATAAGAGTAAAGGATGAGGATATCCAGAAGACTGGTTTTAGGACTCGGTATGGACACTATGAATATGTAACGATGCCATTTGGAGTTACTAATGCACCTGATGTATTCATGGAGTATATGAATAGGATTTTCCATGAGTATTTGTATCAGTTCATTGTTGTGTTTATAGATGACATTCTGATTTACTCTAAGTCCAAAGAAGAGCATGTTGAACATTTGCAAATTGTGTTGCAAGTGTTGAAAGAGAAAAAGCTCTATGCGAAACTGTCGAAGTGTGAATTTTGGTTGAAAGAGGCTAGTTTTTTGGGTCATGTGATTTTGGAACAAGGGATTGTTGTGGATCCGTCCAAAGTAGATGCAGTACTACAATGGAAGACTCCAAAGTCAGTGATAGAGATTAGAAGTTTCTTAGGATTGACCGATTATTATCTGAGGTTTATTGAGGGGTTTTCAAAGTTGGCACTTCCGTTGAACCAATTGACTTGTAAGAACAAGGCGTTTGTGTGGGATTTTCAGTGTGAGAAGAGTTTTATTGAGCTGAAGAAGAAGTTGATTATTGCGTCAGTTTTGATTTTGCCGAAAGCGGATTAACCGTTTGTGGTTTATTGTGATGCTTCTCTGATGGGTTTAGGTGGAGTATTAATGCAAGACGGTCAGGTTGTGGCGTATGCCTCGCGTCAATTGATAATTCATGAGAGGAATTATCCTACTCACGATTTTGAGTTGACAACTATTGTTTTTGTCTTAAAGATTTGGAGACATTACTTGTATGGTTCGAGGTTTGAAGTTTATAGTGATCATAAGAGTTTGAAATACTAGTTTGATCAGAAAGAGATGAATATGAGGCAGAGGCTTTGCTTAGAATTTCTGAAGGATTATGACTTTAGTTTGAATTATCATCCGGATAAGGCTAATGTCGTAGCTGATGCTTTGAGTGGGAAGACATTACATATGTCGACTATGATGGCTAAAGAATTGGAGTTGATTGAGAAATTTAGAGATATGAGTTTGGTTTATGAACAAACATTTCATAGTGTGATGTTGGGAATGCTGAAGGTTAATAATGATTTTCTTGATCATGTTCGGGAAAGTCAAAAGTTGGATGTGAAACTGGTGGACTTAATGGTTAATGATGAACGAGTGGGAAATAACAAATTTCGAGTTGATGAACATAGAGTACTGGGATTTCGGGATTGTATTTGTATTCCTGATGATGTTTATTTGAAGAGAATGATTCTTGAAGAAATGCATAGGAGTGGCTTGACTATTCATCCAGGAGCGACGAAAATGTATCAGGATTTGAAGAAGATATGTTGGTGGCCTGGTATGAAATGAGATGTGGCCCAGTTTGTGTATGCATTTTTGACTTTTCAAAAGTCGAAAGTGGAACATCAGAAACTTGTCGGGTTGATGCAACCGTTGGATATACCCAAGTGGAAATGGGATAGTATATCGATGGATTTTGTTACGGGGTTACCTACTACTCCAATAGGGCATGATGCCATTTGGGTGATTGTCGATAGGTTGACAAAGTCATCACATTTTATTCTGATTGGTATAACTTATCCTTTTCAGAGATTGGCAGAGATATATGTGGGTGTAATTGTGAAGTTGCATGGAATACCTTTGAGCATTGTGTCAGATAGAGATTTGAGGTTCACTTTGAGGTTTTGGGAGAGTTTGCAAGAGGCATTGGGTTCGAGGTTGAAGTTGAGTTCAACTTATCATCCTCAGACTGATGGACAGGTAGAGAGAATGATACAATCTTTGGAGGATTTGGGAGGGTTTGTGTGCTTGAATAAGGAGGTGCTTAGAATAGTCACTTGCCATTGATTGAGTTTGCATATAACAATAGTTATCATTCCAGTATTAGAATGGCACCGTTTGAGGCTTTGTATGGTCGAAGATGTAGGACACCTCTGTGTTGGCATGAGTCGGGTGAGAGTGTTGTACTTGGACCTGACATTGTACAACAGACTACCAAGATGGTAAAGTTGATTCGAGATAAAATGAAGACTTCACAGAGTAGGAAAAAGAGTTACCATGATAAGAGGAGAAAAGATCTTGAGTTTCAAGAAGGAGACCATGTATTCTTAAGGGTTACTCCGGTGACCGGTGTTGGAAGGGCTTTGAAGTCGAGGAAACTTATTCCTAAGTTTATTGGGTCATATCGGATTTCGGCGAGAGTTGGACCTGTTGCTTATAGGATGGCGTTGCCACCGAAATTGTCAAGTTTGCATGATGTGTTTCATGTGTCACAACTTCAGGAGTATGTTTTGGATCCGTCACATGTAATACCAATGGATGAAGTTGAGGTAAGAGATAATCTTACGGTTGAAGCATTACCAGAACGAATCGATGATAGGGAGGTAAAGCAGTTGAGAGGCAAAGAGATTGTCCTAGTGCGAGTGGTTTGGGGAGGAGCTTCCGGTGGGCATATGACTTGAAAATTGGAAAGCAGGATGCGAGAGTCGTATCCAAACCTTTTTGCTTGAGGTAAGTTTTTGAGGACGAAAACCTTTTAAGTGGGGGAGAGTTGTAACGCCCCAAATTTATTTAAATATTTTATTGAGAATGTGTGTGTGTGAAGAATAATATATATTATCAAATATAATTGTGATATTAAATTATATTTTTGGTGGATAATTGTATTATTAGGTGTTAAATAAAATAAATGGAATAAATAAGAGATAAAGACAAGGTGGTCAATTGGTGAAATTAGTAAGGGTAAAAGGGGAAAATCATAAGTTGGGTATTAGGGGTTATGTTGGAATTAAGGAAAAGGAGAAAACATAATTGTATTTGGGAGAGAACAAGAACGATCGTGAAAGGTGTGAAGAGGAGAAGAAGAGGAAAAGGCTTATTCGGGAAGAAAATTTCGCGAATGAGAAGAATTCCTCAATGAAACCTAGGGTAAGGGTGAGATTCGTCCATCTTAAGGGTTTTATAATGGGAATTGGGTATGTTGAGAATTAGGGATTGAGATTGTGATGAATGGATGAAGAATTTCGTTGAATTAAGAGTTGTTTGTTGTTGTTGGTTGATTATTGTACGTATTAGATGATAAAATTGATGAATACTGGGAGTTCTGGTTGTGATTTGGTGATGGATGCGAGAAATTTCGTAGCAGGTTTGAGTGTTGAGACAAAGCTGCAATTCAAGAAATCGTAGAGTTTTCTTAGCAAGCTGGGTCTTGCTTAGCGAGAAGAGTCAGGGGGTTTGGCGCTTAGCGAGCTGTGGCCCTCTCTTAGCGAGCCATGGAGCATGAAAATTGATTTTTAAATTCTGTAAAATTACTGAAAAGTTATTCAAGGCTTATTAATGCCTAGGAACTGATGGGGTATAATTGAGGTAGTGAAATATGAGCTATACACTTAATTGTATTGATAATTAGTGTGAGTTGAATTTAAACATGATTGAGGTGTTCATTGTGGTTATTGTTGTCGTGATGATGTGTTTCATATGCTTAGTAATGATACGTGAGTATATGGCATGTTGTGTGTTGTGTTGTTATGATATAAGTTAAATTATATGATTATATGTTATGAAATGCATGATAATCGTGATGATGATAACTAGTAGTATATTGATTGATATTGCGATATGTGGTCGTTGTTGTTGAAGATGTATGATGTAGTTGTTGTGAGTATGCATGTATGTCATTGATTTTGCATAGTTGTTTAACATACCATGGTTGGGTATGTCATTGTTGTGATGTTGGTGTGGTCATGAAATAGGGATTGTACGTGGCCATGAAATAGGGGCCGAGGGTGTGATCATGAAATAAGGATCATAATGGACCATGAAAGAGGGGTCGAGAGTTTCGACGGGAATTGGATCTTGAAATAGAGATCAGATTATGATACCGCATGCATAGAGTCAAGTTGAGTCTCATTGCATAATTGTTATGGTCGTCGTATATGATGTTGTGGTTTATGTGTTGTTGTTGTATGTAATGTTTTTGAATAGTCATGGTGAGGAGCGGTGTAATTTTAGGATACTTATCTAATTCTTATTATATTAACTTTATGATGTAAGTATCTCACCCCTTCTGTTTGAATGTTACCCTCCCGTTGGTAACGCGCATGTGAGTAGGATAAGTCGAGTGGTGGTTAGTGAAGTCGGCGTACTTCTCGTCTTTAGGGTGTCGGCTCTGATACGTCGCTTTGGGAGTAGGGTCGACGTTACTTTTATTTGTTATTTCTTTTGTAAAACACTTTTTGTAATTGGAGTTAAATCATGTTGGTTTAAAATTTATTTCCGCTGCATGTTGAACAAATGTTTTGAAAACGTATCAGTGAGCCATTTATGAAGTTGATTGTGACACTCAAATAAAAGTTGAAAATATTACTCTGATTTTATAAATAACTTTGTGGGGTGATTTGGATTAGGATACATGTTATTACCCAACAGGTAATGACATGCATTTGAAACTTGAGTGCTAAGGTATCTAGTATTCATCTCCACATGGCTACAAATTATGACCTTTTAAGCTTGGATTCATCAGATTGAATCTCATCCTTGTTGTTTTGATCATTCTTTGGCTCATTGTGGGGGTTTTGGATCAAATCACTAATCCACTTAAATGTTGCAAAATAAAACTTCATTTCATGGCTTCACAATGATGATTCTCACATGCCAAAGGATAGGATTTTGAAGATTCTTGCATTATCTTGCAGGGATCATGTGATTCTACAAGATTGATATTGATCTTGTGTAGAAATAAGGTGTAGATATTGATCAAAAGTGATTCACATCTTGAGCACAAGTCAAAATATGTCTTCAAACTCAACTTCATGGAGGCTTCTTCCAAAATTCATATCTCATTGCTCAAGTAAGATAATTTGATGCTTTTGGATATTTTAGAAAGTTAAGATAATATACTTTAACTTTGATATATTGGGTTCTTCTTGATTCAATTTGGATCATGATGAAAAATGACCTCAAAGTTGCTAACTTTTAAGGATCAGAATATGGTGAAAATTTCTCTCAGGGTGTGTTTGGACGGAGCATTTTAAGGAGGGAAAGTAATTTTTTAGGGAATTTGAAATGACTTGACCAAAATCTATTATGTGTAGGGCTCGTAATGAACCGAACCAACTCGAAAATAGTTCGAAATTTGATTCGACAATTAAATTGTTGAACTAGGTTCATGAACCAAATGAGCCGAATATGAGCTAAACACTAAGTTTGTTTACTAAATGAGCTGAACTTGAACTATATATAGTTCAACTCGTTAGGTTCACGAGTCAACTCGATTATATATGAGATGAATTATATTGTCTTTAAGAATAAGTTTAAATATTTGCTCTAAATCTTAACCCTGTTTTTTTAATCTAACGATTTTAATTGATAATTTATATTCTCAAGAGAGCAAATTATTTCTATGAAAATTCATACAAATAGAATCAACATCATATAAATTTTAATCTTATAAAATTTATTTTATTTCTATATTTTTTATTTTAAAAAAAATATTAATTTAAAATGTCAATATATATATATATATATATATATATATATATATATATATATATATATATATATATATATATATATATATATATATATATATATATATATATATATAATAGACTTAAAAAAATTACTTTTAAGCCCGTGAAATAAGCGATTTGAACCTAACAAGATAAACTTAATGAGTTGAACCGAGATGTTCGTGAATTTCTAACAAGTCGAGTTTGAGATGAAAAAAAGTTTGTGAGGAACTCGAACTCATCAAATTCTTAACGAGTCGAGTTTGAGCTGAAAAAAAAGTTTGTGATGAACTCAAACTTGAACTCGAACTCAGCCAATTCTTAACGAGTTGAATTGAGCTGATGCAAGTTCGACTCGACTCGACTAATTTCTAGCCCTAATTGTGTGGATAAAAATATGGAGAATTGTTAAAATGATGTAAATTTACGGAGTATTTTATTTATCTTAAATTTAAGGAATTTAAAATGACACCAAAAAGTAAAGAATTTTAAATTACGTCTTAAGTATATATAATATAAATGTTAAATTATTTATTATTATTTTTTTAAAATTTGCAAGATGGTCATTATATTTTATGAAAATTTAAATTCAACCCCAAAATTCTCAAATAATTGCAAATTAATCCTTAATAATTTTCAAAATTTACAAATTGGTCCCTTTAAATTTTCAAAAATTGCAAATTGGTCCCTATTTTTCATATTTTAATTTTGATAAAAAATATTTAAAAATTATGAAAATGACCCCAATTTTTTTTTATAATGAATCATTTTAATACTTCATCCAAACAAAAGAATTTAAAAATGAATGAATTTCAATTGAATCATTTGAATTGCTTAGAATTTTAAATTTCCTAAAAATTATCAATTACGTCATCCAAACACACTCTAAGTGTTTTGACACTTTGACATAAATGTGACCTCAACTTCATGGTTTCATATATTTCAATTCTTGAATTTTTTGGGAATCAACCCTCAAGGACAAAGTTGTAGTATAATGTGAGATCTTCAATTTGAGCTTTGGAGCAAAGAAAATGGTTGCTTGGATCTCAAGTTATGACCTTGGGAAGATGGGTACTTTCAACTTAATTTTAAGGACTTAGTAATTTTTCCAATACCTTCATTTTTCCCCTTTTGCAAGTAACCTCAATTCTCTTGATTTTTCTTGATCAAATGCAACTTCCAACCATATTTTCTTGAATAATAGCCTACAAGACGTAATGTTGACCAAAATGTCAAACTTTGGTATTGTGTACCAGATAAAATTTGATTAGATGAATCCAAAATTCAAATTCAATGAATCAATCCTCTGGGCCAATTTGATCATATGAATGGACTTAAGAGGTGCATTTGAGGTCCTTGAATCATATCTTAAGGTATGAGATCCTCCTCAGATGAAAAAAAAATTAGTTGTGACCCTAGTTAGGTCAAAACCCTAGTTTTGGTGCACTGAGGACCTTGAGGCTTGACCAACTTGCAAATCACACACATTTTGTATTTGTAATGGGTTAGCGGTGCATAAAGACGCACACATACACACACACATATGAAATGATGAATGTTATGTAAATGATGCAAATGAGGTGGTATATTAGGGATAAAATATTAGGGTATGACACAACAAAAAAGATGAAGATTGTTTGAAAGCATCCTACGAGGAAGATAATCATGTGGTAACAAAGATATCATGTATGTAGTTATTTAAAATAAGTGTTAAGTTTATTTTCGAAAATGATAATATTAACAAGTGTAACTTAGAACTTAAATATTATATTGAGTTTCTAGAAAAGAGTAATGAATCGCTTAAGCACAAAATAACTAATATTAGAAACCCAGCTGGAACATGTGAGACTTATGTCTCGATGAAAAAGGAAGTGAAAGATTTGTATGAAATCCTAAGTAAATTTACAAAGGGGGGAAGAAAACCTTGACTTGATTCTATCAAGTCAAAGACATTCCTTAAACAAAAATAGATTAGGGTTTAAGTATGGTAGAACACATAATAAAGCATTTAATAGGAAGAAAGCAAATCGACCTATTCATAAATGTTCTCACAACAACATATATAGCCATTTATCGCCATTTTGTTTTGATAAATTGAGAGGGTATAAAGGTAATAACCCTCGACCTCTTAGAACCAAATATTATGCAGAACATAACCATATATTATGCAGAGCAGAATTTCAAAATACAAAAATTGTCAACAAAAAAATAGTACCCAATTTTATAACATTATGCAGTGTGTTACATAAAAAAACATGTTACATTGCTATATTACAATTAAAATACATCAAAACATATGTCACTACCTAAATCTATTGGTGATTCATTCTTTGACCTCTCCTTATTTGCTTCTCGTTCAATGTCACTTAATTTGGTGAACTCTTTCATCCTTTCTAGAAAGAAATCCGAACATGTTTCAGCATCTTGTGTGATATGTGTCGGCCACTCAATTGATGTTGTTGGTATAAGATATCCCAATTTTAAATAAACCTAAATAAAATGTTTTTTTAATATCTAACCAATACACATGATGCCTTTAAATGGATTTTGAGGTGACTTACTCCAAAATGGAAAGAATGTTTCCGAGAAACCATATCGTGTTAAATTAATACACACCTTATCACAAGCACTTGCTATAAGGTGTCCCAATTCTAAGAAGCGCATCCATTTTTCAAATGGAGTCAAACCCGTAAGACAAGGAACTAGAGCATTGATAATTGCATTTTAATTTGCTTTTTTCCCACATAGATTTATGTATGATTCCATATGTGTCGTTATCTCTTGTATAAGATGAAGACAAACAAATTGGTAGTCATCCCTCCTATATCATACAAACTCAAAACAACTTGAAAATCATTGTTGTCGTCACTTTCAATATCTACAATTTGCTCAATGTATTTGTGCAAGAAAATCGACATCTCTTTAATATGTTTGATTTTTGGTAATAGGGGTATAATAGACAGTTTTCTAATTTAAGAACCCTTGAAAACACTTCTTTGGGACCCTGGAGTCGGAAAATCCAGAAAATATGAGTCAGAATGTTCAAAGTATGAAGGAGATCATCTCTTGGAGTTGTCACTTTGTGTCAGTTTGACCTTTTTAAGGACACATTTTGTTTAAACCGGTTTTGACGATAGTTTCAAATCCATTGTTTTTGGATAGGAAATCTTCCTCAGTTTCTCTTTGATGAGTAATTTCATGATGTCATCAACTTTCATGAACCTCTCTTGGATCACTTCCCACTAGGTCATGATATATATATATATATATATATATATATATATATATATATATATATATATATATATATATATATATATATTATCATCCTTCATCACACCATCATCATCAAAACGGAACCTTTTCAAACGAATGCGAACTTCATCGATACATATTCCTTTTACAAGCTTCATCTTATTTGAAGTTAATCTAGCACATGGAAGACAATAAGTTTTCCTAAGTGTAAATCCACACTCCAAGCTATCTAAACCTCTTTTATCTACTCGTTTGGCTTCATGGAAAATAAAATTCAAAGCTTCCTGAGATATATTGTCAACCAATTATGAATAAAGGATGTTTTCTTTGAAGCGTATTTTAACATAATAATGCTCTGACCAAAAGATGTCAGTATCTTATTATGTTGGTTTTAGAGCATTTGGTCCACAACATCCTAATCTCGACAAAAAACCCTTTATTGTTTCCTAACCAATTCTTCAGTCTAGCATGTGCAGATTTAAATTTGTTAGTTATTGTATTGCCAAAGTGTCAAACCTGATCGGTCCATACACATATAATCTTCTCTTTTTTTACTTGATCCAGAATAGCCACCTCAACATATTTCAGCAAATTTGGATATTTTCTCTCTCTCTCTCTCTCTCTCTCTCTCTCTCTCTCACACACACACACACACACACACACACACACACACACACTTATGAAATGTAGAACAATGTCGACATATAATTATTACATGGAAGAATTTATCATAGAATTCCACACATTCATTATATTTTCCACCCCCACGTTTGACAAGTTTTCCATCTCCACGTTTGACTTGTTTCGTGCTAACCGTATGTTTTAATCAACTTCTCACATTTTTGGTTATGTGATACTTACAAAGTGACACGAACGATAGGAAACACCGTTGCAACTAAATTCATCAGTGTGGTGTCGGGATTAGTGAATATGACTTATGGCATTTTTTCTTGGTCCTTCATCATAGTCTTGAATATTTCTAAAGCTCGTGTAACGTTGTTCTCTCTTTCAAATTCCAAAAATGCAAAACCAGTTGAATATGTCATCTCCGTAGAAGTAACACCAACGATTTCTAGGAGTGGAAGTATATACTTGTTTGTTTTGTATGTTGACTCAATTATGAGCATGGAGGGAAAGGTGTTGAACAACTTGACGGAATCAGGATGACTCCAAAATATATCCCAAATGGTGACTTTATCCTTACAAACTTTGTACCTTGAAACATAGTGGTCATCATCCAAAAGCTTCAAGAGTTATTGCACATCAGATCTTGGTCCTCTTACGAAATTGTTGTCTCACGCATGCACATTGTATATTTGCTTGATATTTGAAACATTTAAAGTTATTTTTGGTTTCAAAGATGTGAGTACGTTTTTTGGCGCCACCATATTTAATGTCATGTCCGAAACAAGTTCTTTCTCCTTCGGTACAAGGCAACATTACAATGAGATGGCTTACTGGCTTGTCATCT
Source organism: Lathyrus aphaca (assembly GCA_963966055.1). Taxonomy (NCBI): domain Eukaryota; kingdom Viridiplantae; phylum Streptophyta; class Magnoliopsida; order Fabales; family Fabaceae; genus Lathyrus; species Lathyrus aphaca. The sequence continues at coordinate 679,104,431 of OZ014519.1, read as the reverse complement.
TAGGCATGATTATGTATAGCGGAAATCACGTTAAATTTCCATGTCTTATCCTCCATATGGTATCCGCATAATTTAAATGGACATTCACATTTCCTCGATCCAGTGTCATCTTGTTTCTACTTTCTAATATTTGGTCGGTATGTGCCACTTCTTTCGCATATCATTGTTAAAATTATTGTTTTCTATCCAAACCATTATTGGACCTTCCAATTACAATGCAAAACCTCAATTTTTTAGTCTCCATATGGACCCATTGTAACATATGCTCACAAACAATAAATACTTCTTTATTTGTAAATTATGCACCAAAAATCTATCTCGACAACAACTAGTCGAGCACCCAGTTTAATATCATCATTCACTTCACCCGGCTTAACATGATCATTCACTTCATCCGGTTTAACTTCATGCTTCACTTTGACCGGTTGAATATCAACACTCACAATAACTTTAGGAAACGTATTCGGGTGCACCATATCTAGCTATTACCACCAATAATAGGAAAAATAGTGTTAAAAATCAAACTAACAAGAAAATTCAGAGATGCACATTGTGTAACATCCTAATTTTCAATACCTTAAATAATATATCCGATTATATCTGAGATTTTAACATCGTTAATTATTACAAACTAAACATCGAAACTAACACCTATCATAATTAATTTATCAATTAATTACTCTTTATTTTTATTAATAATATTATTATTCGATTAAATATCATTGTTTCATTTTACAAACTGAACTTTAAAATCAGTAAATAAAATACTTAATTTAAAGTTAATTAATTAGCCGTATTATTATTATTATTATTATTATTATTATTATTATTATTATTATTATTATTATTATTATTATTATTATTATTATTATTATTATTATTATTATTGTTTTTGTGTTTTTGTTATTATTATTATTTTACACTATTTAGAAATAAAAAAAATTGAATCAATTGTAAAGTTGTTCCCGTTTATAAATATTAATTTTATTTTACACTATTTAGCAATAAAAAAATTGAATCAACTGTAAAGTTGTTTCCGTTTATAATTATTAATTTTGTTTTACACTATTTAGAAATTAAAAAAATTGAATCAATTGTAAAGTTGTTCCCATTTATAAATATTAATTTTATTTTACACTATTTAGAAATAAAAAAAAATTGAATCAACTGTAAAGTTGTTCCCGTTTATAAATATTAATTTTATTTTACACTTTTTAGAAATAAAAAAATTGAATCAATTGTAAAGTTGTTCCTGTTTATAAATATTAATTTTATTTTACACTATTTAGAAATAAAAAATTGAATCAATTGTAAAGTTGTTCCCGTTTATAAATATTAATTTTATTTTACACTATTTAGAGGTAGTATAGGTAGAATGAGAATTATTGTATAAAAAGTAATATTGATTAACTTTTTTGATATGTGTAAAAAATAAAAAAAGTGACACTTAAAAAGAAACTGAGAGAAGTATTAATTTTAGAGGGCTGATTCACACTCTCTTATCTAAGAAAATATATAGATTTGGATCTGACAACATCAGCTACTGCAATTGCAGTCTATCCCTTCAATTCAATAGTTAAAGAGTAATAAATAGTTTATCCCATCATGCACTCTCCCTTGTTTAATTCATACTAAATACTAAAACGCATATATATATATATATATATATATATATATATATATATATATATATATATATATATATATATATATATATATATATATATATATATATATATATATATATATATATATATATGCTCATATAAATACTAAAACTGATATAAATTCATATACTAAATACTAAAACTCATAAGCATATATATATTTGTATGAATAATGCATTTTTTTAATATAAGAGATTTAAATAGTATATACAAACAAACAAAATTTGAGAAAAATATATACAAAATAATAATAATAATAAATAATAATAATAATAATTATTATTATTAATAAAATGTCAAATTGTCTTGAAAACTTTAAAATTAATTGTATATGAATAGACAATACCAATTATAAATTATTAATTACAATTTAAATTTTAAATATATAATAGACTAAAAATATAACAACTTGGATTAAAAAAATAGATTTTTTTCAGTAAAAAGTTTGGTACCACATATTTGTAACTTGAAATTAAACTTAAATTATTAGATTTAAAAAAGAATATAAAAATTAGAATCAATTATAATTTATCCAGTTTTCGGCATTGGTCATAATCATGTAGAGCATAATGTTTATGCATATCTGGTTGTTGACAACATCGAAGACGATATCAGGAAGTTGCAACAGATTTTAAACAATGTTTTGTCGGAGGATCAGAAGGTAGATAGTTTGATTTGGCGTGTAGAGGGCGATGCGTGGTTTTTTGTCAGCTCTTTCTATAAGAAGATTTATCAAACGCGCATTGTTGTTGGCCCGACACAAAGATACGATATGGCTTATTGGATGTTGTAGGAAGTAGCGGCACCGACGAAAATCAAAACATTTAGATGGAGGTGTCTTTCGAACAAGCTCCCTACTAAAGATAGTTTAATCATTAAGGGAGTTCCTATTCCGTCAAATAATATGTATTGCGTCTTGTGCAAAGCTCATCCGGAAACGCTACACTACATTCTTTGGAAGTATTCGGTTTCTAGCTTGGTTTGGGATGAGGTATGGGAGTGGTTAGGAGGAGGTATTCTTGGTCGTGGAAACAACGATATGGAAAGCTTTTTAGTATGGCATTCGTATTGTAGATCTAAGCGTATGAAATGGGTAGCGAAAGTTTAGTATGGTTGGCCGTCGTTTGGGGTATTTGGAAGCAAAGGAACGATATTATTTTTAAGAAAGCAGAGTGGACCGTTTTGGATATTGTATGGAAAATTAAGTTTCATTTGTGGCGGTGGTCGCTTATAGGTGAAATTGCTAAGCCCAATTGCAATTTATATGAATTCAACAAAAATCCATTGTTGTAGTTGTCTTAAATGATAATTGGTAGGTAATTTCTTTTTGTTAAGTGATGTATCGTCTCTGTTGTAATCAGGTTGAGTACCTTTGATACTCTCATCAATATACTTCTTGCTTACAAAAAAAATAAATATATTTAATGTCTCAAGTTTGACATGAGTATGAAGTGAAAAGCACTTTGAAAAATAAAGAACACAACATATAAATTTGGTTTAGAATTAAAATGCATGCAAGTAATAATTAATATATTAATACATTAATACATTAATACATTAATTTTATTTTATGTATAGTAGTGTCACAAGAAAACGTGTGTCAGTGGTTTTTAACAGTGTGACAGAAGGTGAGAGAGACTAATGACTAGGGGTGTTCAAAACCAAACCAACCCAATAGAAAACCGCAAACCAAACCAAACCAAACCAAACCAAACCAAAACCGCAAAAACCGCACTTCGTTCGAATGTATTTGGGCCATTTTTTAACAAAATCGCGCTATTCTGTTTGGTTTGCGGTTTGTATTTTGCAAACCGAACTAAACCAAATCAAACCGCATTATGTTACATCCCAAACTTCACTTATCCCACCTCCAACCCAAAACTCAAACCTATTATGCCTTAACCATACAAATATTCTCTTACTCACGCTTAGAGTTTTAGTTTCAACCTTCTCAAATCTCTTCGAGTAGTGATCGTACCTGGAGATCAGGATCCGATACGGCTGGCTTCGAGAGCTGATGAAAGACGGCCGGTGAGGAGAGAAAGAGGGTGTACCTGCAAGGCACTCCAATGCTAAAGTAAGTACCCGAGCAAAGAGTGAGCAAGTACGAGATAAAAGTCAGAGAATTGAATACCTGACCCTCCCCAATGAGAGGGTTTATATAAGGGGCTAAATGGAAGATTATTGGTCCATATTGTGAGGCGCGGATCGAGGAATCCGTAAAAATAGGTAACTGTCAAAACTAGCTGTTGGAGAATTTTGTCGTGGTCGGTGTGCCTGTGGTCGACAGAGACCACTACTCTCAGGTCTGCTCGACGTCGAGCACTTCTATTGAGTTGGTTTGCTTGGCCCAATTGTGGGAATTGGGCCAGTCCAGAACAGGAGCCCCCCAAGTTATTGCTCGTGCAGAAGAGCAGTGACTTAGTAATGATTTCGTGCTCGAGGGCGAGCAGTGTCAAAGCCAGGAATTTACGCTGTCGATCCTCGAGGAACGGGCAGCCGGTACGTTGCCCGACGGGAGAATGTGAAACGAAAAGCTGGAATATTTGGGAATTCGCGCTTATTAATGATTTGACGGCTAACCTAGGGGCTAGCATGTAGGGGTCACGCGTGCTTGCACGAGTTTTCCCTCTTATAAATAGGGTTCTCAGGCCCCATTCTGAACTTTTCGCTTCATCTTCTTCTCCGACGCCTTGCTAGTTCAACTCCCACCGCTCCCAGCCGTCGACCACCGCATCTCCTTGCCGACCACCATTTCCAGAATGCATATCTTCTGCAAAAATGTCTTCCCAAGCGCAAGGTACGGTTCCTTTTCGCTGTTTTAGGTGTTTATAGCTTAGGTATCGTAGAAACGCATGTGGTATAGGATAGTTTTAACGGTAGTCTTAGATTTAGAACCAGTAAACTTTAGGACTTCTGCCACCGTAGTCGGTCGGCTGTAAACCCTAACTCATGGTCGACATAGGTGTTGGTCGACCTTGACTTGGGATCTGACAAGTATTTAGGTTAGATCCCGTAATTCATGACGTTGGGCGTAAGCCATTGCTCCGAGCGATGGTCAGCCAGGGCTACAGCTCGGGACCCAGTCATTGAGCTGATGCGCGCCCTTTCACTTGTCGAGCGGTGGAATGGTGGATTTGATATTCTTAATCGAATTCACTGACGCCTTTCCTCTGCTTTTCAGGTGAAAACTCGCTCGTGGATCCATTAGACGTGTCTTCGGAAGAGACGTCATCGGAAGATTCAGGATCTTCTGCGTCAGTCCCCTCTGGTTCCGGGAGTTCCTCAGGAGATTCGGGCACGAGTATTGCAGAAGAAGGAGCATCAACAGATTTGCCCCAGTGTCCCGAACAGATGAAGATCTCGCCCGAAGAATGGGTGGTGGAGGATCTGTTGGACAAGGTGTCCTCATTTTCAAGACCTCGAACGGAGCCGCTGCCTGTCGTCGGCGACCCTGCTGATTGGGTCGTAACTTGCCCGGGAGACGACGACCGCATCTTCTCAGATTTCAGAGGTCGGGCGTTCTCTATATATGAATATGCAATCTCGGTCCTGGGGTAACTTTTCCCTTCAGTGACTTTGTGAGTGTCGTGCTCGGGCACCTATGCGTTGCTCCTTCCCAGCTGCATCCCAATTCATACGCGTTCCTGAAGGCGTTTGAGATGACGTGTGCCCATCTGGGTGTTGGTGCTACGCTTCCTCTGTTTTTCCGTCTGTTCTCCCTGCAGCGCCAAGTCGGGCGAGGAACTGATCGGAAGGGGTTCGTGTCTTTCAAACAGAGGACGGAAATTTTCAAGGCCCATTCAGAATCTATTCGAGCCTTTAAAACTGACTACTTTCTGATCAAACCCGCGAGCACGGTGGCCGTGAGGGCGATGAGCTTTTTAGGGATAGACACCGACGAGAATGACGAACCCAAGCTCGACGATCAAGGGCAGGTGATCCCGAGGAGGCTTTGGCTGTTCCCCTTTTCCTGGAGTTACGCTCATTATGAGAAACTTGTTGGTGAGCTCGTCCAGGTGGGGGACTCTTTGAACGACGACGACGCGGTCAGTTTCGAAGCCTTCAGAAGATTGATAGCGTATTTCACTCCGACCCCCTACTGGACGGAGAGGGAAAAGTTATGCTTGAGCAGGATGGGGGGGATGCTGTGGAGCGTCCCTTGATCGATGTTACCGAATTGCTGGCCTGCAATACCGGGCAAGAAGTGTCCAACTTCTTTGGTATCTGTTTAATTCTATTAGTCATATCTTTGATTTAATTTTTCGTCCATCGGAGGACAGTTTTCTATATTTTAAATGCTAAGTGTTTGTTGTGCGTTTTTGCACTTGATCGGATGTGATTTAATGTGCACGGGGTTTGTTTGTGTTCTATTGGTTTGGGGGACCAAGTAGATTCTGGAGATTTTACTCCTGGTCGGTGCCCGGGCTAAGGTATTAGTCCGGGCTCCTCAGCTTGAACGTCCCATCGCGAGCTGGGGTTCTGCTTGGTCGTGGTACTTAGGCGACATCAGAATCGTTTGAGTATCCGTCCGTGTGGCAAGTTTCTCTTTCCCTCGAAAGGAGATCCTGCTTGATTATGTCATTTTTGGGTTGTCGTGCTTGTACCTAGGCACACAGTCTTCAGTCGGTCCTTTCGCTCCTCGCTTGAGAGTTGAGCCAGGCGACTTTGTGATTTAGCTGTAATATTGCTTGAGTTTCTCGGCGTTCCAAGGCCGAGCAAGCTCTTCCCCATGTAAATTTTCTAAATAATAGGCTCCGTTTTCGGTTTTTGCTCGAACGCGATACGAGCCCTCCCAGTTGGGTGTAAACTTTCCCTCGCGGGGATCCCTGTGATTTCTTCTGAGAACAAGACTGCCTACCTCGAACGTTCGTCATATGACTTTAGAATCATACCGAGCGACTATTTTCTGTTTGAGAATGGTTTCTTGAAGAGCAGCTTCTGATCGAACTTCTTCTATCAGGTCGATCTCGTCCCTCAAAGCCTCGGAGTTTGTGTCTTGGTCCATAGGGGATTCTGTGCGTCTGGATAGGACGTGCATTTCTATAGGGATCACTGCCTCGGTTCCATACGCTAATCGGAATGGGGATTCCCCGGTTGTTGAGTGGGGCGTGGTCCTATATGCCCCTAGTACGCTGTGTAGCTCCTCGACCCAGTGCTTTTTATGCTCATCCAGTCTTCGTTTCAAACCTCTTAGGATTACCCTATTCGCGGCCTCTGCTTGCCCGTTAGTTTAAGGGTGCTCGACCGAAGCGAAATGTTGTTTCGTTCCTATTGATGCGACGAATTATTTGAAGTGTTTATCCATGAACTGAGTGCCGTTGTCGGTCACGATGGCGAGCGGTACCCCGAACCGGGCGAGGATGTTTCTCTTGAAGAAACGTAGTATGTTGAGCGCAGTGATTTTGGCTAAGGCCTCAGCTTCTATCCACTTGGTGAAATAGTCGACGCCCACTATTAAGTATTTATTTTGACCGGACCCGACGACGAATGGTCCTAAGATATCCATCCCCCACCATGCGAATGGCCAAGGAGATGACAATGATTTTAACTCGGATGGGGGTGCTACGTGCACATCCCCGTGTCGTTGGCATGTGTCGCACCTTTTCACGTGCTCCTTTGCATAGTGTTGGAGTGTGGGCCAATAGTATCCTGCCCGAAGAATTTTTCGAGCCAACGACTGTCCGCCAGGATGTTGCGTGTTGATTCCTTCATGTACTTCTCTTAGTACGTGCAAGACGTTTTCTTCTTCTACGCACCTGAGGAGGGGCGTAGAGAATCCTCGACGATACATACGTCCACCTACTAGAGAATATAAGCATGCCCTTCGTCGTATGGTACTGGCCGCTTTTGGGTCGGTCGGTAATTCTCCCTTAGTTAGGTAGTTAAATACTGGGGTCATCCAGCGGCTCGTGTCGCCCACGAGGTTAATGTCTACGTGGACCGATGATTGCCCAATGCTAGGTCGGGGAAGCATTTTCTGTATGACAGATTTGTTGTTTCCTTTCCTTTTAGTGCTCGCCAATTTGGAAAGGATGTCGGCACGGATGTTGTTCTCTCGCGGGACGTGTTTGACTTCCACATTTTTGAATCGTTTCAGCTCGCCTTTTACGAGGGCCAGATATTCTGCCATGTTATCGTTTTTGGCTTGAAAGTCTCCCCGGACTTGGCTCGCGACCAACTGAGAATCCGTGCAGATTGTGATCTCCTCTGCTTCCAAATCGGTCGCGAGTCGTATGCCCGCTAGAAAAGCTTCGTATTCTGCTTGGTTGTTGGAAGTGGGGAAAGATAAGGTTAGGGATACTTTGATGAAGTTTCCCTCTTCGTTCTCCAAGATAACCCCAGCTCAGCTACCTGCTGGGCCGGATGCTCCGTCCACGAAAATAATCCACCTAGAGGATGATTTCGGCTCTTGCTTAGTGAAAGTAAGTTCAGCCACGAAGTCGGCCAGCGCTTGAGCTTTGAGGGCTTGTCTTCCCTCAAATTTGACGTCAAATTCGGATAGTTCCAACGACCATTTTAGCATTCGTCCGGCCATGTCTGGTCGACCGAGCAATTGTCTTATGGGTTGATCGGTTCTTACGATGATGGTGTGAGCCAGGAAATAATGGCGTAGCCTTCTGGCTGCGAGAAGGAGGGCCAAAGCCACCTTTTCTATCTGGAGATATCGAATTTCCGGGCCATGGAGTGCTTTACTTGTAAAATAAACAGGCTTTTGCCCCTCGGGTAGGTCGCGCACGAGTGTCGCGCTTACTGCCTCGTTTGCAACGGCGAGGTAGAGATAAAGTACCTCCCCCTCTTCGGGTCTAGACAAGACTGGGGGCTCACTTAGTGCCTTTTTTAGGTGGGACAACGCTAGCTCGCACTCCTCTGTCCATTCGAAAGTTGCCTCTTTGCGGAGGAGCTTGTAAAAGGGGAGAGCGTGTTGAGCGGATTTCGCTACAAACCGAGCGAGGGAGGTGAGGACCCCGTTTAGTGACTGTATGGATTTTTTAGAAGTAGGAGTCGGGAGTTCCACGAACTCCCGACATTTGTCGGGGTTGGCCTCGATGCCTCGTTCGGTCAGGTAGAATCCGAGGAACTTCCCTGCTCGGACCCGAAACATGCATTTCTCAGGGTTGAAACGCATTTTGCATTTTCGTGCCTGATCGAATACTTTTCGTAAGTGGGACGCGTGGTCCGTTTCTTGTTGAGAATTGACGATCATGTCGTCCATGTATACTTCAAGCATATCCCCGATTTCTACTCGGAAAACTTTATTCATCATGTGCTGATATGTCGCGCCCGCGTTTTTCAGACCGAAGGGCATGACGTTGTAAAAGTAATTGCCCGATTCGGTCATGAAGGCCGTGTATTTTTTGTCAGACACGGCCATGGGTATTTGATTATACCCTGAGTAGGTGTCCATGAAGGACAATAGCTTGAAGCCGGACGAATTCTCGACCAATTTATCAATGTTAGGTAAAGGGTATGCATCTTTCGGGCATGCCCGGTTGAGATCGATATAGTCAATTCACATTCTCCACTTTCCATTAGATTTTTTCACAAGTACAACATTTGAGAGCCAGGTTGTGTACCTGTCCTCGGTTACAAATTTAGCCTCTAGGAGGTCTTTAACAACAGATTCAGCTGCTTCAGTTTTTTCGGTCGACTGCTTCCTTCTGCTTTGAGCGACTGCCTTGTGTGTTGGGTCAATGGAGAGGTGATGGCAGGCTGTCTCGGGGTCGAGTCCCGGCATCTCTGCAGCGCTCCAGGCAAATAGATCTGCGTTCCCTCTGAGGCAAGCTTACAACTGTCGCTTCACCAAGTCGGGCAATGTGCCCCGATTTTAACGCACCGAGCTGGGTCCTCTCCCAGGGGGATCAACTCGAACTCTCCATCTGGGATTGGTCGGGATAGTGAATCTGTTGGCCTTTGGACGCCCTCGCTATTGTCCAAGAATCTGCAGTCCAGGTCGATTGAGTCCACCTGAGGGAAAGCCCTAGGAACATCTGGTGAATTTGATGTCGAAGGATTCGGTTGGTATGATATTGAGCTAAGACCCTTCGATATTGCCTCGAAACACCTGTGAGCAGCGTCGACGTCTCCGTGTAGTGTGGCGACCTTACCTGAAGTAGTGTAGTACTTCATCTTCAGGTGGACGGTGGATGGCACGACGATTAGCTCGGCTAGTGTTGGTCGTCATAGGATGCATTGGTACATCGACGGGCAGTCCACGACTAGGAACTGGACTCTGACCGTCTTGGCTGTCTCACCTGCTCCGAAGGTGACAAATAGATCAACATAGCCCCATGGTCGGGAAACTGCTCCGTTGAAACCCTGCAGGTCTGATCCGACGTACGGAGTCAAGTGTGTCTCGTTCAGCTGGAGTGTCGAAAACAGCTAGGAGTACATAATGTCGCAGGAGCTGCTCTGGTCCACCAGGATTCTCCTCACATCGAAATTTTCCATGCGTGCCCGGATGAGCAAAGGAATGCTGGCGTTGGGTGCCCCTCCCAGGAGTTCTTCTTGGTAAAAGGCAAGGGGTACAAAGCCCTCCCTTGGTGGGTCCAGGGTGGCGTTTTGCGCGGGTCACTTTGCAATCAGTTGGTCGAATTTCCGTTTCACGGATCCGACCGTGATCTTATTGAACCCTCCTCCCGAGATAACCATTGCGGAAGGAAAGGTTTTCCATGGACTATGGGAGGAGAGGTACCCCGGACTCTCTGTGTGATCCGGTAGGAAGAAATCTTCCGGGCGATAAATGCTTAGGGCAACCTGCATGTTCGCATCCGCAGGGATGGGTATGGCCTCTTCGACTTTTTGAGTCTCCTGCGCTTCTTGTCGAGGAGTGTCCCTGGATTTGGTGAACTGTTTAAGGTGCCCGTCCTTGATGAGAATTTCGATTGCATCCTTGAGATGGATGCAGTCTTCTGTGTTGTGGCCATGACTCTTGTGGAATCTGCAATATTTCGTTTTATCCGTGCCCGGTTTGCTGGGTTGTTGCTTTGGAAAACGTACCCCTGCTTGCCTGAACTCCGAGTTGGCACACTCGGACAAAATTTTCTCCCTGGAGGCCAGGAGAGGGGTGTATTCGTGGAACCTACCGACGGGTCCTCGGTGCTCCCGTGGTTCACGGGAGCGATCGTCCTTTCTTTTGTCTCCTCCCCGACGAGATGTCGAGGGCTCATCGACTCGGTTGGGCTTAGCATCTTCACGACGTCGAGCGTCTCTTACCGAGCTGGCTGCTTGTTTTTCCTCATACTGGATGTAGGCTTGGGCTTTCAGTAAGAACGCGTCGATGGTGGCAGGGGTCTCGATGCCGACCACTCGGTGAAAATCTGTCGACGGGCGCAATCCTCGTTCCAGCAAATATTTATTCATGTCGTCGGTCGTGGATACTTGGACCGCCTCTTTATTGAACCTTTCGATGTAAGTTCGTAAAGGTTCGTCTTTCCCCTGAATGATCGCTTCGAGCGAAGCTTCTGTCTTCGGATGCCGCCTTGTTGCGGTGAAGTGCCTGGAGAACGTGCGTCCAAGTTGTTTCCAGGAGGTGATGGACTCAGCCTCGAGGCTTTTGTACCATGTCATCGCTCCTTTCCTCAGCGTCGTAGGAAAAAGGCGACATTTGATTGCTCCCGCACTCCTCGGTAATCGAGAAGCGCATCGATATTCTCGATATGCTCGTCTGGATCTGTGGTTCCGTCGTACGAGCCTAGCGGTGGGGGCTTCTCTAAACCTCTTGGGAGTTTAGCTGCCATGATTTCAGACGAGAGGGGACCCCGAGCATCCTCATCGTCACTAGAGTTGAATGAAGGAGACCTGTGAGCGTGTTTCTTCGTTCGCAGGGGGGAGGCGGATCTTGATCTGCTCCTTCTTGATTTTCTTGGGGGAGAAGATCGTGGGGAGTAGGGATGGCAAAACGGGTCGAGGCCCGCCGGGCCGGCCCGCCAACCGCCAAAAAATAGCGGGCTGGGCATGGATTTTGGGTCCGCCTACCCATTTTGTCCGCCCCGCCAAAGCAAAAAACCCTGCAGGAGGAATCCATAATGGGGCGGGGTTGGCCCGCCAACCCATTAAAAAAAATTAAAAAATAACTACTTAGATTTAAAAATATCATGGCCCATTTTGAAAGAAAAAAGTAACTCAATAATTTATTTGACCTAATTTTCTCTCATTCTTCACATTCAGTCAGTATTCACGTGTTGCCTCCTCTCTTCTCTGCTACAAAATCAAACTCTCCAGAAAACTCCTTTCACTTCTCAAATCATTATCCCTCTATTTGCATCACTCTCTCTGTCTCAAATATCAGTTATTTCCCTTTCTCTGCTGAAATTGTACAAGTTGTTTGCAGAATATTCTATTTCTTCTTTTAATGCATCAAGTACTCCTCTTACTACCTCTTCAACTATGCCAACTGAGCCAAGCCTATTTGATGTAAGTTTGTTGTTCATGATTCACTAATTGTTTTTTTTTCAAATAATATGAAGCATGATTTACTAATTGGTTTTATTTAACTTTATGTTATTTTTCAATGTTATAATTTTAGGAAATTAGATTGGGTAGACAACAATCTAGTAAGGCTAAAAGAAATGGTCAAAGTCAACTTGACATGTATTTGGAAGAGCCGGCATTGGATCTTGATTACACAGAACATTTAGATGTACTACAATGGTGGAAGAACACTAGACAAAAATTTCCCGAACTTTCAGTAATGGCTCGAGACTTGTTAAGCATTCCTATTACCACTGTTGCATCAGAGTCTTCCTTTAGTATTGGTTCTAGAGTGCTTAACAAGTATAGAAATCAACTATTGTCTGAAAACGTTGAAGCATTGATTTGTTCTCGCAATTGGTTGCATGCCTTTGATGATGGTAATTTTTTTAAGTATGAATATATTTATCTAATTTTTTAAATATATTATTTAGTAACCATTGAATTTATTTCATTGTTTTGTATTGTAGATGGAAATGATGATGACAATGAAGATGAAAAAGAGGGTCCAACTTGTTCTAAGAGTGCATCTAATATTCTTGACCTTGATGATTAGGATTTAAATTTTAGAATGCTTCCTCTTGTTTTATTAGACAATATTAAAATTATTATGGTTTTGGTTGGTTGAACTTAAACTTTGATGTTGTACTTAATACTTATTATGATTTTGGTTGGTTGAACTTAAACTTTGGTTGTTGATGGTAAAGTTCATGTATTTCTTAATGTATATCTAAATATTGGTTTGATAACTAAATGTTTCTTGATGCTTTCTTATTGAAATTTAAAAAATAAAGCATTTTAATTTATTCAAATAGAAAAAAAAATAAAAATAAAAAATATGGCGGGCTGGCCCGCCGCCCGCCAACCCGCCACCTTGACGGGGCGGGCTAGAATTTCATGCCCATTTCACCTTGGCGGGCATGCCCACCCCTCTCTTTTTTTGGCGGGCTTTTGGCAGGGCTGGGCGGGGCGGGCGGCCCGTTTAGCCATCCCTAGTGGGGAGGACTGGCGAAGACGCTTGTCGCCCGTTGATTCGTCAGCGTGCCCTTTTCTCTTCTTCCTGGCGGGGGAGGGAGTGTGCCTTCTTTGGGGTCTCGCGGGAGACGGTGGTCGACGAGAATTACCTTCGAGACGGGAGATTTTCTCGCCATGGGCGAGGAGCAGCAGGTTTGTCTGATTCAGGATTTCGGCCAGTGCGGCGAAATCCGATCCTGAAGGAGTCGAGGGAAAAAGTGTTTCCGGGCGACTTTCCAGAGGTTGATCACGATGGGGCGAAGGCGATGCTGTCCTCCCGTCCGAGTGATCTTGCACAGTTTCCTCGTGCGGAGGAGGATGAATGTTGCTCTCACGTTGCGTGAGAATTATGCCATCATTTGATCGGTTCTCTTGGTTGTCCCGAGCAGCCATGGATCTTGTTAAAACTTTGGTTCTTTGAAGATTTTGAAAGAAGAACAGGGAAATCAGTTTCCCACAGACGGCGCCACCTGATCGTACCTGGAGATCAGGATCCGATACGGCTGGCTTCGAGAGCTGTTGAAAGACGGTCGGTGAGGAGAGAAAGGGGGTGTACCTGCAAGGCACTCCAATGCTAAAGTAAGTACCCGAGCTAAGAGTGAGCAAGTACGAGATAAAAGTCAGAGAATTGAATACCTGACCCTCCCCAATGAGAGGGTTTATATAAGGGGCTAAATGGAAGATTATTGGTCCATATTGTGAGGCGCGGATCGAGGAATCCGTAAAAATAGGTAACGGTCAAAACTAGCCGTTGGAGAATTTTGTCGTGGTCGGTGTGCTTGTGGTCGACAGAGACCACTATTCTCAGTTCTGCTCGACGTCGAGCACTTCTATTGAGTTGGTTTGCTTGGCCCAATTGTGGGAATTGGGCCAGTCCAGAACAAGTAGTATCACACATTCTTCTCATCATATTTGCTATGTACATCTCATCTCTTCTACTCTAATCTCTCTTATCTTATGTTCTTTATTTTTCATCTTTATCTTCTCCTTTTTATATATTATTGTTTTCTCTTCCAATTACGTTTTTATCACATCTTTCTTCTATAGTATCGCATATCTTATGATCTTTCTTTTTCATCTATTCTAATCTTTCCTCTCCTCCGTTTTTTCTTTTATTGTAATATTTTTAATATTGTTTTATACTACTATTTTATGTTTTTTATTTCACTTTTGTCTAATCTTATTTTTGTATATTGGATAAGAAGTTATTGTCTAAATATGATGAGTTTTGTTGCTATTTGATAATGTATGAATGACTAAATATAAAATCATGTTGTTCTCTATAGGTGTATGCATGACTCAGATCCTGAAGTCGCCTGCCACTAGTTAGCTTTAGACCGGGCGATTAAGCCCTTAGTACAGCGTAGGCGCAAACAGTCCCCCGAGAAAGCGGAGGATGCCGAACGAGCTGTAAAAGACCTCTTAGAGAATTTTTTTATTTCTGAAGCCCAATACACAACCTGGCTCTCTAATGTAGTCCTCGTTAAGAAAAATAATGGAAAATGGCGTATGTGTGTTGACTATACCGGTCTTAATAGGGCTTGCCCCAAAGATGTGTTTCCTCTCCCTAACATAGATAAACTAGTCGACAACTCTGCAGGTTTCAAAATCTTGTCCTTCATGGACGCATATAGTGGATATAATCAAATCCCTATGTCGGACGCGGACAAGAGACACACGACATTCATGACCCCGACGGGAAATTACTATTACAACGTAATGCCCTTCGAGCTAAAGAATGTCGGGGCCACATACCAACGCATGATGAACAAAATCTTTCGAGGAGAAATCGAAGACATGCTCGAAGTATACATGGACGACATGATCGTCAAATCACACGAGGAGACTGATCACGCACGACACCTTCGCCAGGTCTTCGAGCGGGCGCGACAATGCAAAATGAGGTTTAACCCTGAAAAGTGCACATTCGGTGTCCGGGCAGGAAAATTCCTCGGCTTCTATTTCACTGAACCGGGAATCGAGGCCAATCCCAAGAAATGTCGGGCATTCTCGGAATTTTCGACCCCGGAGTCTAAAAAATCCATTCAATCCCTCAACGGGATGCTCGCCCTCCTCCGAAAAGAGGCCACCTTCGAATGGACCGACGAGTGAGAACGGGCACTGCTCCATATGAAGAAGGCACTCTCCGAGCCCCCGGTCCTGTCCCGACCACTGGAAAGGGAGCCCTGTACTTATATCTGTCTGTGGCGACCGAGGCCGTCAGCGCCGCGCTCATCAGAGAAACCAACAAAGGACAAAAGCCTATATACTTCACGAGCAAAGCACTCCAAGGCCCCGAGCTCAGATACCAACAAATCGAAAAGGTCGCACTAGCCCTCATAAACGCCGCGAGAAAATTATGTCACTACTTCCTCGCCCACACGGTCAAGGTGAGAACCGATCAACCAATAAAACAACTCCTTGGTCGACCAAACATGGCTGGCAGAATGTTGAAATGGTCACTGGAACTTTCTGAATTCGACATCCAATACGAGAGCAGGAAAGCTCTGAAAGCTCAGGCCCTGGCCGACTTCGTCGCTGAAATGACGCACAATCCAAAGCTAGCGGACAACGCCAACAAATGGACGATCTTCGTCGATGGTGCCTCTAGCCTGACTGGAAGCGGTGCAGGAATCATCCTCGAAAACAAAGACGGAATCCTGATCGAGATCTCATTGGCATTAGCCTTCCCAACCTCCAACAACCAAGCCAAGTACGAAGCTTTCCTCGCCAGTCTAAGATTAGCCGAAGACCTAGGAGCAAAGGAAGTAAATATATAGACAGACTCCCAACTCGTGGCATCACAAGTATGGGGGGAATACCAGGCCAAGAACGGCAACCTCATCGAATATTTGTCATTGGTAAAGGAAAAACTCGAAAATTCGAGAAGTGGGAGGTCCAACACGTGCCCCGCGAACATAACATGCGGGCGGACATCCTATCGAAACTCGCGAGCATGTGGAAGAAAGGAGGAAACAAATCAGTAATCCAGGAAATCCTTCCTCGACCTAGCACCGAAAGGCCTCCGCCCCCGTGTTGCACCCCAAAATTTGCCCTCACCTAGACAAGACATTGTGTACTAAGGTATCTCAAGAGGTTCACAAGGTTCACAAGATTCACAAGGTATATCAATAGGTTCACAAGGTTCACAATATTCACAAGGTATCTCAAGAGGTTCACAAGGTTCACAATTAGTCAAAAAGTTTGACAATTCCCTTAGACAATGCATCCTCCTAAGTAATGCATCTTAAACTAGGGTTTTGGATTTCATCAGGCTAAATGGACTTCCAAGGCTTCAAGTGAGCTTCATAGCATCCTATATGTCTTCAAGAATCCCTATGTCAAGTTTCAAGGCTTTCCCAAAAGGTTTGCTCAGTCAAATGATCAAATAGGCTAAAATCAATCAAAGTGATTAAAAAGTCAAACTGAGGTCAACTGTGGTCAAACCAAAGTCAAACTTCAAGATTTTTTGCCAACATCAATTTTATGAAGTAAAATTCATCATTTGATCAAGGATTGATCATGATTCATCAAGGAAGTTTTAGATCATCAAGAATCAGGAGTTTCTAAATTAGGGTTTTCACAGGAAAAGTCAATTGAACTTTGACCAGCCATAACTTTCACATGCTTCATCAAAAATTTCCCATCCAAAGCTCATTTTTAAGGAAATTGAATTCTCTACAACTTTGTGTCTCATAAGCCAAGCCCAAAAATGCTTCATTTGGAAGGTATGAGCTAAGACATTATAGGTCATTTTAAAAGTCAACAAAAAGTCAACATCTTCCAAAGGGCATAACTTGAGAATGGTAAAGGATATGGACATGAGACCAAAGAGGTTGGTTAGAGGACTCTCTAAGCTTTTCAAAATGTCCAAGAACACCTTCATAGCCTTAAAATTGAGGGATTTGTGCTTTTGCAAAGTTGGGAAATTTTTGGGAGGTTTGTGAAGCAAATGAAGTCTCAAAACCAAATTTTGCCAAATGGGCCTACCAAATTCCAATCCAATCTCAAGGATAAGGCCATGCACGACCCATTGACTATTTTTCCATATTTTTATGTTTTATATTTTATTATTTTGGATTTTATTTAATAAAATTCAATTTAAATGAAAATAAAATATAAAAGGTCAATCCAAAAATCTGATTTTTGTTCTAGAAATTCTTAAAGGACAATTAAAGATGATTGAGATCATATAAAGTCAGATCAACCAAAAATAGTAAGAAGATATCAAATTTTTTCAATATTTTGAAGCATATCTTTCTTCAATCTCAAGTTATCCAAAAGTTCAAGGTTCACAAGACCTCCCATGAGGTTCACAAGGTTCAGAAGACATTTTATGATGGTTCACAAGGTTCACAAAGTTCACAAATAGTCAGAAGAGTTGACAATTCCCTCAAACAATGCACCTCCTAAGCAGTGCATCCAAAACTAGGGTTTTGATTTTAATCAGGCTAAATGAACTTCCAAGACTTCAAGTGAGCTTCATGACATCTTATATGTGTGTAAGAACCCCCATGACAAGTTTCAAGACTTTTCTCAAAAGTTTGCTCAGTCAGATGATCAGATAAGTCAAAATCAGTCAAAGCAATTAAAAAGTCAAACTGAGGTCAACTGTGGTCAAACCAAAGTCAAACTTCATGATTTTTTGCCAACATCAAGTATATGAAGTAAAATTCATCATTTGATCAAGGTTTGATCATGATTCATCAAGGAGATTTCAGATCATCAAGAATCAGGGGTTTCTAAATTAGGGTTTCCTCAGTAAAAGTCAACTGAACTTTGACCAGCCATAACTTTCACATGCTTCATCACCAAGTCTCCATCCAAAGCTCATTTTGAAGGAAATTGAATTCTCTACAACTTTGTGTCTCACAAGCCAAGCCCAAAAATTCTTCATTTGGAAGGTATGAGCTAAGACATTATAGGTCCTTTTGAAAGTCAACAAAAAGTCAACAACTTCAAAAGGGCATAACTTGAGAATGGTAAATGATATGGACATGAAACCAGTGGGGTTGGTTAGAGGACTCTTCAAGCTTTCCAAAATGTCCAAGAACACCCTCATAGCATTAAAATTGAAGGATGTGTGCCCTTGCAAAGTTGGGAAATTTTAGGGAAGTTTATGAAGCAAATGGAGGTTTAAAACCAAATTTTGCTAAGTGGGCTGAACTTTTAATGACCCAAAGCAATCCATGACATCATGCACGAAAATTCTTTGATATTTTCATAATTTTTATTTTATTTAATTAATTTATTATGATTTTTTATACTAAAAATCATTTTAAATTTAAATAAAATATTCAACATGAAGATTTAAATTTATTTTTGATTCTAGAAGGTCATGAATTCAGCATGGATCAAATTGATACAAAGATAATATTGATTGGCTTGAAATAGAAAGTGGTGATGCAAAAATATTTGAATTTCAAAGCTTATCTTTTTGAATCTTTTTGGATCAAATCTTCCACACAAACATCAAATTTTTCTGACCTAATTGATCACACTATAAGTATATGAGGTAACCCTAACACAAAGACACGAATTCCAGCTCAAAAAGTGTAAGTTTGCAAATTTCAAAAACCATACAAAACTTCAAATTCGGTTTCTACCCTACAAAGCATTTGAAGGTATTTTGAGGACATAGCAATGATCCTTGCACATCTCTGAATCGAAACCAATACTTATATGCTTCTGAACCATGACCTATTGCATATCCCGAAGCATTCTTGGCCATGAATTATTTTTTTTCGATTTCACTAATTCAATGCGTTTTGATGAATTTTGTTTGTCTAATAATGTTTGTGGTGTTGTATAGAATGTTTCTGGGCAAAGAAATTGAAGAAACCGTGAATAACCCGTGAGATGCCATGTTAGGGTTTAAAGCTCCAAATTAGGGTTCTTTGATTTACACAACATAAATGAATTTTGTTGGTATAATTGGATTGTACAGGTCACAAGGAGTTCAAAGATGTCCTTAATTTGATAAAACTATACTGTTTGTGTGTGTTTTGAAATTCGCAGGTTTTCCTATGAATGAAAATTCGCAGGAAAGTTCGTGGGAAGATTCGCAGCAAATTGCGCAAGTCTGGAGGTAGAAGAAGAACTCAGGCGCGCGAAAATCAAATTCAAATAACATGCTTATTTTATTATGTATTGGTTATGTCATATGTCACCAACGAGCGCGTAGCTCAGTTGGTTTTGCACGCAGGTGATGAAGTTAAGAACCAGGGTTCGATCCCTTGGTTATACATTTTTTGCTTAAAATTCATTTGCTCAACAGGTTTATTATATTATTACCATTGCTCATTCCAAAGACACGCTGCACACGCAGCTCAGTTGGTTGGTGGTGGGTGATGAAGGCTGGGAGACCTGGGTTCGACCCCAGGCTCCAGCAGGTGAGTTTTTACCATTTTTTTTTGTTTTCTTAACCTAATTGTTTTCTAATTCTTTAATTTTAATTAAATATTAATAAAAATAATATAAATAGAATAAAATTGTATATGTTTGAAATTAATATTCTATTCTATTATTATAGCTTATTTTCATAATAGAATTAATATTTTTTTTATATAAAACCTAATTCTTTTTCAAAACTCTAATTAATCATAATAATTTTCAAAACCCTAATTTTTTTCTTCTTCTATTTTTGTTTAATATTATTATTTGTATATATTATCTTCATAATTTAATTATAATTCTTAATTTAATTTTCATTAATGTATAAATTGTTTATAATTTGTATTTTTTTATACATGTTTAAAAATTAGAACTCTTAATATGATAATATGATATAATTTGTTTAGAACTTAATTTTTGCATGTAAATAATTTTATTATATGTTTAAAAATATGTAAAAATTGCTAATTTAATTTTTGTAATTATAATTTGTTTTTATATTATGTTCATAATTAATAATTAATATAATTTATACATAACTTAAATTTTTTTATAATAATTGTTTATATTTTAATATTAAATGATAATTGTTTATAGAATTGAATTTTTTTTAATATTTTGCTTATTTCATTATTATTATTATTATTATTAATTATGTTTATATGATTATTACTAACCCCATTTAATTTAGTATAATTTTTATTATTATTTTCACTAACCCTATTATAATTATTTATTTATTTTGCTTACTTATTTATTTTGTTTATTAATATTTTGCTTATTTATTTAAATTGTTTTTATCATTATTATGTAATTGCTCCTGGATGTAATATTTTATAATGTTTAAATTATTTATTTTATGCCATGGTTAGTAAATAGGGAGTGTAACATGTATGTTTATTTAAAATTAATTTAGATCACTTAATTCAAAAGATAAATATTAAATTATACACTCACACACGTAAGTCGATCTTGGATCGCCATCTCACTTCCTTAGGGATACCTCTCATTGTTGCCTAATCAAAAGGTCAAGTAGGGTGTATAAAGCAAAAGTCCCTCAAAATAAAGTTATCTAGTCCCTTAACAATAAAAGATCAAGTCCCTCTTCGAATGTTGCCTTCGTAATGATCTTGTCCCTTCCGAATAAAGATGACAGTCCCTCCAAAATTGCTTAATACACCCCACAGTTGCCTACATAAACAGATGACCCTTACTTGTCCCTCACATCCAAGGTAATGACTACCTATTCCTTAATAATAGGGATAGTCTTACCATTTAAAGGATTCAAGAACAGAAAAGACTCAAACTTAGGGTAGGTTCCTCATAGTTACTTGCTCACTATTCAAAACTTTTCAAACACTTCACACATTTCAAACAAATTTTCCAAACAAAGGTTTATACGCATCCATACATGGGCCATTATAAACTCTTAAGAAAATTTCTATTCACACACTTCACATTTCAAAAACATTTTAAAGTGAGCTAAGTAACTAAGAGCCCATGGATAACCATGGATGTAAAGGGTGCTAACACCTTCCCTTTACATAACCTACCCCCCGGACCCAAAAATCTTTTAAAAGGTCTTTCCTGTTCTTTTATGCCTTTCCTTTGGATAAAATAAAAGTCGGTGGCGACTCTTGCTATCCGCAACATAACTAAAGTCAGTTCTCCCACCGTGTTACAGAATAGACAAAACTTTGTTTGTTAAAGATGAAGAAGGAAATGTCATGATTGCTCAAATATATGTAGATGACATTGTTTTTGGTGGGATGTCAGACAGGATGGTTAAACATTTTGTCACTCAGATGGAATCTGAATTTGAAATGAGCCTAGTAGGAGAATTAACCTACTTTCTTGGACTACAAATAAAGCAAATGGAGGAATCCATGTTCATTTCCCAAAGCAAGTATGCTAAGAACATTGTCAAGAAATTTGGGATGGACAATGCTACTCATAAGAGAACTCCTGCCCCCACACATTTAAAGCTGACTAAAGATGACAAGGGTGAGAATGTAGACCAAAGCCTATACAGAAGTATGATTGGAAGCTTATTATATCTGACTGCTAGCAGACCAGACATATCATTTGCAGTAGGTGTATGTGCAAGATATCAAGCTGATCCAAAAGTTAGTCATCTAAACCAAGTCAAGAGAATTCTGAAATATGTTAATGGTACTTGTGACTATGGCATAATGTACTTTCATGGATGCAAACCAATTCTCACTGGCTTCTGTGATGCTGATTGGGTTGGAAGTGCTGATGACAGAAAAAGCACTTCAGGAGGATGCTTCTTCCTAGGAAACAATTTGATTTCTTGGTTCAGTAAGAAACAAAATTGTGTATCCTTATCTACTGCTGAAGCTGAATATATTGCAGCTGGAAGCAGTTGTTCACAGTTGGTTTGGATGAAGCAAATGCTCACTGAGTACAATGTCCCACAAGATGTCATGACATTGTACTGTGACAACTTAAGTGCTATTAACATATCAAAGAATCCTATCCAACATAGCAGGACCAAGCATATTGATATCAGGCATCATTTCATCAGAGATCTTGTGGAAGAGAAAGTAATTTCATTGGAACATGTAACTACAAATCTGCAATTGGCTGATATATTTACTAAAGCTTTAGATGCTACCCAATTTGAAAACCTAAGGGGTAAATTGGGAATCTGCTTATGTGAAGTTTAGCAATTATGGAGATGTGCCAACATGTCATATGACATCGTGTGGCATGATCACCAGATGGCAACACCAGTCTGGTCAAGCACTTTGTGTATTTCACTCCTAGAAATTCTCCAAGTAACGGCTCTTATAAGAATATCAGCTCACTTTCAGCTATTCATCTTCTCATCATTCTCTCACAACAACCTGCTTGCTATAGCTAACTTTCAGAGATCATCAAACTCAACCAATCTTAATCTCTTTCTTCACCACATTCTAAAATGGCTCAACACCAAAACCCTAACATCTCTGAAGAAATCCTCAACAAGGAAGATGTGGTGCATGCAACCCCCATCTCTGTGGTACCCATGGATTCAACTCCAATGGACGAAATCAGAGGAAGTGTTCCTCTTGCTCAAAAGCCAGGAACTCCTACTGTAAGAAGGGCAAAGGAACCTGTATTCAACAAAGCCAAAGGCATGCCTTCATCATCAAACACCATTCCAAAAGCTTCAGAATATGTTGATGATTCTATAAAGGAACTGGTGAACAGGATCTTGTCTGAGCAAAGAGTTGTGAGTGGCATCTCTATTCCTCTGAACACCATGCCAACTCCACAGGAAGAACAACAAAATCAGGCTGAAGAGGACACTCCTGCTAAACAGGATGTCCCAATAGATGTTGAAACATCTGAGGAGCATCAAAAGAACTCCACTGATGATGCTGAAGAAACATCTGAGAACCAGCAAAAGGCATCCACTAATAGTGATGATGAAACATCTGAGGACCAGCACAAGGCCTCCACTGAAGATCAAGCCTCTGTTGATCCACCTGCTGAAGAGGAGACTGCTCAACCTCCTCCTGTGGTAAACATAGAGCATGATTCTGATACAGAAATCATTGCTTCTGTAAACCCTAGCATAGCCAAAAGGCTTAGAACTAGGAAGGAAAAGAAGAATGCAGGACATGCAACTCCTGAGAAGAAGCAAGCTACACCAAAGAAGGACAAAGCTAAAGTTGTTTTTGGTCCTACAAAACAATGGAGCAAGGTGCAAACACAAAAGAGGAAAGCTGTCACCCCTCTAGATTCAGATGTTGAAGAGGATGTCCCAACATCCCCACCAAAGAAGAAACCAGCACCCTCAAGGTCATCAACTGCTGTTCCAGAAGCTCCTCTGGACAACATCTCTTTCCATCATGTTTCAAGTGTGAACAGATGGAAGTTTGTCTATCAAAGAAGGGTAGCACTTGAAAGAGAGCTGAGCAGTAATGCACTTGAGTGCACAGAGGTAATTGATCTCATCTCTTCTGCTGGCCTATTCAAAACTGTATCCAACTTCTCTCCTTGCTATGAGTTGCTAGTCAAGGAATTCATTGTAAACCTCCAAGAAGATTGTGCTGATGGTAAGTCTGCTGACTTCAGAAAGGTTTATGTAAGAGGGAGATGTGTGGAATTCTCTCCTAGGGTGATCAACCACTATCTAGGAAGAGAATCTGATGGTCCAAATGAGTTAGGGAAGACTGATAACCAGGTTTGCAAGGTCATCACTGCAAATCAGGTAAAGACTTGGCCAATTAAAGGGAAACTGTCTGTGAGTTTGCTGACAAGAAAGTATGCAATGCTGCATAGGATTGGCACTGCAAACTGGGTTCCTACCAACCACACCTCCTCAATTGCAACTGGATTGGGCAGGTTTATATATGTTGTGGGCACCCAAACAAAGCTGGATTATGGGGCTTATATATTTGATCAGACATTGAAGCATGCTGGATCATCTGCAACTAAGCTGCCAATTGCCTTTCCTTCCTTGCTGTGTGGAATAATGCTGAGTCAATATCCAGGTATCCTCACTGAGAAGGACTCCATTCGCAAAAGAGAAAGCCCTCTGGCCTTCCACTACAAGTTGTTCTTGAGTCATCATGCAGCTGATGTTGAAGCTCCCTCTGGGACATCTGCTGGTCCTTCAAAGGCAAAGTCTCCAATCTCCAAAGCTGCCTTGATTTCTGAGCTGAAGAAGACATGCAAAGAACTGGATGCAAGGAAGCAGAAGCTTGAGGAGATTATCCAAAGGCTGGAGATTGAAGAGAGTGCTCAGAAAGCTGCTGCTTCTGATGAGGAGACTGAGGAAGAGGAAGACACTGATTATAAGGAGTCTGAGTGAAAATTGTATGTGAGGAATGTGTAATGACTGCTTCTGCATTGTAATTTTGAATTAGTAACTTTGGCCCCAAATTTATGTCTAACAAGGGGGAGAACTGAACAACAACAACAACAATGTATGATGCTGATTACTGATTAATGAAAAACTTCAGTTTGCTTCTGAACTAAAATTGTGATTTTAATGAAAAATTTATGTTGCAACAAGTCTGAACAAATGTAGAATTGAGGGGGAGTAAACTCTCACATGACTCAACAGAAAAGAACTGATGTACTCTGATAAAAGAACTTCTGCTGCACTCTGATAACCAGAAAAGTATGTTAGCCAAAAATTAGCCAAAAGGGGAGTTTGTAGATGTTTAGAATTGGCAGAATTTTTAACCAACAAGAAATGTTGAATTTAGTTCAGGATGTCACATCAGATGTTGGGACATTATCAAACAGAGTATAAGTAAATGAACTTAATTCAGGATGTCACACCAGATGTTGGGACATTGTATCAGTTAATGAAATAAGTTCAGTTTACAGGATGTCACACCAGATGTTGTGACATTGTATCAATAAATGAAGTAAGTTCAGTTTTCAGGATGTCACACCAGATGTTGTGACATCTCAAACCTGCTACCAGAATTAATTAATGACTAACAGAACTGAGCAAATTAAGGGAAGTCATCTGGAATTAATTATGGATGAATGAAACAGAATAAGGCGCATCTGTAGGGAGTTTTGTTATGTGACTTCAGCATAATCAGAAGAACTGAATCACCTAGAATCTAGGAAGTAACAAACCCTAATTCAAGGTGATGACAGCATGTGTATCAGGATTGGATAAATCTACAGAAAGCCCAAAATCCAAACACCTATTTAAGCAACAGAAACTCTCAGAATAGAGCACGAATTTAAGAAGACCAAATAGAGTGTTTTGTGTTTTAATAGCAGGTTGTTTAATTGTACCACTTTATGAGCTTTTAAGCAAAAGTGTATTTGTGTCTTGATTGAAACTGTGAAGTAAGATCAAGCTGTTTTGTTTGAAGTATGACTTCAATTTTATTAAACTTGTAAACAGATCACTGTGTGATTGAGGGGGAGTGAGTTGGTACTCATATCTAAGTTGTGTCTTAGGTAGAAATTGCATTGGGTAGATATTAAGTGAAAGATTAAACTGAGTGGTTTAAGTCTAGAATTAATATTACTTATATTGGATTTCCTCCTGGCTTGGTAGCCTCCAGATGTAAGTGTGGTTATACACTGAACTGGGTTAACAAATTCTTGTGTTGTTTAATTTTCCTGCACTTTAAGTTTTAGTTAAGTCTTCAAGTGTTTAAACATCTCATTCGACATCTCGTACCTGATCACAGAATTTCAATTCAGATTAAATATTTTTGACAAATGTTCTTCTTTTTCAGCCTCCAGTGTTGCTATGATCTTCTTATGATTTTTTCCTTCTTGAATCACTTGAGCACTTCTGATACATAACTTTTGATAAGTATCAGCAAGTTCTTCAAAGGTTAGTTCATCTTCACTAGATTTTTCATCAAACACACATGTCTCTGTCAAAATAGTGATATGTTTAGTTGATTCCTTATCAAAGTCACTTTCAGAATCTCTATCAGACCATGTAACAAATATGCCTTTCTTTTGTCCCTTCAGATAGGTAGGACATTCAACTCTAATGTGGCCAAAACCATCACACCCATGACATTGAACTCTTTTGCATTGACTTGAATTTTCTTCAGGCTTTGTCCTAGACTCATTTGATCTACTGATGTCAGATGAAATGCCTCTGACATTTGGCCTTGAGTTCATAGTCATCCTTTTCATGACTTTGTTGAATTGTCTTCCCAACATGGCAACAACTTCTTTCAGGCTTACTTCATTTTCCACTTCACCTGCTTCTTCCTCAGTATTTGACACAAGGGATATGCTTTTATTCTTCTTTTCAGGCCTATCACTGAATCCCATTTCAAATGTCTGAAGAGATCCAATGAGATCTTCAACCTTCATATTACAGATGTATTGTGCCTCTTCTATAGCAGTCACCTTCATGACAAATCTTTTGGGGAGTAATCTGAGAATTTTCCTCACAAGTTTTTCATCAGAATTTTTTTTCTCCTAAAGCTCCTGAAGTGTTAGCAATACCAAGAATATTCATGTCAAAGTCATTAATAGTCTCATCTTATTTCATTCTCAAATTTTCAAATTTAGTTGTAAGCATTTGAAGTCTTGACATCTTGACTTTGGAAGTTCCTTCATGAGTGGTTCTGATAATATCCCAAACTTCCCTGGCCAATTCACAATGATGCACCAATCTAAATATGTTCTTATCAATGCCATTTAATAGGGCATTCAAGTATTTAGAATTCCATTGTGCCAAATCATCCTTATCTTTGCTCCAATCCTCCTCAGGTTTTAAAGTCGTATTTCCATCTTTATTAGTAATGACAGGATGTTCCCATCGTTTACCTGCAGCTTTCCATGCCTTCTTGTTCAGAGATTCTAAGAAGGAAACCATGCGAGGTTTCCAATAATCATAGTTAGATCCATATAGAATATGTGGTCTATTCCCAAATCCTCCATCCTTGTCCATAGTACCAGAAAATTTCCCCTAGAACTCACCCAGAAAAGCAAGCAGGGTGCCTGCTCTGATGCCAATTAAAATTTTGGCAACAGATATACGATGTCAAATACGATGTCACGACACTAATATTTGACGAGGTTAAAAGAACAAGCTAAATAAACAAAACAAAATTAAAGAACACAAGGAATTGTTAACCCAGTTCGATGCAAACACACCTACTCTAGGAGCTACCAAGCCAGGAAGGAACTCCACTATCAGTAGTATCAATTCAAATACCCTCAGCAAACATCCCAGTTTACGATCTTTTACTTAATCACTACCCAATGCTAGTTCTATTTAGGAACTCTTAAATATGAGACCCCTTTCACTACCCCTCAATCAACACAATGATAACAGACAAACAATTCAGAAAAGATTAAGATACACTTCAAGAACACAATCTTTGACCTTGCTTCAAAGCTTCACTCAAGTACAAACACTCTTGCTTAAAGGCGTTGAGTGGACAACAAATACAACTCAATAAACCTAGTCCAAAACAACCATCAACATGATAATTGCTTAGCTCACAAGAAAACTAACAGACACACAAAAACGTCGAATATGAAAATCCTTATTCTCTCTATCTGTCTTCATTATCAACCTAGGGTAAAGCAACCTTTAAATAAAGTCTTGAATCATGGGCATGGGCCTGCTGAACTTGCACAAAGCAAATACAATATTTCCTTAAATAAAGGAATGAAAATAGCAACATATAATGTTCTGCTAAAATATCTCCAAGCTGAATCCTTGACATATAATAAACTACGCTAAATGGTACTCAATAAAACATAATTAATAACAACAAACTACGTACACAAAATAATGATTCATTTAGGTCTTCAGGCCTAGTCACAGATGTCATGACATAAGTCTTGACATCCTGATAAAACAGTTGCAAAAAAACATCTTCACACTTGCATAATGCTTAAATCACATGTAATAACATTACATATAACATTCAGAATCCGAAAGCATGATTTACCATAAATTATAGCCAATCTAAAACATCTACAATTTTTATTCATGTAATTTGCTCTATGTCCTGTATACAACGAGTTGGTATATAAAGGTCTCAGTAATTTTCTCTATTGTCTGGAGATTGATCTAGAAAGGCTCACATCGCATGTAAATCTTGCTAGCTATGGGATCATCTTCAATCCCCATTTGTTGGTGTGTGTTTTCTGTTTTGGTCCTAATGAAAGTTCTCATCATATTTTCTTTAATTGTGCTAAGATTAAGTTAATATGGAGTAAAATATGTGACATGTTTGAGATGGATGGGATAAATGAAACCATGTGCTCTAGTCATGGAAATTGAGAGGAAGGGTTTCCTTGTGTTCTCTAGGAGGGTTGTGGTTCATAGTTTGTTGGTGTATCCGGTGGACGAGAAATCAAATCTTTTTCAATGATGAAGTTAGTGATTCGGAAACAATTGTGCAGAGAATTATCTTCATCTTGTGGTGGTGGTTAATAAAGAGATCTAAACGTAAACTTGCTTGTAATTACTATGAATGGTGTAAATATCCATGAAAATTTATCTAGAATATGGGAAATATTATAACGGTGTTTGCTTGTAGGTTGTAATTAGGTTGTGGTACCCCTACTACCCAGTGTGGAATGAAATTCTTGTTTATAAAAAAAATCTCTACATTAAAAATCTACCCTATAATTTGCTTAAAATGAAAAACCTATTTATATATAATTAAAACTATCTAAATGCAATTAATATACTCAAATACAATTGTATTATGATTAAATACAATTAAAGCTATTTAAATAAAATGATATCTTCATTAATAATATAATATACTCTTAGCACCCCTCAAGTTGGAAGTGGGATTGTAATTGAAATTCTGACATGTAGTGGACAAATGTCGTATACGATGTCAGGACACCAGAACGTCGAATGCAAAGTCAAGACATCGTAATAACACAAATAAAATAAATATCTTAAAGTAAGATGCAAAAAATAAATAACACAAGGTAGTTGTTAATCCAGTTCGGTGCAACGTTACCTACATCTGAGGATATCCAAGTCAGGAAGCAAATCCACTATAATAGTATTAGTTTTAAGCTCTTATGCAAACAACCTTCGATTTATAATCTTCTCACCTAATCACTACTCGTGCTATTTCTATCTAAGAATTTCTTAGATATGAGACTTCTCTCACTCCCCCTCAATCACACATCAGGGATGATAATGAAAACAATCAAAGAAGGAGATACACTCCAATAAACAAAATTCATTCTTGCTTAAAAGCTTATGAGTGATGCATAATTATAACTCAACTAAAATAGTTCAGCCATGGTATCAAGATGATACAAGACTAGCTCACAAACAAAAATGAATAAAAACCTAAACTTTCACAATATACAATTCCTAATTCTACATAGGTTTAGAACCTTCCTTTTTATAGCACGAGTAATGCATGGGCTTGGCACAACTCATCCATACAAATCTGAACATAATCAAATGTTTCCTTATTTGTTTTATAAAACCAATCTTAGGAAATATGCCAAAGTAGTAACCGACTTCAGTATCTTCTAGAAACACACACTACATGGACAGAAGAAAAACATGAAACAAATCTTCAGAATATCTTAAATGATTAAACCAAATCTTCCAAAAAGTGTGAAACAAGATATTCTTTAATATTGCACCAACATGTCAATACATCTTGTATAAAATCTCCTAAAATATTTGTTTTAATAAAATGTAGCCAATCATAAAACTTAACAGTAATATCAAGAACACCTAATTTGTCGAGTATTCATTTATAAGCACCACCTCCAAGTGGTTTAGTAAAGATGTCAACTAGTTGGTTAAAAGATCGAAGATATGAAGGAGTGATAATACCTTATGTAATCTTCTCATGAACAAAATGACAATGATTTCAATGTGTTTGGTGCGTTCGTGAAAACTAGATTATTCAACAATGTGAGTGGCAACTTGATTGTCATAATAATTTTTTATTGGTTAAGGATGGTTAATACCGAGATCAGAGAGAATATATTTTAACCATTGTAATTGAGAAGCTAAAGTTGCAAGGGAGCGATATTCTACTTTAGTAGAAAAATGTGAAATGGTTGGTTGCTTCTAGGTTTTATTCCATGAAATGAGATCATTGAGTTGTAGGACAATCAGTTGTTCGCAAGTGGTTTTTGCGCGAACAATATCTAGCCTCCTAATGCAAATTTACTTGTAGGATCGGCTACAAAATCCTAGACTAGTGTTAAGTTTATGGAATATTTTGTTGAAGTGTTTGGATTTAGAAACGATAGACAAGAAACACTTGTAATAAAGTGCAATTAAAATAGATAAAAGAAAGATAAGAAACTATAATAGGCAAAGTAAATAAAAGACTTAATGAATTAAAATTGCATTAAATGTAAAGTTGGACGCAAGTATACATTTTTTAGGAGCGAACTCTTTTCTCTTAAACGCTTGATACTTTTGGTGTGTGTGTCCTCTACAGTGTTACAAAATGCAACCTCTAAGACTAACCATGAACTTAGCTTAAATAGGAAAATGAAATAAATGCCATTCCATCTTCGTCGATTCCTGGCATGACACATGTCGACCCACATTCTTGATAATTGTTTGTGCCCTTTCCACTTTCAAATATTACCCGCGTAAACTATGTTGAGATCGTGCTTTATTACTTCACTCGTCGAAACCCTTCAACGATATTGTTATCGCCTGTGTCTCCAACACTTCTTCGACGTCGCTAATGACATGGAAATACATCATTTATTTGACTTGATTAATGCATGTTTTCGAGTTGTTTTGATTTGCATTTGCATTATTATGTTTGTATTTTGTTTGTTTTAAGATATTTAGCCATTTAATAGGCGTGTGGATGAAATGAAGCAATTCAGATGGAAAATGAAATAAATGGAGAAATTTGCATACGAGACGTTGTCCGACGATTTTGGTCACAACTTTTGATCCGTAAATCAGACTGACGCCATGTTCGAAGCGTTGAAAAGTTTATGCGGAGATCTACATTTTGGAAAATGGGCTCATGGTGGCCTTCATGGTGGTATCCACCTTTTGTGAAGTCCAAACGGTTGGAAATAGGCTCTAGTTTGTCTCCAAGGAACCATAAAGTGCTCCTAGTTTTCCTCCACGACTTTGAATCGATTTTAAGGAATTTTAGGCTTTTAGAATCATATAAATACCCCTCACGCCTTCTATTTCAAGTCGTCCAACCTTAGTACAACTTAGGCATATATTTTCCATTCCAAAAGCTTTAATTCTTCACATTGGACATTATCACATTTTTATTGTTGTTGGGTTCATATCATTTTACTTTGAAGCCATTTATCTTCCAACAACATTTATTTTTAGAAATCGCCTTGTATCAGATCTCGGACACCAATTGGAGCAAGTTATTTTATTTAATTCAGCAAATTACTTTTATTTACGCCTTGCCTTTATTTTTCTTGCCTTATTTACACACACTTATTCTCTTCATCTTAAATCAATTCTTTACACGCACTTATGTTTAGCTTCACACTTAAAACTGTTTATATTTTGTTTATCCTAAACATGTCCGAATAATTTTATTAGTGTTGAGATGCAAGGGCTTTGATTTAACGTGCCTTTTTTCGTTCATATAGAATTTCCTTTGAGGAAGTTTTAGTTTTTAATCAATTTTACTAAATCTTATTTTAATCTACCATCACGTAAGTGAGGTAGTGAAAACACCGGGTAAGATCGAAAGTTGTCCGGTAACAATGATTTAAATTATTAAGTGTTTGATTAATGAATTCCGCGAAAGCCTTTTATTAATTAATAAGTAAATTCTAAGGTTTCTAGCAAAGTGGTTTTAAAACTATTTATGAAACCCGATCGTTTATAGGTTTAGGATTCAGTTCTTAAGCGAAAGCTTAAGAACCCTTTTTGAATTATACTTCCAAATCAAGAAACAAGTTTCTATTTGGTAAAGATTTGATTTTTTTAAATGGCTTTATTACTTTAACGCATTACGCGCCCACCATGAGTGACGATGGAAAGGGTATAAATTAGAGAGTAAATCTGGCTTCGTTTGCGAAAGCAACAATTCCCATTAAATTAATTCATTTCGAAATAGGAAATATTGCCCCATTGTGAAATCTCTTTTAGGAACAATGAAAGTATGATTAATTAACAAGACCCTTACATCTCTGCATTGTCTGACCAATTTATTTAACACTGTTTATTTTAACGCACTCTTACTTCCACAATCAACTTTATTTTAACGCACTTTTATTTTATCAAATCAACTTTCTTATTGTTCGCCTTAAATAAACATTGTAACAATTAGTACAATAGTTTTTGACTTTTGGTCTTTGTGGGTTTGATAATCTTTTATATTACTTCGATAGGTTGTGCACTTACTGTTAGATTTAGACTCACTTAATTAGAGCCGGTCAGTAGGCTTGCTCCAAGCTCTTTGTCCTACTTTAACTTGGCTCTCATTTTATAAGGTCTCTAGTCAAAATTTTCTATTCAACAAATTCCCCCCTAAAAGCCCAGTTTCGACTGAGAAGGCTGACGTTTTGTCTTCACCCAGATTTCGACTGCATGTCTACTTTCGATGACATCATGTGTAATGATGACACCTTTATGTGCCACGATTTCCAAGGGAAAATTTCATTATTTGTAGCTACTCCATAGGTCATGGGTTTTCAACCACCCTTACTAGGTATTTCGTCACTGCTGAACTGAAACATCGTATATGACCCTTGATTGAATCTTGGTTGTCACTTTATTTTGCTTATAAATATCATTCATTCACATTTGTTTATTTGCTTTCTTCTTCTCTGTTTGAACTCTGCATTTTACTCATAATATTTCACACATTTCTTTATGCTTTCGCTCTATTTGTTTCCATCATGTTATGGCCTCAATTGATGCTATCATGACTTCCACCATTTACAATACTGGTACTAACCCTATAGAATTCACCCATACTGGTGAAGAAGGTGAAGGTTTGAATAATGTTCCCCAACTAATATCCATTGATAACTCCATTATCGAGAGTTGGAAACAACAAATTTTTATTCCTTTCGTTGTTGCTGATAAACTGTTAGCTTTCCATGGACCATACCCAGATGAAAAGACATAACCAAAAAGGGTTCAAGAATATTTCCCTTGTTTTCCTCCATCCATCCCACCAGCCTTTGAAAGGGATGGTAGCTTCGACCTAAGATCCATGGCTCCCAAGGTAAGAATTTTCATATCGATGCCAAGTCATGGCAACAAGGAATATGTAGCTTGGCTCAAAAAAGTTCAAAACAAACGGAAAGATCAATGAAGAACAAATGGCATCTTTGACGCCATCCAGATATCTAGGAATATGCATAAGATTAACCCATATATTCTTCTCTCTTCGATGTACTTCGGGGAAGGCTCGGCCAACACCTTCCACTTCCCTTGTAGCATGCTAACTCCTACTCTTTTTGACGTGGCATTCATTATTAGCCTTTCACCCTTGGGCAAGACCTTCGACCCAATACTTTCAACAGAGAATACCTTCACTTTTAATCATGTAGGCCTCCAAAACTACATCGAAGACCACTATGATCAGGAATCTAATAAAGTGTCTGTCAAGGAGCACATTGCTTTCCTAACCCTCTGGCTTTTGTATTATTTGTTCTACCCTGGTTCTTTGCAGATAGTCAAGAGTTTTATCCCTTTGACAATCCAGATCTATGAAGACCATCAAGTCTATTTGGGTAAGCTCTTATTATCCTCCCTTTATCATTCCTTAGGCGTCGCAACTCTGAAAGTTAAACTTTGTCATACTACCACCAAAGCCATGAATTTGTCGGGACCGATATGGTTACTACAACACTGGATGAATGCCATTTTTGAATACATATTATGTTATCTAGTATCGGAGACAATAATGCGCTTGACAGAGGATCGACCCATTGAAGGGGTGAGGCTTACTTTGACCACTTGCAAAGATGTTCCCAACAAAAAAACCTTTTTATGAAATACATCAACATGTTTATCGACACTACCACCTTTGTCATTGGTATGGCCCCTTTCGTGGATCGACGCTTTGGTCCGACATGGTACAAGAATCCTTTTCCTGGGACCTTTCCCCAAACTGCGGCTCACTCGAATGTTTTGTGGAGGGCCTTTCTAACTCCCACAATGTTGTTCAATAGGATAGAGACGGGGTCGACGGGCTATGAGTTTATGAACTACCAGCCCAAATTAGTGGCTCATCAATTTGGCCTGAACCAAATGCTGCCAAAATCTCTAGTGCACCATGCAACTGACATTGTGTGGGCTGGTTGACAGCTAAATCTTGAGGGCCACAAGGCTTGTCTTAAATTTCATAAATTAAACCAACAACTTGAACTTCCTGTTTTTAGGTTTCACCCCTTTTTCTTATCTACCACAGAGTTCGACACATGGTGGTCCAAATATTAACACATATACTTCCCCAACACAATTTTTCTTCAAAAACATATTGGTGCCTTTTTAGTTCTACGAGTTGAACCCATCATAACACAACCATCCACATATCCCCTTGTCGACAACACCCCCGACACTTACAATGTCAATACTCAAGCACAATAGGTAAACATTATTCTCTCGGCTTTTTCTATGATTCTACTAATGGAGAAAACTAAATATCCTTGATTCTTTATCCCTCGGAGTCAAAAGCATGTTTTAACTACTACATCAACACAAGATAAACCACCAAAGAAGCCTAAAGCAACTTCTAAATCACAGGTATACCATGTTTCGACGTTATATGGTGTCTTGATTATTGTCTTAATTTTTTTAGTACACTCATTAGGTTCCTGAGGGAGTGTTGAACATAAAGAGTGACACTTCTGATGATAGTCACCATGTCTTCCCAACTTCCAAAACCCCGGCGCCTATTAAGGTTTTTCATGCAAAAAGGAAAATGAAAATCGTCTTGAAGAATCCAGTTTTGAAAGTTGTTTCCATTGGTGCTCGACCCTCTGGCTCAAGTGACCTCACCAAATATTTTTAACTTGTTGATCGCAAAGCTCCTATTTCGAATCCTCATTTTACTGTCTATTCTCACAAGCCCTTTCTTGATATTAATGCCATCCCTTTCCTATAGGGACCCCTATAGAACCAACTCAGGTTGCCGATGATGGTACTGAGATTGAGATCGAGAACCAACCGGAGGCTACAGATTCCTTGAGCCCTATACACCAAGATATGTTGCAAGGACCATCAATAAAGACTCAGTATCTAGACACTAACAAAGATGATGCTCTAGACACTCACAAGGATGAGACTTTGGAGACTTTGACTAAAACTTCCGGTAAAACCAATTTCATTGTTGTTGCTGGTAACATAACTATTAGAGATAGTGCAACTCCAAGAAGTACGGTAGAATGTGGCGCCAACCTCAAAATTCCTCCAAAGGGTGCTATTGACTCATCTCTGGATCATACCAATATTTAAATCCCCCTCAATCCAAAGGAGATCTTAGCTAAGAAGGCAAGAAATCTAGCTGAAATTTTGGGGAAACTTCAACAGCTTCAACAAGTGGTAGTTAATGTTTACCCTTCTAGTTTAGCTCTCATCCGCTCTCAAGCAATGGATGTTGTTATCCTTCTTAAACTTCAACAATTGAAAGAACTTGTGTTTCAAAAAGAATTAATGGTTGTGATTGAAAAGGAGTCCGCTCTGGTGGTCGAAATTTTAAAACTGATTGACGCAATCTCCTAATCCAGAATCCCTGATTCGGTGGCCTAGTATCTGATTAAGTTTGAGGCTTTCTTCATCCAATTTTCAAAGGATCTTGCCCTTAAGAGTAGTGTTGATTCTCAAATCAGAACACGGCCGGACAAAATGCAGAATGAATAGGATTACAACGTACTTTGTGAAAAGAAACTGAGTGATATATAGTGTTAGGAAAATGTAATCACACTTATTTTGTACGCCATTTTGGCCTCATTCCATTTTGGCGATTATTATTAATGACAAGTTTGATTACCTTTTGATTTGAATCTCTTGTACCATAAGTTTATACTTTTTCAAATATTTCCCATTTACTCTTAAGATTCGTCAGTCCATTCCTATTTCCTGAATCTCATAGGCATTATTAATGAACGTTTAGATTACTTGGAATGGTCCCTCCCAATTTGGTGACCATTTTCCTAGAGTTTGATCTTTTTGATCCATATGCAAGATTACTTTCCAAACATAATCATTAATTTCAAAGGTTTTCTTCTTAACCTTTTTATTGTATGTTTTGGCCCCTCGTGCCTTTTATCGTAACAACACATCTACCGCAACCAACATTTCTTCGTCTAAATTGATCATTTCGTTGAACATCTGGATCCAATACTGTTCATAAGGAATCTCACTTTGTTTTTGCACTCTAACTGACTGTAAATAGATTTCTGCTGGAAATACAACATCATGACCGAATGTCAAACAAAATGGAGTTGAATTGGTTGCCTCCTTGGGGGGATGTTCGACAAGTCCATTGGACTTAATCTAATGTCTTATGCCTTTTCATACCCAAATATATTTTGGGTCGGGCTATGAAGTCGGATTCGTAAAACATGAACTAAATTACTAAAAATGAAGGAAGTCGAACTAGTCACCACAACTCGGATCGTTCACTTGCCCGGATTAGGCATTCTAAGCATGTATCCTATGAGTCCGGACATCATCCTCGTGAATCGTAATTCGGGCACAACCACATACAGAAACTAAAAGGTGTAATAGTTCTGATGCATTAATGCAAGTCGTTACCATGCTTTCAAGATAAGCAATGATGAAGGAGGGTTATACCTTAAAGGCTTTGGAATGATAGAAGATAGAGGAATTTCTCATTATGGACTCTCCTGATGAAGGAAACTATAAAATGGGCTTCCTCCGAAGGGATAAGCAAGACACATTATCTTGAGACTTGTTGCTTCAACACAGCTCTCGAATCCCCCGAAGTATTGAACAATACAGATGATGTAGCTCTCCTTGCTCAGAAGGGGGGAGCTAACACCTTTGGTGTTCTAACAAAATTTGGATAGAACAAAACAAATTATCACTTTATTGGTTTCTTCGACTTAGCCATTTGATTAGGTGTAATAAGGTGTAGAAGTGATTAACGTAAACCTTGTTTCAACTGCAAATTCCTATATCTTTTGGCCCACAAATACGGGACCTTAGTCAGTGGTGATGGTTTCAGGAATTTCGAATTTATACACAATATGGTTTTGGATGAATTCAATTACCGCCTCTTGGTCCACTTTCTCTAGAGGTATGAACTCTATCCATTTTTTGTAATCTATACCCATGAGGATAAACTTTTGTTGTTTCGATGAGGCCGGTCAAATTTCTCCTATAATGTCCAACACCCATCCTCGAAAGGGCCATGGTTTGATGATTGCGTGCAACTCGCTGGCTGGCACATGCTGAATGGTTACATGTTTCTGACATTATTGACACTCTTTGGAGAAGTCCATACAATCTTTTAACATGACTGTCCAATAAATACCTTGTCAAAATAACAACCATTTCATCCTCTTTCCAGCTTGGTAAGCTCCACATGTTCCACTATGCACTTCTGATATGGCCAAGTACATTTTTGTATCCCCAAGACACTTGAGCAATATTCCTTCTAGAGTCTTTTTCAACAACTTGTTTCCTAAATATACATAGCTTAAAGGTCTATTCTTGATTTTCTTGTCAGTGTTTTCGATTGGATTTTCTAAGAACTCCACGATTGGTCTTCTCCAATATGATTGTGATAAATTTCCAAAATTTTCAAAATTTTAAGTCTGAGCTTGTCTTTCGACATCTTGTACCCAGATGCAATTTGTGCCATATCATTAGCTTTTTTATTCTCTATTCTAGGTACATGTGTGATTCTAACAACCTCAAAATATAATTGAAAATGTTTCGCCATGGCTACATAAACCAACAGGTGGTCTTTAACGCATTTGCCATCGCCTGTGATTTTTTTAATCACTAACTCAAAATCACCATTTGCTTCGACTTTCTTGGCTCCTAAATATTTTAAAATTTTAAGGCCAATGATTAGGGCTTCTTATTCTGCTTCATTATTTGAACAACTCCCGTTAACTTTACATTTAAACTTCGTCGAAATACCTTGTGGGGATAATATTAAGATTCCAACACTTGTTCCTTTTTTGTGACTTGACTTGTCAAAGTATAACTTCCAAAGGCTAGTTTCGACCATATTTATTGATGGTTAGACTATTGCGTGATCTACAATAAAGTATGCCACTATTTGGCTTTTCATAGCCCTCAAAGGCACATATGTTAAAGAAAATTCAGTTAATGCTAGTGGCCATTTCCCTATTCGACTATGTAGAATGGGTTTAGACAACATATGTTTAATAACATCAAAATGAGACGAAACATAAACATCAATTGGCTTTATATATTTCTTTAATTTCATACGTGATAAGTACAAGCATAGGCACAACGTTTCAATCATAGTGTACCTAATTTTAGCATCTATTAAAATTCGACTGAGGTAGTAAATGGGTCTTTCGACACCATTGTCATCCTTTTGTGCCAACAAACTTCCTATGGTCGTCTCTGACTCCGCAATATATAATCTCATATTCTTATTTATACTAGGTGGCAATAACATAGAAGGCTTTTTAAGGTATTCTTTAATGGCGTTGAAAGCCTCATGTTGCTCTCGTTCCCAGTGAAAGTCACTTTCCTTCTTTATTTTGAGTAATGGAAAGAAAACCTTTGTGTTTCCACTTAGATTTGATATAAATATTCTCAATAAGTTAATCTTCCCTAACAAAGACTGGAGTTGCTTCTTTGTTGAAGGGGGCTTGAGATCCAAAATTTCTTTCGTCGTGTTTTGGCTGATCTCGATGCCTTTTTTGTGCACTATGAAACCCAAGAAGTCTCCTGCATGTACACAAAAATCACATTTAGATTCATTCTTAATCCATATTTTCTCATCCTCTCAAAAGAGCATTGAAGATCCAAATGACCATTTCAGATGAAGATTTTATCACAATATCATCAATGTATACCTGCATAAAATTTTCAATAAAATTATGGAATATGGCATTCATGGCTCTTTGATAGGTTGCTTCAGCATTTTTTAAACCAAACGGAATCACAGTCCATTTGTATGTTCCCAAAGCTCCATGGCATCGAAAAACCATTTTGTGGACATCATCTTCTATAATGAGGAATCTGATTATAGCCTGAATAACCATCAAGCATACTCAATTATTCAAAACATGCGACTGAGTCAACTAGCATTTCTACTACTGGCATCAAATACTCAACTTTTGGATTGCATTGTTCAAGTATCTAAAATCTATATAGACTTGAAGTGTTTCATTTTTCATGATAGCATGTACTATGTTAGCTAACCATTTGACGTACCTTGCAGTTGTGATGAACCAGATTTTAAGCAATCTTTAGATCTCTTGCTTAATATTCAAAGTGATTTTGGGAGATAATTGTCGAGGTTATTGCTTTACTGGCATTTTCCCTGGTTGAATAGGAAGTCAATGTTCTACCACAATTTGACTCAAGTCAAGAATTTCGTCATAATCCCATGCAAAACAATCTTTGTATTCTTTTAATACTTTGATCAGTTTCTCCTTCATCTTCAACCCAACCTTAGTACTTATATACATTGGTCTTTTTGTAACCCCTTCTCCTAGATCTACCTCCTCGAATGGGTCTTGTGACTGCATTCTTTGCAACTCATTTGATGGGTCT
This sequence comes from Lathyrus aphaca, assembly GCA_963966055.1. NCBI lineage: Eukaryota > Viridiplantae > Streptophyta > Magnoliopsida > Fabales > Fabaceae > Lathyrus > Lathyrus aphaca. The sequence continues at coordinate 679,064,723 of OZ014519.1, read as the reverse complement.
TTCTTAAACCCCAAAGGCTCATTGTCATAATTGCAATCCAGCCTCCAGCTTTCTGAAGTTGTTGTGTTGGCCTTGATGGACATTTACGAGTTCATTGATGTTGGCTTCGACAACCAAATTTTGTAACTTCTCAGATTCCAGAGCCTATTCTTTTCTATTTTAGCCAGATAGGTCGAAATTCGAGCCAAAATTTCTAACTCAGTGATCATCTTAATCGACCGTAGGCCACCCCGTAGGTGGATTCAGCTCTTTAGGCTCCATCACCTCCTCATCATCCCAAATAAATCCATAGTCATGATCTAGATTCAGGACATGTACCATATTGATAGAGGTGTAAGACCCTGAATCATCGTCACAAGGTGCCACATTTTCCAAATGTTGATCGAAGGACTTCTTTCCGCCTTTAGATTCGTCAATCTTGTAATAACTCTGATAAGCTTCAATATTCTCAACAATGCCATCTTTCCTCCAAATAATTAACCTTTAGTGTAAAGTTGATGGCCCTGCTTTTATCCTATGGATTCACTCACGTCCCAAAAACAAATTGAAATTGGCCTTTGAGTTTATCATCATGAAAAGTGTTGACCACGTAGTTGTAGCCACGACAAGTTCGGCTTGGATAACCCCAAGGATGTTATTGGTTTTTCCTTCATAATTAGATAAAACCATGTTATGTTGTTGAAGATCAGCATTTCATTTCCCAATCTTCTTGAACAAAGTGTGAGGCCTTAAGTTGACAGTTGTCCCTCTATCTACGAATACTTTATTCATTGTTACTCTATCGGCCTTTTCCTTATGAACAACAATTTCAAATGATACATCATTCCTGGGCTGAGTTTCTCGAATGTAGCTTTTTGTTCTTCCACCATGCCACTGCTCATAACATAGTAGCATAATGGTTTGTCCTCAGTAGTTTCGTCTGGTACGAAATCTTTGTCTTCTTCAAAGACTTCCGACACCATATCATATTCATTCGGCAATACTGACACAATTCCACAATTGGCAACAAAATCTTCACAAAACATATCATCATTTATATCGTCATCTAGTGACAAGGTGTATTCCTCGTCTGACCAGGGAGATTATTAAAGGTGTCAACGGGTTTTAGGTGTGAGGTCAAAACCTCTCCTTCAACCTTTTTGTTTCTCTGATAACACCTTCATTACCCCTTTGTCATAGGGTTTTATTCTTCGTAATTAGGAGAACCCATGTAACCCCTGGGTTCGACCTTCCTCTTTGAAGTCTTTGTTTATTTCTCCAAATCAAGTACCTTCCACTTTGGCCTCTTGCTCCTTTTCTAATTCACAGGTTCCACCCACTTCTCTTGTGGGATATCTGATCGTGGCAGAAAATGTTTGGGTCTTGTTTGCAGGAAATACTTCATGTACTCTTAGTTTTGACGGGGAGACCAACTTTGGTCGAACACGAATCTTGAAATGGGATACATGATTTCCCCTATGCATTTTTCTTGTCAGCTTCATACTTTTCAGCAACTTTCTCATCGAAAATGGTGTTGCATCTTGGGTATAGCACCACCATTGATCCACTCACCCAACATTTCTCTTGGAAATCAGTCAAGTCTTCCCCAGCTTAAGGATAATCTACCTTTAAATCGTCTCTAGTATTTTTGTTGAAACCATCAGTAGTTTCGATCATCATGCATTCAAAATATTTTGCAGTTAAAGGTTTGTTAAGACCATCAGTAGTCTCAACCGTCATGCAGTCGTAAAGCTCGGAGTACAAAACTTCTTCAACCATCAAAGGATCTGTGTCAACTTGCATCTTTGTCCTTTCTCCAAATTGAAACATGCCTTCCTTCAAAGCTTTCTACAGCAAATCTCTGAAAAAGAGCACATTAAGGTGTTATATGATCAAGAAAATTGTGAAACTTACAAAATCCTTTTTTCTTCTTTTTCTCTAATTTAACTAACAAATCAAATATCTTTTCATATTTAGACGCATCAAAAGTATAAGTTTTTGCAATGTATTTATCAGTTTTCTCAGTTTCTACGGGATTTTTCTGTTGGATGGTTTTAATAACTTACACGTGTATGAAGGTCCTGGCTTGAGCTAAGCAACGTTAACCTCACTCTTTCCGATGAGCACTTCGTTGTTAGAAGAGTATTCATCAACTGCTATTAAGAGACCTTCTCTTTCTTATGATATTTACCAGTTTTTGTTTTTTCATATTTTAGACGTTTGAGTTGTCGAACTCTATCAACTAATTGTGCCATATCCCTAAGATATTGCATGTCTAATTTTTTCCTGATTGAGTAATCTAATCCACCTGTAGTTATCTCGACTAGCTCATGTTCAAGGACTTGAGTAAAGCACTTTGCTTTCCAAAGTCTAAACCTGTTGAGATATTGGTCGATTGACTTTGAGGCTTTTCGCTTGACACTGGCCAATTCTTTTAGGCTTATCTTTGACTGTCCCATGTTGAACTGTTCATGGAATAGTCTCTCAAATTGTGTCCATGTATGGACAGAATGTGGAGGCATCATTGTAACCATGTAAACGTGTTCTTTGTGAGGGAACATTGGAAGTATTTAATTTTTAAGTCCTCGTTATTTTCTAAGTCACCAGCTTTGATTTTGTATTTGGCAACGTGTTCGACAGTGGACTCTTCAGTGTCCCTATCAAACTTGGTAAACTTTGTAACCTTTCATCCACTAGGTAGTTCTATTTGTAAAACAAAATCTGTTAATGGGGACAAATACGTTGGCCTTTGAAGGCCTGTGTTTACCCCATTTTGAACCATAATTCGTTTGATATTAGCCTTTAGGTTTTGTTCCTCGGCCATTGCGTCCTGTCGAACCTGCCTGACTACGTGGTTAGGATCTTTGATAGAGATTGTTCACGCAAAAATTACTTACGAACAATTGGTTTTCCTACAACTCATTGATCCACTACCATCTATTTCACCATGTTACTATGTTGGTTCTTGTTTACTATTATGTATGTCTTCCATGAATTCGATTAGCATCCCATAAGTTCAATGAAGGAAATTATGAAACTAGGTGTATATTTCCCTGAAGTCCCTGACCTCGTTGGCCTTGGAGTCTCATGTTGACGTGTTGTTAGTATTGGTCCACTATGAGCAATCAAAACCACAAACATAGTGCTGGAACCAACATCAGTTGTTTGTGACACAATTGATTGTTCCTTGTTAGGTTTTGATGTGGTGTTACCATTTTACCACTATGTAAGTTCATACACTTAACGCAGAGGTCCCCGCCGGGTGTGCCAATTTGTTCGCACGTGATTTTCGCATGAAAATATCTAGCCTCCTAACATAGGTTTACTTGCAGGATCGACTACAAAATCCTAGACTAAGTGTTAAGTTTATGTAATGTTTTATTGAAGTTTTTGGATTTAGAAACGGTAAACAAGAAACACTTGTAAAAAGGAGCAATTAAAATAGACAAGAAAGACAAAAAGTTGTAAAAGGAAAAGTAGATAAAAGACTTAACGAATTAAAATTGCATTAAATGTAAAGATGGACACAAGTATACATTTTGTAGGAGAAAACTCTTTTCTCTTAAACGCTTGATACTTTGAGTATGTGTCTTATGCAATGTTACAAAATGCGACCTCTAAGACTAACCATGAACTTAGCTTAAATAGGAAAATGAAATAATTATCATTCCATCTTCGTCGATTCTTGGCATGACATGTGTCGACCCACGTTCTTTATAATTGTTCGCACCCTTGCCATTTTCAAATTTTTCCCGCGTAAACTATGATGATGTCGTGCTTTATTACTTCGCCCATCGAAACCCTTCGACGATGTTGTTGCTCGTGCTTCCTTCGTCAATGTTCACTTGATCATAGATCTTTGTCCTATTTTCACTTGGCTCTCATTTTATAAAGTCTCCATTCGAAAATAACCAACTAAATTAATGGAGTTAGATGCTGAAAGAAATAAGAATTTGCCAACATTCCCTTTAAGATATCAAAGAACCCGTGTGGATGCTTCGAGATGAGAAGAATATAGAGATTGCATAAATTGACTAAGAGTGTTGACACCATATTGAATATCAGGTCGTGTCACTTAAATTCAGTAATGGTTTCTTCCTCATTCATCTTTATATTTTCAAATTTCATTGTGAGGATTTTAAGTCTTAACATACGAACCTTGAATTTTCCTTCATGGACAACTTTAAAAGTTTCTCAAGCTTTTTTTGAAATTGTGCAAATGTTAATGATATTTAAGATATTCTTATTAACACAGTCGTAAGTGGACTTAATGGCACGAGATTTATCAGGCGCTTATTTGTCTTATTTTACCAATCCTTTTCATGCTTCAAAGTTTCAATGTTATCATCAGTTGTGATCTTTGGAGGAGTCTGTCCATTTATGACTTCTTTCCAAGTCTTTTTGTCCATTTACCCGAGAAATACAATCATATGAGGCTTCAAATAATCATAGTTCACACCATCAAGATCAGGAGGTCAATTCACATATCATACTTCTTTTGCATTGTCCTTATTGAACGAAGTGTTTAAAAATATGGCAGCTCACCCAACCAAAACATGGTGATTGCTCTAATGTTGAATAAAATTATGTTTTATCGATGAAAATATGTTAGACACAATGTTGGAACAAAGTGTATGACAACAAAATTCCGTAACAAGGAAAGAAATACGTAAAATAAATAACACAAGTAATTGTTACCCTAGTTAAATATAAAGTCACATATGTCTAGAGGGTTTCAATCAAATGAAAGGAAATTCATTCTTAGTGGTTAATAGTACATGTTTATCTTATTTGAATTCTCCTAGTTCAGTTCCTTTTTCCTAATACTACTTGTGAACTTCAATCAAAGCTCCCCATGAATCTAAGACCCCTCTCACTTTCATTCAAACATTCACCCAAATATTGTTTGTACATTTAAAAAAGTATATATGAAGTGATTAATCACAATTACAACACAAATATTATATTCTCCTAACTTAGAATGACATCCCAAGAATAAAGTATCACAACCAAAAACACAAAGAATCAATAAAAACTAAAACCCTCAAGCTTAAATATATATATGTTTCCAAGAATAAAGTCTTTTAGATATCAGATTAATAAGAGGCTCACTAGTTACCTTGTGGATAAGATTAACCCCTAAAGACAACCCCTAAGTATTTAAACAAGATGAATTTAAGCTTACAATGAAGAAAGCCTCCCATTAAATCAAAAAAATTAGATTTGCATTAACCCCTATCATGCTACTCTTAGAAAAATTCACTCGAAGGCCCGAAGCTAGTTCAAAACTCCTAAGAATAGACTTAATATTCCAAAGATTCTCAATTGACAGATCAAACAAGATAAGAGTATAATCCAAATACTAAATATGAGAAACCACCAAATTAGAGGTTCTTACTCTAAAACCCGAGATGAGATCCAACTATATTGCCCTATTGAGCAAACTACTTAGACCTTGAACCACTAGAAGGAAGAGAAAGGGGATGATAGGATCACCCTGTTTCAACCCACTTTGTATGTTAATTTTTTAGGCTAGACATCCATTAACTAACACAACTAGGTTCCTTTTAAATACACAAGCTCTCACCTAAGACCTCCACGTTTCATTGAACCTGAATATGACAAACATGTAATCTAAAAACTCTCAAATTACTAAATCTTACGCTTTCATAAAATCTACTTCATAAATAAGACAAGAATTTTTAGATCTCTTAGCCAAGTATACCACATTATTTAAAGCCATCATACCATCCACCTACAATCTACCTTTAAGAAAAGTTGATTTATTTAGAGCAACAAACATATTCATCACCCTCCCAAGTCTAATAGCCAACATCTTAGCCACTAACTTATAAAGAGAGACAACTAAAGAAATAAACCTAAAATAACTTAGTTGCCCAAGGGATTTCATTTCACCTTAGGGATCGAAGTTACAAAATAAGATGCAAAGATACGAGGTAGCAAAGGAAAAAGATGAATTTTCTCAAACATAATCTCTTAATTTTGCCTAAACAAATTCTAGAATCTTATAAAAAAGGAGAAAGAAAAACCATCAAGACTGGAAATCTTATTACCATCATAGTGGGCTATATCACCATGCATATAACTCTTGAAGAGTAAATGGAGTTATAGCAATATTATCCTCATCAAAAAGAGTGTGAAAGAGTAATCCATTAAGGCGAGGTCAATCGACATTTGGATCTTTTAAGATATCATAAAAATAGTTAAAAACTTCTTGACTAATCTCATACGCCCCTTCAATCCAACTTTCACCATCCTTTAAGTCTAAAATAGTGTTTCTTCTACTCCTACTCTTCACATAAACATGGAAGAAACCAAAGTTAGTATCTCATTCCTTAAGTTATCTAGATTTGAATATCTGGAATATCTAATAATCTTTAATTCTTAACATTGGCATTCATTTATTTATGACGTACCACCGATCCAAACATCCTTCACATTTCAAAAATTTCTAACCAACTTGTCAAAATTTTATTCATACTAATTAAACATTTATTTGTGATGAATTTTCACGCTTTTAATTTCACCATTAACTAGAAAGAAAATTTACCTTCTTTTCACCTAACTTTTTGTCCTAATGTAAATAACATGTTTGTTAGTATATTTTGCTTGACCCACTAGAGGACAAATATGAGAAGTATCTAGGTAGTTCAGGGTCTGTCCATGTCTTTCTCAATAAATGAATGCCAATGTTAACCAAGACAACTAAAATTAGTCAAAAAGTTAATAATTTCACATACATTTCCATATTGCACTTCCACCTCACAAAACCCTAAGGTTACAAAACACTCCCTACCTAACATAAAATCTCTTTTTTCTTGCTTACGTACATAAGAACTAAACCACACAATCTTTTTCTTGAAGACCCTTCCATATACGTAGTAACATTACATGCCATACAACATCATTTCTACAACGTGTACCTTAAATCCCCCACTCACTATACTCATCTCCTTCTACCTCTTGTCTTTTAAATAATACTTCAACCTCTTCTTCCAGATTAACAACAAAGCATCTTCTCTTTCTTAGTTTAAGTATGGATCAAGAAAACAAACTGATTCACAACACCTCAACATGGAAAACAAGAAACCCTACTTGCCATAATATACAAACTTCATTGTCCCTTCACTCTTCAAATAAAACAAGCAATGATGAGGATCATGATGAGTGCAAGGTGAAAAAGAATAATGAGAATGGAACTAGGGTTGAAGAAATTACAGGACGTGAGAGGTTGAAGAGGCATAGAGAAGAGGTGAAGGGAGAGGTTAATATACCAGAAAACTGGGAGAAGGAACCGAAGCTGAAGGAATGGGTTGATTATACTACGTTTAATGCATTGATATCAGTTCCTCATGCATTGATTGTTACTGCTCGTGATGCGCTTATTGCTGATGTACGTAAATCAAGATCACAGAGACTAAGGATCCATAACTAGCTATAGTGTATGTTTATTTAGTAGTTTATTTTGATTTTTTTTTATATATTTTTCTCATGGCCCCAAGTACCTTTATATTAGTTAATGGATCATTCATGAATTAGCATATAGAGCTATAGATATTTAAGAGAGTTTATGGACCAATATTTCAGATGTGTTAATTTTCATTTTGAATGTTTAGTTCAAGTTTAAAAATAGACTTTGTGATATGTCTCAAAGCTGATCGTTGTGCTTTTTTCGAATCTAATTTTAGACTTGGATCAAATGGATACCTCTATCTCATTTCAACCTTGTGAGAGATACGGTACCCATCGCCTCCTTGTAATTGGGATAGGTGGTTCCTTCTAAGGTTGTAGTCTTCTCTGAAGAGAATATGTTCAAGCTTAAGATTATTGTTGGCTCGATCTTTCATGTGTTTTGAGGAGGGATTCTCTTGATTCGGTCTCTCATTTGCTTACTATCCTTAGCTAAGCTTCTACCGTGTGGAATATAATATGTAAGTGGTTGGGTTTTTAGGTGGTTATTTCTGGAGAGCTTAGGATTTTGTTTGAGTTTTTAATAGCTTTAGGCTCTAAGCTTAAGGGATGGTGAGGTTTTGTTATGATTTCGCATGTTGTGTGTAGATTATTTGGTCAACATGTAATGATCAGTTGTTCTTTAGTTCATCAATAAATGGGAAAGAGTTGGAAGTGAATAGTATTGTTTAGGTTTGGAAGTGTTTTTTTAACGGTTCTTCATTGAATTCAAACTCCTTCTCTTATTGACTTTAGAATTCTATCTTGTGTTTAGACCGATAACATATCAAGAATTCAGATCTGCTTTAAGAGGTGTTCAGTGGTTTTGGTTTTACAAGAGGTTTTCCTGAATTTTTTTTTTGTAAATAAGGATTATATTAAAAAAAGTACAAAGGGTACTCAACCCGTTTACAAAATGATCAAAGATCAATCAAAAGAGAGAAACAAGAAAATACCGACCAATTGAAACTTAAGACATGAATAATAAAGGGTCTTTGTCAAACTCGTAAAGATTACAATTGGGATAAGTATTGTCCCCAACAAATTACGACCACTTCCACAATATAAACTTGATCTTCCACATGATATCCATGATGTTCCAACTCGCATTATTGAAAATCACATCATTTCTCAATTTCCATATAGTTCAACAAACCGCTAACCAAATGTTTCCCTCTCTACCCTTCCTCGCCTTTTTCCGCTTGCAAAGACGATACCAAAATAAGAACCACCCCTTAATATTCACCTCCCTACTCTCCTCCCCACCGAACCACTCGACTATCTCCCTCCACACCAATTTCAAGACAACCGAAGAGTAAATGGTATAACGATTCCATTTCTGTATTACAAAGAGAACACAAAATGTTTTCATTTGGTAATATCATGCCTCTATTACTTAGTAAATCATTGGTAGGTTGTCTGTTTATAAAACACCGCCATCTGAAAGCACGAATGTTGAGAGGGACCAAAGACTTCCACACTATATGAAAAAACTTATCTTCCCTTGTCCAAGGCCCAAAAGGATTATGAAAAAAACTAGCCTGCTCATAAAATGATTTTACCGAAAAAGTCCCATCAATTTCAGCATCACATACCACTTTTTTTTGCCTACTACTACTGATATTGCACTATTGTAAAACATCCAACAGACCCTCCCTCTCGCTGGACAGAAATTCAAGCGGTTCCCTACTGGTATTCCCCAAACCCCCTCCATTTGATTCCCTTCCTGAATGATTTTGCTGGCCAGAATTTCACAGACGATAATTTCGTTGCGCCAGTCCACTAACAGGCCTAGAGGAAAACAATTCTGGAACCAAAATAGGCTCTATTTCTTCCGCAACATCAGTTGTGACCCTACCATTCCTCCCTCCCGTATCAAATTTTGTAACCAAAGTAGGTTGAGTTTCCTCAAGAATAAAACCAGACGCATTATCGCCATTAATACCCCCTCCCGAAAACTCAGGTTGTAATTATTCTGTCCAACCCTTAATTCCCAGATCACCCCACTGCCAAATGTCGTCGACCACCCTCCCATCGATGCCACTGAAACTAGTTTCAGATTAGAAGTCGCATACACTTTCGGAAACCTCTGCGCCAAAGAATCTTCACCAGTCCATCTACATGTCCAAAAGGAAATACTAAAACCATTTCCTACTTCATGAGAACAGTTGTCTAATAAGATATTATCAGCATAAGTATTCAATAAAGAGATGATATCCGCAAACCCCCGAGAAAAGGACTTTCCACTATTTTTTAATGAACCCTCAAACGACATCAAAAAACGAAGATCACCATACCTCGCATTTAAAAAATTGAACCACAACTCATTTGATCCCACAAGAATCCTCCACCTCCCCTTTTGCAAAAGGGCCTCGTTAAAGACGTTAATTCTCTTAAATCCCAAACCCACTTCTTTAATCGGAATGCAAAGCGAATCCCAATTCAACCAATGAATTTTCCTATGAGCTTCCGTACTCCCCCACAAAAACCTACTTTGAATCCTCATTAAATCTTTGCAAATGTGAACCGGAGCAAAATAAAAGGACAGTTGGAAAATTGACAAGCTACTTAATACCGCTTTGATAAGGGTGATCCTCCCTCCAAAATCAAAAAACGACCTTGCCACGAGGATAGTTGCTTTTTAAATTTTCCTAGAAAACCATCCCAAGATTCCACCCTTCTAGGATTAGATCCTATCGGAATGCCAAGGAAATTAAATTCGTGAGTTTCCCTTCTACAAGAAAGAAACAAGGCCACCGCTTCCATAAACCTCTCATTAATGTTGATTCCTATTAATTGACTTTTGTGAAAAATGATTCGAAGGCCCAAAACTAACTCAAAAGCCCTGAGAACCGTCTTAATAGTCCAAAAATGCCTCCACCCTCCTTCTCCAAACAAGATAGTATCATCCGCGAATTGGAGAACCTCAATAGGACAACTTTCGTTAATGTTAAATCCGCAATAATCACCCATCCTAACAGAGTTCCTAATTAAACCCGACAATCCCTCCGCTACCACCACAAAAAGAAAAGGGGATAAGGGATCCCCTTGCCTTAAACCCCTTTCAATAATGAATTCCTTTGTAGGACTTCCATTAACCAAGACGGACATACTACTCTTGCATATCATAACTTCCATCCACCTCAACCATCTATCCCGGAAACCCATTTGCTTCAACATATACCGAAGAAATCCCCCACGATACTTTATCATAAGCCTTATCAAAATCTACTTTAAAAAGAAAATTCTCATTTTCCTCATTTAACGCAAAATCCACCACTTCATTAGCTATTAAAACACCATCCAACAAATGTCTACTCGGAACGAATGCGGTTTGACAAGGAGAAATTATGTTGTTCAAAACCCTCTTCAATCTACACGCCATAATCTTATCCAAAATCTTGTAAAGACTTCCAACCAAGCAAATAGGTCTATAATCACCAAGGCACAACGGATTATCACTTTTAGGAATAAGCGTAAAAAAAGAGGAGGTGATCGCCTTAGATAAAATAGCACCACTATGAAAATCATTCACATATTTAACCACATCCTCCTTTAAAAAATACCAACATTTTTGAAAAAACAACATGGTGAAACCATCCGGACCCGGAACCTTGCTACCCTCACAACACCACACCGCTTCTTTTATATCCTACTCCGTAAAGGGTTCCTCAAGCATATTCTTCTCCATTAAAGAGATAGTATTAAAATCAACCCCTTCAAGCGTAGGCCTAACCTTATCCGGTTCAATAAATTTCCTAGCAAAGAAGTTGAAAACCTCTTCCTTTACTCCTTGCACGGATGAAACCACACCCTCCTCTGTATTGATTGATCCCATAAAATTTTGTCTCATTCTATCCTTCATGACACAATGAAAATAATGAGTGTTGATATCTCCATCATTATCCCATTTCAAACTTGCTTTTTGAATTAACATGTTCTCCTTAATTCTTAGGTTCAACTAAAACCGTCTCGAGGCTTCTTTACAATTTTCCACAATAATATTAGAGGGAATCCCATCTAGCATAGCAATCTCCTCATCCCCTTCATTAATTCCCCTCACCCCCTCCTCAACTTCCAAGTCAAACTTACAAAATACCTCTAGATTCCATCTACGGAGGCTACATTTAATCATTCTCAACTTTTCTTTAAGAACATAATCACTCCTTCCACTAACTATACATTCCTTCCATTTCTTTCCAACAAAAGAAATGAATTTTTTGTCACTAAACCATTCATTATTGAACTTGAATAGTTTCGGTCCCTAATTCGAAGAGTTGACCACTAACCAAACTGGACAATGATCGGAAACATCTCTCATACCTATGAGTTGACCCACAACGTCCCATTTAGAAATGGTGCCTTCGGATAACAAAAAGCGATCTATCCTAGTCATCGACCTCACATCCCCGCTAAACCAAGAGAACTTCTTATCCTTACACGGAACATCAACAAGATCGTTAATCATAATGAAGTCCAAAAATTCTGACATCTTCGTAGACAAACCACCTCCCCTACCCTTCCTATCCCTAGGATTTGAAATATCATTGAAATCACCCCCAATGCACCAATCACCATCTAAATGTCTAGATTTTAATTCGGTCAAAGTTCTCCATAAACACATTTTCCTTGACGCGACACAAGAAGAATAAACATTAACAATTTAGAAATAACAATTATTCCATCTCACCTTAACTCCAACAAAGCCATATCCTCTAAAGTTGTAAATGACTTCAACAATCTTCCTCTTCCATAAAATAATCATACCTCTCGAAGAGCCATTAGAACTAGAATAGGTCCACCCTATATCTGCATTCGCCTAAAAACTACAAGCAATATTTTCCGTAACTAAATGTAAATTTGATTCTTGTACAAGAAACATATCAGTGTTTCCCTTAATAATAGATTGACTAATCATCATTCTCTTCAAAACACTACCTCCCCCTCTTATATTCAATGATCCAATAATCATTTAAAACAAATTAAGGCCGCCTTCTTTCCATTTCGTCTTTCTCTGTCCTCTTATTCTAACTCATCCAGTTTGGTTTTGTAATCTTTTAATAGACCTAGAGCCTCCACACCTAAAAACGAAATCGCCTCCCACAATTTAGATCATACGTTAGAATCTAAATTATTCCAGAGCCTCAAATTAGTCTTGTTAATATTGGACTCATCAGAATGTTCACCATGAATCTTTATGCTGGGTTGCCCTTTAGATAATAAACCGCCGCCCTGCAACCTCTCAAAATTCATCTCTTTATCAGACATAAATATTCTATCTGATGCCAAAGACACGTTTTTGTTTGTTTTTCCCTTCTTTCTTTTAACCATGCCTCCTCTTGTGGACCCCTCCATCATATTTAATTTTTTAAACTTTACATTTTCAGCTTTCTAATGAAAATACCTTCACTTGCCTTTGCCCCCTCCTCACACCCGATGTGGTCCCCACGCCTGCACAATTCCTCTATGTTTAATGAAAAGTTACCTTTACTTTGTTTTGACACTGAAAATTCTTGTTTAGTCCCCATCGTACTTACTGAAGCGAAATTTGCACTTCCCACCTCCAAAACCTTATTGTTATCACAACCCTCTCCTTTATGCCTATTTATTGCCAAGTCAAAAACCCCCACCTTTTCTATGTCAACTCCCTATGTCATAGTGTTCGATGAATGTTTACAATTTCTGCCATTTTTCACCAAAACATCCTCTGCATTTTTCCTTTTCTCTTCTGCCTCATCTTTCTTAGACACAACCTCCTTTATTCCATTACCCTGACTCAGAAACTCCTCCCACTCTTTGTTTTCCTCCTCCAAAAAACCTCCCCTCTCTGATGCCGATGAAGAAGAATCAGAAACCACTGAATATTTATGACACGTGTCCCTGAATAATCTCATAGGACTATATGAATCTTTCTGCACTACCAAATCGAAATCTGTATCATCAATGGTGATCTTGAAATTTTCCTGTAAAACAAACATGTTGGAGACTCTCACCATGATTTTTGCCAAGTCCTTAGATGTATCGTTTGAAGTGTTCTCATCAACACAGATAAAGGTGCCAAATAATCCTTCAAATTTATCAAAAAAATCAGTGTCCCAAGCATGACAAGGAGCGTTGTAGACTCTTAGCCACATTACTCTTTCTTCATCAACGTTTTCGGCCTTCCACTCTCGAATCTCATTAAACCACTGATTCCACCAAAAACTCTCATCCTTCATTAAATCCTCCAAAGCCTCATCTTCCAATTCTTCCAACAGGCACTTATTTGATCCAAGAGGTGTGACTTTAATGTAAGACATACCTTCAGACGCAAAATACCTTAGAACATTAAAGGGCATCCCTGGAAAATGAGTGATGCTTATCCGAGCCTTCTTCATTTTGACCAAAACCTCTGGTTTGGAAGAAAAATGTAATCTGCTAGTAATCATTCCATCCTGCTTCTTGTTTGCTAGATCATCCGCATATGAAAATACACCCGGTTTGACGAAGCCGAAATTCCTGTTTTCCTTCACATGATGCATCTTTTTTTTTATCAAAACCCCCTCCTTACCAAACTGATGTGCAACATCGAACTTCCCTTGTTCTTTCATACTTCTCACAAACCTAGGCTTGTTGGCATGGATTTTTCTACCATCAATCGTCACATTGTCCAACTTAACCCCTAACCTCCTAATATCTTTTACTTCCTTGAAGCGAGCAAAACCAAACCTCCTCCCTTACTTATTCTGTCTCGGTGAAATTACAATCTCCACAATATTTCCAATACAACCAAAGAGCCCAAAAAGACCCCTTGCACAAATTCGCACTGGAAACTCCGCGATGTAGAACGAGCTTAAATATTATGTTAATCTCATGTTATCCCCCCTCCAAAAGGAAAAACATCACATTTCATGTTGTTAGAATTAACCCTCTTCCTTACAACCCTTTGTCCATTCCATTATAGCAAAAAATTACGCCCCTACCGAAGCACCACAGAACGCCGTCAAGGCCACCCCAACCCCACAAAACAAAGGAAAAAACGTTAGAGAGAGGGGAAAGCTTCTCTCTTTAACTTTTAATTTACTTGTATTGCATTCAATTAAAAAAAGTTTGATTTATGAGATGTTAATGGCTCCTGATTTTCTGTTGAAGGGCCTGGTCGTCCGAACTCTAACTGATTTTCATACTGAATGGTGCTTTAGTGAGTTGGTGCTTTTTCTGGAACTTTATCTTTTGGTGGTTGCTTCATATCTATTGTTTTACTGTTGTTGTATTTTTTTTATCTTTTAACTAATTGTCTTCCTTTATCTCGACATCTCTTGTGTCTTTTATTTTTATTTTTCATATTTGTAGGGTTTATTCTCAACTCTTACTTTTAATTTATTTTAGTACTTCACTTTTGCTAAAATGAGTATACTTTTCTACTTCTTTTTTATTGAACCCTTAACATTACTAACAATCTCTCGTCCACAAGTTTGTCCATATGTTTATATTTTTTTTTTCAATAAGCAAGGAATTATATATAGCGAAAACAAAGGATTCTCGAACCCACTTACAAGAAAATGAGGCAAAACTCGACAAAATAAAAAATTACATATCAATTAAACCTTAGGATAAATAGTATAAAAAAATTACTAAATTCATAAAAACTATAATTAGTATTAGTAATTTTTCCGATGTATGATCATCTCCAAATTATCGTCTTAATGTTCCAAACCGCATCTAAATCATTCTAAACATGATTCCTAAAAATGATACTCTTCATTTTATATGTATGTAATTGTAGTATGAAAATGTGCAAATTACATATATGTATTGGTGAACCCTTCATGCAAACTAGTTGGCTCTTTCAAAGTATTTGTGACACAATTGATTGTATGATTTAGATGAAACATCATTTCTACAAGGGTAATAAAAAATCTCAAATATAAATTTCCACTAAATAAATAAAAATTAAAAGTAATAGTTACAAACAAAACGAGAATGACTTTATTAATTTAACAAATGAATATACACACATTTTAATGTCAGCTCCCACAAATATAATATATGAAAAAAAAATTACAATTCTCATATTTTCAACTTATTTTGTAATATATAATAGACATAAGACCCTTAATTAGTAGTCATTTCTTTGTGGATATGTGTTCAATCTCAATTTCATTATTCTCCGTCATTTTCAAGACAACCGGAAATTTAATCCTAAACTATAAGTCGTTTTATTATTTTTGGTAACGAAGACAGTTGTATTATTATAACAAAATATCTTAAATGGTTTTGAAATGGATTCAACTATACCAAGAGTTGATATAAAGTTCTTCAACCACGTTGAATCGACTATAACACCATACAATGCAACAAGCTCTGCTTGCATCTTGGATAAGGCACTTAGAGTTTGTTTAACGTTTTTCCAAAATATAGCACCACCATAGAAGTTGATTTTGTTGAGAATGTGTGTAAGAAATATCTATATGTTGAGTTGTATTAGTGTGTCGAAGTGTCGAAGCAGATTGTTTCACAGAGAATTTTGATTTAGGTATATTTTAGTAATATTAACTATTTTTGACTTTTATAGTTGAGTTTTTGCCTTTGGGAGCAAGCTAACATAAATCTATAAATATGAAGTAATATTTATTTTGTACAAGAATATCTGGTATCAGAGCTTCAGTTTGAACGATTCAAGGACAAGAAATCACGATGGCAATGAATCATACAAACAGATATTTTTCGACGAATCTTCTGATTCTCAAGAAAGATAATTATGAAAAATAGTGCAAGCAGATGAAAATTGTGATCTATTGTCAAGATTTTTAGATCTTGTGAAGGAATGAGTAACAACGCTTGCAGAAAACGCGACGGACCAAGAAAAGGATGCACACAAAGAATTGAAGAAGAAGGATTAAAAAGTTCTCTGTGTAATTCATCAATGTGTTGATTCAGATAAATTTGAAAAGGTTAGTGATGTAGAATCAATGAAAAAAGCTTGGGAAATTCTGGAAAAAAAATCATTTAGAGGTGCAAAGAAGGTGAAAGGGGTGAGGTTATTAACTCACAAAAGGATTTATGAATTGCTTCAGATAGAAGATAATGAAAGCATAACATATTTCTTCACTAGGGTTACAAAAATGGTAAATCAAATCAAGGTTTCGCTCCCGGGATATTCATCCCACTACAAGCGCGAAAGTGGCGTGAAAAAAGAAGAAGAGTCGCTAGCCAGACATTTTTATCCCAAGGAAATGGAAAGGTAATGATGCGCAAACCGAGGGAAAGGAAATAACAAAGTCTTGCAAACCAGAGAGAATGGGTAAGGGAATCGGTTATGTGAAAGGAAGATATTAGCACCCCTTCACGTCCGTCGTACTCGACGGGATCCACGCTTGCTTGTACTGCTAAAAGGGTATTGTAATCTGCTTCATCTGCTGCTAAACTGGAACTGGAGAAAGAACGGGAACAGGAAGCGAATGAGAAACAATGTAGGGAAAAGAAAGAATTGTACTCGAATGGGCCCTACCCCACTGCCTACGTGTCTCATCGAGAATGAGAATCAGAGCGATGTAGTTCCCCTAACTAGGGATGAAATTTGTTTGCATTTTTTATGATTGAATTTCTTATGCATATGCTTAGGTGTTGCAGGCTCGTCTGGAGCGAGTTCTTTCGTTTAGAGTGAAGGGGGTGAGAAGAGAATTCCCGTAAGAAAGACGCTTATTGTTGGTTTGAAGCTTTTTAGAAGCTTTTTTATTTGAGAGTTTGCATAGTAGAGTGTATTCATGTCTCATTCAAAGGAGTGTGTACTTCCTACATCACTCCAAGATGGGATGAAGAAGAAGCACACCTAAGTATGGAGAAGATCCCCAAACTTAGTTCCAAGGATTGAGGCTCAAGCACACTAGCCTACTTTATTTATTAGATGTTTTTGTTGTTTTTAATGAAGAAGTGCTTTTGATTTTTTTGTGATACTACTTCATGCTAAGACTTGTTCATCATGCTAGATGACTTACAACTCACCCCGAGATTGGATGAATGCAAGCACCCCATGGCATAAGGCTCTTGGCACATGAAGTGGTATCAACCTTTATTAGGTGTTTTTAGCTTTTATTTTGAGATGAGAAGAGAAGACTCAAGGAAACAAAGATTAAACTAAATGAGAAAACTAAGACTCAACCTAGTATTAACATGCTTAGAGATCCTAAGGGTTAATTGTGGTATTTTAATTCTAAAAAGAAGAGAATAGCCAGTTCTAACTCACTTCAAGGATTGAAGAACTCAAAGGGATAAAGAGAAAGTGAAATGTCAAAGAAGCATAAAATTCTTGTCGCAATCACACAAATTAAAAGCTTAAAAGATGAGAGAAGAAATTGGAATGTGGATGCACACCCACACTCTTCCTACTTACCATTAGTCCTTGAAAAGGTTAGTATAATAAATGATATATGAAATAAAAAATGATTAAAAAAAAGGAAGACAATTAGGCATCAAACAACTCCTAAAGTGATTAGGGTTCAAACTAGACCCATACCTAAGGCTAAAAGTACCTAAAGACTAGATAAATTCCAAAGTCAACAGCTACAACAGCGTTTCAACATAAAGTAAATTATCACATACAAATGGCATACAAATAACTTATTACAGCTACCTAACAACAAGGCAGCAGGTGTTAAAAGTGCATAAAGAAGGTATGACAGCATACATTTAACAACTATTGTTCAGAAATGCAGTAGTGAAATGCATGACAGAATTAAGTCAATTAACATGTAAATGCATGTATAACAACATGTGGATATGCATCAAATAACAACATCAAAGAATGCAAATATGAAGATGGACATGTGAAAATTCAAACATTTCAACCACTTTACATCAACGGATTTTCACTAACAAAAGGATAATGCACATTTTCAAAAGGGAATGTTTAATGCAAACAAGAAATCACAAAGTGTGAACATGCATCACAATGCATTCTAACTAATGGAAACATTAACATTAAAATGCAAAATATTCTGGACTGGACCAACGACTAGGCATGGCCCAATCCTATTTGGCCTATGAAACGTGTAAGTTATATACTTTTAGGATTGACATTAATTTTGTAAAACAAATATAGCAGCAGTGTGTATGTATAGGATCTTTGCAAATGAAGAATATATTAAGCAAAGAATCCATTTGTGTACGCCCAAACATATTGTGTTGAAATATTTCAACATCTGGAACAATGTGTCGAAGAAGATGTCAAGACAGTTCATTTGACATCATGAACTGCTGAAGATGGATTTAAGTTTCTGTTTTGGTTTCAACAGAAACAGAATATTATTAAAGATTTAAATCAATCCAATGGCGCTATTGTAAAAGATCTTGAAGACTCAAATTTAATTGAAGACAAATTTTTTAAAATATAGAGTTTCTATATTTAGAGATATTTTAGGATTTTTTATATTTGAAGATCTTTTTGTATATTTGTAGCAGATTTTAGCAAAATTGTAGCCAATTTATAGATCCTACACATGATCTTTCAGGTGTTCAGGGTACACATTTCGAATGTGACCCTCCTTCTTAGAGTGATATCATTGAACACCAGATGCTTCACCACCATAAGACTTCTGCTGACTTTTACCCTTCTTCTTGTCGAACTTGCCATCCTTTGGCAAGAATTTTGCCTTAACGACCAAACCTTCACCAATCGTCGAAGTTTTATGCTCCTTTAGTTCGTTCAGGTCCTTAGAGTACAAGGTATATTGAACATATTCAAAGGTCATGTACTCTCTTCCATACAAGAGGGTTTCTTTGAAGTTAGCATGTGTTATGGGAAAAGCGCATAACAACAACAACGCTTAATCTTCATCATCGATATTCACATCAATATTTTTCAAGATCAAGAATCAACTTGTTGAACATATCCAACTGCTCAGCGAACACTTTATCTTCACTCATCTTGAATGAATACAAAGCTTGCTTCAGGTAGAGTCAATTCACCAACGATTTGGTCATGTACAAACCTTAAATTTTCAACCATAACCCTGACATCGTCTTCTCCTTTGATACTTGTCGAAGAACCTTATCACCTAGGCTCAATAATATCATGATGTGTGCTTTCTCAATCATGGTCGTCTTTTTAGTTGTCGTTAACACATCATTCATGGTCGTCTCTCCCTTCAATGTTGCTTGAACAAGTAGGGCTTTCATCTTCAAGCTCCAAAGACCGAAAGCATTCACTCCGGTGAACTTTTCAATCTCATACTTTGCTGAAGGAATCTTTTCCATGATCACCACACCAATTTGTTGTGAATCAGATACCTTAGAAACAAAGTATAATAGGTTTATTTATGATCAAGAAACCCACAAGGGTTAGAGTTTAAGGTAACCAATGATAACAACAAAGATTGATTATAAACTGTTATTCTTTCCTTTCTCTTGAAACAAGATTACAAGTATACAAGAATAACAAATAACCTTTCTCACTTTCGAATTAGAGTTTTATCTTCTTATTTTCCCTTATGCAAAAGATGAGAGACTAGTATGCTATTTATAAGAAAACTAACACATTAACCTAATGGGCTTTTTAACAATTATCCATTACAAGCTAACTTAGGGTACAAGCTAACTTAAACAATTGGATCCATAACGCAAGACCCAATTAAACAACAATATGTGAGCGGACTTTGACAACATGTTATTCATACTAGGGTTTGTTATAATATTCCACAGAGATAATGAAAGAGAAATAACGCCGAAGAATTTTACAAGTTCGACCAAGAAGACCAAATCATGTGTCCAATAGTTGATCTTGAGAGTATTCTCTATGTTTGAGAGATTTTAGAAAGTTATTTCCACAAGTCCCCTTATACAATGAATGAAGTTTCAGACTAACTTCTAATCAAACAATAAACACGACTTAAAGTGTTTAGTCTTCACACCTAATGGAGATTTTAGAAAGTTGTTCCCACAAACCCCTTTTATATATATATATATATATATATATATATATATATATATATATATATATATATATATATATATATATATATATATATATATATATATTGTGTTTATAAAATGAAATGATAATAATAATAACAAGGATAATTATTTAATATATTTATTAACTTAAGATTATTTTATTTACTATTTTTTTAAGATTAATTTATAGAGTAAAATGGTGATATTCAAATAAAATCAAATCAAATCTACTATATAAGAAAAGTTTAGGTTGTGGAGTCACCCTTTTTGCCCTACTCTCTTATTCTGCCACCTCATCAAATTGAGGGATTTTGTGTCTAAATATTACTTTTTCCAACCGATGATGTCATTTTGTTCTATTTCAACTACATATTTATTCAATTAAGCCATGGTTTGGCGGGTGTAGTTCATATGATGATGTAACATGTTTCTATTTGTTTCCAAACCAACTTTTTCTCTTTTCTCTTCACCCAATGATAGATTTAATTTCAAATTTCAAAATCATATTTTCTCCCAATTTTCACTTTCCTCTTCTCTCACTTCTCTCTCTCTCTCTCTCTTCTTGAATTCTCGCTTTCTCTACCCTTTTCATCTTCCTTTCATCTACGATTTTCTCTCTTTATGCTTCATCTTTCTACATTCATTAAGATCTGGCTGTTATGGTTTTTATCTTTGATCCTAATATTTCCTAATATTTGTGTTATGGTTTTCTCTCTTTGTGCTTCATTACAAGAAAATACTCTTATTATAATTTCGTTTTTGGGTTGTGTTTGCAGGTTCTGGATTTATGTTGCATGATCTTTACCTTCTTGGATTTTTCAATGCTTCCATTAAGTTACCCCGCAAATTACACTTGTTGGAGTTGTGGTTTCTTTTTATGTGAGTTTTTTCATCAAATTTGTTTCCTTTTATATAAATCTGGTTATGAAGCTTTTTGGTTTTCTTAATTTTTGTATATTGATTATTGTTCTCTCAGAGTTTAAACATTCATGTAAATTAAAGCAGTTGAATATGGGTTCTTCTGCAACTAGCTGCCAGTAGTTGAATTTGTAAGGTTCCCTTTTGTTATGTTATTATGCTAACAACTTATTGTTTCTGAAAAGGAATTTGGCTTCGAGTCATTCGTCTTCAGCGGTCACTTCACCTTCATAAGTTCTTTGATTATTTCCAAACTTGGATCTCACCATTGATTTGAATAATCAATTGAAACTAACTATATTCATTTTTTAATTTATTATTTACTTGTGTGTTTGTTGTATGATATTTGTGTCTTATTTTGTATCAGGTATGATGGTGATATGAGTGAAGCTGGTCATTGTAAAGTCTTATCATACAATTAAAAATTCAAAGACATGCATTTCTTCCTCTTTGTTCAACTATGGTGATCTTATGAGACCCACATTTGGCACTGCTCAATATTTTGGTTTCTGATATAAGATACGGTTTTTCTATTGTAGACAGACTATAACGGTTTTTGGGTTTGTCCATTGCTTCAATGGGAACCAATGAGATAGGAGATAATTAATATTATAGAGGGTAGAAAAATTGAGGGGTTTGAAGAATTTCCAAATGGTGTGGGGATGGTTGGGGCTGAGAAAAGAGGTTATTTTCTTAGATTTTCTGATGTTTATCCATCTTTTTATTGTCATTTGCAAGGAGCTAGACTCCATCCATTACCATTTTCTTTCTTTTTTTTATCATCCATATTTCCACATATTGCATGAAGAGGAGTTAACCTCAGTTTTAATATTTACTACCAATACCAATTCAGTTTTTGTACATTGATGTTGTATATATTTCTATTCCTACCACTTGTCTGAATAAAATTTAATCATTGTCTCTATTAGATGGAGCATCAAGGGTGAAGATCTTCAAGGACTTCTTGTGAAAATTCATAAGCTTTGTATGTGGATAGGAATGGTTGAGAACAATCCTCAAAAATAGAACTTATTATGTGAGTAACATTGGTTCTGAACTAAGAAACTTATGTTTCAATTTGTGGTTTGAATAAAATAGTTCATTGATAAATACTCAATAATCTATTAAGAGCAAGAATTTTCATCTCTAATATATGTAATAATAATAATAATAGCAAGACATTGTTTCTAATATTTGTAATAATAATAATAGCAAGACAGTGTAGCAGACGTTGATTGTCACAAAGAGAATGAAGCTTCAGATGATATATATATATATATATATATATATATATATATATATATATATATATATATAAAATCTTACCTGATCAGGAGGACCTTCCAGCAATTGGGTGAAGACAGCTAGCGGATGGAAAGGGGGGTGTACCTGCAAGGCACTCCGATGCCAAAGTTAATAGAGGTACAATGAATAGGTGAGTAGAAGAGTGAAATCAGAATACCTGACCCTTTAGTGAAAAGGGTATTTATAGAGAGCCCCCAGCGCTGGGCCAAGGTCCTTCCTTGGGCTGGATCAGTTAGGCCCAAAGAAGAACTGCCAAGGAACGCGTGAGAAACGTGAAGACCTAGCTAAGTGGTCTGGTCCTTGGTTCAACTGCCCCTATCTTTCAGGATATAATGGGGGACAATTGGGTGACGTGGCAAGTGAACTGGCAGACATGTTATTTGCCCGTTCTAAGTGCGTGCCCGATATCTAGGATATGTGCCCGACCGTTAAGCGCCCCTGCCCGTTTATCAGACGTATCTGCCTGAGCATATGGGTCTCTGCTCGACATATTGGGTCGCAGCCTAATATAGTCCGGAGGCCCAGTCCGGAGCAGGAGCCCCCCAAGTCGAGTCTCCGAGTCGGAGCGATGAATTAGAGCATAGGCGGGCGTAGGCGCGTTGAAGAAGGTTTCGGGCATATACTTGCCCGTGTTGTTGAGTCTGTCGGGCATGTGGTGTTTCACAGAGTCGAGGATGCTCCTTATAGTCGGGGAGATTTGCAGTTGCTCGGCGTCGTTCAAGATTCTTGTGGACTGACGTGTCTCATCATTAATGGTGTGTCGCTTTGTTTCCTGTGCAAACGACGACGTAGGGTCTAGGTAATGATTACCTGGCGCGTCTATCCACGCACTTGTGCCTATATAAAGGGGGTGGTCCACTTCATTTGGACTTTTTTGCTATGACGTTTGACCGGAAGCTCTGAGAAGAACCCTCTCTCCGCCCGTCTCCGTCGTCTGCACCGCCATTTTCTGCCCGCGCGCCACCGTCTTCTCCTCGTCTCCAATATGTCAGGTAACAACTCAAATTCTTTATTTTGCATGCTTTTTCGTTTGGTAGGTAGGAAAATGTCTGATATGTCTTTATAGAGTAAGCAAACTTTAGTGTAGAGTAGATAAATTTAGGTTTAGGGATAGTTTTTTAGGTTTTGGGTATGAATGTCCCGGGAAAAAATTTCATATGTACTTGAATAAACCGGGCAAAACTATCATGTCATGGGCGTGAAATTCATATGCGTATGAATATCCCGGGTAAAGTCAGCATCCCATGGGCGTAGAGTTCATGTATGTATGAAATTGTAGGTCGGATCTTTATGTGCCCGAATGCGTGTGGGGGTTGCCCCTTTGTCGGTCTAGGTTAGTTTAGTTGGATTTTGGGTGTCTTAGCTTTTCTCCCTTTCACTTGACTTGCGGTGGAAGAGTGGATTTGATGCGATGTCGAATTCACTTTTTATGTCTGCGTTTCAGGTACGACCGAGCATCGGCAGGTCGGGGAAGGGAATGTCGAACGTCGTCAAGCTGATGAAGGGGAGGTCGTGAATCGGAACCCCGACGAAAGGAATGTCGAGGAGGACAACAGGCATGTTTCCTCGTCCGGGCATAATGACCTTTCGTGGGTCGCGAACGAACCGTTGGAAGAAGAGTCATACTTTACCGATGAGACGACCAATGCATACGCCGTGGTGGAAGACCTCAGTCCCGAGGACCCTGCGAATTGGCAATGCCTTGCTCCTCAGGAGTCGGACCAGATATGTCACCGCTTTCTGGGGAAGTAGTTTGCTATGTACGAATTTGCCTTCCGAGAAGCGAGGGTCAGGCTGCCTTTCAACTCTTTTCAGATGGGGGTTTTCAGGTGGCTTAGACTGGCACCGTCGTAAATGCATCCGAACGCCATCGCTTTTATCCAGGCGTTCGAGATAGTTTGTCGTTTTCTAGGCATTGGGTGCATTTTGCCCCTCTTTTTCCATATCTTCCACCTGCAACGGTATGGTGCCCGGGGACGTCACAGCTGGGTGTCTCTGAAGCAGCCAGTGAGGCTATTCAAGACCTATGTAGATTATGCCCGACATTTTAAAGGGAGGTGGTATATGGTGAAGTCGATTACTCGTTCTGCCTTAAACTCCCTTTACTATTACAAACGAAATGTCGTTGGGGAGGAAAAACTTATGTAGAGGATCCCCTTGAGGTGGCAACCCGACCATTTCAATCTATCGACCAGTCATTATTGTTGCACCCCAAAATTTGCCCTTTTTCTCGTTGTTTTGATCATTTCGCAATTTATGCATTACATACGCATTGCATTCAAGTCATGTTCATACCCTGCATATCTTCGGTTTCGCTCAAGGCATGAAAATGGAGGATCCGTGAAGTTAAGGGGTTTCTTTTTTTTTAAAGTTTATTTTACTCATTTTTGGGGATTGGATTTTAGAATCTTATCATCATGGACGTTTGTATCAGGACTTGTTAATTATGCAGTCATTCATTTGCTTCTCAACATCAAGTTACAAGGTTTTCTCAAGGATATAAAATTCATGTTACGAAGTGCGGCTTTTCCAGAATTCATATACGGCCTCGTTTTAGTAAAGAGATTGGAATCCAAGTGAAGGTGTTTTGAATGGAAGATTTTTTTGTGACATTAATCTTTTCATCAAAGTTATTCATTTTCAAAGTCATCCTTTTTGGCCGGTATAACATGTCGAGGGTGTTGCCGTTAGAGTTATTTCTAATTAAGAGAGATAAATACTGAGATCTTTCAAGAAAGGATAAGTGTGAATCATTACATCGCACAAGGTGTTCATTTTCTTCGTCTTTTGCCAAAGCGTATGAGTTGGCGGAAGAGTGTGTTGATGATGATGATGATAAGCTTGGAATTTCTCAGTTGAGGAAGGAAATCTTAGAGGAGCTGAAGTTGCACAACTCTCTGGTAAAGGAATGGGGATCGGACCTTGCCAAAGAGCACGGTATTAGCTCTGCAGCGGTTAAGTATACAGACTTCCTGTTGGCTACTGCCCCTGGAAAGATTGAAGGATTGAAAAGTTCTATGAAACTCGCAACACCATTTGAGAAAACCAAAATTGTTGCTTATACTTTAGGTGCCATGAGTCCTTGCATGAGGCTTTATGCCTTCTTGGTGAAAAAATCAAGAAACTCCCAGTCTCTGATGAAAGTACTCACCCTAATAGCAAATGGATTGACAATTATTCCTCTGATTCTTTCCAGGCATCTGCTTTGCAAACCGAAGATTTGTTCGACAAGCTAAGTATCTCTTTGACTGGCGAAGAACTCGACGTCATTTAAAAGCTTTATTATCAGGCAATGAAGCTTGAAATAGACTTCTTCACTGCTCAACCACTCTTTCAGCCAACTATAGTACCATTGACTAAAGGATATAACCCTGAAGAAGACCATCTCATGATTTTTTTTCTGATTTTGATTTAACATGCACTGTTGTTGATTCATCTGCCATCTTGGCAGAAGTGGCTATAGTGACAGCACCAAAATCTGACAATCATCCTGAAGGTCAAGCAGCTCGAATGTAATCTTCTGACCTCAGAAATACATGGGGGATTCTATCCAAACAGTATACAGAAGAGTGTGAGCAATGTATCGAAAGCATTATGCCGACTGATAGATTGGAAAATTTCGATTATAAAGGACTGTCTAAGGCACTTGAGCAACTCTCAAAATTCGAGAACTCGGCAAATAATAGGGCTGTCGAGTCAGGGGTTCTCAAGGGTATAAATATAGAAGATATAAAGCGTGCTGGAGAGCGTTTGATCCTTCAAGATGGTTGTACTGACTTTTTAGGAAAGTTGTAAAGAATGAGAATTTGAATGCCAATGTGCATGTTCTTTCATACTGCTGGTGCGGTGACCTTATTAGTTGATTTAAATGAGATGGATATTTGTAACACCCACTTTTCCCATTTTCAAAATTATATAAATTTTTCATTAAATCAGAGTTAATCAACTAAAGTGAGTCGCTACATCATCAATCAACCATCATTCTTTTATTCAAAAGTAAGCAGCGGAAATAAAGCTTTAATATCAAATTGCTCAAAAGCAATACAATTCATTCATAACACTGTTCCTTAACTCAATACTTAGTTATATAAAAGTTTATAAAAATCAAATGAAATATTATAATAAAAATCCCCGTTCCCGTTACATATCAGAGCTCCTAGGACACGGACACCAACACCAAAAGCGTTCCTCACGCACCTGAATTATCTGTACTTCCGAAGAAGCACAGACACAACAAAATAAACAATAGGGGTGAGAAATTGATTCATAATATAACGGCACATACGACATATATGAAGAAGTAATTCACCCCTAATCACACCAAATTATCAATCATATTATTCAATCAATCATATTATTCAATCAATCATAATATTCAATCAATCATAATGCAATGCGACTCCAATGCACAATGCAAATGCGGTACCGACTCATAATAACGGTTCATCAATAGAACCCCGAATGCATCGTTAACGTCTCCAACAAGACACGATCATCCCTGCAACCACGATTCTCAACGAATCCCGAATAATCACATCCACGACATGATTATTCCATCAAATGTATGCGCATGCAGACACAACAACGCATACCATATCACAATACACATGAACACATCATGCTTTACGATCATCATGATCTCATCAACCAACCATCAGTGCATCTTATTCACACACAAAGCATACACATATCTCATGTTATTCACAATCATAACAATCTACATATTCATATAATTCAATCATTATTATCATAATCTCTTAATATACCCAAGGGAGGAAGGAACTCCCAATTACCCTTCTATGTCCTATCACCAATTATAAACCCTTTTCCCCCCCTTACCTTAATCGATGGCCGCTTCGAATCTCCGATCGAATTTCCAATCCTTTGCCTATGTGGCCCTTTTTCCTCTCCTCTTTCATCCATAGAGATTAGAAATACGAACATACTGCCATTGAGTTCATATCTTGACCAAAATTTAGCCTTCATCACCATCAATCCTGTAACCACTATTTGACCAATTTCCAGCATGAACTTCCAAACTTCAAATGCATTTTTCTCATTCAATACTAAACTTATTGACACGAAATTATATATCAATTCGAAGGGAATTTCGTAAGCTTTCCAAAAATCCAAGAATCGTTTTAATCAGAATTACGAGTAAAAAGTTATCACCTGTTTAGTAGAGGCTGTACCGTATGTGCGAAAATTAAGATATGAACATGAATCCTTCTTTCTCCTTCTTTTCTCCCAAGTTGTTTTCTCTCCTCTAAAACCCTTATTTTTCTCTAAGACTTTTTCCTCGTTTTCCCTAATTTCCACTATTCCCTTTTCTTCTCTTACTTCTTCCCTTTTGACTCATTCTATTATTCCTTTTTATTAAAATAATAATAATCCAATAAAACAATTAATGGGCCTAAACACTGCACCCCTTTAATTGCTAATTCCGACGAAATCCAAGCCCAATAACCAACATGCTCCAATAATCAATACTACCAATGATAATATTATTTCTTCGATTTTCCGATTTAACAACTTAATTTACCATAACGTTGAAAATCAATTAATAATTCACGACTAATTATTTTCTCCTGACTTAATTAGATTATCCTCCAACATTTGACCAAATGGTCCAGGCATCTAAACAACTTATCCAACCATAAACGGGAGAATATTCCACATCAATTCCCACAACTTAAATCGACTCATTCAACTTAATTCAAACGAACTTAGCAATTTATCACAAACAACTCTGATAATTCAACATAAATCAACGCCAATAACGCAAATATAATTAATTAAATAATTATTTAATAAACAGAGCGTTACAACTCTCCCCCACTTAGGATATTTTCGTCCTCGAAAATTTATCCGATTAAACTACTCCAACTACTTATTCCATCAGACTAATCAACTCTCATTCCAAAGGCAACCCACATATACCACAAACAATAATACATAACTTAAACACAACATATAATACAACAAAGCTACCAACATCGTTGTAATTCAGATAATAACAATTACATGACATCGCGCCTTCGCTGCGCACTCTGATTAATTGCACACTACCAAATTTACTGAGTTTAACTCCAACTTACACTCACCAAAATCGACATATAAACAAAGCCTCCGACTTAATCCTTTGGAATTCTGTTCCAACAGGTATTCTAACTCTTGTAGTTACCGAATAGTTACAAATTAGATCCTTAAGATAACGCCTCTAAACATTCAACCAATAACAACTGCGACTACTTCCAAATCTTGGATAAAATATTCATATACTTCTATGAATTCCCAATTATCATCAACATAGACTACAACTTTACTATCTTTCATTAACATGCCCTCTAAAATACTTAACATCATTACAACAACATATAACATCTGAGTTCACTTAACTCCAACCAGATCAATCATTTTCTTCGCTCCTAACGAATCTAACAACCAAATCATCGATTCCTACTTATATGGACAATATGCTTCATAGATTCTTTTCCAAGTCAACACCTCAAAATGGCTCTTCTTGTTACAACCAAAACCCCACTCTAATACACCAACTTATAATTTCATTTCTTCTAATACTTGCAACTTAGATTCATAAGGCAACACCTCTGAACATTCAACATAGATACAACTACGACAACTTCCAAATTTTAGACAATAACTATATGCTTCATGAATTCTCAATTATTCTCAACACAACTACAACTTTATCATCTTAAAATAACACATTCTTCGAAAATCATCTTAACACACTACATCATTAGGACAATATAAGGTCCATCGATATAACAATTTCCATAAGATAACTCATATTTCTCTGCTTCTAACTAATCCAACGTATCGAATCCTCGATTCTTACTCATACTAACACAACCTTTCATAAATTCTTATCCGAACCAACGCAACCAAAACAACTATCCATGTTCTAATCAAAATCACACTTTAATAAACCCACTCATAATTCCACTTCGTCTGGCTCTTGCAATTCAACTTTATCCTACATTCTTGACAATCTTGGTTTTACTTTACCATATACTTTACTTTTGAATTATCCCCAAGAAAACTTCAGGCCTCGTACCATTTAAATCATCACAAACAACATTCTCATTATCTAGCATTCAACTACGAATTTCCATAATACTATTTAATCCCAACGCAACTTCATACCATCATTCTTAAATCTGACTAACATTCTTATACATGATTCTTCATGAACAATTCAAACAATACTCAATTGCCCAACTCGACTTCAACTGATTTAACTCATATACCATACTAGTCGGTATGACACATCTATCCATCCATTATAATTTCGTCTTCTATCAACAATAGATTAAGGGTGATCAGATCCTCAATTTGTCAATAGACATCCGTCAACCATAACGGTGGCATAAATAATCATTACTCAACATAATAGCATACTTCAACTTGTGCCCAAAGTCCGTAAGTATAATGCTCTGCCAACTTTCTACGGCTTATCCACTTCTCCTTAGTCTCTAAAATTTTCGACTTCGTCAATTACACCAACGCATCCAAAATTCGATACGCAATCTCTTATACATGCTCCAAGCGCAACACAACTTTAAATATCCTTCAAACACCAGAGCCGCCACAACATCAACATAATCTAATTCGGTTCGCTCCAATTACAACTCTCATCCAAGTTAAAATATTTAACAACACTACTCAACTTCGGTCTTCCTCTCAACATCACCATCATCTAGAATAGGCACTTTAATTTTCCTCATTTGATATAAATTGTATCTTTATGCATTCTCCGATACCAACATTTTATTCTTTAATAACATTTTCATCTTTCCAAATTTTCAGCAATAGACATTCAACTTCAAACACAATTATATCTTCCAATAAAAACCTCTAACTCACAAAATTATATTCTAACATGAAGAGAATTTCGTGAAGATTCCAGAACTTCAAAAACCGCTTGGATCCAACTTACGAGTAAGAAGTTATCCTCCTTACAATGAGACTGATTTAGAATTACCGTATGCAGAATTTCAAAAAAAAAAAATCAGTAGCAGACCCAATTATTAAAATACATTTATCTCCCTAATTATAAACCTCCTGAATGAAAATCTTATATGCAAATTGTAGGGAATTTTGTAAGCTTTCAAAAAAATCCAGAACCGCTTCAATCCGATTCACGGTTAAAAATTTATGCCACTTCTCGTGACAGCTGCTCCAACATTGCAAAAACCAGATTTTTGAGATTGGCGAACATAAGTTCTATCTCTCTTGCTCTTACTTCCAAGCTCTACCAAGAATCTTACTCTTCTTCCAACTTAGAAAATTACCCGACTTAATCCAACTACACTCAAAGCGAAACAATATACCGACTTGGTCCTTCAACTTATCATTTCCATCAAAATAAATCTTCCTCCTCAAACAATTCTCATATAAAATATACGCACTTCTCAAATTCGACCGATATGAACTCATGAGTCCATGCTCTTGCCGTTCTGCAACAACATCTCTTCAACAACCTTGCACTCTTGCAATAAACATCAACTTTGAACCAACTTCGACATTCCAACAACAGTCTGAGAGTCAAGCTTCTCCCCCACTTAATTCCAACAAACACCTGCAGGCAACGACTAGAAACTAACAACAAGTACCGACAGTGTTTCACACACATGTCGCGTACTAAGGAATTAACAACGTTAGACAACATTGGCCGGACGGACCAACCAGCTCTGATACCAATTGTAACACCCACTTTTCCCATTTTCAAAATTATATAAATTTTTCATTAAATCAGAGTTAATCAACTAAAGTGAGTCGCTACATCATCAATCAACCATCATTCTTTTATTCAAAAGTAAGCAGCGGAAATAAAGCTTTAATATCAAATTGCTCAAAAGCAATACAATTCATTCATAACACTGTTCCTTAACTCAATACTTAGTTATATAAAAGTTTATAAAAATCAAATGAAATATTATAATAAAAATCCCCGTTCCCGTTACATATCAGAGCTCCTAGGACACGGACACCAACACCAAAAGCGTTCCTCACGCACCTGAATTATCTGTACTTCCGAAGAAGCACAGACACAACAAAATAAACAATAGGGGTGAGAAATTGATTCATAATATAACGGCACATACGACATATATGAAGAAGTAATTCACCCCTAATCACACCAAATTATCAATCATATTATTCAATCAATCATATTATTCAATCAATCATAATATTCAATCAATCATAATGCAATGCGACTCCAATGCACAATGCAAATGCGGTACCGACTCATAATAACGGTTCATCAATAGAACCCCGAATGCATCGTTAACGTCTCCAACAAGACACGATCATCCCTGCAACCACGATTCTCAACGAATCCCGAATAATCACATCCACGACATGATTATTCCATCAAATGTATGCGCATGCAGACACAACAACGCATACCATATCACAATACACATGAACACATCATGCTTTACGATCATCATGATCTCATCAACCAACCATCAGTGCATCTTATTCACACACAAAGCATACACATATCTCATGTTATTCACAATCATAACAATCTACATATTCATATAATTCAATCATTATTATCATAATCTCTTAATATACCCAAGGGAGGAAGGAACTCCCAATTACCCTTCTATGTCCTATCACCAATTATAAACCCTTTTCCCCCCCTTACCTTAATCGATGGCCGCTTCGAATCTCCGATCGAATTTCCAATCCTTTGCCTATGTGGCCCTTTTTCCTCTCCTCTTTCATCCATAGAGATTAGAAATACGAACATACTGCCATTGAGTTCATATCTTGACCAAAATTTAGCCTTCATCACCATCAATCCTGTAACCACTATTTGACCAATTTCCAGCATGAACTTCCAAACTTCAAATGCATTTTTCTCATTCAATACTAAACTTATTGACACGAAATTATATATCAATTCGAAGGGAATTTCGTAAGCTTTCCAAAAATCCAAGAATCGTTTTAATCAGAATTACGAGTAAAAAGTTATCACCTGTTTAGTAGAGGCTGTACCGTATGTGCGAAAATTAAGATATGAACATGAATCCTTCTTTCTCCTTCTTTTCTCCCAAGTTGTTTTCTCTCCTCTAAAACCCTTATTTTTCTCTAAGACTTTTTCCTCGTTTTCCCTAATTTCCACTATTCCCTTTTCTTCTCTTACTTCTTCCCTTTTGACTCATTCTATTATTCCTTTTTATTAAAATAATAATAATCCAATAAAACAATTAATGGGCCTAAACACTGCACCCCTTTAATTGCTAATTCCGACGAAATCCAAGCCCAATAACCAACATGCTCCAATAATCAATACTACCAATGATAATATTATTTCTTCGATTTTCCGATTTAACAACTTAATTTACCATAACGTTGAAAATCAATTAATAATTCACGACTAATTATTTTCTCCTGACTTAATTAGATTATCCTCCAACATTTGACCAAATGGTCCAGGCATCTAAACAACTTATCCAACCATAAACGGGAGAATATTCCACATCAATTCCCACAACTTAAATCGACTCATTCAACTTAATTCAAACGAACTTAGCAATTTATCACAAACAACTCTGATAATTCAACATAAATCAACGCCAATAACGCAAATATAATTAATTAAATAATTATTTAATAAACAGAGCGTTACAATATTCATGCTAATGAGTTCTGTTATGAGGGTTCTGTTTCCACTGGTGATATTGTTAAGAAAGTGGAGTCTCCCATTGACAAGGTCCAAGCTTTTCGTAATATATTGGAAAGTCGCAACAATGACAAGAAGAAATTAACCATTTACATTGGAGATTTTGTGGGTGATTTACTCTGTCTACTTGAAGCAGATGTAGGAATCGTGTTTGGTTCAAGCTCAAGCCTTAGGACAATAGGGACACAGTTTGGTGTTTCATTTGTCCCGTTGTTTTCTGGCTTGGTTAAGAAACAGAAGAAGAAAAAGGACCCAAATGCACCTAAGAGAGCACTGTCTGGTTTCATGTTCTTTTCTCAGTTGGAAAGAGAGAATTTAAGGAAAAAAAACAAACCCCGGTAACATTGCACCTGTTGGTTCCACCAGACAAGAAATTTGTTCAACGCCTGTTTACTGCTTACCGTGCATCAAGTTATGGTTTTATAAATACTTGTAGGCCTCTTTTGGAGCTTGACAGAGCACATCTTAAAGGAAAATATCTAGGTACAATACTTTGTGCAGCAGCTGCTGATGCTGATGAGGTTTTGTTTCCTTTGGCTATTGCTGTTGTTGATATTGAAAGCGATGAAAACTGGATGTGGTTTATGTCTGAATTACGGAAACTTCTTGGAATAAACACCGACAACATGCCTAGACTTATAATACTATCCGAAAGGCAAAGAACCATGGTGGAGGTAGTTGGAAACACATCTTCCTAGTGCTTCGCACGGCTTCTGTCTGCGTTATGTAAGCGAAAACTTCCGCGATACATTTAAAAACACAAAGTTGGTGAACATCTTTTGGAATGCTGTTTATGCCCTTAAAGCTGCTGAATTTGAAAGCAAGATTACTGAGATGATGGAGATTTCACAGGATGTTATATCATGGTTTCAACACTTCCCTCCCTATCTTTGGGATGTTGCATATTTTGATGGTGTTCGATATGGCCATTTCACACTTGGTGTAACTGAATTGTTGTACAATTGGGCCTGAGAATGTCATGAACTTCCCGTTGTGCAAATGATGGAATACAGTTGCTAATAGATGATGGCATGGCCTAACGATCGGCGGGATGTGAATCTGGAGGGGACTTCAATCCTTTTTTATTGTCTGTTTGGGAGGCGAATTTCAATCCTTTTAACAGCTGCTCACATTTTTGTCCTGCAAAATTCGAAATTCCTACAATAAATCAACGAGGTAACAAGCGGTAAAAAGGATAAATTCACAACAGTAAAAAGGGGCAACTAATTCAATCTGAAAGCAACTTATTCAGTTCACTTCAAAACTAAGTGAAACTAAGTCAACACTTTTCTGCAGTGAATAAAGACAAGCAGGGCAGAAATAGCAGTAGGTTGCAAAAAACGAAACATTCACAAATTTGAAAGAAAAAAAGCTTTTGCACGCAGGAAAGAGGAAACAGACATAGCAAAAAAAAGAGAAATCCTTCAGACATTTCAAAACACAAAACCCTAATGTCCTGTTATAAAAAGAGGAGGGGATCGGAGAAAAAGAAAAAAAAAGGGACGCCGCAAGCAAAACTTTTAAACATCACATACCAAAAAGATTCAGAAAGACATAAATCGATTACAACAAAGAAAAGAAGGAGAAGCGAGAAGGAGCTAGCCGCGACCAAACAAGCATTTACCTGTGGACCTCTTCACTCCGATAACTTTCGGAAGGTAATAATTTATGTTTCCGATGCTCGTTTTTTTTGGATTGCTTGTTCTAGGTATTTCTGTTGTTGTATGACGACCTCGATATTGTTTTGATTCAAGGGAAATCGACTTTATTTGGGGGTTAGGGTTTCTGGGATTTGGGAATCGTTTGAGTCA
Organism: Lathyrus aphaca; assembly: GCA_963966055.1. Classification (NCBI taxonomy): domain Eukaryota; kingdom Viridiplantae; phylum Streptophyta; class Magnoliopsida; order Fabales; family Fabaceae; genus Lathyrus; species Lathyrus aphaca. The sequence goes on along the minus strand of OZ014519.1, from coordinate 679,029,584 downwards.
TGCGGTATTCGTTATTTATAAAATGCATTATGATGATAGTGATGACACCGTGAGGTTTTTGTTTGTTCTTCAGGAAGCCTTAGAAATTAAGATGAGGTTTGAGTTGTTTTGGGAACCTTGAGAGAGAGGAAGTCGGGGAAGAGAAATGTTGGAGAGTGAAATACGTTTCAGTTTGTTCTCAAGTCTTTTATTTTTATTTCTTTCGTTAGTTTTTTTTCGTTGGTAGTGAATACCGGTGACAAGTGTCACCGGTTCAAGTGTTTTCTTGCAGTTATCCTGCGCTTCCACCCTTTCAGCACCCCAAAGTCAAACTGATTGGTTAGAATCCTGTGATATTCACCCTCATTTTCTGTGCGGGCCGAATGCTAGCTAGGCCTAGCGGATTCCAAATGACACCCCAGTCTGACCAAGAATCTGACTTATTTGTTTGCTTATTTTGATTCTTTTTTTTATAGGAAAATTCCATTTAATTATGGTATTATTAATACAGTTTCGTTAAAAAAATAAAAAAAATATTTTGAAATAATTAAGTAATATAAATATTGTTATTTAATGAGATTAATTGGTTAGTTAATTTTATTAAAAATTCTATTCAATTTTGTTAACTAACTAAGCATCTTTTGCTCGATTTTGCTTATATGATGAACTTTGGTCTATGTGTGACGATCGTTGTCCTCGCTTTTTTTTAGTTATTTGATGTTAATATACGATTTGCATGAACCTGAATGTCGGTTCTCGCGGTACAACTATATTTTGTCAGATTAGGGAACGAATGCTCACACATTAAGATAAATCGCTTAAAAGAAATACGTCCACACTGCACACACGTAAGCCGATCATTATGCGATCGCCGTCTGCACGTTTCCGCGTGTCTTAATTAATTTAACAAGGAATAGAACTCCGGAGTCTAGCACTCCGCACGTTCTAGAACGAACTACAACTGGGCTTGCCCCACGCGTAACGTGTCGTTCGCTCCTTCGTTATTAATCGCATTGGTTCTAAAACGTCTAAAAAAAGCATTTATTCAACTTATTTAAAAAATTTACGAAAACGGAACTCCGGAGTCTAGCATTCCGCACGTTCTGGATTGGACCGCAACTGGGCTAGCCCCACGCGATGTGTTCAATCACCATTCGTATACCAAAATATTCAAATCATTTTTATAAATTAAATTACGAAAAAAACTGAACTCCGGAGTCCAGCACTCCGCACGTTCTAAAATGGATTGCAACTGGGCTAGCCCCACGCGATGTGATCCATTCGCTCTTTCATATCTTAAATACAATTTAAAACTTACCAACCAACACAAACTATTTTTCCATAATTAATCAGCGAGTAACTGAACTCCGGAGTCTAGCACTCCGCACGTTCTTGGATGCAATCACTCCTGGGCTAGTCCCACGCGACGTGGATCATTCGCCCACTCGTTTAAAACACCTTAACAGAGGTCAAACATATTTTCTCTAAAAAATGAACATTGTTTAAATCATTCTATCTCACAAACAAGCTAGCGCTTCAGCCTCCTATCGCGAGCAGATAAGCCAACGCTTAGCAGTAGAATGCATTTTCAAACAATCGTCCAATAAAAATCACAAACCGTAGGCGCACGAACTACGAAGCTCTGACTTTCCCATTGCACAAGGGAATACGTAGGCACGGGGATTGTAATCCTTCGCGAGCACAATAATAAAAATTAACTGTCTTTCCATCATAATAATTAACTATCTCTCTGTCACAATAATAAAAAACTTTAATCTTTTCCCCGTAATAATAATTAAAATATTTCTTTAAAAGTAATCTTAGTAATATTTAATCAATAAAAAAAGACAATAATACAAGTCAGCATTTAAGCGCAAATTAAACTAAGAGGTTCCCGTTGAGTACAACGGACGTGAAGGGTTATTAATACCTTCCCTTTGCGTAACTGACTCCCGAACTTAGAATAGTGGTTTCGTTGACCATTTCTTATCCCTTATTTAGGTTGTGTCTATATCTCCCTTTTCACTCATAGAATAAATAGAATTAGGTGGCGACTCTGTTGTTTATTTTAGGATCGTATTTTTCAAGGTACGACAGCTAGCGACTCTGCTGGGGACGAGATGCTTTATGCATAAGAGAGTCGAGCCTAGCTTAGGATAGTTTGCGTTTGTTTGGTTTGTTTGTTTGTCTTCTTTATTTACTATTAATATTTTATATGCTCGTTTATTGCTTTCCCTTTTCATTATATCGTTCATTATTATATTCTCCTGTTGGATCTCGGGATTACGTCACGGGTATGAATGTGTACTTGAATCTTGAAACCTGAGTTTTGAAAAAGAAGAGGGAACACCTAAGTTTAGATTTGGATGTTATTAATGTTAGTCTCCAAGGACTCGCTCCTTGCACGCCTAGCATGAAAGCTCCCCTAGATAGTTAGACTTTTCGTAGATCTTGTCACAATGCAGCTAGCCTGTCGCGTGATCTGATTCACGAAAGGGCTGTGATTCTGGGACCCCCTAGAACCTGTTTCAATTTTGGTAGTTGTGTAATGTTAGGCTCCAAGGGCTCGCCCCTTTGTTAGCCTAGCATGAGAACTCCACTCAAGGTAGACCTTATCGTTATTATCGTCACAATGCAGCTAGCCTGCGGCGGGGCGTTAATACGATAAACGTCCATGACCTTGGGTTTTCCATATACCATCGCTATAGAAAGCTATCATGTGAGTGGACATTATGGGTAGAAAGATATAGACCGACCCTCTAGAGCCTACATTTTAGGAGTTCCAAGCTCCCATTGTTATCCTGGATCCAGCTTTGTGCATTCATGATCATGTAGCATATGCATCATAACTTACACATCTTGTTATTTCAGGGAAACACATCTATTTGTTTTCTCACATTCAAAACAATCATGAGTTCAGGAAAAAGGAAGACTCTACAGTTGAAAGCTTTCTCACCAAATACCACCGTTCTTATGGATTGCTTGGAGAAAATGCCCGCTTCCTACAAAAGGGCCATTGAAGTAAGGTTTGGCCAAGTGCTTCATCTCCTGGAAGTCGACGTACAAATTCCATCCCTCACAGCTTTGGCCCAGTTCTATGATCCGCCGATGCGAAGTTTTTTGTTCCAGGATTTTCAGCTAACACCGTCTCTAGGAGAGTTTGAAGGGTTCTTGGGTTTTTCTATGAAGGGAAAGGCACCTTACACTCTCGTTAGCCAGGATCTTAAGATAGAAGTATTAGCAGAAGCTCTTCAGATTCCCACTGCCACGGCTAAAGCTAACTGGAAGCAGAAGAGAGAGTTTTGGGGTTTCCAGAGGCTGTTTTTAGAACAAGAAAGCAAGAGGTTAATAAAGGAACGTCAATGGGCTGCTTCAGTCAACGTGTTAGCTCTCCTCATTTACGGTTTGGTTTTATTCCCAACCTTCGAAGATTTCATTGACATGGCGGCAATTAATGTATTCTAGGCAGTTTGGAAAGAAGGTCAAAGCCCTGTGTATCCGTTATTGGCAGACGTGTTCTATAATCTCCACCTCCGTCACGAGAAGAAAGGCGTTGTTTTGACCTTTTGTTTCCCTTTACTATATAAATGGCTCACATCTCACATCTTCAAACGCCATGCTTTGATTCCCAAGATGACAGGCGGGGAATGGTCCCAAATGTTGGTTTCCCTCACTGAAAGAGACATCACCTGGTATCCCAATAAGTTGGATGTTGACCGAATCATTATGAGTTGTGGGAATTTCAGAAATGTGCCATTGATGGGATCAAAGGGGTGCATTAGTTACAACCCCATCTTGGCCATACGATAACACGAGTACCCTATGCTGGGAAAGCCAGAGGACGCCGAATTAGAAGAGATGATCCTTCACAACAGAGGTGTGGACGATCCAGCATTACTTTTCAGAATATGTCGTTCTTGGGAGAAGGTTCACACCAAGGGCTCCGAGTTAAGGAAAGGAGATGGAGTGGTCAGGACACCTTACCGGCAGTGGGTTCTTGAAAGGGTCCAAATCATCAAGCTACCATTTTCCGGAGAAGCACTCTCCAAACCTCCTGCGCATGAACCAATATCCTTGGAAGAAGTAAAGGAACTTCGAATTAAGGTAGCCAATCTTGGGAAAGAAAATGAAGAACCAAGTTCAAAATTGCACCGGGTCACCCACGAAAGGAATGAATTAAAGTATGACTTGACTCGTAAAACTGCCCAGTTCGAAGCGATTCAAGAAAAAGCTAATGAAGAAGAGCGAAAGAAGAATAATGTCAAAGGGTGTCTAGACCAGACTTATGGTAGGGTGGTTCACTTAAAAGAGGATTTAAACAGGGTTTGCAGGAAGAGTGCGAATAACGAGGATTGGTATATCCGGGCGACTAAAAAAGCAAAGATTGAAAGAGCTGAATTTGAAAAGAAAATTGCAGAGCTTACTACAGCACTTGAGGAGGCAGTGAGTGTAACGCCTCGAAAATCTGAATTTAATTATTTAATCATCTATTTAATTAATTTAGAAAAATTTGGAGAGTTTGGATTATTTTGAGAATTTTGGAGAAAGTGAGTATTTTTATATAATAAGGATAAATAGTGTTTTATTATATTTTATTTTTATTATTAAAAATATATTAAAGAAAAGGGTAAGATGGTCCGTTTGTGAAATTATGAGGGTAAGGTGAGAAAAGGCTAAACTGGGATAATATATCCAAAAAAGAGAATACGATCAGTTTCTCATATTTTGTTTTCTATCGTGTTTGGGAAGTGCTCTGAAGAAAGGAGAAGCTCAGAGTCAGAAGGCTGTGGAGAACCCCAGAGAAGAGTGTAAAGCGTCGAAATTTTCTAAGGTATGGGGAGTTTTCATAATCTATGATAAATGTATAGGAATTGGAATATGAATGGATTAGGATGATATGAATTTTAGGAGTTTTGGGGTTTTGAGTTAGGTTGAGTTTTAGGAGGAATCTTGATGAATTAGAGCGATTAGAATGAGTTATAATCGTATATTTGTCTGTATAATTGTTGTCTGGATGTTGTTGAGGTTTAATTGATGTTTTTGAATGGTTTTTGGGTGTTATGATGTGAAATCCGTAGTGGGGTTTGGGAATTTTGGAAATTGGAATAGTCTGCAAATGTATAGCAGAAGACTGTTGAAACGCTTTGGTTAACCGGTTAACGCTTTGGTTAACCGGTTAAACATTGGAAATTTTGGGGTATTTTATGAAATTACGCAGGCGTTAACCGGTTAACGCTTTGGTTAACCGGTTAACACTGTTGGGACAACAAATTTTATTTCTTTAAAAATTCATATCTTTTAAATCGTAAGTCCGATTCGCATTCCGTTTGAAGCGTCGGATCGAGTACAAACTGAACTTTATTTTGATGAATAGAAACGAGAAAAATGCAACAGTTTTTGATAAATGAATTTGTGAAATAACCTTATAATTACCTTATAAATTACCGGGTACGGGTTAATTCTTGATATGTCAGAGTGGTTAGAAAACCAGTGTTCAGGGTGTAATGTCATGATGATATATATGAATATTTGATGATTGTTTTGCTGATTGAAATGAATGATGCGAATTATTTTGGTGAATTTTTCGATGTAGCGCATCATTGCATTTCATAACATTCACGATGGGGCTTCGGCCTATTTATTTGCTTCAATCCCATTGTGTGGATTGAAGTGTCTCGATGATTATGGTGTGCTCCCTTGTGGAGGGTTGATGGTCATGTATCCATCTCACGATGAAAATGGTACCACATGCATATTGCATATCAGGATGTTAGAATTGCATATTTTGGATGAATTTCATGACTGTGTTGGTGTTGATTGATTTCATGATAGTGTTGTGGTTGTTGCTGAATTTTGTAGTTGACGATGTCATGTTATGTGTACTAATTTATTTATGATTCTATATTCTTGTAAGTTTATGATATATTATGATTACTCACCCTGCCTGCTTGGAAATGTTGCCTCTTTCGTGGGTAACCTGCAGATGTCGAAGAATAGTCCTGCAGTGCAATAGGAGTAATTCATGAGTCTCGGAGCATGCTTTAGTGTTCCTTAGGAGTGGTTATGGTTATGTGTCCTGCTCTGTGTCATGTAACACTGGGATGGGTTTCTTTTGTTAAACTGTTTTTAGTATGTTGTTATCTGGATAATGATTTCCATTTTATGATGTTAAATTCAGGATGGTGAAAATGATTTTTTTTATGAAGTTTTAAATTATTAAGTTAAATTCCGCTGTGAAATGATTTATGATATTTTGATGTTGATTAACCCGTGTTACGGGACAGGACACTGTTGTGTTGATTTATGATGAAAATGTGATACCCTTTTTGATGATTACTCTGATATTATTTAAATATTATGTTTTGGGGTAGAAGGGTGTTACGTTAGTGGTATCAGAGCAGGTCGGTCTGTCCGGCCAAGTCTTGTTGTTGTCAGTCAGTTGTCCAGTCGTTATTTATTTAACGATTATTCTCTTTTGATGTGGTAAGTGTTGTGCATAATGGATGGAAACAACTCGCGTGCTCTCGCTGATTCTATTGCAGCTCTTGCTCAGACTGCTGCTCGAAACAATGCGCATGATGAGTTTCATGCATTGGAGAAATTCCAGAGGAATAATCCACTTGTGTTTGAAGGAACTCATGACCCGGCGAGTGCACAGAAGTGGATCAAGGCAATTGAGAAGATTTTCAGAGTGATTGCGTGTGCTGACGCGCAGAAGGTTCAATTCGGAACTCATATGTTGTTTGAGGAAGCTGAAGACTGGTGGGATAATACTCGTCAGCGTCTCGAGGATGAAGCTATTGTGGTGACTTGGATTGTGTTTAAGGCGGAGTTCCTTAAGAAGTATTTTCCGGAAGATGCTCGTGGTAAGTTGGAGATAGAATTCCTTGAGCTGAAGCAAGGAAACTTGACTGTGGCAGAGTATGCTGCCAAATTTGAAAGGCTGGTGAAGTTTTGTCCTCACTACAACAGGGCAGAAGCTGAACTTTCCAAGTGCCTTAAGTTTGAGAATGGGTTGAGACCTGAAATTAAATAGGTAATTGGATGCCAACAAATTCGCAAGTATGCAGAGTTGGTGGATAAGAGCCGTATTTATGATGAGGACAGCCGAGCTCGGTCAGCTCACTATAAACAGCTGAGCGAGAAGAAAGGCAAGAGTCAGTATAGAGGGAAACCTTATGTGACTACTGGTGATAAGGGGAAGCAGAAGGCATATGATGAGAAGAAGCAAAGTAGGGGAGCTGCTAATGTACCTGTTAAGTGTTACAAGTGTGGAGAGGCAGGTCATAAGGTCGATGTGTGTACCACCAGAGTTATGAAATGTTACCGTTATGGCAAGCTTGGGCATAAGGTGAGTGATTGTCCTAATGAAGGCCCAACCTGTTACAATTGTGGTGAACAGGGGCATATCAGCACCCAATGCCAGAAGCCAAAGAAGAATGCTGCTACTGCTCAGAATGCTGGAAGAGTTTTTGCATTAGCTGGTTCAGAAGCTCCAAAGAAGGACAACTTGATCAGAGGTACCTGTTTTATTAATAATATTGAGTTGATTGCTATTATTGACACTGGAGCTACACATTAATTTATTTCTCTCGAGTGTGCTAGTAGATTGGGTTTAAAGTTGTCTAATATGAACGGTAATATGATAATAGAGACTCCTGCTAATGGTTCTGTGACTACCATGCTTGTCTGTTTGAAATGTCCTTTGACAATTTTCGAGAAGAATTTTGTGATGGATTTGGTGTGCCTACCATTACACCAAATCGATGTTATCCTTGGTATGAACTGGTTGGAATTCAATTATGTTCATATTAATTGTTATAGTAAGACGGTGCAGTTCCCTGATTTGAACGGGAATGGTGAGTTGATGTTTTTATCTGCTAAGCAAGTGGATGAACTTGTTTTAGATGAAGCTTTGATGTTTGCAGTGTCTACCTCATTGCAAGTTGATGATAAGACTGTCAGTGCAGAGTTGCATGTGGTTTGTGAATTTCAAGATGTGTTTCCTGGTGATATAAGTGATTTACCACCGGAAACTGAGATTGATTTTTCTGTGAACTTAGTACCGGGTACGAGTCCTGTCTCGATGGCTCCTTATAGAATGTTGGCTTCAGAGTTGAATGAGTTGAAGAAACAATTAGAAGAATTGTTAGAGAAGAGGTTCATTAGACCCCGTGTTTCTCCTTGGGGTGCTCCGGTGTTGCTTGTTAAGAAGAAGGATGGTAGTATGAGATTGTGTGTCGATTACCGACAGTTGAATAAAGTGACTATCAAGAATAAGTATCCACTTCCGAGGATCGATGATTTGATGGATCAGCTAGTAGGTGCTTGTGTCTTTAGTAAAATTGATCTGAGGTCTGGTTATCATCAGATTCGAGTTAAAGCTGAGGATATTCCGAAGATAGCTTTCAGGACGAGATATGGGCATTATGAGTATACGGTGATGCCGTTTGAGGTTTCTAATGCGCCTGGTGTGTTTATGGAATATATGAATAGAATCTTTCATGAGTATCTGGATAAGTTCGTGGTGGTTTTCATAGATGATATCTTGGTATATTCTAAATCAGAAGAGGAACATGCCGAGCATTTGAGAGTTGTGTTGCAAGTGTTGAGAGAAAAGAAACTGTTTGCTAAATTATCTAAGTGTGAATTTTGGCTAAGGGAAGTGAGTTTCCTCGGCCATGTAATTTCAAGTGGTGTAATTTCGGTGGATCCTTCAAAGATTGATGCGGTATTGCAGTGGGATACTCCGAAGTCAGCTACAGAAATTCGTAGTTTTCTTGGGTTGGCTGGTTACTATCGTAAGTTTATTGAAGGATTTTCTAAGATAGCTTTACCGTTGACGCAATTGACTAGGAAGGGTCAAGCATATGTGTGGGATGTTGCTTGTGAAGAGAGTTTCATAGAACTGAAGAAAAGATTAACGACCGCGCCAGTGTTGGTCTTACTGAATCCAGATGAGTCCTTTGTAGTTTATTGTGATGCTTCCAAGATGGGTCTTGGTGGAGTTTTGATGCAGGATAATAAGGTGGTTGCTTATGCTTCTAGACAGTTAAGAGTTCATGAGAGGAACTATCCTACTCACGACTTAGAGTTAGCAGCTGTGGTGTTTGTGCTTAAGATTTGGAGGCACTACTTGTTTGGTTCGAAATTTGAAGTATTCAGTGACCACAAAAGTTTAAGATACTTGTTTGACCAGAAAGAGTTAAATATGAGACAGAGGCGGTGGCTTGAATTATTGAAAGATTTTGATTTTGATTTGAATTACCATCCGGGTAAGGCAAATGTTGTGGCTGATGCTTTGAGTAGGAAGTCGTTACATATTTCAATGCTTATGGTGAAAGAATTAGAAATGATCGACCAATTCAGAGACATGAGCTTGTTGTGTGAAACTACTGTTGATAGTGTGAAATTGGGAATGTTAAAGCTGACCAGTGATATTTTGGAAGAGATTCGTAAGGGTCAGAAATCTGATTTGAAATTAGTCGATCAATTGATGTTGGTTGATCAAGGTAATGCAGGTGACTTTCGAGTTGATGAAGATGGAGTTTTGAGATTTCGAGATAGAGTATGTGTTCCGGATATTGCAGGAATTGAAAAGAGTATTTTAGAAGAAGGGCACAAGAGTCGACTGAATATTCATCCTGGTGCTACGAAGATGTATCAAGATTTACGCAGGTTGTTTTGGTGGCCGGGTATGAAAAGAGACATTGCTGAATTTGTATATGCTTGTTTGACATGTCAGAAGTCAAAGATAGAACATCAGAGACCTTCTGGTATGATGCAACCATTGAATGTTCCTGAGTGGAAATGGGATAGTATTTCCATGGATTTCGTGACTGGGTTACCTAAGACTGCTAGAGGTAATGATTCGATTTGGGTAATTGTTGATCGGTTAACTAAGTCGGCACATTTCTTGCCGATGAGGATTAACCATTCCATGCAAAGGTTAGCTGAGATTTATATTGAGGAAATTGTGAAGTTGTATGGTGTACCTTCAATTATTGTATTGGATAGAGATCCGCGGTTTACATCGAGGTTTTGGAAGAGTTTGCAGGATGCTTTGGGTACTAAGTTGAGGATGAGTTCTGCTTATCATCCGCAAACGGATGGCTAGACGGAAAGAACAATTCAATCTTTAGAAGATTTGTTGAGAGCTTGTGTATTAGATCAAGAAGGATCTTGGGATAGCCATTTGCCGTAGGTCGAGTTTACTTACAATAACAGTTTTCATGCTAGTATCGGGATGGCTCCATATGAGGCATTGTATGGTAGACGTTGTCGTACTCCATTATGTTGGTATGAGTCAGGAGAGAGTTTGGTGCCTGGGCCAGAGATTGTCCAAGAAACAACTGAAAAGATAAAAATGATCCAAGAAAGGATGAAAACGTCGCAGAGTCGTCAAAAGAGTTATCACGATAAGAGAAGGAAAGCACTTGAGTTCCAAGAGGGAGATCATGTGTTCTTAAGAGTTACTCCTATGACTGGTGTGGGAAGAGCTTTGAAGTCTAGAAAGCTCACTCCACGTTTCGTCGGTCTGTATCAGATTATGGAGAGGATAGGGGAAGTGGCCTATCGGGTGGCTTTACCTCCCTCTCTTGCGAATTTACATGATGTATTCCATGTATCGCAGTTGAGGAAGTACATTCCAGACCCATCGCATGTAATTCAGATAGATGATGTTCAGGTGAGAGATAATCTGACGATTGAAGCTTTACTAGTGAGGATTGATGGTAGAGAATTGAAGCGACTTCGAGGTAAGGAAATTGCTTTAGTGAAAGTATTGTGGGGAGGACCAGCTGGAGAAAGTTGGACTTGGGAGCGGGAAGATCAGATGAGGGAGTCGTATCTGACTCTATTTACTTCAGATAATTTTCGAGGAAGAAAATTCTTTAAGTAGGGGAGAGTTGTAACGCCCCGAAAATCTGAATTTAATTATTTAATTATTTAATCATTTATTTAATTAATTTAGAAAAATTTGGAGAGTTTGGATTATTTTGAGAATTTTGGAGAAAGTGAGTATTTTTATATAATAAGGATAAATAGTGTTTTATTATACTATTTTATTTTTATTATTAAAAATATATTAAAGAAAAGGGTAAGATGGTCCGTTTGTGAAATTATGAGGGTAAGGTGGGAAAAGGCTAAACTGGGATAATATATCCAAAGAAGAGAATACGATCAGTTTCTCATATTTTGTTTTCTATGGTGTTTGGGAAGTGCTCTGAAAAAAGGAGAAGCTCGGAGTCAGGAGACTGTGGAGAACCCCAGAGAAGAGTGTAAAGCGTCGAAATTCTCTAAGGTATGGGGAGTTTTCATAATCTATGATAAATGTATAGGAATTGGAATATGAATGGATTAGGATGATATGAATTTTAGGAGTTTTGGGGTTTTGAGTTAGGTTGAGTTTTAGGAGGAATCTTGATGAATTAGAGCGATTAGAATGAGTTATAATCGTATATTTGTCTGTATAATTGTTGTCTGGATGTTGTTGAGGTTTAATTGATGTTTTTGAATGGTTTTTGGGTGTTATGATGTGAAATCCGTAATGGGGTTTGGGAATTTTGGAAATTTGAACAGTCTGCAAATGTATAGCAGAAGACTGCTGAAACGCGTGCGTTAACCGGTTAACGCTTTGGTTAACCGGTTAACCATTGGAAATTTTGGGGTATTTTATGAAATTACGCAGGCGTTAACCGGTTAACGCTTTGGTTAACCGGTTAACACTGTTGGGACAGCAAATTTTATTTCTTTAAAAATTCATATCTTTTAAACCGTAAGTCCGATTCGCATTCCGTTTGAAGCGTCGGATCGAGTACAAACTGAACTTTATTTTGATGAATAGAAACGAGAAAAATGCAACAGTTTTTGATAAATGAATTTGTGAAATAACCTTATAATTACCTTATAAATTACCAGGTACGGGTTAATTCTTGATATGTCAGGGTGGTTAGAAAACCAGTGTTCAGGGTGTAATGTCATGATGATATATATGAATATTTGATGATTGTTTTGCTGATTGAAATGAATGATGCGAATTATTTTGGTGAATTTTTCGATGTAGCGCATCATTGCATTTCATAACATTCACGATGGGGCTTCGGCCTATTTATTTGCTTCAATCCCATTGTGTGGATTGAAGTGTCTCGATGATTATGGTGTGCTCCCTTGTGGAGGGTTGATGGTCATGTATCCATCTCACGATGAAAATGGTACCACATGCATATTGCATATCAGGATGTTAGAATTGCATATTCTGGATGAATTTCATGACTGTGTTGGTGTTGATTGATTTCATGATAGTGTTGTGGTTTTTGCTGAATTTTGTAGTTGACGATGTCATGTTATGTGTACTAATTTATTTATGATTCTATATTCTTGTAAGTTTATGATATATTATGATTACTCACCCTGCCTGCTTGGAAATGTTGCCTCTTTCGTGGGTAACCTGCAGATGTCGAAGAATAGTCCTGCAGTGCAATAGGAGTAATTCATGAGTCTCGGAGCATGCTTTAGTGTTCCTTAGGAGTGGTTATGGTTATGTGTCCTGATCTGTGTCATGTAACACTGGGATGGGTTTCTTTTGTTAAACTGTTTTCAGTATGTTGTTATCTGGATAATGTTTTCCATTTTATGATGTTAAATTCAGGATGGTGAAAATGATTTTTTTTATGAAGTTTTAAATTATTAAGTTAAATTCCGCTGTGAAATGATTTATGATATTTTGATGTTGATTAACCTGTGTTACGGGACAGGACACTGTTGTGTTGATTTATGATGAAAATGTGATACCCTTTTTGATGATTACTCTGATATTATTTAAATATTATGTTTTGGGGTAGAAGGGTGTTACGTTAGTGGTATCAGAGCAGGTCGGTCTGTCCGGCCAAGTCTTGTTGTTGTCATACCAGAGATTTCATACCAGAGATTCATCAACCACACGTCTCACACGTCGCTGCTGTAATGACTACTCCTCAGCCTGTAGTACACACTGCCCATTACAACGAAGACCCCCCCTTCCACACAGCACCAAGTGAAAATGCGGGAGTAGACGAGAGATTGGATGAGTTCCAGGATCGTTTTCTAAAATTGCAAAACGAGATTAGGGCACTCCAAGGCCAGGATCTGTTCGGAAGAAAGGCTTCTGATCTTTGATTGGTCCCCAATGTCAGGGTTCCGCACAAGTTCAGAGTGCCTGAGTTCGAAAAATATAAGGGAAACTCGTGTCCTCAAAGCCACTTAATCATGTACGCCCGGAAGATGTCCACCCAGCAGGACAATGACCCGTTACTGATCCATTATTTCCAGGACAGCTTGACAGGTGTTGCCCTAAAGTGGTATATGAGTTTGGATAGTGCAAAAATCCGGACCTTCAACGACCTAGGAGAAGCTTTCATCCGACAGTATAAGTATAACCTTGACATGGCCCCGGACAGAGATCAACTCCGGAGCATGTCGCAGAAGGACAAGGAAAGTTTCAAAGAATATGCTCAACGGTGGCGTGAGGTCGCGGCTCAAATATCCCCGCCTCTGGAAGAAAAAGAAATGACCAAGATTTATCTGAAGACGTTGAGCACGTTTTATTATGACCACATGATCGCAAGCGCACCCAGTGACTTTACTGAAATGGTAAATATGGGAATGCGGCTCGAAGAGGCCGTTAGAGAAGGGCGTTTAGTGAAGGAAGCGGGATCATCCAGTGGCATCAGGAAATTCGGAAACGGTTTCCACAAAAAGAAAGAGCAGGACGTTAGTGCCATTCACCAGAGAAGAAGTTATCAGCAGCAGGTGGCTGCAATCACCCAAATTGTCAATACATCTTCAGGTCCCAATTACCGACCATTTTTCCCTCAAAATCAACAAACCACTCCACAACACCAACATCAACCTCAACAATTTCAACAGCGGCAACAACAGCCTCCACAACAGGCTCACCCCCAGTACAACAACAATCGTATTCCGAGAACACCCGTTTACGACCCCATACCAATGACTTACGCAGAATTATTCCCAGCTCTACTGCAAAAGGGGCATATTCGAACGAGACCTCCCCTCCCTCCGCCCAGGAATCCCACTTATGGGTTCAAAGCTGACCAGTTTTGCGTTTATCATCAGGGTGGGCCAGGCCACAATATCGAAAACTGCTATGGTTTTAAAGCCGATGTCCAGAGTTTGATTAAAAATGGTGTTTTGACTTTTAAAGATACCAATATGAATATTCAAGCGAATCCTTTGCCTCCACACGGAAGGGCCTCAGTGAATATGGTGCACGGTTGTCCAGGGGACTATGCTGTTTACGATGTCAGATTGATTAGAGGGTCCCTAGTGCAAAAGCATGCAGAACTGGCAGAGCTTATCTATTTCCATAACGGGATACATGATTACGATGCATGCAGAATCTGTTCCGTTAATCCGCGGGGGTGTCGCTTAGTACGAGAAGATCTCCAGAGGATGTTGGATCAGAGGTCTATCAGAATAATGTATCCCATAAACCCTAATGATGTCGAAATTGATGAAGAGGCATTTGTCATAATACCACAATTTAATGAACCAGGACCCATAGAGATCACCTACGACAGTAGGAGGATCGCTGCAACTCCATTGGTCATTGTTGTACCAGGACCAATGTCGTACCAGTCTGAAAGGTTCGTACCATACAGATATAATGCAACCATGATTGAAAATGGAAGGGAGGTTCCATTACCATCCATTGTCAACATTGCGGATGTCAGCCGAGTCACCAGAAGCGGGAGGGTATTCCCTAACAAAACTAGAGAAACCATGATGCATAAAGAAACCCCATTGGAGAACACTTTTAAGCAAGTAGGCCAGTCAAGCAATACAAATCAAAGCAAGGGAGATGATGAAGTGCTAAAGCTGATCATGAAAAGTGAGTACAACGTAGTGGATCAACTTTTAAGCACGCCTTCAAGAATTTCAATCTTGTCTCTTCTGATGAGCTATGAGGCGCATCGGGAAGCTTTACAGAAGGTCTTAGAGCAAGCATTTGTGGACCATGATGTCACCATTGGCCAATTCAACAATATTGTTGCGAATATAACTGTTTGCAACAATCTTAGCTTCTGTGACGAAGAGCTCCCGGAGCAGGGAAGAAACCACAACATGGCATTGAATATCTCTGTTAATTGCAAGACCGACGCTTTGTCTAGTGTACTAATAGACACCGACTCCTCGCTAAATGTTATGCCAAATACAACTCTCTCGATGTTAGCCTTTCAGGGCACTCCTATGAGAGTCAGTGGGGTTATTGTCAAAGCTTTTGATGGTTCCCGGAAGACCGTTATCGGAGAAGTGGATTTACCTATAACGATTGGACCTCATACCTTTCAGATCACGTTCCAAGTGATGGACATCAAGGCTGCATACAGTTGCTTATTGGGCTGCCCTTGGATCCACGAAGCAGGGGCCGTGACTTCAACTCTGCACCAAAAACTCAAGTTCGTAAATCAAGGAAAGTTGGTGACAGTGTTTGGGGAGCAGGCTATGATTGTAAGTCATCTTTCCTCTTTTTCATATGTGGAACCAGAAGATGTTATTGGAACTCGTTTCCAGGCCCTAACCATTGCTGATAAAGAAGTAAAGAAGAAAGGGGCATCCATTTCTTCTTTCAAAGATGCTCGGCAGGTTGTTGAGAGTGGTTCATCTGAAGGTTGGGGAAAGGTCGTGGTTTTAAACGAGAATAAGGCCCGTGAAGGAGTCGGTTTTTCGCCCGAATCTGCAAGACTTGCAAGGGACGAAGGTGTCATCTGCCCAATACAGGAAAGTTTCCGCAGTGGAGGATTCATGAGTCCAACTCCACCAAAAGTTGACGCAATTACTGAGGATGTTTCTGAAGAGGATTTAACGAACTTTGTTGCGCATGGAGCTTTGTGCCAGAATTGGACCGCTGTTGATATCCCATCTGTCGTTCGCCTATCTAAGTAATGATTTTGTGTTAACCTCTCGCTCTGCCCGAAGCGAGAGAGTACTTTTGTAGGGTTTTCTCTTTATGCAATTTAGGAATTTTTGTCTCCTCTTTGCTCTGCCCAAAGCAAGAGAGTTATTTTGTTGGGCCCTTTTGTTTCGAAAATTAAACAATCATTAATGAAAGTGTTATTTTTCGACTTCCTTTATCTTTTGTTTTTACTTTTTGCTTTTCGGAAAAGTGGTAATCCTAAAAAAACATCTACATATTTGCATAAATAAAAAAAAGATTCATTTTTCAAATATCTGCATACGCTTCCATTTGTCTAGTGCTAAAATAAAACATCAATCATATGTGCAGATTAATCATAAAAAAAAACCCATTGAAAAGCATGACCCATTGCCTACTCCCAACTTTGAGTTCCCGGTGTTTGAGGCCGAAGAAGATAATGATGAAGAGGTCCCTGATGAGATTTCACGACTACTGGAGAATGAGGAAGAGACTATCCAGCCATACAAAGAAGCAGTGGAGGTAATTAATCTGGGACAGAAGACGATAGGAAGGAAGTCAAAATCGGCGCGCTACTCATTCCCGACGTCAAGAAAAGAATGATAGAACTTTTGAAAGAGTATGCGGATATGTTTGCTTGGTCCTATCGGGATATGCCGGGATTGGATACCCGTATCGTGGAACATCGCCTTCCTTTGAAACCAGAATGTCCGTCGGTCAAACAGAAGTTAAGGAGATCACGCCCCGACATGGCTATCAAGATCAAGGAGGAAGTTCAGAAGCAGATTGACGCAGGTTTCCTTGTCACTTCCGAGTATCCACAATGGTTAGCCAATATAGTACCCGTGCCGAAGAAAGATGGGAAAGTCAGAATGTGTGTCGATTATAGAGATCTGAACAAAGCCAGTCCTAAGGACGATTTCCCGCTACCCCATATTGACATGTTGGTCGACAGTACAACCAAGTTCAAAGTTTTCTCATTCATGGATGGTTTCTCCGGATATAACCAGATTCGAATGGCTCTAGAGAATATGGAGAAGACCTCGTTTATTACACCTTGGGGAACATTTTGCTACCAGGTAATGCCTTTCGGTTTGAAGAATGCAGGCGCAACTTACCAAAGAGCAATGACGACACTGTTCCACGACATGATGCACCAGGAAATCGAAGTATACGTTGAAGACATGATTGCTAAATCCAGAATCGAGGAAGAGCACGTGGAATATCTTTTGAAGTTGTTCCAACGTTTGAGGAAGTACAAACTTCGCCTGAACCCCAGCAAATGCACATTCGGTGTTCGGTCAGGGAAGTTATTGGGTTTCATTGTTAGCCAGAAAGGTATTGAAGTAGATCCCGACAAAGTCAAGGCCATTCGAGAGATGCCCGCACCAAAGACGGAAAAACAAGTAAGGGGATTCTTAGGTCGTCTGAATTACATCTCTAGATTTATTTCTAATATGACTGCGACCTGTGGGCCGATCTTCAAACTCCTGCGAAAGAATCAAAATTGCAAGTGGACTGAAGATTGTCAAAAAGCTTTTGATAACATCAAAGATACTAGAAGATTCCATGGGTTGTGTGCTCGGGCAACAAGACAAAACAGGACGAAAGGAGCATGTCATCTATTACCTAAGCAAGAAATTTACAGATTGTGAGTCTCGATACTCTATGCTCGAGAAAACCTGTTGTGCTTTAGCTTGGGCAGCTCGACGTCTCCGACAATACATGATTAATCACACTACTTGGTTGATTTCAAGGATGGATCCGATTAAGTATATCTTTGGAAAAACCGGCCCTGACAGGAAGAATTGCTCGTTGGCAGATGTTACTATCGGAATATGATATTGAGTACCTCACTCAGAAGGCTATCAAGGGAAGTGTTTTAGCCGACCATCTAGCCCATCAACCCCTTGACGATTACGAACCCGTAAAGTTCGATTTTCCAGACGAAGATGTCATGTACTTGAAGATGAAAGATTGTGACGAGCCTCCCCTCGACGAAGGGCCAGAACCGGGGTCCCAATGGGGATTAATTTTCGATGGAGCTATAAATTTGTATGGAAAGGGAATTGGGGTAATGATTGTAACTCCCCAAGGAGCTCATATCCCTTTCGCTGCAAAAGTGATGTTCAATTGCACCAATAATGAAGCCGAGTACGAAGCTTGCATCATGGGCTTGGAAGAAGCAGTTGATTTAAGAATCAAGAACCTAGATGTATATGGTGACTCAGCCCTGGTAATCAATCAGATCAAGGGGAAGTGGGAAGTCCTACAACCTCACTTGATTCCATACAGGGATTATGCAAGGAGGATCTCGACATTCTTTGATAAAATTGAATTTCACCAAGTACCTCGCAGCGAGAACAGAATGGATGATGCTCTGGCTACCATCTCCTCCATGATTGTTGTAAACCGACAGAACGATGTGCCGAAGATTGAAATTATGCGCCTTAATAGACCTGCTTATGTGTTCACCTTGGAAGAGGTTATTGACGAAAAACCATGGTACTACGACATCGAGTGTTTCTTACAACACCAGGAATATCCGCCAGGGGCATCCAACAAGGACCGAAAGACTCTGAGGAGGTTGGCCGGTAACTTCTTTCTGAGTCAAGATGTACTGTACAAGAGAAATTTTGATATGATTTTACTCAGGTGTGTAGATAAGCATGAAGCAGAAATACTGATGAGGGAAATTCATGAAGGATCATTCGGCACTCACGCTAATGGACATGCTATGGCTAGAAGGATGCTGAGGGCAGGGTATTACTGGTTGACAATGGAATCCGATTGCTGCAAGTATGTGAAGAAATGCCATAAATGCCAGGTTTACGCTGATAAAGTCCATATCCCTCCGACTCTTCTCAATGTTCTTTCTTCTCCATGGCCTTTTTCCATGTGGGGCATCGATATGATTGGTATGATTGAGCCAAAAGCTTCCAATGGACATCGTTTCATCCTAGTGGCCATTGACTACTTTACAAAATGGGTATAGGCAGCCTCCTACGCCAATGTGACCTGACAGGTGGTAGTCTGATTCATCAAGAACAACCTCATTTGCCGGTATGGTATCCCAAGTAGGATCATCACTGATAATGGATCAAACCTGAACAATAAAATGATGAAGGAAATGTGCGCGGAGTTCAAGATTGAACACCATAACTCTTCTCCCTACAGGCCTAAGATGAATGGGGCAGTGGAAGCCGCTAACAAGAATATCAAGAAGATCATTCAGAAGATGGTCGTCACGAAATGCTTCCCTTTGCTTTACACGGATATCGCACTTCGGTCCGTACATCGACTGGGGCAACTCCTTTCTTGTTGGTATATGGCATGGAGGTCGTGCTCCCTGTGGAGGTTGAAATCCCGTCAATGAGAGTTTTGATGGAAGCCAAGTTAACGGAAGCTGAATGGTGTCAAAGTAGGTATGATGACTTGAATCTGATTGAAGAGAAAAGGATGACAGCTTTATGCCACGGGCAGTTATATCAACAAAGGATGAAGAAGGCTTTTGATAAGAAGGTTCATCCTCGTGTGTTCAGGGAAGGCGACCTCGTGATTAAGAAACTCCAGCCTTTTATATCAGATTCTAGGGGCAAGTGGGCTCCTAATTATGATGGCTCGTATGTTGTCAAGAGAGTTTTTTCAGGCGGCGCATTAATCCTCGCAACGATGGATGGCGAGGAATTCGCCCGTCCTACAAATGCAGATACAGTCAAGAAATACTTCGCCTAATAAAAATAAAAAGAACAGCTCGGTAAGTTGAAAACCCGAAAGGGCGACATAGGCAAAAAAGAGCGTCTCGGTGGGTCGAAAACCCGAAAGGGCGACTCATGCAAAAGTTAGAGACATAAACAGAAATTAATCATCCCGCTGGATTGAAAACCTGAAAGGGTAGTCCAGGCAAAAGTTAGGGATAACGACAAGTAACTGTATTGGGCTATGATGACAGCGTCGTGTGCCAAGAATTCCTCAAATTTGACTCGAGCTCAAGAATACCAGGGATTCAAAGTTTTTGGAGAAAGTAATGATCGTTGTAATTTTTAATGTAGTCTCTTCCATTTAATTACCATTTATTCCAATTTTTGTAAAGATCTATGGAATCCCGCTATTGGCAGATTACCATTCCATTAATGAAAATTTGAGCCTATGTCTTTGCTTGCAATTCTTATTCTATCTTCATCTCAAAAATGACACTGTTATTAATAATAATGATTTTCGAAACAAAAACCTTTTACTATATTTGTTTTAATGTGTGTGTGCTTACTAAATTGGCGAATCGAAAGACGGACGTTAATGGTTGTTCCAAGAATGGTCAAACTGCAAGATGTGAAATAATTGTCTCGTTAAGTGCGGCATGCTCAGGATTCTCCAGTATGGGTCATTGGAGTGTTACTTATATGACTCATTTTTCTGTGATAAAGTTTTTTGTTACTCAGCGCTTTTGATGAGATACTAAGCCTGATGTACCTGTTTAAGCCTGATTAAAATTGCTTTGGTAGATTGTTGTTTTTATTCCCCGGCAGAAGATAAACTATTTCATCCTTGTCAAAGCCAACTGTGCTATGGGTCGCTCACGTCTTGTTGAGACTGGTCGGGCATCCGATTGTTGGGTCTTTCTCACCAATCTATCTTGTGTGTCTGTGTTGTCTGTTTGTCAGCATAAACATAATGCATATACATACATGTACATCATAATTGAATTCATATTTGTATTCATGTTGCATTCATTGATGCATACTTCATCTACCTTGGTCGTATTTATCCCCAAGTGTTGTGTCTCTCTCAAAATAGAGTTTGTCAGCCTTAGACAGAAAATGTACATTCGTTCTAATTCCCCACTGAGCTTTTACCCTCATGGAAGATTTGTTTCTTTAGTTATCCTTTCCACACTTGGATAGGATTAATCCCCAATTGAGCTCATTCCTCACGGGTTAGTGTCTTGCTTGACAGTTTCTTTCCAGCTCGTTCCTGGATTGAATTTTGGTCTTTGACAATTGTGATAATTGAATTACCAGATGGAAGGTGCATTTATTTTGCACCTGTATATGATTTGTATCTCGGGAGGAATTTATCGGAGGTTTCCATTGAAGATAAATTTTGCTCTCCAGCAATGTTACTACAACATACCCTTGGATTACTTATACCCGACAACAAGTGGCAGTCTCTGTATTTGAGAAGCTTGTTTTGTCTTCGAACTTTTGAGTAAATCAACAAGTGGCCGTCTCCTTATTTGAGAAGCTTGTTCCTTATCCATGGATTTCCCAGTAAATCAATAGATGGCATTCTCTTTTCGAGCAGTTTGTTCATTCTCAGAAAGGTTTCGATTCTATCAAATGGCCGTCTCTCTAATACATGTTGAGAAGTTTGATATGAATCTCTTTGTTTTCCGTCAAATGGCTATCTCATCCAGACAAGGTGAGAAGTTTGTCGTGATTTCTTCCAATCTCTGTCAAATGGCTATCTCTTCCAGACAAGTTGAGAAGTTTGAGTGTGAAATTGTTTCTCCATCATATGGCTGTCCCTTTCAGAAGAAGGGAAGTATGGTGAGTGTTCTATCAAATGGCCGTCTCTCCAATACATGTTGAGAAGTTTGATATGAATCTCTTTGTTTTTCGGCAAATGGCTATCTCATCCAGACAAGGTGAGAAGTTTGTCGTGATTTCTTCCAATCTCCGTCAAATGGCTATCTCTTCCAGACAAGTTGAGAAGTTTGAGTGTGAAATTGTTTCTCCATCATATGGCTGTCCCTTTCAGAAGAAGGGAGGATGGTGAGTGTTTTATCAAATGGCCGTCTCTCCAATACATGTTGAGAAGTTTGATATGAATCTCTTTGTTTTTCGGCAAATGGCTATCTCATCCAGACAAGGTGAGAAGTTTGTCGTGATTTCTTCCAATCTCTGTCAAATGGCTATCTCTTCCAGACAAGTTGAGAAATTTGAGTGTGAAATTGTTTCTCCATCATATGGTTGTCCCTTTCAGAAGAAGGGAAGTATGGTGAGTGTTCTATCAAATGGCCGTCTCTCCAATACATGTTGAGAAGTTCGGTATGAATCTCTTTGTTTTTCGGCAAATGGCTATCTCATCCAGACAAGGTGAGAAGTTTGTCGTGATTTTTCAATTTTCACCAAATGGCATCTCTTCAATACATGTTGAGAAGGTTGTTGTCGCTCTGGTTACATCCGAATGAAATCCTATATGGGTTTTTGTTCTAGACATGGGTGTCCATTTCTCGGTAGAGTTACCTTTTGCATTCCGGTAGCTTTGGTTTTATCAAGTGTTTCCGCCACATTTCTTCGTACTCTTTTGAGTGCAAATTTTCCGGTTCTTTTGGTATTCAAACTTCTTCCACCTTTCAGGTTTAAGCTGTTTGAATAGGGGCAGCTGTTGCACCCCAAAATTTGCCTTTTTCTCGTTGTTTTGATCATTTCGCAATTTATGCATTACATACGCATTGCATTCAAGTCATGTTCATACGCTGCATATCTTTGGTTTCGCTCAAGGCATGAAAATGGAGGATCCGTGGAGTTAGGGGGTTTCTTTTTTTTTAAGTTTATTTTACTCATTTTTGGGGATTGGATTTTAGAATCTTATCATCATGGACGTTTGTATCAGGACTTGTTAATTATGCAGTCATTCATTTGCTTCTCAACATCAAGTTACAAGGTTTTCTCAAGGATATAAAATTCATGTTACGAAGTGCGGCTTTTCCAGAATTCATATACGGCCTCGTTTTAGTAAAGAGATTGGAATCCAAGTGAAGGTTGTAGATGTTTAGAATTGGCAGAATTTTTGACCAACAAGAAGTGTTGAATTTAGTTCAGGATGTCACATCAGATGTTGTGACATTATCAAACAGAGTATAAGTAAATGAACTTAATTCAGGATGTCACACCAGATGTTGTGACATTGTATCAGTTAATGAATTAAGTTCAGTTTTCAGGATGTCACACCAGATGTTGTGACATTGTATCAGTAAATGAAGTAAGTTCAGTTTTCAGGATGTCACACCAGATGTTGTGACATCTCAAACCTACTACCAGAATTAATTAATGATTAACAGAACTGAGTAAATTCAGGGAAGTTATCTGGAATTAATTATGGATGGATAAAACAGAAGAAGGCGCATTTGTAGGGAGATTTGTTATGTGACTTCAGCATAATCAGAAGAACTGAATCACCTAGAATCTAGGAAGTAACAAACCCTAATTCAAGGTGATGGCAGCATGCGTATCAGGATTGGATAAACCTACAGAAAGCCCAAAATCCAAACACCTATTTAAGCAACAGAAACTCTCAGAATAGTTTACGAAATTAAGAAGACTAAATAGGGTGGTTGTGTTTTAATAGCAGGTTGTTACTGTGTACCACTTTATGAGCTTTTAAGCAAAAGTGTATTTGTGTCTTGATTGAAACTGTGAAGTAAGATCAAGCTGTTTTGTTTGAAGTATGACTTCAATTTTATTAAACTTGTAAACACATCACTGTGTGATTGAGGGGGAGTGAGTTGGTACTCATATCTAAGTTGTGTCTTAGGTAGAAATTGCCTTGGGTAGATATTAAGTGAAAGATTAAACTGAGTGGTTTAAGTCTAGAATTAATATTACTTATATTGGATTTCCTTCCTGGCTTGGTAGCCCCCAGATGTAAGTGTGGTTATACACTGAACTGGGTTAACAATTTCCTGTGTTGTTTAATTTTCCTGCACTTTAAGTTTTAGTCAAGTTGTCAAGTGTTTAAACATCTCATTCGACATCACGTACCTGATCACAGAATTTCAATTGGCATCAGAGCAGACACCCTGCTTGTTTAACTGGGTGAGATCTAGGGACTGCAAATTCTGGAAACATGGACAGAGATGTAGGATCTGTAAACAGACCACCTATATTGGATGGATCTAATTATGACTACTGGAAGCTAAGAATGGTAGTATTCTTAAGATCACTTGACAATAGGGCCTGGAAAGCAGTCAACAATGGATGGGAGCACCCTATCCAAGACAACAAAGATGGAGCAAAAGTGTTGAAACCTGAAGAAGAATGGAGTAATGAGGAAGAAGATTCAGCACTTGGCAATTCCAAGGCCTTAAATGCTTTATTCAATGGCATTGATAGGAACATCTTCAGACTTGTGCATCACTGTGAGCTGGCCAAAGATGTTTGGGACACTCTCAAAACAACTCATGAAGGAACATCAAAGGTGAAGATGTCAAGACTTCAACTTCTCACCACCAAGTTTGAAAACTTGAGAATGAAGGAAGATGAGACAATTCATGAGTTCTACAAGAACATCTTAGAAATAGCCAATACTTCTGGTGCTTTGGGAGAAAAGATGACTGATGAAAAGCTTGTAAGAAAGATTCTCAGATCTTTGCCAAAAAGATTTGACATGAAGGTCACAACAATAGAAGAAGCTCAAGACATATGCACAATGAAGGTTGAAGAGCTTATTGGTTCCCTGCAAACATTTGAGATGGGAATGAATGACACAATTGTAAAGAAGAACAAAAGCATAGCCTTGGTGTCAAATACTGATAAAGAAGAAGAAATTAATGAAGCAGAACCTGAAGAAAATTTATCAGAAACCATTGCTATGCTTGGAAGACAATTCAAAAAGATTCTCAGAAAGATGGAAGACAAGTCCAGACCAAGTGGAAGATACTCAAACTCTTCTGAGAATAAAAGACCTTATGATGCTAATAGAAGGTCAAATTATGATGAAAAGACTAATCAAGAAAAAGGGATTAAATGCCATGGATGTGAAGGATATGGACACATCAGAAATGAATGTCCTACCTATTTAAAAAGGTAGAAGAAAGGTCTCTCTGTAACCTGGTCTGATGAAGACTCAGGATGTGATTCAGAAGAAGAATTATCTAAGCATATCACTGCTCTAGCTGGATTATGTGAATCTGAAAGTGAATCCAGTGATGAGGAGCTTACTTTTGAAGAGCTTGAGCAATCATACAGAGAACTGGTTAAAAGGAGCACTGAAATATGCATGGAGAGTATAAAGCAGAAGAAGCAGATTGAGGCACTAAAGGATGAAAAAACAAGTGATCTAGAGATCATTGACACCTTGAAAAGTGAAGTAAGCCTTCTCAACTCCAAGTTAGAGCATATGTCCAAATCTGTTAGAATGCTGAACAGTAGCTCAAACACACTGGATGTTATTCTCAACAACAATAAGCATTCAGGGGATAGAAGTGGACTGGGATTTAACAAAGTTCATAAGGTTGAAACTAGCACCAGCAAAACTACTTCAAATTCCATACAGTCAAACAAGATGTCCCAACAGATGCTTCAACATCATGAAAAGATCACAAAGTCAAACATAATGTTACAACAGATGTCTCAACATCATGAAAAGAATATAATGAAGAAGAAGTATCAAAGATGGAGATGGCATCATTGTGGAAGGTTTGGACACATCAAACCTCATTGCTACAAGTTGCATGGATATCCAAATCAGATGTATCAGCAACCTCCTAAGCAGAAGATAGAGGTTACCAAGAAAGTGTTGCATAGACATCAACATCAAAGATATCAGCAACCCCCTAAGCAGAAGACGGAGGTTATCAAGAAAGTATGGGTACCTAAAGCTAGTCTTCATACTGATCAAAGCTACATGCCCAAGAACAAGTTCAACAAACAACCTTGGAGCTCTACTAATGGACACTACACAGGGCAGAGGAATCAAAAGAAACCTCAATACAAATGGTCAAAGAAGGGTGTTGCGTATATAGCTCATACATCTCTAAGAGTATCAGCTAAAGAAGACTGGTACTTTGACAGTGGATGTTCAAGACACATGACTGGATTGAAGAATCTGCTAGTAGACTTAAAGTCATATTCATCCAGATATGTAACCTTTGGAGATGGAGCTAAAGGAGAAATCAAGGGAGTTGGGACCTTGGACTGTCCAGATGTACCAAGACTAGATGATGTGCTACTGGTAAAAGGATTGACTTCTAACTTGATCAGCATAAGTCAATTATGTGATTAAGGTTACAGTGTAAACTTTACCAAAACTGAATGCATAGTGTCTAATAAAGAACAGAAGGTTGTCATGAGAGGAGCCAGATCTAAAGACAACTGTTATATGTGGGAACCTCAAGACTTCAGTCTCACTTCAACTTGCTCTTTAGCCAAAGAAGAAGAAGTGAAACTATGGCACCAAAGACTGGGTCATCTTCATTTCAGAGGCATAAAGAAAATCATATCTATGGAAGCTATGAGAGGTATTCCTAAACTGAAGATTGATGATGGCAAAATATGTGGTGAATGTCAAATAGGCAAGCAAACCAAGATGTCCCATCCAAAGCTCCAACATCTGACAACTTCCAAAGTTTTGGAATTATTGCATATGGATCTTATGGGACCTATGCAGGTTGAGAGCCTTGGTGGTAAGAGGTATGCCTATGTGGTGGTTGATGACTTTTCAAGGTATACATGGATAAATTTTATCAAAGAAAAGTCTGATGTATTTGATGTATTCAAAGATTTATGCCAAAGAATACAAAGAGAAAAAGCCAGCTGTGTGGTCAGAATAAGAAGTGACCATGGAAAGGAGTTTGAGAACCAAAAATTCTTAGATTTCTGTTCTTCAGAAGGAATCAATCATGAATACTCTTCACCAATCACTCCTCAACAGAATGGGATTGTTGAGAGGAAGAATAGAACTATCCAAGAATCAGCAAGAGCTATGATCCATGCTAAAAAGTTACCATTGTACTTCTGGGCTGAAGCTATGAACACAGCTTGTTACATTCATAATAGAGTCACTCTAAGGAAAGGAACCTTGTCCACAATCTATGAAGTCTGGAAGGGCAGAAAACCCACAGTTAAGTACTTCCATGTGTTTGGAAGTAATTGTTATATTCTGGATGATAGGGAGCAAAGAAGAAAAATGGATCCTAAAAGTGATGAAGGGATTTTCCTTGGATACTCTATAAACAGCAGAGCCTATAGAGTATTTAACTCTAGAACCAAGGTTATCATGGAGTCCATAAATGTAATAATTGATGATGCCCCTGCAGATGTTACAGAAGATGTTGGAACATCTGCTGACAGCCAAACTGAAGCTGAAGAAAAGAGTGATCATCCTGACTTCACTCAAACTGATGCAAGGATAGAACAATCCAGCAAACCTCCCTCCATCAGAATCCAGAAGGATCATCCCAAAGATTTGATAATTGGGGATCCCAACAGGGGTGTAAGCACTAGATCAAGAGAGGTGATTTCAGGTTCCTGTTTTGTCTCAAAAATAGAACCTAAAAACATCAAGGAAGCTCTTACTGATGAGTACTGGATTTGTGCTATGCAAGATGAATTAAGTCAATTCACAAGGAATGAAGTGTGGGATCTTGTTCCTAGACCTGATGACATAAATGTGATTGGCACTAAATGGGTGTATAAGAACAAGTCAAATGAGCAGGGAGTTGTTACAAAGAACAAAGCTAGACTTGTAGCTCAAGGATACACACAAATTGAGGGAGTAGACTTTGATGAAACCTTTGCACCAGTAGCAAGGCTTGAATCAATCAGACTACTTTTAGGAATTGCTTGTATCCTGAAGTTCAAGCTATTTCAAATGGATGTGAAAAGTGCCTTTCTAAATGGATATCTTAATGAAGAGGTATATGTAGAACAGCCTAAGGGATTTGTTGATCCAAGTTGTCCAAACCATGTGTACAAACTAAGGAAGGCTCTTTATGGACTGAAGCAAGCTCCAAGAGCATGGTATGAAAGGCTGACTACTTTTCTTATCAAGCAAGGGTACAGGAAAGGTGGAATAGACAAAACCTTGTTTGTTAAAGATGAAGAAGGAAATGTCATGATTGCTCAAATATATGTATATGACATTGTTTTTGGTGGGATGTCAGATAGGATGGTTAAACATTTTGTCACTCAAATGGAATCTGAATTTGAGATGAGCCTAGTAGGAGAATTAACCTACTTTCTTGGACTACAAATAAAGCAAATGGAGGACTCCATGTTCATTTCCCAAAGCAAGTATGCTAAGAACATTGTCAAGAAATTTGGGATGGACAATGCTACTCATAAGAGAACTCCTGCCCCACACACTTAAAGCTGACTAAAGATGACAAGGGTGAGAATGTAGACCAAAGCCTATACAGAAGTATGATTGGAAGCTTATTATATCTGACTGCTAGCAGACCAGACATAGCCTTTGCAGTAGGTGTATGTGCAAGATATCAAGCTGATCCAAAAGTTAGTCATCTAAACCAAGTCAAGAGAATTCTGAAATATGTCAATGGTACTTGTGACTATGGCATAATGTACTTTCATGGATGTAAACCAATTCTCACTGGCTTTTGTGATGCTGATTGGGCTGGAAGTGCTGATGACAGAAAAAGCACATCAGGAGGATGCTTCTTTCTAGGAAACAATTTGATTTCTTGGTTCAGTAAGAAACAAAATTGTGTATCCTTATCTACTGCTGAAGCTGAATATATTGCAGCTGGAAGCAGTTGTTCACAGTTGGTTTGGATGAAGCAAATGCTCATAGAGTACAATGTCCCACAAGATGTCATGACATTGTACTGTGACAACTTAAGTGCTATTAACATATCAAAGAATCATATCCAACATAGCAGGACGAAGCATATTGATATCAGGTATCATTTCATCAGAGATCTTGTGGAAGAGAAAGTGATCTCATTGGAACATGTAGCTACAAATCTGCAATTGGCTGATATATTTACTAAAGCTTTGGATGCTACCCAATTTGAAAACCTAAGGGGTAAATTGGGAATCTGTTTATGTGAAATATAGAAGTTATGGAGATGTGCCAACATGTCATATGACATCGTGTGGCATGATCACCAGATGGCAACACCAGTCTGGTCAAGGACTCTGGGTATTCCACTCCTAAAATTTCTCCAAGTAACGGCTACCTATAAAAATATCAGCTTGTTCTCAGCTATTCATCTTCTCATCATCCTCTCAAAACGAATTGCATTCTCTAACTGATTTTCAGAACTCATCAAAATCATTCAAACCTAAACTCTCCATCCACCACTTTCGAAAATGTCTCAACATCAAAACCCTAACCTCTCTGAAGAAATTCTCAACCAAGAAGATGTGGTGCATGCAACCCCCATCTCTGTGGTACCTATGGATTCAACTCCAATAGACGAAATCAGAGGAAGTGTTCCTCTTGCTCAAAAGCCAAGAACCCCTACTGTGAGAAGGGCAAAGGAACCTATCTTTAGCAAAGTCAAAGGAATTCCTTCATCCTCAAACACCACTCCAAAAGCCTCTGAATATGTGGATGATTCTATAAAGGAACTGGTGAACAGGATTTTGTCTGAGCAAAGAGTTGTGAGTGGCATATCTATCCCTCTGAACACCATGCCAGCTCCACAAGAAGAACAACAAAATCAGGCTGAAGAGGACACTCCTGCTCAATAGGATGTCCCAATAGATGTTGAAACATCTGAGGACCAGCAAAAGGCCTCCACTGATGATGCTGATGAAACATCTGAGGACCAGCAAAAGGCCTCCACTGATGGTGATGATGAAACATCTGAGGACCAGCACAAGGCCTCCACTAAAGATCAAGCCTCTGTTGATCCACCTGCTGAAGAGGAGACTGCTCAACCTCCTCCTGTTGTAAACATAGAGCATGATTCTGACACAGAAATCATTGCTTCTGTAAACCCTAGCATAGCCAAAAGGCTTAGGACTAGGAAGGAAAAGAAGACTGCAGGACATGCAACTCCTGAGAATAAGCAACCTACACCAAAGAAGGATAAAGCTAAAGTTGCTTTTGGTCCTACCAAACAATGGAGCAAGGTGAATACACAGAAGAGGAAAGCTGTCACCCCTCCAGATTCAGATGTTGAAGAGGATGTCCCAACATCCCCACCAAAGAAGAAACTAGCACCCTCAAGGTCCTCCTCTGTTGTTCCAGAAGCTCCTCTGGACAACATTTCTTTCCATCATGTGTTAAGTGTGAGCAGATGGAAATTTGTCTATCAAAGAAGGGTAGCACTTGAAAGAGAGCTGAGCAGTAATGCACTTGAGTGCACAGAGGTAATTGATCTCATCTCTTCTGCTGGCTTATTCAAAACAGTGTCAAACTTCTCTCCTTGCTATGAGCTACTAGTCAAGGAATTTATTGTCAACCTTCAAGAAGACTGTGCTGATGGTAAGTCAACTGACTTTAGAAAGGTGTATGTAAGAGGGAGATGTGTGGAATTCTCTCCTAGGGTTATCAACCACTATCTAGGAAGAGAATCTGATGAACCTAATGAGCTGGGAAAGACAGATAACCAGGTGTGCAAGGTCATCACTGCCAATCAGGTCAAGACTTGGCCATTTAAAGGGAAACTTTTTGTTAGCTTGCTAACAAGAAAGTATGCAATGCTGCATAGGATTGGCACTGCAAACTGGGTCCCTACCAACCATACCTCCTCAATAGCAATTGGTTTGGGCAGGTTCATATATGTTGTGGGCACCCAAATAAAGCTGGATTTTGGGGCCTATATTTTTGATCAGACATTGAAGCATGTTGGAACATCTGCAACAAAGCTGCCTATTGCCTTCCCTTCTTTGCTATGTGGAATAATTCTTAGCCAGTATCCAGGTATCCTCACTGAGAAGGATTCAATCTGCAAAAGAGAGAGTCCTCTGGCCTTCCACTACAAGCTGTTCTTAAGTCATCATGCAACTGATGTTGGAGCTCCCTCTGGGACATCTGCTGGAACCTCAAAGGCAAAGTCTCCAATCTCCAAAGCTGCTTTGATTGCTGAGCTGAAGAACACCTGTAAAGAGCTGGATGCTAGGAAGCAGAAGCTTGAGGAGATTATCCAAAGGCTGGAGATTGAAGAGAGTGCTCAGACAACTGCTGCTTCTGATGAAGAAACTGAAGAAGAGGAAGACACTGAATATGAGGATTCTGACTGAAACATGTATGTGAGGAATATGTAATGTCTGCTTCAGCATTGTATTTTGATTTTGTAATTCTCTCTGTCACTGTAAAATTTGGCCCCAATTTATGTCTAACAAGGGGGAGAAGAGAACTGAACAACAACAATGTATGATGCAGCTTACTGATTAATGAAAAATGAATTATGTTTGCTTCTGAACTAAAGATGTGTTTTTAATGAAAAATTTATGTTGCAACAAGTCTGAATACATGTAGGTTTGAGGGGGAGTAAACTCACACATGTCTCAACAGAAAAGAATTGCTATACTCTGATAAAAGAAACTCTGCTGCACTCTGATAAACCAGAAAAGTATGTTAGCCAAAAATTAGCCAAAGGGGGAGTTTGTAGATGTTTAGAATTGGCAGAATTTTTGACCAACAAGAAGTGTTGAATTTAGTTCAGGATGTCACATCAGATGTTGTGACATTATCAAACAGAGTATAAGTAAATGAACTTAATTCAGGATGTCACACCAGATGTTGTGACATTGTATCAGTTAATGAATTAAGTTCAGTTTTCAGGATGTCACACCAGATGTTGTGACATTGTATCAGTAAATGAAGTAAGTTCAGTTTTCAGGATGTCACACCAGATGTTGTGACATCTCAAACCTGCTACCAGAATTAATTAATGATTAACAGAATTGAGTAAATTCAGGGAAGTTATCTGGAATTAATTATGGATGGATAAAACAGAAGAAGGCGCATCTGTAGGGAGATTTGTTATGTGACTTCAGCATAATCAGAAGAACTGAATCACCTAGAATCTAGGAAGTAACAAACCCTAATTCAAGGTGATGGCAGCATGCGTATCAGGATTGGATAAACCTACAGAAAGCCCAAAATCCAAACACCTATTTAAGCAACAGAAACTCTCAGAATAGTTTACGAAATTAAGAAGACTAAATAGGGTGGTTGTGTTTTAATAGCAGGTTGTTACTGTGTACCACTTTATGAGCTTTTAAGCAAAAGTGTATTTGTGTCTTGATTGATACTGTGAAGTAAGATCAAGCTGTTTTGTTTGAAGTATGACTTCAATTTTATTAAACTTGTAAACACATCACTGTGTGATTGAGGGGGAGTGAGTTGGTACTCATATCTAAGTTGTGTCTTAGGTAGAAATTGCCTTGGGTAGATATTAAGTGAAAGATTAAACTGAGTGGTTTAAGTCTAGAATTATTATTACTTATATTGGATTTCCTTCCTGGCTTGGTAGCCCCCAGATGTAAGTGTGGTTATACACTGAACTGGGTTAACAATTTCCTGTGTTGTTTAATTTTCCTGCACTTTAAGTTTTAGTCAAGTTGTCAAGTGTTTAAACATCTCATTCGACATCACGTACCTGATCACAGAATTTCAAAGGTGTTTTGAATGGAAGATTTTTTTGTGACATTAATCTTTTCATCAAAGTTATTCATTTTCAAAGTCATCCTTTTTGGCCGGTATCACATGTCGAGGGTGTTGCTGTTAGAGTTATTTCTAATTAAGAGAGATAAATACTGAGATCTTTCAAGAAAGGATAAGTGTGAATCATTACATCGCACAAGGTGTTCATTTTCTTCGTCGTTTGCCAAAGCGTATGAGTTGGCAGAAGCGTGTGTTGATGATGATGATGAAAATAAGCTTGGAATTTCTCAGTTGAGGAAGGAAATCTTAGAGGAGCTGAAGTTGCACGACTCTCTGGTAAAGGAATGGGGATCGGACCTTGCCAAAGAGCACGGTATTAGCTCTGCAGCGGTTAAGTATACAAAATTCCTGTTGGCTACTGCCCCTGGAAAGATTGAAGGATTGAAAAGTTCTATGAAACTCGCAACACCATTTGAGAAAACCAAAATTGATACTTATACTTTAGGTGCCATGAGTCCTTGCATGAGGCTTTATGCCTTCTTGGTGAAAAAATCAAGAAACTCCCAGTCTCTGATGAAAGTACTCACCCTTATAGCAAATGGATTGACAACTATTCCTCTGATTCTTTCCAAGCATCTGCTTTGCAAACCGAAGATTTGTTCGACAAGCTAAGTATCTCTTTGACTGGCGAAGAACTCAACGTCATTTAAAAGCTTTATTATCAGGCAATGAAGCTTGAAATAAACTTCTTCACTGCTTAACCACTCTTTCAGCCAACTATAGTACCATTGACTAAAGGACATAACCCTGAAAAAGACCATCTCATGATTTTTTTTTCTGATTTTGATTTAACATGCACTGTTGTTGATTTATCTGCCATCTTGGCAGAAGTGGCTATAGTGACAACACCAAAATCTGACAATCAGCCTGAAGGTCAAGCAGCTCGAATGTAATCTTCTGGCCTCAGAAATACATGGGGGATTCTATCCAAACAGTATACAGAAGAGTGTGAGCAACGTATCGAAAGCATTATGCCGACTGATAGATTGGAAAATTTCGATTATAAAGGACTATCTAAGGCACTTGAGCAACTCTCAAAATTCGAGAACTCGGCAAATAATAGGGCTGTCGAGTCAGGGGTTCTCAAGGGTATAAATATAGAAGATATAAAGCATGCTGGAGAGCGTTTGATCCTTCAAGATGGTTGTACTGACTTTTTAGGAAAGTTGTAAAGAATGAGAATTTGAATGCCAATGTGCATGTTCTTTCATACTGCTGGTGCGGTGACCTTATTAGTTGATTTAAATGAGATGGATATTCATGCTAATGAGTTCTGTTATGAGGGTTCTGTTTCCACTGGTGATATTGTTAAGAAAGTGGAGTCTCCCATTGACAAGGTCCAAGCTTTTCGTAATATATTGGAAAGTCGCAACAATGACAAAAAGAAATTAGCCATTTACATTGGAGATTCTGTGGGTGATTTACTCTGTCTACTTGAAGCAGATGTAGGAATCGTGTTTGGTTCAAGCTCAAGCCTTAGGACAATAGGGACACAGTTTGGTGTTTCATTTGTCCCGTTGTTTTCTGGCTTGGTTAAGAAATAGAAGAAGAAAAAGGACCCAAATGCACCTAAGAGAGCACTGTCTGGTTTCATGTTCTTTTCTCAGTTGGAAAGAGAGAATTTAAGAAAAAAACAAACCCTGGTAACATTGCACCTGTTGGTTCCACCAGACAAGAAATTTGTTCAATGCCTATTTACTGCTTACCGTGCATCAAGTTATGGTTTTATAAATACTTGTAGGCCTCTTTTGGAGCTTGACAGAGCACATCTTAAAGGAAAATATCTAGGTACAATACTTTGTGCAGCAGCTGCTGATGCTAATGAGGTTTTGTTTCCTTTGGCTATTGCTATTGTTGATATTGAAAGCGATGAAAACTGGATGTGGTTTACGTCTGAATTACGGAAACTTCTTAGAATAAACACTGACAACATGCCTACACTTATAATACTATCCGAAAGGCAAAGAACCATGGTGGAGGTAGTTGGAAACACATCTTCCTAGTGCTTCGCACGGTTTCTGTCTACGTTATGTAAGCGAAAACTTTCGCGATACATTTAAAAACACAAAGTTGGTGAACATCTTTTGGAATGCTGTTTATGCCCTTACAGCTGCTGAATTTGAAAGCAAGATTACTGAGATGATGGAGATTTCACAGGATGTTATATCATGGTTTCAACACTTCCCTCCCTATCTTTGGGCTGTTGCATATTTTGATGGTGTTCGATATGGCCATTTCACACTTGGTGTAACTGAATTGTTGTACAATTGGGCCTGAGAATTTCATGAACTTCCCGTTGTGCAAATGATGGAACACAGCTGCTAACAGATGACGGCATGGCCTAATGATCGGCGGGATGTGAATCTGGAGGGGACTTCAATCCTTTTTTATTGTCTGTTTGGGAGGCGAATTTCAATCCTTTTAACAGCTGCTCACATTTTTGTCCTGCAAAATTCGAAATTCCTACAATAAATCAACGAGGTAACAAGCGGCAAAAAAGGATAAATTCACAATAGTAAAAAGGGGCAACTAATTCAATCCGAAAGCAACTTATTCAGTTCACTTCAAAACTTAGTGAAACTATGTCAACACTTTGTGCAGTGAATAAAGACAAGCAGGGCAGAAATATCAGTAGGTTGCAAAAACCGAAACATTCACAAATTAGGAAGAAAAAAAAGCTTTTGCACGCAGGAAAGAGGAAACAGACATAGCAAAAAAAAGAGAAATCCTTCAGACAATTCGTAGGGACTTATCATCTTTTATTCGAAGGGACGAGATCATTTATCGTAGGCAACCTCGAAGGGACTTGATCTTATAAACTGAAGGGACTTGATGATATTTATGAAGGGACTTTGCTTAAGACACCTTACTTGACCTTTTGAAATAGGCAACATGAGAGGTAACCCTAGAAAGTGCAAGATGGCGATCAAAGATCGACTTACGTGTGCGAGTGTTCATGTTCAAATATTTATCTTTTTAAATTAGTTATTCTAAATTAATTCTAATCACAAACATGTTATGAACACCCTATAGTTACTAACCACACAGTTAATATATTCACAATAAAGATAAAGCAAAAATATAAACCTAAACTATTACAAAGCTTTGGGATAGTTATAATATAATCGGAAAAAATAATAATAACGATAAATAGAAAATAAATAAGCAATAATTTGAATGTTAGTAATAATGAAATAATAATAATAAAAGGGTTAGTAAAAATATAAAGAAAATAAAAAATTTATGAGAATATTATTTTTTAAGTTAAATAAACATTTAGAAATTTTTTTAGAAGAAAATAGAATAATTATAATAATAAACAAATAATAATTACTTATAACAAAAGATGATTAATTATTTATAACAAAATTAAATTAAATATTAAGGTTAATAAAAATTAGGGTTAATAAAAATTAGGGTTTTTTAGAAATTAGGGTTCACATTTTTATTTAAGAAATATTAGGGTTTATGTTTTTAGGTTTAAATAGTTAATTAAAACTTAAATAAATTATTTACAAATTATGAATAATAAAATTATATACAAAATTATTTACAAAAACATATTATGATATTTATAAAAATATAAATTTGATTAACATTTTTAATTGAGTTTCTAATTTTAATATAAAACAAATTAACTAATTAGATAATATATAATTAAACAATTAAAAAATAAAATAACAAAACAAGTTTTAAAAAAAATGGGGGAGGCCTGGATTTGAACCTAGGACCTCCCCATTACCAGTTTGATGGGGTTCCACTGGGCTGCGCAAGCTTAGTTGATATGGAATGAACCCAAGCCCTTATATCATAAACCTGAAAAACAAGAAAATTAATGAATAAAAAAGAAAGAACCTGGGGATCGAACCCAGGTCCTGAAGTCCACAGGCGTACACCAAAAGCCACTGGGCCACCTGCGTGTTTGTGATATAATACACACACAATTGATTAAATATTAAAACTAAAATTTGAAATCAGAATTTCGCGCGCCTTCAGTCATCTTCTTCCTTGAATTCGCAGGTTTACCTGCGAATTTTCCTACGAATTCTCTTACGAATTTTCATGCGCGTCACAACCTGCGAAACTCAATCTATACGAAATACGTGAAATTTCATCCAATTGGTTAGATCAACATGATCCTTACAGCACACACAACCCAATCATTTTCTTATTATTCATTTATATTAAGTGAATTAGGAA
The DNA here is from genome assembly GCA_963966055.1 of Lathyrus aphaca. Lineage (NCBI taxonomy): Eukaryota > Viridiplantae > Streptophyta > Magnoliopsida > Fabales > Fabaceae > Lathyrus > Lathyrus aphaca. The sequence continues at coordinate 678,993,109 of OZ014519.1, read as the reverse complement.
GCCCTAATCTAGATGTATAAACCCTAATAATGGCAGAACGGTATTTCGGCCAGGGAGCTTCACGAAAACTATCCAGAAAGCATCTATGGATCATAACAAACACAAATCAGGCATTAAATTCAAACAATAGTGGTTAATTATACAAAAACGAAAAAATGCAAAAGAAGGAGAAAACGTGATTCGGTTTGTGCTTTTCATGGCACTATGAATGATGGTGATGGTTGCTACATGATCAATGAATCATCAGGAAGCTATTGCAATCTTTAAATTGTCCTGAAAGTACCTCTAGCTTTGAAACCGAATCAAGCTTTTGTATGAATTTTTTGAAGTTGTGTTTGATGTTCTTGACTGCCAAAATTTGTGTCCTTGCATTGCTTTATGTTGCACATATATAATAAGACCTAATTAGTTTATGCATTATGTATGCATGTATAATATGATGCACTTAAGTAATGTATTATGTATCTATAGATATGTATGTTATGGTATGATGTAAATGATGTATGTATGACATGTTGCTGCCTGAAGCATCTGGATATCTTCGTATAACAACTGCTGGCCAGGGAAAATAAATCCCGATTCGTTGTTGAAGGATATGAAGAACTTGTTCCCGTCTTGTTTGATAATAAGGTATACATAACCTCCCGTCTTCGTTTGATAGTAGGGTATACATAACCTCCCGTCTGCTGGGGATAGCAAGGTATACATAACCTCCTGTCTTCGTTCGATAGTAGGGTATATATAACCTCCCGTCTTCGTTCGTCGTACTCCTATTGGAAAGTAAATTCCCGAATATCTGTATGAGGATAAAAGAGATGGATATAAATTCCAGGGGAGATGTGACTTTATGAAGATGGATTTTTCCTACTGAGGGTTTGTAGCTGTTTTGTAGAGATGTACCGGCGAAGCTTCGTTGAAATCCTTCCCTCGTTCGTCCTTAGTAAATACTATTACTGCATTTTTATGCATTTCTGGTAAACATCAATCATATTAAGCATACATGCATTTCTGGTAAACATCAATCATATTCAAAAGCATACATACATTCAAACATAACCAATGGACGTTTCGCTTATGTAAATAGGGTAAAAGTAAATCTGGATTCAAAAATGGAATTTTATTTATATCAAAGAGTGACCTATACATAGGTAAATTCGTACAAGGAGACATAAACCCTAGTAAGAGGATTTTGTCATAAAGTTTTTATAAAACAAAGAAAATCAGCTATGTGGGAAATAATCCTATTAAGTTTCAATTCTACTATTGCCATTATCTTCAAGTATCTCATCTTCTGCTGTTGAGACGGAAACGATTGGATTGAGCTTTATCTGTTCGAACTTGAGTAAGTAACACAACTGGTCGCAGTTTCATGGGTGATCCAAACGAGACATAGTCATACGCTTTAATCCCTAACTTTTGCCTGGGTTGCCCTTTCAGGTTTTCAATCCACCGGGATACCCTTTTTTGCCCAAGATGCCTTTTCAGGTTTTCAACTTGCCGGGTGTACATCTTTTTATATATATCCCTAATTTTTGCCCAAACCCTTTTGGTTTGCCGGGATGCCCTTATTTTTGCCTAGGCCTATCAACCTAGCGGGTCTCTTTTTATGCGTAGTATTTTTTAACTATGTCTGCGTTTACAGGTTGTGGAAAGTCTTCACCATCCATAGTAGTAAGTATCATGGCACCTCCTGAAAATACTGTCTTGACTACAAATGGTCCTTCATATGTAGGAGTCCACTTGCCCCTAGGATCACCCTGTGGTAATATGATGCGCTTGATTACCAAATCACCAGCCTGATATATCTTTGGCTTAACTTTCTTATTAAAAGCTTTGATCATGCGTTTCTGGTACATCTGGCCATGACAAACTGCTGCCAGCCTTTTCTCATCAATCAAATTTATCTGGTCAAGACGAGTCTGAATCCACTCATCTTCATCCAAGCCTGCATCCTTCATAATTCTTAAGGAGGGAATCTGAACTTCAATGGGCAGAACTGCTTCCATACCATAGACCAAGGAGAATGGGGTTGCCCCTGTTGAAGTACGTATTGTAGTACGATAACCATGAAGAGCAAATGGTAACATCTCATGCCAATCCTTGTAAGTAACAGTCATCTTCTGTACAATCTTCTTAATGTTCTTATTAGCAGCCTCAACTGCCCCATTCATCTTCGGACGATACGGAGAAGAGTTGTGATGCTTAATCTTGAACTGCGTGCAGAGATCCGTAATCATAGTGTTGTTCAGATTAGAGCCATTGTCAGTAATAATCCTTTCAGGGATGTCATACCTACATATGAGATTATTCTTAATGAATCGAGCCACAACATTCTTAGTAACAGATGCAAATGAAGCTGCCTCTACCCACTTCGTGAAGTAATCAATAGCAACCAGGATGCAACGATGCCCATTAGAAGCAGTAGGCTTGATCTCACCAATCATATCAATGCCCCACATGGCAAAAGGCCAAGGAGAAGTCAACACATTCAAGGGTGATGGAGGTATATGTACTTTATCAGCATAAATTTGACACTTGTGACAAGTTCTGGAGTGTTGATAGCAATCAGCTTCCATGGTAGACCAATAGTAGCCTGCTCTCAATATCTTCTTTGCCATAGTATGACCACTAGAATGAGTGCCAAAGATCCCATCATGCATATCTTCCATAATCTCTGTTGCTTCCTTCTTATCCACACAACGAAGCAAAGTTGAATCATGGTTGCGCTTGTACAAAATCCCATTACTAAAAAAGAACTTAGCAGAAAACCTTCTCAGAAATTTCCTATCTTTGACAGATGCCCCTTCAGGGAACTCCTGAGCTTCAAGATATCTTTTCACTTCATAGAACCAAGGCTTCTCTCCTGCTTCTTCAGTGTCAATCTCATTGCAGTATGCAGGCTTCTCAAATCTATCAATGGTAATCTTGGGAGCTTCATCATCCCAGCTGATCTCAAACATAGATGCCATGGTAGCTAATGCATCTGCCAACTGATTCTCTCTCCGTGGAATATGTCCAAAGGTAATCTCTTTGAAATGTGGGATCAAAGACAATACATGCTCTCTGTAAGGAATGAGATTATCATGCTTGGTATCCCAATCTCCTTTAATCTGACTTATTACCAGGGCTGAATCTCCATACACATCAAGGAACTGAATCTTTATATCAATAGCAGCTTTAATACCCAGGATACATGCCTCGTACTCAGCCATGTTACTGGTACAATAGAAACACAATCTTGCAGTAATCGGGGTATGACAACCTTCAGGGGAACTAATCACAACACCAACACCATTACCAAGTGAATTAGAGGCACCATCAAAAACCATAGTCCATCGGGATCCTTGTTCAGGTCCGTCATATTGTCCAGGTTCTTTGGTAATAATCATAATGTCTTCATCGGGGAACTCAAAACTCATTGACTGGTAATCATCTACTGCTTGATGAGCCAAATGATCTGCCACAACACTTCCTTTAATGGCCTTCTGAGTAGTATGTTGTATGTCATATTCTATCAAGATCATTTGCCATCTTGCTATTCTTCCGGAGAGAGCAGGTTTCTCAAATATGTACTTGATTGGATCCATCTTCGAAATCAACAAGGTCGTATGGGTCAACATATACTGTCTTAGTCGGTGAGCAGCCCATGCCAAAGCGCAGCAAGTTTTCTCGAGCAGTGAATATCTTGTTTCACAGTCGGTAAACTTTTTGCTAAGGTAGTATATTGCCTCCTCTTTTGGACCAGACTCGTCATGTTGCCCCAACACACACCCCATTGAGTTGTCTAACACTGTTAAGTACATAATCAATGGTCTTTCATCAACTGGTGGCATCAAAATTGGAGGTTCTAGCAGATATCTCTTGATTTCATCAAAGGCAGTCTGGCATTCATCATTCCATTCCATCACCTGGTCTTTCTTTAGCAACTTAAAGATTGGCTCACAGATGGCAGTTAATTGGGAAATAAATCTTGCAATGTAGTTCAATCGTCCCAAGAAACCTCTAACTTCCTTCTCAGTACGGGGAGCTGGCATCTCTCGTATAGCTTTCACTTTTGCAGGATCCACTTCAATACCTTTTCCACTGACAATTAAACCCAGGAGCTTACCAGATCTAACTCCAAAAGTACACTTGTTTGGGTTCAATCTCAACTTGTATTTCTTCAACCTCTCAAACAATTTATGTAAATGATCAAGATGTTGCTCTTCATTCTGAGACCTGGCTATCATATCATCCACATATACCTCTATCTCATGATGTATCATATCATGAAACAAAGCCACCATAACACGCTGATATGTTGCCCCTGCATTCTTCAAACCAAATGGCATCACCTTATAGCAAAAGGTGCCCCACTGTGTAACAAATGTTGTCTTCTCCATGTCTTCAGGAGCCATCTTGATTTGATTGTAACCAGAGAAACCATCCATAAAAGAGAATACCTTATGCTGAGCAGTGTTGTCTACCAGAACATCAATATGAGGAAGCGGAAAGTCATCTTTGGGGCTGGCCTTGTTCAAATCCCTGTAGTCTACACACATACGTACCTTACCGTCTTTCTTAGGAACTGGTACCACATTTGCAACCCACTGAGGATAAGAAGTCACAGCTAAGAACCCTGCATCAAACTGTTTCATTACCTCTGCTTTGATCTTTTCTGACATCTCAGGACGCATACGACGAACCTTCTGCTTCTTTGGACGACAATCTTCTTTTACTGGTAAACGGTGAACTACAATGTTTGTATCCAACCCTGGCATATCTTCATAAGACCAAGCAAATATCTCTACATAGTCACGTAACATCTGAATCAATCTGCTCTTGACACTATCCTCTAAATCAACCCCTATCTTGACTTCCTTCCTGTTTTCTTCAGTTCCCAGATTCACAACTTCGAATGGCTCTTCATGTGGCTGTATGGCTTTCTCTTCTTGTTGTAACAACCTAGCAAGCTCTACAGGTACTTCACAATCGTCCTCATTTCCGTCTTCAGTTTGATAGATCGGATTCTCGAAATTATAATTGGCAATAGTAGAACTGTTATCAACAGGATCCAGAGTGGATAAGGATCTGCATTTTAGTGATGTGGGTGTGTGTAAGAACACATAGCTGATAAAACAAAAATAAAAGAAAAGAAAGACAAGGAACACAATATTTACGAAAACGAAACGTCCACTGATTTTTATTGAATGAAGTATGCAAATGAAATGACAGCCCGTAACAAGCACACCATTGTGCCCCAGGTAAGGCACAAGGCTTAATTGTTCAAGAAATTACAAACTTAAAAAGCAACAACACAATAATAGTATTTACTCCTGACTAAAGGAGATAGGGATAACATCTTCAGCTCTCCAATTATTGAGTCCAGCACCCACAGTAGGAAAAATCCAAGCATCCAAGTTGTAGTCTTCATCATAGTCACCCACAACATTGATCTGATCTTTCATAACCCCTTGATTGGTGATACGAACAGCACGAGCACGACGAACAGCCTTATGGGACTCTGCAGTGAAACCCAAACCAAATTTGTCAGACTTGTATGGGATATCAGGAAGCTGACCCCAAATAGTACAACCACCTTCATCCACTACAGCTCTAGCATCTTTGAGGGAAGCCATTGTTGGAGGTATTCTGGTGACCACAGGCACTTTCTTGACAACAGGAGGAGCTACATAATCATTAACAATCCAAGGAACCACTTCAAATGTCTGACACGGAGTTTCAACATATTCACCTTCCACTTCCAAATACTTGAAGGTATTCACATGGCTGACGAAATATTCTTCTTCTCCATAGACAGTAACAACTTTTCCTTCCACCGGATATCTTAGCTTTTGATGTAATGTAGAGGTTACAGCACCTGCCCCATGGATCCAGGGACGACCAAGCAGACAAGAGTACGAAGGACGAATATCCATCACATAAAATGTAGCATTAAAAATCTGAGAACCAACTTTGATTGGCAGGTCAATTTCTCCATGCACCACTCTCCTTGAACCATCAAAAGCCTTCACCACTATACTACTGTATTTCAGCACAGCATCTTCAGGACTCAGCTTATTCAGGACTTCTTTGGGCAACACATTCAGAGAGGAACCATTGTCTATCAATACATGTGACAGGGTAGTGCCCCTGCATTCAATTGAGATATGCAGAGCCCTGTTATGATCCCTCTTGGCAGGGGTCAAATCAGCATCAGAAAACCCTAACCCATTATCATAGGTCAGGTGGGCAACACAATTCTCAAACTGGTCAACAGAAATTGCATTGGGTACATGAGCAGTCTTCAGAAACTTGATCAAAGCTTTGGCATGAGCCTCAGAACATAACAACAAAGACAGCATAGAAATCTTAGAGGGAGTATGCCCCAACTGATCAACAATGTCATAATCACTCTTGCGAATGATTTTCAATACTTCTTCCATCTGCTTAGAGAGATCATCAACAGCTGGTACATCAGTAGGTATAGGCTCAATAACAGGACCTTTGCCCCGAGCATCGGTGGTGGAGGTAGCAGCAGGAGTAACTGCATTCTTGGAGGTAACTGGAGAAGAGAAGACTCTTCCGCTTCGTGTGATCTTACTTGTCCCAGAAATATTATCAACATCAACAGGCACATCAGCTAAGGGCTCCTGCTTAACACCATGGATGTAAACATCAGACCCATAATGCCAAGGCACAGCTTTATCAGACGTATACGGAACAGGACCAGGAGTAGTAATGACCATAGGAGCCACTCTGGCTTCAGCAACAACCTTCACAGGGCCTTCAGCAGTAATCTTGATTGGACCCTTATGAGTGATTTTAACAGGTCCCTTTGAAGTGATCCTTACCGGCACTTTGTCAACCATGTCAATTTCTTCAGTCTTCCTACCTTTAGTAATATGATCCACCATACTTTCTACAGACGATGGAGTCCTCTCAAACACTATGGTATACTTATCCATGAGACGTATAATTCCATCTCTCAATCTCCAGCAACTATCTGGCTTATAGGTACAATACAAACAATCTTCACGACAACCTGGAAAGAACCCAGCTTGCACTAACTTCTTCTTGATAACAGACAATGGTGTGGTCAACTCTGCAACTGAATAGATATGTAAATCTTCATCAATGGCATTGACAGTCTTCTCGTGATTTGGCATGGGAGCAGTAATCACATTTGGAGTACCCGGAGGGTCAAACTCAATCTCTCCAGCCTCAATCATATCTTGAATTTTGTTCTTCAAGACCCAGCAGCTATTAGTATCATGTCCCTGACAATTTGAATGATATGCACATCGTGCATTGGGATTGTACCTGGGAGAGGTAACATTGGGATTCTGAGGAGCCTCTTTCAGAGTAATAAGTTCAGCCTTCAACAAGTGTTGCAATGCCTGAGCCATTGACATGTTGATCTTTGTGAACTGCCTTCTAGCCCTCTGTTGGTTGCCCTGTGGCTGCTCTGGTGTTGTAGGAGTTGGATTTGAAATATGAACTGCACTAACAGACTGATGCCTTCTATTACGATCAGGTTGACCATAAACATCATTGGATTCTTTCTTCCTAGTGGGAGGCTTCTTTGCAGCACCTGATGAAGAAGTACCCACTTGGATCTTGCCACTCTTTATACCATTTTCCACGCGCTCTCCTGTCATTATCAACTCAGTGAAGCCAGATGATGAGCTTCTAATGAGATGACTGTAAAACGGACCATTCAGCGTGCACATGAACATATCAACCAATTCCCTGTCAGTTAAAGGGGGTTGAACTCTTCCAGCTAAATCTCTCCACTTCTGAGCATACTCCTTGAAACTTTCTTTGGCACCCATAGACATGCTTTGCAGCTGCATGCGAGTGGGAGCTAAGTCAGCATTGTATTGATACTGCTTATAGAAATCTTCAGCAAGATCATTCCAATCCCCGATGTTGACACTTTCCAATTGATAATACCACTCCAATTGAGCTCTAGATAAGCTCTCTTGGAAAAAATGGATCCACAACTTCTTATCAGCAGTGTGAGGTTGGATTCTTCTGACATAAGACCTCAGATGCAGCTTGGGACAAGAGACCCCATCATAAACAACAAAGGTAGGAACCTTGAAACCAATGGGTATGACTACCCCAGATATCAGACTCAAATCTTCAAAATCCAGCCCAGAAGATTTCTGCAACTCCATAGCATCCATTCTATCCACCAGCATCTTGAATTTGTCTTCATTAGGCTCATGGTAGTAATTAGCCTCAGAATCAGAGTCCCCCATAGTGTTGTGGAGACTGCCTCCCTCTTTTTCAGACTCTTCAGACTCATAGTCTTCAACTGGTTCTTTGGTCTTGGCAAGACCTTTGAACCTTCTTCCCATGTTGATCAGGCCACCTGACCTTCTAGTCTTCTTAGTCTTCTTGGCCAGCAGTGTCTTCAATTCATCCTGACCCTTGGTCAGGTTCAGGATCAGCTCTTGGAACTGTGCATTTTGTGTCTGGAGATCCTTAACTGTTTGTTCAAGAGCCATTGCTGAAATAAACAGCGAGAAGATGAGAAACCTGTGCACAATTATAAACCTGTGATGCAATGAAATGATATGTGAATGTATATGCAATGTTTTCAAGGACCGCAGGATTTAAATTTGCTTAAACAAACAAGAAGGTAAACTTTTATTAGTAATAAATTTGTTTTGCCTCTTGGGCTTACAGAAAATGAAATGAAATAAATACAAGGAATGGGGTTTTAAGTCTCCCATGGATGTTTCCTCTTTGTGTTGAGGTATGAGTTGAGATTCCGTTCCTCGTGAAGTTGCTTTGTTAGTTCCAGGATTCTTTCTTGGCTTGCTTTGTAATGAGCCTCGAAAGTATCCCTTTGCTCCTTCAACTGGATCCAGGATCTCTGTAAGTCTTCCATGTCAGTAGGCATGTCTGGGTGAAGGATGGTATAAGCAGTGTCTCCTTCAGCAACAGGTTCCATGGTAACTGGCAGGATAGCAGGATATGGCATCATGAGAGTCTGAGCACGAGATCGCACCCATCTGAGATAAGCCTCCATAGGAATAGTATACTTAGGCTCCAGAGTCTTGCTGTCAACCTTGTTCACTTTTCCCCATGCTCGTATGAACCTCTGACGGTAACCTTGAAGATCGTTGTCGTAGTCAAACACAATGCCTTGAATCAACATGTCATGTGGACCATCACTCCGAGCATAACCAAACTGTCGTAAAGCTAGAGAGGGGTTGTAGGTGATGCCTCCTCTTATGCCTAGAAGTGGCACATTAGGAAACTCCCCACAACGGTCAATGATGGTGATATTCTCCATAGATCTGGAGCACCAATGGATATCTGAATGAGAGAGTGACATGATCCTCTTGGACCACCTGAACCCTTGCTCATTCTTCATCACTGAGCGAGGAAGGTCAGAAATAAACCACCTAGAAAGCAAAGGTATGCAGCACATCAAAGTTCCTCTTGCCCTTGTAGTACGGGTATGAAGAGAATGTAGTATGTCTACAAGCAATGTAGGCACTGGATTGTGACTCAGGAATATGTTGATGGCATGTACGTCTATGAACTGATCAGGATTGGGGAACAACACTAAGCCATAAATCAATAAGGCTAAGATCTCCTCAAAAGCATTGTAGCTCATGGCCTTCAAGAACAACTGAGCTTTCTCTATCAACACCTTGGCAAGAATACCCTTAACTCCGCTTCTCGTTTCTAGAACAATGTCAGACTTCTTCAGATGTAGAGCTGCAGCAATAACCTCTGGTTTAAGCTCCTTCTCCAAGCCTGTGAAGGGTCTTTGATCAAGAACAGGTATACCCAGAAGTTTAGAGAATTCTTCCATTGTAGGAACCAGCTGATAATCAGGGAATGTAAAGCAATGATGCTTAGGGTCAAAGAACTGAAACAGAACACTCATCATGTCTTCATTGAACCCTGAAGTGACTAGATCCAATAGGTGACCATGTCTCTTGATAAACTGGGAATGATCAGACACCTGAGAAACCAACTCTTTAAGCTTGGGAGGTATCCCTACAAAGTTGATCCTGATAGTGTTTCTACGAGCAGAAGCCATGACCTGCAACAAAGAACAAAGATAAATCCTTTGGTCCTTGAAATGGTTAGTGAAAATGCTATGCTTATGATGCATGATGATGTCATGATGTTATGCTCAATCACAAACATGTGGCACACACAAACAAGTCACACCATAGCCCTAGGTTTAAAGGCTTGCATGAGGTTTAAGGTAAGTACCCTCCCCTGAAGTTAGTTGGTTCATCCTGTCCTACAAAAGTAACCATGTTCTAAGGGATCTCAATATCATTGATCCTTCACAAGGGTGGTTGTTCAGTAGGCAACTTACTTGCCAACCAAAACCCTCCAAGTTTAGAATCTCAATGAGCGTAGCATTGAGTATCAACCAACTTCAGTCTTCACCAAAGCCGGTTATCTCACTACTTTCTAAAGGCCAAGATGGGATAACTAGGGTTCTAAAAGTTAGTTAGTGCATTGACAACATATGGCAGCCTCATATTATCCTCAACTTGACTTAAGGAACATAAGCACCAACCAAGAAGTCACACTAACTATGGCCACCAGATCAACCATATCGGTATACGCCGTACAGTTTCCTTGGTCTATTGCCATTTACCTAAGGTACACTAGATCCGGGTTAGGATCTTTCACACATAAGAGCCCAACAAGTAAAGTAAAGCAAACAAAGCAAACAAGTTTAAAGTGATCTAATTCCTAAGGGTACCCCTCTTTAATATTAAATCCCCAGCAGAGTCGCCAGTTCTGTAACACGGTGGGAGAACTGACTTTAGTTATGTTGCGGATAGCAAGAGTCGCCACCGACTTTTATTTTATCCAAAGGAAAGGCATAAAAGAACAGGAAAGACCTTTTAAAAGATTTTTGGGTCCGGGGGGTAGGTTATGTAAAGGGAAGGTGTTAGCACCCTTTACATCCATGGTTATCCATGGGCTCTTAGTTACTTAGCTCACTTTAAAATGTTTTTGAAATGTGAAGTGTGTGAATAGAAATTTTCTTAAGAGTTTATAATGGCCCATGTATGGATGCGTATAAACCTTTGTTTGGAAAATTTGTTTGAAATGTGTGAAGTGTTTGAAAAGTTTTGAATAGTGAGCAAGTAACTATGAGGAACCTACCCTAAGTTTGAGTCTTTTCTGTTCTTGAATCCTTTAAATGGTAAGACTATCCCTATTATTAAGGAATAGGTAGTCATTACCTTGGATGTGAGGGACAAGTAAGGGTCATCTGTTTATGTAGGCAACTGTGGGGTGTATTAAGCAATTTTGGAGGGACTGTCATCTTTATTCGGAAGGGACAAGATCATTACGAAGGCAACATTCGAAGAGGGACTTGATCTTTTATTGTTAAGGGACTAGATAACTTTATTTTGAGGGACTTTTGCTTTATACACCCTACTTGACCTTTTGATTAGGCAACAATGAGAGGTATCCCTAAGGAAGTGAGATGGCGATCCAAGATCGACTTACGTGTGTGAGTGTATAATTTAATATTTATCTTTTGAATTAAGTGATCTAAATTAATTTTAAATAAACATACATGTTACACTCCCTATTTACTAACCATGGCATAAAATAAATAATTTAAACATTATAAAATATTACATCCAGGAGCAATTACATAATAATGATAAAAACAATTTAAATAAGCAAAATATTAATAAACAAAATAAATAAGTAAGCAAAATAAATAAATAATTATAATAGGGTTAGTGAAAATAATAATAAAAATTATACTAAATTAAATGGGGTTAGTAATAATCATATAAACATAATTAATAATAATAATAATGAAATAAGCAAAATATTAAAAAAAAATTCAATTCTATAAACAATTATCATTTAATATTAAAATATAAACAATTATTATAAAAAATTTTAAGTTATGTATAAATTATATTAATTATTAATTATGAACATAATATAAAAACAAATTATAATTACAAAAATTAAATTAGCAATTTTTACATATTTTTAAACATATAATAAAATTATTTACATGCAAAAATTAAGTTCTAAACAAATTATATCATATTATCATATTAAGAGTTCTAATTTTTAAACATGTATAAAAAAAATGCAAATTATAAACAATTTATACATTAATGAAAATTAAATTAAGAATTATAATTAAATTATGAAGATAATATATACAAATAATAATATTAAACAAAAATAGAAGAAGAAAAAAAATTAGGGTTTTGAAAATTATTATGATTAATTAGAGTTTTGAAAAAGAATTAGGTTTTATATAAAAAAAAAATATTAATTCTATTATGAAAATAAGCTATAATAATAGAATAGAATATTAATTTCAAACATATACAATTTTATTCTATTTATATTATTTTTATTAATATTTAATTAAAATTAAAGAATTAGAAAACAATTAGGTTAAGAAAACAAAAAAAAATGGTAAAAACTCACCTGCTGGAGCCTGGGGTCGAACCCAGGTCTCCCAGCCTTCATCACCCACCACCAACCAACTGAGCTGCGTGTGCAGCGTGTCTTTGGAATGAGCAATGATAATAATATAATAAACATGTTGAGCAAATGAATTTTAAGCAAAAAATGTATAACCAAGGGATCGAACCCTGGTTCTTAACTTCATCACCTGCGTGCAAAACCAACTGAGCTACGCGCTCGTTGGTGACATATGACAGAACCAATACATAATAAAATAAGCCTGTTATTTGAATTTGATTTTCGCGCGCCTGAGTTCTTCTTCTACCTCCAGACTTGCGCAATTTGCTGCGAATCTTCCCACAAACTTTCCTGCGAATTTTCATTCATAGGAAAACCTGCGAATTTCAAAACACACACAAACAGTATAGTTTTATCAAATTAAGGACATCTTTGAACTCCTTGTGACCTGTACAATCCAATTATACCAACAAAATTCATTTATGTTGTGTAAATCAAAGAACCCTAATTTGGAGCTTTAAACCCTAACATGGCATCTCACGGGTTATTCACGGTTTCTTCAATTTCTTTGCCCAGAAATGTTCTATACAACACCACAAACATGATTAGACAAACAAAATTCATCAAAACGCATTGAATTAGTGAAATCGAAAAATAATAATTCATGTCCAAGAATGCTTCGGGATATTTGTCGCTCCCGATGAATGGGAATGGGCCCATATAAAGGTACAGACGCGAACGGTCGGCGAAGGGAACAGTGAGAACACGCAGCCGTGAACTCACTGGAGATGAATAGAGTCGCCAGCTAGGCATTTTTATCCCGGAGGAAAGGTAATGCTGCATAGACCTAGAAAGACATGGATAAGATGGTTGCGAACCAGAGAGACTGAGAAAGGGGGTTGGTTACAACCTGGGAAGGTATTAGCACCCAGATTGTCCGCCGTACTCGACGGGATCCACGCTTAAAAGATTTGTGTTTTAAAGGGGTAGTGTTAGTGCAATTTGTGTATAAAATAGCTGGAAAAGAATGTACAGGTGTCAGTGTAAGAGAAGTGAAGTGTATAAGTGAAGTGTCAGTGTAAGAACACAGATGAAATGCTCATGATAATGAGGCTAAAGAATAAGGCTAGAAGGAGGGGGAATATACAGAGACTTTTGTTCGATAACTGTTAAGTTATGCCTACGTATCCTCTCGTGCAATGAGGAAGTCAGAACACCGTAGTTCGACCCAAAGAGACTGACAAAATGAATTGACTTGATGAACTGCTTACTTGTCTATGCTCAAGTGTATGACCTGTATGGCTCAGGTGCAAACTGTCTTGCATTAGACGGAAGAGGCAAGTTCTCGCTTGTGAGTGAATGAGATGAGAAAAGAATCCCGGAGGAGACGATTATTGTTTGTTTTTTATGTTTTCAGTCTTTTATTGCTTTTGAAAGTTTTGTCATAAGTTAATGAGCTTAAGTCTAAACCAATGGATTTAGTAAACTCATCACATCTTCCCTCTGATTAGGGGTAATGAGAATACCTTAAGTGTGAAGTCAGATTCTCACACTTAATCACCATTTGATGTAGGATTAAGATAATTATCTTACTTGTGATTATTTAGATGTTTTTGTTGTTTTTGTTTAGTGTTAAGTAATGAGGTTAAGCCATAATCAAGGACTAAACAGACTCATTACACCATCCTAATAGAAGGATAATAGATGAGAATGTTTAAGCTGAGGAAAGCTCCTCAACTTAATCCATGATTAGGGATTAAACTCATGACAAAACAAGCCTTTGGTTAAGTGAATTTTATTTAATGGTATGATGATGAAGTGATTTTTATGATTTGTAAGACAACTTGAGAGGGACTTGTCCATTAACACTAGGGTTAGTCCTTCTTAACCAATAAAGGAAGAATTAGAACCCTAGTGCAAGGCCCAAGTTACAAGTGTGATGTCTTGATACTTATTAAGTGAATTGATTAAGAGATTTAAACACATTAAGGGTTTAAAACTTAGGATTAAAGTTATACACTCCATCCTAAGAGAAGGATGTAGGCATAAGCTTAATCACAAAGCCTTAAAGCCTTTAGGGTTTAGTCCCTGATTATGAGGTGAGAAGAAATGACCCAAAAGAGACACAAAGGTAAAACTAAGAGGGGAGACTAATCAAAACCCTAATCATTGTCATGCTTGGTTGTTCCTAAGGTTTGTGAGGTTTTCAAGAGCAATCTTCAAAGAGAACCACCAGGATGCAGATGAACAGGATCAAGAGAAGCAAAGTGACTTGCTTCATTCAAGAAGTCAAGTCACTTGAGGAGAGAAAGTAAGAGGAACAAGAATGAGCAGGCTCAAACTCAAACACATATAAAAATGCAGCAAGGGATGCAAGAGAGATGAAAAGAAAAGTTATGAGAAGTGAAGGCAAATTCACTTCTCAAGATCACTTACCACCTGAAAAGGTTAGAGAAGAAATGCAATGCAATGCAAGATGAGATGAGATGACATGATGATAAACAAAACCAGAAGCATGTTGATGATGATAATGATGCTATGAAGTGCTATGAACATGAGGCAGCACATGGAAATGATCATACAAGTTTATGAATGCAAATGAAGCAAGCTTAGGAAGCATGAACATACATGAAAAGTTATGAAGTGCACATGGCACAAAATATGGCAAACACATGATGCAATGATCAAACATGCTTTCTATATGTCTTATGATGTCAAATGAATCACATGGATGCTTGAAATGTCATGGCAAGTCATGTTATGCAAGAGAATGCAAGATGGATGCAAATGAAAGCCCAAATTAGGGTTTATGAATCATACATCAAACAAAAACCCAAAACAGAAGCAAACCCTAAGATAAAAAATTGAAAATACCACACAAAGGACCCCTCATCCTATACTAAACCAATGTCCAAAGGGGAGGTCTCAACTCTTAACCAATCTCAAGTTATGATTTTTACAAGTTATTAGGGTTTTTAAGGTACCTAAACAAAAGAAATGCCAAACCAATTGAAAATGAAGAATCAAATCAAGGCCATTTAATCTCAAAAACTACATGCTAAACACAATGCAATGCAAGAAGAATCAATGTCCAACTCTTCATAGATAGGCAGAAAGGATTTTTTGAACTTAGGATCAAAATAATGCACAAAAATGATTTTAATTCAAAGAAAAATTCTCAAAGTGCATCAAGATCCAAAAAGAAATTTGGTTTGAAGGTTGTACAATGTTTCTAAATGTCTTAGAACATTTCATGAATTTTTTGGTGATTTTTAAATACTTAAAAGTATTTTTAATAAATTAATTCTCATTAATCAATTAAAAATAATCTTTTAAATATTTAAAAATACTTTTTTAATGATAAAAATAAAAACAAAAATATTTTTGGGTCTTAAAAATTAATAAAACTCATGAGAAAAAGTTTCATAATTTTTAGACATTTTTTACTATTTTTAATAAATTGTGCAAAACAAATGAATTAGATGAAAAATAAAAATGAAATAAACTGAATTAAATAAAAGTCATGCAATCTGATGGTGGAGATTCAAATGAAAACACGCGCGCGTTGACCTGGCGCCAAATCCAAAGGCCAGCATTCAAACCTGGCTAATTAATGTTTAAACCCTAACCCTGCCGTTAATCACTTTCAGATGACCGGAACAGTGTTCCGGTCATCTTCTCCGTTCACTCCAAAATGCTAACTCTCTACACACGTATCTAAAATGAAGTCTAAGAACACAGGAATGATCCCCACTCACTCACGAATCAAAACCCCAACTCAAAACAAATTTATCATTCCTACAATGGCTGAATCGAATCAATCTATTTCTAGGGCAAAAAGTTTCAGAAGCATGGTAAACTCTCATCTCTCCACCATTTTCGAAACTAAAAGCATCAGGATATTCAGTGAAGCATGGAGAACAAGTTTAGAACATAAAAAATGATTTCTAGAAAAATATTTCTTGAGCTACCTGAGATTCGAAGCTTTCACTCCAGCAACTTTCAGGCCTCCCCTCCTTGTGAAATCCACTCCACTTGACCCCCTGGTGATGCTTGAATGCTCAGGAGAAATTTATGTTGGCTGGATGAAGAGTTTGAACAGCTTCTGCTCAAGCTCAGTTGAAAATGGCAATGGTGATTCAGGCTGTTTTTGGCAAGGGTGAGGGGTTCTTTGTGGTCCAGATGATGAGTGGAGAAGGTTTGTGGAGTTGGTTTGAGTGTTTGTGGACTGTGGAGTGAGTTTCGAAAGAAACTGCAAGTTGGTGTGAAAATGGTGAAATGGTGTTATGGCTTGTTTCAGGCTTGGTTCTTTGCTGGTTTCTCCTCAATGGAACATGGTAAGATGATTGGTGAAAATGGTTTGGATGTTTGTGAGCTGGGCAGAGAAATTCGAAGAGTTTTGCAAAAGGGAGTGAGTTTGTGTATGTGATGTTGTGTGTTGTTTCAGCCTTGCTTCTTGAGTGTTATGGCCTGCATTTGGATAGTATATTTTAATCCTATAGGTCAGATGATTTGACATGGCCTCTATTGATTGGTAAGTTTGCTTTTGCCAAAAGTCCACTTTTTGTGTAAGAGAGGTATGGCTTGGTTCTAGGCTGGTACAAAGCATGGGCTGGCGCAGCAAGGGTGAGGGCAAGGGCTAGCAAAGCTCAGCATCCAATGTGGCAAGTGGTAGGGAGTGTGATCATGAGTTTTGCAAGTTGGTGCAACTTTGGTTCACATGTGACTTTCTCATTCCACAAGCCATGTAACATGAGCATTCTTGGTTCAATTCTGACTTTTAGAGTTTATGTGATGTTTGTGTCATGGTTTGATGTCAACTAGAGGTTACAAAAAGCCTTGGTTCATGATTTTGCAAAATTCACATTTGAAGCATGTCTTGAAAATCAATGATTTTTGCCAACTTTGTCACACCATAACTTTTGATCCAAGAAGAATTAGATCATGTTCTTGTACTTTTTGAAAAGGGAAAGATGTATTCTACAACTTTCATGACCAAAGTTTTTCCATTTGAAGCATTTTTGGATCAAGAATCAAGGCTTGAAAAATGACCTAAAATGGAGCATTCTTGAAAAGTCAACTATGCCCAAAAAGTCAACATTTGCAAAAACTCCAAATTCTTGATTTTGTGGACTTCAACCTTCTTCCATGATCAAATAAAGATCATATACACTCAAAATGATGAAGATCACCCATTGATTGGGTCATTGGGGGCCTCAGATGCCCTGATTTTGCACTGACTTGTCTGAAAAGTCAACTCTTGATCAGATGACTTCCCCATGGAATTTCTTCATGAAAATTGATATGCATACTCCCTATACCATATAGAGACCAATGGAAACAAGAATGACCAAAAAATTTGGAGTTATGGCCTCTGAAACCAAAACCCTAATTTTAGGTCAACTGTGCAGTCTAACCTGGCTCTGCTTCCATACAAACCTCAGTTCCTGTGATTCTTTGGAATTTTTGGCTTTGAGAGGATGTATTATGATGATTGAACCCACATAGACCCCTTTGAAGTGATTGGTAGCCTTTGGAGTGGCTCAGGAGGCTCTTGGATTGCTCAGATCACAAACCCTAGGTGCAGATGGCTTAGAAACTATGCAGTGAATCAAAAATGAAATGTGAGATGATATGATTGTGTTTATGCATATGAAAAGATCACAAGCCATGGTGTGAATGGGTGAGGGAAAATTTGGGGTGTTTACAGCTGCCCCTATTCAAACATGAGTTAGCTGTGCAGGTTGTAAGCAACGGCTTAACAGGCGAACAAGGTAACTTGTGGTTGAATACCAAAGACAGTCCAAAATTTGCACTCACAGAATGAAGAAGAAAAGGGATATAGATCGTAAAGGAAAATAAAGTATATTGTAAAGTGTGGGCGACGGAGGACGACCGTCGAGCAGAGGACGACTGCTGGGTAAAGAGCAGTGACGGGGACGACCGACATGTTGGGAAAAGTGTGCGAAGTAAAGCAATGACGGGGACGGCCGACATGCTGGGGATAAAAGGTAAAGCCAAGACGGGGACGGCCGACTAGCTGGGGAAAGAAGAATTATGATGGGGACGGCCATCAAGATAAAGCTGTAAAATTCTCTGGGGATCAATGAAACATGACGGGGACGACCATCAAGTTCAAAAAGCAGAGTAACCGACGATGGGGACGGCCATCGGGCTAAAAAGAAAAGGGACCACGACGGGGACGGCCATCGGGTTAAAGAATAAATGAAATAAACAGATGATGGGGTACGGCCATCAAAGGTGAAGGACGATCACCTAGCAGGGGACGGCTGCTCTGTTGGGGAAAAAGGAAATATGATGGGGACGACCATCAAAGGTGGAGGACGACCACCTGGCAGGGTACGGCTGCCGAAAATATCAACGATGGGGACGGCCATCGGATGAGCATGATGGAGGACGACCATCAAGAGGTGGAGGACGACCACCTAGCAGGGGACGGCTGCTCTCGGGGTTTATCATGACATAGGACGAATGCCAGATAACCAAAATCAACAATGGGGACGGCCATTGGATAAAATGATGAAGGACGATCATCAATGGGTGGAGGACGACCACCTAGCAGGGGACGACTGCTAAAATCAACGATGGGGACGGCCATCGGATGAGCATGATGGAGGACGACCATCAAGAGGTGGAGGGCGACCACCTAGCAGGGTACGGCTGCTCTCAGGGTTTATCATAACACAGGACGAGTGTCAGATAAAAAGGAAAAAATTGCTTTGTTGGCGATCTACTGGGGAGTAGTAAACACGGACGAGCATTTACATCCCAGAAACAAAAGGTGTAAGTGTTTGGTATTTGTGTATAGAATAAAGATGCGGACGAGCATCCTTAAGACTACGATACGGACGAGTATCGGGTAGAAACAAACTGACACGTGTTCAAAGATGATGATACGGACGAGTACCATCTGGTTAACAGAGAACATGGACCAATGTTGAATCTGTGGGGCCATAAACGGTGTATATGAGATACGGCCGAGTATTTGTATAAGTAAAATAAGTATGAGTGGTGTATGGATGAGTGTTTATCTGCTGGGGATGGTGACACGGACAAGTGTCAAAAAGGAGAAAAGTATAATATCAACAAGTATATGGGTTGTAAAAGTGTAGGCGACTGCGCTGGGGATATGACACGGACGGGTGTCAAGAAAATGTATATAAGTAGGTGAGTGCGAAGAGGATGTCTTTGGCTTTCTGCTGGGAGTTATGACACGGACGGGTGCCAGAAAATATCTGTAATACGGGTGATCTTGTTTGTAAAGAGTGTTCAGGCGACTTACTGGGGAGTGATGACACGGACGGGTGTCGAAAGGTGTATATACTGGCGTTTGTGATTTGAGGCAACTGCCTTTGCTGGGGACTCTGGGGGATTTTTCTGCATATTAATGATGAACGGTTATTATTCACAAGTGTTCGATACACAACATGGCTTATGATTATGCTATGTGTTTGATTTTTGCCGTAATGCTCCGTATTAGACGGAATGCTACGCTCTGTGGGTGAATATGATGCAAATGTCATGATTATGCAAAGATATCAAGCCGGGATTCGGATCCCGTTGCTGCGAAGATCTCTGGCTGATCTGTTTGAAGTGGACATCCCAACTGGGGATGAGATCATTGATAGATCTGGAAAGATGTATCTGCTTGGGGATATAGGTCACTGATTGACATATCCTTGTAATATAGGACCCAACTGGGGTTTGTAGAAGTCTTCTGTACTCTGTTGTGACTCCTTCATGCGTTGCTCTTCTGAATAGAGACCGAGGCTTCTGTGGGGAGATGATTCCCTGACTTCTGCCTTCTGCTGAGGAAGAATAATTGGTACTACGGCTGGGGAATGTTGTTGGCCACTCAGCTGGGGAGAGTAATGAGAGGCCACTCAGCTGGGGATAGAGCATATCGGATGCTGAGATTATTTGTTGATTTGCCAGCTTGCTGAGATGTAACTTGCATGCCCCAAGTTGCGTTCTGGATACCTGCAATCCTGCAAAGATAAGGAAACGCGCAAATGGTCCCGAGGTATCCTTTATTGGATTCCGTCATAGGAGTTAAGTACTTTCGAGAGTAAGTATATTCCCTGTAAGCATGTGTTTTTTATTTTCTTATTTTCTTAGAGAAAAACATCTGTACTTATGCAAGTAGTTTTTAAGAGACATCAGACGTTCTTTGCAAATAAAAATATACAAAACGAAACATGACTGAAGAATCTGATTTTATTAATTCATGTGCCCTGATTTGGCAAGATACAGTCAAAGAAACATATCTCCTGAAATGAGGAGATTGTTACAAATTGAGAAACAAAATGCTGGCAATGTTGACGATGCTTTGAAGGAGCTTCCTCTTGCTATGACTCGTATGACTGTTGACGCTCTTCTCGTCTTGCTTTCTGAAGAAGGCTGATTCTAAACGAAGCTTGATCCTTTAGAGCTTACCGAGTTGTAGATAATACAGACGAATTCAGAATGCAGTTGTTCGCTTATTCCCTTATTTTGCATGGATCGCCCTTTCGGGTTTTCAATCCATCGGGATACCCATTTTTGCCTGAGCTGTCCAATGCGGCTTTTCAACTCAGCGGGTGTACGTTTTTTTTTGTTTTTTTCCCTTATTTTTGCCCGAGTCTTTTATTCTGTTTTTGACTCGCCGGGATGCCCTATTTTTTCCTGGACTTACATTCTGTTTTTATGTCCAGCGGGTCATTTTATGCGAAGTATTTTTTAACTGCATCTGAATTCACAGGGGACGGGAAGCCTTCACCATCCATGGTGCTGAGCATCAGTGCTCCACCGGAGAAAACTTTCTTTACTACAAATGGACCTTCATAGTTTGGAGTCCACTTGCCCCTGTGGTCTGTATGCGGAGGGAGGATTCTTTTCAGCACAAGATCTCCCACTTGGTACTCTCGGTGCCTGACTTTCTGATCGAAGGCTTTCTTCATTCTCTTCTGATATAACTGCCCATGACAAATTGCAGCCAATCTTTTCTCTTCAATCAGACTCAGTTGTTCGTATCGGGCCCGAACCCATTCTGCTTCGTTCAGTTTAACATCCATCAATACCCGTAGAGAGGGTAATTCAACTTCAACCGGTAGGACTGCTTCCATACCATACACAAGCTGATACGGTGTTGCCCCAGTAGATGTTCTGATTGACGTACGGTACCCATGCAAGGCAAATGGTAGCATCTCGTGCCAGTCCTTGTAGGTGACTACCATCTTCTGCACAATCTTCTTAATGTTCTTATTAGCTGCCTCAACAGCGCCATTCATCTTTGGCCTGTAAGGAGAAGAATTGTGATGTTGGATTTTGAAGTCCCGGCATAACTCGGCCATCATTTTGTTGTTTAGATTGGAACCATTATCAGTAATGATTCGCTCGGGCACTCCATATCGACAGATGATATCTCTTTTCAGAAATCTGGCTACCACTTGCCTTGTAACATTGGCATAGGAAGCTGCTTCGACCCACTTGGTGAAATAGTCAATGGCGACCAGGATGAATCTGTGGCCGTTCGAAGCAGTCGGTTCAATCTTGCCAATCATGTCAATGCCCCACATAGCGAAGGGCCAGGGTGAAGACATGATGTTCAAAGGATTGGGAGGCACATGCACCTTATCCGCATAGATCTGGCATTTGTGGCATTTTCTGGCATAGGCACAACAGTTGGCATCCATTGTGATCCAGTAATAGCCTGATCTTAGCAATTTCTTAGCCATGGCATGCCCTCCAGCATGGGTACCAAATGATCCTTCGTGCACTTCATGCATCAACAAGTCTGCTTCTGTCTTATCAACACATCTGAGGAGTACCATATCAAAGTTCCTTTTGTATAAAGACCCATCAGTGTTCAGAAAGAAACTACCAGCAAGCCTTCTCAAAGTCTTCTTATCATTGGAAGATGCCCCAGATGGGTATGTTTGATCCTCCAAGAAGCATTTAATGTCATGGAACCAAGGCTTATCATCTTTAACAACATCTGCTGCGAACACATATGCTGGTCTGTCAAGTCTGGACACTAAGATCTGAGGTACAAAATTGGCAGCCTGAACTTTGATCATGGATGAAATGGTTGCTAGAGCATCTGCAAACTGATTCTCGTCCCGAGGGATATATTCAAGCTTGACTGTTGTAAAGAAAGTCAATAACCTTCTTGTATAATCCCTGTAAGGTATTAGATGATCTTGGTGGGTGTACCATTTGCCGTTGGTTTGATTGACTACCAAAGCTGAATCTCCGAATACGGTCAATGTCTTGATCCTGAGGTCAATGGCTTCCTCAAGACCCATAATGCAAGCTTCGTATTCAGCTTCGTTGTTAGTGCAGTTGAAAGTGAGTTTGGCCGAGAAAGGCATGTGAACTCCCTTAGGTGTAATGAGTACTGCACCAACACCGCGACCATTCATATTAACAGCCCCATCAAACATCATAGTCCATTCTTCTTCCGGGTCGGGCCCTTCAGTGTGAACAGGCTCTTCATGATCTTTTGCTTTTATGAACATGATGTCTTCATCAGGGAAGTCAAACCTCATAGGTTGGTAGTCATCAATGGGTTGCTCAGCAAGATATTCAGATAGTACACTGCCCTTGATGGCTTTCTGAGACGTGTACTGGATGTCATATTCCGTGAGAATCATTTGCCATCTTGCAACCCGTCCGGTAAGAGCTGGCTTCTCGAAAATGTACTTGACTGGGTCCATCTTTGAGATCAATAGAATAGTGTGGGTCAACATATACTGTCTCAGTCGGCGAGCAGCCCACGCTAAAGCACAGCAAGTTTTCTCGAGCAGTGAATAACGTTGTTCACAGTCGGTAAACTTTTTGCTTAGGTAGTATATTGCATACTCTTTTCGACCAGACTCGTCATGCTGGCCCAGCACACACCCCATTGACTCTTCCAATACTGTCAAGTACATGATCAGAGGTCTTCCTTCAACTGGAGGCATAAGGATTGGAGGTTCTTGCAGATACTCTTTGATCTTGTCAAAAGCCTTCTGGCAGTCTTCGTTCCACCTGACCGTCTGTTCTTTTCTTAACAGCTTGAACAAGGGTTCACAAGTTGCTGTAAGGTGAGATATGAACCGTGAAATGTAGTTCAATCGACCTAAGAACCCTCGAACTTCTTTCTCAGTTTTCGGTGCAGGCATCTCTTGAATAGCTTTGACTTTATCAGGGTCAACTTCAATCCCCTTCTCGCTTACAATAAAGCCCAGCAGCTTACCAGATCGCACCCCGAATGTGCACTTGTTGGGGTTCAACTTCAGTTGGTACTTCCTCAGACGCTTGAACAACTTCAACAGATTTACCAGGTGATCTTCCTCTGTAAGGGACTTGGCAATCATGTCATCCACATAACACTCGATTTCCTTATGGATCATATCGTGGAATAATGTTACCATAGCCCGTTGATATGTTGCACCGGCGTTCTTGAGCCCAAATGGCATTACCTTGTAGCAGAACGTGCCCCAGGGTGTGATGAAGGTTGTCTTCTCCATGTCTTCAGGTGACATTTTAATCTGATTGTATCCTGAAAATCCATCCATGAAGGAGAATACCGAGAACTGAGCCGTATTATCCACCAATACATCAATGTGAGGTAAAGGGAAATCATCTTTCGGGCTAGCTCTGTTCAGATCCCGGTAGTCAACACACATTCTCACTTTGCCGTCTTTCTTAGGCACAGGTACTATATTAGCGACCCACGGCGGATAGCTAGTTACGGCAAGGAACCCGGCGTCCCATTGCTTTTGTACCTCCTCCTTGATTTTCATTGCCATGTCTGGACGAGTACGGCGCAGTTTCTATTTGACCGGTGGGCATTCTTCTCTCAAAGGCAGCTTGTGCACGACAATATCGGTATCCAACCCTGGCATATCTTGATAAGACCAAGCAAACACGTCCACATACTCTTGAAGCAGGTCAATCAGCTGTCTCTTCACTGAGTCTTGTAAGCAGGCCCCGATTTTAACTTCTTTCACGTCTTCGTCTGTACCAAGATTAATCACTTCAACCTCCTCCTGGTGCGGGGTAATAACCTTTTCCTCTTGTCTTAATAACCTGGCTAGCTCTTCAGGAAGCTCATAGTCTTCATCAACCCCTTCATCAGCTTGATTGATTGGATTGTCAAAGTCATATGAAGTCATAGCCGTGCTGTTGTCGGTGCTGTCTGGAAGGCACACTCTGCAAGGGTTCAGTTTGTTCATTTTAGTGATTGATTTTAATCTTGCTTAGAAAAAGTGAAATAAAGTCATCATTTTGAAAACATCGCCATTTATTTTTGTACAAAAAAGAAAAATGGAAAACAGTGAGCAGAAAAGAAAAAGACTCGTTTGCAAAAAGATGTCTGATATTTCATTAATTAATCTTGTTTGCACAAAAAGTACAGATGGCCCGATTACAAAATGAGTCTTGTCATCTTGGGCAAGATGCAAGACTTTGATGCATGCTATAAAAATACAGGAAATAATAATTACTCTGCATGAGTAACTCTTATAATTTCCTGGGAAGACCAGTTCGAGACACTGCTCCCCGGGATCTTTGGACGAATCCAGCTCTCCAGGTTGCGTTCTTCTTCCAGCTCGTCTTCCAGACAGTTGACAGCATCAGGGGTGAGCATCTCCCCACTCACAAAGTTGGGCTCTTTCGCAGCCGCTGCTTGATCTTGTTGAGTTGGTTTGTAACCCAACCCAAATCTGTCTTCTTTCTTTTCCACCGGTAGTAGCTTGCCCCAGCCTTGGGCAGTTCCTTCCTCAACAACCTTTCGGGCTTGTTGGTATGACGATATTGAAGTACCAGGTACAACAGATGTTTCATTCACATTCAAGGCTTCAAACCCCTGGCTCATTGTTTCATGGATCTCCCCATCCATCTCAATATACTTATAGGTAGCCAGGTGGCTGACAAAAATGTCTTCCTCTCCGCAGATTGTAACGATTTGACCCTCCCACTCATATTTTAACTTCTGGTGAAGGGTAGAGGTCACGGCGCCAGCAGCGTGAATCCATGGCCTACCCAATAAACAGCTGTAGGCGGGCTGTATATCCATCACGTAGAAGATAGTTTTGAAGGTCTGCGGGCCAATCGTTATGGGCAACTCGATCTCTCCCAGAACCGATCTCTTTGAACCATCAAAGGCTCTCACCACCAGGTTGCTGGGTCTCAACGCCAATCCTTCATATTCTAGCTTCACCAGGGCCTTCTTCGGTAAGACATTGAGGGATGACCCCGTGTCCACCAGCACATGGGAAAGGACAACACCTTTACATTCCATGGTTATGTGCAAGGCTTTGTTATGGTTGCGGCCTTCCGTTGTCAAATCAGTATTGGTGAACCCTAGTCCGTGACTAGCATTAACATTCCCCACTACAGCTTCCAGCTGATTGACAGTGATCTCTTCAGGCACGTAAGCTGCGTGCAAGACTTTGAGTAGTGCATTCCGATGGGCTTCGGAGCACATAAGCAATGATAGGATTGAGATCTTGGAAGGCGTCTGATGAAGCTGATCCACTATTTTATAATCACTCTTCTTGATGATTCTCATAAACTCATCAACTTCTTGATCGAACGGTGTTTTTAGAGCTTCTTTAACTGTTTGATCTTCCTGCACAGGGCTCTTCCCTTTTGCCCTGGTAGCAGCTTCTGCTTCGGCAGTGGGTTTCTGCATTTGTGGGGCGAAAAGACGTCCGCTTCGAGTGAAGCCTCCGCCTCTTCCCACATTGTCTACTTGTGGTGCAGGGGTTGATGATTCAAAAGTGATTCTTTGTCCCTCACAGTACAAGTCAGAGCCGTAATGCCAGGGGATGGCATTACTGCTTTCATAAGGTACCGGTCCAGGCACCGTGATGGTGACTGGACTGATTGCAGCTGTTGAAGGAACTGTGATAGTCTGCGGATCATAATAAATTGTAACTGGTGCTCTAATGGGAGCAGCACCTTCTGAATTGTAGGCAGAGTTGCTTTCAGGATCATAGAATATGGTGACAGTTGAGACATCTTCATGATTCGTTGCTGGTGTTGTAGGAGATATTGTCGGAAGAAAGGATGCTGTTGTTGTAGGAGTTGCAAAATGGAGTGAAGCTGAAGTTGTAGCAGGAAAATTTGTTGAAAGCTGATCAGTTGAGATGATAGATGAAGTACTGGTTGATGAAGCCGAAGAATTGTCAGGAACAATGGTTGCTGCAGTTGTAGGAGGTTCTGAAACCGTTGCTGATGAGATTGCTGGATTTGTTGGGAATGATGTGGTGATCTGAAGTTGGCCACTCTGAATAAGACCATCTATGCCATTCCTCAGATTATCGCACCCATTTACTGAGATGTTGCAGTAAGCACAGCCTAACTCACACCCCGGGAACATTTGACATTCCAAGAGCTGAGCTTTGATTTCCACCAACGGTGTCCTGATCTGGCCCACACTGGTTATTAAATAAGACGGCTTGTCTTCTTCAATAGCGTTAATCCTGGGACCACCGTGGTTTGGCATCGGGTTCTTATTGACATTGGGTGGTGGTGCGAAATTCAGAGCTTTTGAGTCTACCAGGTCTTGTACCTTCATATGCAGAGCTCTGCACTTTTCTGTACTATGGCTAGGTGCGTTTGAATGGAAGGCACACCTAGCGTTGGAGTCATAATTCCTGGGTAGACTGTTGGGATCTGGAGGTGCCAGCGTCCTTAGCTCAACTAGGTTGAGTTTCAGGAGTTGTGGCAGCAGGGTAGCATATGGCATAGGGATCGGATCGATCACCCTGTTAGCTTGAGATGGCCTCTGCTGAAATGGCCTCTGTTGACTGTTGTTGTTGGTGTTGTCGTTGTTGTAATTCCTTGGAGGATACTGAGATTGCTGGTGGTACTGAGGCTGTTGCTGGTAGTTTTGCTGCGGAGGTTGATAAACCGGCTGAGGATGTGCTGGAGCAGGAATGGTGACTGCTGCTATTGACCTGTGGACATATTGGGGCCTGCCCCTGTTGGGGTGGATGGCATTGGTCTCGCCAGTTCTTCTCGGGCCTGCAAAAGGTTTTCTTGTACTACTGGACGAGCTGGCACCATTGTCGGAAATCTTACCCATTTTTAACAGGCTTTCAATTCTCTCCCCCGCTATGACAACATCGGCAAAGCTAGTGGAAGAGAAAGCAGCCAACATGTCAATATATGTTCCCTGAAGGGTGTTCATGAACATATCTGCCATTTCCCTTTCGGACATAGGTGGCTGAACAGCAGCAGCCAATTGCCTCCATCTTTGGGCATATTCTCGGAAACTTTCCCTTGACGACTGTGACATTCCCATTAGGAGAGTCCTGTTGGGTGCCATGTCTAAGTTGTACTGATACTGTCTGATGAAGGCCTCTGCCAGGTCCTTCCAGCATCTGATGGTTGCCCTTGTCAAGTGAGAGTACCATTCTCTTGAGGCTCCTGTCAAACTATCCTCGAAATAGAACATCCAGAGCTTCTCATCCATGGTATAGGCCTTCAGCCTTCCCAGAAATGACTGTAAATGAGTCCGGGGGCATGAAGTCCCGTTGTATTTTTCAAAACAAGGAGGCTTGAACTTATGGGGGATCCTGACCCCGTCTACCAAGCCCATGTCCATGACGTCGAAGCCCAAAGAGTTTTGAGATTCTAAGGACCTCAACTTCTCAGCTATCTCATCCAGTCTTCTATCATAAGCTTCTTCCCCAGCACCCATTACCGTGAACTGGTCCTCTTGGGGGTCTTCTTGAAGTACCCTAGCTGCGGTGGCAGTCCCTTGAACATTTGCAGGAATATTGACCTCAGGATGGAGGTGTGGTCCAAATACAGGGGGATTTACATGAGGTTGGACCCTTTCATTGTTGCTGGTGCCGGCAGTCCCTATATGCGGATCTTCTTGATTCTGCCTTTCCACCATGGCCCTCAATCTTTCCTGGCTCTGAGCCATGTTGTTCGTCACTTCCATAAACTGAGTCATTTGATTCCTCATCTCTAGCCTTTCATTTGCCATTTGATTTCTAACCTCTGCAAGGTCCTGCTGTACCTGATCCATTTGAATTCCCGGAAGGTTGTTACGGGTTGGATAACGGTGCGGACGGTTGAGGGGAAATACCCGGCGCCGAGCAATAATTCCTGAACATCACAACAGAGTTAGTGGTAATAAAACAAAAACCTACAAAACAAACAAAAGGGTTAGCATGCAATGCAGTATGCCTATTTGTTTTCAAGGTATCCGGTTTGGCACTCAGTTTTGACCCTTCCAGACCCTTGAAGATGCTGTTGATGTTGCTTTCGAAGTGAAACTTGGATGGAACAAACTAACACATATATTACAAAAGACAAACGGTACATAGTTCGTTTACAAATACAAGCCCTCAGAGGGGTCAAAATACATCACAAGAAAGGGAAAATAAAAGTACATGGAAAGAAAGCAACAACAAACAAATGGTCAAACACCAAGACCAAACTCATCCTCACAAACTTCCTTGAGAAGTGCTTCGGTCACAGGATCAGCCGGACGTTCCGTGAGATTCCTGATAAGGAGATTCCGGGTGGTAACAGCTGCTGCTAGCTTCTTGTGCTGAGCTTGGTCCTTTGACCTCTTCACTCCAGCTTTGATCTTCAACTCTGATATCTCCCTCTGGGCTGCTGCCAGGGCTTCTTGCTGTTCTTTTGCACTAGCTTCTAGTTGCTCTATCTTGTCTTGAACTCTCTTGTCCTCCAGAGTACGAGCCTCGGTGATCCTGACCCACCGGGCTTGACTCTCCTTCAAATACAAGTCTGTCCTTGCTCTCTGGAACTGGGCTTCCTTGCAAGCATTCTTCAGAATTTATTCTCCAACCTTAGATTTTTTGATGTAATCCCCAGACTTCTCAATCTTAGTCAGATGCTCTACTCTCAATTTCTCCAACCTCTCAATCTCCCTCATACCCTCACTCCTCTCCCGGAGGGTCTTCTGCAAAGCCTGGGTTAACTTCTCATTTCTTTCCTTCAAACTCTCAAACTCCTCTAAACCGACAGTGGCAGGTGGTGGTGTTGAAGATGACTCAGGCATGTCTTCTATGGTAAAGGGCATCCCAGAGAATTGAGCCCTGGCACGAGACCACTCATAATATTGTGCTGATGCCACATTGTTGCATTTCCCCAAGATGGTTATTCCCTTGGTTTGAACATTATCCCAGGCCCAGGCAGCCTGCCTAACAACAGTCAAATTAATCTTGTTCTCACAATAAAGAGTCTCCACCAAGTCTTGTGCCTTAGGAGTATGGACCAGTGCATAGCCCAGTTGCCTTCTGAACAGCAGAGGGTTGTAATTAATACTACCCTTAACTCCTATTAGGGGCACATTGGGAAAATGCCCACAGCTGGTGATGATATCCCTGCCCTTGGTGCTCTGGGTGCACCATCTGATATCGGCTGAAGTTAGAGCAGTGAGTCTCTTAGCCCAGTTGCTCTGCTGATGAGGATTTAGAAATGCATCTGTCCTGGGTAGATGCTTGAGAAGCCAAGTGTGGAACAATGGAGCACAACACCTCACTAACCTTCCCCTCTGCTTTTCATTCCTCTGATGCACTGAATAGTAGAGATCCCCCAATAAAGTGGGCACTGGGTTCTTCAAGATGAACAGATGGATTGCATTCTTGCTAATGAATCGAGGCTCATCTGCAAACAACACAATTCCATATATACTCAAAGCCAACAAGGCACAAACAGCCTTCCACTCTCCTAAAGAAGCTTTCAGGGTAGCTTGAGAAATCAGGAAATCCAGATGGAAGCCAGGGATTCCAGCTTTAGAAGTCATATGCTGCTCAATCAGGACAGGTTCCAAATGCAGAGCCTTTGCTACTTCTCCATTACCAGGAAAGATCATCTCAGGGTTGAAAGGGATTCCAGCCCTGATAGGCAAACCAACCAATGATGAGTATTCTTCCAATAGAGGGCCCAACTGAAAGTCTTGGAAAGTGAAACATCTCAATGGGGGATCATAAAACTGAATGCAAGTGTGGATCAGGCTTCTCTGTGAAGGGTCCAGATCCATAACCATATCAAGTATATCTCCATAGCTTTCCCTGAACAATGGTATGTGATCTGGAGTGATCAGGGTTTGAATCCTCCTGATGTCTGATAACTCTGGCTGGAAGAAGTGATAGGTGATATTGCTCTTTTTAGGGGCCATGATGCTGAAGACTGAGTAGAGATAGGTGCTGATGATAATACTGAAGAAGGGGCCACTGATTGGCTGGTGCAGGTGATAGCTGAAGCAGATAGCTAAACTGAAGCAGGTGCTGATGAAGATAGGTCAATACTGAAGATGGGGTCAAAACTAGCCAAAAGTGAAGATGGATACCCTGAAACACAAATAAGCAAATGTCAATATGATGCAATGATTATGTATGCAAATGAAATGCAAGGGTCTGTGACTGAGCTGGATCTGATCAAAAATGCCCTGATATAGGTCCAAGTGTATTCAAGAATTCCAGATGGAGGTCTATAAATCCAATAACCAAGGTGGGGGACTCAAATAAAGAGTCACATGTCCAGGGTTTAGAATCACAAGAACTGTCCCAAAATGAAGTACTCTTAAACAAACAAAGTAACAGGGTATTCTGAGGTCAAGGTACCTGCAAACCTGTAAACAGCCCGACCCCCTCACAGGTGGTGTTCTAAAACAAGGATCCTCAGACTTGGATCAGTTATGAGAAGTGTAAACACTTCTAACCCGGAGGTACAGTGTTTACAATAACCATAAAAGTTCCTCCTCTAATTCACCTCAGTTTCTGAAGGTCAATACTAAAAGGTCATCCAGACTTAGCAGGCTTCCCAGATAGCCCTAGCATTGCAGGAAATCTGCAACACAGAGTTCTCAAGAAGAAACCCATATCTGAACCGTGTTTCATATTCCCGCACCAGACCGAAATGGAATGGGAAAGAATATAATTCACTCTAGCCTAGGTGTCACTCAGGTCCCAGGTATAGGACCTTAACTCTCAATGGAACACCCACCCACCAAAACAAACAACAGATCCAGCCAGCAGCACAGTATGACAATATGATATAATGCAAAAGCAATAAAGCAGTAAAGCAAACTGTACATAAAGCAAAATAAGTACAAATATACAAACACAAATAAGCACATAACACCCCAGTAAACACAGATCAAACAAGCGCTAGGAGGAACCCACAAAAAGAACCAGAAGCCCTGGTTGCAGTATGAGGGTCCCCAGCAGAGTCGCCAAGCTGTCGCTCCCGATAAATGGGAATGGGCCCATATAAAGGTACAGACGCGAACGGTCGGCGAAGGGAACAGTGAGAACACGCAGCCGTGAACTCACTGGATATGAATAGAGTCGCCAGCTAGGCATTTTTATCCCGGAGGAAAGGTAATGCTGCATAGACCTAGAAAGACATGGATAAGATGGTTGCGAACCAGAGAGACTGAGAAAGGGGGTTGGTTACAACCTGGGAAGGTATTAGCACCCAGATTGTCCGCCGTACTCGACGGGATCCACGCTTAAAAGATTTGTGTTTTAAAGGGGTAGTATCAGTGCAATTTGTGTATAAAATAGCTGGAAAAGAATGTACATGTGTCAGTGTAAGAGAAGTGAAGTGTATAAGTGAAGTGTCAGTGTAAGAACACAGATGAAATGCTCATGATAATGAGGCTAAAGAATAAGGCTAGAAGGAGGGGGAATATACAAAGACTTTTGTTCGATAACTGTTAAGTTATGCCTACGTATCCTCTCGTGCAATGAGGAAGTCAGAACACCGTAGTTCGACCCAAAGAGACTGACAGAATGAATTGACTTGATGAACTGCTTACTTGTCTATGCTCAAGTGTATGACCTGTCTGGCTCAGGTGCAAACTGTCTTGCATTAGACGGAAGAGGCAAGTTCTCGCTTGTGAGTGAATGAGATGAGAAAAGAATCCCGGAGGAGACGATTATTGTTTGTTTTTTGTGTTTTCAGTCTTTTATTGCTTTTGAAAGTTTTGTCATAAGTTAATGAGCTTAAGTCTAAACCAATGGATTTAGTAAACTCATCACATCTTCCCTCTGATTAGGGGTAATGAGAATACCTTAAGTGTGAAGTCAGATTCTCACACTTAATCACCATTTGATGTAGGATTAAGATCATTATCTTACTTGTGATTATTTAGATGTTTTTGTTGTTTTTGTTTAGTGTTAAGTAATGAGGTTAAGCCATAATCAAGGACTAAACAGACTCATTACACCATCCTAATAGAAGGATAATAGATGAGAATGTTTAAGCTGAGGAAAGCTCCTCAACTTAATCCATGATTAGGGATTAAACTCATGACAAAACAAGCCTTTGGTTAAGTGAATTTTATTTAATGGTATGATGATGAAGTGATTTTTATGATTTGTAAGACAACTTGAGGGGGACTTGTCCATTAACACTAGGGTTAGTCCTTCTTAACCAATAAAGGAAGAATTAGAACCCTAGTGCAAGGCCCAAGTTACAAGTGTGATGTCTTGATACTTATTAAGTGAATTGATTAAGAGATTTAAACACATTAAGGGTTTAACACTTAGGATTAAAGTTATACACTCCATCCTAAGAGAAGGATGTAGGCATAAGCTTAATCACAAAGCCTTAAAGCCTTTAGGGTTTAGTCCCTGATTATGAGGTGAGAAGAGATGACCCAAAAGAGACACAAAGGTAAAACTAAGAGGGGAGACTAATCAAAACCCTAATCATTGTCATGCTTGGTTGTTCCTAAGGTTTGTGAGGTTTTCAAGAGCAATCTTCAAAGAGAACCACCAGGATGCAGATGAACAGGATCAAGAGAAGCAAAGTGACTTGCTTCATTCAAGAAGTCAAGTCACTTGAGGAGAGAAAGTAAGAGGAACAAGAATGAGCAGGCTCAAACTCAAACACATTTAAAAATGCAGCAAGGGATGCAAGAGAGATGAAAAGAAAAGTTATGAGAAGTGAAGGCAAATTCACTTCTCAAGATCACTTACCACCTGAAAAGGTTAGAGAAGAAATGCAATGCAATGCAAGATGAGATGAGATGACATGATGATAAACAAAAACAGAAGCATGTTGATGATGATAATGATGCTATGAAGTGCTATGAACATGAGGCAGCACATGGAAATGATCATACAAGTTTATGAATGCAAATGAAGCAAGCTTAGGAAGCATGAACATACATGAAAAGTTATGAAGTGCACATGGCACACAATATGGCAAACACATGATGCAATGATCAAACATGCTTTCTATATGTCTTATGATGTCAAATTAATCACATGGATGCTTGAAATGTCATGGCAAGTCATGTTATGCAAGAGAATGCAAGATGGATGCAAATGAAAGCCCAAATTAGGGTTTATGAATCATACATCAAACAAAAACCCAAAACAGAAGCAAACCCTAAGATAAAAAATTGAAAATACCACACAAAGGACCCCTCATCCTATACTAAACCAATGTCCAAAGGGGAGGTCTCAACTCTTAACCAATCTCAAGTTATGATTTTTACAAGTTATTAGGGTTTTTAAGGTACCTAAACAAAAGAAATGCCAAACCAATTGAAAATGAAGAATCAAATCAAGGCCATTTAATCTCAAAAAATACATGCTAAACACAATGCAATGCAAGAAGAATCAATGTCCAACTCTTCATAGATAGGCAGAAAGGATTTTTTGAACTTAGGATCAAAATAATGCACAAAAATGATTTTAATTCAAAGAAAAATTCTCAAAGTGCATCAAGATCCAAAAAGAAATTTGGTTTGAAGGTTGGACAATGTTTCTAAATGTCTTAGAACATTTCATGAATTTTTTGGTGATTTTTAAATACTTAAAAGTATTTTTAATAAATTAATTCTCATTAATCAATTAAAAATAATCTTTTAAATATTTAAAAATACTTTTTTAATGATAAAAATAAAAACAAAAATATTTTTGGGTCTTAAAAATTAATAAAACTCATGAGAAAAAGTTTCATAATTTTTAGACATTTTTTACTATTTTTAATAAATTGTGCAAAACAAATGAATTAAATGAAAAATAAAAATGAAATAAACTGAATTAAATAAAAGTCATGCAATCTGATGGTGGAGATTCAAATGAAAACACGCGCGCGTTGACCTGGCGCCAAATCCAAAGGCCAGCATTCAAACCTGGCTAATTAATGTTTAAACCCTAACCCTGCCGTTAATCACTTTCAGATGACCGGAACAGTGTTCCGGTCATCTTCTCCGTTCACTCCAAAATGCTAACTCTCTACACACGTATCTAAAATGAAGTCTAAGAACACAGGAATGATCCCCACTCACTCACGAATCAAAACCCCAACTCAAAACAAATTTATCATTCCTACAATGGCTGAATCGAATCAATCTATTTCTAGGGCAAAAAGTTTCAGAAGCATGGTAAACTCTCATCTCTCCACCATTTTCGAAACTAAAAGCATCAGGATATTCAGTGAAGCATGGAGAACAAGTTTAGAACATAAAAAATGATTTCTGGAAAAATATTTCTTGAGCTACCTGAGATTCGAAGCTTTCACTCCAGCAACTTTCAGGCCTCCCCTCCTTGTGAAATCCACTCCACTTGACCCCCTGGTGATGCTTGAATGCTCAGGAGAAATTTATGTTGGCTGGATGAAGAGTTTGAACAGCTTCTGCTCAAGCTCAGTTGAAAATGGCAATGGTGATTCAGGCTGTTTTTGGCAAGGGTGAGGGGTTCTTTGTGGTCCAGATGATGAGTGGAGAAGGTTTGTGGAGTTGGTTTGAGTGTTTGTGGACTGTGGAGTGAGTTTCGAAAGAAACTGCAAGTTGGTGTGAAAATGGTGAAATGGTGTTATGGCTTGTTTCAGGCTTGGTTCTTTGCTGGTTTCTCCTCAATGGAACATGGTAAGATGATTGGTGAAAATGGTTTGGATGTTTGTGAGCTGGGCAGAGAAATTCGAAGAGTTTTGCAAAAGGGAGTGAGTTTGTGTATGTGATGTTGTGTGTTGTTTCAGCCTTGCTTCTTGAGTGTTATGGCCTGCATTTGGATAGTATATTTTAATCCTATAGGTCAGATGATTTGACATGGCCTCTATTGATTGGTAAGTTTGCTTTTGCCAAAAGTCCACTTTTTGTGTAAGAGAGGTATGGCTTGGTTCTAGGCTGGTACAAAGCATGGGCTGGCGCAGCAAGGGTGAGGGCAAGGGCTAGCAAAGCTCAGCATCCAATGTGGCAAGTGGTAGGGAGTGTGATCATGAGTTTTGCAAGTTGGTGCAACTTTGGTTCACATGTGACTTTCTCATTCCACAAGCCATGTAACATGAGCATTCTTGGTTCAATTCTGACTTTTAGAGTTTATGTGATGTTTGTGTCATGGTTTGATGTCAACTAGAGGTTACAAAAAGCCTTGGTTCATGATTTTGCAAAATTCACATTTGAAGCATGTCTTGAAAATCAATGATTTTTGCCAACTTTGTCACACCATAACTTTTGATCCAAGAAGAATTAGATCATGTTCTTGTACTTTTTGAAAAGGGAAAGATGTATTCTACAACTTTCATGACCAAAGTTTTTCCATTTGAAGCATTTTTGGATCAAGAATCAAGGCTTGAAAAATGACCTAAAATGGAGCATTCTTGAAAAGTCAACTATGCCCAAAAAGTCAACATTTGCAAAAACTCCAAATTCTTGATTTTGTGGACTTCAACCTTCTTCCATGATCAAATAAAGATCATATACACTCAAAATGATGAAGATCACCCATTGATTGGGTCATTGGGGGCCTCAGATGCCCTGATTTTGCACTGACTTGTCTGAAAAGTCAACTCTTGATCAGATGACTTCCCCATGGAATTTCTTCATGAAAATTGATATGCATACTCCCTATACCATATAGAGACCAATGGAAACAAGAATGACCAAAAAATTTGGAGTTATGGCCTCTGAAACCAAAACCCTAATTTTAGGTCAACTGTGCAGTCTAACCTGGCTCTGCTTCCATACAAACCTCAGTTCCTGTGATTCTTTGGAATTTTTGGCTTTGAGAGGATGTATTATGATGATTGAACCCACATAGACCCCTTTGAAGTGATTGGTAGCCTTTGGAGTGGCTCAGGAGGCTCTTGGATT
The DNA here is from genome assembly GCA_963966055.1 of Lathyrus aphaca. Taxonomy (NCBI): domain Eukaryota; kingdom Viridiplantae; phylum Streptophyta; class Magnoliopsida; order Fabales; family Fabaceae; genus Lathyrus; species Lathyrus aphaca. The sequence continues at coordinate 678,956,571 of OZ014519.1, read as the reverse complement.
GCTCAGATCACAAACCCTAGGTGCAGATGGCTTAGAAACTATGCAGTGAATCAAAAATGAAATGAGATGATATGATTGTGTTTATGCATATGAAAAGATCACAAGCCATGGTGTGAATGGGTGAGGGAAAATTTGGGGTGTTTACAATATTCAATAGGTCATGGTTCAGAAGCATATAAGTATTGGTTTCGATTCAGAGATGTGCAAGGATCATTGCTATGTCCTCAAAATACCTTCAAATGCTTTGTAGGGTAGAAACCGAATTTGAAGTTTTGTATGGTTTTTGAAATTTGCAAACTTACACTTTTTGAGCTGGAATTCGTGTCTTTGTGTTAGGGTTACCTCATATACTTATAGTGTGATCAATTAGGTCAGAAAAATTTGATGTTTGTGTGAAAGATTTGATCCAAAAAGATTCAAAAAGATAAGCTTTGAAATTCAAATATTTTTGCATCACCACTTTCTATTTCAAGCCAATCAATATTATCTTTGTATCAATTTGATCCATGCTGAATTCATGACCTTCTAGAATCAAAAATAAATTTAAATCTTCATGTTTAATATTTTATTTAAATTTAAAATGATTTTTAGTATAAAAAATCATAATAAATTAATTAAATAAAATAAAAATTAAGAAAATATCAAAGAATTTTCGTGCATGATGTCATGGATTGCTTTGGGTCATTAAAAGTTCAGCCCACTTAGCAAAATTTGGTTTTAAACCTCCATTTGCTTCATAAACTTCCCTAAAATTTCCCAACTTTGCAAGGGCACACATCCTTCAATTTTAATGCTATGAGGGTGTTATTGGACATTTTGTAAAGCTTGAAGAGTCCTCTAACCAACCCCACTGGTTTCATGTCCATATCATTTACCATTCTCAAGTTATGCCCTTTTGAAGTTGTTGACTTTTTGTTAACTTTCAAAAGGACCTATAATGTCTTAGCTCATACCTTCCAAATGATGCATTTTTGGGCTTGGCTTGTGAGACACAAAGTTGTAGAGAATTCAATTTCCTTAAAAATTAGCTTTGGATGGAGACTTGGTGATGAAGAATGTGAAAGTTATGGCTGGTCAAAGTTCAGTTGACTTTTACTGAGGAAACCCTAATTTAGAAACCCCTGATTCTTGATGATCTGAAATCTCCTTGATGACTCATGATCAAACCTTGATCAAATGATGAATTTTACTTCATATACTTGATGTTGGCAAAAAATCATGAAGTTTGACTTTGGTTTGACCACAGTTGACCTCAGTTTGACTTTTTAACTGCTTTGACTGATTTTGACTTATCTGATCATCTGACTGAGCAAACTTTTGAGAAAAGTCTTGAAACTTGTCATGGGGGTTCTTACACACATATAAGATGTCATGAAGCTCACTTGAAGTCTTGGAAGTTAATTTAGCCTGATTAAAATCAAAACCCTAGTTTTGGATGCACTGCTTAGGAGGTGCATTGTTTGAGGGAATTGTCAACTCTTCTGACTATTTGTGAACTTTGTGAACCTTGTGAACCATCATAAAATGTCTTAATGAACCTTGTGAACCTCATGGGAGGTCTTGTGAACCTTGTGAACCTCATAAAGTGTCTTGTAGACTTCATGAACCTCATGAGAGGTCTTGTAAGTACTGTGAATCTTGTGAACCTTGTGAACCTCATAAAGTGACTTGTAGACTTCATGAACCTCATGAAAGGTCTTGTAAGTATTGTGAATCTTGTGAACCTTGTGAACCTCATGGGAGGTCTTGTGAACCTTGTGAACCTCATGGGAGGTCTTGTGAACCTTGTGAACCTTCTTAGCACACAAAGTCTTGTATTGTGAGGGCAAATTTTGGGGTGCAACATATTCCACCTTTCCTGTACCCTTGCTTGATAAGAAAAGTAGTCAGCCTTTCATACCATGCTCTTGGAGCTTGCTTCAGACCATAAAGAGCCTTCTTTAGTTTGTATACATGATTTGGATAGCTTGGATCAACAAATCCTTTAGGCTGTTCTACATATACCTCTTCATTAAGATATCCATTTAGAAAGGCACTTTTCACATCCATTTGAAATAGCTTGAACTTCAAGATACAAGCAATTCCCAAAAGTAGTCTGATTGATTCAAGCCTTGCTACTGGTGCAAAGGTTTCATCAAAGTCTACTCCTTCAATTTGTGTGTATCCTTGAGCTACAAGTCTAGCTTTGTTCTTTGTAACAACTCCTTGCTCATTTGACTTGTTCTTATACACCCATTTAGTTCCAATCACATTTATGTCATCAGGTCTAGGAATAAGGTTCCACACTTCATTCCTTGTGAATTGACCTAATTCATCTTGCATAGCACAAATCCAGTACTCATCAGTAAGAGCTTCCTTGATGTTTTTAGGTTCTATTTTTGAAACAAAACAAGAACCTGAAATCACCTCTCTTGATCTAGTGCTTACACCTCTGTTGGGATCCCCAATTATTAAATCTTTGGGATGATCCTTCTGGATTCTGATGGAGGTAGGTTTGCTGGATTGTTCTGTCCTTGCATCAGTTTGAGTGAAATCAGGATGATCACTCTTTTCTTCAGTTTCAGTTTGTCTGTCAGCAGATGTTCCAACATCTTCTGTAACATCTCCAGGAGCATCATCAATTATCACATTTATGGACTCCATGATAACCTTGGTTCTAGAGTTAAATACTCTATATGCTCTGCTGTTTATAGAATATCCAAGAAAAATCCCTTCATCACTTTTAGGATCCATTTTTCTTCTTTGCTCCCTATCAGCCAGAATATAACAATTACTTCCAAACACATGGAAGTACTTAACTGTGGGTTTTCTGCCCTTCCAGACTTCATAGATTGTGGACAAGGTTCCTTTCCTTAGAGTGACTCTATTATGGATGTAACAAGCTGTGTTCATAGCTTCAGCCCAGAAGTACAAAGGTAACTTTTTAGTATGGATCATAGCTCTTGCTGATTCTTGGATAGTTCTATTCTTCCTCTCAACAATCCCATTCTGTTGAGGAGTGATTGGTGAAGAATATTCATGATTTATTCCTTCTGAAGAACAGAAATCTAAGAATTTTTGATTCTCAAACTCCTTTCCATGGTCACTTCTTATTCTGATCACACAACTGGCCTTTTCTCTTTGTATTCTTTGGCATAAGTCTTTGAATACATCAAATACATCAGACTTTTCTTTGATAAAATTTATCCATGTATACCTTGAAAAGTCATCAACCACCACATAGGCATACCTCTTACCACCAAGGCTCTCAACCTGCATAGGTCCCATAAGATCCATATGCAATAATTCCAAAACTTTGGAAGTTGTCAGATGTTAGAGCTTTGGATGGGACATCTTGGTTTGCTTGCCTAATTGACATTCACCACATATTTTGCCATCATCAATCTTCAGTTTAGGAATACCTCTCACAGCTTCCATATATATGATTTTCTTTATGCCTCTGAAATGAAGATGACCTAGTCTTTGGTGCCATAGTTTCACTTCTTCTTCTTTGGCTAAAGAACAAGTTGAAGTGAGACTGAAGTCTTGAGGTTCCCACATGTAACAGTTGTCTTTAGATCTGGCTCCTCTCATGACAACCTTTTGTTCTTTATTAGAAACTATGCATTCAGTTTTGGTAAAGTTTACATTGTACCCTTGATCACATAATTGACTTATGCTGATCAAGTTAGCAGTCAAACCTTTTACCAGCAGCACATCATCTAGTCTTGGTACATCTATACAATCCAAGGTCCCAACTCCCTTGATTTCTCCTTTAGCTCCATCTCCAAAGGTTACATATCTGGATGAATATGACTTTAAGTCTACTAGTAGATTCTTCAATCCAGTCATGTTTCTTGAACATCCACTGTCAAAGTACCAGTCTTCTTTAGCTGATACTCTTAGAGATGTATGAGCTATATATGCAACACCCTTCTTTGACCATTTGTATTGAGATTTCTTTTGATACCTCTGCCCTGTGCATTGTCCATCAGTAGAGCTCTAAGGTTGTTTGTTGATCTTGTTCTTGGGCATGTAGCTTTGATCAGCATGAAGACTAGCTTTTGGTACCCATACTTTCTTGATGACCTCTGTCTTCTGCTTAGGGGGTTGCTGATATCTTTGATGTTGATGTCTATGCAGCACTTTCTTGGTAACCTCTATCTTCTGCTTAGGAGGTTGCTGATACATCTGATTTGGATATCCATGAAACTTGTAGCAATGAGGTTTGATATGTCCAAACCTTCCATAATGATGACATCTCCATCTTTGATACTTCTTCTTCATTATGTTCTTTTCATGATGTTGAGACATCTGTTGGAACATTGTGTTCTTTTCATGATGTTGAAGCATCTGTTGGGACATCTTGTTTGACTGTATGGAATTTGAAGTAGTTTTGCTGGTGCTAGCTTCAACCTTATGAACTTTGTTAAATCCCAGTCCACTTCTATCACCTGAATGCTTATTGTTGTTGAGAATAACATCCAGTGTGCTTGAGCTACTGTTCAGCATTCTAACAGATTTGGACATATGCTCCAACTTGGAGTTGAGAATATTTACTTCACTTTTCAAGGTGTCAATGATCTCTAGATCACTTGTTTTTTCATCCTTTAGTGCCTCAATCTGCTTCTTTTGCTTTATACTCTCCATGCATATTTCAGTGCTCCTTTTAACCAGTTCTCTGTATGATTGCTCAAGCTCTTCAAAAGTAAGCTCCCCATCACTGGATTCACTTTTAGAATCACATAATCCAGCTAGAGCAGTGATATGCTTAGATGATTCTTCTTCTGAATCACATCCTGAGTCTTCATCAGACCAGGTTATAGAGAGACCTTTCTTTTGTCTTTTTAAATAGGTAGGACATTCATTTCTGATGTGTCCATATCCTTCACATCCATGACATTTAATCCCTTTTTCTTGACTAGTCTTTTCATCATAATTTGACCTTCTATTTGCATCATAAGGTCTTTTGTTCTCAGAAGAGTTTGTGTATCTTCTACTTGGTATGGACTTGTCTTCCATCTTTCTGAGAATCTTTTTGAATTGTCTTCCAAGCATAGCAATGTTTTCTGATAAATTTTCTTCAGGTTCTGATTCATTATCTTCTTCTTCTTTATCAGTATTTGACACCAAGGCTATGCTTTTGTTCTTCTTTACAACTGTGTCATTCATTCCCATCTCAAATGTTTGAAGGGAACCAATGAGCTCTTCAACTTTCATTGTGCATATGTCTTGAGCTTCTTTTATTGTTGTGACCTTCATGTCAAATCTTTTTGGCAAAGATCTGAGAATCTTTCTTACAAGCTTTTCATCAGTCATCTTTTCTCCCAAAGCTCCAGAAGTATTGGCTATTTCTAAGATGTTCATGTAGAACTCATGAATTGTCTCATCTTCCTTCATTCTCAAGTTTTCAAACTTGGTGGTGAGAAGTTGAAGTCTTGACATCTTTACCTTTGATGTTCCTTCATGAGTTTTTTTGAGAGTTTCCCAAACATCTTTGGCCAGCTCACAGTGATGCACAAGTCTAAAGATGTTCCTATCAATGCCATTGAATAAAGCATTTAAGGCCTTGGAGTTGCCAAGTGCTGTATCTTCTTCCTCCTTACTCCATTCTTCTTCAGGTTTCAACACTTTTGCCCCATCTTTGGTGTCTTGGACAGGATGCTCCCATCCATTGTTGACTGCTTTCCAGGCCCTATTGTCAAGTGATCTTAAGAATGCTACCATTCTTGGCTTCCAGTAGTCATAATTAGATCCATCTAATATAGGTGGTATGTTTACAGATCCTACATCTCTGTCCATGTTTCCAGAATTTGCAGTCCCTAGATCTCACCCAGTATAAACAGGCAGGGTGCCTGCTCTGATGCCAATTGAAATTCTGTGATCAGGTACGAGATGTCGAATGAGATGTTTAAACACTTGAAGACTTAACTAAAACTTAAAGTGCAGGAAAATTAAACAACACAAGAATTTGTTAACCCAGTTCAGTGTATAACCACACTTACATCTGGAGGCTACCAAGCCAGGAGGAAATCCAATATAAGTAATATTAATTCTAGACTTAAACCACTCAGTTTAATCTTTCACTTAATATATACCCAATGCAATTTCTACCTAAGACACAACTTAGATATGAGTACCAACTCACTCCCCCTCAATCACACAGTGATCTGTTTACAAGTTTAATAAAATTGAAGTCATACTTCAAACAAAACAGCTTGATCTTACTTCACAGTTTCAATCAAGACACAAATACACTTTTGCTTAAAAGCTCATAAAGTGGTACAATTAAACAACCTGCTATTAAAACACAAAACACTCTATTTGGTCTTCTTAAATTCGTGCTCTATTCTGAGATTTTTTGTTGCTTAAATAGGTGTTTGGATTTTGGGCTTTCTGTAGATTTATCCAATCCTGATACGCATGCTGTCATCACCTTGAATTAGGGTTTGTTACTTCCTAGATTCTAGGTGATTCACTTCTTCTGATTATGCTGAAGTCACATAACAAAACTCCCTACAGATGTGCCTTATTCTGTTTCATTCATCCATAATTAATTCCAGATGACTTCCCTTAATTTGCTCAGTTCCGTTAGTCATTTATTAATTCTGGTAGCAGGTTTGAGATGTCACAACATCTGGTGTGACATCCTGAAAACTGAACTTACTTCATTTATTGATACAATGTCACAACATCTGGTGTGACATCCTGTAAACTGAACTTATTTCATTAACTGATACAATGTCCCAACATCTGGTGTGACATCCTGAATTAAGTTCATTTACTTATACTCTGTTTGATAATGTCCCAACATCTGATGTGACATCCTGAACTAAATTCAACATTTCTTGTTGATCAAAAATTCTGCCAATTCTAAACATCTACATGAATAATGAAGTCACCATGTTAAATTCTAAGTTGGATCAGATGACCAAGTCCATCAGAATGTTGAACAGTGGATCTGAAACATTTGATGATATTCTTCAGACTGGAAGAAGTACATGAGACCTATCTGGGATATGATTTAATGGTTCCAAAAACAATTCCACAAGTAACAGCAACCTGAGCTCAAGAATGATGTTTCAAAACAGATATCAAAACCAGTTGTAACACGGTGGGAGAACTGACTTTGTCGTTTTTGTTTTCACAAAATCTATGTTGCGGAAAGTAAGAGTCGCCACAGACTTTTCTTTTATCCAAGTAGGAAAGGTGAAAAAGAACAAGAAAGACCTTGGTTTAGATTTTGAGTTCGGGGGATAAGTTATACAAAGAGAAGGTGTTAGCATCCTTTGTATCCATGGTTATCCATGGGCTCTTAACTTCTTAGCTCACTTTACTTTTGTTTGAATAATAGTGATGGTGTATTTAGAAAAAGTCCACCTTTGTAATGATTCTCGTATGAATGTATACAAAGGGGTTTTCTTGGAAAATTTTGAAAATGTGAGGTGTAAAGAGTATTTTTTGCTTTTGAAATGGTGAGCAAGCAGTTAAGGGCTTCCTACCTACTCAAGGTCGTTCATGTTATTTTTCTTTCCTTAGGGATATAATTGTCCTTACTATTAGTTAGTAAGTAGTCTTATCCTTTGATGTAAGGGACGGACGTATGGTTATTGTATGGTCATAGAAGGAAACCTTGTAAAGGATCTTAGTAATTCGAAAGGACTATCATCATTTGTCGTAGGGTCATCGAGGGACTAGATCATTTGTTAGTAGGCAACTCGAAGGGTCATCGAGGGACTATGATCTTTATATCGAAGGGACTTGATGATTTTTATTTAGGCAACTTTGTTAAGACACCTCTACGTTCGAGGGACTTTACCAATATTTCGTAAGGCAACAAGAGGGGATACCCTATAGGTGTATGTGTGAAGGAGTGTTTTAATTACATTTATGGTAATCTTTGGGTTAATGATTTAACAGTTGATTTTATCCTACCATACAATCCTATTATTCATGCATCTAGCAGTTATAGGGTGCAAAAATTAAGTGCGGAAAATAAATTCTAAGACTATTACAGGACTTTGAGGCAGTTACATAATAAGGCGCGGAAAGTAAAAGTGCGGAAATTTAAACTCTAATTAAACTATTACAATCCATGAGCAAATACATAATTGAGAAAAAATGCAAGAAAATAAATCTACACTATTACATAATTTGTACATCCTATACAATTTTCTAAGGAAATTAAATAGCAAAATAGAATAAGGATAAAGTTAGGAAAAATATTTTAATGAATAAAAATTAAATTCTTTAAGCATTTTAATATATTGAACAAACATAACGTATTAACTATTTTGAAATATTTAAATACTCCAAAAAAAAAATATAACAAATATACAAGATATTTTTTTTAATATATTGAGATGTTTATTTATTGGAAAAATTCTTTCCATCTATCTAAAAAAATTGTTAACAAAAATACAAGATTAATTAATATTTTAAGAAAAAAACTAAAATAAATAATAAAAAATGTACAATTTAGATTTGAGAACTCATTACATGCACATATTTTAATTTTATATCGACTTAAGTATTATTTCATATGATTTTGGTATGTCTTTTTTACATTGAAAACTCGAGCAACAAAACGGAGCTAATTGTTTATTTTACTCATTAGAACCTTCATCATTTAAGAATTAAAAAACTATTAAATAAAAAATATTAATATTAAGAAATAATTATTAAGACTTCTGCCAAAACCTAATAAACATTACAAGTTACAACATCAATTTTTAGTCAAGATATACCTTTTTAATGATGAATTAAGAAGCTGTAGTCATTCTCCAACAATTCAGATGAAGGTAGAGGCCACCAAAACGTTAATCAATGCCAACACATTGAAAGTGTCGAATAAAATCGGGGTCTATAAAATAAGAAATTTATTCCAAATCTAAATATCAATAGATCTAAAAAAATATAGCAACATATTTTAAAGAGATAAGGATTTAAAAATAGAGTTTTTGGATGGAAAACATAAATTTAACAAATTATTATAATTGAAGACTTATTCATAGAGAAGAGTATCCATGGAAGGTTGTATGCTCCGACAATGGTGACAATGTCCAGATCAAGAAACCAAGCGTTTTGCCGTGAATCTCCAACACCAACTTTAACTTTTTAAGAAACTTTATGAAAAATAACAAATTAAATGGATCCGCCGTTTCTCTCTGTCTCGTCTTTTTTTTGGTCTCCTTCTATCAACCACACTAGTAAGTATATATAGGGGAGGGAGTTAGGTCAAAATATTTGGGCTTTGGTGAAGAAAATTAGGTTGCTTTGGAATGAAGTTTTCTCCTTTCTATTTTGGTAAAATATTTGATATTAGGACATTATCCTTTGGTGTGCACGAATTTGGGATCCATATTATGATCATAAACATCAAAATCTCATCCCAAAATAGTCCTAAGATCAAATATTTGTTTTTTCAATATTTATTCTAATTAAAATTGAATTTAAATAAATTAAATCCAATAAAATATGAAATAAACATAAAAAATCAGAATATATGACTTATGGGTCATGTATTATCTCATGATTAAGTTTGGGTTAGAAAAATATGGGCCCATTTGGAAAAAAAAACTTAAGTTTTGGTCATTATTTGTCTTATACACCTCCTCAAATTTGCCCAACTTCAACAATGCATAACTCTCTCAATTTTTATCTCATGGATGTGTTCTTGGACTTTTTAGAAAGATTAAAGTGTCCTCTAACTACTCCTTTTGGTTCCATGTCCATTTAGTCTTCCATGTTCAAGTTATGAGCTTTTGAAAGAAGTTGACTTTTGTTGACTTTTTAAAGGATCTGTAATGTCTCGGCTCATATCTCTCAAATAAGGCATTTCTGGCCTTGGCTTATGATACACAAAGTTGTAGGGAATTGAATTTCTTTCAAAATGAAATTTGGATGAGAAATTTTTGATGAAGCATGTGAAAGTTATGGCTGGTCCAAGTACAATTGACTTTTCCTGCAAAAACCCTAATTAAGTAACTTCTGATTCTTGATGAATTTGAGGATTCCTTGATGAATCATGATCAACCCTTGATCAAATGATAAAAATTAATTCATAATCTTGATGTTGACCAAAAATCTTGAAGTGTAACTGTATGTTGACCACAATTGACTTTTTGACCAAGTTAACCGATTTTTGATTATCTGAGCATCTGACTGACCAAACTTATAGGGACAAGCCTTGAAAATTGACATGAGGATTCTCTGAAATATGTGGGACACCATGAAGTCCACTTGAGGCTTTGGAAGTCTAATTTTCTTTGTGAAACTCAAAACCCTAATTTAAGATCCATTGCTTAGGAGAAAGCTTTGTCTGATGAAACCTGGAATCCTTTTGAGCAATTGAGGATCTTGTGACCATTAAGAGACCTCCTGAGACATATTGGCTTGAATATGTGAGGGGAAATTTTGGGGTACAACACCAGTGTCTCAACATCATGGAACAAAAAGATCAACTCATCAAAGGAGAAGATATCAAAGGTGGAAGTGTCACTATTGTGGGAGGTTTGGTCACATAAAACATTTCTGTTTCAGACTTCATGGATATCCTGATCATAATCCATAGCCCAAACCTAAGCAAAACATGGTCATAAAAAAACAGCAGTGGTTTCCTAAGTGTCGCTCCCGGGATTTTCATCCTAGTACAAACGCGAAAGTGGCGCGGAAAAGGTAGAGTCGCCAACCAGGCATTTTTATCCCGAAGGAATGGGAAAGGTAATGCTGCACAAACCTGAGGAAGAAGGAAAGGACGAGGTCATACGAACCAAAGATCTGGGTTCGGGAGTTGGTTACGACCTGGGAAGGTATTAACACCCCAGACCGTCTGCCGTACCCGACGGGATCCACGATTGTTTGCTTGTTTCAAAGGGTGAGAAAGAATAAAGCTGCTGAACATAAGTACTGCTAACTGGAACTGGAATAAGAGTGGGAAATGGAAAAAAGAGAAAGAAAAGAAAGAATGGGGAAAATGTAGGGAAAATAAAGAATGTGCTCGCACGGGCCCTACCCCGCTGCCTACGCACCTCATCGGGAAAATGAGGATCAGAGTCGACGTAGTTCGCCTAACTAAGGCGGGAACTATTTGTTTGTGTTTTTTATGGTTGGAACTGCGTATATCTATGCTCAGGTGTTGCAGGCTCATCTGGTACGAGTGCGTTTACCGTCTTGCATGCGAGACAAGTCGTCGCAAGTTCGCGTTTAGAATGAATGAGGTGAGAAAAGAAGTTCCCGCAGGAAAGTCGCTCATTGTTTGTTTTGTCTTTTATGAGAAGTGTTTTGATTTTGTTTGTGAACATTCTTATACTAAGACCAATCCATGATGGTAAATACTTACACCTCGCCCCGAAACAGGACGCGTATAAGTACTCCGCAACAAAGTTTCATGGCGTATAAGAATATTCAACCTTTATTAAGTATTTCATTATTTTCTTCATGAGGTGAGAGAAATAATGACTCAAATTGAAAAATGGAAAAAACTAAGGGAACTAGGACTCCACCCTAATTTAATTATTATATCCACAAAGTGATCCTAATGGTTTGTGAAGTTTTCTAATCCTAAGGAAGAAAAGAAAAGAAAATACTATTAGAACTCAACTTACTTCCTAAGGAAGTTAAGTTGGTTCTAAGAAATGGAGGAAGCCTATAGAAGTGAATATACAAATATTAAGGCAAAAATATAAAATGAAATGAAGAATTATTAATTCAAAAATGCATATTAAAGCATAAAATAAGGCTAAACCTCATGTAAGCACACTTAATGGGAATTCTAAGCCTAAGTCCTAACACTAAAGAATTTACTTAATATCAACATTCTAAAATCAATAGCTAGACTATATTAAGTTAACCTAATATTCTAATATCAAACCTAATTAGTCTAAGTCTTAATGAACCATAAATTCCTAAGCTAAACTAGGTGGATTTACAATGTAAAAATGGACTAAAACCAATGTACTAAAAAATAGTAAAATTCCTGGAAAAAATATGAAATTAAATTCCTAAGGTCCCTAACCTAAACCTAATATTGTGATAAAAAATATCCTAAAAATTCACAGCTTAACTATGTCAAAAGGTCACTTAAATCTACATAAGATTTCTTCACAAACTTGCACAAACTATGCTGCCAAAGCAGTGGATACAATGGACCTAAAAATATGAAAAAAATTACAGGTTCTATTATAAGTCCTTTAATCATAGCAAAAAGAATGAGACAAAAAGATTACTAGATGTGGGAGAAATAAAATGAAAAAAATGAAGTGTAGGTGAAAGAATTCCATAGAAAAATAATTCAATGGAAAATCGAAATAAAATTGGAAAATAGCTAAAAATCAGAAAGTAAAAATGTGGAAAAGTTTTAAAATGAGTTATGAAATCTCTGTGATTTTTGGGGAATTTTATCATGAGTTTTGGTATTTTTTGTGGATTAAAATTAAAACTATATCAAAACAGAAATTAAAGAAACAAAGCCAATGGTAAGGGGTGCAGGAAGTGAAAAGTTGAACTGAATTGGTTTGGACCCAAACATGCTGGGGTGCAAATAGTGATATGAAAAACTCTTCACAAATTATGGAACATGACTAGCACATGTTCATTAATGTGGTGGTTGATTCTGGTTCGTCAGATGAATGTTGATCTAACAGTTGTGTTATGTTCCCACATTAATGCTAGGATTACTATTCCGGTCACCGGAGCTAAACTCCGGTCATCTTCTCCGATCACTCTCCGGTTAGGGTTTGGACAAATGTCTACCAAACTGAAAAATAAGGCCATGGACAGATTCGTCTCCTTAAGTACATCAAGAATCTAGGCTTAATTCTCTCCTAAGGTTCATGTATAATGCAAATCGAAGCACACAAGAATCAACCTAAGAATTGAATCTAAGCACCTAAGGTGCCTATCAACTAGCCAGCACAAGCATTGCTCCTATTGAGCTCATATCAACACAAAACAATCAAAAAATTCAGAATTCGTGCCAATGGAATTGAAGATGAAACCTGAAATTCAGTGGTGTTTAGAGTTGCAGAAATCCAGAGGTGAGGTTCCAAGGTCTTTTATGCTTGATCTTGATCCTTTGTGAAGTGAAATAAACATTTTGTTGATGAAGAATCTTGAGCAATTGATGAATATGCAGAAAATTTACAACAATGTAATCTTGATATTTCACTCCATTAGATCCATGGAGAAGCTGCAAATCATGATGTTGATGATGGCTTGATGATGAGTGTGATGCTGTAGACAAGAATCAAAGAGTATGGAGGCAAAATGCAGCAATGTGCATTGGTATAGAGTGGAAGATTCAATGAAATTCTTCCATGGAGATGAAGCTCTTGATGATGATGATGATGATGAAGAACAGATGGATATTGGGACTGAATTGATGAAGCTGAAGATGAACAAATGAAGATTGGGACTGAATTGATGAAGATGAAGTGTTATGTAGCTTCCAAAATCAGAATGAAAACAGAGGAAAAATGGATGAAGTTTATGATGAGATTTTGTAGAAATGAAGTGTGTTCCCAAAATTCAGTTGGAGAAAACTTTATATATTTCAGGTTAACTGTTAACCCTCAAGGTTAACAGTTAGAACCATGGTCAATTCTAACTTGAGGTGTAAGGTGCAATGAGGGTGGATTGGAAAATTCAGTTATGCAACTTTGAGGTGTGATCTCATGCTGTGAAGTTTAGGACTGTTATGGTGAGAATGCAGCCCATTTCAAGTCCTTGAAACATTTCCAAAATTGAGGCATACAAAGCTTCTTTGAGTGGTGTTTGCATGGTTCCATCATAGATACAATCCATGAGCTGAACTGTCATCATTTAGAGGTTTTCAGCAGCAAAACAGGCTTATATATCGATACATAACACGGATGTGTCGATACATGTCAGTTTTTTAAATGGTATGTATTGATGCATGCATGTATGCATCGATGCATACTGCAGCAATGTCAATTTTCAGCAAAAAAAACCAACTGTGTATAGATACATAACACGGATGCGTCGACACATGTTAGTTTTTTAACTGATATGTATCGATACATAACACTGATTCGTCGATACATGTCAGTTTTTTAACTGATATGTATCGATACATAACACAGATGCGTTGATGCATACTGAAGGTTTTGGCAATCATGCATCAATACATCCTTTTTATGTATCAATACATAGTCCATTTCCACAACAACATGTATCGATACAAAACACGTATGTATCGATACATAGTCTCAAAAAAAATGTTTTTCCTTTGATTTATCCATTCTTTCTTGATCAAACTTGGTCCATAAGTCCCTTGTGACCAAAATTTCATGACCTTGACCTCAAGAAGTCAAGAGTTGACTTTTTACTCAGCCTGATTGACGTTTCCCCAATTTTCTAATTTTCAATCAACTAAACAATTGAGGGCCTTCCAAAATGATTCCATGGATGAAATCTGAACCCTAGGTACCCATCATCATATATAAAACAAAGGAAACAAGTTTGGGCCAAAATTCCCTTGAGAAGCCCAGTTAATCAGAATCCCTAATTTGGCCCCTTTTACTAGGAGATGTTGCACTACTTGAATCCTCTGATCAATTTACTTCTTTCTAGGACTTGTGGCCTCAAATGAAGACTTGTGGGATATTGTGAACCCTTTGCCCATTGTTGAGAAGTCTTGTGGGCCTTTGGTTGTGTAACACCCCAAATTTTCCCTCTTCTTTTTAAGCATCATATCACATCATATTGATCATGAACATATCATATTCTTAGCATCTTAGCATGGAAAGATGAGGCATAACATTTTTCATGACCTAGCATTAGGCATATGATCATCTGTGGAGATTTTGAAGCATCACAAGCCATGAAAAGGGGCCCAAGGGTTTTGTACAAGTCCTATGAGGGGTCTACATTGCATTTACAAGTTCAAGTTCATTTACAAAATCTCAGAAGGTTGGAAGATCATCAGGGAATCCAGGCTAGGGCAAAGCTCCTACACAAGGATCCCAAATTAGGGTTTGAGTTTCAAGCATGAAAACCTCAAGACTTTGGACATTTCATTTGGGAAAATTCTTTTACATGTTAAGAGGATCCTAGGGATGAATTTTGGTGAGAAAATTCCTTGTGGAAGTTAAGTATTTCTTCAGTTGCTTGTAAATGAAGAAACTGGTCAACTGTGCCTAAGAAAAGTCAACTGTGAGATTTCAAGGGGTCCAACCCCATTTTTTTAGCCAAGGGATGTTCTTATAATGTTAAAAGAGGTGTGGCAAGTTCAAATATCAAGAATCATGAGGTTTTGAGGTGTTTTGCAAAATTGGTGTGAAGTTGGTTATGGAAAATGCCATTTTTGGCAAGTTTTTGCCCTAAATTTCAAGTGAGCATAACTTGGTGAAAAATTCTTCAAATGGACCAAAGTCAAACATGAAAGTTGGAGATTAAAGCCTCCCATTTTCAAAAAGTACAATTACTTTTTCATAGCCTTCATGGTTAAGAAGCTAAGGCCCTCGAAAATTTGTGCAAAACTAGGGCAAACTTGAATTTTTCATTTGTGCACCAAAGCAAAAAGGCTTGAATCTAATTTGTGAGTGTTGGTACATACTAAATAGTGTTCCAATATTATAATGCAATGCAAATAGGTCATTTTGCTCCAAGAAATACACCAAATTCGTGCATAATGAGAATTTCATTCCCTAAGTGCAAAAAGTGCATGTTCATGAAAAGTGTGTGATACTTTCATCCAATGGTCAGAATCTTTTTGGTTTAAATAAAGGGTGAGATGTGGAGTTCACATGGGCAAGAAGAAAGGAAATGCATGAGGTTTTCATGAGATCACAACAAACTTACAAATTTTGCAAAATATCTCACACTCTCTCCTCCCACGTGCAAGAGGCCTCATTCTTTCAGCATTTCCTCATGACCTCATACAAAAGCAAATTAGGGTTTTAGAAGGGTTCAGATCTCACTCATTTCATCACTCTCAAGTTTTTGCTCAGTTTTCATTTTCATTCGAATCTCTTCACACACTTGCTCTCTTCACAAACCAATCACCGATCCTTCATCCTTGAGAGCTCAGGATCACAAATCCATCCATTGTGCAAGCTAATTCTCAAGATTCATCACCTTGCCATTTTAGGGCAGCTGGCTTCAAGATCCAAGATCTAGCCAGTTTCAAGGTTCTAGTTGCATTTATTTTGCAACTAGGGTGTATTTGGAGTGGATTGGCAGCATTCTCTTGGCTAATCACAAGCTATTTCAAGATCTGCAAGCTTCAGGTGAGTCCAATATTCTCAGATCTAGAAATGAAAATAATTGTGTGCATTGTGATCCTTGGTTGATGCTGATCATTCTGCTAGTTTTAGATTCAAATTTGGTGCATTATTGAGCTTGTTATGTGAATTTGAAGTTTCATGGTTCAAATTGTTTGTCTTCGATCTGGAAAATTCTTTGACCTATTGCGAATTTCATCATCATTTTTGAACTCAGGGTGGTTTGATTACTTGATCTGGAGCTTTTGGTTTATTTTTATGGATGTTTGATCATGTTATGCATTTTCCGGTGTCGAAGCCCTAGCTTCGGTCACCGGATTCTGGGTTGCTGCATTTTAGGGTTTCCATGGAGAAGATGATCTCATCACCCTTAGATCCTCTCATCTGAACGCATGAGAGGCTGCCACCTCATTTAATGAACCTGCTCCCTCTCACGTGCCATTTCTTTTATAATTTGTTTCTGATTAATCCATATGTGGTGCACCTCATGTTAATTATCATGTGCACTCACTCCTGATCCAATTATTTTGACATGTCATTTAATGAAGTGAATGATAGGATGCGTTCCTTTGATCCAGAGGCCAGTGTTTTTTTTCATATTTTATTTGAATTTCCACCCTTTGAATTATACACTTGCGCAGACCCAAGAGGCTCAAATCACTATCCGCACCCCCCTTTGACTTAAGCCCAAATCATTTCAACTGGATTCTTTTCTTTTCACACCTCCCAGCTTCATTTCTTTTATTTTCTTTTTCTTTTATTTCTTTTTTATTTCAGTTTTAGTTTCTAATTTTTAAAAATATTTCTAAGTGTCAAAAAATTCTGAAATAATTCATGGATGTTCATTTTAGTTTTCCTTAATTTTTCATATTTTTATTTCCCATTTATTTTATGTTGACACGTGTAAATAAATTCCTTCATGTAATTAATTCATTTTAATCCTTTTCCAAGCATGATGTCTTGTCTATTTTCCATAGTGATCATCATTTTGAATTTCTTGTTGGTTCTTTTTGCTCTGGATTCATAAGAAGATGTAGTTCATGTGTGATATTTGTTCTGATTTTTAGGAACTTGTTTATTTGGTTTTGGTCCTTGACTTGTCATTGAAGTTTCTTAACCCTAGTTCATGTTTGTATCCCCATTTGACTTGTATAGCTTCTGAATTTCCTCCTATCCTTTTGGCATATTGTTATATCATGATTGAAGACCTCTTGTCCAAAGTTGTGGAATTTTTGGGTGCATTCTTGATTTAATTTGAATTTTGGTTCTTAACTTGTCCCATTTTGCTTCCTTTTGATCATAAGTTCTCTTATTAGCTTAGAAGGGCACTTGTGCCAACTTCTTCATCTTATTTGGGGCCTCTTTAGAGCATGGGTACCTTTCTGATCTTATTTTAGGGTTTGTGTTTTGAAAATATTGCATTTGGTTCACCTTTGAAGTTCTTCCTTTCTTATGTGCATCCACCTCACTTCTTTAGCCCTTTCTTCCCATAATGTGATTGTCTAGCTTTGTGCTTCTTTTCTCTTCATCTCTCTTGCTTCTTAAGAACTTCTTTAACTTGTATTGGCTCTGGTCTTGTGCCTTGAGTTTGTATTTTGTGTGTTTTGCTTTGCATCTTCTTAAGTTTGCTTTGCCTTGCCATGTGATTCATGTTGCCTCATTTTGACTTGTATGCTTCTTTTCTCATTCTTGTGATTTGCATTTGCATTAAGCCTTTGTATATATGACTCTACTTCTGTTTGTATGATGTTGGTATGACATTATGTTCATTTTGTTTTGCTTGTATGCTTGTGTTGTTAACCTTTTCAGGGGCTATGGTAAGTGAGAGGTGTGGAAGTGATTCCCACATCTCCAAATCTCATCTCTTCTCTTCTTATTCTTACTTGTACTAACCTTTGATTGTTGGGCTTAGGCCTTAATTCCTCTCCTCCTCTTCTTCTTCTTATTCTTCTTTTCTTTCCTTCTTCTTCATTAGGATAGAATTCAAACCTCACTAACTTAGGTTCATCCATGCATGACAACATTTAGGATTCTAGGCTCCCTTAGATTTTTCACCTTTTGAGATCCTTTTGGTGCTTTCTCTTCTCATCTTCAAACTTAATTTTTAATCCACTTTAATAAATGTTGAGTACTTTCATGTGACATGAGACTTTGCTATGAGATACTTGCACGCGTTCCGTTTCGGGGCAAGGTGTAAGTTATCCCTCGTGGTGGATAGGTCTTAGCATGAGATTACCTCACAAAGAAAAGCCTAAAAAAACACTTCTTAACAAAAAATCACAAAAACACTTAATAAATATTAATAGGTCAGTGTGTCTGAGCCTTCACTTGTGGGACTAGATTTGGGGATTTCCTCCATAGATAGGTGTGCCTCTTGTGCATTCCATTTCGGGATGATGTGAGACGTACACATCCCAGTGAGTAAGACTTAGGTACACTTACCTATGCAAAGTTCACTCTTAAAAAGCTTCTAAAAAACACAAACAAACAATAAGGGTCTTTCCTTCGGGAATTATTTTCTCATCTCCTTCGCTTCGTACGCGAACATGCTCCTACTTGTCACTTTGCAAGACGGTTACGCACTCGTCGTCCGAGTCTGCAACACCTGAGCATTGACATAGGAAGTTCAAACCTTAATTCACAAGCAATTTCATTTCTACCCCTAGTTAGGGGAACTACGACGTCTCTGATCCTCATTGTCCATATGAGGTACGTAGGCAGCGGGGTAGGGCCTGTTCGAGCATAATCTTTATTTTCCCTACATTTTTTTCCTTTTCATTTCTTATTCAGTCCTTTTCTCAGTTTTTTTTCCAGTTCCAGTCCCTTTTCTTTGCAACAGTTTTCATATCTTCACCCTTTGAAATAGTTTTTTTGCAAGCGTGGATCCCGTCGAGTACGGCGGATGATCTGGGTGCTAATACCTTCCCAGGTCGTAACCGACTCCCGAACTCAGTCTCTTTGGTTCACAGGACCCGTGTTCTTCCTTTTCTTTTCTTCTGGTTTGTGCAGCATTACCATTCCCGTTCCTTCGGGATAAAAATGCCTGGCTGACGACTCTATTATTTTTCCGCGCCACTTTCGCGTTTGTATCAGGATGGAAATCCGGGGAGCGACAACTTGCCATTGTATATCCTTCAATTACCTCAATCAAAGATCACATACCTATGCCTTAGCTATGTTACACATGATGCAATGCTTTTGATTATTTCATGAATTTATTTATGCTGAATTCTATGAAAAATGTTGAGGAAATGAGAGGGAAAATTTTGAGGTATTACAGCTGCCCCTATTCAATCATCTACAAGCCTGAACGAATAATTGCAACGACTTTTAGACGTTCAAGGTATGGAGTGATTGAATACTCGAATAAAACCTGGAAGTTTGAACTCTGTGGATGAGGAAAATGTCATCTGCTTTTATTTATTATTAATTTTCTCTTCTTCTTTTTGTTTTGTTTTGTTTTGACCTCTGAAAAGGTAATAGAAATAGAACAAGGTGGAACGGGATCGTTGTACGTAAACGAGAGCCCAGGAAAACAAGACCGTTGTATAAAACGAGAACCTGCGACGTGACTGCTGAGTGAATCAAGCCACAGAAAGGGAGCATGTTGTACAAAACAGGGCTTAAAACGAGATCATTGTACAAAACGGAACTCGATGATGGAACGGGATTGTTGTACACAAATGAGAGCCCAAGTAAATAGGACCGTTGTACAAAACGAGAACCTGCGACGTGACTGCTGAGTGAATCAAGCCACGGAAAGGGAGCCTGTTATACAAAACAAGGCTTAAAACGAGACCATTGTACAAAATGAAACTCGATGACGGAATGGGATCGTTGTACATAAATGAGAGCCCAGGAAAACATGACCGTTGTACAAAACGAGAACCTGCGACGTGACTGTTGAGCGAATCAAGCCATAGAAATGGAGCCTGTTGTACAAAACAGGGCTTAAAACGAGACCATTGTACAAAACAGAACTCGATGACGGAACGAGATCGCTGTACATAAACGAGATCCCAGGAAAACACGACCGTTGTACAAAACGAGAACCTACGGCGTGACTGCTGAGCTAATCAAGACACAGAAAGGGAGCCTGTTGTACAAAACAGGGCTTAAAACGAGACCATTGTACTAAATAGAACTCGATGAAGGAACGCGATCGTTGTAGATAAACGAGAACCCATGCAAACAGGACCGTTGTACAAAACGAGAACCTGCGACATGACTGAGCGAATCAAGCAACAAAAAGGGATGGCAAACATTGAATTGAATAGACAAGGATGTCTGACAAATATTGGTGTCCTCTGTGGGGAGTATTTCAGGTTGAGAAGATATTCCAGGTCTTATGTAATATACCTCAAAACTGGCCCATGCTGGCATGCACATGTTTGAACTTATGGCGTAATGCTCTATGATGATGGGAATCCTACGCTTCGGAGGATGTAAATGTGATGATGATTATGCACATGCGAATGTAAAGAGATCTCCTGATAAGGAGACAACAAATATCCCAGGTGGCTTGACTGGGGATAAATGATGATCATTGCATTTATCTGGTCAATTTTCGTGAGGAGAAAACAACTTTGAGGGGAATGTTATTAATGATGCACCGGCCCTGAACTGCCGCCATTTCCAAAAATAAATTGGACTTCGAGATTAGAGAGCCAAGACCCTGCTGGAGATGGACTTTTCTTGCTAGGTACGCTACCCGTTGAACTCCGTTGGGGAAGTGGAAATCTTCTGACTTGGCTGGGGAATCAGATGTATGACACTGATGAGGAAGCAACCTGCTGGGGAGGAAAGTAACTCTTTGTACTGCTGGGGATTGCCCATGTATTAAAGGGAAGTCTCTGCTTGGGAAGGCCATCAATCCTCTATTGCCTTGCTGAGGGAGATTTCAACCTTCACCTCTACTGGGGATAACAAGAGATACACAGGAAGACACTCCTTATTGTTCAAGCATATTGTTGAGATATTCCTCCTGGAAGTTCACTTTAGCTCTACTAGCAACGTCTGTACCTGCACCTGCGCAAAAACAACTGATAGTGCCTACAACATGGAGAGTTAGTTTGGACATGTATGCCCTAGGCTTATGGCATGAATCACCATTCCAGCCACTTAACACTTTTTAGAGTTGTATTAGATGTTTCTGTCCTCCTGCACGAGTAGAAATCATTCGAATGTTCACAACACAATAATAAATCACAATTTGCTGGACATTTTTGCAATCAATCAATGTTAGATGAAAACAAAAACAAAAGCAAATAGTCACAAGTTGACTGAAATTGGATTTTATTGATTTAGAAAACGACCATGAATAGGCATTACATCAGGAATCAATTCCCTGAAAAAAGGAAATCGCCCAAAAGGAAAACAAACTATCCTATTGGCAATGCAAAAAACGGATCTCATCAAGTTTCGACCCTGCTATGACTTGTATATCTTCACGACTGTCCGTTTGCTGTGCCCCTTGAGAAAGGTAATTGGACCGGTCTTCAACCCTTGGAATAACCTTAGTTGCAGATGGATTACAAATTTCGCAGATTGCAGTCGTTCGTGTTAGTCCCTCTTTTACATGGATCGCCCTTTCGGGTTTTCAATCCACCGGGATACCCTTTTTTTCCTGAGCTGTCCGATGTGGCTTTTCAGCTCAGCGGGTGTACATTTTTCAATATTTCCCTAATTTTTGCCCGAGCCTTTTATTCTGTTTTTGGCTCACCGGGATGCCCATTTTTGCTTGGATCTTTATTATGTTTTTATCCAGCGGGTCCTTTTTTTCACGAAGTATTTTCTTATTGTGTCTGCGTTGACAGGGGAATGGAAGTCTTCTCCATCCATGGTTGTTAGCATCAAGGCTCCGCCCGAGAAAAACTTTTTAACCACAAATGGTCCTTCATAATTGGGTGTCCGCTTGCCCCTGTGATCGTTGAGAGGAGGGATAATCCTTTTCAGCACCAGGTCGCCTGGTATGTACCGTGGAGGCCGTACTTTCTTGTCGAAAGCTTGTTTCACGCGTCGTTGATACAACTGTCCATGGAATACAACTGTTAGGCGTTTCTCTTCAATGAGACTCAATTGATTGTACCTGGACCGGAGCCATTCAGCTTCATCTAGCTTAACATCCATCATCAACCTCAACGAGGGGATCTCCACTTCGACTGGTAGGACTGCCTCCATACCATACACCAATGAGAATGGGGTTGCCTCTGTTGAGGTACGCACAGACGTTCGGTACCCATGTAGCGCAAACTGTAGCATCTCATGCCAGTCTTTGTATGTCACAACCATCTTCTGCACTATTTTCTTGATGTTCTTATTAGCCGCCTCGACGACGCCATTCATCTTCGGACGATATGGTGAAGAGTTGTGATGTTCTATCTTGAAATCCCGACATAAGTCATCCATCATCTTGTTGTTGAGATTAGAACCATTATCAGTAATGATTCTCTCGGGAATTCCATACCGGAAAATGATATCTCTTTTGATGAACCGGGTTACCACTTGTTTTGTAACATTGACATAAGACGGCGTTTCGACCCACTTCGTGAAATAGTCTATAGCAACCAGGATGAAGCGGTGACAGATGGAAGTTGTTGGCTCAATCTTGCCAATCATATCAATGCCCCACATGGCGAACGACCAAGGTAAAGACATGATGCTCAATGGATTCAGAGGTACATGGACCTTACCAGCATAGATCTGGAACTTATGGCATTTGCGGGAGTATTTATAGCAATCGGATTCCATGGTAATCCAATAATATCCCGATATCAACAGTTTCTTTGCCATAACATGTCCTCCAACATGAGTACTGAAGGAGCCTTCATGAACCTCTTGCACCAACAGGTCTGCTTCGTGTCTGTCCACGCATCTGAGCAGAACCATGTCAAAGTTTTGCTTGTATAACACATCATCTTGATTCAAGAAAAACCCACCTGTTAGCCTTCTGAGAGTCTTCTTGTCTTTACTGGATGCCCCAGTCGGGTACTCTTGAGATTTCATGAATTGTTTGATATAATGATACCAAGGTTTGTTATCTTCACCACCGTCAACTGCAAAGACATATGCAAGTCTTTCAAGACGAGAGACCATGATTCGAGGCACGTAATTCTCTTGACAAACTTTAATCATGGATGATAAAGTTTCTAGAGCATCAGCGAACTGATTTTCATCTCGAGGAATACAACTCAGCTTGACTTTGGTGAAGAAAGTTAGCAGCCTCCTGGTGTAATCCCTGTAAGGAACCAGGTGAGGTTGATGAACTAACCATTTTCCATTGACTTGGTTCACCACTAGAGCAGAATCTCTGAAGATATCTAGGTTCTTGATTCGCAAGTTAATTGCCTCTTCAACCCCCATGATATAGGCTTCATACTCTGCTTTGTTGTTGGTGCATTCGAAAGTCAACCGAGCAGCGAAAGGCATATGGACACCCTCTGGTAAGATAATGACAACACCTACTCCGCTTCCGTTTACATTCACAGCTCCGTCAAACATCAACTTCCATTTGGATTAAGGGTCTGGCCCCTCCTCCGAAAGTGGTTCTTCACAGTCTTTCAACTTGAGGAACATGATGTCCTCATCCGGAAACTCGAATTTTGTGGGTTGATAATCGTCAATTGGCTGTTGAGCCAGGTATTCTGACAATACACTCCCTTTGATTGCTTTTTGCTAAGTGTAATGGATATCATACTCCGTTAGAATCATCTGCCATCGGGTTACCCTTCCTGTTAGAGCTGGCTTCTCGAAGATATATTTCACAGGATCCATCTTGGAAATTAGGAGAGTGGTGTGAGTCAGCATGTACTGTCTTAGTCGGTAAGCAACCCATGCCAAAGTGCAACAAGTTTTCTCGAGTAGTGAGTAGCATGTCTCACAATCGTTAAACTTTTTGCTAAGGTAATAAATGACATGCTCTTTTCGACCAGACTCGTCTTGCTGACCCAACACACATCCCATTGATCCTTCAAGTACAGTAAGATACATGATTAAGGGTCTCCCTGGCACTAGACGCATGAGAATCAGAGGTTCTAACAAATACTCCTTGACTCGGTCAAAGGCTTGCTGACAGTCTTCATTCCATTTGATAGCCTGATTCTTCCTCAGAAGTTTGAAGATAGCTCACACGTGGCAGTTAGGTGTGAGATAAACCGTGCAATGTAGTTTAGTCTCCCTAAGAAACCACATGCTTGCTTCTCAGTTCTCAGTTCAGGCATTTCCTGGATGGCTTTTACCTTGGCTGGGTCAACCTCAATTCCCCGCTCACTAACAATGAAACCCAGTAGCTTGCCGGAACGGACCCCAAAGATGCATTTGTTCGGATTCAACCTCAATCTGAACTTCCAGAGTCTGTCAAACAACTTTTCTAGATTGACCAAGTACTCTTCTTCTGTTTGGGATTTTGCTATCATATCATCAACATAAACCTCAATCTCATGATGAATGATGTCGTGAAATAGCGTCACCATTGCCCGTTGGTAAGTGGCTCCAGCGTTCTTAAGACCAACCGGCATGACCTTATAACAGAAGGTGCCCCAAGGTGTGATGAAGGTAGTCTTTTCCATATCATCGGGAGACATCTTAATCTGGTTATAACCTGAGAACCCATCCATGAAAGAGAACATAGAAAATTGAGTAGTATTATTGAAAAGCACATCTATATGAGGAAGAGGGAAATTATCTTTAGGGCTAGCCCTGTTCAAATCCCTGTAGTCTACACACATCCTGACTTACCGTCTTTTTTAGGGACCGACACAATATTGGCAACCCATGGAGGGTAACTGGTCACAACTAAGAATCCTGCATCAAAATGATTCTGCACTTCCTCTTTAATTTTGATTGCCATATCAGGGCGTGTGCGCCTCAACTTTTGCTTCACAGGTGGGCAATCTTATCTCAAAGGAAGCTTGTGTACCATAATATTTGTGTCTAAACCAGGCATGTCTTGGTACGACCAGGCGAAGACATCAATATATTCTCGAAGCATGTCAATTAAACGAGTCTTGATAGATTCTTCTAACGCATCCCCGATCTTTACCTCTTTCTTGTCCTCTTCGGTACCCAAATTTATCACTTCAATGGCCTATTCATGCAGCTGAATCATCTTTTCCTCCTATTTCAGTAATCTGGCTAACTCTTCAGGTAGTCTGCAATATTCTTCACCTTCCTCATCGGCTTGGTAAATCAAATTGTCAAAGTCATACTTAGTCATATCAGGGTCGTCATTGATAAGACTCGGTGAAGAGCACCTGCATGAATGATGATTCATGCAAGGCTTTAGAAGGAGTTTGAAAAAAAAGAAATCATTGCCATTTTAAAACCTTTCTTTCCTTTTTGAAAACAAAACCAAAAAATGAAAGACAAGGAATAACATGGATGAATGCAAAACGTCAACTTTATTAATGATCACAATATTGTGTTAGGAACAAAAGAACCCTTACAATGGGCTACTACGCCCCGGGCAAGGCATAGCGCTTGAATACAGGAAAAACAAAAACAAAAAGCATTACTCTTCAAAGGAAGTGACTGAAATGAGCCTTTCATATGACCAATTGTTGAGCTGAGCCTCTGGAGCACAAGGTCTGATCCACTCGTCCAAGTCACAATCACTATCAACTGAGTCATCTTGCACTGCACTGATACTCCCGTAATCAACCCATCCTGCACTTGTGAAGGTAATCGGGCCTTGACAAGCTCTGGCGCTTTGTTCAGATGATGACTGCCCAGGATGGTAGCCAACACCAAACATGTCCTTCTTTTCTGATACTTCCACTGGCTTGCCCCAACCTTCTCGCATTCCTGACTCCACCACCTTTAGAGCATGTTTGTAAGATGTTATGGAGACCCCTTTCTTTGATTCTTCGGAAGAAACTGCTGATGAGGATGCTAATTCAGTCTTCAGGGGATCGAAAGCTTGACACGGAGTCTCGACTATCTCACCGTCCATCTCTACATATTTAAATGAAGCCAGGTGACTGATAAAGATATCCTCTTCTCCATAGACCGTTATGATTTGCCCTTTCCAAACGAATTTTAGTTTCTGATGAAGCGTAGACGATACTGCCCCTGCTGAATGTATCCATAGCCTCCCAAGTAGGCAGCTATATGCAGGCTGGATATCCATTGCATAGAATGTGGTATTGAAGACTTGCAGGCCTACCTTAATTGGCAAGTCCACTTCCCCAAACACTAATCTTATCGATCCATCAAACGCTCGAACCACCAAGTCACTGGGCTTCAGAATAATTCTGTCATAATCCAACTTCATTAATGCCTTGTTGGGAAGAACATTTAGTGATGATCTAATATCCACCAACACATGAGATAACATGGCGCCCTTACACTCCAAAGAAATATGCAGTGTCCGATTGTGGGCACGACCCTCAGATGTTAGGTCCATGTCAGTAAAACCCAATCCATGACTGGCGTTGACACTGGACACCACGATTTCTAATTGGTTCATTGAGATATCCTGAGGTACATAAGCTTTGTTTAGGATGTTCAAGAGAACTTTTCCGTGAGATTCCGAACACATTAACAGAGACAAGATAGAAATCTTTGATGAAGTCTGTTGCAAATGGTCCACAATTTTATAATCGCTCTTCTTGATGATTCTTAAAAACTCTTCAGCTTCTTTGTCAAATGTAATGTCAGGGTCAACCACAGGTGCAGGCTCATTAGCAGTTGCTTGTTGCTTCCCCTTAGCCTTTGTCGCTCCCGATAAATGGGAATGGCCCCCAGATAAAGGTACAGACGCGAACGGTCGGCGAAAAGAACAATGAGAACACACAACAGTGAACTCACTGGAGAAGAAAAGAGTCGCCAGCTAGGCATTTTTATCCCGGAGGAAAGGCAATGCTGCATAGACCTAGAAAGATATGGATAAGACGGTTGCGAACCAGAGAGACTGAGAAAGGGGGTTGGTTACAACCTGGGAAGGTATTAGCACCCAGATTGTCCGCCGTACTCGACGGGATCCACGCTTAAAAGATTTGTGTTTTAAAGGGGTAATGTCAGTGCAATCTGTGTATAAAATAGCTGGAAAAGGATGTACAGGTGTCAGTGTATAGTGTATAAGTGACGTGAAGTGTGTAAGAGAAGTGTCAGTGTAAGGACAGAGTGAAATGCTCAAGATCATGAGGCTAATAAAATAAAGCTGGAAAGAGGGGGAATATACAGAGACTTTTGTTCGATAACTGTTAAGTTATGCCTACGTATCCTCTCGTGCAATGAGGAAGTCAGAACACCGTAGTTCGACCCAAAGAGACTGAAAGAGTTGACTTGTGAACTGCTTGCTTGTCAATGCTCAAGTGTATGACCTGTCTGGCTCAGGTGCAAACTGTCTTGCACTAGATGGAAGAAGCTAGTTCTCGTTTGTGAGTGAATGAGATGAGAAAAGAATCCCGGAGGAGACGATTATTGTTTGTTTTTGAGTTTTTAGTCTTTTATTGCTTTTGAAAGTTTGTCATAAGTTAATGAGCTTAAGCCTAAACCAATGGGTTAGTAAACTCATCACATCTTCCCTCTGATTAGGGGTAATGAGAATACCTTAAGTGTGAAGTCAGCTTCTCACACTTAATCACCTTTGGTGTAGGATTAAGATCATTAACCTACTTGTGATTATTTAGATGTTTTTGGTGCTTTTGTTTAGTGTTAAGTAATGAGGTTAAGCCATAATCAAGGATTAAACAGACTCATTACACCATCCTAATAGAAGGATAATAGATGAGAATGTTTAAGCTGAGGAAAGCTCCTCAACTTAATCCATGATTAGGGATTAAACTCATGACAAAACAAAACCTTTATTAAGTGGATTTTAGTTAATGGTAAGATGATGAAGTGATTTTTAGGGTTTGTAAGACAACTTGAGGGGGACTTGTCCATTAACACTAGGGTTAGTCCTTCTTAACCAATTAAGGAAGAATTAGAACCCTAATGCAAGGCCCAAGTTACAAGTGTGATGTCTTGATGATTATTAAGTGAATTGATTAAAGGATTTAACCACATTAAGGGTTTAACACTTGGGATTAAAGTTATACACTCCATCCTAATAGAAGGATGCAGGCACAAGCTTAATCACAAAACCTTAAAGCCTTTAGGGTTTAGTCCCTGATTATGAGGTGAGAAGAGAAGACTCAAAAGAGACACAAAGGTAAAACTAAGTGGGGGACTAATCAAAACCCTAATCATTGTCATGCTTGGTTGTTCCTAAGGTTTGTGAGGTTAACAAGAGAGATCTTCAATGGAACCACCAGGAAGCAGATGAAAGGATCAGGAGAAACAAAGTAACTTGCTTCACTTAAGAAGACAAGTCACTTGAGGAAAGAAAGGAAGATGAAAAAGAAAGATCAAGCTTAATCTCAAACACATAACAAAATGCAGCATGGATGCAAGAGAGATGAAAAGAGAATGTGAGAAGTGAAGGCAAATTCACTTCTCAAAGTTGCTTACCACCTGAAAAGTTAGTGAAAGGAATGCAATGCAATGCAAAATGGAATGAAATGGCATGATGAGAAACAAAACCAGAAGCACATACATGATATTAATGATGCTATGAGATGCTACAAACATGAAACAACACATGGGGATGATCATACAAGCTCATGGATGCAAATGAAACAAGTTAAGAAACATGAACATATATGAAAAGTTATGAAATGCAAATGGCATACAACATGACAAATGCAAGATGAAATGATCAAACATGCTTTCAATGTGTCTTAAGATGTCACATGAATCAAATGGATGCACAAAATGCTATGGCAAGTCATGGTATGAATACAAATGCAAGATGGATGCATATGAAAGCTCAAATTAGGATTTATGATCAATGCATCAAACAAAAATCAAAATCAGAAGCAAACATCAAGATAAAAAATTGAAAATACACTCAAAGCAACCCTAAACCTATACAAACTCACTTCCCAAAGGAAAAGTTCCAACTCTTAACCTAATTCAAGTTATGAATTTTCCTAAAATTTCTAAGGTTTTAGGGTTCCTTAACAAGAAAAATGTCAAACAAATGAAAAATGAAAGATCAAATCATGCCAATTTAATCTCACAAACTACATGATATGCTAAACATAATGCAAAAAGAATCAAAGTCCAACTCTTTAAGGTTAGGCAGAAGTGATTTTTGGAAGTTTGGATCAAAATAATGCCTAAAAATGATTTTAATTCCATGAAAAATTCTCAAAATGTATCAAGATCA
This sequence comes from Lathyrus aphaca, assembly GCA_963966055.1. Classification (NCBI taxonomy): domain Eukaryota; kingdom Viridiplantae; phylum Streptophyta; class Magnoliopsida; order Fabales; family Fabaceae; genus Lathyrus; species Lathyrus aphaca. The sequence continues at coordinate 678,927,135 of OZ014519.1, read as the reverse complement.
AAAAAGAAATTTGGTTTGAGGGTTGGGCAATGTTTCTAAATGTTTTTAAAGGTTTCATGAATTTTTTGGTGATTTTTAAATACCTAAAAGTATTTTTAATTAATTAATTCTCATTAATTAATTAAAAATAAACTTTTAAATGATTTAAAAATATTTTTGAATGCAAAAAATAAAAAAAAAATATTTTTGGTTTCTGAAATTAAATAAAAGTTTGTATAAAAAATTTCAGAATTTTTAAAATGATTTTGTTATTTTTAATAAAATGGTAAAAACAATGTAATTAAATGGAAAATGAAAATGAAATAAAACTGAAAATAGAAAAGTATGCACATCCAATGATCCAGATTCAAACATACGCGCGCGGGAAGAGACTTGGCGCCACATCCAAGGGTGGAAATTCAAACTTGGCTAATTAAATGATTAAGCCCTAATCTTGCCCTAATGACTTTCAGGCGACCGGAACACTGTTCCGGTCGTCTTCTCCGGCCATACCATTTTTCAAACTCTCTCCACACGCATCTAAAACGAAATCTAATTGTCCAGAACTCTTCCCCACCCAAAAACGAATTAAACCCCTCAATCAAACAACATTTATCATTCAGAAACAGGGAGAATCGAATCAAACATGTTTTAGGGCAAAAATTTCAGACACTGCATACATCCTCATTTTTCACTCATTTTCAAAAACAATCACATATTCATGATCAGGGAAGCATGTAGATTTGATTAAGAACTTAAAATCATGCTTCTGGAAAAAAAGTTCATGAAGCTACCTGAGTTTGAAGCTTTTCAGTTTGGAACTTTCTGGCCTCCTCTCTTGTGCAAAATCACCCCTAGGACCTCCCTTGTGCTTCTGAAAGGCTTGGAACAAATTTATTTGGGCTGGTTTGAGAGTTTACAGAAGTTCTGTTCAAATTCAGGTGAGGATCGTGTTTGTGATTCTGTGGCTTTCAGGCAAGGATGATGGGTGCTTTGTGTTCAGTGAAACTTGGTGAGATGGTCTGTGAAGTTTGTTTGAGTGTTTGTGAGTTGTGTGATGTGTTTCGAAAGCTTTTGCTCAAGAGGATGAAAATGAGAATGTTGTGTTGTGGCTGGTTTCAGGCTTGCTTGTGCTTATGTTTGGCTTGCATTTGATTCACATAAACAATTCCCATTGGTCAGATGACATGACATGTGCTTTTTTGATTGGTATGGGTGCTTTTGCAAAATTGTCAACTTTGTGTAAGAGAAGCATGGGCCACTTGCTAGCCTAGTACAACAAGGGTGTGCTGCGCAGCATGATGAGGAAAAAGGGCTAGGGTGGTTCAGCAAACTAGCCAGCAAGTGGGTGAGGAGATATGATGACTTTTGCAACTTGGTTCACTTTGGTTCTTATGAAAGAAACTTGATCCATGGGCCATGAAACATGTGATTCCTTGGGTGCATTCTTAACTTTAGATGTTGTGTGATCATGTTGTGTGGATTAGAAGCCCATTTGATGACTTAATTGGCCTTGAGAAGTGAATTTGCAACTTTGCCTCTTTGGTGCATGACTTGAAATTTAGTGATTTTTGCCAACTTTGATGAGCCATATCTTTTGATCCAAAATGAATTAGGTCATGTTCTTGTACTTTTTGAAAAGGGAAAGATCTATTATACAACTTTCATGACCAAAGTTTTTTCATTTGAAGCATTTTTGGATCAAAAAGTAAGGGTTGAAAAAGTTGCCTAAAGTGGCATTTTCATTAAAAGTCAAACTTGCCCAAAAAGTCAACTTTGCAAAAGACTTGAAATTCTTGAATTTTGTGAACTTCCAACATCTTCTATGATCAAATAAAGATCACATACAATCAAAATGATGAAGAACACCCCTTGGTTGGGTCATTGGGGGCCTCAGATGCCCTGATTTTGCACTGACTTGCTTGAAAAGTCAACTCTTGATCAGATGACTTCCCCATGGAATTTCTTCATGAAAATTGATATGCATACTCCCTATACCATGTAGAGACCAATAGAAACAAGAATGACCAAAATATTTGGAGTCATGGCCTCTGAAACCAAAACCCTAATTTTAGGTCATCTGTGCAGTCAAGCCTGGCTCTGCTTCCATACCAATCTCAGTTCTTGTGATTCTTTGACATTCTTGACTTTGAGGGAGTATAATATGATACTTGAACACACATATAACTCTTTGAAGTGATTGATGGCCTTTGGAATGGCTCAAAAGGCTCCTGGATTGCTCAGATCACAAACCCTAGATGCAGATGACTTAGAACCAATGCAATGACTCAAAATTGTGGTATGAGATGATATGATTGTGTTTATGCATATGGAATGATCACAAGCCATGGTGTGAATGGGTGAGGGAAAATTTGGGGTGTTTACAGAAAGAGAGGCCAGGATTGAATCTGGGAAATGGTTTGTTGACTGCGCGCCAGATCCTGTGGCTGGAATTCAAACTGACTAATCCTAATTAATTAAATTAAATAAATGAGATTAGGGTTAAGTGAGGAATCTGGGCCATTCATGCGTGCGGGAGATTGACTAAGTCAACCAGATCAAGGGTTCACATTCAAACCTGGCTAACCCTAATTAATTAGCCCTAATTACTTTCAGGTCACCGGAGACGAGCTCCGGTCGTCTTCTCCGGTGACCTCCCAAATCTCCAGAAATGATCCCCAAGCCCTCTAGAACAAGAATCCAGCCTCAAAACTCATTTCTTTCCACTCAAAACCATGATTCGAATCAAAAATGCAAAAATGGCCAAACTTTCAGAGATGCAGTACACACTCAATACTTGATCATTTTCAAAAATAAAAGGTTCAGTGAACTCAGGGAAGCATGTAGATCATTTTAGAAACAAGAAATAAGAGTTCTGGAAAAATGAATTTCCATGGCTACCTGAATCGAAGCTTTGATTTCTGGCACTTTCTGGCTGGTTTCTTGCTTCCAATCACCTCTAATGGACCTCCTGAGAAGCTTTCAATGCTTGTTTGAAGTTTACAATGGTTGGTTTGAAAGATAGCTGAAGTTCTGCTCAAAGAGGGGCAGGAATCGTATTTTGGTTTCAGTGAGTTTCAGGCTATGGTGATGGGTGGTTTTTGATCAGTGAAGTGTGCTGAGTTTGTTTGTGGAGTTTGTTTATGTGTTTGTGGCTTGTACTGAGTGTTTCGAATGCTTTTGCAAGTTGGAGAGATTTTGATAACTATGGCTTGTGTTGTGTTTCAGCTTGAAGTGAATGGTGTGTTATGCTGGCTTTGGTCCATGTATCAAAAGGGGATAGGTCAGAAAGTTGTTGGTGGCCTATGGTGATTGGTATGGGTCTTTGGCCAAAATGTCAACTTGATGTGTACTTGAGGTATGGGCTATGCTACAACTTGCTTTTTGGCTTGCTTTTGCTCAGCTTGAATCAAGGAATGCTATGAAAAAGGTTTAGAGGCAATGCAGCAAGTGGTTTGTAATTTGTGATAGGTTTTGCAAGTTGGTTCATGTTTGGTTCCTTTGGGATTTCTTGAGTTTCAAGGCATCAAAGTGCAAAGTTCTTTGGCCCACTCTGAATTTTAGAGGTCATGTGATCATGTTGTGAAGAAATGGTACACATTTGAGGCCTTTAGAGCACTTGATCAAACCATTTTGCAAAATGTCTCTTTGGTGGAAAACTTCAAATTTTGTGATTTTAGCCAACTTTGACAAGCCATAACTTTTGATCCAAAATGAATTAGGTCATGTTCTTGTACTTTTTGGAAAGGGAATGATCCATTCTATAACTTTCGTGATCAAAGTTTTTCCATTTGAAGCATTTTTGAATCAAAAAGTAAGGGTTGAAAAAGTTTCCTAAAATGGCAATTTCATTAAAAGTCAAACTTTCCCAAAAAGTCAACTTTGCAAATAACTTGAAATTCTTCAATTTTGTGAACTTCTAACATCTTCTATGATCAAATAAAGATCACACATAATCAAAATAATGATGAATACCCTTTGGTTGGGTCATTGGGGGCCTCAGATGCCCTGATTTTGCACTGACTTGCTTAGAAAGTCAACCCTTGATCAAATGACTTCCCCATTGAATTTCTTCATGAAAATTGATATGCATGATCCCTATACCATATAGAGACCAATAGAAACAAGAATGACCAAAAAATTTGGAGTTATGGCCTTTGAAACCAAAACCCTAATTCTAGGTCATCTGTGCAGTCAAACCTGGCTCTGCTTCTATGCCATTCTCAGTTCTTGTGATTCTTTGACATTCTTGACTTTAAGGAGATACAATATGATGCTTGAACATACATGTACCCCTTTGAAGTGATTGATGACCTTTGGAGTGGCTCAAGAAGCTCTTGGATTGCTCAGATCACAAACCCTAGATGCAAATGACTTTGAACCAATGCAGTGAATCAAAAATGTGATATGAGATGCTATGATTGAGTTTATGCATATGAAGAGATCACAAGCCATGGTGTGAATGGGTGAGGGAAAATTTGGGGTGTTTACAGCTGCCCCTATTCAAACATGAGTTAGTTGTGCAGGATGTAAGCAACGGCTTAACAGGCCAACAAGATAACTTGTGGTTGAATACCAAAGACAGTCCAAAATTTGCACTCACGGAATGAAGAAGAAAAGGGATATAGATTGTAAAAGAAAATAAAGCATATTGTAAAGTGTGGGCGACGGAGGACGACCGTCGAGCAGAGGACGACTGCTGGGTAAAGAGCAATGACGGGGACGGCCGACATGCAGGAAAAAGTGCGGGAAACGAAGCAATGACGGGGACGGCCGACATGCTGGGGATAAAAAGAAGAATAATGGGGATGGCCATCAAGTTCATAAAGTAAAGTAATCAACGATGGGGACGACCATCGGGCTAAACTGATGAAGGACGATCATCAGGGAAAATAAAAGGGACCACGACGGGGACGGCCATCGGGTTAAAGAATAAATGAAATAAACAGATGATGAGGTACGGTCATCAAAGGTGAAGGACGATCACCTAGCAGGGGACGGCTGCTCTGTTGGGTATAAGATGAGGGACGGTCATCTAAGGTGGAGGACGACCACCTGGCAGGGTACGGCTGCCGAAAATATCGCGACATAGGACGAATGCCGGATAAAAGGTCAACGATGGGGACGGCCATCGGATGAGCATGATGGAGGACGACCATCAAGAGGTGGAGGACGACCACCTAGCAGGGGACGGCTGCTCTCAAGGTTTATCATGACATAGGACGAATGCCCGATAACCAAAATCAACAATGGGGATGGCCATTGGATAAAATGATGAAGGACGATCATCAAAAAGGTGGAGGACGACCACCTAGCAGGGGACGGCTGCTAAATATCACGACATAGGACGAATTGTCGGATAGAAAATCAACGATGGGGACGGCCATCGGATGAGCATGATGGAGGACGACCATCAAGAGGTGGAGAACGACCACCTAGCAGGGGACGGCTGCCAAATATCACGACATAGGACGAATGTCGGATAGAAAATCAACGATGGGGACGGCCATCGGATGAGCATGATGGAGGACGACCATCAAGAGGTGGAGGACGACCACCTAGCAGGGTACGGCTGCTCTCAGGGTTTATCATGACACAGGACGAATGCCAGATAAAGAGAAAATTTGCTTTGGTAGCGATCTACTGGGGAATAGTAAACACGGACGAGTGTTTATATCCAAGAAACAAAGTATAAGTGTTTAGATGTTTGTGTATAGATTAAAGATGCGGACGAGCATCCCTAAGGCTATGATACGGACGAGTATCGAGTAGAAACAAATACTGACACATGTTCAGAGATGAAGATACGGACGAGTATCAACTGGTTAACAGAGAACACGGACGAGTGTTGAATCTGAAGGGACTCTTCTGGGGAGTAGTAGACACAGACGAGTATCTATATCCAAGAAGACAAAGGTGTATGACACAGTGTATGGATTAAAGATGCGGACGAGCATCCTTAAGACTATGATACGGACGAGTATCAGGTAGAAACAAACGCTTGACGCATGTTCTGAGATGATGGTACGGACGAGTACCAACTGGTTAACAAAGAACACGGACGAGTGTTGAATCTGTGGGGATATAAGTGATATATACAAGATACGGACGAGTATCTTTATGAGTAGTAAGTATGAGTGATGTATAGATGAGTATTTAACTATTGGGGAGAGTGACACGGACGAGTGTCGAAAGGAGAAAAGTATAGTGTAAACAAGTATCTGATATACAAAGTGTTTATATTCTGTACTGGGGAAAATGACACGGACGGATGTCAAGAAAATTATATAAGTATATGTGAGTGCAAAGAGGATGTCTTTGGCTTTCTGCTGGGGGTATGACACGGACGGGTGTCAAAAAGGTATCTGTAATACGGGTGGTACTGTTTGCAAAGAGTGTTCTGGCGACTTTACCGGGGAATGATGACACGGACGGGTGTCTAAAGGAGTATATACTGGTGTTTGTGAATGTGAGGCAGCTGCTTTTGCTGGGGAATCTGGGGGGTATTCTGTATACTGTTGGTGGATTTCAATATTTACAAGTGTTTGTTTCAAAACATGGCTTATGATTATGCTATATGTTTGATTTTTGCCGTAATGCTCCATACTAGACGAAATGCTACGCTTTGCGGGTGAATATGATGCGAATGCTATGATTATGCGAGGAGATCAATCTGGGATTCGGATCCCGATGCTACGAAGATCTCTGGCCGATCTGGTTTGAAATGGACGTCCCAGCTGGGGATGAGATCATTGGTAGATCTGATGAGATGTATCTGCTTGGGGGAATATGTCACTGATAGACCCATGGTTGATAATGAGGAACCCAGCTGGGGTTTGCAGAAGCTTTCGTCACTCTGTTGTGATCCCTTCGTGCGCTGCTCCTCTGGATAGAGGCTGAAACTCCGTGGGGAGATGGTTCCCCGACTTTTGTATTTGGCTGAGGATGAAATGGCAACTCGGCTAGGGAGAAAGAGGGATCACTGAAAGATCTCCCTAGAGATTCTGTTGAGGAGGGTTCTTGACTCAGCCGGGGATATGGGCGCCTTCTGGTACCGCCTTGTTGGAGAAGTGATGCCTGGCAACTCTGATGGGGAGAAGTAACAAGTGGCAACTCGGCTGGGGAGAAAACACTTCAAGTGTTAAGACTGAGCGAGCACTGATTTGCCAGCTTGCTGGGATGAAGCTTACATGCCCCAAGTTGCGTTCTGGATACCTGCAATCCTGCAAAGATAGGGACACGCACAAGTAATCCCGAGGTATCCTTTACTGGATTCCGTCATAGGAGTTAGACACTTCTGAGAGTAAGTATATTTCCTGCAAGCACGTGTTTTTATTTTTGAAAATAAGCATCTGTATTCATGCAATCAAATCTTTGGAGACATCAGACATTTTGCAAATGAAAATAAAATGGACGAGACGAAACGTGACTGAAAATCTGATTTTATTAATTCATGTGCCCTGAATTGGCAAGGTACAGTCAAAGAAACATATCTCCTAAAATGAGGAGATTGTTACAAATTGAGAAACAAAATGTGTTGGCAATGTTGACGACGCTTTAAGGAGCTTCCCTTTGCTATGACTCGTATGACATTTGATGTTCTTCTCGTCTTGCTTTCTGAAGAGGGCTGATTCTGATTGAAGCTTGATCCTTTCTAAACTTATCGAGTCGTAAGCGATACAGACGAATTCAGAATGCAGTTGTTCGCTTATTCCCTTATTTTGCCTGGATCGCCCTTTCGGGTTTTCAATCCATCGGGATACCCATTTTTGCCTGAGTTGTCCAATGCGGCTTTTCAACTCAGCGGGTGTACACATTTTTTTGTTTATTTTCCCTTATTTTTGCCCGAGTCTTTTATTCTGTTTCTGACTCGCCGGGATGCCCTATTTTTGCCTGAACTTACATTCTGTTTTTACGTCCAGCGGGTCATTTTATGCGAAGTATTTTTTGACTGCATCTGAATTCACAGGGGACGGGAAGTCTCCACCATCCATGGTGCTGAGCATCAGTGCTCCACCAGAGAAAACTTTCTTTACTACGAATGGTCCTTCATAGTTCGGGGTCCACTTGCCCCTGTGGTCTGTATGAGGAGGGAGGATTCTTTTCAGCACAAGATCTCTTACTTGGTACTCTCGGTGCCTGACTTTCTGATCGAAGGCTTTCTTCATTCTCTTCTGATATAACTGCCCATGACAGATTGCAGCCAATCTTTTCTCTTCAATCAGACTCAGTTGTTCGTATCGGGCCCGAACCCATTCTGCTTCACTCAGTTTAACATCCATCAGTACCCGTAGAGAGGGCAATTCAACTTCAACAGGTAGGACTGCTTCCATACCATACACAAGTTGATACGGTGTTGCCCCAGTGGATGTCCTGATTGACGTGCGGTACCCATGCAAGGCAAATGGTAGAATTTCATGCCAGTCTTTGTAAGTGACTACCATCTTCTGCACGATCTTCTTGATATTCTTATTAGCTGCCTCAACAGCGCCGTTCATCTTTGGCCTGTAAGGAGAAGAATTGTGATGTTGGATCTTGAAGTCCCGGCACAGTTCTGCCATCATTTTGTTATTCAAGTTGGAACCATTGTCAGTAATGATTCGCTCGGGAACTCCGTATCGACAGATGATATCTCTTTTCAGAAATCTGGCTACCACTTGTCTTGTAACGTTTGCATAAGATGCTGCTTCGACCCACTTGGTGAAATAGTCAATGGCGACCAGGATGAATCTGTGGCCGTTTGAAGCAGTCGGTTCAATCTTGCCAATCATATCAATGCCCCACATGGCAAAGGGCCAGGGTGAAGACATTATATTCAGAGGATTGGGAGGCAAATGCACCTTATCCGCATAAATCTGGCATTTATGGCATTTTCTGGCATAGGCACAACAGTCGGCATCCATTGTGATCCAGTAATAGCTTGATCTCAGCAACTTCTTGGCCATGGCATGCCCTCCAGCATGGGTACCAAAGGATCCTTCGTGCACTTCATGCATTAACAAGTCTGCTTCTGTTCTATCAACGCATCTGAGGAGTACCGTATCAAAGTTCCTTTTGTATAGGGAACCATCAGTATTCAGGAAAAAACTACCAGCAAGCCTTCTTAATGTCTTCTTATCATTGGAAGATGCCCCAGGTGGGTATGTTTGATCCTCCAAGAAGCACTTAATGTCATGGAACCAAGGTTTATCATCTTTGGCAACATCTGCTGCAAATACATATGCTGGTCTGTCAAGTCTGGACACTGAAATTTGAGGTACGAAGTTGGCAGCTTGAACTTTGATCATTGATGAAATGGTAGCCAGAGCATCTGCAAACTGATTCTCATCTCGAGGGATATACTCAAGCTTGACTGTTGTAAAGAAAGTCAATAACCTCCTTGTATAATCCCTGTAAGGTATAAGATGATCCTGATGGGTGTACCATTTGCCGTTGGTTTGATTAACTACCAGAGCTGAATCTCCGAATACGGTCAATGTCTTGATCCTGAGGTCAATGGCTTCCTCAAGACCCATAATGCAAGCTTCGTATTCAGCTTCGTTGTTAGTGCAGTTAAAGGTGAGTTTTGCCGAGAAAGGCATGTGAACTCCCTTAGGCGTAATGAGTACTGCACCAACACCTCGACCATTCATGTTAACGGCCCCATCAAACATCATAGTCCATTCTTCCTCCGGGCCAGGCCCTTTAGTGTGAACAGGCTCTTCATGGTCTTTTGCTTTTATGAACATGATGTCTTCATCAGGGAAGTCAAACCTCATAGGCTGGTAATCATCAATAGGTTGTTCAGCAAGATATTCAGACAGTACACTTCCCTTGATGGCTTTCTGAGATGTGTACTGAATGTCATACTCTGTAAGAATCATTTGCCATCTTGCAACCCGTCCGGTAAGTGCTGGCTTCTCAAATATGTACTTGACTGGGTCCATCTTTGAGATCAACAAGGTAGTGTGGGTCAACATATACTGTCTCAGTCGGCGAGCAGCCCACGCTAAAGCACAACAAGTCTTCTCGAGCAGTGAATAACGTTGTTCACAGTCGGTAAACTTTTTGCTTAGGTAGTATATTGCATACTCTTTTCGACCAGACTCGTCATGCTGGCCCAACACACACCCCATCGACTCTTCTAATACTGTCAAGTACATTATCAGAGGTCTTCCTTCAACTGGAGGCATAAGGATTGGAGGCTCTTGTAAGTATTCCTTGATCTTGTCAAAAGCCTTCTGGCAGTCTTCATTCCACCTGACCGTTTGTTCTTTTCTCAACAGCTTGAACAAGGGCTCACAGGTTGCTGTAAGGTGAGATATGAACCTTGAAATGTAGTTCAATCTGCCTAAAAACCCTCGAACCTCTTTTTCTGTCTTTGGTGCAGGCATTTCTTGAATGGCTTTGACTTTATCAGGGTCAACTTCAATCCCTTTCTCGCTCACAATAAAACCCAGCAACTTACCAGATTGCACCCCGAATGTGCACTTGTTGGGGTTCAATTTCAGTTGGTATTTCCTTAGACGCTTGAACAGCTTTAGCAGATTTACCAGGTGGTCTTCTTCAGTAAGGGACTTGGCAATCATGTCATCCACATAACATTCGATTTCTTTATGGATCATATCGTGGAATAATGTTATCATAGCCCGTTGATATGTTGCACCAGCATTCTTCAGTCTGAATGGCATTACCTTGTAGCAGAACGTGCCCCAGGGTGTGATGAAGGTTGTCTTCTCCATGTCTTCAGGTGACATTTTAATCTGATTGTATCCTGAAAATCCGTCCATGAAGGAGAATACCGAGAACTGAGCCGTATTATCCACCAATACATCGATGTGAGGTAATGGGAAGTCATCCTTTGGGCTAGCTCTGTTCAGGTCCTGGTAGTCAACGCACATTCTCACTTTGCCGTCTTTCTTAGGCACAAGCACAATATTAGCAACCCACGGCGGATAGCTAGTTACAGCAAGGAACCCGGCGTCCCATTGCTTTTGTACCTCTTCTTTGATTTTCATTGCCATATCTGGGCGAGTACGGCGCAGCTTCTGTTTAACCGGCAGGCATTCTTCTCTTAAAGGCAGCTTGTGCATAACAATGTCGGTGTCCAACCCTGGCATATCTTGATAAGACCAAGAAAACACATCCACATATTCTTGCAGCAGGTCAATCAGTTGTCTCTTCACTGAGTCTTGTAAGCAGGCCCCGATTTTAACTTCTTTCACGTCTTCATCTGTACCAAGATTAATTGTCTCGACCTCCTCCTGATGAGGAGTGATAACCTTTTCCTCTTGTCTCAACAACCTGGCTAGATCTTCAGGAAGCTTGTATTCTTCTTCAACCCCTTCATCAGCTTGATTGATTGGATTGTCAAAGTCATACGAAGTCATAGCCGTGCTGTTGTCGGTGCTGTCTAGAAGGCATTCTCTGCAAGGGTTCAGTTTGTTCATTTTAGTGATTTGATTTTAATATTGTTTTAAAAAAAAGTGAGATAAAGTTGTCATTTTGAAAACATTGCCATTTATTTTTGTACAAAAAGAAAAATGGAAAAACAGTGAGCGGGAAAAGAAAAGGACCCATTTGCAAAAAGATGTCTGATATTTCATTGATTAATCTTGTTGCACAAAAATTACAGATGGCCCGATTACAAAATGAGTCTTGTCATCTTGGGCAAGATGCAAGACTTTGATGCATGCTATAAAAATACAGGAAATAATAATTACTCTGCATGAGTAACTCTTATAATTTCCTGGGAAGACCAGTTTGAGATACTGCTCCCCGGGATCTTTGGACGGATCCAACTCTCCAGGTTGCGGTCGCTTTCAACCTCGTCTTCCAAATTGTTGACAGCATCAGGGGTGAGCATCCCCCCACTAACAAAGTTGGGCTCCTTAGCAGCCTCTGCTTGATCTTGTTGGGTTGGTTTGTAACCCAACCCAAATCTATCCTCTTTCTTTTCCACAGGTAACAACTTGCCCCAGCCATGGGCAGTTCCTTCTTCAACAACCTTCCAGGCTTGTTGGTATGATGTCATTGAGGTTCTAGGTACAGCAGATGTTTCATTTATGTTCAAGGCCTCAAACCCTTGACTCATCGTTTCGTGGATCTCCCCATCCATCTCAATGTATTTGTAGGTAGCCAGGTGGCTAACAAAAATATCCTCCTCTCCACAGATAGTAACGACTTGGCCCTCCCACTCGAATTTTAACTTCTGGTGAAGGGTTGAGGTCACGGCGCCAGCGGCGTGAATCCATGGCCTACCCAATAGACAACTGTAGGCAGGCTGTATATCCATCACGTAGAAGGTCGTTTTAAAAGTTTGTGGGCCAACCGTTATAGGCAACTCAATCTCTCCCAGAAATGATCTCTTAGAGCCGTCAAAGGCTCTCACTACTAAGTTGCTGGGACGTAATGCCAATCCTTCATACTCTAGCTTCACAAGGGCTTTTTTAGGTAAGACATTGAGGGATGACCCTGTGTCTACCAGCACATGGGAAAGAACTACACCTTTACATTCCATGGTAATGTGCAAAGCCTTGTTATGATTGCGGCCTTCCGTAGTCAAATCAGTGTTGGTGAATCCTAGCCCATTACTAGCATTAACATTTCCAACCACAGCTTCCAACTGATTGACGGTGATCTCTTCTGGCACATAAGCTGCGTGCAAGACCTTTAGTAGTGCGTTCCGATGAGCCTCGGAGCACATAAGCAATGATAGAATAGAGATCTTGGAAGGCGTCTGGTGAAGCTGGTCCACTATCCTGTAATCACTTTTCTTGATGATTCTCATGAATTCATCAACTTCCTGATCAAAAGGTGTTTTTAAAGATTCTTTAGCAATCTGCTCCTCTTGCACCAAGCCCTTCCCTTTTGCCTTGGCAGCAGCTTCTGCTTCAGCAGTGGGTTTTTGAATTTGTGGAGTAAAGAGACGTCCGCTTCGAGTGAAGCCTCCGCCTCCTCCCACATTATCTATTTGTGGTGCAGGGTTTGATGACTCAAGAGTGATTTTCTGTCCTTCGCAGTATAGATCAGAGCCGTAATGCCAGGGGATGGCATTACTGCTTTCATAAGGTACTGGCCCAGGCACTGTGATATTGACTGGACTGATTGCAGCTGCAGAAGGGACCATGATAGTCTGTGGATCAAAGTATATTGTGACTGGTGCTCTGATAGGAGTGGCATTTTGTGAATTGTAGGCAGAATCATTTTCAGGATCATAATAAATTGTAACTGTTGAGACATTTGCTGTTGAAGTTGTAGGAGACATTGTTGGATGGATGGGTGTTGTTGTTGTAGGAGATTCTGAATGAAGTGGTGCTGAAGTTGTAGAAGGGATGTTTGCTGATATTTGGTCAGTTGAAGTGACAGATGAAGCATTTGTTGATGAAGCTGAGGAGTTGTTTGGAACAATGGTTGTTGCAGTTGTAGAAGACACGGGAATTGTTGCTGATGAGATTGCTGGATTGGTAGGAATTGATGTTGTGATTTGAAGCAGGCCACTCTGGATGAGACCATATATGCCATCTCTCAAGTTATCACATCCATTCACTGAAATGTTGCAATAAGCACACCCTAGCTCGCATCCAGGGAACATTTGACATTCAAGGAGTTGAGCTTTGATCTCTACCAAAGGTGTCCGAATCTGACCCACACTAGTTATTAAGTAAGACGGCTTATCTTCTTCAATAGCATTGATTCTGGGACCTCCGTGGTTAGGCATAGGGTTCTTGTTAACATTCGGTGGTGGTGCAAAGTTCAGAGCTTTAGAGTCTACCAGGTCTTGTACCTTCATGTGCAAGGCTCTGCACTTCTCTGTACTATGGCCAGGTGCATTTGAGTGAAAAGCACATTTGGCGATGGCGTCATAATTTCTAGGCAAACTGGCAGGATCTGGAGGTGCCAACGTCCTTAGCTCAACTAGGTTGAGTTTCAGGAGTTGTGGCAGTAATGTGGCATATGGCATAGGGATCGGATCAATTACCCTATTGGCCTGAGAATGTCTCTGTTGGAACGGTCTTTGCTGATTGTTGTTGTTGGTGTTGTTGTAGTTTCTCTGAGGAGGATACTGAGTCTGTTGTTGATAACTTTGTTGCTGCGGTTGATAAGCTGGTTGTGGATGAATTGGAGCGGGAATGGTGACTGCTGCCACAGACCTATGAACATATTGGGGTCTGCCCCTATTGGTATGGATAGCATTGGTCTCACCAGTTCTTCTTGGGCCCGCAAAAGGCTTCCTTGTGTTGCTGGATGAGCTGGCACCGTTGTCATAAATTTTGCCCATCTTTAATAGGCTCTCAATTCTTTCTCCAGCTATAACAACATCTGCAAAGCTGGTAGAAGAAAAGGCAGCTAGCCTGTCAATGTATGTCCCTTGGAGGGTGTTCATAAACATATCTGCCATCTCCCTCTCTGACATAGGTGGCTGGACAGCAGCAACAAGCTGTCTCCACCTCTGGGCGTACTCCCGGAAGCTTTCTCTAGATGATTGTGACATCCCCATCAGGAGGGTCCTGTTGGGTGCCATATCCAAATTATACTGGTATTGTCTAATGAAGGCCTCTGCCAAATCCTTCCAACACCGGATGGTTGCTCTAGTCAGATGTGAGTACCATTCCCTTGAAGCTCCCGTTAAGCTATCCTCAAAATAAAACATCCATAGCTTCTCGTCCATGGTGTATGCCTTCAACCTCCCCAGAAAGGACTGTAAGTGGGTCCGTGGGCAGGAGGTCCCATTGTACTTTTCAAAACAAGGAGGCTTAAACTTATGGGGAATCCTGAACCCGTCCACTAAGCCCATGTCCATAACATCAAAACCCAAAGAGTTTTGAGACTCCAAGGATCTTAATTTTTCAGCAATTTCGTCTAGCCTTCTGTCATAGGCCTCATCCCCAGCACCCATTACTGTGAACTGATCCTCCTGGGGATCTTCTTGCAGAACTCTGCCTGCAGTGGCATTCCCTTGTACATTAGCAGGGATGTTGATCTCTGGATGAAGGTGGGGTCCAAATACAGGTGGGTTGATATGAGGTTGAACCCTCTCGTTGTTGCTTGTCCCACCAGTCCCTAAATGGGGGTCTTCTTGATTCTGCCTCTCTACCATTGCCCTTAGTCTCTCTTGGCTCTGAGCCATATTGTTCATCATCTCCATAAATTGTGTCATCTGAGCCCTCATTTCCAATCTTTCATTGGCCATTTGGTTCCTGACCTCTGTAAGGTCCTGTTGTACCTGGTCCATCTGTATACCCGAAAGGTTGTTACGGGTTGGATATCTGTGTGGACGGTTGAGTGGGAACACCCGTCGTCGAGAAATAGTTCCTGAATATCACAACAGAGTTAGTAACAAAAACAAAACAAACCTACAAAACAAACAAGGGTTAGCATGCAATGTAGTATGCTTATTTGTCTCCAAGGTATCCGGCTTGGCACTTGGTTTTGACCTTTCCAGACCCTTGAGGAAGATGCTTGTGACTTTGCTTGAAAGAAACTCAGATGAAACAAACTAATACATATATTACAAAAAAAGCAAAATGATACATAGTTCGTTTCTTACAAATCATGCCCTCTAAGGGGTCAAAATACAACATAAGAAAATAAAAGTACATGAAATGAAAGCAGCAACAAGCAAAAGTCAGACACCAAGACCAAACTCATCCTTCTGTACTTCCTTGAGAAGTGCTTCAGTCACAGGATCAGCTGGACGCTCTGTGAGGTTCCTGATAAGGAGATTCCTGGTAGTAACAGCTGCAGTTAGCTTCTTGTGTTGACTCTGGTCCTTTGACCTCTTCACACCAGCTCTGATCTTCAACTCTGAGATCTCCCTCTGGGCTGCTGCCAGGGCTTCCTGTTGCTCTTTTGCACTAGCTTCCAGCTGCTCAATCTTGTCCTGAGTCCTCTTATCTTCCAGAGTACGAGCTTCGATGATTCTGACCCACCTAGCTTGACTCTCCTTCAGATACAAATCAGTCCTGGCCTTCTGGAACTGAGCTTCCTTGCAGGCATTCTTCAAGATCTGTTCTCCAGCCCTAGACTTCTTGATGTAATCCTCAGACTTCTCAATTCTGGCTAGATGCTCCACTTTCAACTTTTCCAACCTTTCAATATCCAACCTACCATCACTCCTCTCCCAGAGGGTCTTCTGTAGATCCTGAGTCAACTTCTCATTTCTTTCTTTCAATTTCTCAAACTCCTCCAAATTGACAGTGACAGGAGGTGGTGCTGAGGATGATCCAGGCACATCCTCCATGGTGAAGGGCATCCCAGAAAATTGAGCCCTGGCATGGGACCACTCATAGTACTGTGCTGAGGCCACATTGTTGCACTTCCCAAGAATGGTTACTCCTTTAGTCTGGACGTTGTCCCAGGCCCAGGCTGCTTGCCTGACAATAGCCAGATTAGGCTTGCTCTCACATTAAAGAGTCTCAGCCAAGTCTTGTGCCTTAGGAGTGTGGACCAATGCATAGCCCAGTTGTCTTTTGAATAGCAGAGGGTTGTAATTGATGAAACCCTTAACTCCTATCAGGGGTACATTGGGAAACTGCCCACAACTGGTAATGATGTCCCTGCCTTTGGTGCTTTGAGTGCACCACCTGATATCAGCTGAAGTCAAAGCAGTGAGTCTCCTAGCCCAATTATTTTGCTGATGAGGATTCAGAAATGCATCAGTCTTAGGCAAATGTCTGAGCAGCCAAGTATGGAACAAAGGAGTACAGCACCTCACCAATCTTCCTCTTTGCTTTTCATTCCTTTGGTGAACAGAGTAGTAAAAATCTCCCAGTAAGGTGGGCACTGGGTTCCTCAGGATGAAAAGATGGATTGCATTCTTACTAACAAACTTAGGCTCATATGCTAAGGGCCAATAAAGCACAGACTGCTTTCCACTCTCCCAAAGAAGCCTTCAGGGTAGCTTGCGAGATCAAGAAATCCAAATGTAGACCGGAGATTCCATCCTTGGTGGTCATATTCTGTCCAATCAGAACTGGTTCCAAATGCAATGCCTTTGCCACTTCTTCATTACTTGGAAAAGCCATCTCAGGGTTGAAGGGGACTCCACCCCTGATAGGTACACCAACCAATGATGAATACTCCTCTAATAAAGGTCCCAACTGAAAATCCTGAAAAGTGAAACACCTCAGAGGGGGATCATAGAACTGCAGGCAAGTATGAATCAGGCTCCTCTGTGAAGGGTCAAAATCCATAACCACATCAAGTATGCCTCCATAGTGTTCTCTGAAAACTGGTATATGGTCTGGAGTAATCAGGGTCTGAATCTTCCTGATGTCAGCTAGCTCAGGCTGAAAGAAATGATAGGAGATGTTACTCTTCTTAGGTGCCATGTTGCTGAAGAAAAGCTAAGACAGATGCTGATGATGGAGAAAAATACTGATGATGGGCCACTGACAAGCTGAGATTGGTGATGCAGGTGACTGAAGCAGGCAGCTGATAACTGAAGTGAATACTGATGAAGATAGGTCTATGCTGATGATGGGGTCAAAACCAAGCCAAAAATAAAGTATGGATACCCTGAAAAACAAATAAGCAAATGTTAAAATGATGCAATGATGATGTATGCAAATGATATGCAAGGGTTTGTGGCTGAGCTGGATCTGATCAAGTGCTCTGATATAAGCCCAAGTATGTTCAAGAAATCCAGATGGAGGTCTATAAGTCCAGTAACCAAGGTGGGGGACTTAAATAAAGAGCCACATGTCCAGGGTTAAAAATCACAAGAACTGTTCCAAGATGGAGTACTCTTAGTCAAAACAAAGTAACAGGGTATGTGGAGGTCAAGGGTACCTGCAAACCTGTAAACAGCCCAACCCCCTCACAGGTGGTGTTCTAAAATAAGGATCCTCAGACTTGGATCAGTTATGAGAAGTGTAAACACTTCTAACCCGGAGGTACAGTGTTTACAATAACCATAAAAGATCCTCCTCTAATTCACCTCAGTTTCTGAAGGTCAATACTAAAGGTCATTCAGACTTAGCAGGCTTCCCAGATAGCCCTAGCACTACAGGAAATCTGCAGCACAGAGTTCTCAAGAAGAAACCCATATCTGAACCATGTTTCATATTCCCGCACCAGACCGAAATGGAATGGGAAAGAACATGAATCACTCTAGCCTAGGTGTCACTCAGGTCCCAGGTATAGGACCTCAACTCTCAATAGAACACCCACCCACCAAAGCAACAAAACAGATCCAGCCAGCACAGTATGACAGTATGATATATGTAAAGCTTATAAAGAAAGCAGTAAAACAACTGTACATAAAGCAAAAATAAATACAAACACAAACACAAATAGCACATAACACCCCAGTAAACACAAATCAATCAAGCGCTAGGAGGAACCCACAGAAAGAACCAGAAGCCCTGGTTGCAGTATAAGGGTCCCCAGCAGAGTCGCCAAGCTGTCGCTCCCGATAAATGGGAATGGCCCCCAGATAAAGGTACAGACGCGAACGGTCGGCGAAAAGAACAATGAGAACACACAGCAGTGAACTCACTGGAGAAGAAAAGAGTCGCCAGCTAGGCATTTTTATCCCGGAGGAAAGGCAATGCTGCATAGACCTAGAAAGATATGGATAAGACGGTTGCGAACCAGAGAGACTGAGAAAGGGGGTTGGTTACAACCTGGGAAGGTATTAGCACCCAGATTGTCCGCCGTACTCGACGGGATCCACGCTTAAAAGATTTGTGTTTTAAAGGGGTAATGTCAGTGCAATCTGTGTATAAAATAGCTGGAAAAGGATGTACAGGTGTCAGTGTATAGTGTATAAGTGACGTGAAGTGTGTAAGAGAAGTGTCAGTGTAAGGACAGAGTGAAATGCTCAAGATCATGAGGCTAATAAAATAAAGCTGGAAAGAGGGGGAATATACAGAGACTTTTGTTCGATAACTGTTAAGTTATGCCTACGTATCCTCTCGTGCAATGAGGAAGTCAGAACACCGTAGTTCGACCCAAAGAGACTGAAAGAGTTGACTTGTGAACTGCTTGCTTGTCAATGCTCAAGTGTATGACCTGTCTGGCTCAGGTGCAAACTGTCTTGCACTAGATGGAAGAAGCTAGTTCTCGTTTGTGAGTGAATGAGATGAGAAAAGAATCCCGGAGGAGACGATTATTGTTTGTTTTTGAGTTTTCAGTCTTTTATTGCTTTTGAAAGTTTGTCATAAGTTAATGAGCTTAAGCCTAAACCAATGGGTTAGTAAACTCATCACATCTTCCCTCTGATTAGGGGTAATGAGAATACCTTAAGTGTGAAGTCAGCTTCTCACACTTAATCACCTTTGGTGTAGGATTAAGATCATTAACCTACTTGTGATTATTTAGATGTTTTTGGTGCTTTTGTTTAGTGTTAAGTAATGAGGTTAAGCCATAATCAAGGATTAAACAGACTCATTACACCATCCTAATAGAAGGATAATAGATGAGAATGTTTAAGCTGAGGAAAGCTCCTCAAATTAATCCATGATTAGGGATTAAACTCATGACAAAACAAAACCTTTATTAAGTGGATTTTAGTTAATGGTAAGATGATGAAGTGATTTTTAGGGTTTGTAAGACAACTTGAGGGGGACTTGTCCATTAACACTAGGGTTAGTCCTTCTTAACCAATTAAGGAAGAATTAGAACCCTAATGCAAGGCCCAAGTTACAAGTGTGATGTCTTGATGATTATTAAGTGAATTGATTAAAGGATTTAACCACATTAAGGGTTTAACACTTGGGATTAAAGTTATACACTCCATCCTAATAGAAGGATGCAGGCACAAGCTTAATCACAAAGCCTTAAAGCCTTTAGGGTTTAGTCCCTGATTATGAGGTGAGAAGAGAAGACTCAAAAGAGACACAAAGGTAAAACTAAGTGGGGGACTAATCAAAACCCTAATCATTGTCATGCTTGGTTGTTCCTAAGGTTTGTGAGGTTAACAAGAGAGATCTTCAATGGAACCACCAGGAAGCAGATGAAAGGATCAGGAGAAACAAAGTAACTTGCTTCACTTAAGAAGACAAGTCACTTGAGGAAAGAAAGGAAGATGAAAAAGAAAGAGCAAGCTCAATCTCAAACACATAACAAAATGCAGCATGGATGCAAGAGAGATGAAAAGAGAATGTGAGAAGTGAAGGCAAATTCACTTCTCAAAGTTGCTTACCACCTGAAAAGTTAGTGAAAGGAATGCAATGCAATGCAAAATGGAATGAAATGGCATGATGAGAAACAAAACCAGAAGCACATACATGATATTAATGATGCTATGAGATGCTACAAACATGAAACAACACATGGGGATGATCATACAAGCTCATGGATGCAAATGAAACAAGTTAAGAAACATGAACATATATGAAAAGTTATGAAATGCAAATGGCATACAACATGGCAAATGCAAGATGCAATGATCAAACATGCTTTCAATGTGTCTTAAGATGTCACATGAATCAAATGGATGCACAAAATGCTATGGCAAGTCATGGTATGAATACAAATGCAAGATGGATGCATATGAAAGCTCAAATTAGGGTTTATGATCAATGCATCAAACAAAAATCAAAATCAGAAGCAAACATCAAGATAAAAAATTGAAAATACACTCAAAGCAACCCTAAACCTATACAAACTCACTTCCCAAAGGAAAAGTTCCAACTCTTAACCTAATTCAAGTTATGAATTTCCTAAAATTTCTAAGGTTTTAGGGTTCCTTAACAAGAAAAATGTCAAACAAATGAAAAATGAAAGATCAAATCATGCCAATTTAATCTCACAAACTACATGATATGCTAAACACAATGCAAAAAGAATCAAAGTCCAACTCTTTAAGGTTAGGCAGAAGTGATTTTTGGAAGTTTGGATCAAAATAATGCCTAAAAATGATTTTAATTCCATGAAAAATTCTCAAAATGCATCAAGATCAAAAAAGAAATTTGGTTTGAGGGTTTGACAATGTTTCTAAATGTTTTTAAAGGTTTCATGAATTTTTTGGTGATTTTTAAATACCTAAAAGTATTTTTAATTAATTAATTCTCATTAATTAATTTAAAATAAACTTTTAAATGATTTAAAAATATTTTTGAATGCAAAATATAAAAATAAAAATATTTTTGGTTTCAGAAATTAAATAAAAGTTTGTATAAAAAATTTCAGAATTTTTAAAATGATTTTGCTATTTTTAATAAAATGGTAAAAACAATGTAATTAAATGGAAAATGAAAATGAAATAAAACTGAAAATAGAAAAGTATGCACATCCAATGATCCAGATTCAAACATACGCGCGCGGGAAGAGACTTGGCGCCACATCCAAGGGTGGAAATTCAAACTTGGCTAATTAAATGATTAAGCCCTAATCTTGCCCTAATGACTTTCAGGCGTCCGGAACACTGTTCTGGTCGTCTTCTCCGGCCATACCATTTTTCAAACTCTCTCCACACGCATCTAAAACGAAATCTAATTGTCCAGAACTCTTCCCCACCCAAAAACGAATTAAACCCCTCAATCAAACAACATTTATCATTCAGAAACAGGGAGAATCGAATCAAACATGTTTTAGGGCAAAAATTTCAAACACTGCATACATCCTCATTTTTCACTCATTTTCAAAAACAATCACATATTCATGATCAGGGAAGCATGTAGATTTGATTAAGAACTTAAAATCATGCTTCTGGAAAAAAAGTTCATGAAGCTACCTGAGTTTGAAGCTTTTCAGTTTGGAACTTTCTGGCCTCCTCTCTTGTGCAAAATCACCCCTAGGACCTCCCTTGTGCTTCTGAAAGGCTTGGAACAAATTTATTTGGGCTGGTTTGAGAGTTTACAGAAGTTCTGTTCAAATTCAGGTGAGGATCGTGTTTGTGATTCTGTGGCTTTCAGGCAAGGATGATGGGTGCTTTGTGTTCAGTGAAGCTTGGTGAGATGGTCTGTGAAGTTTGTTTGAGTGTTTGTGAGTTGTGTGATGTGTTTCGAAAGCTTTTGCTCAAGAGGATGAAAATGAGAATGTTGTGTTGTGGCTGGTTTCAGGCTTGCTTGTGCTTATGTTTGGCTTGCATTTGATTCACATAAACAATTCCCATTGGTCAGATGACATGACATGTGCTTTTTTGATTGGTATGGGTGCTTTTGCAAAATTGTCAACTTTGTGTAAGAGAAGCATGGGCCATTTGCTAGCCTAGTACAACAAGGGTGTGCTGCGCAGCATGATGAGGAAAAAGGGCTAGGGTGGTTCAGCAAACTAGCCAGCAAGTGGGTGAGGAGATATGATGACTTTTGCAACTTGGTTCACTTTGGTTCTTATGAAAGAAACTTGATCCATGGGCCATGAAACATGTGATTCCTTGGGTGCATTCTTAACTTTAGATGTTGTGTGATCATGTTGTGTGGATTAGAAGCCCATTTGATGACTTAATTGGCCTTGAGAAGTGAATTTGCAACTTTGCCTCTTTGGTGCATGACTTGAAATTTAGTGATTTTTGCCAACTTTGATGAGCCATATCTTTTGATCCAAAATGAATTAGCTCATGTTCTTGTACTTTTTGAAAAGGGAAAGATCTATTCTACAACTTTCATGACCAAAGTTTTTTCATTTGAAGCATTTTTGGATCAAAAAGTAAGGGTTGAAAAAGTTGCCTAAAGTGACATTTTCATTAAAAGTCAAACTTGCCCAAAAAGTCAACTTTGCAAAAGACTTGAAATTCTTGAATTTTGTGAACTTCCAACATCTTCTATGATCAAATAAAGATCACATACAATCAAAATGATGAAGAACACCCCTTGGTTGGGTCATTGGGGGCCTCAGATGCCCTGATTTTGCACTGACTTGCTTGAAAAGTCAACTCTTGATCAGATGACTTCCCCATGGAATTTCTTCATGAAAATTGATATGCATACTCCCTATACCATATAGAGACCAATAGAAACAAGAATGACCAAAAAATTTGGAGTCATGGCCTCTGAAACCAAAACCCTAATTTTAGGTCATCTGTGCAGTCAAGCCTGGCTCTGCTTCCATACCAATCTCAGTTCTTGTGATTCTTTGACATTCTTGACTTTGAGGGAGTATAATATGATACTTGAACACACATATACCTCTTTGAAGTGATTGATGGCCTTTGGAATGGCTCAAAAGGCTCCTGGATTGCTCAGATCACAAACCCTAGATGCAGATGACTTAGAACCAATGCAATGACTCAAAATTGTGGTATGAGATGATATGATTGTGTTTATGCATATGGAATGATCACAAGCCATGGTGTGAATGGGTGAGGGCAAATTTGGGGTGTTTACAGCCTTAGCTTGGGCTTCTGCAGTATCTCTGGGTGGTATTTCACTATTTCTCAGTGTCTCCGGCGCAAACAACATTCCACTCCTAGTAAAACCTCATACTCCAACATTCTCTACTTGAGCTGGAGATATACTAGGTGTGGACAAATCTTACTTTTGGCTGTTGCAATACACTTCACCTCTATAATGCCAAGGGATGGCCTTATCACTTTGATACATCACTGGCCCTGCAGTAGTGATAGTTATTGGTGCCACTTTGGCTTGAGGAGGAGCTTGTGATGGATCATAGAAAATGGTCACCGTAGAAACTTCTTTCTCTTTTGCAACTTTGTCAAACTACAGGACCCCTTCATCAATCATACTTTGTATCCCCCTTTTCAAGTGTTCACAACCATCATTAGCTTTAGCACTATCTGGACAATCATTCTTACAACCCGGAAAAACAAGCTTTGACAACACTCAACGGAGTTTGCAGGTCATTGATATCACGCACCAAATTCAGATTCTCTCCATCATCAATTGCCCCAACAGTACTTCCATGAGGAGGCATGGAGTTTTGTATCACGTTCGGAGTGAGAGTGATATTAATCGCTTTAGAATCTAACAGGGTCTTGAACGACGTGCTTCAGGGCTTTGCAGTTTTCTATGGTATGACCGGGGGCTCCGAAATGGAATTCGCACCGGGCATTTGTATCATAACCTTCGGGGAATTGCCCCGACCTCGGAGGTTGTAAAGTTCTGAGCTGGATCATTTGGAACTGGATGAGATTATTCAAGAGCTGTGAGTAAGACATAGGTGGAGTTTCAAGATGCCTTTCTCTGGTCTTCTGAGAATAATAGGGATGAGGAGCCCTTTGTTGCTGATAACCCTATTGGCGCTGCTGTTGCGGTTCTTGAACTTGTTGTTGATTAGGTTGAGCTGAGATAGTGACAGGAGCCACTTGCTGATAAACACCTCTATTACCTCCGTCTCTCTGTGCATAAACTGCCCCAGTCTCTCCTTCCCTCCTCTTCAAGAAAGGTTTCTTGACACCGGAAGCTGAAGCACCACCATTATGGATCTTTCCCTGCTTGATCCAACTCTCTATCCTCTCACCAGTCAAGATAATATCTGAAAAATCGCTTGAAGAACACCCAACCAACCTTTCCATGAAATGCCCAGGAAGGGTGTCCATGAAAAGGTCTACCATTTCTCTTTCTAGCAAAGGCGGTTGCACCCTGGCAGTCACTTCACGCCATCTCTGTGCGAAGTCTTTGAAGCTCTCTAAATTTTTCTGTGCCAAACTTTGGAGTTGAGTGCGACTAGGCGCCATATCAATGTTATACTGATATTATTTAAGAAAAGCTTCTCCCAACTCTTTCCAGCTTCGAACGAAACTTCTCTTCAACTTCATATACCATTCCAAGGAGCCTCCAGAAAGACTATCCTGGAAATAGTACATCCAGAGTTTCACGTCCCTAGTATGGGCAGCAAACTTCCGGTAAAAAGCCTGCATATGAGTTTTGGGGCAGGAATTACGGTTATACTTATCAAAAGTTGATGGCCTGAACTTGGGAGGAATGACCATTCCAGGAACTAAGCCCATGTCAGATACATCTATCCTAAGGGTGTCTCTACACTCAAGGGCCTTGACCTTTTCAGCAAGCAACAAAAAGTCCTGAAAATTTCCTTCTCCACCAAATCCCATATCATTATTAAGAGGATGGAAATGATCCTCTTGTCAGTCTACCATAGGAATAAAATTTGTTGTGCCAGGCTCTGGAACTGGAGGCCCACCCGTTCCATTGTTGTTGTTGGGAGGATTCACTTGAACCTCTGGAGTGAGTACAGGAGGGTCAGTCTGAGGAGGATTGAGCCCCTGTATAGCATTCCTCAAATCTTGTTGTCCTTGGGACATCCCTTGCATCATGACCATGAATTCCCCCATTCTGGTGCGGAATTCATTAAGCTCAGTTTGCATAGCATCCATGATGGTCCTCTGGTTGTTGCGTGTTGCGTAACGATGTGGGATATTTTGTCAGAGGTGCCGGCTCTTGGCAGCTCTCGCAATCTTTTCCTGTTGAATAAATAAGTTAAATAACCTGGAGGAACCTGCAAAAAGAAAATGCAAATGATATGTATGCAATGCAATTTTGTGTTCCTTTTATCCTCAAGGTTTTTCCCTTTCCCGTTCTGGTATTAGGAGAATGACATTTGGAAGAAGACCTGTATGATGTTCAGATAATGTGACGGTCATGGATAATTGGTGCTTATTACCCTGTGTCGGTGCAAAAGATATCAAATGAGAGATTCAAGGCAAGTCAATCACATAAATTGAAATCTGAAACAACAAAGTCCCTGAAGGGTGCCAATCAAAAGAAGAGCAAAATACATTAATAAAAGGAATCTCACAACAGGCCTGTGGGTAATCCAAGTACAAAAGCATGAAACTAAACCCTAGGGACTTCTAAATCCTGCAACCTCCAGCTAAGGCGCTTGACATTCTGGAACAACTAAGCTATATCTGGATGACTGGGCTCTTGGATGAGTCTTTGGATGAGGAGATCCCTTAAATCAAACGAAGCATTCAACTCTTCAATCTGCTGTAGGAATGCCTTCTCATTTTCTTTGCTCGGACCCGACTCGGTCTTTGACTTCTTTACATCAGCTCGAAGCTTCAGCTCTTCAACTTCTTTCTGGACACCTTCAGCTATTTATTGACTCTTTGCCATCTGATGAAGGTATTCTTTCTATTGCTCTTGGGATTTCTGAACCAATTCTCCTTGCTCGACCAGGGCATCCTGCAGGTTTTTTCTCTTCAACTTGAATTCAAACACTACTTCCATTTGCTTTTTCTGGTGATCGCTTCACTTCTCTTGCCAAAGTGTGATAGTTTCATTAGCTTCATCCAATTCTTTCTTATCTTTCCGGCGCTGACTCGCCTTGTGGATCTCAGCTAATCCTCTTTTCTTAAAGTATAGTTCTCTTTCATCAAAGTCCTTCTGCTTAAGCCGAACTATCTCTTCAGCTTGGAGAGCTCTCTCTTCTAATTGCTAGTTATGAATCATCAATTTATGACAAGAATTGTGAGCCTCCTGATTTTCAACTCTAAGCTGTTTGACCAAAGCCTCCAATTTTTGGTAATCCTCCAAAGGCACGGTGGTAGGTGGTGGAAATGGTGCAGAGAAATGGATTAGAGTTACTTGAGCTTTCTCCTTTACCTAAGCTTCAAATTCAGGGAACATTTGATTATTACTCCTGCCCAAGCATTCTATACCCTTTCTGTTAATCAATTTCCAAGCACCTGCAGCTTTTCGAACCAAGGGGAGATTGTCCTTCACGGAGAAGTAGAAAGTCTGAGTCATGTCCGAATCTTTGGGCACATTCTTAAGTGCGTATCCCAATTGTCTTCTCAGGAGTATGGGGTTGTAGTTGATGCCCCCGACTACTCCTAAGAGGGGATCATTAGGATACCCTCCACAGCTGGAGATGAGCTATTTCCCTTTTAGCCTTAAGGTGAACCATCTAATATCCTTGGTAGTCATCGTGCTTATCTTTTGCAACCAGATTACCTTGGGATCAGTGAATACTCCAGTAATAGGGATGTGCCTCATAAACCATATGTAGAATAACGGGGCACAACACCTAACTAGGATACCTCGCCTATTCTCGTTCTTATAGTGTACTGAATAATATATATCGCCCATGAGAGTGGGTACGAGATTTTTCAGTACGAACAAATGAATGGCATTCATATCCACGAACTTCTCAATGTCAGCAAACAAGATTATCCCATATATAGATAATGCCAGGATGGCGCAAACTGAATCCCACTATTTTTCCATGACAAGTTCTTCGGCCCTTCTGACCAGAAACTCTAAAAGAAAACCAAGTACTCCTGCCTGGGTGGAAGCCAGATTAGCAGATTTCTCTGATGAGCTCAAATAAAGAGCTTTAGCGATGTCAGAATGGGTCGGTCTTGTCATCTCTGAATTGAATGGAATTTTATCTTTGAGAGGCACTCCCAAAATCTCAACATACTCTTCGAGCAATGGACCTAGCTGGAAATCATGAAATGTGAAGCATCGGAGTCTAGGGTCATAATACTGTAGCAAGGTATGGATGACACTCCTTTATGAACTATCCAGGTTGAATACCAGGTCCAGAATATCACCATATCTCTCTTTGAAATATCCCAAATGACCCGGGGTAATAAGAGACACCATCTGGTTGAGCAAATCCACCTTGGTATCAAAAATATTGTAGAACACATTCTTCTTTCTGACATCTTCCATCTTTGAAGCAAGGATACGACCAGGAATCGGGAGTAGTATGAACCATGAGAATAAAAATAACACAAATGATTAATGATGTTATGATGCTTATGCAAGGCGAGGCATGTGATCAATGAAGTGTCTGTGATGTTCCAATTATATAATCAGGTGTCGGTGCAAGGTCACAATGTCAACATATCACAA
This sequence comes from Lathyrus aphaca, assembly GCA_963966055.1. NCBI lineage: Eukaryota > Viridiplantae > Streptophyta > Magnoliopsida > Fabales > Fabaceae > Lathyrus > Lathyrus aphaca. Next base: position 678,899,449 of record OZ014519.1, on the reverse strand, counting down.
TAATAATCCCTCTGATCCAGAATCCATATCTCAGAACCAAAGTACAGGAGAACCAGATCACAAAAATTGAACCATATTGGCAAAGCGGGTATGTTGAAGGTCTTAGGTTTCCTGCAAACCTATAAACCTCTCCCAATATCATGGGTGTGCTACTCGGGTCAACATCACAGACTCTCAAAACCGAATAGCAATAATATGTTCACCATTTCCGAGAAATGGCTCATGACCAATCAGTGAATCAGTTCGGCATTATGTACTACTCAGGGAGGTCTCAGCTGAGTCCAAGGAAACAAGCATCCCTCATAAGTCCTCAACTTCAAGCACTGAATCGAGAAACAATAGTACATTCATCCCGAAGGGTACAATACTATTGTCATACGAACAATTTGCTTTAACCAAATTCCTATGAGAGAACTAGGCCATCCTAAGCGAGTTCCCAGTGGAACCTCGGATGCGAGTGGGTTTGCCAACAAATGTGGTCTGCCACTGTCATCATTGGAGAGAGGTGTTTCCACTAAGGTCATCAATGATCGGTCACCATATGCATATAACTATCGAGGTCGTACCTTGAAGTGGGGTAATCCCCACACAAAATAGTTCCAAGACGGTCGCAATCTGGGTGTGGAGCACATCGCCACTCATCATGGTGAGATACCATGGAAGTACAATGTCTGTCCACGCTAATCCTATAGTGCACTCAAGCCCGGTATTTGGCTTATCTCACAGTAACTCCCATCCCACAGAAAAAATGAAAACCAGCACAGCTAGACAGTCCAGTATAATATGATGCATGGAAAAGAAATACGGAAAGCAGTAAATAAATGTTGTAAAGTAAAACTGTAAATGAAAACAGTAAAGCTAAACTAAAGCACACAACAACAAATAGATAAACACCTAAAGAAGCAAAACCAAACAGGCACTATGATTGATTCTAAAAGGGAAATCTGAGATTTTGGGTTCGATCCCCAGCAGAGTCGCCAACTGTCGCTCCCAGGATTTTCTTCCTAGTACAAATGCGAAAGTGGCGCGGAAAAGGTAGAGTCGCCAGCCATGCATTTTTATCCCGAAGGAATGGGAAAGGTAATGTTGCACAAACCTGAGGAAGAAGGAAAGGACGAGGTCCTGTGAACCAAAGATCTGGGTTCGGGAGTCGGTTACGACCTGGGAAGGTATTAGCACCCCAGACTGTCCGCCATATCCGACGGGATCCACGCTTGTTTGCTTGTTTCAAAGGATGAGAAAGAATAAAGCTGCTGAACATAAGTACTGCTAACTGGAACTGGAATAAGAGTGGGAAATGGAAAAAAGAGAAAGAAAAGAAAGAATGGGGAAAATGTAAGGAAAATAAAGAATGTGCTCGCACGGGCCCTACCCCGCTGCCTACGTACCTCATCGGGAAAATGAGGATCATAGTCGACGTAGTTCGCCTAACTAAGGCGGGAACTATTTGTTTGTGTTTTTTATAGCTGGAATTGCATATGTCTATGATCAGGTGTTGCAGGCTCGTCTGGTACGAGTGTGTTTACCGTCTTGCATGCGAGACAAGTCGTCGCAAGTTCGCGTTTAGAATGAATGAGGTGAGAAAAGAAGTTCCCGCATGAAAGTCGCCATTGCTTGTTTTGTCTTTTATGAGAAGTGTTTTGATTTTTTGTGTGAACATTCTCATACTAAGACCTATCCATCGTGGTAAATACTTACACATCGCCCCGAAATAGGACGCGTATAAGTACTCTGCAACAAAGTCTCATGGCGTATAAGAACATTCAACCTTTATTAAGTATTTCATTATTTTCTACATGAGGTGAGAGAAAGAATGACTCAAATTGAAAAAGGGAAAAAATTAAGGGAACTAAGACTCCACCCTAATTTAATTATTATATCCACAAAGTGATCCTAATGGTTTGTGAAGTTTTCTAATCCTAAGGAAGAAAAGAAAAGAAAATACTATTAGAACTCAACTTACTTCCTAAGGAAGTTAAGTTGGTTCTAAGAAATGGGGGAAGCCTATACAAGTGGAAATACAAATATCAAGGGAAAAAAACATAAAATGAAATGAAGAAGTATTAATTCAAAAATGCATATTAAAGCATAAAATAAGGCTAAACCTCATGTAAGCACACTTAATGGGAATTCTAAGTCTAAGTCCTAAAACTAAAGAATTTACTTAATATCAACATTCTAAAATCAGTATCTAGACTATATTAAGTCATCATAATATTCTAAGATCAAACCTAATTAGTCTAAGTCTTAATGAACCATAAAATCCTAAGCTAAACTAGGTGGATTTACAATGTAAAAATGGACTAAAACCAATGCACTAAAAAATAGTAAAATTCCTGGAAAAAATATGAAATTAAATTCCTAAGGTCCCTAACCTGAACCTAATATTGTGTTAAAAAATATCCTAAACATTCATAGCCTAACTATGTCAAAAGGTCACTTAAATCTACATAAGATTTGTTCACAAACTTGCACAAACTATGCTGCCAAAGCAGTGGATAAAATGGACCTAAAAATATGAAAAACTAATTCCAGGTTCTATTATGAGTCCTCTAATCATAGCAAAAAGAACAAAATGAAGTGTAGCTGAAAGAATTCCATAGAAAACTAATTAAATGGAAAATCGAAATAAAATTGGAAATTAGCTATAAATCAGAAAGTAAAAATGTGGAAAAGTTCTAAAATGTGTTATGAAGTCTCTGTGATTTTTGGGGAATTTTATCATGAGTTTTGGTATTTTTTGTGGATTAAAATTGAAACTATATCAAAACAGAAATTAAAGAAACAAAGCCAATGGTAAGGGGCGCAGGAAGTGAAAAGTTGAACTGAATTGGGCTGGACCCAAACATGCTGGGGTGCAAATAGTGATCTGAAAATCTATTCACAAATTATGGCACATGACTCGCACATGTTTATTAATGTGGTGGCTGATTTTGGTTCGTCAGATGAAGGCTGATCTAACGGCTGTGTTATGTTCCCACACTAATGCTAGGATTACTATTCCGGTCACCAGAGCTAAACTCCGATCATCTTCTCCGATCACTCTCCGGTTAGGGTTTGGACAAATGTCTACCAAACTGAAAAATAAGGCCATGGACAGATTCGTCTCCTCAAGTACATCAACAATCTAGGCTTAATTCTCTCATAAGGTTCATGAATAATGCAAATCTAAGCACACAAGAATCAATCTAAGAATTGAATCTAAGCACCTAAGGTGCCTATCAACTAGTCAGCACAAACATTACTCCTATTGAGCTCATATCAACACAAAACAACCAAAAAAATCAGAATTCGTGCCAATGGAATTGAAGATGAAACCTGGAATTCAGTGGTGTTTAGAGTTGTAGAAATCCATAGGTGAGGTTCCAAAGTCTTATATGCTTGATCTTGATCCTTTGTGAAGTGAAATAAACACTTTGTTGATGAAGAATCTTGAGCAATCGATGAATATGCAAAACATTTACAACAATGTAATCTTGATATTTCACTCCATTAGATCCATGGAGAAGCTACAAATCTTGATGTTGATGATGGCTTGATGATGAGTGTGATGTTGTAGACAAGAATCAAAGAGTATGGAGGCAAAATGCAGCAATGTGCATTGGTATAGAGTGGAAGATTCAATGAAATTTTGCCATGGAGATGAAGCTCTTGATGATGATGATGAAGAACAGATGGAGATTAGGACTGGACTGATGAAGATGAACAGATGAAGATTGGGACTGAATTGATGAAGATGAAGTGTAATGTAGCTTCCAAAATCAGAATGAAAACAGAGGAAAAATGGATGAAGTTTGTGATGAGATTTTGTAGAAATGAAGTGTTTTCCTAAAATTCAGTTGGAGAAAACCTTATATATTTCAGGTTAACTGTTAACTCTCAAGATTAACAGTTAGAACCATGATCAATTCTAACTTGAGGTGTAAGGTGCAATGAGGGTGGATTGGAAAATTCAGTTATGCAACTTTGAGGTGTGATCTCATGCTGTGAAGTTTAGGACTGTTATGGTGAGAATGCAACCCCTTTCAAGTCCTTGAAACAACTCCAAAATTGAGGCATACAAAGATTCGTTGAGTGGTGTTTGAATGGTTCCATCATAGATACAATCCATGAGCTGAACTGTCATCATTCAGAGGATTTTAGCAGCAAAACAGGCTTATGTATCGATACATAACACGTATGCATCGATACATGTCAGTTTTTAACTAATATGTATTGATGCATGCATGTATTCATCGATGCATACTGAAGCAATGACAATTTTCAGCAGAAAAAACCAACTGTGTATCGATACATAACACGGATGCGTCGATACATGTCAGTTTTTTAACTTATATGTATCGATACATAACACGGATGCGTCGAGGCATGTCAGTTTTTTAATTGATATGTAACGATACATAACATGGATGCGTCGATTCATACTAAAGGTTTTGGAAATCATGCATCAATACATCCTTCTTATGTATCAATACATAGTCCATTTCTACAGCAACATGTATCGATACAAAACTCGTATGTATCGATACATAGTCTCAAAAAAATTGTTTTTCCTTTGATTTCTCCATTCCTTCTTGATCAAACTTGGTCCATAAGTCCCTTGTGACCAAAATTTCATGACCTTGACCTCAAGAAGTCAAGAGTTGACTTTTTACTCAGCCTGGTTAACTTTTCCCCAATTTTCTAATTTTCAATCAATTGAACAATTGAGGGCCTTCCAAAATGATTCCATGGATGAAATTTGAACCCTAGGTACCTATCATCATGTAGAAAATAAAGGAAATAAGTTTGGGCCAAAATTACCTTGAGAAGCCCAATTAATTAGAATCCCTAATTTGGCCCCTTTTGCCAGGAGATGTTGCACTGCTTGAATCCTCTGATCAATTTACTTCTTTCTAGGATTTGTGGCCTCAAATGAAGACTTGTGGGATGTTGTGAACCCTTTGCCCAATGTTAAGAAGTCTTATGGGACTTTGGTTGCCTTTGTATAGCCTTCAATTACCTCAATCAAAGATCACATACCTATGCCTTAGCTATGATACACATGATGCAATGCTTTTGATTATTTCATGAATTTATTTATGCTAAATGCTATGCAAAATGTTGAGAAAATGAGAGGGAAAATTTTGAGGTATTACACTAAGCATGTTGCTTTGATAGCTCATACTTATCTCAGAGTGTCAGCTAAAGAGGATTGGTATTTTGACCGTGGTTGTTCTAAGCATATGTCTGGAATAAAAAATTTGGTGGTTGATATCAAACCTCACCCTACCAGTTATATGACTTTTGGTGATGGTGCTAAAGGAGAAATCAAAGGAGTTGGAAAACTTGAATGTTCAGATGTTCCAAATCTTGATGGTTTTCTAATTGTAAAAGGATTGACTGTTAATCTCATTAGCATCAGTCAGCTGTGTGATCAAAGATTCAGTGTCAACTTCAAAAATCAAAATGTATTGTCACAAATAAAGAAAAGTAGTGGTCATGAAGGGAGTCGGGTCTAGAGATAATTATTATCTCTGGGTTAACCAAGATTCCAGATGCTCATCTATGTGCTCACTATCCAAAGAAAATGAAGTAAAATTGGGGCATCAAAAGATTGGTCATCTTCATCTAAGAGGAATGAAAAGAGTCATAACCTTAGAAGCTGTAAAAGGAATTCCTAAGCTTCAGATTGATGAAGGAAAAGTATGTGGTAAATGTTAAGTAGGAAAGCAAACTAAGATGTCACACCCAAAGATTCGACATCTTACTACATCCAAAGTCTTGGAGCTATTACATATAGACTTGATGGGTCCCATGCAGGTTGAAAGTCTTAGTGGAAAGAGGTATGCTTATGTGGTGGTGGATGACTACTCAAGGTTCACTTGGATAAACTTTTTCAAAGAAAAATTTGATGTCTTTGATGTGATCAAGGATATTTGTCAAAGAATTCAGAGAGAAAAGGAAAGATGTGTCATCAGGATTAGAAGTGACCATGGGAAGGAATTTGAGAATAAAAAATTCTTTGAATTCTGTTCATCTGAAGGAATCAGCCATGCATTTTCTTCTCCCATTACTCCTCAACAAAATGGGGTTGTTGAAAGAAAGACCATAACTATTCAAGAATCAGCTAGGGCCATGATTCATGCCAAGAAAATTCCTTTGTACTTCTGGGTTGAAGTTATAAACATTGCGTGTTATGTTCATAATAGAGTCAGTCTAAGAAAGGGAACTCCTACTACTCTCTATGAGTTATGGAAGGGAAGAAAACCTAATGTAAAATACTTCCATGTATTTGGTAGTAAGTGTTATATTCTAGAAGATAGAGAAAAAAGAAGAAAAGTGGATCCCAAAAGTGATGAAGGCATATTTCTGGGTTATTCTACTAACGTAAGAGCTTATAGAGTTTTCAACTCTAGAACAAGAGTCATGATGGAATCCATAAATATGCTTATTGATGATATATACAAAGAAGTTGATGTCACATATGATGTTGGAACATCCTATGATACTCCAACTGAAGTTACAGATAAAGAAGTTGATCAAAATCCAGCTACCTCAGAATCTGAGTCTGAGCCAACAAACAAGGTACCTTCCATCAGAATCCAGAAGGACCATCCTAAAGATCTCATTATAGGTGATCCTAAAAGTGTAACAGTAACTAGATCAAGGGAAGTTATCTCTAACTCTTGTTTTGTATCCAAGATTGAACCTAAAAATATCAAAGAAGCATTGACTGATGAATTTTGGATTAATGCCATGCAAGATGAGCTGAAGCAGTTCAAAAGAAATGAAGAATGAGAGCTTGTACCAAGACCTGAAGGAACCAATGTTATTGGTACTAAATGGGTGTACAAGAATACATCTAATGAACAAGGAGTTGTGACCAGGAATAAATCCATACTTGTTGCTCAAGGATGTACTCAAATTGAGGGCATTGACTTTGATGAGACATTTGCTCCCGTGGCTAGACTTGAATCAATACGATTGTTATTGGGAGTTGAATGCATTCTGAAGTTCAAACTGTTGCAAATGGATGTAAAAAGTGCCTTTTTGAATGGATATTTGAATGAGGAAGTTTATGTGGAGCAACCTAAAGGTTTTGTTGATCCAAACCTTTCAGACCATGTCTACAGATCAAGAAAGACTTTGTATGGATTGAAACAAACTTTTAGGGCTTGGTATGAAAGATTAACAAAGTTTCTCCTCAATAATGGTTACAGAAAAGGTGGAATAGGCAAAACTCTATTTTTCAAAAACGAAAAAGAAAAAATAATGATTGCTCAGATTTATGTGGATGATATAGTGTTTGGTGGGATGTCAGATGAGATGGTTAAACATTTTGTCAAACAAATGCAATCTGAATTTGAAATGAGTCTTGTTGGAGAGCTAACCTTTTTTCTTGGCTTGCAAGTTAAACAGATGGAAGATTTCATTTTTCTCTCTCAAAGGAAATATGTTAGAAACATTGTCAAGAAGTTTGGAATTGAGAGTACCAGTCACAAAAGAACACCTGCTTCTTCTCGTCTTAAAATGACTAAAGATGAAAAATATGTTAGTGTTGATCAAAGCTTATATAGAAGCATGATAGGCAGTCTGTTGTATCTTACAGCTATCAAACCTGATATTGCTTTTGTTGTTGGAGTATGTGTCAGATATCAAGTAGAACCTAAAGTTTGTCACTTAAATCAAGTCAAAAGAATACTAAAATATGTGAATGGAACTTGTGACTATGGCATGTTGTATTCTCATGGGAATGATCATGTCTTATCTTGGTATTGTGGTGCTGATTGGGCTGATAGTGCAGATGATAGGAAAAGTACTTCTGGAGGGTGTTTCTTTGTAGGTAGCAACCTCATCTCCTGGTTTAGCAAGAAATATAATTGTGTTTCCTTATCTAATACAGAGGTTGAGTATATAACAACTGGTAGCAATTGTTCTCAGTTTGTTTGGATGAAATAAATGTTGTCTGAGTATAATGTCACTCAGGATATCATGACATTATATTGTGAGAATCTCAGTGCAATCAATATTTTCAAGAATCCTATTCAGCACAGTAGGACAAAACATATTGATATTAGACATCATTTCATAAGAGATCTTATGGAAGATAAAGTGATCAAGTTGGAGCATGTTGCCACTGAACTACAGTTGGCTAATATATTCACAAAGGCCTTGGATGCTAATCAGTTTGAAAACCTAATAGGCAAATTATGATTTTTCTTTATGAGGGCTTATAGCAATTATGGAGATGTTGGAAAAGGAGGAAGTTGATGGTGGTTCTGATTAATATGATGAGCGAGTTGGAGAGGAAGTACTTATACTGTTTGTTGGGTTTCTACTATACCCAGGATTTCTGCTCTTCATGAGCTTGTGGTGCTAACTGTTTTTGGCTCTATAATTATTTTTATGTTTGGCTCAAGTTCTGGCTAAAAGGGGGAGTAATTATAGCTAGCTAGATTATATGTGTTCTGATTGTATACTATTTATTTAGTATAGTCATATTGTTTGCTGCAGGCTTAACAGATTGAGGGGGAGATGAAATCTCTCTGCTGTTGGAAATTAGAAATTACTTCTGTTGCTGTGCTCTGATACAATTTTGTTTGAGGGGGAGTTTCTCATTTTCTGTGCTTTGTGCGTGCTGTTTGTGTGCTTATGATGTGCTGTTTAGAGCCGAATAATGCTTAAATTGTTTTAGCAAAGGGGGAGTTTGTAAATGTTTTAGATTAACTATATTTTATGGTAAAACATGCTTTCTGATTCTGAATGTCATATGTAATGTTATGACATGTGATTTAAGCACTATGCATGTGTGAAGATGTTTGTTTGTAGTTGTTTTATCAGAATGTCAAGACTAATGTCATGACATCTCTGACTGGGCCTAAAGACCTAGATGAATCCTTATTTTGTGTGCACAGTTTGCTGTTATTAATTGTGTGTTTTGTTGAGTACCAATTAGCGCGATTTATTAGATGTCAAGGATTCAACTTGGAGATATTTTAGCAGAACATTATATGTTGCTATTTTCGTTCCTTTATTTAAGGAAATATTGTATTTGCTTTGTGCAAGTTCAGCAGACTCATGCCCATTATTCAAGACTTTATTTAAAGGTTGTTTTACCCTGGGTTGATAATGAAGACATATAGAGAGAATAAGGATTGTCGTATTCAGCGTTTTCGTGTGTGTGTTAGTTTTCTTGTGAGTCAAACAATTATCATGTTGATGGTTATTTTGGACTAGGTTTATTGAGTTGTATTTGTTGTCCACTCAAAGCTTTTAAGCAAGAGTGTTTGCAATTGACTAAAGCTTTGAAGCAATGTCAAAGATTGTTTCTCGAAGTGGTCTTCATCTTTTCTGAATTGTTTGTCTGTTATCACTGTGGTGATTGAGGGGAGTAAAAAGAGTCTCATATTTAGGAGTTCCTAAACAGAACTAGCATTGGGTAGTAATTATGTGAAAAGATCGTAAACTGGAATGTTTGCTGAGGGTCTTTGAATTGATACTACTGATATTGGAGTTCCTTCCTAGCTTGGTAGTCTCTATAGTAGGTGTGTTTGCACCAAACTGGATTAACAATTACATGTGTTCTTTACTTCTGTTTTGTTTTGTTGCCAGAATTTCAAAAATATTTTCTATCAATTCCCTTATTTTATAAATATATCATTAATTTATAAATTATTTATGTATTTTATATATCACCGAAAAACATATACTTAAGCTGCATTTTGCAAACATATCCTAGTTGTTAATAAGACCTGATGCCGTAAAGAAAGAAGACTAGTTCGTCATTTTAATGATTAATATTTGAGTTGAAAACATGGAACTAGCTCATGAATAAACAATGCATGTTACTTACTATATATGATATGATGATATCATAAACTTAATTTGAATTATCTAGAAGAAATTGTATCAATATCATACAGGAGCTATCTCCTTCATAATATAATGGTTGATTACAACAAATTCATCACTGCTTTAAATTTGCTACATCAACTTATTATCATTTGGCTAAAATTCACTCTCTATCCCTTCAATCTCATCATCTCAGTTCCAACTGAACCTATTCAAATCAAGTTGTTTACAGCTTGTAGCACCTTCATTGTTATCTCCACGACTGTTTAGATCCAATCTTGAAGCTGAAAAGTAATTAGAAGGTTGTTGAGTCTTATTATTATTATCATCCACTGATTTCATTGTTTCTGTTCTTGCAGTGTTTCTGTGATGAAACTCACCAACATCTGAGTGATTTTGTTCAACTCCAATGTTCATAGACAAGTTTCCATGATTTCTTTCTAAAGGGGTGAGAAAAGTGCTGTTCTTTTTCACTTCATCAACACACCATTTTAGTACTTCAGTGTTTCTAAGGTTTTGCATAGAAGCTGCTACTTCTGTTAATTGTTGTTCTTTTCTTTCCATGAACATGTGATTATTATTGTTGTTGTTGTTGTTGTTGTTGTTGTTGTTGAAGTGTCTTAAACTAAACCCTCCATTTTGAATGATCTCTTGTTCCTTTTGTGATCGTTCGCTCGATGTTAAGCAACTACTGTCCATCGAACCGTCGTTTGGTTGGTTTGTGTTTTGTATTGTTTGAGGACAAAAGCCTTGTAACTCCTTCATTTCTGAAAATGTTGAATTTAGACACTGTGAGGATACTTTTGATACAAGCTCCGAAAGTTGAACTTTAGCAGCTTCAAGTCCTACTATTCCCAAGTTCTGTCTACCAAGTGTTTCTTGAGCTTTCTCAAGCACTGATTGAAGGTATTTTCCTTGTGCTTCTATCCTAAGCTGCAAGTGTCTTTGTACCTGTACCAGGTTTACAAATTGTTACATACAATTCAAGAAACAAAAATTGAAGAGCCATAAAATTAATGTGTTTGGATCTTCTGCAATGACTATAGAGCTATTAGATACTAAGATCTAACAGTTTTATGACCGCTGCAGAAGATCTGATATAATCCAAATTTAACATGTTTGGATTCTCTGCGGCGGTTAAAAAGAACTATTAGATCTTAGATATATAAGTTAAGTTGCAAAGACTTACCTCAAGTTGTTCATTGAGTCTTCTCTGAACCTCAATCTGCATTTGCAGCGCCTCATTTATGTGTAAATCTCTACCAAAAGGGCTACAAAAGTTAGCATAAAATCTTAAACAAGATATCATGAAGAGTGTAACTGAAAAAACTTCTGTTTTTCATACTTGTTGTTATTAGGCTGCGGTCCGAGAGTTAATTTATTGATGTGAGTTCCATTTGTTTGATCAGAAAGTCTCTCATCAGTTCCCGAAGCCGAATGTGTGTCTGATGAATATAAAAACATGTAAGTTGTCATAAAATAACTCTCTGATTAGTTAACTTTAGATTTGAAGAAATGAAAAAGATTGTTCTCTTACTTATTTTGTGTGGCACGTTATTATTGTGGCTTTGTCCATGCAGATTCTTGCTCAATCTATACTTCTGGTGACAATAACAACAACATGATGATCAGTAATTGCACCATACAAACTAAGGTAAAACACGATTCTTAGTTTGTAGATTTATCTATGAGAAACTGACACAGACGCAGACATCAGACATGTATTGACACTAACAACATATCATAAAATGGTTTTGATGTGATAATTATCATTGAAGTTAATTTTTACCTGAAGATGACTCTTTAGATGATATAAGGTAAGCCCCGGAATTCCCATGAGTTTCATCACTGTTTTCGGAGTAGCTTCTGCAATAGAAAGAAGGTAATTAAATTCCTCAGGATTTGTTGATCCACACCGTATATATGTATGTATGTATATATGTATGTATGTATACTTACTGTCGGCTCCACCTAACTGGTTGACAGCTTCTATAAACCTTGCATGAAGATCAGGTGTCCATTTTAATCTAGGCTTAGCATCAGTTGAGAGAACAAGTCCAGAATCACTGGATCCATTTCCCGTTTGAAGAAACATGTGCCTCTCAGATGGTATTGACATTCTGGAAGAAGAGTGAATATTTTTTGCTTGGTGATGATGATGATACATCCTGTATGGTAGATAGATAGAGCCTTGTTTTTGAGGTTGATAGTATCCAATATATGAGAACTTTTGAATGTTTGTTGAGCTTGCTTGGTTCTTCTTTTCAGCAGAAGTCATGCTGAGACTTATATTTATATACACAAGAAAGGTTGAGCCATGGAATCTTGAATAGAACCAATTGAAAATTTAAAGTTAATGCTTCTCTAAGGAGTGACCTTATGAATAGATACTATTCCTTCCTACTTTTGTTCACTTGTGGGGGCCATTTCTCAACTTACACTTTCCATTCTTAGATAGTGCTCTCATTTTATCTTCAACAATTTCTCTCTCAATTGTGAATTCATCCATTTGTTTGTTAACTCAGACGTCTTAAATTTTCGGAGATCCTGTATAAGATTAATCACATTCTAAGTGCGACAAATTAGAAAGAGGACCCTATTTTGCCATGATTTAATCGTGAAAATGACATTTTTTAGCCAAAAAGTTTAAAATGTCAAAATTTAAATCCGGTGCGGTAGCCCACCTTACACGTCATCAAAGACGGTCTTGCTCGTAGGTATTCATTCCTAAAGTGAAATCTCTTTCATCGACTTATATTTGCACCATAGTTGACTCAAATACAACAACGAATAAGACTGCGAGATTACTTCGTTTTTAGGACAACTTCCTACACAAAAATCTAGTCACCTTTGGTGTTGATCTATTAACTCTGATACCATAATTGGATAACAAGATAACAAGAGAAGCCTAAAATCATAACGAGCAATCACATTGGGCTAAGAGCAACCACCCAAGTGCTCGGAAAATCACATCTTTACCCGAAAGGCGAGCACGTCTCCGCTGAACCGCTCCCATTTTCAAATTTTTAGCATAGTCTTTATAAGGCTTGAATAAGGCCTAATTGTCAAATTCTAAGAGAAGTCTTTTTTTTTTTAATTTCAGGTGCATGAAATGTACATGAACTAAAATATTAATAATATAAAGAAGAAAAAAAAGTTATATGCAAATATCAATTTTCCAAACTGCATTAGGTTCCAGAATTGATCCTTGAAATTTTAACCCAATATGCATTCTTATTCTCTTGCCAGATAAAAGTGAGAATCATATGCTCAAAATTTTCAAGAGTATATATTATTTTTTCTTCTTTTTCATATTATATAACTTGGTTCTAAAGAATCTGATATCCTCTCTACTTGTAACACCCAAAACCCATCCTTTATTTTTGTTCTAGAGAGGAAGATTCTAAGAACTTATAAGCCTACATATTTTGTTATTAATCAATCTTGCATAATGTTATATAATCTATATAGTAAAGTCTTGAGAAAAAGACATAATATATAAATTGGATTCTATTGACTAAACCACCATAACATGCAAGATTGGATATTAACAAAAGAAAAAAATGCAAAGATGCTTCCTATATTGGAGTGTTTGAAGGTAAAAGAATAGAATAAGAACACATTCTTTTTTGTCTCCTTCAATAAGTTTGGTACTTATTCAGCTTGCACCATTTAAAATATAAGTAAGATGGACCCTAAACTTTTAATTCTTTCTTTGGCACAAAAACATAGTCCCTATCCTTTGGAATCCTAAGCAGCCAGGACTTAATAAAAAAAGGAAAGATAGAATTGTACTTGCTTTTATACTTTCATCATTTTGTTAAATACAGTACTAGTTCATGCATTTATAGGACCACTTATAATGAACCTTGCATTTGACTTCTTCCATAGTTAAGAATAAGTACATTATGTTATGTAACTATATACTTATAATTTTTTTTATTTTTTTTTGTTCTTATCCTTATAGACAAGTTCCACTAAATGGCATATACCATGCTAAACCACACTATGAAAACAATTTTTAAAAAAATATATTAGAATCTGATTCAGTTTTGTTTAAAACCATGCAATCTATAAGCATTGCATGTGTCAATTGCATGCAAATCTTGATTATGTTATTACACTGTACTATTATTGTTGATTGATTAAAATTCTTCTTCCAATAATCTATCATCAGACACAACATATAGAAGTTGAGGGCTATTAACAAAACCATATCTGAATAAAACATATTATATAGGTACAAAATATTTATAATAATAAAAAAAATACATGTAGCAAAGATTCCTTGAACAGTATCTTGATATCACTTCTTCTTGTTGTTCTTGTTCTTGATTCTGATATTAGAGAATATTTAATGCTGCCAAAGAGAATCATGAGAGACTTTAGGCAAAGTTAAAGGTAAGTTCCTAAGTAGTTTTCTTGCATGTGGATTGGAATAATATGGGCAAGAGGATTGATTAATTTAGTACCTTTTTTTCCCCCTCGAATTTTCTCCTTAAATGGACTTGCTACAACCACTTGTCAAGAGCATTAAATCATAAATATTCATACATATAACAAGGTAGTTATTAGTTATTAGAAGAGAATAAAGAAAACTAATTAACCTTTGTGGTAAAGTAATTAAAGTCCTAGTTTTAGCCTTGTCTGTTTAATTTTAAATATCCTTGTTGACCATACAATTAGAAGTTTATTTTTGGGTGTGTTAATGACAACTACTTAGTATTTTTATCTAATCAAACTTCACCATACATACCCTGGTCTTATTCTGTTTGGATTAATATAAAAAAAGTTTTGAAAACAAAAACTATAAATGGAAGAAATTTGTTTGTGCAAGTTTGATACATAAATATATAATGTTGATGCTTTTGAAGAACAAAATTTCCCATATTAGTAGTCATCTTTTACTTTATGCTAACAAACTGTCCTTCTACTTTCAAATCTTTAGCATCTTTAAAGAGTGTGTGTTTGTATAGAATAGAGGGTTACTTATTTCTTTCTAGGAGAGTATCCAATTTGGCTTTACCTTCCAATATAGTGGATGTCCCACCCTCTTATATGGGATATAAATTTTTATTCTTATTACTATCTACTTTTTCTGTTCTATAATTTCTTGTATGTATCTATTATATACTATCTAATTTAATTATATAATTTCAGTTTCAATTTTTATGGTGCATATTTTTAAATTTAATTTTGAATTAGAGTAACACTTTTTTCCTTATAAAAATCAATTATTTGGTTTGAAAAATGATTGTGAAGGGTGGTTGAAGATATTATAGTTGATGAATGTACTTTCTTTGATGATATTTAATGGAATGTGACTTCTTTATAGTTGGGGAATTGAGTTTGTACTCACTGGTAGTAGGATGACTCATTCATATTTGTGGCTTCTAGGGCGCAATCTTGAGTGTTACAAGATCGTATATTGAGAGACAGTAAAATATATGATATGGACATTGATTTCGATAGAGTTTTGGATACTCTTAGTTCTACGATTCCAAATTTTGACCTTAGCAGTTTTACTGGCTAGAACATCGTCCTTCTTAAAGTACGATATGTTTTTTGTGAGTGCTCTTTTTAGTAAAATTGTTCAGGACATGGATGTAAAGTTTGACATGACCACAAGACAAAAAGTAGTTTTTAGTTGTTTGCAAACAACACATGCTCAAGGTTTTCTCCTTATTATCCATATTGATGGTATATGCCAGTTCTCGATAGAGTAATGTACCATCCTTAAATATCGACTCATGATTCCCTTATTTTCTGTTGATGATGTTTTCCCTATTTGCCGCAAGGCATGATTGGATACATTTGGGAAACACACTTTCACTATAAGGAGCTTTCAAGATTCAAACATTGACATGACTTTGTTAGATATGTCTTATTTGATATATTTTGATGTATCAGGGTATCCATGAAGAAAAAGGTGCATGTGAATTTCTTGATTGATCCACAAGAGAGGAGATCGACACTTAGGCTATCATATGTTCTAGTGAACAGATGGGTAGGAGAGAAACACGCATGTGTAGATTTAGTTGCGGTATCTCCACTAGTGGAACTGAGGACTAGAGGTTTTACTGTGGGACAAGCAAAACTCTCCAAGTATGAGATAATGTGTTTTGAAAAACAACATCCTTTCATACTCTTTTCCTTTGACACTTTTGGTTTTCTAGCACCAAAAACAGTGGATCTTCTTACAGAGAGTTCAAATGCTCATGCATAACAATATTTTGTTTCTTAGGTGTTAGCCTGAGATTTTCGACTCAGTATGCTCGACTAGATTGGAGGTGAGATAAATATACATGCTAAGTACAAAAAAAAACTTAATCATGTTTTTGACACCAAAGTCACAAGGTTCGATAGAGAGGATTCTCGACAATGGCAGTTGGAAGACCTAAAAATATTTTTAGGCAGTAATAATAGTTTTTGCAACAGTTTAGGAATTAAAGACACATGGAAGCAAAGTAGAGGACAAAAGGTCATGTAATATTGTACGTGTCGAATGCTAGAGAAAATTAATTGTTATTGATAGTTACTTATGTTCTCTTTAGAATTCAATCATCCAACATAGATAAAAGTATTTGTGAAAAATGTATGAATTTGCGTCCTACCTTTATAATATAATCATGAAGAAATATTTTTCAAAAGATTTCTTAGTTGAAAGATTATTGTCAACTGGGGTCAGCAAATCGAGCCTTATACATTTGAATCATCATTCCAGATAAGAAGAAACACAAATTTTTAGAAAGGAATATTCAAAAGTGATGTTAAGCCAAAGCTATAAAATCCAGATAGGCCTAAAGACTAGGAAGTTCTCCCCAGGGTTGATTCATGCCTTGAGATCACGAGAAGCAATGCGTAAAGACTCATAAAGGTAGCCTATATTAGTTTACTACGAGAAAATCCTTTTTCTCATGAATTTGAGTTGTAAGAGGTATAAATTTCTTGATTATTTCGAGGGAGCTAGAACAAGAAATGAAATGGGATAATTATAGAGTAAGGAAAGTAATGTGATCATTTTATAGACTTATTTAGTTTTTCCATGATGATCTTTTATGTAGTTGTTGAAGGCGGGATGGTCGAAAGTGAAAATGGTTGTGATTTGGTGTTTAAGAGTGGGGTTGAAAGTTTCCCCAGTTGTTTGAAGACCAGTAATAGAAGAAATGTCGAAAAGAGTGAGAGTGACCATTCCACATGGTAAATGGAAAGTGTTAGCAAAAGACTCTAAAAAACAGATGGTTGCTATAAGCATGTAAAGGTTATACCAGGGTCAGGTTTTCAATAATTGAATTAAGTCAAAAATACCTTGATATTTCCAGGTTTGTTCTGTCTTATGTTCTACTATGTGCAACCAACTAAGATAAGCATCATTGTTGGTGGAAGGAGAAGAGTGGAATACACGGTTGGGATGTGTTGAAGCGGTAAAGAGGCAAGCAACAAAATGGCGTCGTTGTCGGGGATTTATGTTATTATTGAATCACATTGCGATAGTTTCTTTGTTTTTGAGTTATGTAGATATCATATATATTGTCTATTTTCACTTGTTTATATTAATACTTGTATATGTTTACCATATTTGTGAACTTTACATGTTTTGCATACTTGTGAATATAGTGTATATTTTTTTCTCTCTTCACGTTTGTCAAAAAGTATGGTTAGATGTGTAGTTTCGATTAGAGATCGAAGAGATGGGAGAAAATGAGGGAGTGAAAGCGTTTGTCTCATCAAAATAATGTGATGGTTTGTAAATAATAGACATTGAGCTTACGACGTAAAACAAGCATGTTGTATTGTTTTTATTTTCTTTATTGTTTTTATTGTATTAGTATAGATAGTATTGTGAATTGGTTAAACAAGTTGAAATTGGATCAGTTCTTAAAATTCTCATATCTTCACTTTTCAACTTGTTTAATTCAATTTCACCTGATCTTTTAGTATGTTTATAGTAGTTTGTTTTAATTTGTTATGTTTGTATTTGTCCAAGATCTTATTTTGAGTATCTTGAGGAAGTTTGAAGTGATTTTCTAAGTTGACCATTTCAACTTGCGGATGTATGGTAATGATATTGTTTTGAAGTTGGTACATGTCATGTACCCATTTATCGCTTTATAAAGCATAAGATGTTTAGGAAACTTTTCATTCGTACAAATTCCATGTCATTCAGTCTTTTACATTATTATTTTTATTGAATCACTTTAGTTCGTACAAAACTTTTATTGTTGGTCGTTACACCGCTTCAACAAAAGATTTGGAAGTATTTTCCCGGGAAATTATCGTGTCCATAGAGATTAGTGTTATTGAACTATCGTTCGACAATTTAAATGTTAATAAGTTTAAGTAAATGGTTTGAAATTGTAAATGCGAAAATTAAAAGTAAACGTATAAAAGAATTCATTCTCTAGAAAGGATAGAAATCTCAAGTTTGCATTTTGTCTACCCTATCAAATACTTAAACTCATTACCCAGTTGTACGCAACCTAAATCACTCGTCAACATTATCATGTATCTCTCATATAGATGTTAGTTCTAACACGGAGCGAGATATCAACCATATTACTCGTGTCGATAATCTCTTAGCACAACACGAACAACAAGGAGACATTAAAAGTCGATACCCACATGAATATAAAGCCTAAATCTATCTCTAGAATCTAGAACCTAATAGATGTTCATCCTAAATCCGGATTCAACCCGTACATATCTGCAACAACTCAAACCCAAATAAAGAAAGCAATCATCAACAATAATTTGTAAAATAACTTTTATACAACACCATGAGCAATATATATATATATACATATATATATATATATATATATATATATATATATATATATATATATATATATATATATATATATATATATATATATATATATATATATATAATCAAGGTAAAGTTACATACAAACACCAACAATAGAGATTACAAAGAGAAGAGAAGAAGAGGAACCACACATTTCTTAGTTTGTCAACACCAATCAACGAGAGATTTGACTCTGATCATCTGATTGCAAGTTTCGTTGTTGTTTTCTAAGCTAATCTGATGAAGAAATGATGTTTGATGGAGTGAGAGCAAGAAAATACCCAAACCATTACCTAAAAAAAATGTGTTTTTACCCTTTTTAATGTGTTTCTGCCCATGCAAATTCGTCCAGCAAAGTCTCGGTTTGCCCGACGAATGAAGGCGGCATTTTCTACTGCAAAAACAATTTTTTACACTTCTGGTTCACCTCAACTTCGTCCGGCGAGCTCGGGGCGAGACTGACAGTAAATTGAAATTTCTAGCACTATTTTGACCATAACTTTTGAACCGTAACTCCGTTTGAGGCCCGGTCGGAAGCGTTGGAAAACTTATTCAATGCTCTATCTAATAATTACTAAATATCAATGCTTGAATATCTACATAAATGAGATAAAAACAATTAAACTCAATGATATTTACATGATAATGCAATATATACACTATAACGTAAATTATACCGAATATATACTAAAGTTGAGGTTTATTGACAAAAAGCAAACAAATTAAGCCGATGAATGTTAATTATTCATACTAAAATTCACAACAATTTATCACTCATTAGGATATTCCTTGAACCCCAACTCAAAGCTTATATCTTCAAACGCACGAGGTTTTCTTGATGGTGAACACCAAAAGAACTCTTCCAGATTTGGATGGTTTTGTATATGATCTGGATAAAGTACCCAAAAAATAATGAATAATACATATAAAATAAAAAGGGATCAGTACTTGGGAAGCCCCTTTGGCAGTTTTCTCCTTCTTCATTAGAGGTTCTGGAACATAGCTATGGTTGTTGATAAGGATGGGTATTTGAAGATCACCATACAGTAGGAGAAATTTGGAATTGCTTTACCATGCCAAAAAAGGAATTTATTGTTCTTAGAATGTGAATAGAAGGAAATGTGATAAAAGTTAAAGAAAAAAAACTCTTAGAATTTAAAGAAAAGAAAGTTGTGAAGAAAGGGGAGGGAAGAAAGAATAAGGTATATACAATTGTGTGAGAATGAACTTTCCAGTTTCCTCCTGAGATCAAAACAAGTGGCTTATTTATTTATTTATTTTGAATTATTAATTAAACAATTTTATTTGTATTTCAATGTAGTTAAATATTGTGGCCCACGATGGCCTTGGAAGTTTAAACCATGATGGAGATCGCACACACGATCATGGACGTGACGATTAGGTGAAAGTGCTCATGATCACGGTGATGTATGCAGTCTGCTTTGAACAAGTTTCGAGAGTGTACTAAAAACATCACCTTTCTTCCATATTACAAAGATGATCAAAATGTCATTTTTTAGGGGCATTTGTTAGCCTGTGATTTTTTACTAAGTATGTTCGACAAGAATGGAGGTGAGATAAATATATAGGCTAAGTATGAATAGAAAAATCATGTTTTCGAAACCAAAGTCACAAGGTTTGACATAGAGGATTCTCGAAAAAGGCAATTGGAATACCTAAAGATGTTTTTCGACAGTTGTAGCAGTTTTTGCAACAACTTAAGAACTGAAGATATGTGGAAGGAAAGTAGAGGACAAAATTCGGTGTAATAGTGTACACGTTAAATGTTAGAGAATTACCATTGTCGACAGATACTTATGTACATATATATAAGTAAATTTGACCTTTGTAACAACGGTTCACATTTTTTATTGTTGTTTTCTATAGAATTCAAATATCCAAGTTAGAGAGATAAAAGGATATGTGAGAAATGTATGAATTTGAGTCCCACCTTTTAATCAAAGCATATTTACTTGATTGCATTTTATGATTTTCTTCATATACTTTATCTTTTCAAATAATAAATTATTTTACTTCTTTTGATTTTTATCTGACTATCCTACTTTTAAATTTGAAGTTATCAAACATGAACACACTTTCTCAAACATTTTGCACAATATGTCCTTAGGATATTTTTGACTTTAATTATGTAAGTGAATTAAAACTTGTGATTTAATTTGCTAAAAACATTAGTAAACACTAGGACAATGAATAATTTTTAAGAGGGTTGGTTTTACTATCTAAAAAAGGATAACAATGTAGTTTGTTGCTTGTTTACCTACTATTTTTGTATAATCTTTATTATATATTTAATTACTTTCAAAAAAATTATAGAAAGAATAGTATTAAGATAAAAAATTTAATTATAGAAAAAGGGTGTATATTTATTATAGTGTAAATTTAAGTTCTGAAATAGTTGATTGCTAATGATAAATTTGTCTAGAAAATGTAGACTAAAAAAAACTGAGTTAAAATATCGGATAAAACAACCAATAATGGGTCAATATTTTAAATAATAATTTTAAATTTATTTAAAATTTAATTTTTTTAAATAAGTATTATAGTATAGTGGTGATAATGAATGGGAGAGAAAAATGTTGAACTGCTTATGTGATTGATTGTTTGTAAAAGCTTACATGTTATGTTAGTTACTATCTAAGAATTTTTCTCAAATGATAACCATGATATCTATGTGTTCTTGCTAAATAATATTTAGATAAATCTCCCTGAAGCTAGTTGGGAGAGATTCCAATCGTCCTATATGATTATGAGGTTTTAGCAGTTGTCCTCTTCCTTATAAGGAAATTTCCTTTTATACTGCTTTTCTCATCAATAATCCTTAAAGGTATGCTTCTTCATATCTGATAAGTGCATATTAGTGTTATTATTTAGTTAATTTTTGGCACTTTTCAAGGGTTATTTTGATCTCTAATGCTTTTTCCCCTTTGCTTCTTATACTTATTCATAGTTTAATTTTAGCATTTTTAAAGCATCATTTATTTAACTTTAGTTTTTGTAATTTTAGGTTACACTGAGGAAATATGAAGCAAATTCCATCATGACCTTCTTTGAGAAGTTTTGGAAGATTTTAAAGAAATATTGCTCGCTCCAAGGTCGCTCAACTCGCTCCAAGCGAGTTTTCCAAAGATATTTTCGCTCAGCGAGCCCTTTGGTTGCTCAGCGAGCTGGTGCTTTTAATGAACATTCGCTCAGCGAGACCTGCGAATTTCAGCCTATTTATAAGCATTTGTTTCACTATTTCTTGGGATGTAACTTTGGAGACTTGACCTAAATATTCCTAAAACACTTTTTCACTTTATTCTAAGATGATTGGGTGCATTTAAAGTCAATACATTGTCATTAATGCTCCATCTTCTTCATCTTCATCTTTTGTTGGATGCTTCCATGGAAATGGAAAGCTAAACCCATAGTATGTCAAGGTTAGATGGTAGATAAGTTCTATTTTTTTATGTATAGGCCTTGATCTTCTTGTATAAACTCTTGATGATGAATATATGATGAAAGCTTTGATTTTTATGACAAACCCTTTTGTGTTGTTTCATGATTGAGAGATATGGCCAACATTTGACCTAGGTTTTCATCACCCAAATACCATAAGTTAGAGATAGTTATGGGTTTTGGAGTTCACTTTGTATTGAACTTAAATGTTACCATTTTGATAAATTGAGTGAGAAATCATTAATAGATCAAAATGGTAAAGCTCACATTTTGTGTTAGAAATAAACATTATGAGAGGATATTGTGAATGTGTTCATTGTTGAAATGAGTTTATCTTTTGATCAAAACTATATATGCAAAATAAATCTATCAAACCCTAACTTTGACATATGCTTTTAAGAATCTTTTACAAATCAATACTTTTACTTCTTAGCATTTATTTGAATGAAAAAGTCTATTTTAGATACAAACACTAAAACCCTTTTGTTACCATTAAGTCTAAACTTAAGCGATTGTAGAACGACATAAATATCATAAAACAATCTCTATGGATCGACAATCAAAACCCTTACTCATTTGTGCTTTCAACAAATTGGCGTCGTTGCCGGGGATTGTTATTTGATATTTAAAGCATAGCAATAGTTGTTAGTTTTGACTTGTTTTATTTGTTACTTTGTTACTATCACTCTTGTGTTTCACTTGTTAGTTTTGTAGATTCTAGTGTATGTGTGACAAGGCTACCGAGGAGCAATTTAAATTCGACCCCGAAATTGAAAGAACACTTCGGAGTCTCAATAGAAAAACACGAAGAAGGAAGAAACTATCCGAATAGAGGAATCAGAGAGAAGAAGAAGCTACTTCTTCACTTATTCACATTGAAGAAGTGAGGGTAGAAACTTTTGAAGGAAACATGGCGGACGGAGCCCATACTGAGATGTCCACTAATAGTCCTAGACGGACCGCTCAATTTGCTCGTGGTGGAAGAACCATGGAAATGAAGACCGGAATCCTCCAACTCCTTTTTGCTAACCCATTCACCGGAATGGACCATGAAGATCCATATACCCATCTCACCAAATTTTATGAGATTGCGGGATCTACGGGAATAGAGGAAGCAGAAGAGGAAGGTTTGTTCAAAAGAATGTTCCCACACTATTTAGTGGGGAAGGAAAAAGAGTGGTACCTAGACCAAGCTCCGAGGGTGATGACGGATTGGAATTTGTTGGAAGAGAAATTTCTTGAAAGATATTTTCCTCAATCCCAATTCATGGGAGCAAAGACGGCAATTGCGGTTTTTAATCAAGGAAGCAACGAGTCTTTAAACGAGGCTTGGGAGAGATACAAATCAATGTTGAGAAAATGCAAAGGCCATGGGTTTAATGATCTTACTCAAATCCACATTTTTCTCAATGGGCTTCAATCGCAACACAAGACACTTTTGGATGCTACCGCAGGTGGTTCTCTAATGTCAAAGACCACTGATGAAGTTGTAGTCATTATTGACCGAATGGCTCTCAATGATCTTCAAAGTCAACATGATCGTAGTCATTCTCTAAGGAAGTCGGGAGTTCTTGAATTAAATACAAATGATGCTCTCCTTGCCAAAAACAAGGTGCTTTCTCAACAAGTGGAGTTGCTAACTCAACAAAAGGCCAAGATTCCACAACAAATGAAAGAGATTCAAGGCTCTCATTCAAGGCATCAAGTGGAAAAGTGTGAATTGTGCCAAGGATATCATCCTACCGGTTATTGTCCTCCTTTTGAAGAAGTAAGTTATGTGAACAACAACAATCAAGGTTATCAAAGGCCACCTCAACAATACAACAATTCTTATCCAAGGAACAACCAAGGCTACCAATAACAACAATCAAGATTCAACAACAACTTTCAACACCAAAATCCATATCAAAACCCCAATCCTCAAGTCCAACAACCACAAGGTGGAAGTTCAAAGTTAGAAGACACCTTAACTCAATTCATGCAAGCTTCCATGGCTAATCAAAAAAGTAATGAGACTGCCATCAAAAACCTCAAAAACCAAGTTGGGCAACTTACCAAGCAACTAGCCGAAAATCAAGCGGGACCATCTTTTTCCGCAAACACTCATGTTAATCCGAATGAGCATTGCAAGACCGTTGTTCTTATAAGCGGGAAGGAGATGAGTCAACCAAAAGAGAAGAAAAATGGTGTTGTGGAGGAATGTAGTGATCAAGAGGAGGTTGTGACAAAGAAAAAAATTGTGGAAGTAGTTGAAAAGGAGATTGATGATTTGGAAGTAGTCGAAAATACACAAGTGGGTGATGATAAAAGAAAAGAGGGGAGTAAAAGAGTGAAGAAGGGAAAGGAAGTGTAGGATCAAGCACTTACCACTGCACTAAAAGCAATTGTTGTTAGTGAAGGCACAACTTTATTTCCTTATAGTATAGAGCCCACAAGGGGTTGCGCCTATTAAGCGCCATGGGTTGGGATGTTAAGCCCATCGAATCCCTAAGGGTGACGCTGAATTAATAAATCCAACAATCTCCCCCCAGTGTCTGTTGGGGGGATTCGAAACCATGACCTTGCTCTGATACCACTTGTAGGATCAAGCGCTTACCACTGCACTAAAAGCAATTGTTGTTAGTGAAGGCGCAACTTTATTTCCTTATAGTATAGAGCCCTCAAGGGCCTGCGCCTATTAAGCGTCATGGGATGGGATGTTAAGCCCATCGAATCCCTAAGGGTGACACTGAATTAATAAATCCAACAGGAAGTGATGACACAAATTCCTACCAACATGCATTATCCTCATGTGCCATCAAAGAGGGATAATGAGAGGCAATATGCTCGGTTTATGGACATCTTCAAACAACTTCAAATCAATTTTCCATTTTCCGAAGCACTTGAGCAAATGCCCAAATATGCCAAGTTTTTGAAGGATATTCTCTCAAAGAGACAGAAGTACATGGAACCGGAAACAGTTATTTTAGCGGCAAATTGTAGTGCGATTATCCAACGCACTCTTCCTAAGAAAGAAGTCGATCCGGGACGTGCAACTTTGCCAGTCACCATTGGTAATATGTTTGTCTGGAATGGTCTAATTGATTTGGGCTCAAGAATTAACCTCATTCCTCTCTCTATTATTAAAAGGCTTGGTAACATTGAAATCAAAGGAATAAGGATGACTTTACAACTAGCCGACAAATCTACTACTTACCCAATTGGGGTAGTTAGAGGCGTTTTGGTGAAAGTGGACAAATTTTTCTTTCCGGTTGACTTTATTGTTATTGATATGGAAGAGGATGATGATGCTTCTTTGATTCTTGGTCGACCATTCATGAAAACGGCCTGTATGATGATTGATGTGGATGATGGTCTAATGAAGGTGAGGGTGTTGAATGAAGAAGTTAATTTCAACTTGTTTGAAGCGATGAAGCACTCACAAGACAAACATGATAGCTTCCGAATTGATGCTTCCGATATGGCTATTTTGGAGGTCGCAACACATATTCATGTGGACACTTCATTGGAGCTATCCTTAAGTGAAGGAGTTAACACACTCACTAGTGAAGAGGAAAATGAGCTTGAAGAGTGTTTGAGGAATTTGAAGTTTTAAAGGAGTTACAACCGTGGGAGGTGGCCATTGAAGAATTGACTAGAGAGAAGAATGATGATAAAGTTGAAGTTGAGTTGAAGGTGATATCTTCGAACCTAAAATATGCTTTCTTGGATGGGAATGGAAGAAAACCGGTAATTATTAGCAATTAATTGTCTTCCGATGAAGAATCTCATTTGGTAAAGGTGCTAATGAACAATCAAGAAGCTTTGGGGTGGGTTCTTTCCTATTTAAAAGGAATAAGCCCATCTTATTGTATACACAAGATTATTATGGAAGATGACATCAAAATGGTGGCACAACCTCAATGCCGGTTAAACCCAACAATGAAGGAAATGGTTAGGAAGGAGGTAGTGAAACTACTTGATGCGGGGATGATTTACCCAATTTCGGATAGCCCTTAGGTAAGTCCCGTTCATGTAGTACCTAATAAAGGAGGCATAACCGTTGTTAGAAATGAAAAGAATGAGCTCATACCGACTAAAGTTGTGACGGGATGACGGATGTGTATAGACTATAGGCGTTTAAACACGTCTACTAGAAAAGATCATTTCCCACTACCGTTCATGGATCAAATGCTTGAGAGGTTATCCAAACAAGAGTTTTATTGCTTTTTGGATGGGTATTCGGGATACAACCAAATTGCGGTTGACCCGGTGGACCATGAGAAGACGACATTCACATGTCCGTTTGGAATATTGCGTATAGGAAAATGCCATTTGGGTTGTGTAATGCGCCAACAACTTTCCAACGGTGTGTCCAAGCTATCTTCTCCGATTTGATTGAAAAGACAATGGAGGTGTTTATGGATGATTTCTCGGTGTTTGGAGCATCATTTGATTTGTGCTTTAGGAATTTGGAAGAGGTTCTTGTAAGGTGTGTGAAGACAAACTTGGTCCTAAATTGGGAGAAATGCCATTTTATAGTGAAAGAAGGGATCGTGCTTGGACACAAGGTGTCTTCGAGAGGATTAGAGGTAGACAAAGCAAAGGTGGAAGTTATCTCAAAGTTTCCCCCTCCAACAAATGTGAAAGGAATACATAGCTTTTTGGGTCATGCGGGGTTCTATAGGAGATTTATCACAGATTTTGCTAAAGTGACCAAGCCCCTTAGCAACTTGTTGAACAAACACCAAATATTTCTATTTGATGAACCTTGTCTTTTATCATTCCAAACTTTAAAAGAGAACCTAGTTACAGCTCCAATAATCATAGCACCTAATTGGAATTGTGATTTTGAACTTATGTGTGATGCTAGTGATTATGCTATTGGAGCGGTACTAGGGCAAAGAAAAGAAAAAGTTTTCCATGCTATACACTACACAAGCAAAGTGCTTAATGAAGCACAAGTGAATTATGCCACACTTGAAAAAGAATTGCTCGCAATAGTGTATGCGCTTGAAAAATTACGTTCTTATTTGATCGGTTCTAAGGTTGTTGTTTACACCGACCATGCCGCAATAAAGTTTCTGCTCACCAAACCGGATTCTAAGCAAAGGCTTATCCATTGGATCCTCCTTCTTCAAGAGTTTGACTTAGAAATAAAGGATAAGAAGTGATCGGAAAATTTGGTGGCGGACCATTTGTCGCGGCTAGTCAATGTGGACATCACCAAGAAAGAAAATGAAATCCGAGAAGAATTTTTGGATGAAAAATTGTATATTGTGCAAGTTAGGCCTTGGTTTTCCGATTTTGCAAATCATAAGGCAACAGGTTGGATACCCGAAGACCTAACTTGGAACCAAAAGAGGAAATTCTTGGCAGATGCCCAATACTATGTATGGGATGAACCGTATTTGTCCAAGGTTTGTAGGGATAATTGTTGAGGAGGTGTGTGACTAGCCATGAAGCTAAGAGTATACTTTAGCATTGTCACAATTCTCCATATGGATGGCACTTTAACGGACAAAGAACGGCCACAAAAATCCTCCAATCAGGATTTTATTGGCCGACAATTTTCAAAGATGTCAACCTCCATGCGAGGAATTGTGATGAGTGCCAAAGGTCTGGTGGAATAGGCAAACGAGACGAAATGCCCCTCCAAAATATGCAAGAGGTTGAGGTTTTTGATTGTTGGGGCATTGATTTCGTCGACCCATTTCCACCATCCTTTACCAATGAATACATTTTGGTTTGTGTGGACTATGTTTCAAAGTGGGTGGAAGTGATTACTTCACCGAAGGCCGATGGCAAAACGGTGATCAAGTTCTTAAAGAAAAATATTTTTTCCCGTTTTGGAACTCCTCGTGTTTTGATTAGCGATGGAGGGTCGCACTTTTGTAATGCACCGTTAGAAAACGCTTTGAAACATTACGGTGTATCGCACAAAGTAGAAACTCCCTACCACCCACAATCTAACGGTCGAGCCGAAGTGTCGAATCAAGAAGTGAAAAGGATTCTAGAAAAAACTATTTCGGGATCACATAAGGATTGGTCTCAAAATTTGGATGAAGCTTTGTGGGCGTATCGCATCGCATACAAAGCTCCGATAGGCTTAACTCCATTCCAAATGGATTATAGAAAAACATGCCATTTACCGGTTGAAATGCAGCACAAAGCTCTTTGGGCTTTGAAGTTTCTTAATTTGGATCCTACCGATGCCGGGACGAAAAGAAAAGTTGAATTGAGTGCATTGGAAGAAATGAGGGAAGCGACTTACCATTCAAGTTGGCTCTATAAAGAAAAGACAAAGAAATATCATGATAAGAAGATCAAGTTTAAAGAGTTTGAAGAGGGTCAACTTGTATTGCTTTTCAATTCCCGGTTGAAGCTTTTTCCCGGGAAATTGAAAAGTAAGTGGTCGGGACCGTTTCGTGTGAAAGAGGTAAAAGAATATGGTGCTATAGTGATCGAGGATTTGGAAAAGAAGGATAGTTAGACCGTTAACGGCCAACGCCTTAAAATATACCATGGAGGTAACTTCGATCGAGAGAGTAAATCAGTCACCCTCGATGATCGTTGATCGTCGTGGACCGTCGAGCTTATCCGACGTTAAACAAGCGCTCGTGGGGAGGCACCCTAATTTTGTAAGTTTTTACTGCTTTTTATGTTAAAAATGTGTTGTAGGCGTGTTTTATAAGTTGTCAATGGTGTTGCATTGTTGTTGGAAGTGTTGCTGAGTTTCATGCACTCGCTGAGCGACTCTGTGCAGAATGAAGCTCGTTGAGCGAAGGGTGCGAATATTTTTAAAAAAAAGGGAATGAACTGGGCCCATTAAGGGGACCCGGTCCAATCAAGAATAAGAAAGAGTGGGAATGATTAGGGTTGCCTCTTTGCTCCCTTTTTCACAAAACTTCATAGAATTTTCAAAAAGTTTATTCTTTGTTCTTCTTCCCTAACTCTTGCTAATTCTCCATTTTTGTGCTTCAAAGTTCAATTTTTGAAACCTCCAACACCAAGGTAACAATGATCTTCACTTTTGTCTTTTAATTTTTGAAGTTTTGAGCTGGGTAAACTTCAATTCCTCTAAGAAATCTTTTGCCCTAAGAATTTCTTGTTCCAATATCATAAGTGTGGATAAGCTCTTAGAAATCTTTGTTGATTAAATTAAAATTGGGGGTTTTGGTTCAAGAAATTTTGATTTTAGGGCAATGATTTTGAATTTTGAGTAATTGTTGTGAAATTTGTTGTTTTGGTTAGGTTTTATAGAGTATTAAACTTTTGTTGTGTTAAAGTTTGTGAGTATTGAGATTTTGTTAAAGGAATTGACCCTGCTAATGAGGGAGGAGTTCTGCATTTTCGCAGAGCTCGCTCAGTGAGCCATTGCTCGCAGAGCGAGGTTTCCATAAAGTTTTTCGCTCAGTGAGCTCCCAGCTCGCTGAGCGACCTCACATTTCCAGAATTTTCCCAAAGTTTAGGGCTCTGTACCTTATGATTTATCATTAATTTAGGTAATTTTTGTTTTTGTTTTTATCGACTGATTTGATTGGAATACTTGTGTTTCGATTTTTTGGTTTGTTTGTTGTTTTGTTTCAGATGTCGAACCGTTCAAAGTGTGGACGTACCGGAAGCTCAGCTACTAGGCCACCTCCTGCTCAGACCTTTGAACGCAACCGATTTCTGACACCCGCTTATCATGAGCGCTATCTGGTTCTTGAGCGAAGAAACATTTGGCCTGATAGAATTATGGAGTTGAACCCGGAAGGGGAGTATAGATTTGTTCAATGCACGATGGATGAGGGAGATTATGTTAGACTTTGTGATCCACATCCGGAGTACCACCTTGAGATTGTTAGGGAGTTTTTCGCAAACGCCCTTCCTACCGGTCTTGAGGGCACTGCGTTTGAGTACAAGACCTGGGTCCGAGGGAAACACATTGATTTTTCCGAGGCTAGTCTCCATGAGTATTTGGGCGGAAATTTTTTGCTTCCTGAGGGAGTTCTTTGTGATTTTGTTAAGATGAAGAATAGGAAAACCTTGGATGTCGAGCTCATTAGAGAGCATATTTGTACCAGGGATTACACCTATGAGGTGAGTGCTCATGGAGTTCCTTTGCGCTTTAAGCGAAGCTCTCTGAACAACAAGGCTAGGGTGATTATGACTATTGTGCTGCACAACCTTATTCCTCGAAGCCATGTGTCAGATGTTACACTTGATGTTGCTGCATTGATTTTCTGCATTCTGAGGAGCAAGGTTGTGAATCTTGCCTCTATTATTGCTAGGGCTTATGAGAGTGACTACCAGTGGGACTGCTCATGGTTCACGTGCTTCATGCGCTATCTCTCATCCCGGTTTAGTCATGGCTTTGTGCAAGAAAGCAGGTGTGGTTCTCCCGTCCCATGGAAATGTGAGGTTGAAGAAAATTGACAATGAGTATTGCCACACTTTCTGTGAGCCACCACTTCACCCACCTCCGGTTTCTTCAGCTCCTCCGCGTAGCTTGGGTTATGATGTTGCCGCCAACATGGCAATGCACGTTTCTCACCATTGTTCCTTGGACTTCATATATGAGAGTGTGCTTCAGCTTCAGCTGATGATTAGGGAGCCTTGGGCGGGGCATTCTTTGAGGAGCATGGATGACTACAAAGCTTATTCTGCATGGCCTGGGGACATGCCATCGTCCTCGGGGGGTGCAGGCTTTGCAGGTGCAGATGCAAATATGGGTGCAGGTGTTGATGCCGATGATGCTGATGATGACGATGATGACATTTCGAGTTCTTTCGAGTGACATCTTCTGGACGGTTTAGGCTAGTTTTATGTTGTTTTAGTGTTTTTCCTTCGTTTATGTTATTTCCCTTTTTGTTGAGATATTGTGAATTCTAACCATCCGGGCGAATGTGTTTTGTTTTAGTGTTGTTTTGAATTGTTTCCCATCCAGGTGGATGGTGCACTTTATCATTTTGGATTAATGAACATCCGGGCGGATGTATTTTGGTTTTAAAATTTTTGCTTTAGTTAACATCCGGGCGGATGCATTATTTTTATTACTTGGTGTACAAATTTTTGTATTTGTCTTATCTTTAAGGTGGAATTTTGATGAAAGCGAGTGCATTTTTGTGATCTAAGCGTGTAGCTTCACCTTCTTGGATGGTGATGATAAAATTCCATAAGTTGCGCGAGAAAGGTACTCCGTTCGTACCTTTTAGAAAATAACATGTTTATGAACTAGTTGCTTTTCACAAATTTATAGTTTACTTTACTTGACATAAATGTTCATTTGAGAATCAATTAGGACAAAACCACATAATGAGCGACTTCCATTGTTCACAAATTTTAGTGTGATTGTAATTTTTTGCAAACTCGTTCGATTCATGCTCGTATCGTTATTCTTTGGTTAATTTTGGAAACTTAAAAATGATTTAGGCATTGCTTGAAATTGAGAAAAACCATCCATTCATTTAGGCTTTAGTCACCAGTGAGTAGTGCGAGAATTTGTTAGCCGAATTTAAGCCTTCACACAACTAGAATGAATCATTATTGTCGGTAAAATTGCCGAATTATCATCATTTGGTAATCATTGTCGTGAAATTGAAAAGAGAAAACAAAATTCATTGTGATTCATTCTAG
This sequence comes from Lathyrus aphaca, assembly GCA_963966055.1. Taxonomy (NCBI): domain Eukaryota; kingdom Viridiplantae; phylum Streptophyta; class Magnoliopsida; order Fabales; family Fabaceae; genus Lathyrus; species Lathyrus aphaca. Next base: position 678,867,747 of record OZ014519.1, on the reverse strand, counting down.
TTTGTATATTTTTGTTTACACTTTCACACCCTTGCTTTAACACTTTTTGAGAAGAACATTGTCCAATTCTATAGTGTCTTTTAAAGTTGGGGAGAGTAAAAGGATGGATGATTTTGGTGCCTCTTGTGAAAAGATAAAAATATTGAGGAATGAATGAATTGAGAATTTAATTGCACTCATTTGTAGAGTTGCGTAAAAAAAGTATTCATTCGATTAAGAGGAAAACTCTTGAATAGGGGAACCACAAAAATTTTGAGGAAAAAGAAAAAGAGAAAAAGAAAATGAATGTGGATAGGAGAAGTTTGGGGGAACCAAAATTTTTTTGGTTGATATGATTTTGGCATGTTCTTCATTTTTCAAAAACCTTTGAACCCATTTTTGAATCATTGGCCTTAAAAAACATTTCTCTTTCTTTGTAACCCTTGCCTCATTATAACATTGAAAAGCCCTTTTGATCTCGGTTTCCTCTATGTTGCCTTGTGAATTTTTAGATACTTGCATGAATTGTTCCGGGTGTTAGCAATATTACAAATGAGAGTGATTTGTCCCTTTTTGATATTGATGCTTGACTTAGTTAAGTATTTAGGTGATTCTCTTATGAACATTCCATTGCATTTGTTGGTAGCCTGTCATTTGTGTTTAGAAATTAGTTCATGATTATGTTGTAGTTCTTTGAGAAGTCGGTTGCTACTCGTAAGCAATACCTTCGGTTTGAACCATTTTGTTTGGTGTGTTTCACTTGTTTAGTTTTTGCTCGCTTATATAAAAAGAATTCACCTTTGTTTGAGGACAAACAAAGAAACAAGTTGGGGAGAGTTGATAAGTGCATATTAGTGTTATTATTTAGTTGATTTTTGGCACTTTTCAAGGGTTATTTTGATCTCTAATGCTTTTTCCCCTTTGCTTCTTATACTTATTCATAGTTTAATTTTAGCATTTTCAAAGCAAAATTTATTTAACTTTAGTTTTTGTAATTTTAGGTTACACTGAAGAAATATGAAGCAAACTCTATCATGACCTTCTTTGAGAAGTTTTGGAAGATTTTGAAGGAATCTTGCTCGCTCCAAGGTCGCTCAGCGAGCTCCAAGCGAGTTTTCCAGAGATATTTTCGCTCAGCAAGCCCTTTGGTTGCTCAGCACGCTGGTGCTTTTAATGAACATTCGCTCAGCGAGACCTTTGAATTCCAGCCTCTTTATAAGCATTTGTTTCACTATTTCTTGGGATGTAACTTTGGAGACTTGACCTAAATATTCAAAAAACACTTTTTCACTTTGTTCTAAGAAGATTGGGTGCATTTAAAGTTAAGACATTGTCATTAATGCTCCATCTTCTTCATCTTCATCTTTTGTTGGAAGCTTTCATGGAAATGGAAAGCTAAACCCATAATATGTCAAGGTTAGAAGGTAGATAGGTTCTATTTTTGTATGTATAGGCCATGATCCTCTTGTATAAACTCTTGAGGATGAATATATGATGAAAGCTTTGATTTTTATAACAAACCCTTTTGTATTGTTTCATGATTGAGAGATATGGCCAACATTTGACCTAGGTTTTCATCACCCAAATACCATAAGCTAGAGATAGTTATGGGTTTTGGAGTTCACTTTGTATTGAACTTAAATGTTACCATTTTGATAGATTGAGTGAGAAATCATTAATGGATCAAAATGGTAAAGCTCACATTTTGTGTTAGAAATAAACATTATGAGAGGATATTGTGAATGTGTTCATTGTTGAAATGAGTTTATCTTTTGATCAAAACTATATATGCAAAATAAATCTATCAAACCCTAACTTTGACATATGCTTTTACAAATCTTTTACAAATCTATACTTTTACTTATTAGCATTTATTTGAATGAAAAAGTCTATTTTAGATACAAACACTAAAACCTTTTTGTTACCATTAAGTCTAAACTTAAGCGATTGTAGAACGACATAAATATCATAAAACAATTTCTGTGGATCGACAATCAAAACCCTTAATCATTTGTGCTTTCAACAATGTCCCTCATTAATTTGACTTTGGATAACATCTTCCATCCTTTGTAATTATCAGATAAAACATTTTCCATCAATTTCTATAACTCCCATGCAATCATAGGGGCATTTCATAATCGTCCCTTGTGTCTGTCCATATGGTTTCCTAGCATTGAGGTCGGGTCCGACTTGTTCTTCTTTCAGTGTTATCATGATACCATATCTGATGTGCTTTCTTTGTATCTAGGTGATCCCTAACCGGATTCCGACTTATGTAAGGTTATGCTTACCCAGCCTACTTTCCTCTTCATACTCAGTTTTCCAAAAGCTTGGCCTCAGGGAATTGTGGGATGTAAATAAGCCCCCGGTCACGAGGTCCTATTGGATTGAAGTGTTCAGACAAGATAATCTTGGATTTCCTTCTTCTTTAAGTCGGCCTCTTATTCAGAGAGTTATTAGATGTCATTCATTTCAATGATGACAAATATTTCTCTCTCCTCGTCATTATAACTTTTATGGGAACTCCCACTTGTCGTCATTACTCTTCTTTGGTATGAATTCTTGGCCGTTGCAAACTTATTTTAAATAAAAGGGACTTGTTCTTTCACTTTTCTTATTTACCAAAGCTAGTAATCTTCCTTCAAAGCGTTGCAGACAAGTTTCTACTTTATCCATCACTCAATTTTTCTACAATCTCAAGCCCCGAGTATCGTTTTCTTTCCCCTTTTCACTCTTTTTTACTATTTTATTATGTCTTTAATACAAGGTTATAATCATTCGAAAGAATGCTTGATTTTCCTTACTTCCCATGATAGAAATAGAATTTGGAATGATTGCATCAGATAGTGTGAGGGTCACTTGAGTTGAACAAATTTTGACCGAATTATTTGAGAAGTTTATGGTGAAATCCCTTCACCTATTAATAACACTGACTCAGAGTCTTCATCCTCGGGTTTCTTGCATAATCTGGTGGAGGCAACATGATCTTTGATAGACAAAGAGTTTATAAGATAGGAACACATTATCATTGATGATAGCTACATCTTAAAGCTTCATTCTAATAACCTAGTCTCCTCCACCAGGAATGAGGAAGGTGTTATACTAGAACCTTGTGTAGTTTGTGAGAGGGTCTATATTACTCGGCCCAAGAGAGTTCCTAATAAGTACTTCTAGTTCTATTCAGGGGTAGTTGAGGATTTTAAAATTCGTATTTCATTTACCGATTTTGAATCCAATCTCCTCAAAACCCTAAATATAGCCTATTTTAACGCCTAAATGGTTGGGGTTTTATCAAGGCTTTTGAAATCATTTGTGAAGCGGTGTACATAATTCCTACCTTAGGATTATTATTCTCATTCTTTGAGTTAAAGGGAGCGAAAAAAAAGATGTTTGATTTCCCTCAGCGAGATTCCAGGGAAGATCTTCCTTCAAGCTTATACTATCAACTGTAAGGGTAATGCTCATACGAGTTTTTATATTGCTTTTTAATAACCTTATTAAATTTCATATTTATTTATTTTTGCTTTGGTCTTTTCATTTCAGCTAACCTAACAAACCTCAAGCTTTCTAAAAAAGAAGTTGATGGATGAAGCTAGAGCGAGGCTTGGGGACTAGTCTGCTTCTAAAATTGATCTGACAGGTATTTAAACTCGGGCGCTCAAAAGGAAAAAGTTGGATGCTATCAAAGAAGCCCCTGTTGTGTCAGAGACCCATCATACCTTTGTTCCCCTTATGGGGACTCTAAGTCGGGTTCTCCAAACAAAATGAAGACCTTGATGAGTGATGATGTTAATCAGGTTGATATAACAATCACTACCTTGATGTAGGATTCAAGTAGTAGTCCTTAAAACAAACCATCCTCTGAATTCAAGTTATGGTCCAACAACTTTGACAATTTTGAGAGAGCTAAAGCTCAAGCTTTATGCATCATGCTTGACTTGGACGTGATAAAGATGGATTTTTCCAAGAATGTGGTGGTCGGACAATTGGTTGACATGGAGGAAACGTCCCTTGAAATGAAGGGTTTGAAGGATATAGCAGTGAATAATTTGACCCATGAGACTCAATAAGATGATCATCATGAAGTTTAAATATATTTATGTGTGTAGTTGGCCATCAGTGGTTATGTGTCCTTTGTATCTTTCGAACAATATTTTGTCTTTATGCCAAACGTTTAAGCCCTTCAAGGGCCCTTTTTGATTTATGACAACACTATTTTATTATTCATCTATTTATTTTATTCGGCTTTAATATCTTAGCTGCTTTAGTAATCTATGCTTTTTGATTAAATGATTCAACCTTGTTATTCATTATAAGCTCCTCGAACATCTGCCCTGATCCTTTGGTTTATTAGCCCGACAATAGACTTTATAGGCTATTTATCCGGTGATATATTACCACACTATAATCATACTTATTCAACCGACTATTTTAAGTAATAACTTAGCCAAAGGTTTTAAGACCTATCCAAAAGTTTGTCCTTTATTCATTTTATTTTGCATGTTATAGATTAGAGGTTTTATTGAACTTAACTTAGCTAGAGGTTTAATGTTTACATAGCCGATTTCATAGGTCATAGGTTTTATTGAACTTAACCCGACCTGAGGTTTAATGTTTACTTAGCTGATTTCATGGATCAAAGGTTTTATTGAACTTAACTCGTCCAGAGGTTTAATGTTTACTTAGCCAATTTCATAGGCCAGAGGTTTAATTGAACTTAACCCAACCATAGGTTTAGTGTTTACTTAGCTGATTTCATATGTCAGATGTTTTATTGAACTTAACCCGATCAAAGGTTTAATGTTTACTTAACTGATTTCATAAGTCAGGGGTTTTATTGAACTTAACCCGACCATAGGTTTTCATCACCTACTGGGATGATTTTAGTTCTTCAGTAAAAGTGACACACAATCATATAAGCTGATATTGCCTAGTTAAAAACCTTTTCACTTACAAAGGAAAAAATGTTACCCTCAATTTTAATTTAAATAGTGACATTACATAATGTTTAACTATAATAAAACCTAAGGTTGGAAACATCCCATACCTTCTGCATTTCTACTCCTTCTAAGTTCTCCAGCTTGTAAGTGTAACACGGTGGAAGAACTGACTTTAGTTATGTTGCGGATAGCAAGAGTCGCCACCGACTTTTATTTTATCCAAAGGAAAGGCATAAAAGAACAGGAAAGACCTTTTAAAAGATTTTTGGGTCCGGGGGGTAGGTTATGTAAAGGGAAGGTGTTAGCACCCTTTACATCCATGGTTATCCATGGGCTCTTAGTTACTTAGCTCACTTTTGAATTGTTTTTGAAAGTGTAGTGTGTGAATAGAAAAATTTTCAGAATAGTTAATAATGATCCATGTACGGATGCGTAAAAACTTGTTTTTGAAAATTGGTTTGAAATTTGTTTAAGTGTTTGAAAAGTTTGAAGTGAGCAAGTACATAAGAGGAACCTACCCTAAAGTTTTAAGTCTTTCTTGTGCTTTATCCTTTCATTGGTAAGACTATCCCTACTATTAAGGAGTAGGTAGTCATTACCTTGGATGTAAGGGACATGAGAGGGACATTCTGTTTTAAGAAGGCAACTGTGGGGTGTATTAAGCAGATAGGAGGGACTATCATCATTATTCGAAGGGACTTGATTTGTAAAGGCAACCATGAGGGACTTGATGATTTTTCTTTTAAAGGGACTTGCTTTATACACCCCACTTGACCTTATGATTTAGGCAACTTGAGGGATAACCTTAGAAAGTGAGACGGCGATTAAAATCGACTTACGTGTGTGAGTGTTTAATTTAATTATCTTATGATTAAAATGATCTAAGTTTATTTTAAATAACATACATGTTTTGCACTCCCTAATTACTAACCATAGCAAAAATAATTAAATAATTACAAAATTTACATCCAGGAGCATTTACATAATAATTATAATAATGAACAAATTAAAATAAATAGCAAAAATAAATAATAAGCAAATTAAAAAATATATATATATAAGCAAAATAATAAGCAATAAATAAATAAATATTGGGTTAGTGATAAATAATAATATTTAAATAATAAGCAAAAAGTTAGTAATAATAAAATAAGGGAGGTTAGTAAATAATAAAAATTAATAAAATTAGTGAGATAATAATAATATATAAAATTAGTAAAGCAAAAATAAATAATATGGTTAGTGATAACAAAAATATTATAAGAATAAGAGATTAACAATTTTTAATATAAGCAATTATATTTTAAAAAAAAAAATATGAACAAACAATTATTTTAATTTACAAGATTTAATTTCTAATAGCATGAAATATATTTATCTTATATGAGAAAAATAATTTATAATTATATTTACAATATTTACATGAATCATACTAAATAAATAAATAAATATACATTATAATTATATTAATAATTAGAAAATAAAATTATTTAGAAAAAATAGAATTAGGACTTATTTTAGAAAATATTTTTAGGGTTTTAAAAAATTAGGGTTTAGTTATATACAAAACATTAACTAATATACATATTATAATTATATAAAATAATAAAATAAATTTTTGAATAATAAAAAAAAAAGAAAAGTTTAGAACTTTTAGAGAATAACATGTTATTTTAAAATTTTTAATATATGTGATTCATTAAGAATATAAAACAAATAAACTAATTGATTAAAGAAAATTAGAAAAAAGTAATAAAAAATAAGAACTTACCTTGGCTGGGTTTGAACCCAGGTCTTTAAGTTTGCCAGCATCAAAACATTCCACTAGACCAACCATGCGTTGGTGACAATGAATGAACTTCAATTGGTTTTATTTCATGTCTTGAAAAATCCAGAAAAATGATGAAAACAAAAGGCCTGGGGTGGGAATCGTACCCAGGACCTCATGTATACAAGCATGCGCGCATTACCACCTGGCTGGAAGAGCCCATCTGACTATTGAATGGCAAGAAGCTATAATATATTCAATCTTCTTTATCCTGAAAAAAATAGAACAAAAATAATGGCCCAAGCAGGATTCGAACCCTGGCCTTTTCATCAAACACAAGCACATCCTTCCACTGGGACAAGCCAGCGCTTGTGATAACCAAACAGCAATCAAACATAATATTTTAAACAATAATTTGAATTCCTGAGCGCGCGGGAACTGATCTTCTTCTTCCTTGAGACCTACAATTTTAGCTGCGAAATCTTCCACCAATATACCTGCGAAAATCAATTTGGCAGCAATCCCTATGGATCTCATACATGGCCAAAACTGTAAAATTTCAATAAATTAATCAGTCAAACATAATCACAAGACAATTTGGAATCGAACCATGTTTCTAGAATAAATTTATATAGCCTAGATCATAAAGCCCTAATGGAGGTCATAAACCCTAGTAATGGCCGAATCCGTATAGGGTCACGAAAATCCAATTAATTTGTCCAGAATTGTTCCAAAGCTTCAACTAACATCAAATCAACACACAAATTTCATTAATAATGATCAAATAATGGAAATCGAAAAATAAATTTTCAAGAACAACAAAGCTTCGGATTGTTCATATATGCATGATATAGATGCGTATGGGCATTGGTTTTGCTTCATGGATGATCAAGGAACCTCTCTGTGTTCTTAGTTTACCTTCTAGAGCCCTGGATTTCAAAATCCGAATCTCACTTTTTGCTTGAATTTTTGAACTATGATCTTACCTTTTGGCTGCTGGAATTCGTGTCTTAGGGCTAGGGTTGTGTTTGATACTTATATGAGAATGATTCTAGGTCAAAATATGGACTAGTTGTGTGGAGATTTGGATCCAAAAAGATTGAAAAAGATCATAGTTTAAAGTTCAAATATTTGATCATGAAGACTTGCTATTCTTGGATTAATCACATGATTTCCTTCTTCTTTAATTCTAATCACCAATTAAGAATTTCTAGAAGCATTATCTTCCTCCAAAAATAGATTTTCATATTTTATATTTATTTAAAATGATTTTTATGAATTAAATCAATAATAAATAAAAATAAAATAATAAAAATGCTGAATTTTGGTCAATTGGGTCGTGCATAGTGATATGGTATGGATTGGATCACAACTTGGGCAGCCCATTTGGAAAAGAAGTGATTTTAAACCTCCATTTTCAACATAAACCATCACAAAATTTCCCAACTTTGCAAAGGCACATCTCCCTCAATTTTAAGGGTATGAGGGTGTTCTTGGACTTTTTGGAAAGCTTGAAGAGTCCTATAAAAAACCCCATTGGTTTTAGGTCCATATCATTTACCAATCTCAAGTTATGCCCTTTTGAAGTTGTTGACTTTTTGTTGACTTTCAAAAGGACCTATAATGTCTTAGCTCATAACTTCCAAATGAAGCATTTTTGGGCTTAACTTTCAACATAAAAGTTGTAGAGAATTCAATTTCCTTCAAAATGAGCTTTGGATGGAGACTTGGTGATGAAGTATGTGAAAGTTATGGCTGGTCAAAGTTCAGTTGACTTTTACTGAGGAAACCCTAATTTAGAAACTCCTGATTATTGATGATCTGGAATCTCCTTGATGAATCATGGTCAACCTTTGATCAAATGATGAATTTTACTTCATATACTTGATGTTGGCAAAAAATCATGAAGTTTGACTTTGGTTTGACCACAGTTGACCTCAGTTTGACTTTTTAACTGCATTGACTGATTTTGACTTATCTGATCATCTGACTGAGCAAACTTTTGAGAAAAGTCTTGAAACTTGAAATGGGGGTTCTTACACACATATAAGATGTCATGAAGCTCACTTGAAGTCTTGGAAGTCCATTTAGCCTGATTAAAGTCAAAACCCTAGTTTTGGATGCACTGCTTAGGAGGTGCATTGTCTGAGGGAATTGTCAACTCTTCTGACCAATTGTGAACTTTGTGAATCTTGTGAATAATCATAAGATGTCTTGTGAACCTCATGGGAGGTATTGTGAAGCTTGTGAACCTTGTGAACCTCATGAAGTGGCTTTGTAGACCTCATGAACCTCAGGAAAGCTTTGTAATCATTGGGAATCTTGTGAACCTTGTGAACCTTCAAGAAGTGACTTGTAGACTTCATGAACCTCATGAAAGGTCTTGTAAATGTTGAGAAGCTTGTGAACCTTGTGAGCCTTCAAGAAGTGACTTGTAGACTTCATGAACCTCATGAAAGATTACATAAGCATTGAAAAACTTGTGAACCTTGTGAACCTTCTTAGCACACAAAGTCTTGTATTGTGAGGGCAAATTTTGGGGTGCAACAGCTGCCCCTGTTCAATTTTCTGAAACCTGAGGGGTTAGATTGGTATATTTGCCAGTCGTAACCTGGAAGGTTGAAGGGGATTGAACACAAAAGCCCAAAAATTTGCACTCACCGGTGCATTAGAGTGATACATACGGCTAGTTGAATATGACTGAGTGGGCTTAAAGATGCCACTAGGGGAAAGTTCTTCAGATGTATTTCTTGGAAGATAAAACAGTCCAAAATATGGAGGTATAATGAAAGCTGTCAGGAGTCTGGAGCAGTCCTGAGGTATTGATGATATGCTTTCAGGAGACTGGAGTAATCCTGATGTAACAGCATGTCTTCATGAGGATAGAGCAATCAATAATGATAACCCTAAAGCAGTCTTGAAGTAATAATATGATTTCAGGAGGATAGAGCAATCAATAGCTCTAAAGCAGTCTTGAAGTAATAAGATGATTTCAGGAGGATAGAACAATCAATAGCTCTAAAGCAGTCTTGAAATAATAAGATGATTTCAGGAGGATAGAGCAATCAATAATGATAACTCTAAAGCAGTCTTGAAATAATAAGATGATTTCAGGAGGATAGAGCAATCAATAATGATAACTCTAAAGCAGTCTTGAAGTAATAATATGATTTCAGGAGGATAGAACAATCAATAGCTCTAAAGCAGTCTTGAAATAATAAGATGATTTCAGGAGGATAGAGCAATCAATAATGATAACTCTAAAGCAGTCTTGAAATAATAAGATGATTTCAGGAGGATAGAGCAATCAATAATGATAACTCTAAAGCAGTCTTGAAATAATAAGATGATTTCAGGAGGATAGAGCAATCAATAATGATAACTCTAAAGCAGTCTTGAAACAATGAGAAGTTGTCAGGAGGATGAAGCAACCCTGAGGTAACAGTATGATATGCTTTCAGGAGACTGGAGTAATCCTGATGTAACAGCATGTCTTCAGGAGGATAGAGCAATCCTGATGATCATTTGTTGGATAATTAACCTGAAAACAAGGTAGCATTCTGTATGATAGTGTTAATTTATGCATTATGTACGCATGTATAATATGATGCACTTAGGTAATGTACTATGCACTCATGGACATGTACGTTATGGTATGATGTAAATGATGTATGTATGATATGATACTGCCGGAAGTGTCTGGATATCTTCGTATAACAACTGCTGGCCAGGGAAAATAAATCCCGATTCGTCGTTGAAGAATATATTATACATAACCTTCCATCTGCTGGGGATAACAGGGTATAGATAACCTCCCGTATGCTGGGGATAGTAAGGTATATATCACCTTCGTCTTCGTTGGATGGTAGGGTAGATATATCATCCCGTCTTCGATTGATGGTAGAGTAGATAGGACACCCGTCTTCGTTCGTCGTATCCTTATTGGAAAGTAATTTCTCGTACATCCGTATGAGGATAAAAGAGATGGATATAAATTCCAGGGGAGATGTGACTTTATGAAGATGGATTTGTCCTACTGAGGGATTTGTAGCTGTTTTGTAGAGATGAACCGGCGAAGCTTCGTTGAAATCCTTCCCTCGTTCGTCCTTAGTAAATACTATTACTGCATTTTCATGCATTTCTGGTAAACATCAATCATATTAAGCATACATGCATTTCTGGTAAACATCAATCATATTCAAAAGCATACATACATTTAAACACAACCAATGGACGTTTCGCTTATGTAAATAGGGTAAAAGTAAATCTGGATTCAAAAGATGGAATTTATTTATATCAAAAAGTGACCCATACACGGGTAAGTTTGTACAAGGAGACATAAACCCTAGTAAGAGGATTTTGTCATAAAGTTTTTACAAAACAGAGAAAATCAGCTATGTGGGAAACAATCCTATTGAGTTTCAATTCTACTATTGCCATTATCTTCAAGTATCTCATCTTCTGCTGTTGGGACAAAAATGATTGGATTGAGTTTTATCTGTTCGAGCTTGAGTAAGTAGTACAACTGGTTGCAGTTTCATGGGTGATCCAAACGAGACATAGTCATACGCTTTAACCCCTAACTTTTGCCTGGATTGCCCTTTTAGGTTTTCAATCCACCGGGATACCCTTTTTTGCCCAAGCCGCCTTTTCAGGTTTTCGACTTGCCGGGTGTACATCTTCTTATATATATCCCTAATTTTTGCCCAAACCCTTTTGGTTTGCCGGGATGCCCTTATTTTTGCCTAGGCCAGTCAACCTAGCGGGTCTCTTTTTATGCGTAGTATTTTTTAACTATGTCCGCGTTTACAGGCTGTGGGAAGTCTTCACCATCCATTGTAGTCAATATCATGGCACCTCCTGAGAACACTGTCTTGACTACAAATGGTCCTTCATACGTTGGAGTCCACTTGCCCCTAGGATCACCCTGTGGTAATATGATACGCTTGATTACCAAGTCACCAGCCTGATATACCTTTGGCTTAACCTTCTTGTTAAAAGCTTTGATCATCCGTTTCTGGTACATCTGGCCATGACAAACTGCTGCTAACCTCTTCTCATCAATCAAATTTATCTGGTCCAGTCGAGTCTGAATCCATTCATCTTCATCCAAGCCTGCATCCTTCATAATTCTTAAGGAGGGAATCTGAATTTCAATGGGCAAAACGGCTTCCATACCATAGACTAAGGAGAATGGGGTTGCCCCTGTTGAAGTACGTATTGTGGTACGGTAACCATGAAGAGCAAATGGTAACATCTCATGCCAGTCCTTATAAGTAATAGTCATCTTCTGTACAATCTTCTTAATGTTCTTATTAGCAGCTTCAACTGCCCCATTCATCTTTGGACGATAAGGAGAAAAGTTGTGATGCTTAATCTTGAATTGCGTGCAGAGATCAGTAATCATAGTGTTGTTCAGATTAGAGCCATTGTCAGTGATAATCCTTTCAGGGATGCCATACCTACATATGAGATTATTCTTAATGAACCGAGCCACAACATTCTTAGTCACAGATGCAAATGAAGCTGCCTCTACCCACTTTGTAAAGTAATCAATAGCAACCAGGATGAAACGATGCCCATTAGAGGCAGTAGGCTTGATCTCACCAATCATATCAATGCCCCACATGGCAAAAGGCCAAGGAGCAGTCAGCACATTCAATGGTGATGGAGGTACATGAACTTTATCAGCATAGATTTGACATTTGTGACACGTTTTGGAGTGTTGATAGCAATCAGCTTCCATGGTAGACCAATAGTAACCTGCTCTCAAAATCTTCTTTGCCATAGTATGACCACTAGAATGAGTGCCAAAGGTCCCATCATGCATCTCTTCCATAATTTCTGTAGCTTCCTTCTTATCCACACAACGAAGCAAAGTTGAATCATGATTGCGCTTGTACAAAATCCCATTACTCAGAAAGAACTTAGCAGAAAACCTTCTCAGAAACTTCCTATCTTTGACAGATGCCCCTTCAGGGAATTCCTGAGCTTCAAGATATCTTTTCACTTCATAGAACCAAGGCTTCTCCTCTGCCCCTTCAGTGTCAATCTCATTGCAGTATGCAGGCTTTTCAAATCTATCAATAGTAATCTTGGGAGCTTCATCATCCCAACTGATCTCAAACATAGATGCCATGGTGGCCAAAGCATCTGCCAACTGATTCTCTCTTCGTGGAATATGTCCAAAGGTAATCTCTTTGAAATGTGGGATCAAAGACAACACATGTTCTCTGTAAGGAATGAGATTATCATGCTTGGTATCCCAATCTCCTTTAATCTGACTCACTACCAGGGCTGAATCTCCATACACATCAAGGAACTGAATTTTCATATCAATAGCAGCTTTAATACCCAGGATACATGCCTCATACTCAGCCATGTTATTGGTACAGTAGAAACAAAGTCTGGCAGTAATCGGGGTATGACAACCTTCAGGGGAACTAATCACAACACCAACACCATTACCAAGTGCATTAGAGGCACCATCAAAAACCATAGTCCATCGGGATCCTTGTTCAGGTCCGTTATATTGTCCAGGTTCTTTGGTAATAATCATGATATCTTCATCAGGGAACTCAAAATTCATTGACTGGTAATCATCCACTGCTTGATGAGCCAAATGATCAGCAACAACACTTCCCTTGATGGCCTTCTGAGTAGTATACTGTATGTCATATTCCGTCAAGATCATTTGCCATCTTGCAATTCTTCCGGAGAGAGCAGGTTTTTCAAATATGTACTTGATTGGATCCATCTTTGAAATCAACAAGGTAGTATGGGTCAACATATACTGTCTTAGTCGGCGAGCAGCCCATGCCAAAGCGCAGCAAGTTTTCTCGAGCAGTGAGTATCTTGTTTCACAGTCGGTAAACTTTTTGCTAAGGTAGTATATTGCCTGCTCTTTTCGACCAGACTCGTCATGTTGCCCCAACACACACCCCATCGAGTTGTCTAGCACTGTTAAGTACATAATCAAGGGTCTTCCATCAACTGGTGGCATCAAAATTGGTGGTTCTAGCAGGTATCTCTTGATTTCATCAAAGGCAGTCTGGCACTCATCATTCCATTCCATCACCTGATCTTTCTTCAACAACTTGAAGATTGGCTCACAGATGGTAGTTAACTGGGAAATAAATCTTGCAATGTAATTCAATCGTCCCAAGAAACCTCTAACCTCCTTCTCAGTACGGGGAGCTGGCATCTCTCGTATAGCTTTCACTTTTGCAGGATCCACTTCAATACCTTTTCCACTGACAATGAAACCCAGGAGCTTTCCAGATCTAACCCCAAAAGTACACTTGTTTGGGTTCAACCTCAACTTGTATTTCTTCAACCTCTCAAACAACTTGTGCAGATGATCAAGATGTTGCTCTTCATTCTGAGACCTGGCTATCATATCATCTACATATACCTCTACCTCATGATGAATCATATCATGAAACAAAGCCACCATAGCACGCTGATATGTTGCCCCTGCATTCTTCAAACCAAATGGCATTACCTTATAGCAAAAGGTGCCCCACTGTGTCACAAATGTTGTCTTCTCCATATCTTTAGGTGCCATCTTGATTTGATTGTAACCAGAGAAACCATCCATGAAAGAGAATACCTTATGCTGAGCAGTGTTGTCTACCAGAATATCAATATGAGGAAGTGGAAAATCATCTTTGGGGCTAGCCTTGTTCAAATCTCTGTAGTCCACGCACATACGTACCTTACCATCTTTCTTTGGAACCGGTACCACATTTGCAACCCACTGAGGATAAGAAGTCACTGCTAAGAACCCTGCATTGAACTGTTTCATTACCTCTGCCTTGATCTTTTCTGACATTTCAGGACGCATACGACGAACCTTCTGCTTCTTTGGACGACAATCTTCTTTCACTGGCAAACGGTGAACCACAATGTCTGTATCCAATCCTGGCATATCTTCATAAGACCAAGCAAAAATCTCCACATAGTCACGTAACATCTGAATCAACCTGCTTTTGACACTGTCCTCTAAATCAGCCCCTATCTTGACCTCTTTCTTGTTTTCTTCAGTTCCCAGATTCACAACTTCGACTGGCTCTTCATGTGGCTGTATAGCTTTCTCTTCTTGTTGTAACAACCTAGCAAGCTCTACAGGTATTTCACAATCGTCCTCATTTCCGTCTTCAGTTTGATAGATCGGATTCTCGAAATCATAATTGGCAATAGTAGAACTGTTATCAACAGGATCCAGAGTGGATGAGGATCTGCATTTAGTGATGTGGGTGTGTGTAAGAACACATAGCTGATAAAACGAAAATAAAAGAAAAGAAAGACAAGGAACACAATATTTACGAAAACGAAACGTCCACTGATTTTATTGAATGAAGTATGCAAATGAAATGACAACCCGTAACAAGTACACCATTGTGCCCCGGGTAAGGCACATGGCTTGAAAGTTCAATTGTTCAGAAATTACAAACTCAAAATATAACACAGTAATAGTATTTACTCCTGACTATAGGAGATAGGGATAACATCTTCAGCTTTCCAATTATTGAGTCCAGCACCCACAGTAGGAAAAATCCATGCATCCAAGTTGTAGTCTTCATCTTGATCTCCCACAGCATTAATCTGGTCCTTCACAACCCCTTGATTAGTGATACGGGCAGCACGAGCATGACGAACAGCCTTCTGGGACTCTGCAGTGAAACCCAAACCAAACTTGTCAGACTTGTATGGAATATCAGGAAGCTGACCCCAAATAGTACAACCACCTTCATCCACCACAGCTCTAGCATCATTGAGGGAAGCCATTGCCATTGTTGGAGGTTTTCTGGTGACCACAGGAATTTTCTTCTCAACAGGAGGAGCTACATAATTATTAACAACCCAAGGAACCACTTCAAATGTCTGACACGGAGTCTCAATGTATTCACCCTCCATTTCCAGATACTTGAAAGTGTTGACATGGCTGACAAAGTATTCTTCTTCTCCATAGACAGTAACAACCTTTCCATTCACCGGATATCTCAGCTTCTGATGCAATGTAGAGGTCACAGCACCTGCCCCATGGATCCAGGGACGACCAAGCAGACAAGAGTACGAAGGACGAATATCCATCACAAAAAATGTAGCAGTAAACACCTGGGAACCAACTTGGATTGGAAGATCAATTTCCCCATGTACTACTCTTCTAGAACCATCAAAAGCCTTCACCACAATATTACTGGGTTTCAGCACAGCATCTTCAGGACTCAGCTTATTCAGGACTTCCTTGGGCAACACATTCAAAGAGGAACCATTGTCTATCAGCACATGAGACAGGGTAGTGCCCCTGCATTCAATTGAAATATGCAAGGCCCTGTTATGATCTCTCTTGGCAGGGGTCAAATCAGCATCAGAGAATCCTAACCCATTGTCATAGGTCAGGTGGGCAACACAGTTCTCAAATTGGTCAACAGAAATTGCACTGGGCACATGTGTAGTCTTCAGAAACTTGATCAAGGACTTGGCATGAGCTTCGGAACACAGCAACAAGGACAACATAGAAATCTTTGAGGGAGTATGCCCCAATTGATCAACAATGTCATAATCACTCTTGCGAATGATTTTCAATACTTCTTCCATCTGCTTAGAGAGATCATCAGCAGCGGGCACATCAGTAGATACAGGCTCAATAATAGGACCTTTGCCCCGGGCATCAGTGGTGGAAGTAGTAGCAGGAGTAACTGCATTCTTGGAAGTATCTGGAGGAGAGAAGACTCTTCCACTACGAGTGATCTTACTAGATCTGGCAATATTGTCAACATCAACAGGCACATCAGCTACAGGCTCTTGCTTAACACCATGGATGTAAACATCAGACCCATAGTGCCAAGGCACAGCTTTGTCAGACGTATATGGGATAGGACCAGGAGTAGTAATGACCATAGGAGCTACTCTGGCTTCAGCAACGACTTTCACAGGACCTTCAGCAGTAATCTTGATTGGACCCTGATGAGTGATTTTAATAGGACCCTTTGAAGTGATTCTTAGTGGTACTTTGTCAACCATGTCAACCTCTTCAACCTTCCTACCTTGAGTCAGATGATCCACCATACTTTCTACAGACGACGGAGTCCTCTCAAACACTATAGTATACTTATCCATGAGACGCTGAATTCCATCTCTCAATATGAAGCAGCTATCCGGCTTATAGGTACAATACAAACAATCTTCACGACAACCTGGAAAGATCCCAGCTTGTACTAACCTCTTTTTGATAACAGACAGTGGTGTGGTCAATTCCATAACTGAATAGACATGCAGATCTTCATCAATGGCATTGACAGTCTTCTCGTGATTTGGCATTGGAGCTGTAATCACATTTGGAGTACCTGGTGGATCAAACTCAATCTCTCCAGCATCAATCATATCTTGAATTTTGTTCTTCAAGACCCAGCAGTTATTAGTATCATGTCCTGGACAGTTTGAATGATATGCACATCGTGCATTGGGATTGTACTTGGGAGAGGTAACATTGGGATTCTGAGGAGCCTCCCTCAGGGTAATAAGTTCAGCCTTCAACAAGTGTTGCAATGCCTGAGCCATTGACATGTTGATCTTCGTGAACTGTCTTCTAGCCCTCTGTTGGTTGCCCTAAGGCTGCTCTGTTGTGGCAGGAGTTGGATTTGAAATATGAATTGCACTAACAGACTGATGCCTTCTGTTACGATCAGGTTGACCATAAACAGCATTGGATTCCTTCTTCCCAGTGGGAGGCTTCTTTGCAGCACCTGATGAAGAAGTGCCCACTTGGATCTTTCCACTCTTGATACCATTTTCTACCCGCTCTCCTGTCATGATCAACTCAGTGAAGCCAGATGATGAGCTTCCAATGAGATGACTGTAGAACGGACCATTCAGCGTACACATGAACATATCAACCAATTCCCTATCAGTCAAAGGGGGTTGAACTCTTCCGGCTAAATCTCTCCACTTCTGAGCATACTCTTTAACACTTTCTTTGGCACCCATAGACATGCTTTGAAGCTGCATGCGAGTGGGGGCTAAGTCAGCATTGTATTGATACTGCTTATAGAAAGCTTCAGCAAGATCATTCCAGTCCCTGATGTTGACACTCTCCAACTGATAATACCACTCCAGCTGAGCTCCAGATAAGCTCTCTTGAAAGAAATGGATCCACAACTTCTTATCAGCAGTGTGGGGTTGAATTCTTCTGACATAGGACCTCAGGTGCAGCTTGGGACAAGAGACCCCATCATAGACAACAAATGTAGGAACCTTGAACCCAACGGGTATGACTACCCCAGATATCAAACTCAAATCCTCGAAATCCAGCCCAGATGACTTCTGTAACTCCATAGCATCCATCCTATCCACCAGCATCTTGAATTTGTCTTCATTAGGCTCATGGTAGTAGTTAGCCTCAGAATCGGAGTCCCCCATTGATTGGTGGAGACTGCCTACCTCTTGCTCAGATTCTTCAGATTCATAGTCTTCAGCTGGTTCCTTGGTCTTGGCAAGACCTTTGAACCTTCTTCCCATGTTGATCAACCCAGCAGACCTTCTAGTCTTCTTAGTCTTCTTGGCCAGCAGTGCCTTCAATTCATCCTGCCCCTTGGACAGGTTCAGGATCAGCTCTTGGAACTGTGCATTTTGTGCCTGGAGATCCTTAACTGATTGTTCAAGAGCCATTGCTGAAATAAACAGCGAGAAGATGAGAAACCTGTGCACAATTATAAACCTGTGATGTAATGAAATGATATGTGAATGAATATGCAATGTTTTCAAGGACCGCAGGATTTAAATTTGCTTAGACAAACACGAAAGTAAACTTTTATTAGTAATAACTTGTTTTGCCTTTTAGGCGTACATCAATGAAATGAAATAAAATAAGTACAAAAGATGGGGTTTTAAGTCTCCCATGGACGTTTCCTCTTTATGTTGAGGTATGAATTGAGGTTTCGTTCCTCATGAAGTTGCTTTGTTAGCTCTAGGATTCTTGCTTGGCTTGCTTTGTAATGAGCCTCGAAAGTATCCCTTTGCTCCTTCAGTTGGATCCATGATCTCTGCAAGTCTTCCTTATCAGTAGGCATGTCTGGGTGAAGGATGGTATAAGCTGTGTCTCTTTCAGCAACAGGTTCCATGGCAACTGGTAGGACGGCAGGATATGGCATCATGAGTGTCTGAGCACGAGATCGTACCCATCTGAGATAAGCTTCCATAGGAATAGTGTACTTAGGCTCCAGTGTCTTGCTGTCAATCCTGTTTACCTTTCCCCAAGCTCGTATGAATCTCTGACGGTAACCCTGAAGATCGTTGTCGTAGTCAAATACAATGCCCTGGATCAACATATCATGTGGACCATCACTTCGGGCGTAACCAAACTGTCGTAAAGCTAGAGAGGGGTTGTAGGTGATGCCTCCTCTTATGCCTAGTAGTGGCACATTAGGAAACTCCCCACAACGGTCAATGATGGTGACATTCTCCATAGATCTGGAGCACCAATGGATGTCTGAGTGAGAAAGTGACATGATCCTCTTGGACCATCTGAACCCTTGCTCATTCTTCATTACTGAGCGAGGAAGGTGAGAAATAAACCACCTAGAAAGTAAAGGTGTGCAACACATCAAAGTTCCTCTTGCCCTGGTAGTACGAGTATGAAGAGAATGCAGGATGTCTCCAAGCAATGTAGGCACTGGATTGTGACTCAGGAAAATGTTGATGGCATGAATGTCTATGAACTGATCTGGATTGGGGAACAATACTAAGCCATATATCAGCAAGGTTAAGACCTCCTCAAAAGCATCATAGCTCATGGCCTTCAAGAACATTTGAGCTTTATCCATTAATACCTTAGCAAGAATACCCTTGACTCCATTTCTCGTTTCTAGAACAATGTCAGACTTCTTCAGATGTAGGGCTGCAGCAATAACCTCTGGTTTGGGCTCCTTCTCCAAGCCTGTGAAGGGTCTTTGATCAAGAACAGGTATACCCAGAAGCTTAGAGAACTCTTCCATTGTAGGAACCAGCTGGTAGTCAGGAAATGTAAAGCAATGGTGCTTAGGGTCAAAGAACTGGAACAGGACACTCATCATGTCTTCATTGAACCCTGAAGTGACTAGATCCAATAGGTGACCATGTCTCTTGATGAACTGGGAATGATCAGACACTTGAGAAACCAACTCTTTAAGCTTGGCAGGTATGCCCACAAAGTTGATCCTGATGGTGTTTCTACGAGCAGAAGCTATGACCTGCAACAAAGAACAAAGATAAATCCTTTGGTCCTTGAAATGGTTAGTGAAAATGCTATGCTTATGATGCATGATGATTTCATGATGTTATGCTCAATCACAAACATGTGGCACACACAAACAAGTCACACCATAGCCCTAGGTTTAAAGGCTTGCATGAGGTTTAAGGTAAGTACCCTCCCCTGAAGTTAGATGGTTCATCCTGTCCTACAAAAGTAACCAGGTTCTAAGGGATCTCAATATCATTGATCCTTCACAAGGGTGATTGATCAGAAGGCAACTTACTTGCCAACCAAAACCCTCCAAGTTTAGAATCTCAATGAGCGTAGTATCGAGTGTCAACCAACTTCAGTCTGCACCAAAGCCGGTTACCTCACTACTCTTCTAAAGGCCAAGATGAGTTAACTAGGGTTCTAAAAGTTAGTTAGTGCATTGACAACATATGGCAGCCTCATATTATCCTCAACTTGACTTAAGGAACATAAGCACCAACCAAGAAGTCGCACTAACTATGGCCACCAGATCAACCGTATCGATATACGTCGTACAGTTTCCTTGGTCTATTGCCATTTACCTAAGGTACACTAGATCCGGGTTAGGACCTTTCACACATAAGAGCACCCCCACAGGATAATATAAAGCAAACAAAGCAAACAATTTAAAGTGATCTAATTCCTAAGGGTACCCCTCTTAAATTACTTCCCCAGCAGAGTCGCCAGTCCTGTAACACGGTGGAAGAACTGACTTTAGTTATGTTGCGGATAGCAAGAGTCGCCACCGACTTTTATTTTATCCAAAGGAAAGGCATAAAAGAACAGGAAAGACCTTTTAAAAGATTTTTGGGTCCGGGGGGTAGGTTATGTAAAGGGAAGGTGTTAGCACCCTTTACATCCATGGTTATCCATGGGCTCTTAGTTACTTAGCTCACTTTTGAATTGTTTTTGAAAGTGTAGTGTGTGAATAGAAAAATTTTCAGAATAGTTAATAATGATCCATGTACGGATGCGTAAAAACTTGTTTTTGAAAATTGGTTTGAAATTTGTTTAAGTGTTTGAAAAGTTTGAAGTGAGCAAGTACATAAGAGGAACCTACCCTAAAGTTTTAAGTCTTTCTTGTGCTTTATCCTTTCATTGGTAAGACTATCCCTACTATTAAGGAGTAGGTAGTCATTACCTTGGATGTAAGGGACATGAGAGGGACATTCTGTTTTAAGAAGGCAACTGTGGGGTGTATTAAGCAGATAGGAGGGACTATCATCATTATTCGAAGGGACTTGATTTGTAAAGGCAACCATGAGGGACTTGATGATTTTTCTTTTAAAGGGACTTGCTTTATACACCCCACTTGACCTTATGATTTAGGCAACTTGAGGGATAACCTTAGAAAGTGAGACGGCGATTAAAATCGACTTACGTGTGTGAGTGTTTAATTTAATTATCTTATGATTAAAATGATCTAAGTTTATTTTAAATAACATACATGTTTTGCACTCCCTAATTACTAACCATAGCAAAAATAATTAAATAATTACAAAATTTACATCCAGGAGCATTTACATAATAATTATAATAATGAACAAATTAAAATAAATAGCAAAAATAAATAATAAGCAAATTAAAAAAAAATATATAAGCAAAATAATAAGCAATAAATAAATAAATATTGGGTTAGTGATAAATAATAATATTTAAATAATAAGCAAAAAGTTAGTAATAATAAAATAAGGGAGGTTAGTAAATAATAAAAATTAATAAAATTAGTGAGATAATAATAATATATAAAATTAGTAAAGCAAAAATAAATAATATGGTTAGTGATAACAAAAATATTATAAGAATAAGAGATTAACAATTTTTAATATAAGCAATTATATTTAAAAAAAATAAAAAATAAAAAAAATATGAACAAACAATTATTTTAATTTACAAGATTTAATTTCTAATAGCATGAAATATATTTATCTTATATGAGAAAAATAATTTATAATTATATTTACAATATTTACATGAATCATACTAAATAAATAAATAAATATACATTATAATTATATTAATAATTAGAAAATAAAATTATTTAGAAAAAATAGAATTAGGACTTATTTTAGAAAATATTTTTAGGGTTTTAAAAAATTAGGGTTTAGTTATATACAAAACATTAACTAATATACATATTATAATTATATAAAATAATAAAATAAATTTTTGAATAATAAAAAAAAAAAGAAAAGTTTAGAACTTTTAGAGAATAACATGTTATTTTAAAATTTTTAATATATGTGATTCATTAAGAATATAAAACAAATAAACTAATTGATTAAAGAAAATTAGAAAAAAGTAATAAAAAATAAGAACTTACCTTGGCTGGGTTTGAACCCAGGTCTTTAAGTTTGCCAGCATCAAAACATTCCACTAGACCAACCATGCGTTGGTGACAATGAATGAACTTCAATTGGTTTTATTTCATGTCTTGAAAAATCCAGAAAAATGATGAAAACAAAAGGCCTGGGGTGGGAATCGTACCCAGGACCTCATGTATACAAGCATGCGCGCATTACCACCTGGCTGGAAGAGCCCATCTGACTATTGAATGGCAAGAAGCTATAATATATTCAATCTTCTTTATCCTGAAAAAAATAGAACAAAAATAATGGCCCAAGCAGGATTCGAACCCTGGCCTTTTCATCAAACACAAGCACATCCTTCCACTGGGACAAGCCAGCGCTTGTGATAACCAAACAGCAATCAAACATAATATTTTAAACAATAATTTGAATTCCTGAGCGCGCGGGAACTGATCTTCTTCTTCCTTGAGACCTACAATTTTAGCTGCGAAATCTTCCACCAATATACCTGCGAAAATCAATTTGGCAGCAATCCCTATGGATCTCATACATGGCCAAAACTGTAAAATTTCAATAAATTAATCAGTCAAACATAATCACAAGACAATTTGGAATCGAACCATGTTTCTAGAATAAATTTATATAGCCTAGATCATAAAGCCCTAATGGAGGTCATAAACCCTAGTAATGGCCGAATCCGTATAGGGTCACGAAAATCCAATTAATTTGTCCAGAATTGTTCCAAAGCTTCAACTAACATCAAATCAACACACAAATTTCATTAATAATGATCAAATAATGGAAATCGAAAAATAAATTTTCAAGAACAACAAAGCTTCGGATTGTTCATATATGCATGATATAGATGCGTATGGGCATTGGTTTTGCTTCATGGATGATCAAGGAACCTCTCTGTGTTCTTAGTTTACCTTCTAGAGCCCTGGATTTCAAAATCCGAATCTCACTTTTTGCTTGAATTTTTGAACTATGATCTTACCTTTTGGCTGCTGGAATTCGTGTCCTAGGGCTAGGGTTGTGTTTGATACTTATATGAGAATGATTCTAGGTCAAAATATGGACTAGTTGTGTGGAGATTTGGATCCAAAAAGATTGAAAAAGATCATAGTTTAAAGTTCAAATATTTGATCATGAAGACTTGCTATTCTTGGATTAATCACATGATTTCCTTCTTCTTTAATTCTAATCACCAATTAAGAATTTCTAGAAGCATTATCTTCCTCCAAAAATAGATTTTCATATTTTATATTTATTTAAAATGATTTTTATGAATTAAATCAATAATAAATAAAAATAAAATAATAAAAATTCTGAATTTTGGTCAATTGGGTCGTGCATAGTGATATGGTATGGATTGGATCACAACTTGGGCAGCCCATTTGGAAAGAAGTGATTTTAAACCTCCATTTTCAACATAAACCATCACAAAATTTCCCAACTTTGCAAAGGCACATCTCCCTCAATTTTAAGGGTATGAGGGTGTTCTTGGACTTTTTGGAAAGCTTGAAGAGTCCTATAAACAACCCCATTGGTTTTAGGTCCATATCATTTACCAATCTCAAGTTATGCCCTTTTGAAGTTGTTGACTTTTTGTTGACTTTCAAAAGGACCTATAATGTCTTAGCTCATAACTTCCAAATGAAGCATTTTTGGGCTTAACTTTCAACATAAAAGTTGTAGAGAATTCAATTTCCTTCAAAATGAGCTTTGGATGGAGACTTGGTGATGAAGTATGTGAAAGTTATGGCTGGTCAAAGTTTAGTTGACTTTTACTAAGGAAACCCTAATTTAGAAACTCCTGATTATTGATGATCTGGAATATCCTTGATGAATCATGATCAACCTTTGATCAAATGATGAATTTTACTTCATATACTTGATGTTGGCAAAAAATCATGAAGTTTGACTTTGGTTTGACCACAGTTGACCTCAGTTTGACTTTTTAACTGCATTGACTGATTTTGACTTATCTGATCATCTGACTGAGCAAAATTTTGAGAAAAGTATTGAAACTTGACATGGGGGTTCTTACACACATATAAGATGTCATGAAGCTCACTTGAATTCTTGGAAGTCCATTTAGCCTGATTAAAGTCAAAACCCTAGTTTTGGATGCACTGCTTAGGAGGTGCATTGTCTGAGGGAATTGTCAACTCTTCTGACCAATTGTGAACTTTGTGAATCTTGTGAATCATCATAAGATGTCTTGTGAACCTCATGGGAGGTATTGTGAAGCTTGTGAACCTTGTGAACCTCATGAAGTGGCTTTGTAGACCTCATGAACCTCAGGAAAGCTTTGTAATCATTGGGAATCTTGTGAACCTTGTGAACCTTCAAGAAGTGACTTGTAGACTTCATGAACCTCATGAAAGGTCTTGTAAATGTTGAGAAGCTTGTGAGCCTTCAAGAAGTGACTTGTAGACTTCATGAACCTCATGAAAGATTACATAAGCATTGAAAAACTTGTGAACCTTGTGAACCTTCTTAGCACACAAAGTCTTGTATTGTGAGGGCAAATTTTGGGGTGCAACAGTAAGCTCCATTGTTCAGTTTCTTCTTGATCCAGTAAGGCCCTTCCCAATTCAAGGAGAGTTTTACCTTCTTCTAAGTATTTGTAATCTATTTTAGAACCAAATTGCCTTCATGAACACTTATTGATCAGATCCTGGTGTTGAACCTTCTGACCATCCTTTGCTTTATTGTGCATTCCCTCACATGAGCCATTATTCTGATATCTTCTATGAAATCTCCCGAGTTCTCCAACTCCTCCATATTATAGTTATTGTCAAAATTTAAATGACACAAATTCAGGGAAGTGACTTTTATCGGTATCATCCTATCGACTCCACACACCATTTGAAAAGGTGTTTCCTTAGTGGTTGAATGAGGAGTAGTGTGATATGACCATATAATCTTGTATATTACCCGTTTAATTGATATTCGAGATACAACCTCAGTATCCATCCACTTAGTGAAATAGTCAATTGCTACTATGAGAAACTTTAACTGCCCAACAACTAAAGGAAAAATGATGAGGATATCTTATCCCCACTTATGGAAAGGCCAGAGAGATATTACCGATTGTAACAATTCGGATGGAAAATGTATAAAGGATGCATAAACTTGGCATTTCTCACAATAGTTTACAAAACATGCATAATATTGCAACATACTCAACCAATAGTACCTGACTCACAATAGTTTTCCAAACAGAGCTTTTACTCCAATAGGGCTTCCACATATTCCTTCATGCACTCCTTTCACTATGGGTCCTACTTGTTCTTCATTGACACATCTCAGCATTGGGGAAGATCTACCTATCTTGTATAGCTGATAGGCTACCATGAGGTATCAGGAGGATATCCTTTTGACACATCGCGCCTCGGTCTCTTCATTTGGTAGCTTATCCTAGGTTAAATATCATATTATAGGTGTCATTCAAATTTTTGCATTTTTCAATAACATCACTTCCTTGGACTTTGTGCTTGGTGCTTCTAAATTTTCTTGAATTACCGTTCTGTTTAGCCTTGAGCCCTTAGTGTTGTCTAACCAAGCTAATAGATCAGCTCTTGTGCTTTCCTCCCGAGGAATATATGTCACCTCAAATTTTGTAACACCTTTGGCTAGTTGTAGGACTTATTCCAGATACTTGAGCAAAAATGCATCCTTGGTGTGAAAGTTTCCCTTGATTTGACTAGTAATCAGTTGAGAGTCTGTTTTGACCATTAAATGAGAAACCCCAACTTCCTTGGCTAGATTTAAATCAGTTATTACTACTTCATATTGTGATTGATTCTTTTTGGATTGAAAGCTGAAACAAAGAGATTGTTCTAGTATCAATCTCTTGGTTATTCTAATATTACTCATACTCTGCTAACCTTGAGGTTAGATGATCTGTCCACTAATAAGATCCATTATTCTGACATTTCTTTCAGGATGGGTGCACTCAGTTCCATCAAGAAATCTACCAATACTTGTGACCTAATGCTTGTTCTAGATGAGTACGTGATATCATATTCAGATAGTTCCACCGCCCATGCCACCATTCTATTTGCTAGATATGGCTTCTCCAGGATCCTTTTTACATGATAGTTTGTCTTAACTATTATAGGGTGTCACTGGAAGTTTTGCATAAGTTTCCTGGTGATCACTACCACTGCCAAATCTATCCATTCAATCTTCTGATAATGAATCTCCTCTCCTTTGAGAACCTTACTAACAAAGTATACCAACCTTTATTCATTGTCGTCGTCTTGAACTAACACTGAGTTGATTGCCTTCTTGGATACTTCCAAATATAAGATGAGAGTTGAATTCTCCTTGGGTCTGACCAATATAGGTGGGAAGACAAGAATTTATTCAATTCCACAAATTCCTTTTCGTATTCTTCAGTCCATAAAAATTCCGCCAACTTATGATAGATGCAAAGAAATGTATTGATTTATCACCTACACAAGATGGAAACAAGGATAAGACAACTAGCATCCTTATTAGTTATTGAACTTCTTTTACGGATTTTAGACTTCTCATGGCAATGATAGTCTGATAGTTGTCAGGGTTGGCTTATACTCCCCGGTGCGTCAACATGAAGCCGAGGAACTTGTCGGTTTGTATCCCAAAAGTACACTTATTGGGGTTAAGTCTCATATCGAAACTCCTTATAGATTCAAAATTCTCTTTCATATCATCCACCTGACTTCCTTTCTCTTGCATCTTAACTAGCATGTCATCCACGTATACTTCAAGGTTTATTCCTATGTGTGATGAAAAAACCATGTCCATTAATCTCTGATATGTAGCCCCAACATTTTTTATCCCAAATGGTATGACTTTATAGTAATAGTTGTTTTTGTCCATCATGAATGTTTCTATGGAGGCGTCAACCGAGCTCATTTTTATCTGATTATAACCTGAGTAAGCATCCATGAATATGAGTAGACATAAACATGAGGCGACATCGATCAACCTTTCAATATGTGGTAACAGATAGAGATCCTTTGAACATGCTTTGTTGAGATTAGTGAAATCGACGCACATAAGCCATTTTCCTAATTTACTTTTTACCATAACCATATTGGATAGCCATATAAAACATTTTATCTCTTTCACGAATCTGTCCTTCGACCATTTGTTGACCTCTTCGGTGATCACTTTCCTTTTCTCTTCCTATTTTTTTTCTTTCTCTACATAATGGATTTTATTGTTGGGTCTAATGAAAGTTGATGGAACGGGACACTTGGATCAATCTTGGGCATGTCTGATGGTTTCCATGCAAACAAGTTGACATTGTCTTTTAGTACCCTGATTATTTCTGCCTCTTCCTCCTCCTGGGATAGCCCCAAGACTATTTGTGTAACTTGAAACTCCTTTCTCTAATTTGTACCTTTTTCAACTCTCTAATTAGGGTTAAGCTATCATTTGTGGGATCTCCTCTAGGATCAAGGTCCACCTTCAAGGAATCTTCCAACATAGGCGACTCCTACTAAATCTTCTTTTTTAACTTTAAGTTATCTTTATAGCACTTCCTAGCTATGCCCTGGTCACATATTACTATTCCTACTTGTCCGCCTTCCAAGGGATATTTCATTGTTAGGTAAATAATGGATAACACAGCTTCCAGAGCATTAAACGCCATCCTCCCAATGATAAGGTTGTAGGGCGATGATGCGTTCACTATTAGGTATCTTACCCTGATTCCTTTTTCATTGCTTCCACTTCCAAAATGGTCATGATAAGAAAGTGTCCCAATACCTTAATTGTTTCCCTAGAGAAGCCGACTAGGGTGCTCTTGAAAGGTAATAACTTGGATGTATCCATGGTCATACCTTTGAAAGCGTCATAATATAAGATGTCGGCTGAACTACCTAGATCAATTAACACCTTTTTCACATTCCAATCCTGAATATGCACCTTTATGATCATTGGGTCGTTCTCGAGTGCCAAAATTACTTTTGAGTGTCTTGTTTCAAAAAAGCTATGACGGTAGGGTTTTCCTTCCTTTTTGGACACCGGGCATATCTTTTCCTTGACGATCTTGTTTCTCCTCCCCCAATAAAGTCTCCTGAGATGGTATTTAACGTATGTCAAGTTACTTGAGTCTCACGTACCTCATCCGTACTCTTTCCTTTTTTGGTAGAAGTATTTTTCGAATCTGACTCTCTCTTATATGGGCTCCTCTTTCCTTCCACTCCATTTACCTCTTTTATATATGATAATAGCTGGCCCCTATGGATTAAAGTCTTGATTTCTCTTTTCAAGTGGTGGCATTCCTCAATATGATGTCCTTTCATGCGATGATAGGCGCATCATGCTCCTGCATTGTTTCCCAACACCACATTAACCCTATTAGGACGAGGTGGCTTAGTAATTAACTTGAGAAGATATACTTCCCTCAAGATGTCGACACACTTTGCATTGAGAGGTGTTTGTCGGACGAGTTATCATATTGTCTCCGAGAAGGTCTCATCATTGACCTATCTCTCAAACTTTGTTTTTGGTGATCTCTTCTGGAATCGGATCCTTCATGTTTATATTACATTTTTTCTTTAGCATCGCATGACCTTTTTTCCTTGTTGTTTTCCTTCCCTTTAACATAACATTCAGCTTAACTCATGACCTACTCCATGTTAGTGGCCGACTTGTGTGCCAATGACTCGTTGAAGTGTCTGACTTTTAGTCTGTTTTGAAAAGCTCCCACAAACATCTCATGATTTGGATGAGAGACTTTTATGGTTTCTTCATTGATTATCGCCATGTATTCTAGGAGGGACTCAGAGGGCCTCTGTCGGACATTGAGCAAATTGGTAGTAGTCACCTTTCTATGTTTGCTGGTAGAGAAATGTTGCACCATCTTTTTAGTCAGGTCTTATAAGCTGGTAATTGATAGTCTAGGAAGAATCATATACCAACATAGTGTCACATCTTTGAAGATTTCGGTCATGAGTTTGCATTTCAAGGAATCGGAAGCCCCGATTATTGACATCTTATTATTGAGTGATAATATGTGTTCCTAAAGATCACTTTTGCCATCAAAAGATGGAAAATGTGGCACCTTAAAATTCTATGGGACTTGATCACCCCAAGTCATTTCTGATAGAAGTAGAGGATCAAAGACCTCTTCCTCATCCTCCCCATCCCTCGTACTTTGTGATTGTTGTAAAGTATGGGCATTTTCTTGCAGATACTCATTCTTCTGGCGTAAGTTCTCAACAATTGCTAAGAGATTAGCCATATCCGGGGGGATGGTTATCCTGACTCTTGTTGGGAGATGATATAGACATAGCGTTGATGATGATACAATGTATGTTTTTCGTATGAGGCCTGACAAAGTTTTACTGAGGCCCCACAGTGGGCACCAAATGTTCTTGCTAAACATTATTTGGAAAAATCCCATCGAAGCTAGTCAGAAGAGATCACAATCATCCTATATGATTAGGAGGATTTAGTAGTTGTCATCTTCCTCATGGGGGGAAGCTTCCTTTTATATTGTTTTGCTCATCAATGACCCTTAAAGGTATACTTCTTCATACCCCTCATTAAGGTGACTCTGGATAACGTCTGTCGCCTTCTTTAATTATCAAATAACGTCTTTCCATCAATTTTTATAACTCTCATGCAATCATGGGGACATTTCAAAATCGTCCCTTGTGACTGTCCATATGGTTTCCTATAGCACTGAAGTCGGGTCCGACTTGTTCTTCTGTCAATGTTATCATGAGATCGGCTCTGGCGTGCTTGCTTTGTATCTAAGATGATCCCTAACCGAATTCCAATTTGTGTAAGTCTATGGTTACCCATCCTACTTGCCTCTTCATACTCGGTTTTCCAAAAGGTTAACCTCAGGGAATTCCGAGATGTACACGTGTTAAGGAGTCCTTGAAAAATTGGGAGCACCAATGAACATTCAATACTTCATAATCACAAAAGAAGAAGACATTACATCTTCACTCAAAATCTTAATACATTATATATATATATATATATATATATATATATATATATATATATATATATATATATATATATATATATATATATATATATATATATATATATATATATATATATATATATATATATATATATATAAGTTGTCTTTTTTTATATAAATTCAATATTTCATCCATCATAAACAATTTAAGATTTAACCATTCACATTTGCATCCAACATTACCCTTGTACATTCTTTTAATAGTTATGATTTGATTCAATTCGATTCAGGCAGTATATTATAATATTTTCTTTATATATAAAGATATATATTGTTATTTACATGTTACATTAAGTTAACACATATTCACTTTGAAATGAGAAGAAGAAGAACGATGAGAATCAAGTTGTAGAGTAAGTGGTTAATGATGAGCAAAAACCATATGGTATTGTGATATTTGGTTGAGCACACATGATGGCATTGGTTGAAAAGAAAAGCAAGAAATGACCACGGAATGCTATTCCTCACGGGGAAAAGGTGAAAAAAAATAAAAATTAAAATAAAGGGAAAGTTTCAAAGATTCTATAGAATGAGAATATGAGAATTTTAACTTAGATTAAAGCCCTATATATCATATTCTCAAGTAAAGAATTTAGTTATTCTTCTTCTTTTGAAACCACAAAAAATGGATTCTCAATTCCCCACCTATCTTTTTTTTTTTCTCTAATTGTAATCAGATGCTTTTTCATTATTCATTATGATTATCAAGTACTAAATAGTATTAACGTTTGCTATGTTTAGATGTTGTTTATGATCTAATAATTATTTCCTTTTAACTTTTATTCCATCTGAGAAAGTGACTTGGTTGGTTTCATTGGTGTTTAGTTGTTTGTTCCCACTTTGATAATTCCACTACCTTTTCTGATGGCTAAGTCTTCAAATTTGATTATCAATAAGTGTGTGATATTTAGTTTGATCATCTAATTCTATTTTTATCTTCTTAACATTGCAATCTATCATTGTTATAGTCTATGACTATGTTAGATTTGATTTGACTAGCTACTAATTTAATTGACAGTGCATGGTTTAAAAATGTCATCATATATCTTTTAAGACTAGAATATGATTCTATGAAAGGGTTACTTAGAGTGACAACCAGCAGCATTTTTAAACTAATTGTCATGGGTAACTATCAAGGGTATATAGTCCAGGTGTCCATTTTTCAAAAATAATAATAATAATAATAGTTACTATTGTGAGATATTTTACAAACAGAGACATATAGAAAGAAAGGGAATTTAGAATGGTTATAGTGGGATGATTTGGGGGAGAAAGGTTGGTATGATATACAAAAATTTCATGAAAGAAATGATGTTAATTAGGCATTGTCAATGCTCGCAAAAACTCATCCTATTTTGGTTTGATTGTTTATGTATATATTATAGACTTTAATCTCTTCTAAATAGAAAACATAATTTTATTATTGGCTAAAAAATAATATCTTATTATATTTGTTCAAGTCTATGTTGATGCTCGTCTTATGAAGCCCAACATGGAATATGATTTAGGTAATGAGAGTCCAAATGTCTTGTGAAGCAATTTGAAATGTTATATTGAGACGGGTCAAGATCTAAGAATATTTGTCTCTTGAAACATGTGTCTTCAAAATAAATGATAGGTCACTTAAAACTCTAATATAAAAATGAAGACCCCATATTAAAATACACATTATTCTAACTTTAAATACCTCTCACTTTCGGGTGTCATTGATTTGGGCAGACGCAAAATTAGTTACAAGAGTTTGTCATCAGACCATGGTTCATTGCTTCACTTATGAACTAGATAGTCATTTCCAATACCAATTGGTGTCGTTCATTGAAAATGATCTTCGACGTTTTTACTCTCTTTCAATTTGATGGCACTACTATGAAAAATCTATTTAACAACGATTGAGAATGACATATAATGACACGGACGATGGTGTTGTTATGTAAAGTGTTGTTGTATATATTATACCTACAAGCACAACCAAGTAGGCGTCGTAATAATCTGGAAAGCGCATTATGTATCACAACGGGTTTTATAGTAAATTGTGTCGTTCCCGAGATTTTTATCCTAATACAAAAGTGAAACTGACGCGGAAAAAGAAGAAGAGTCGCCATCCATGCATTTTTATCCCAAGGAAAGGGAAAGGTAATGATGCACAAACCAGAGGAAAGGAAAGAACGAGGTCCTACGAACCAAAGAGAACGAGTAAGGGAGTCGGCTACGTGAATTGAAGGTATTAACATCCCTTCATGTTCGTCGTACTCGACGGGATCCATGCTTGCTTGTATTGCTCAAAGGGTGTTATGATATGTTTCATATGCTGCTAAACCGGGACGAGAAAAAGAACAGAAACAAAAAGAAAATAAGAAACAATGTAGGGAAAAGAAAGAATTATGCTCAAATGGGTCCTATCCAACTGCCTACGTATCTCATCGGGAATGAGAATTAGAGCGACATAGTTCCCCTAACATAGGGTGGACACTTGTTTGTTTGTGTTTTTTACAATGATGTTGTCAAAGTTCTAACTTAGGTGTTGCAGGCTCGCTGAATCGAGTGCGTTACCGTATTGTTTTTGAACTGAAGAGACAAGTCAAAGAGTTCGAAAAGGAGCATGAGGTGAGAAGAGAGAAGACATGTTGTCTGTTTGTTGTGTTTTAAAAGTTTTTTATTTGAGTGCTTCGCATAAGAGAGTGTACTGAAGTGTCTTACGATGGAGTGTGTACCTCATACATCACCCCGAGATGGAATGATAATGAAGCATACTAAGTATGATGGAGATCCTCAAACTTATTTACAAGGTTCAGGGCTTAAGCACACGAACCTACTTCCTTTATTAAGTATTTTTGTTGTTTTAGAATGAAGAAGTATTTTTGATTTTGTTTGTGATACAACTTCATGCTAAAACATGCTCAACATGCTAGATGACTTAAAACTCACCCCGAGATGGCATGAATGCAAGCATCCCATGGCATAAGGTTCTTGTCACATGAAGAGATATCAACCTTTATTAGGTATTTTTGAATTTGTTTTGAGATGAGATGAGAAGAGAAAAGAAGACTCAAAGGAGAAAGCAAAGGTAAAAACTAAAGAGAAACTAAGATTCACCCTAATGTTATCATGCTTGGAGAACTTAAGGGTTAAGTGTGGTATGAGAAATATAATCCTAAAATAAGAGAGAAGAAGAGAGGAAGAGGTAACATAACTGACTTCAAGGATTGAAGTTGAGTTATGAACCTAAAAGGATGGAAAGAGGTTACTTGTCAAAGAAGCATCAATATGATTTTCACAAACATAAATTGAAAGCTTAAAAGAGACGAGGGAAGAGGTTGTATGTGGATGCACATCCACACACTTGACTTACCATTAGCCCTTGAAAGTGTTAGAAAAACAATTTATAAGTAAAGGAATAAAGGGAGAAGAACAAAGAAATCACGAAAGCACTTGTGATTAATTATCATGTGCTTTCTCGATTAAAAGTGTTTAAGAATGGGTTATTTAACGAGGCAAAAACTCTTGTGAAATAAGGATTTACTTCCATTGATTCTTCTGTTTACAATGGAAAATGGGAATGGTTCATGAGAATTGTGAAACTGATCATAGAATAGCTAAGATATTTCTTCACAAAGGAAGTTGGTATGTCTGGTCAAAGGCAAGTGGAAAATATTGAAGCAAAAGTTGTTGTTGTTGTTGTTAGTCAGGAAGATATGAAGAACCAGATGGATGCCAGATTTAAGTCTGTGGTTGAGAAACAAGAGAAATTTGGTTCTGATCTCAAGGCAATCATGGAATTATTGAAGAAACCCTAGGTCTAGGATTTAGAAATTGCTTGCTTATTTTATGTTGTGGTTTTGAATAATTGTGTCTTACTTGTAATTTCTGTTTTATGGATGTATGACTATGAATCTCTTGGTTTATATTAATCTATGTTTATGTGTTCTTGTTTATTGCATAATCTTCTTATGATATTGCATCTTGTATGTTTGTTGCATAATAAGATTTGCTTGTGCTGGTAGAAAAATATATTAAACTAATTAAAAAGAAAATTCATTCAAAATAAAAAGGTTACACAAAATAGTGATGACAATACAAGAAGTTAGATCATTTCTAATCCTATTTATTGGTTCGGTCATCTCTTTCTGTGTTGGCCAAATACTCCATCGAGTCTTGATCCGCTTCTTCATCTTCAGCTGAAAGATCAATCTATTTTGATCTTGAAGTTTGAACTTTGTAAGTATCCAATCTGGTCCGAACATCTTTCTCTTCACTTAACTTTTGATTTTCTTTTGTTACATCTGCAAGAAGCTGTGTAGATTGTCTGATTGCCATACATCTTTTCTTTGCTGCTTTAGCCTTCTTTAGCTTTTTGAACTCCCTTGCAATATCGTGCTTCTCACTATTGTGAGGAATGCGGTTACGAGCGTTTCTCTTCATAGTTAATTTTCACTTGAAGTTTCTGAAGAATTTGTTGAATGGTAAAAGATTAAAGGTTGATCTGTATTTATAGGATGTTTAGCAGACTTGGTCAAGTACTTCTTCATTAATGATCTTTGACCGTCTTGAGAATTTACTTGACTTTGTCTTCTCTCCTTTTTATACATCTTATCTTGACCATTTAGGAACTCTACCTTTTATGGAAAAAAATTATACCCGACGAATTTTTTCCCAGGACTAATTAAGAAAACTTTAGTTTATATCCCCACCATTTTCTCCACACCCCTATATTTTTCAAAATATTTCAATTATATCATTTTATTTATTTATTATTAATTTCTTCTCAAAATTGAATTTTTTTGTACCATACACCATTGTATCGAAAAACATTACTCAAAGAATTTTGACATATGTTTTTTCTTCATTAAATAATTTGCAATCAAGTATTTCGATAGAGTTAGATGTTCATTAAATAATTTACATAAAAAATATCTGATAATATAATCTTTACCAAATAACATATTGTCCATAAGATAAATTGGTTATAAATTTTTCGATAATTTTCCTTTTGTTCATCAGATAACTTGATTATAAGATTTTCAAGTAGTTTTTTTCTCTCTAAATTTTGCAATATCATAATAGACTATGATTTAAGAATCGTTATCAAAAGTGGACAAATTCCAGTTTTTTGAAATGTTGCCAAAATGTATTTGTTTCATTAGAACATTATAGACGACGAATATGACTGAGGTTTAGAACACAATTTACTTTAAACATTAATTTTCTTTACTTTAGGTCACGAGTTTTCAATGTTGCCAAAACTCGTTTATTGTTGTAATAATCATATAACTTACCTACAAGTTATATGGAATGCAATTTTTTCAAATTATTTCTCCAAATATATTATGAATCAGATAAATTAGAAGTAAAACTTCAGAGGATAATTTTTCTTTATTCCCTATACTCATATTTGTTGTAATCATCGGATAATTTATCTATCACTTTTCCTGAATGCAATTTTTTCATTTCGTGTGTGACTTTTTTTCTAAATATAATACAAGGATATTTTGGTTAAATTAAATAAATTGTAGGGGTGGGGAAAGTTTGTTGGAGTATGAAATAAAAAATTTCTAATTAAAAGGGTGTCACTTAAAATTCTCTATATACTTCCTTGGAGGCCATTTGGGGTGAGTCCAAATACACTTATCCAGCCCATTTTGATTTTTGTGATATGTGTGGGCATTTTGGGAATAAAAAAGTAATAGAGGGAAAGTGGATTCGCATATAAAATGAACACAAAACCTAACTTTGACCTAAACACTACTTGATCTTATCTGAGCAGAGAAGCCGCGGCACATTTTAAATCTTCAATCTCATTCTCGTCGGAGACGCTGACGGCGGAGCCTCCGTTTTCGGTTGACTCTGCCCCGTATCCATCCCGAGTGTGAGATGCTGATGTTTTGCCGCCGGATCTCTGCGATGAAGACTGCCCGCGGTCAGAGTCCTTGTCGTATTATTTGCGCTGGGGCAGTGATGGCCACGCGGGCTGCCCAAATATCATATTCTTTACATGCATTTTTCTCTTCTTCTAATTGTGTTTTGTTTTGTTAATTTCATTACTGCATTTTTTTTGCTTTATTTTGTTTTTGCAGGTTAATACGCTGTCTGGTAGTAACTTGAAGAGTTGATGTAGATCTGAATTATGTCATTTTAAAACTCGTATACTATTTGTAATTCTTAGTGGATAATTTTCAATTTGTTAAGGATGAGTAATTGAAATTGTATGCTTTTATATTCTTAATTAATTTTATCGTTTGAGAATTACTGTGATGCATGATTTATCATTAACTTTAAAATAATTTACGGTTTTAGCTTGAATGAGAGTTCAACATTAAGAATGAACCCTTGAATTGAAGTCTTGTTAATTCCTATTAAGCTCAAATGTTTAATTGTTTATGATTTAGTACAAAATTAGAAGTTAAAATAAAACTAAAGGCTTTTTTATTTTACCAAGAGATTAGGGATAAATAATATGAGTAAACAATAGTTATACATAATAAGAATCTCCATTAGGAAGTTTTATTTAAAATACTTGAAGAAAACAATATAAATATCATGCATACATTTTCTATAACATAGAGCTTACTTTTGATTTTCTCTAAACTTTTTGTTAAACCAAAATAATGAAATTAAAAAGTAAGTATTAATGGTCTTTAAGTTCGGGTCAAACAAAGTTATTTATACTCGTTTAAGTAAACTTCAGAAAGAAAGGAATGTGATCACAAAATTTATATACAAATAAAATAAGAGTTTGTGTCGAACAACAATATGATAAATGATAATTATGTAACACGTTTCCACCTAAGAATGGTTTGAAAAATATCAAAGTAATTTGTTGTTCCTGATCCCATGTTAATATCTGGCATTGGATGCATGAAAATAGAGAAAACTAGACCGAGTAATATTTTCCATTAAAAAACAAGTTACAGAAAACAACAATATTTATGAGATATGTTAAGTTGCCTGAAGACATAAATGGGTTTAGAATTAAATGGGCCAGACCTTCTTACCCCATCCTATGAGTTTCTCAAACACGACTTTCCAAATTTGTCCTCCAGTTTTTGGAGAAATATTTTCGGACGTATTATTTTTTTTTGTTAATGTTGATTTGTTCTGAAGAAACACCTACGAAATGTTTACAATTTGCGTCAGATCCTTCCCCTCTCTCATTTCAATTTCCATCTTCTTCTTCACACTATTTCCTTTACTCTCAACTCAAAATTTGATTTTCCACCAAACCGCACCATGTTCACCCGAGTTTGACACATATCATCATCTACAATGATCAACAAACTCTTAATCATCCATTGCTCAATATAATCGGTAAGTTTTTGAGTTTACAAGTTTTTGAGTTATTTTCGAGTTTTCTCAGTAATCGATTTAGAATAGATTTTCAGGTGTCGAAATCATTAAATAAGTTTAAAAACATAGTTTAAAGATAATGTAGGTATTGTTTGATGGATTAAACGGACAATCAGGGTTGAAAATGTCCATTTTTTTATGTTGGGTCGTTAATGGCATTGTCTGTGTTATTTTGAAGTTGCAGAAGGTTCCGTAGGTGCATATGCATAACAAATTAATATTAGAATGTTTCGTAAATGCAGTTGCAGAGCAACCCAGACCTTCTGAATTCTTGATGCTTTCACAAATGCATTTGCGAAAGCCTTATGTGGTTGCATTTACGGAAACAAAAACAAAATGTATTTTTTTCTTTAATTTTGTTGTATCTAATTCTAATATTTTTGCAGACTATATGGTTGATTCAGATTCAGACCCCCGACTGATACATGGACGGCTTGCCCAACATGCATCTGTCTGACGTGCATGTTGTTTCTTATTAAAATTATTTTCTTTGTAAATTTTCAAACGTGTGACCCCTAGATGCACAAACATCAGACGCTTTGAGATGTTACCTGTTATACTTGATGGGCACACAACAGTTTGTGGACACCAGCTTCACATATACAGATGTAGCTTACCTCAGTACTTCTTGGATCTCACACCGATTTATGAGTATAACTGGGGTGCAACTACGTTTGCTTACACATATTCGAGACTCTCAGAAGAATGCTTGTGGAAGACCAGGAATGTCGCAGTCAGTTGTTCCTATATGTTGTAACAATCGTATACCCTTTTTTTTTTTTTCATTTCGATTTCATTATATTTTCGTCATAAAGATTGATACCAATGTTTTATTTATTTTCATTTCAGGCTTGAATCTTCCAACACTTTCTGTTCATAGTTGGTTGGGGGAGTGTGCCTGAGTACACGGAGGACTGGTCGCGAACACGTGCCTTTCTCCCACTGAGAGGGAAACAATCGGTCGATCCCTACATAGTCTATCCGGACCGCATGGTTGATAAGGATGTAAGATACGACATATATACAGATCATCGTCAAACACACCCATTTGATGAGATCTCATTGTTCAACAGATGGTTGACATGCAGTTCGACCATCATTGTGCCATATTTGCCCGAGCGCATCATGCGGCATTTCAGTTATGCTCAGACCATACATAAGCACCCTATTGTCCCGCTCCTCTCGGCCTGAACCGTATGAAAATAGACGAAATATTTGCTGACTTTCAAAAACACCTGGTAACAGATGAGGCTAGGGAGACCAGAGCTAAGAGAGTCTGGAGTTGCATCGATGGCTACATCAGGTTGTTCTTTACCATCTCACATCCCTACATGGTGCCCACTGCAGATGGATCACCTCATAGACCAAATCATCAGGAGATATTAGAGGATGAGAAGTCTCAGCTGGAGCACACTCAGGATGTGCTACCTCGATATCGCGAGATAATTGCTATTTGGCGGTCAGGCATTGATGTCGATTTCTTTCCAGTCGGGTCTGGCCAAAGGCGTATATTGGATGAGATTCTTACTATGGCAGAGAGGGTGCTTATGTACTACAGACATCGCGCCAGGACTAGTGGGATCAACGACCGAGGACGCAGACCAAGCGATTGAGAAAGTGGTAAAGGAAGACGAGGCGGCAGAGGCAGAGGCATATGAGAGGGTGCATATGTAGTCTGACACACATAGTAGTTACTGTGATGTCTATTTTGATGTACATTATTTTTATGACATTGATGTAGTATTTTTTTTATGATGACATTGACATAGTATTTGTACGACTTCTTTTTATATATATATATATATATATATATATATATATATATCAATCATATTACTTTATTTACGTTTGCATGTTATTATATATGTATTTGTGACTAACAAAACTGGTTTTAATTAAACAAAAGTTGTTCTGATAAAATTTCGGAGATGTATCTATAGAACTATTTTTATAGATGCATATCCAGTAGCAGTCAGCGTAAAACAAAAAAATGGTGCGTCCGAATGTATATCTACGGAACCAGGGGGCATAATTGGAAATGCAGCAGGTGACTGAGAGACTTAAAGGGTGGATTAAGAAATTCACTTAACACAAACTTCAAATGGAGTTTGATTTTGCAAAACTTGTGTAGGGAGCCTTTTATGAATGAAAACAACATTTCTTGCAACATCAACCCATATCTTTTTTGGTAATTCCTTTTGATGAAGCATAAATCTAACCATCTCCATGATTGATAAAAATTTTCTTCCAATCATTGAATTTTGTTGGGGAGTGTAAGGAGAAGTCAACTGATGCTTGATCTAGGCTTCTTATAGGACACTTTTTGTAGGACGCTTTAATGGATGTTCAAAGAGTTTTAATATAATTCTAGTCATTCATAGTTAGAGTCATTATGAAATCATAAAAGGAGTATCAAAGCAAGCAATGACTCACTTTGATTCCTAGGAAACTACAAGCATACACGGGGCTTTGCGATAGTTTATGATCTGAACCTGTTACTATAAATTATTTTGCTACCTGTTATATGGACATTATAAAGTTTAGAATGTTCATATGTAGTTCATGAAATACATAATGAAGGTGAGAAAAATACACAAGAGGGGGGTTGAATTGTGTTCTCCAATTTGCGTTGCTTCTGAATAGAGTTCAGATTCGAAACAGTAGTTCAAGCTCTAATTATATGGATGCAACGTAATAGTTCAAGTAAATGACAAGTGAACACACATAATTTATCATGGTTCCCCTCAAACCGAAAGTAGTCCAATTCCCTTGCATCACAAGAGATTTTCCACTATAATCAAATCATTATTATAATTACTTATGCCTTCGAGCATAAAACTTTTCTTTACTCAAACCTACAACCTAAGACTTGCTTGCTCAATCAACACTTGGTCAAAATTTCCTGCTCAGGTCCTCAGATCCTAAGACTTCATGCTTATACCCTCAAGTACAAGACTTCCTGCTCATACTCACAACCTAAGACTTTCCTGTTCAAATTCCATGGATTCAAGACTTCCTACTCATACCCTCGAGTAAAAGACTTCTTGCTCAGGTTCCACGAACCAAAGACTTCCTACTTAAACCCCTTAGATTCAAGAATTCTGCTCATACCCTAAAGTATAAAACTTCCTGCTCAGGTTCCACAAACCTAAGACTTCATGCTTAAACCCCTCGAATTTAAGACTTCTGCTCATTACCCTCAAGTAAAAGACTTACTGCTCAGGTTCCACGAACCCAAGACATCCGACTTAAACCCATCGGATTCAAGGCTTCAATGCTCAAGCACATAGTATGAGACTTACTTATACATATTATAGGTTTATTTTCTTAAATCAAATTAATAATTATATTTTTGTAAATAATCAAGGGATTATAATCAACTCAACCCATTCAAACTCTAAATTCCTCTACCCTTTGTGCATTAAGAAAATTTTCAAAATCAAATACTTCTCCGCCTCCGATGCATTAAGAATATTTCAAGGGATAAAAACAACAAACATACGAACATTTTTAAAAGAAATAAGGAAATTTGATCCTTCATCTAACATGAGGGTACGTAGGCATAAAGTTTTAGCACTATAACGAGTACAATAATAAAAAAAACATTTTTAGGTCCTCATTTCTCAATTAACTAATTTTTTCTTAAAAAAATAAATACTTTTTTGTAAATAAATAAACTAAATAACTAATAAATGATGAAAAAACATACCTTGGACAAGTACACACTAACCCTAGATTTAGAGGAGGATCTTATTGAGTACAATAGAGGTGAGGGGTGCTTAGTACCTTCCTCCCACTTAACCGACTCTTGAACCTAGTCTTTCACCCTTAATCCTTAGGTTTTATCATTGTTTTCCTGTTCCTTAGGAACAATAAAGAATGATGGTGACTCTGTAATTTTCCAGCAGTGACAGATTTGAGTTTTGTAATGAAGCTTTCGACAAGTATTATATTATGTATGGTATAGAAAGACACAAGACTATAACACATACTCCTAAAAAAAGGTATGGCATAAAGATTCAATTGAACTATCCTTGAAAGGGTTAGGTGCATGTTGGTTAGTGCAGGATTGAAGAAGGTATTTTGGGCTGAGAAAGTAGTGAATGCAACATGCTTGATAAATAGGTGTCCCTCGAATTCCTTGGGGATGAAAACACCTAAAGAAGTCTAGTCAGGGCATCCACCTAACCTCAACAAACTTAGAGTATTGGGTTGTGAAGCCTATGCTAACATTAAGCAATATAAAGTCGAACCTAGAGCTCTGAGATGCATGTTTCTTCGGTATACTGAGAAAGTCAAATACCATAGGTTGTGGTGCCTAGAACAATGCCAAAAAGGTATATCACAAGTCATGATATATTTTCAATGAAGAAGAAAATTTGTTCAAGAAAAGTGATGACGCTGGTCGAAATGCAAAGATCTCTGAAGAAGAGCTGGAATGGGAAATATTCCTATTGAGGTGGAACATAGTGATGCTGAATTGCATAACCCAGATGAAGTTAAAGAAGAAGCACAAATTGCTGATGAAAATGAGGAGACTAATAATGACTACCTATTGGCAAGAGACATACCGAAAAGATTCATCAAGCCACCTTAGAGACTCGGTTATGCAGATCTTATAACATTATCCTTAATCTCTGCAAGTGAGGTTCTTGATGAAGAACTTAGAGACTACAAGGAAATTGTGAAGAATCAAAATAAGGATAAATTCTTGAAATCCATGGATGATGAGATGAAATCTCTTCATGATAACCATACTTGGGAGCTGATTGAGAAACCTACCAGAACCAGGTTAGTCAGCTGGATTTTCAAGGTTAAGGAAGGAATTAAAAAGTGATGTTAGAGAGATTTAAGGCAAGTTTGGTTTCTAGGGGGTTCACTCAGTAAGAAGGAGCCGACTTCAATGATGTGTTCTCACCTATTGTAAAGCACAAACCTATTAGAATTTTGTTCGCCATGGCGGCTCCTTTAAGCCATCAAATTTCCCTTCATTTACACGAGATTAATATTTATTTTTGGGGATTCCACTAATAGACAGATTGGATAAGAATTTTACTCCCACACTGAAACTCTTGCCAAAGTTCGACCTAAAACTTGAACGAATGGATGTGAAAACAACCTTTTTGTATGATGATTTAGATGAAACAATCCTGATGAGGCAGCCTGAAGGGTATGTAGAAAGAGTATAGGAAAATTATGTGTGCAAGTTGAATAGGCCATTATATGGCCTGAAAAAATATCCTCGACAATGTAATAAGAGATTCGACAAGTTCATATCACACATAGGTTTTCCTAGGAGCTACCACTATGTTTACTTCATATTTCGACTTGGAAATTTACTTTTTATTTTGTTTCTTTATGTGGATGAAATCCTCATAGAAAGTGTTAAGAGTCTCACATTGGACAATATATGGCCTGAACATATGCTTATAAGTGGAGGAAATCCTCACCTTACAAGCCATTTTGTAGGGTTGAGTTAGGCCCCACCACACATTCATAAGATGGCACCAGATCCTCATTTAAGATCCAATGTGCCATCCACTATTTAGTTCTAGACCCTAGACGTAAATCCTGGGCGTGAGAAAGGGCGTTAAGAGTCCCGCTGAAGATGAGAAAAACACAAGAAAGGGAGGGGTTGAATTGTGTTGGCTTTTTATTTCTTTTAGAAACTCCTGGTTAGATTCTAAACACACGGTATAAAATTTGAATCAGAGATTAGAGACATGCAACATATAAATAATGCAAGAAAGAAGAGACAC
Organism: Lathyrus aphaca; assembly: GCA_963966055.1. Lineage (NCBI taxonomy): Eukaryota > Viridiplantae > Streptophyta > Magnoliopsida > Fabales > Fabaceae > Lathyrus > Lathyrus aphaca. The sequence continues at coordinate 678,824,379 of OZ014519.1, read as the reverse complement.
ACACAAAGTTATCCTGGTTCCTTTCATAACTCGAAAGTAATATCGTTCCCATGTACTTACAAGAGATTTTCATTATAATCACACACAATTACAAATTTCTTAAGCACACAAGCAAGATACTTCCAATTCTCAAACACAAAGTAAAATACTTATATGCTTAAGCACACAAATAAGATACTTTTAATGCTCAAACACTAAAGTATGAGACTTCTATGCTCAGGCACACAAGCAAGAGACTTTAATGCTCAAGTACTTATAGTAAGAGACTTATATGCTCAAGCACACAAGCAAGAGACTTCAAATACTCAAACACTAAAGCATGAGACTTCTATGCTCAAGAACACAAGCAATAAACTTCCAATGCTCAAACACTAAAGTAAGAAACTTCATGCTCAAACACACAAACAAGAGACTTCAATGCTTAAACACTTAGTAAGAGACTTCTAACAATCTACCTAAAAAATAAAAGATTTTTTGGGGTAATACACTTGATATACAATCAGGGGTGTAGAAAGAATACAATACAAATAAACTCTTTAAGACTTAGGGATTTCTAAGATATACAAAGATAATAAATCCTAAGTTCTACTTAAGGACTTAGGATAATAAACAAACTTTTTAATAAACTATTTAAGACTTAGAGATTTCTAAGCCAAACTTAAGGATTTCTTATCCTTGTAAATCTTAGAAATCCTTAAGTCCCAACAAAGTTCAAATGTGCTGTATTATTTATACATCTCTCATTGTATATCAAGTATATTCACCCAACAATCATTTATCTGTCAGGTAAATTGTTAGAAGTCTCTTACTAAGTATTTGAGCAAGAAAGTATTTAGCTTGTGTGCTAGAGCAAGGAAGACTTAAGCTTATGTGCTTGAGCAATGAAGCCTTTAACTAGTGTCCTTGAGCAAGAAAGTCTCATACTTGTGTGTGTGAGTAAGTAAGTCTCAGACTTGTGTTTAAGCAAGAAGTCTTATATTTGTGTGTGTAAGCAAATAAGTCTATTGCTTTTATGCTTGAGGGAATTGTGATCTTGATTGGTTATAGTGAAAATCTCTTATAAGTACAAGGGGATTGAAATACTCTCGATTTGTAAGATGAATCAGGATAACTCCGTGTGTTATTCTTCTTTCTTGCATTTTATATCCGCTATCTATCTCTAACTAAGCCATATTTTATAACTCTGTGTTTAGATTCAGACTTTAAGAGTTTTAAAGAAAGAAAAAGTAAACATAATTCAACCCTCTTTTTTGTGTTTTTCTCAACTTCAGTTGAGATATTTTTTCAAATGATTAATATCGTTGAAAGCTTGTTTGAAATTCCTTTACCGCAAGAGGAATTTTCGATTTTTTTTTTGTTTTAATAATTTAAAAAAAAAAACACCATTTTCTTATCACTTTGTCAATGTCATGTCCGCATTTAGTATTTAATATTGTCACATCGCACGCACATCAATATCCTTTAGTGAAAGTTAATTAGGAAATTAATACCGTGGATGGAAATTTTCATAAAGTCATTATTAAAAAATGGGGAAGTAAAATTAAATGTTGAGATATTTAAAAAAATTAAAATATATTTAACTATTAAAATTAATATTGCTTCAATAGAGACTAATAAATTTAATTCAAAGCTATATGATCATTCGATTTGTTAGATCAAATAAGAGACATCTTGTTAATTCACTTTATGACGCTTAAACTATTAGACGTAAAAAAATTAATTGATTATATTATTAATTAAATAAAATAAAATAAAAACGACTATATTAATTTAATAAATAATTTTATAGAGTATCAATTTAATAAATGATTTGTATTCTAAATCGTGAAGACAAAAATTAATTTATGAAAATAATAGTATTTAAATAAATCATCGTTATATGACACAATATGTGTTGGAGCAAGTTGTGTCCTATCAAATACAGTAGCTTAATGAGTTGTTACTATTAATAAAGTCACCCACATAAATACAAAAAAGAATATTCTTAATACATTTGGGTATAAACCCAGAAACAATCATGGTCCTAAAAATTTACTATTCCTGAATTGTAAAAATGAAAGTTTACTATAAAAAAATTGTTAAAGTGAATCATACAACATGATAATAAAATAAAAATCATAAATTAAAACCAAAAACATCATAATCAAACCAATAATGAAGAGTTGAAATAACTTGCACGGAGTCCTAATTTTAAACAAGTATAAAAAATACAAAAAGTTAACTAATTGGTAAAGAATATAGAAAAAAAGATGCTCCTATCTGATGGAACCTTTCAAAGGATATCCCCTCAAAATGAAACAAAATGCAAACTTGTCTGTTTTTATAGCCAAATTAATCTCTCATTTCATTTATGTTCATAATTCAAGGGAAGATGAAAAGAATGAGACATTTTCTTAAGCTTTTAACTCAAAATCAACAAGGCCATACACGTAAATTATGCAGATGTTTCTTTCAGGTAAAACATGATCTCACTATTATTAATTATGTTGTTGTTCTTGCATATCTATGTGTTCATTTTTCTTCATTTTTTATTAGGGTACTCAGCTTTCTCCAAATAATGATGATTCAGTTGATGATTTATCTATGGTTTCATCAAGAATTAGACTCAGAGATGGTAGACACTTGGCTTATGTTGAAAGAGGTGTGCCTTTAGATAAAGCAACATTCAAGATCATCATTGTGCATGGTTTTGGAAGCTCCAAAGAGATGAATTTTCTAGCTCCCCAAGTAATTAACTCAATCTCTAATCAATTGCACAAATCAATATATAAATTCGCATTTGTTGTATGTTTGACTTCTATTTCCGAATAATACTTATAATATATATAAAAATTACGCGATTTTATATCTTCTGCAATATGATATGATTCATTCTTATAGGAATTGATAGATGAATTGGGTGTTTATCTTCTGCAATATGATCGAGCCGGATATGGACAGAGTGATCCAAATCCGAAACGTTCGTTGAAAAGTGAAGCACTTGATATTCAAGAGCTGGCAGATCAGTTACAAATTGGAGCACATTTTTATGTAATTGGAGTCTCAATGGGTTCATATGCTACTTGGAGTTGTCTTAAGTATTTGCCTCACAGGTAGAGATACATTCAAGATTATAGTGATACCGTCTCGCGCGTTTAAGTACCGAAACTTTTTCGCTAAAAGAGAAAAATGTGCAGGCTTGCAGGGTTGGCACTGATAGCACCAGTTATCAATTACAGATGGCCTTCTCTTCCTGGGAGTTTGATAAGAGATGATTATAGAAGGAGATTTATTAAGTGGGCACTTTGGCTTGCAAATCACTGTCCTAAACTGTTGCATTGGTGGGTTACTCAAAAGTGGCTACCTTCAAATGCTGTCATAGAAAAAAATCCAACATTCTTCAACAAAAACGATATCGATATTTTGAAGACTATTCCCGGCTTCCCAATGTTTTCAAAGGTAAAAAGTTACTCGAGTGTTAACGTATTAGTTACAGTTGGATCAAAATCAGACAGTCTAAATTTTAGTGCGTATTTTGAATTTAATACAGGATAGGTTAAGGGAACAAGTTGTTTTTGACACACTTGTCCATGATTGGAAGGTAGCTTTTGGAAAATGGGAATTTGATCCAATGAAGCTAAACAATCCATTCCCTAACAAACAAAGTTCATTTCACATTTGGCAAGGATATGAAGATAAAGTTGTGCCTTCTGAGATTCAAAGATTTGTTTCATCACAGCTACCATGGATGCAATATCATGAAGTACCAGATGGTGGCCATTTAATTGTGTATTATAAGGGCTTATGTGAAGCCATTTTGAAAGCACTTTTACTTGGACAAGAAAATCATGCATATAAACCTAAATTATCTTTGTTATTCAAAGATCAATGCTATCAAGAAACTATCTAGCACACTTTTTTGTGTGTGTACATTTATTTATTATTGGAAGAAATTCATTTAGATATTGCTCTAAAAGTGTGCTAGATAAAATATTGTAAGTAGCACTTATTAAAATTGTCATGATTTCATACTTTAATATGTTTAATTTTATTAGTTGGATAGAAAAAGTGACCAATGTTCAGTGTGTAAATTGCATAGAAGGCTAGATTTGAATAGTAAGATTGTCCTCTCAAATGCAGTTTTTTTACATTAACTTGGCAAGTTTTCTCTTAGATCTAGTAAGTCACTTGATTGTTTCATATATATATATATATATATATATATATATATATATATATATATATATATATATATATATATATATATATATATATATATATATATATATATATATATATATATATAACGCAGAAGAACTATTTCATCTAAATTAAATGTGACAATTAGATTCATTAAACAAATAGTCATTAAGTTCATCCACTGAAAAAATTGATTCAGTCCATCAATTATATAAAAATTGGTTAATGGTTTGAATTCAATCATCCATTATATATCTGGATGAATCCAATCGATCTAACATTTTTAAGAAATCCAATAAATTATTATTATATATATTTTATATTTATTAAATCAATTTGTAATAAAATAATAAACCATTATATGTGCAATTATTAAAATTAAATAATTTTATATAGATGATATTTTTATTTTTAGGAGACTTATTATTTTATAATAAAAAAAGAAAATAAAAATAAATAAATTCTCTCTCTCTCTCTCTCTCTCTCTCTCTCTCTCTCTCTCTCTCTCTCTCTCTCTCTCTCTCTCTCTCTCTCTCTCTCTCTCTCTCTCTCTCTCTCTCTCTCTCTCTCTCTCTCTCTCTCTCTCTCTCTCTCTCTCTCTCTCTCTCTCTCTCTCTCTCTCTCTCTCTCTCTCTCTCTCTCTCTCTCTCTCTCTCTCTCTCTCTCTCTCTCTCTCTCTCTCTCTCTCTCTCTCTCTCTCTCTCTCTCTCATCATTCCAATTTCTTCTCCAAAATATCTTTCTCCGCATTTCTTAATTAAAACTTAGTCTTAATCTAAAAAGATAAAAATATTTGGAGACTCAATGTTACCAAGCCTTAGCTCTTATAATTAACTTAATAAAAATGTTATACTAATTTTTCCCTAACTTAATACATTAATTAATTCATAAGACATTTGCATCATCTGCATATCATGACATGCATTTCTTTAGGTTTAATTCCTAAAAAGTCAATCAAAATAAAATTTTGGTCTTATGCATCTGTAATGTTCATGGAGTACATGAATAGAATATTCCATCCGTACTTAGATCAATTTGTGGTTGTGTTCATCGAAGATATTTAGATATATTTGAATTCAGATGAAGAGCATATGGAGCATCTGGAAGTTGTGTTGCAAATTTTGAAAGAGAAGAAGTTGTATGCAAAATTATCTAAGTGTAGTGAGTTCTGGTTGCGAGATTTGAGTTTCCTTGGGCATGTAATTTTTTGTGGTGGTATTGTTTTTGATCCATCGAAGATAGATGTTGTGTTATAGTGGGACACTCTAAAGTCTGTTACTGAGTTACAAAGTTTTCTTGGTTTGGCTTGTTATTACCAAAGGTTGATCGAAGGCTTTTCAAAGTTAGCATTACCTTTAACTCAGTTGACTCGAGAGGATTAAGCCTATGTTTGGGATATGCATTGTGAGGAGAGTTTTCAAGAACTCAAGAAAAAGTTGACGTCTGCTCCAGTTTTATTTTTGTCGTGTTCGAGCGAATCCTTTGTTGTGTATTGTGATGCTTCGAAGATGAGTCTAGGTGATATGCTGATTCAAAATTGTTATATTGTGTTTTATGCTTCAAGACAGTTGAAGCTGCATGGGAGCATTTTTCCTACGCACAATCTAAAGTTGGCAACTGTGGTGTTTGTGTTGAAAATTTGGAGGCATTATTTGTTTGACTCCAGATCTCAGGTGTTCAGTGATCACAAGATTTGAGTAGAGTGGATTTTGACCAGGTTATTAGAGAAATTTATGGTGAAATCCCTTCACCTATTAGAAACACGGATTCAGAGTCTTCCTCCTCTGTTTTTTTTATATTCAGATGGAAGCACCAGGATCTTTGATAGACAATGAGGTCTCGAGTTATGACTATAACATCATTGACAAAAGCTACATCTCGAAGCTTCATTCCAATACTCTAACTTCTTCAAATGGGAACATAAAGGATGTTATGTTGGAACTCTGTGTAGTTGGTGAACGGGTTTGTATCACTCGGCCCAAAGGAGTGTCAGGGGAATATTTCTATTTCTATTTAGGAGTAATCGAGGACTTCAAAATCCACATTCCGTTTACCGATTTTGAATCGGATCTTCTCAAAACCCTAAATATAGCCCCTTCACAATTACACCCCAATGGTTGGGGCTTTATCAAAGCGTTTGAAATTGTTTGTGATACAATGGATATAACAATGACCTTGGGATTATTTTTCTAGTTTTTTGAGTTAAAGGGAGCAAAAAAAGGAGGTTGGGTTTTCTCTCAGCATAATTCCTGGGAAAAACTTCCCACACATACATATACTACCAACTATAAGGGTTATAAGGATAAATTCCTTCAAGTTAAAAGTCTTAACAGCCATGCTCATTTAAATGCCTCGCTTGAGGGACTTAGAGTGTCGTTAGACATGATCATCTAGATGCCTTTCCTGAGGGATTCGTTTAAGAGTCTCATCGAAAAAGCTCACCTAAATGCCTTGCTTGAGGGACTAAGAGACCCAACAGACAAGCTCATATATATGCCACATCTGAGATAAAGAGTCTCAGAAGACAAATGCATCTAAATGCCTCTCTTGGGGGACTTAGAGTCTCATCAAACAGGCACATCTAAGCAGTTCGCTTGAGGGATTTGACTAAGTTTCATCAGATAGGCCCGTCTAAACTCCTCATCTAGGGACTTAAATTCGCATAACATAAAATCATCTAAGCTCATCACTTGGGTTACTCGACTAAGTCTCTTATTTGACCGACTCATCTAAACGCCTCATCAGAGGAACTAAGAGTCTCTTCAGAAATGCTTATCTAAACGCCTTACCTGAGGGACTCAACTAAGACTCTTACCATGAAGGATCATCTAAAGGCCTGCTGAGGTACTACACGTCTCATGAGACAGGCTCAACTAAACGCCTTTCCTGAGGGAGTTGACTAAGATTCTCATCAAGCAGGCTTATTTATACGCCTCGCCTTAGGGACTAAGTATCTCATCAGATAGGCTCATATAAGCACCTCGGTTGAGGGAATCAACTAAGAGTCTCATTAGACAAGATCATCTAAATGCCTTTCTCGAGAGACTATAAGAGTCTCATCATACATGTTTATCTAAATGCCTCACTTAAGGGACAAAAACTATCATCAAACATATTCATCTTAGATCCTCACTAGAGGGGTTTAACTAATAGTTACACCAGATATGATGATCTAAATGCCTCTCCTGATGGACTAAGAGTCTCTTCAGACAGGCTGATCAAAGTTCCTAGCATTAAGCGCTCGACTACGAGTCTTAATAGGCAGACTCATCTAAATGCCCGCTTTAGGGAATAAGAATCACTACTAAAAAAATGCGCAAACAACAACGCCAAATTTACAACAAAATCATATACACCGTTGTAATAAGTTAAAAAATTTATAACGCCAAAGTTAACGACGGTTGTCTTTAAAACCGTTGTAATACATGAAATTTAGCGAGCTTCAATTCCCTGCAACTACATCTTTTCCATTTCTTAGAGTACATTAAGCGTGTACTTAAGGCTATTATTTTAAAAAATAAATTGTTACTGATTTTACAACGGTTAAATTTGACAACCGTTGTTATAGCCTGTAGTTTAGTTGCTGGTCAAAAAACCTAATTTTAGGGGAAATCGTCTCCTTTTTGAAATTTGTTTCGTCCATTTGAAGCAGAAAAATCGTGCGATCAATTGTCCCTTACTACAAAGTAGTTACGAGACATCACCCTAAAAATCCCAAATTCATCTTTTTTCTTTCTTTCTATTCTTAATGAATTTTTTACTGTTTTCATAGTCTCAAAAAATTCCAAAAAAAAAAAATCCTCAAAATTCTTATTTTACTTAATTAGATTAAATTTCGTGTTTTAATATTTTTCTGAATTTATTTTAATCATATTACTCACATTTTTTCAAAATGCTGACAATCTTTTCACCACGGGTATTTAAAAACCGTCGTTATAGGTAGCACTTTTTACTTATTTTTTTAAAACGCAAACAGACCTTTCAACACATGTATTTAAAATGATTGTGATCATAGGTAGCGTCTGGTCATGGGTTCAACTCTCAACACAAATGTTTTTGGTTTTTTACTTATTTTTTCAAAGTTTCAGCACCAACATTATAGGTGACACGCTTATTGAGTGTTTTTTCACTATCCATAAACAAATCGTGAGCGTCCATTTAGTGATTATCAACGACCAAGACACAACTATTAGTGATCAGCGTAAAACCTAATAGATGAATTACATCTTCTACCTCCAAACATCATCAATCATTTACGATACTCTATTTTGAAATCTAAACCAAATTTCAGAACTCCAAGGAAAGTATGGATTCGAGTTAGCAATGTTAGTTTGTTGTTGTTATTGTTCTTGTTGTTGTTGTTGTTCTTCTTCTTCTTCTTCTTCTTCTTCTTTTTCTTCTTTTTCTTCTTCTTCTTCTTCTTCTTCTTCTTCTTCTTCTTCTTCTTTTTCTTCGTCTCTTTCTTCCTCTTTTTCTTCTTCTTCTTATTGTTGTTGTTGTTGTTGCATTTTTATTTTATTTTATTTTATTTTATTAAAAGACATAAAAAAACAGTTATTTAAAATAACTGTTGTGATATGTAGTTCTATACAACAACAGGTATTTAAAATAATTGTTGTGATAGGGCACACACTTTCTAGAATACAACAACGGTCCCAGGACCGTCATTGTAAGTACTGCATATACAACAACACTCTACATAACAACGTCTTCGCCAGTGTCATTATATGTCTTTCCCAACCGTTGTTAAATGATTTTTTTCGTAGTAGTGAGTGTCATCAAACAACCTCATCTAAATGCCTTGCCTGAGGGATTTGACTAAGAGTCTCATTAGGCAAGCTTGTTTAAATGCCTCACCCAGTGGGCTCAAAGTCTCACTGTAGAGGCTCATCTAAGTGCTTCGCGCGAGAGACTCAACCAAGAGTCTTATTAGACAAGTTCATCTAAACACCTCGCCTGAGGAATTAATTGTCTCATCAGACATGCTCATCTAAATGTCTCGCCTGAGGGGATTAGAGTCTCATCAGACAGACTCATTTAAGCGCCTCGTCCAAGGGACTTAGAGTCTCATCAGACAGACTCATTTAAATGTCACACTTGGGGGATTAAGAGAATCATCAGACAAACATATTTGAGGGCATCACCCGTAGGCCTAGGCTCCACTAATGCAAAGTTAATTAAGCACTTCACCCTTTATCAAGCCCTTGCGTTTGAGCGATTGTGTAGTGATACATTTGTTATAACTCACAGGGGGAGACGAGAGCATATCGCCCACATTGGAAGGATACCCCCCACAAGAGAATGACACCGCCCACGAAACGTGGGAAGTGACGTGTCCTGATTATATGTAGAGCAGTAGAGAAAGAGTCTTGGGAATATCCCACGTCTCCCTAGGAAATAGAGATTTAACGGTCAATTCCTCTTCTACCTGCGGTTGACGATAGACAATCTTATATTCAAAGATAACACTCCCAAAACAGAGCTTCTGACTCTCGTAAGTTCTCGTAAGTTTGCTCTCGGTGTCCATAAAAACTAAAGCCCTTTATAATCCTTATAGTTAAGGGTTGCTAGACAACTGTATTTTTTAACAAAGAACAATAAATGTTCTATTGATGAAACCACTTATGTGGATTGGTTCTTAAAATATATTGTGTTTCTCTAATTTGCAATGGATGAATTGTATAAAAGCACTCCGCCAAATAATAAATGATTAACTGAATGTATGCTTATGTGTTTTTAAATTTTTTATTATTTGTTCAATTAAAAATGTTAATTGAAGTATTAAATATTTATAAATAGTTTATTTGATGATTTAACGGTTAAATTTGTAGAATTTAATATTTATAAAGAATTATTATACAATAACTCTAAAATAATCCTTCTTTATTTAAACCTTTTATGTATATCAAATCACATTTTAATGTCACTTTCTTGAGTTAGCTCTTAAAATATTTAATTAAGTATATCTATATCATATGATTTGGTTGAATACATTTGTAGAAAAACATAGATTTATTGCAATCTTATTCATATCAATATGGTTAATTTGGTAAATTGGAATCAAAGTAAACCATAAGACTTGTCCAACCAACCTCAGGGTTACAATGGTTAATTAACTTAACTTGAAGAGTTGAATATAGACTACTCTTGGCAATGCCATGCACCACAAAACGTGTCAACAAATATTCATAACTCATCCATAAAAAGGGCACCACTTTCTCAATCACAACAAAAATTTGATTCAATATGGTAACCAGCAGTTAATGTTTATGTCTCCATGCACTGAATGTCCTCTCCTTTCTCTTTCATCTAGTGTAGGTCTTATCTTATTCCTTTTCTCTCATATATATCTTTCCAATATTTCTCATCACAATTCCCATCCTCTAAATTGATGTTTGCATTTTCAGGTACTCATCTATATTCCCTTTTGTTTATCTATTGATTTTTCTTGAAGTTCATATAAATCACATTCATATGCATGTTTGCATGTTGCATGCAACTGATAAAATTCGATATATCGTTAGATAGAGATCAGACGATTTAACCTAAATTATAGGTCTTAACGATAACGATCTGATCTTTGATCTTACACTTAAAGTTGAGTTCACCATTTTCGGCGATATTTTATATTTGTTTTCTTAACTATTGTTTTTGAAGGACACTCATTAGCATTTTTCTTTCATGAGTTAGAATCTTCATAACTCATAAGCATCCATGGATCTACAACAAATAGATCAAGAGGTTTCATTGCAAGAAGACCAAGAAGAAACTCAATTTTCTGAACTAAGCAAACAAAACTCAATACTCTCACTCACACTTGATGAGTTCCAATGCAAGAGCGGGAAGAGTTTTGGTTCTCTCAACATGGAAGAATTTCTAGCCAGCATTTGTAGTTCCAGTGATGAAGCTACTCAATCTCAGAAGAAAACTAAAACTGTTGCAACTGAAGAAGAACAAGGTAACTCATTTTCTGTCCCTCCTCCAATTTGCAAGAAAACTGTGGATGAGGTTTGGTCTGAGATTCATAAAAACCAACCACAATTCGAAGAAAATAAGCTTAATCGAAACGAGACACTCAAGAAGCAACAAACACTTGGAGAAATGACTTTGGAGGATTTCTTTGTAAAAGCTGGAGTAGTACAACAACAATCATCATCACTGTCATTTCAGAATCATAGTGGAAGTGTTGTTTTGAATAATATGAGACCATTGAATGTTGCAAGTTATGGTTTGAGGCCTTCTATTGGAATGGGATTTTCTAGCAATGGTCTTGTAACATACCAAATGTTGTCACAGAATAACAACTCAGGAGTGCAGGACCGCGTAATCGGGAAATGTCCAAACTTGCCTGAGTCGAGTGGATGTAATACAAGCAAGAGGATAATTGATGGTCCTCCCGAAGTTGTAGTGGAGCGAAGGCAACGTAGAATGTTGAAAAATCGAGAATCGGCTGCTCGTTCTCGAGCAAGAAGACAGGTTTTGTGTTCGTCGATGTTCTCTGCTCTTTGTTTCAAATTGTGGTCCTTTACCTAATGGCAAATTCTTGTAATGCAGGCATATACTGTGGAGCTAGAGGCAGAACTGAATCTGCTAAAAGAAGAAAATGAAAAGCTAAAACAAATTCTGGTAAATAGTATACTGTTATGCTCTTTTTTACTTACCTATTTCTTGAATTATGTTTTTTGATACTTAACATATATATCTATTTTCTTAAATTTGAAATAGGCTGAAGCAGAGAACAAGAGGAAACAAGAGGTAAGTGATTAAGTGCTATGAAAAAAGTCAGGGACACCAGATACACGACACTAACACGTTGACACTAATAATAATTTGAAAAAATATGTAACAACCTTATCGGTGTTACGTCCAGTGGTAGAAACCACCAGACACAAATCACCAGGCACGACTTCAATTTGAAGTGACGGTGCTACATAGATTAAATAATTCAAATATAAATGTCTTTATTTCTATTAGTATTACTAACATCATTATTGTGAATGAGTGTTTATTATGTATTGCTGCAGCTTTTACAGAGAAAGAATTCAACAAAGGTTCAAAAAGGAACAGAAAAATTAAGAAGAATAAGAAGGCCTATAAGTGCAACCTGGTGAATAAGCCTCATCAGGGAGAGTTAAAAACTTAGTGTAAATATGAAGAAAATAATGTGTCTGTACTCATGAGAAACTCTACTTGTGTTGTACATTCTGATATATGGACAATTTAAAAAATACAGACATATGAATGCTGCTATTTCTCAATTGCATTTTAAGCTCTTCATAAAAAAAGGTAGAATTTTGAAATTGTTGGCACTTGTAGAGAAAAATATCATTTAAGTATGCATAAGACAAGGCTAACGGAAAATTGATTATTCTAAGATCATACTTTTCACACAAATAAATAATAATAACAATGAAATAAAAATATAATTTTATTTTGTTAATTAAGGAAAATACAAAAGATAGTTATGATAATCTCACGAAAACAATGGTAGCTAAAATTCTCTTTTTGTTTTTTTTTTCTCTCAAACGGATTTCTTGTTTTCTTATCATGATATTATAAAGGGTTAAATATGTTTTTGGTCCCTACAAATATCTCATTTTTTAAAATTGGTCCCTCAAAAATTTTCCTTCAAACATTGATCCTTCTAAAGTTTTCCGTTTTTAAATGTAGTCCCTCCCGTTAATTTTGACTAACGGAGGATGATGTGGCATGCCACGTGAGAATTTTTTTGATGACGTGGAAATTCCTAGCTAATTAGTAGCTAAGTCGTAGCTAATTTGTAGCTAATATAAAATTTAAACTCATAAACGGTAGCTAATTTGTAGCTAATTTCTAGCTAATTCGTAGCTAATTCCTAACGAATCCCTCTAATGATACCAATTCCATTTCATTTGACACAAACCACCCGCATCCATAAAATTAGTCATAGAGACTTTGAAAACATATGAACTAACTGACATTAGTTCAACAACCTAACTGAAGTTAAAGTTACACTTTTAATTGATATACTGATAATTATATTTGACATTGGTACCAAGTTTAAATTACAAGAATTCTACAAATAGAATACATGAACTGCATTACAAAATTCTACATTAAGAGCTTACTAACAAAAATAAAAGATTACATACACTAGCTTATAGTTGCAAAAGCACTTCAAACAATAGATCATCTTGCCACTCAAGTGTTAAATAACCTCAATAAAATATGTTATCAAGACACTTAAAACTATTTAAAAGCTAAATTTTCAGAACCAAAAACTGCTTTGAGTACAAGAGAAAATCCTATCTTATTTCCATCTTCTGCATTTAGTTCCCTTGTAGTGTTCCCTTGAGCTTAAACTTCACAAAGATGCATTGTTATTAATAGTTTTTGAAGACAGGAGGGATGCATTGTTATCAACTCAGAACACAGGGGTTACTCCAAATGATACTCAGGCTGACTAAACTAGTGCAAATAATGAAGCTTCTGGAACTAGTACGATTGAGCCTACGTTTTTGGAGGCTCTTCATGAAGATCTACGGGCAGAAGTTTTGGCATCACAACAAGCTCAATCTATTCAACCTTCAGTATATAACATGATTGTAATGATGTACTTCGCTCTATACTAAGAACATGTTTGGCTACATCCGTTGGTCCTCCGTATTTCACCGCCAATGTTGTTGTTCCTGAACCAGCTAGTGCACTTTGTGCTTGTAACCTGTATTCATCATGAAACAACAAAATATTTAGTTCGAAGACCTATAAAGATTTTGAACACAGTTTATGAACATATCATAAAACTATTTTCTTAAACTCCCACAACCAGTCTCATAAGTTGTATGGACATGTTTGGATTGACTTAAATCAATGGAATTCTTTAATCAATAATTTCACAAGAGTAGCATACAATTTCAGACTAAAAATACACAAAGAATACCTCACAATTACATTCAAAAGATACAACTCAAAAAATTTATAAAACAAGTCTGAAACAAATAAAAACAAAGAAACAAGAATACATACAAAGTCTTTAAAAAAATATAAAGGTCATAAGATTAACTTCATGCTTATGCAAGTATGAAGCACTATCACAAACTAATGAAATTATCCTTTACGCCACCCAGATAACTAAGCAACCATTATTCTATCTGGAACAAGGTTTAATTTACCATAATCCATATATAAGGTTTACAGTTCCAGAAAAAGTACAGGCCATGAATATGTGCAATACTCTTTTTCATTCCTTTACCTATCTAAGGAACAATGCATGTGAAATAGCAAACTAAATGAAACGTTGAAACCCGACATGATGCTTCATGTCTCAAAATACAATGTCTAATGTTTTTCAAGAACTTGATATAAAGTAAAACAACAACTTTGATATAAAGTGAAACCCGACATGATGTTTCATGTCTCAAAATACACACTTTTTCATTCCTTTATAATCACTTCTTTAATGCCTAGAGGCCTTGCTATAGCACAAGCATGCTGAGGTCCAGCACCTCCAGAGCAAGCAAGTGCATGATTCTTTGTCTCATGACCCTTCATTTCAGTTAACTGCCTTATTGGACGACACATTGTCTCATTAGAAACATCCACAAAGCCAAGTGAAATCCCTTCCACCGTCATGTCTTTTGTAGATGGATCCAAATATGGATGGGAAATAACTTCCAGCACTTGTTCATAACTTCTAGCATATCGACTCACATTCATGGATGTACCTCCCATATCAAAACCAATCAATGGCTTTTTTGTTTCAAGACCAAAAAAAGTTTGTGAGTAACCAACAACTCCCCCAGCAGGGCCAAAAATAATAGCTTTGTGCCCCGAGAAGGAACTCTTTGGCGCAAGTCCTCCATCAGATTGCATAAACAAAACATTCAACTTGCCAAGTCCCATCGTCAAATTTGGAGATGAATCCTGACAGGTAATCTTTAATAATTGGGGTCAGATAAGCATCTACACTAGCTTTTAGACCATGAGGAACAACACGAACCATGGGAGACAAGATATAGAAACATGTCTAAATCCCAGACCCAATTCTAACCTCTCAACCTGTTGTTCATGCTGAGATCCACCAAAGTCTCTCATGGGTCAAATGCTAAATTTATGTTTGATAAAAAAAACCTAATTAGATTAAACTTGTGAATTTCAAAAACTAATTTCAATTGGGATTTGAGATAGTAGAAAGACTTACCGATCCAATAAAGTGTCAAGGACAATGAAACTCATAGTTGTGATGCAAAATCATTTAAGTTTGTGTGTATCGAATCTCATGATGGTAGATTTGTTGAGAAGCAGTGGTATCTTGGTGTCCTGGAAGAGAAGGTCAAGCATTTCGAATAGAAGATTGGGATAACTGATGATGCATTTGAATTTCTAACCCTAGATTTGGATAAAAGAGTGAAATTGGTTGTGAAGATGAGGGATATATTCTGAATTGATAAAGTGAAGGTGATAATGTAAGATGGTTGAGTTACAAATGGATAACAATTTCATTTTATCATCCTTACCAAGTGAGTCCACGTAAGTTTACACGTCATAAAAAAATTCCCACATGGCTTGCCACATCACCCTCCGTTAGTTCAAACTAACGGGAGGGACTATATTTCAAAACGGAAAATTTTGGGAGGACCAATGTTTGAAGAAAATATTTATAGGGACCAATTTCAAAATATGAGATATTTGTAGGGACCAAAAACATATTTAACCCTATTATAAATGAAGTATGAAGGATGTTAATTGTAATTCACATTCAGTTTCATTTATATTTAATTTGGTTTAGTTTCATTTGAATTTTATTTAGTTTAAACTTGTATATAAACTAAAATTTAGTATTCAGCTGTAACAAAATTTGAGTGTAATTGTTGAGATTAAAAGTTAGTTATAGTTTTTTTGTCTTTCTCTCTTCCATCATTTTCTTCATCTTCAATATCGTGCTCCAACAATCGGTATCTAGAACTCAGGTTTAGATCTAGGAATGGGAAACACGTGTGTACGTGAGTGTAGCGGTAAAATCGTGAGTGTAAGTTATTGATTAACTTAACTCGATTAACACAGAGTCGCCACCGCGCTTTTCTTTATTTCCGAAAGGAAAAAGGTAAAAGAACGAATAAAAACCTAGGATTCTAAAAGCAAAGGCTAAAAGAAATAAACAGAGATTGGGTAAGGGGATTGGTTATGAACCGGGAAGGTTTTAGGCACCCGACTCATCCGTGGTACTCCACGGGAGCCCTTTGAAATACTTATTGCTTTTTGGTCTGAAATTGGTTTGTTTAAAATGATGGAAGAGATGAGAAGAAGAATATTTTTTATGATTTTGTGTTTGATAAGGTTTTAACGCCTTATGCCTACGTACCCACAAAGTGCAATGCGAGATCAAAACCTCGTAGTTCGTGGTACAAAGTTTGAAAAAGAATAAGTGGGTTGAATTGATTTTAAGATGTAGAGATAAGTCGTCATCCCTTAGCGAATAATTCTGCTAAAAGGGATGAATCATATCTAAACATGTGGAAAAGAAGAAAGGTGCACAAGGCACAAAAACAATTGCATGGATTTGTATTTTTTAAAGTATGTACAAAAATGGTTTTAATATATTTACATGGCTTAATATTTGATTAAGAAAATAAAAGGAAAAGATTAAAAATCGCTTGACCGAAATCAAGGTTTGTTTATGAAAATGTTTGAAGTTTAGAAAACAAGAAGGTTTTGAAATAGGAAGAAGTTTTGAAAATTAAAGAATGGGAGGAGATGAAGAGACTAGTCCTAATGCTTGAATTAAAAGATAAAGAAAGAAGTTACCAAACCACTATGTACAAATCTTCAAAAGTCGACCTTCCATCTTCAAAGACTAATGACATACTCTTGAGGCCGAGGTTTCTAATCCATTCCAACTTGAGCAAAGGGAGATCCTAGAAGTCTAAGTCCATTCTCCAAAAGCTCGGGATAGTAACCATAAGTCCAAAGTTAGAAGTCACAAGTTTTTTAAGAGTTTAATCCTTTATTAAGTATTTTAATGTCCAAATGGACAAAATAAAAACAAGCACAATATGAATATCAACAAACACAATATGAATATAAACAATGATATATGATATAATATGGTAAAATATAATAAGGAGATAAGGGAGCGAGAGATTTAAAATAAAAGGATAAGGTGCAAGAGATTAAATTTAAACAATTATATTCACATTATAATATTATTTACAATATAAGGTGGTATGATGAACTTAATCAAGCACAACCACAGCAATGAAAAATAAAATTGAGGCAACCGGATCCAAGTGGATCTTTAATCGAATCGGGACAACTTTAGGTCTATGTTAAGCAATCGCCGAGTAATTTACGGAGTAATTACCCTACAAATGAGGCCGGCCACCACTAATTAAAGTGGAAAATATTCGTGTTAATACATGTTAGAGAAACGATATAATGGATCGTTCTCCGAAAACATGCCACACTAAAAGAAAGAGGAAGGTCTAATCTTAATCGAGATTATCGTTGAATTTCTCGATTAGCAACCTATCACGATCTCAAAGTATGGAGAATGATCCAAATGATCATTCATCCATAGATTTGAAATAATGAAGATTAAACTTAATCGGAAATCAACAATCCCGAATCGGAAGATTGTCATCGACCAAAATTAAAAGGAGATGAAGAATAATGGATCCAAAAAGAAATAGATCCATAAAAAGAAATCAAAACATTTTTTTTAATCATTTTTTAAACTCTTTTCTTAAACTCTTTTCATAAAATGCTTATAAAAATCTTTTTCTAAAAAAACTCTTTCCAAAATAGATTTTCTAACAAAGGACTTCATTATCAAAATGAATTACATCTAATAACAAATAAAAAAAACCTAAATACAATTAAAATAAAAAAGAAAAGGTGAAGAGGGATCCAAGTGAGGATCCGCGGGTGTAGGTAGGAATACAAATAACCAGACCTAAACCCAAGCCCAACATATATATCATTTCTTAAATACAAATAAATAAATAAATAAAAGAAATCAGAAAAAAAAATCAAAGTGAGATTGTTCTTCTTCTTCCCGTAACAGAAACAGGGCAAACACAGAGGGAGGGGAATATGCTGCTACCTTCAAACACCAAATCAGAAACACTTCTTCTTTCTTTCTCAAATTCGAACGCAAACTCTTCTCTCTCTCAATCGCAAGTTTCTTTCTCTTCTTCTTTCTCTCTCACCGCGAGTTTCTCTTTCAATCAAACTGTAAGCTCTCCCTCAATCAAATCCGATCCAAATCAGGTTTAGGCTTGGGATATTTATAGTTGATTGAGGAAATGATTCAAGAATTTGAAAGAGGGTTTCGGTTTGGAAGAGGAAATAGAGTTAGGGATTTTGGAATTGGGGATGAATTCGGCAGAAATTCGAGGTGCTATTGAAGCTTGGGAAAATGGAGAATGAGAGGTTCAATTTATAGAAGAGCTTTGGGTGAGTTTCGAAATGAATTCGTGCGTTTCGTTCATGAAGGCCAGCGTTTTGGTAAGTCACGGAAGTCTCGTGCTCATTTCATTTGATTCTGAGTTTTTTTTTTATCTTTCCATCTTGCTGCGTTTTGATTGTGATTTATTTGCGTTTTGATTATTTTGTTTCAGGTGTTTGGCTCGTGACGGCATGTGCGAGATGACGTTGTTTTCGTGAGCTGAGGCTTGAATCGATTTGGCCGCGGGAAGCATTGGCTTGGCTATGGGGCTTGCCTTTTGTTGGCTTCGCTGTTGTTCTTTGTTGTTTTGCTTATGAAGCCGGTGAGTTCGCGTGCGGATATGAGGGACATGGCTGGGAGTTTGAAGGCTTGTACTTGGCTTGTGTATGCGCGTGATGGCTTCAGCTTGTGCTTACGCAGCTGGAATTGTTTGTTGCTTGCAAGCTTGATGAGGCTTGTATGCTTGGGATAAGTGCAAGGGCGTGCTGGCTGAGTTGAAGGGGCAAGCTGGAAACGCTTGGAAGCTTTGCTTGCGGCTTGTACTTGCTGTATGGTTTTGCTATTGGATTTGCTTGGCAAGTTGGGCCTGCGGCGTGAATTGATGGAGAGCAATGCGGAAGCTTGGCTGGGCAAGTTGCGACGTGAGGCTGTTTGTGCTGTGGGCCAGGCCTTGGAAATATTTGGCTACGGATTGAGGAGAGGCTGGTAGAATTGTTGGGCAAACTGTGGGCCAAAGACTTGGCAAGAAACAAAGTGATACGTTGAGATGTTTTGGGCTCTATTTTTTTTATATATATTTGAATAGAAATTGTGTGGGTAAAAAAAAATGAAATTAGTTGTTAGAAACAAAATTAATGAAACTTGATTTATTTGGATAGAAATGTGAGGTACTGAAAATATTGGATAATGGATAAAAATAAAAAATGATTTAATGTGAGGATAAAATTGAAATATAAATGGAAAAAATAAATTGAATATAAGGAATGGATTAAAAATGAACAAGAGAATGGGATGTAAAAAATCGAAATATAAATGGATATGGATAGAAACGGATAAGAAAAAGTATTTACGAATGAATAAAAAATGGATATATGGATGCTATTTGGGATGATGTGATTTTGGTAAAAAATCGAAAATAAAGGATAATGAAAAGTGGTCATAAAAAAAAAGTATACGGATAGATAAATGGTTTAATTGGAAAGAAAATGGATAATGGATGGAATTTGGTTTTCGAGCCCACAACACAATCCTGATTTTCTTGCACAAGCCTCTGATGAAATGAATACAACCAATCACAAAAACAACTTAATAAATTGCAACTCGAGCCACAACTGTCATCTGAAAACTGTCTGATTCTGCCCTGATGAACCAACCAAACTTTGCACAGAAAACAACTGTCATACAACCCAACTTTGTACTTTGAAAACGCATTGCCTGATAAATGAATTATTGGCACACACAACTGACAGTCAACATAATCTTCTAATAGTTTGACCAGATTAGGTCAAACATCCATCTGAAAACGCATTGTGATTGAACAAACGCATCTGAATCAAATTCATTGCCCTGTCTTTGAAAATCCTGCAACACAGAGAAGAAGAAGAATACTGCAACAATATTTTTTGTATTTTGGTTAGAAGTCAGTAAAATATAAATAAAGATAAAGCAATAAAAATAATGGTGATCCCCTGCGAAGCATAGACCCGATCTGAGGGGAAACTCGGAAACCAATGTGATCTTGCTTGTATGCAAAATGCAGATGAAATGCGACGAACTTAGGGCAAAAATTAGGGTGTTACAGCTGCACCTATTTAAGTTTCTTCAATCCGAAGATATGAAGATTGACATCTTCGTCTCTACAAGATGGGAGAGACTTAAATACAGAATACCCAATTTTTGTCCTAAGAGAACAATGATATGATATGAGTATGATATGCAGACCCAAGATCTCTGTGGGGGAAAATAATGACCACCAGAGAACAGCAAAAACTTGGGGACACAGAAGAAAATCTCGCTGGGGAAACAACAGACAACCAAAGAGTTACCAGGAAAATAAATCACTGGATAACAGACTCCACTTGGGAAAAGATATGAAATAATCAAGAAACAGATTCAACAAGGGCAAATTAAACACTCTGCCAGAAATATCAACCAAACAAAGTATCCGAATCCAAGAATGGAGAAATACTGTGTTGGAAAAGAAATCATCAACTACCTGTTTACTGGGTAGGAAATATAACAGACTCGACTATCAATTTACTGGATAGGAGCAAAATGCGGAGAGATCATCTCAATTACCTTTTTACTGGGCAAGAAACTCTCAACTACCTAATTTACTGGGCAGGAGTATAAGGGACTCGACTATCGATTTACTGGATAGGAGTATGATCCACTACCTGATTTACTGGGTAGGAACTCAATCAAATGGAAACAGTTTCTATTACCTTTTTACTGGGTAAGAAGAAGAAATATCGGCTACCGGATTTACTGGGTAAAAACTCAATCAGATTACCTTTTTACTGGGTAGATGAAAATATCTGATTCTATTACCTTTTACTGGGTAAGAGGAAAATAACTTGACTACCGGATTTACTGGGTAGAACAATTCTCGACTACCTGATTTACTGGGTAGGACAATTTTCGACTACCTGATTTACTGGGCAGGAGCTGAATCAAAGAATAACAAACTCTATTACCTTTTTACTGGGTAAGAGGATAACATTTCGACTACCGGATTTACTGGGTAGGAGCACAAGTAAAAGAACTTGATCAAATCTGGTAATATTACCCACTATCGATTACTGATAGCTTAATCCCAAAGTAATAATACTCAAGCTGGAGAAAATGTTGCCCACTATCAAACAATGATAGCTTAATTCCAAAGCAAACATATCCACAAAAGGGGACCAAAGTTCAATCCAAGAATCAAATTGGAAAGAAACGGTCAAACAAAACTCATCCCGAGGAGGAAATATCTCAACTGGGGACAATCCATCCAGATAATGAACTGGGGAGGAAACTGAATCAACATCATCCACGAGAAACAAACTCAGTGGGGAATTAGAAAGGATTAACACTTTCTGCTTAATGGTCGAGACTCTAAACTTGAGAGGGATACGTCACACACACTCTGTGGGGAAAATCCACACGAAACTGAATCAACATCATCCACGAGAAACAAACTCAGTGGGGAATTAGAAAGGATTAACACTTTCTGCTTAATGGTCGACACTCTAAACTTGAGAGGGATACGTCACACACACTCTGTGGGGAAAATCCACACCAAAGAGCAGATAACAATGATAAACACAAGAATGCAAGCAAACAATGCTATGCTTATGCATATGGATATGTTTATGAATATGCTGACAAAACAGACATAAAGATAAGAAACAAGTGACATGAACACCACAACACCCGGATACTCGGCTAATCCCAAGGCAACAATGCAGGGAAACATGCTGGAGATTCAATCTTGAAATTTGCAGGGGAAAATCATAAGCCGTCAAAGGAATAAAATCCTACTACAAGGCTCAAATCATGATGAAACAACATCTGCTAGGAATATCATCCTACTGAGGAAAGGTAATAATCTGCTGAGGATGAAAATTCTTGATAAAAATCAAACTTCACGAGGAATAACTGTCATACAACTCCTGCTCCGCCTGGGGATAGAGTGCCAGACTTGCTAAAAAAATCACATAGGAACCTGCTGGAAATCAACATTTGCAGACCTACTGGGGATCCATATGGGGATATCAGAAGTTAACACCATAGCCAAAATACAGTTACGAGGGATTTTAAATCAATACCCAACATAGGGTAAAAGAAAACCTCTAAACTGTCTGCTATATCAATACTTCTATATTCAAGGATGCAAACAATCAAGCTGAGGAACAAGAGCTCAGCTGGGGATTCCCAATACTTCTCAATTCAAAGATAACTTGCTGAGGAAAAGATCAACACTCAGCTAGGGATTCTCAAGAACATCCCTTCCAACAACTCTTCTGGGGAATACATACAATCTCCATTCAACATCATGGTTGGGGGGACAAAACATCATTGACATCAATCTGTCAAGACTATCCAGGAACTTCGCGTGGACACAACCGCATCAAACCCTGCTTTGGGAGAGACAAGTTACACACATCCAGACTTTACCATTCTTGGAATCACTATTGACATCCTTTATTTGTTCAGATATCAAAAGAAAAATGTTTTTTAAAATCTTCAAAAATTAAATTTATTAAATTTGTTTCAAAAATTATCATCAACAATAAATTGAAATTTTGTAAACAGAAACAATATAAAGAATTGCAAACAATTGGGTAAAAGCTCAAATTTATTGATAGAATGGTAGTCAGCAAATGGCATGACTCCATGGATCATTACAAGTTTGAAAAATGGTAAATACATGGAAAAGGGCTACATTGAGATACAATGATCACTATTCTCTCTATCAACTTTGAACTCCACTGTGTCCGAAACTTCAGTCAAGGATGAGTGAATAAGAATCTTTGATGAATAATTCTTCTGAGGGATAGAATCTGAAATCCTCGATTGCTACAAGTGATTCAGTCTGTCGACGCAGTTACTTGCCATGATCCCTAACTTTTGCCTAGATTTCCCTTTCGGGTTTTCAATCTACCGGGATAATTATTTCTGTTTTTGTCTCTAATTTTTTCCTGGACCGCCCTTTCGGGTTTTCAATCCACCGAGACGCTCATTTTTGCCTAAGCCGCCCTTTCGGGTTTTCAACTTAGCGAGCTGTTCTTTTATTTTTTTTAGGCGAAGTATTTCTTGACTGCATCCGCATTCACAGGTCGAGTGATCTCTTCACCATCCATAGTTGCAAGAATTAGTGAACCGCCAGAGAAGGCTTTCTTAACAACATATGGTCCATCATAGTTTGGAGTCCACTTGCCCCGAGAATCTTTAAGGAAAGACTGAATCTTTTTGAGCACGAGGTCGCCTTCTCTGAATACACGAGGTTTGACCTTCTTATCAAAAGCTTTCTTCATTCTTTGCTGGTACAACCGACCATGACACAAAGCTTTAATTCTCTTTTCTTCAATCAAATTCAACTGGTCAAATCTACTTTGACACCATTCAGCCTCAGTCAACTTGGCTTCCATCAGAACTCTCATTGATGGGATCTCAACTTCGACGGGGAGCACTGCTTCCATACCATAAACAAGTGAGAAAGGGGTTTCCCCTGTTGAAGTGCGGATAGATGTACGATACCCATGCAAAGCAAACGGGAGCATCTCATGCCAATCTTTGTACGTCACAACCATCTTCTGAATGATCTTCTTAATGTTCTTATTTGCAGCTTCAACAGCCCCATTCATCTTCGGTCTATAAGGAGAGGAATTATGGTGTTGAATCTTGAAATCTTCACAAAGCTCTTTCATCATCTTATTGTTCAAGTTCGAACCATTATCAGTAATGATTCTATTCGGAACACCATATCTGCAGATAAGATTATTCTTGATAAACTGAACCACAACTTGCTTGGTCACATTAGCATACGATGCCGCTTCCACCCACTTGGTGAAGTAGTCAATCGCCACAAGAATAAAACGATGTCCATTCGAAGCCTTGGGTTCAATCATGCCAATCATATCAATTCCCCACATGGAGAAAGGCCATGGGGAAGAAATCACATTGAGATAAGCTGGTGGCACATGAATCTTATCAGCATACACCTGACACTTATGGCACTTTTTCACATATTTGCAACAATCAGATTCCATTGCCAACCAATAGTAACCTGCTCTCAACATCTTTTTATCCATTGCATGCCCATTGGCATGAGTGCCAAAAGATCCTTCATGAATTTCTTTCATCAACATGTCTGCTTCGTGTCTATCCACGCATCTGAGCAAGACCATGTCAAAATTTCTCTTGTAAAGCACATTTCCATTTAGGAAGAAATTGCCTGCCAATCTCCTCAAAGTCCTCTTATCTTTACCAGATGCCCCAAGCGGGTATTCTTGACTCTGGAGAAAACATTTAATATCGTGATACCAAGGCTTGTCATCCTGGACTTCCTCAACCACAAACACGTGAGCTGGTCTTTCAAGTCGATTTACACTGATCATGGGAACCTCATTCCACTGGTGCACTTTTATCATAGAAGCTATGGTTGCCAAAGCATCAGCCATCTGATTCTCATCACGAGGGATATAATGAAACTCAACTTTGGTGAAGAACGTTGATATCTTCCTGGCATAATCTCTATATGGGATCAAGTGAGGTTGATGAGTTACCCACGTACCCTGAATCTGATTAATCACCAAGGCAGAATCTCCGTACACATCAAGATACTTAATCCTTAAATCAACAGCTTCTTCCAGACCCATAATGCAGGCTTCATACTCAGCTTCATTGTTGGTACAAGGAAAAGTCAATCTTGCGGCAAAAGGAATATGTGAACCATCGGGAGTAATGATCATTGCCCCAATTCCTCTTCCACGTGCATTCACAGCACCATCAAAAACTAAACCCCATCGAGATCCAGGCTCCGGCCCTTCCTCAATCAAAGGTTCATCATTATCTTTCACTTTCAAAAACATCACATCTTCATCTGGAAAGTCAAACTTGACAGGTTGGTAATCATCAATCGGTTGATGTGCCAAATAGTCAGCCAAGATACTACTTTTTATAGCTTTTTGAGTTCGGTACTCGATATCATATTCTGATAACAACATTTGCCAACGAGCAATCCTCCCAGTTAAAGCAGGCTTTTCAAAAATATACTTGATTGGATCCATTTTAGAGATCAACCAAGTCGTATGATTCAGCATATACTGGCGAAGACGCTTTGCAGCCCAAGCTAAGGCACAACAAGTTTTTTCAAGCATGGAATACCGAGACTCACAATCAGTGAATTTCTTACTCAAGTAGTAAATTGCATGTTCTTTTCTTCCAGTTTCATCTTGCTGACCAAGCACACAACCCATGGAATCTTCCAACACAGTCAAGTACATGATCATTGGTCTACCTTCCACCGGAGGAGACAAAATAGGAGGTTCAAGCAGATATTCTTTAATACTTTCAAACGCCTTCTGGCAATCATCTGTCCAAACACAACCTTTATCTTTCCGAAGCAACTTGAAAATCGGAGCACATGTGGCAGTCATGTGAGAGATAAACCTCGAAATATAATTCAATCGGCCCAAGAATCCTCTGACTTGCTTTTCGGTTCTTGGAGCAGGCATTTCCTGAATAGCTTTCACTTTATCAGGATCAACTTCAATACCTCTTTGGCTGACAATGAAACCTAGCAACTTTCCAGAACGTACACCAAATATGCACTTGTTCGGATTCAGACGAAGCTTATACTTTCTCAATCTTTGAAACAACTTCAGCAAATGCTCAACATGATCCTCTTCAGTCTTCGACTTGGCGATCATATCATCAACATATACTTCGATTTCCTTATGCATCATATCATGGAAAAGTGTAGTCATAGCTCTTTGATACGTCGCACCAGCATTCCTCAATCCAAAAGGCATCACTCTGTAACAGAATGTTCCCCATGGTGTAATAAATGTGGTCTTTTCCATATCCTCAGGTGCCATCTTTATTTGATTGTAACCGGAAAATCCGTCCATAAAAGAGAACACATCAAACTTAGCCGTATTATCTACCAACATATCAATATGTGGCAATGGAAAATCATCTTTCGGACTAGCTTTGTTCAAGTCTCTGTAATCTACGCACATTCGGACTTTTCCGTCTTTCTTTGGAACAGGAACAATATTGGCCACCCATTCGGGATAAATTGACGTCACAAGGAAACCAGCATCAATCTGCTTTTGAACCTCCTCTTTGATTTTTAATGCCATGTCTGGATGAGTTCTTCTGAGCTTCTGCTTTACAGGTGGACATTCAGGCTTCAGCGGCAATCTATGCTCCACAATATTAGTATCAAGACCTGGCATGTCTTGATAGGACCAAGCAAATACATCAACATATTCTCTGAGAAGCTCTATAATCCTCCTTTTAACATCAGGATCCAGCAATACTCCAACTTTGACCTCTTTCTTTTCATCTTCAGAACCCAAGTTGACCATCTCTATAAACTCTCCATGAGGCTGAATAATCTTCTTCTCGTGCTCAAGCAACCGAGAAATTTCATCTGGAATCTCTTCATCATCCTCTTCCTCAGCTTCAAACACAGGAAATTCAAAGTTGGGAGAGGGCATAGGATCATTGTTTTCAATGGGTTTATCAATCAATCTGCACAATGATTTTATTTTTATTTTAGAAGATGAACAAAAGTGCAAACAATATGCAGATACACAATTATTATATTTTTTAGGGTTTTTTATGTTACCATTTTTCAGAATAAAGCAAAAATGAAAAACACATATGGAAATAACAAAATAACACTTTATTGATGATGATAAAATTTGAAACAAAGCCCAACAAGTATCACTTTCACCTTGGGCAGAGTGAAAGGATTTTTGAAAGAAAATAAAAACAAATTACTTTGAAGAATGAACGATAAAAGGAACATCAACAGCGATCCAGTTCTGGCAAATCTTTCCATGCGTCACAAAGTCAAGCATTTCTTCGTCTTCATCATCGTCATCAATGATGGCAGCAGTGGAATGGTCGTTGATAAATCCAGCACTTCGGAAGCCTTCTTGAATAGTCTTTGGATCTTTGATAACTGCACCTGGCGCAAAGCCGATACCAAAACCTTCCTTGTTGCCGACAGCATCAATAATTCGCCCCCAACCATCAGACTGACCAGCTTCAATCACTCGCAAAGCATCTTTGAAAGAGGACATGGGCATGTCATTCTTCTTAACAACACTATTCACAACAGAAAGAGCTTGAAACGAAGTTCCCACCTCTTCCTCGGCATCAATATAAGAGAAAGAAGACAGATTGCTCACAAGCATCGCCCTCTCACCTTCAATGGTCACCAATTTACCTTCTCTCACAAACTTCAGCTTCTGATGAAGAGTGGATGTTACAGCTCCAGCCTCGTGGATCCATGGCCTTCCGAGGAGATAACTATATGCGGGACGTATATCCATTACTTGAAAAGTAATCTTGAATATAAACGGTCCAATAAGAATGGGAAGATCCACCTCTCCAATCACTGTCTTCTTCGACCCATCAAATGCTTTCACTATAATCCCACTGTGCCTCATGGGAGCACCTTGAAACGCAAGCTTTGACAAAGTCGATTTTGGCATAACATTCAAAGACGAGCCGGTATCAACCAACACCTTAGATAAAGCATTTTCTTGACAATTCACCGAGATGTGCAGAGCCAAGTTATGATTTCTTCCTTCTTCAGGCAAGTCCTCATCACAGAAGCTCAAATTGTTGCATGAAGTGATATTCGCCACGATACTATCAAATTGATCAACCGTCACATCATGGTCCACATAGGCTTGATCCAGAATCTTCTGCAATGACTGCCTATGAGCCTCAGAACTCATCAACAGAGACAACACTGATATCTTTGAGGAAGTCTGCAATAACTGCTCAGAAATGTTATACTCACTCTTCTTTATCAGCTTTAACACTTCATCATCACTATTACCAGATTGGCTCGATTGGACCACAGCATCCATAATCTGCTTGCTCGCACTGGTATCTTCAACTCTCTTCGGAGGGTCTGAAGCATACAATCTACCACTTCGGGTAACTTTCGTCACATCAGCAATGCTAACCACAGACTTTGGAGTAGGAAGAGGAACTTCCCTACCATTTTCTATCATCGTAGCATTATACCTGTACGGAACAGCTTTGTCAGACTCATATGGCATTGGACCGGGTACATTGATCACCAATGGAGTAACAGCAGTCTGGCGACTATCAAAAGAAAACACCACTCTCTCAGGAGCAACCCTTTCAGGAAGATTGAACTGAGGCATAATGACATTTACTTCATTCTCATATTCGTCTCTCTTCGTTGTTACTTCGATCAGCTTATCGTCCATCATCTTCTGGATATCTCTTTTCACAATCACGCAACCTCGAGGATTCACCGAGCATATACAACAACCAGCATAGTCGTGATCAATGTCATGATATTCACTCAGGAAAGCATGCATTTCCACCAAAGATCTTCGGATATGACTGACTTCATAAATTTTGAACAACCCAGGACAACCAGCAACCATATTCACAGACGCATTACCATGCTTCGGCAACGGATCCTTCTGTACATTTGGGTTAACATCATTAAAATACAGAACATTGTTCCTCATCAATTTTTGTACTTCAAACTTCAAAGGATAACAGTTCTCAACATCGTGCCCCGGGGCACCTTGATGAAAAGCACATCGAGCTTCTGGCTTATACCACCATGGAATAGTCTCTGGAACTGGAGGTGGAGGACGAGTTTGCACAAGATTCTTTGCAATCAAAGACGGAAGCAAGTCCGCATACGGCACAGGAATAGGATCAAAACTTGGCTTAGCCCGAGCTTGTTGATTACCACCTTGTTGCACAGAAGGTTGCTGATAACGGGGTTGATACTTTGGAACAACTGGCACAGTTGGAGCCATGTTAATCATCGGTGTTATTGAATCCACATGCTGCGAATGGTGATTCACACGATTGTGAGGTCTTCTATAACTTTCACGGGATACTGCATTGGTCTCATTTTCTTTCTTTTTCCCGAAATTGAACCTTCTAGAGCTTGAACTGTTACTGTTCTCTTGAGTCAACCGTCCTTCACGGACACCTTCTTCTAAACGCATCCCCATGCTCACCATTTCAGTAAAGTCAGAAGGAGCGCTTGCTATCATCCTCTCATAATAAAAAGAACCCAACGTCTTCAAGAAGATCTTCGTCATTTCTTTTTCTTCTAACGGAGGAACAATCTGAGCTGCCAACTCTCTCCATCTCTGCGCATATTCTTTAAAAGTCTCTTTGTCCTTCTGGGACATAGCACGGAGTTGATCTCTATCAGGAGCCATATCAACATTGTACTTGTATTGCTTCACAAAAGCTTCTCCCAAATCATTGAAGGTCTTGATTTGGCTATTATCCAGACTCATATACCACCTCATGGGTGCCCCGGTTAAACTGTCTTGGAAATAGTGAATCAGCAGCTTATCATTATCAGTCTGAGTCGACATCTTTCTTGCATACATCGTCAGATGGCTCAATGGACAAGTATTGCCTTTGTACTTCTCAAACTCAGGCAGCTTGAATTTGTAGGGAACTTTAACATTCGGGACCAGACAAAGGTCATAAGCATCTTTTCCAAACAAATCTTTGTGTTTCAAAGCTCTCATCTCCCTCTAGATCTCAACAAATCGTCCCTGGAAGTCATCAAGTCTTTCAGCAACTCCAGCGCCTTCACTGGGCTCAGCATGGTAAATCATTTCATCATGATGTGGAACATTGCGCACCCCAGACGGTGCAGTAGTCACAATTGGAGGAAGAGTAGTCCACACTGGCTGTGGGATAGCATTAAATGCAGCAGTCTCCGGACGATGAGGAGGACGGTAACCAGCAGGAAAAAAGTCAACAGGCATGCCCCAGGGCGTGCTAGCAGGTATACAATGGTGAGGAGAAATAACAGTCTCAATAGGAATGGATGCGGTAACAACCTCTGAGATGACAGTATTCTGAGCAGGAGGACTAGGAGGTGGTTGATTCTGAGCAGCCATCAAATTTTCCATCATAGCAGTCACTCTTTCCAAGCTTTCCCTCAAATAAGTAACCTCTTCGCGCAGCTCGCGATTCTCTTGTTGCAAAGTATCCATCACTCTTTTCCGATTAGCTCGAGTATCAAAGCGATGAGTCAGCTTGACAGGATCACTGAATGAAGACCAAGAAACAACAATAAGATCCCTGGAGAACACTCAAAAGCAAGACAAAATGCAAATATGATGCATGCTATGTATATGCAAATGCAAAGATTTCAAAGGATTATAAGTTAACTTGCAATATTCATAAAGAAACATTTTTGAAATACTGAAAAACTCATTCTCATTAACATCAAAGTGAGGATTACAAATGAAGTACAAAACATCAATAATCCTAATACATAAGAGAAAGAGTAAACTAGGTCTAAGGAATCATATCCGAAGAAGTCCCGAATCCTGGCTGATACTTCATACGAATCCTCTTGATCTCATTCTTGTACCGCTCTTCCATATCTTCCTTATCCTTCACCAACTTGTCGACAATGGCCTTCCAAGCACCGGAAGTAGGAGGAATAGTAGATGGAGTGCTAGAGGAAAATAAATCCTCTCTCGGCCTCTTCGTGACGCGCCGCTCAAGTAGCTCAATAAGATCATCCTTCTCCTTAAGCTGCTCCTGCATGGTAGTCTTCTCAAGTAACCATTCTTCCTTTTCTTTCTTCATCTTCTTTAACTCTTCTTGAAGAACCAACTTCTCATCAACGGGAGGTAGAAAAGCAGACAAAGGCAATATGGGAAACATAGGCTCCTCAGGTGGATAAGGCATCTTGAGCTTGGAAGCTCTAGATTGAACCCACTGAATATAACAATCGGAAGGAGGAAGATGTTGTCTACCCAATTGACCTCTCTCTTTCCTATGAACAACATGCCAAGAATGAGCAATCCTTTTCTTCATCTCTATATGATCATCACCATTAAGAAAGAAGAAACGGGATAAGGCGAGATTGTTTGGAACATCCTTCAAGCAATAACCGAACTGTCGTCTAGCCAAAATGGGGTTGTAGCTAATTCCCCCACGTGTACCAAGAAGAGGTACATTAGGAAATTCTCCACAACTATCAATGAGAACTCCGGTGTCATAATAAGAGCTATACCACGTCATGTCCTTATGAGAAAGCGACATCAACCTCTGAGACCATCTTCGATTCTCTCTATTATCCTTGAAAACATCTGACTTCGGTAGGTGCGAAATAAACCACCTATAAAGAAGAGGTGCACAACAAACAATCTCTCCGTCACCTTTAGAAGTCCTATAGTGAAAGGCATGGTACATATCTCCAAGCAAAGTAGGAATAGGGTTCTTCTTCAAGAAAATCTGAATAGCATTCTCATCCACAATGCCATCCAAATTCGGAAACAAGACAATGTCGTAGATGAGCAAAACAAGGATGGCCTCAAATGTATCTCTATGACCCAAAGCAAGCGAAGTGGAAGCCTTTCCCATTAAGAACTTTGCATTAATACCACGGACACTCCCCTTCGGAAGAAACTTCCCATTAAGCTCAGATTCCTTAAGAAACAATGCTTTAGCAATAACCTTGACAGTAAGCTCCTTCTCTAAACCAGTGAAAAGAAACTCCTTGTCCAGAATAGGCAAACCTAACCAATGAGAATATTCCTCCAAAGTAGGCACAA
Organism: Lathyrus aphaca; assembly: GCA_963966055.1. NCBI lineage: Eukaryota > Viridiplantae > Streptophyta > Magnoliopsida > Fabales > Fabaceae > Lathyrus > Lathyrus aphaca. The sequence continues at coordinate 678,792,451 of OZ014519.1, read as the reverse complement.
GCTGATAATCCGGAAAGGTAAAACAATGGTGCAACGGGTCATAAAACTGAGCCAAAGTAGGGAGAATCCCCTCAGGTACATCAAGATCCAACATATGCAACAGCTTTCCATGACATCTTCGGAACTCTTGGGTATCAACAACCAAAGCTCCTAGCTTCCTTAACTCTACAACATTAGGATTCTTGAAAGTGTACTTCTTTGTGTTCCTCCTTTCAAAAGTCATAGCCATGGACATCTGAAATTTGCAAAAGTTTCTTATAAGTCCTTTGAAATCTTACGGATAATGCTCATGAATGTTATGATGGCATGTATGCAACATCCACAAACAAGATCACACAAGGCACACGGGCTTAGGTTCCGAGTCACGAGCATGAAGTCAAGGTATCAGAACACCAACCCCACAGGTAAGTACTAAGGTTTTGTCTTCATTGTACCTGCAAGAAACCAAAAGGGTGCTAACAGAGGTGCCCGGAGTTATCAGCCATCTTTAGAATTTTATCGGTACGTTGGATTACTCCCCAACCGATAACATTCTTAAAATAGACCTCGTCCGAGTGTAGTATCGCGTGACAACCGCCTTAGATTTACATCCAGACAGCTTCCGCACTACGTTCCTAAATTGGCTTAGATGGGTTAAGGGTTCTAAGGTCCTCAGTATGATCAGCTCAAGGTCGGAAAATAATGCCACGTACGATTACTCGTCATGACATTGATAGTCCAAGAGAGCCTAACCGAGTGGAGATTATCAAATTGATATTGCTTTGGACTACTCCATCACATATCGCTTCGAATATCGCCGTCCTATCATAAGTGTCACTCAGATCCGGGTTAGAATCTATCTCACACAGAGGATCACCAAACCAAAACGGAACAAACAAATAACAAACAATTCAAACCAAAGCGATAAATAAATCAAAGTAGGCTAAATCCGCTTAGAGATTACTCCCCAGCAGAGTCGCCACTTTCCTGTAGCGGTAAAATCGTGAGTGTAAGTTATTGATTAACTTAACTCGATTAACACAGAGTCGCCACCGCGCTTTTCTTTATTTCCGAAAGGAAAAAGGTAAAAGAACGAATAAAAACCTAGGATTCTAAAAGCAAAGGCTAAAAGAAATAAACAGAGATTGGGTAAGGGGATTGGTTATGAACCGGGAAGGTTTTAGGCACCCGACTCATCCGTGGTACTCCACGGGAGCCCTTTGAAATACTTATTGCTTTTTGGTCTGAAATTGGTTTGTTTAAAATGATGGAAGAGATGAGAAGAAGAATATTTTTTATGATTTTGTGTTTGATAAGGTTTTAACGCCTTATGCCTACGTACCCACAAAGTGCAATGCGAGATCAAAACCTCGTAGTTCGTGGTACAAAGTTTGAAAAAGAATAAGTGGGTTGAATTGATTTTAAGATGTAGAGATAAGTCGTCATCCCTTAGCGAATAATTCCGCTAAAAGGGATGAATCATATCTAAACATGTGGAAAAGAAGAAAGGTGCACAAGGCACAAAAACAATTGCATGGATTTGTATTTTTTAAAGTATGTACAAAAATGGTTTTAATATATTTACATGGCTTAATATTTGATTAAGAAAATAAAAGAAAAAGATTAAAAATCGCTTGACCGAAATCAAGGTTTGTTTATGAAAATGTTTGAAGTTTAGAAAACAAGAAGGTTTTGAAATAGGAAGAAGTTTTGAAAATTAAAGAATGGGAGGAGATGAAGAGACTAGTCCTAATGCTTGAATTAAAAGATAAAGAAAGAAGTTACCAAACCACTATGTACAAATCTTCAAAAGTCGACCTTCCATCTTCAAAGACTAATGCCATACTCTTGAGGCCGAGGTTTCTAATCCATTCCAACTTGAGCAAAGGGAGATCCTAGAAGTCTAAGTCCATTCTCCAAAAGCTCGGGATAGTAACCATAAGTCCAAAGTTAGAAGTCACAAGTTTTTTAAGAGTTTAATCCTTTATTAAGTATTTTAATGTCCAAATGGACAAAATAAAAACAAGCACAATATGAATATCAACAAACACAATATGAATATAAACAATGATATATGATATAATATGGTAAAATATAATAAGGAGATAAGGGAGCGAGAGATTTAAAATAAAAGGATAAGGTGCAAGAGATTAAATTTAAACAATTATATTCACATTATAATATTATTTACAATATAAGGTGGTATGATGAACTTAATCAAGCACAACCACAGCAATGAAAAATAAAATTGAGGCAACCGGATCCAAGTGGATCTTTAATCGAATCGGGACAACTTTAGGTCTATGTTAAGCAATCGCCGAGTAATTTACGGAGTAATTACCCTACAAATGAGGCCGGCCACCACTAATTAAAGTGGAAAATATTCGTGTTAATACATGTTAGAGAAACGATATAATGGATCGTTCTCCGAAAACATGCCACACTAAAAGAAAGAGGAAGGTCTAATCTTAATCGAGATTATCGTTGAATTTCTCGATTAGCAACCTATCACGATCTCAAAGTATGGAGAATGATCCAAATGATCATTCATCCATAGATTTGAAATAATGAAGATTAAACTTAATCGGAAATCAACAATCCCGAATCGGAAGATTGTCATCGACCAAAATTAAAAGGAGATGAAGAATAATGGATCCAAAAAGAAATAGATCCATAAAAAGAAATCAAAAAATTTTTTTTAATCATTTTTTAAACTCTTTTCTTAAACTCTTTTCATAAAATGCTTATAAAAATCTTTTTCTAAAAAAACTCTTTCCAAAATAGATTTTCTAACAAAGGACTTCATTATCAAAATGAATTACATCTAATAACAAATAAAAAAAAACCTAAATACAATTAAAATAAAAAAGAAAAGGTGAAGAGGGATCCAAGTGAGGATCCGTGGGTGTAGGTAGGAATACAAATAACCAGACCTAAACCCAAGCCCAACATATATATCATTTCTTAAATACAAATAAATAAATAAATAAAAGAAATCAGAAAAAAAAATCAAAGTGAGATTGTTCTTCTTCTTCCCGTAACAGAAACAGGGCAAACACAGAGGGAGGGGAATATGCTGCTACCTTCAAACACCAAATCAGAAACACTTCTTCTTTCTTTCTCAAATTCGAACGCAAACTCTTCTCTCTCTCAATCGCAAGTTTCTTTCTCTTCTTCTTTCTCTCTCACCGCGAGTTTCTCTTTCAATCAAATTGTAAGCTCTCCCTCAATCAAATCCGATCCAAATCAGGTTTAGGCTTGGGATATTTATAGTTGATTGAGGAAATGATTCAAGAATTTGAAAGAGGGTTTCAGTTTGGAAGAGGAAATAGAGTTAGGGATTTTGGAATTGGGGATGAATTCGGCAGAAATTCGAAGTGCTATTGAAGCTTGGGAAAATGGAGAATGAGAGGTTCAATTTATAGAAGAGCTTTGGGTGAGTTTCGAAATGAATTCGTGCGTTTCGTTCATGAAGGCCAGCGTTTTGGTAAGTCACGGAAGTCTCGTGCTCATTTCATTTGATTCTGAGTTTTTTTTTATCTTTCCATCTTGCTGCGTTTTGATTGTGATTTATTTGCGTTTTGATTATTTTGTTTCAGGTGTTTGGCTCGTGACGGCATGTGCGAGATGACGTTGTTTTCGTGAGCTGAGGCTTGAATCGATTTGGCCGCGGGAAGCATTGGCTTGGCTATGGGGCTTGCCTTTTGTTGGCTTCGCTGTTGTTCTTTGTTGTTTTGCTTATGAAGCCGGTGAGTTCGCGTGCGGATATGAGGGACATGGCTGGGAGTTTGAAGGCTTGTACTTGGCTTGTGTATGCGCGTGATGGCTTCAGCTTGTGCTTACGCAGCTGGAATTGTTTGTTGCTTGGAAGCTTGATGAGGCTTGTATGTGCAAGGGCGTGCTGGCTGAGTTGAAGGGGCAAGCTGGAAACGCTTGGAAGCTTTGCTTGCGGCTTGTACTTGCTGTATGGTTTTGCTATTGGATTTGCTTGGCAAGTTGGGCCTGCGGCGTGAATTGATGGAGAGCAATGCAGAAGCTTGGCTGGGCAAGTTGCGACGTGAGGCTGTTTGTGCTGTGGGCCAGGCCTTGGAAATATTTGGCTACGGATTGAGGAGAGGCTGGTAGAATTGTTGGGCAAACTGTGGGCCAAAGACTTGGCAAGAAACAAAGTGATACGTTGAGATGTTTTGGGCTCTATTTTTTTTATATATATTTGAATAGAAATTGTGTGGGTAAAAAAAAAATGAAATTAGTTGTTAGAAACAAAATTAATGAAACTTGATTTATTTGGATAGAAATGTGAGGTACTGAAAATATTGGATAATGGATAAAAATAAAAAATGATTTAATGTGAGGATAAAATTGAAATATAAATGGAAAAAATAAATTGAATATAAGGAATGGATTAAAAATGAACAAGAGAATGGGATGTAAAAAATCGAAATATAAATGGATATGGATAGAAACGGATAAGAAAAAGTATTTACGAATGAATAAAAAATGGATATATGGATGCTAGTTGGGATGATGTGATTTTGGTAAAAAATCGAAAATAAAGGATAATGAAAAGTGGTCATAAAAAAAAAAGTATACGGATAGATAAATGGTTTAATTGGAAAGAAAATGGATAATGGATGGAATTTGGTTTTCGAGCCCACAACACAATCCTGATTTTCTTGCACAAGCCTCTGATGAAATGAATACAGCCAATCACAAAAACAACTGAATAAATTGCAACTCGATCCACAACTGTCATCTGAAAACTGTCTGATTCTGCCCTGATGAACCAACCAAACTTTGCACAGAAAACAACTGTCATACAACCCAACTTTATACTTTGAAAACGCATTGCCTGATAAATGAATTACTGGCACACACAACTGACAGTCAACACAATCTTCTAATAGTTTGACCAGATTAGGTCAAACATCCATCTGAAAACGCATTGTGATTGAACAAACGCATCTGAATCAAATTCATTGCCCTGTCTTTGGAAATCCTGCAACACAGAGAAGAAGAAGAATACTGCAACAATATTTTTTGTATTTTGGTTAGAAGTCAGTAAAATATAAATAAAGATAAAGCAATAAAAATAATGGTGATCCCCTGCGAAGCATAGACCCGATCTGAGGGGAAACTCGGAAACCAATGTGATCTTGCTTGTATGCAAAATGCAGATGATATGCGACGAACTTAGGGCAAAAATTAGGGTGTTACAGTGAGGCATGTGTGATTGATTTTGATTCTGAAATTCACAGTGTGTTAAAGTTTAAAATTGAAACATAATCACATTTCTTGATTATGAGGGATTGGGAAACACAAGTGTTAGTGAGTTTTTGAGGGAATTTGCAAAATAACAAAGATGAACGGTGAAAGCGTTAGCTTGAACACAAAGCTTCCATAATTTGACGGAAAGAATTGGAATCAGTGGATGATTCATATGCTTGTGTTGTTTGGTGCTCAAGTTGCTCTTGATTTGTCAATGACTATTACACGCTGGTTGCAATAGATGCACTTGAAGCACAAAGAAATGTGCAAAAAGAAGCTAAGAAGAATGATTAAAATGTGTTGTTCTATATTCATCAGTGTGTGCATACACTACTACAGAAAAGACATATAACAACGGTTGGGAAAGACATATAATGACGCGGGCGAGGGCATTGTTATGTAGAGTGTTGTTGTATATGCGGTACTTACAATGACGGTCCTAGGACAGTTGTATTCTAGAAAACGTGCACCATTTCACAACGGTTAGTTTACACAACCGTTGTGATATAACTAAAGGTAATCTGGTTCGATTCTCAGTAAACATTTTTTATTTATATTTTTCTGGTCAGCGTTCAACAACTACGGTTTAGTTTTATAGCCGCTATTAAAACAACCTCTGTTTTAAATATAAAATTTCTCTGTTTTTCAAATTCTTCCTATATTTTATCCTGTCAAAACAGTCTCTGTTTACAACAAACACAATATGTGCATCAAACACAATTCTTCCTAAATTTCTCTAATTTTCAAATTCTTCTTATATTTTATCATATCAAAACATCATGTGTTTACATCAAGCACAATATGTGCATCAAACATAATTCTTCCTAAATTTTATCCTTAGAACTGAATCAGAGAATTTACACCAAAAGCTAACAGCTAACATTGTTTAAATGAAATACAATATGTGCATCAAAAGTCAAAATTATTGTTTACATTATGTGCATCAAGCACAATATCCTATACATCAAAAAATATGTGTATAAAAAAATATGCTTCCTCGCGAGATTCGGGAGGTCGACTCCGATCTTCACTCCTTTGGTAGGATCTTCCCCCAATGCAACCAGCTCGAAGTCTCCGTCGGGCACTTGGCGAGTAGACGAAGAAAGCTTTGCGGTCAGTTGTGCTTTTTACTCTTCTTCGGTAAACCTGTTATCGAGATCGATCAAATCTACCCGAGGGAGTAACTTTGGTTCCTCAGAGTTACAGGGAAGGGCGGCTTTGCCTTGACGACTATGGTGTTGATTCCTTTGGACGCAGCCTCGAAGCATCGGCGAGCAGCTTTGATCTCCCCATGGAGAGTGGCTACCTGTCCTGATGAGGTATAATACTTCATCTTTAGGTGCATTGTGGAGGGTACTCCAATAAGTTCGACGAGGGTTGGATGACCTAAGATGCATTGATATAGCGAAGGAATTTCAATCATGAGGAACTGCACCTTGATGGCCTTAGCGGTCTCCCCTGCTCCAAAGGTTACTATCAGATTGACATAACCCCAGGGTTTGGATACAGTCCCGTTGAACCCCTGGAGATCTAACCCTACGTAGGGTGTCAGATGCGCCTCGTTGAGATGCAAGTTCGCGAAGAGTTGGTAGTACATGATATGGACAGAGCTTCCCTGGTCTACCAGGATCCTCCAAACGTCAAAGTTGGCTATTTGTGCACAAACGAATATGGGGATGCTGAAGTTAGGTGCGCCGCCGATGAGGTTCTCCTTGTAGAAGGAGATGGGCATTGATCCCCCACGGGGAGGATCAAGAGTGGAATTTTGGTTGGAGCAAGTGTTGATCAGTTGATCGAATCGTCGCTTTACCGACCCCATAGTGACTTTTTTATGCCCGCCTCCTGAAATCACCATTGTAGAGGAAGAACTCCCACGGGCTGTAGGCGGCGAAATAAGTAGGACCGATGTATGGTTCGGGGATGTAGAAATCCTCTGGCCGTGTGATGCTGAGGGTAACCTGGAGATTGGCATCCGTGGCTGGAGGGGCGGTTTCTTTGACTTTTCGAGCTTCTTGCACCTCTTGTCGGGGGGCCTCTTTCCCCTTGCTGAACTACTTCAGATGGTCGTCTCGGATAAGTATCTCGATGGCATCCTTTAGATGGATGCAATCGTTGGTATTATGCCTGTGGGACTTATGAAACCGAAAGTACTTCATCTTGTACGTATTTGGCTTGGTCGGAAACTGCTTTGGAAACCTGACGTCGGCTTGGAAGAACTCAGAGTTAGCA